>JABBOT010000001.1:43576846-44868189 GCA_016165875.1 Acanthopleura granulata | reverse complement strand
CTAGTTTATATATTCCATTTGATTGTACATATATTTCCTGTTATAATTTGTTATGCATAGAAACGATGTACCTGTCTTCGAACTGCAGGCATATTAGGGCTTTACAGGTATATACATTTTCTTTGAACATCATGTTTCTTCTGATGTTTTCCAGGGGTAGACCTGTATTCAGGTTTAAAACTGCTCCTATTTGGTATTCCATAACTACTGAAATGGTCCAACATAAAAATGGTGAATACTGGAATTTCTCTTGTCGTTAGTGATAAAATTATATCGGGTATTGTAAATGTGCCATACAGTTTTCTGCCAAGCCCATCTGAAGCACACTTGTGCCTTCACTGTTGCTTTCGAAGTTCCATTGTTTACCCAAGATGAACACATGCCAATTAAATCTTAAAGTCTTGGGAGTTGATTTATGTCCTTTAACTCAACATTTTCGATCTTACTTTCATAATTGGCGTTTAACAATGAAGGTATCATTGCCCTTACACTTACCAGTGATACCACTGGGGGTAATGGCCCTCTTTATCAGCCATGCTATTACCAAAGTTATAGTCAAACATTTTACCATTTTAACAATGGCATGCATATATCTCCGAATGGGTGTTGCAAGCAAACGAAGACAGAAATTCATCTTTGGGCTCCTTCATAGCGCTGTTGTTTATCTCTATGTGACATCACTCACTCTACCTGTTCATAAATCTAAATTTCCTGTGTCAACGAATCGCGCCAATCCTTAACTTGGACTTATTCACCTTTTTCAGGAGATTGAAAAGATGTAACTCAAGGAGATCATCTTTCCTCATGAATGCGTATTGTTTCCACAACAAATAAATTGTTCACTAATAAAATCGGTATTTCAACCTTTTATTTCATAACAGTGACAGGAATACAAACAATATTAATTACATAAAAACATCTTACAAATGAATAAGAAGGGCATTGGTTATGAGGGAAGGTGATTAATTCGAGTGCACAGTTTAACGTGAGCAATAAAATTTTATGTATAAAGGGCGACAATATAAAAGTTCAAATTTTCTCGCCATCAGTCCTCCATATCTAAGAGGCCCCTAGGAACGTTTGTAACGTAACTCTGAGACCGGAACTGTCAGATGCGGTAGAAACTTGAGTAGATGATATTGATCCGTCACAACGCCTATATTAAACGAGAGTAAAACAGACAGGAACCAGACGTATCCTATGACGGGGGAAAGTCCTATACGTAGATCTACATAACACACAATATACAGCTTTCACCTCTCATCTTCCATTCGTAAAAACCGCATATGTAAAATATTGTTCAGTATTCTTAGCTTTTTTCTTTTTCTTTTTTTCTCAAGGATGTTGCACTAAATAACACTGGTGTGAGGTTGGTCATGTTAACAATTCGGAGAAGACACACCGATACATACTGAAAAATTCTACAAAATTCAATTCAGAAAGTCTAAACTTTTATTTAGTCATTTATTTGAAGGGCAAGACCTTGTAAAAATGAACTTCATGTGAGAGAACAGATCATTAAAAACTGTTTCTGAAAATGCCTTGGCTGATTTTTTAAGATTTTTTTCACCAAAATAAACGGAGTCAAATGTTTTGATTTGTATCGTTTGGTGGGTGTTATGGTGTGATGTGGTTCACTAGTGACATAATGTCGACTTTTTCATGGCCTTAAAGCAGAAATTTAAAGTCATATTAGCGTTTTTATACACAGGCAAGCATTACAGGAGTACTTTTCACAAGACTCTTATTCAGAGCTCTGAGAATATACACATTATCAATATGGTCCATAAGACCAACTGCGCAATCAAAACATTTGTTTATTTTGGTGAAAAAATAATCTAAAAAAATCAGTGAAGGTATTTTCAGACACAGTTTTAAATGGTCTTTTCACTCAACATAGGTTCATTTTTACCAGGTCCACACAAAAATAAAGTTTTGGTGAATGAAAAGAGCAATAAAAACTGTTGTTTTAATTTATTTTCTGTACATACAGAAAGTAAATTAAAACAACTACAATATCAGAAATGCCATGGAAATTAACACAACAACTGAACCAAACTAAAATCAAAATAACAGAGTTAGAAATGTCTCAGACTCAATGCCTAGTTAAAATGTTTTATTTATTGAGGCAATGAATGAATCAACCCCATAGCTCTTTGCTTACAGTGGAGCCTATCATTAGATTGTCGTTCAATAGGTGTAGATAATGCAGCTTGCTAGGACAATACACTGAAAGTTGACCTGAATGATCCAGCAAACCCTGAGTTACATGTATGCCATGGGTCATATGCAACCTACGCTTACAATTGTAGCCATGTGGAGCAACCTGGGAGGACTTTCAATTAGTGATTAATTAATTAAATTAATTATGAGACTAAAATAATTCCCAAAGAAAATAGAAAAGAAAAAAAGAACACACACACAGAGTCTCTATGTCACAATTACCTACCACAAACCAGCTGATGTTAAAACATCAGTAAAAGTATACTGTTAGAGCAACAGGTATATATAACATATCAATGGTGTGAATACACTCTTCTCTACAGTATCCCCAGGGACAGGCAGTTCCATGCGTCACAGCACAGCTCATGCACTTGGCTTCCATACCCAAACAGGCTGATCATAGTATGCCAGCTAAAAGCTCTATCAACCGGACAAATGCGTTATGTAAGACATCCAGTACCAAACAATGAGAACCAATACAGCAATCGGAATGTCAAATATGTAAGCAGCTCTTTAAAAGCCTGGTATTGTGCATGTACATCCAAATTAGAACAACCAGTGTTATCCCTGCTCAGCCAGCTGACATGTCAACACAGCTGTGAGAGGCTAACCATGATAATATGCTTTACATCAACTTCAACCTTTGCCTGGTAAACAGACTGTATGGTTAAACCAAATTCTGCTCTAACTCTTTAACCAGGGTTCAAGGTTTACTCTTTTTTTTTTTCAGGGCACAAATGCAAAATTTTTAGGCACACCAGGAATTTCTTTAGGTGTGATATATGTAATTACTACTCATGCTGATTCTAAATAAGGTCTTCATAACTTTGGGGCATTTTGTTTTTAGTGATTAAAATGGAAATGAAACAAGAGTTGACTTTCTGGGCCATGTTCAACAGGCTGAAGCACGATGACCTCACAGGATCTTTTTAGCTGCAAAACATCCTGTGACTGCTACAGGTATATGCATTTAGTATTAAACATATATCTACATTTGTTGTAATAATATAACACTACGTTTCGCAGGAAAAGCGACTCTGTCACACCACTGTGCTTTAAACTATTCCCTATTGCCCACATTTTTCGCATTTCCTTTACTCTACAAATAATGTAAAACCATTATGAAAAACATCATTGCATCTGCATATTACAAAAATTGTATTTCAGGTGTTGTGTAATTTATTATTTAAAAGGTTTTTCCTTCCTTTAAAAGCATCCCAGATGCAACTCTGTACAGGTGAAAATGAACACATTCACATGTACATACATGTATAGCTTGAGTTGTGCTTGTATCAAACAACCAATAATAGTATTTGCGTCCCCTCTGTAACTGCCATAGTACAATATTTGTATGGAATCAATGTTTTATGGCCCAACTACATGCAGTTTTAACTGGGACACTGCGTAGATAATTGACTGTCAAACATATTTTTCTTTGGAAGGATTGGCCGTTACTGAAACAAAACAAAAAACAAAAACAGAAAGAAAATAATAAAAAATAAAAAGTAGAATAGCGAGAGTGATATTTTGTCTAGAATTCAGAAAAAGAATTTTTAACAGTGAGATAGTTCTTCATGCGAAGTACATAATGAGCAAAAACATCCTACTATGTCATGGAAACAAATACACTCAAACAATGGAAAAAAAAGCGGAAAGCTTCATAGTGTCATGACAGTTTTGACCATGTGCTGAGCAGAGGGTCATGACCTCTGACAGCGGCGGCAGTTGTCATCACAGAGAACACCATTCCCGGGTTCTACCACATTCCATCATGTTATTTGTTACTAGAGTCAAATTGACACAACTGAGCGATTCTGTGAGTAAATTGCCAACACCTACATGTACCATTCTGGATTCAGTCAACTCTGACCAAAACTTTGATTGGCGAACTGGTCATTAACAGCTTATCATGGTCGCCCAGATGACAATATCCTAGTTGAACATGTGAGGCTACATTTAATTTTTCGTCGGACTAATCAAAATTTTAGATGCATATGCAACCAGTTATTCTTTCCCTATTGGCCCTGTAAACTTTTGTTCTGTTTCATTTTAATGTTTCTTCATAGAGTTTGTTCCCCTCTCCCCTTCACCAACACCTTACAAATAACAAGGGAGAGAACATGTATTAACACTGCAAAGATTAACATTGACATCAAATACAAATGTCTTCTTTAGATTCCTTCTACCAACATTTTGAATTCACATTTCTAGGTTCAATGCTCAATGTCCAGCAAAGATTTTATTCTTCTGTTCTGTCTTGACAAAAGATGATCGCCATTTTCTAATATTACAGTTACCATATATGATGTTTAGCCAAAAATCTCAGACTGCATCTCATGATTCTTGCAACTAGTTGTTATCATTGCTATCTGATCTCACCTGGGTATCAGTGGGGTGAGAGAAGTGTGTTGACAAAACCGATCAAAACACTCACATAATACCCTTCTGTTTCTATAAGACCTCACAAAACCATGCATATACAGATGAAGTATATAAAATGAAGTATACTGAAGAACTTGACATCAAGTTGTTGAACGGCTCGCTAAAAAATTTTAACCGTAAAACGTTCCAGACAATCGCATGAATTGAACACCTTGTCAGCACGTCATTAAATGTGGCTAAGATATTTTACACTAAGCATGCCGGTTTTCAAATTCTTCCTCGGTCATTTTACCCACAGACCTCAAATTCATTACAGTTACCTGCACATGTCGAATTAATGAACTTACGTCATATTATCACAGACTGATGGCAGGATAGTTTTAGCTCAATGATCCGCAGCACGATCATAGCTTTCTTGACAGTAAATGAACATCAGCTGATTTTTCTCTGCTTACAGTTCACATAAAAGTGACCAGTCAAAAACAGGCACTTGACCACAAGAACATGCACATGTGCATGGTGTGAAGGTCTGGAGTGTTAATCCATTGCTCTATAATAATTAATCTGTCACTATCTGCAGATGCTTGTTCATCCATACACCTATATTCTGAATGTTGTACACGCACAAAAATATCCCCTATGTACTTTTAGAACTGACACTTTTCAAACCCACAACTGTCACTATATAAGAAATGGGTACTTTGCTGGCTGACATGTAAATTTTGGATGCCAGTTTTGCTGACCAATCGCCTGTGCTTCAGACCACATTATTCCCCTTCGTGGAACATGTACATTTAACTTGTTGGATCGTAACTTCATAAAGTTCATGTGAGCATAGGCAGAGTTCCATTTTTGCTCAAACCTGAATTCTGTAAATTCTGGTAACATACAGTTTCGCCTTTGTATGTAATACAGTAATATGCCAGATAACTCTTTCGACTGCGCATGACTGGACTTCCTTCGCTGGTAGATAAACAGACAACTCGTCACTGTGTTGAAGGCTTTGTACCTGTAAGGAGTCACAAAATTCAGCCTATTTCGCACATTATATCTGTCTGTGTGACATTTGAGACTATACGTGGGTTCTAGGGCTGTTTCAAGTGGAAAACTGTGAAAACTGTGAAAATCACAGAAAAAAAAATTAGATCAGAGCTCTACACTGAGCTCCACACTGACCTGTTGCCGAAGCCTGTAATATTAAGAGAGAGACATAAATGGCCATGTGCTTCTGTTTGTCCACCATACGATGCGTTCCTTCATGCACAATTATGGACAACTCCAAACCGCTATATGGTTTATTCCTTAGACTGAACTCACAGGTGTGGATGTTTCCATGGCCGTGCCCAGTGGCATTCTTATGCAAATTACCTGTAAAGAAGTGACCTGTTGTAATCCCTGGATTTATAGCTGGATAGTTTTTGCTGGAAATGCTGCTAGCTTTAAGTTTTTTTTTTCTGAGGAGTAGGTGGTAAGATTTAGCAGTTGATATCCAGTATTATGAAAGTCCAGAAATTGGGGCCTCTATACCTGTGCTGTGGACTATTTAGTAACATACATAACTGCACGCTGCTGTTGAGTCAAGACGACCAGTCTGTTAAGAGCCGTATGTGACAGGGCTTCAAAGCTTCCAAACCCTACTACTGGAATTGCAACTTTGTGGAGGCTCCTGGATGCTCTATATCAAGTTCCCACCATCAGAAGCCCTGCCCTTCCACCCCCAAATTAGTTCATCTCCTCAGCATGTGCACCTCTTCTTCTCTCTGTGTGTATACGTGTACATATTGAACTCTCAGTGTATATATTCAACGTACATATGATTTACGTCGTAATTATTTCACTGGCACCAAAAAGAACGGAATATAATATTATGGCTGATGTGTGCACAGAGTCATCAACACATTTCCCTCTGAGGGATGTGCACAGTGATTTATAACCCTCATCATACTCTATGTTACGCACATTTACTGGACTCCTATGCCATTGTGGGTAAAACTATACAAAATCATCCTCAATAAAAATAGAAGAATAGAGCACGTTAGACCATGTGTGATGCATGCACTACACCAGATCCAAAACGGATCTAGTGGAAACCCTAGTTATACCCGCAACAAGACTTCGAGCATTATACACAAATGAACAACCATGAACAAAAAGATATATCTATATATCGAGGCTTGTCACATCTGCATACTGCAAAGAGATCTGTGTTTTCCTGTGACCACTACCAGCAGGTAGGATTACTAACCATAACCACCCCAAGCTGGTCAGATCTGTCTTTTCCTGCCATCACTACCAGCAGGTAGTATTACTAGCCACAACCACCCCAAGCTTGTCAGATCTGTCTTTTCCTGCCATCACTACCAGCAGGTAGTATTACTAGCCATAACCACCCCAAGCTGGTCAGATCTGTCTTTTCCTGCCATCACTACCAGCAGGTAGTATTACTAGCCATAACCACCCCAAGCTTGTCAGATCTGTCTTTTCCTGCCATCACTACCAGCAGGTAGGATTACCATATTTAGTGAGTTTACGCCATGTGGCGCAGACTGGCGACCCTACTGTCACTGGCCCTTACTGCATAGCTGGGGGCTGACAACTCTCCTCTCTGATCTCTATCGCCAAATGAAATCTGCTCAACTTTAGGGCAAGAATTTATCAGCTAAGCTTTACAACATCACTTATTAGTAGCAGTATTACCAGGGAATTAATCACAAATGTGTGGCTGTCCAAACATTCCTTTCTGAGGTCATTTTTTTTAAGCAGTGTGTCCAGATTTCATTTCTTCCTGGCTCTTTCATGTTAAAAGCACAGAAAACAGGGAGTCCAATTAACACTACACGTAGCTAGTTTTATTACCATAAGTACTACCTATCACCAATGTCAGAAAACACAATTAATACATACAGCTGAGCGTAATAAAATGTAAATGATGTCCACAAAGTTCACATACATTCCATATTATCCATGCAGATGAAACTTCCGATCTTTTCAAACTGAAAACCAGACTTTTGAAACAACAGGATGTTTTCTTGACAAAATCATGTGAGGAAATCTCTCACAGATTCTTAATACATTCTTGGCACAGGCTATTTAATCTTTGGAGAACAGAATAAAGCTGTTATCTCACTGAATACCAATCATTTCACTATCTGTACATGACAAATAATAACATATGCTTTTAACCGAGGCCTCATTCCACTGCGTGACTTCAAATGTGTATGTCATCATCTCAGCTGTACATATACATTACAGAATGTCAGGTGACTGCAGGAATTACCATGCTCTAAAACTGCTTCGCAAAACTGCTCTAAATAATCTGAGAGGTAGATCTAGATGGGCAATTTTAAGTAACAGTATTGTCATTATTATTGATAATATTTTCAGGATATAGAACAGATTCTAGTGATGAAAACTGGCTGAGACCACTCCAGGTTTCAACCCTGTGACCTCACAGTCAGACACCAAATGACCAGCAAAACCTCTCCAATGCCTAAACCACATGATCACCAAACCTCAACATCAAGCATGCAAATAGGTGCCTGACATTTTGGGAAACAACCTGATTAAATGGTATGACTACGTAGTTCGTGTTATACATACTAGACAAAGGTCTCTTAGTCTTGTTGATCCACCAACTAGCTTAGTAAAGTACAAAAGCATAGAAACTCCGAAAAAAGAAATGTAACGCATGGTTGACGTTCTCAATATTTCGACTAAGTTTTACTTGTCATCTTCAGGAGAAGTAATTTGTACAATCAACAAACACACATATATATACATTTACAGAGATGCGGACAATAGAAGGCTGAATAAAATACACTGCTATGATTGATCAAATGATTCAACCAATGGAAATTAAACATTGATCACTTATGGTCATTCAGGCAAACAGCAATAAACAGATGTAGTTATGACAGCACCAGGCCTTTGATCCTAATACAAAGAAAATGCTATTGTTTAAGTGATAGGTGTAAAATAGGGATTAGGACGATATGTAGCGGTCATTCAGAGAAAACAGCAGAATACACACATAGTGATGACAGCATCAGACATTTGACCCTACTAAAACAAAATGTTGTTGTTTTAGTGATTGGTGTGAGATATGGATTAGAGCGATATCTAACAGTTACACAGAGAGACCTAGGATATGGCTTAGCCTGCCCTACGTCGGGCAGTACGGCGAACGTGTAGTCAGCCAGTACCTTCGAAAAATCAAACGGAACCTTCCTAAGCCAGTGTGTATAACTGTCCAATGGAAAACAACTAAAACACAGCAAATTGTCAACAACAAAGATCGCACTCCCCGCAATTTGAGAAGTAACATTGTTTACAAATTCTGTTGTCCCGGGTGTAATGCCGCTTATATAGGCAAAACAGAACGCTGCTTGGCAATCCGCATTGATGAACATGCAACTGGAAACAGTGAAATATATTCGCACACCCAGTCCTGTAAACAGTTCCATGATTACATGAACTTAATTGATTTGCCTAACAGATTACTTAATTTGCCCAACATATCACTTACCTCTGCTATTCTTCTTAACACTGAAGTAATTGATACAGCTGATAACTGGAATGTTCTTTTGTTTAAGGAAGCACTCGCCATTCGTAGAAACCACTCGGTGCTTAACAATGGTATAAAAGCCTCAAAAGAGCTTCATTTGTTTCGCTAATTAGTCCCATTCTACCCTGTTTTCCTATGTTGTGTGTGCATTATTATTATTATTTTTTTTCCCCGTTTATTAACAGTATTATCACTAAGCTTCTGTACTGACACTTGTAAATTATCCTCTTTCACTTCCAGTGCTATCTCTGATCACTCTGATCCTTATTTCACACCTATCAAAAGTCCAACAACAGTTTGTTCGAACCAGTGTCAAACACCTGGCGTTGTAAATAACTATGTGTGTATATTGCTGTTCTCTCTGTGTAACTGTTAGATATCGCTCTAATCCATATCTCACACCAATCACTAAAACAACAACATTTTGTTTTAGTAGGGTCAAATGTCTGATGCTGTCATCACTATGTGTGTATTCTGCTGTTTTCTCTGAATGACCGCTACATATCGTCCTAATCCCTATTTTACACCTATCACTTAAACAATAGCATTTTCTTTGTATCAGGATCAAAGGCCTGGTGCTGTCATAACTACATCTGTTTATTGCTGTTTGCCTGAATGACCATAAGTGATCAATGTTTAATTTCCATTGGTTGAATCATTTGATCAATCATAGCAGTGTATTTTATTCAGCCTTCTATTGTCCGCATCTCTGTAAATGTATATATATGTGTGTTTGTTGATTGTACAAATTACTTCTCCTGAAGATGACAAGTAAAACTTAGTCGAAATATTGAGAACGTCAACCATGCGTTACATTTCTTTTTTCGGAGTTTCTATGCTTTTGTAAAAGGTCTCTTAGTTCATACCACTTTCATCTAAGGGGTATTTTCAACAAAGTCAGGCACCTACATGTATTTACAGGCTTGCAACATATATAAAACCCTGAAATGATGGTAAAGTGGCAGATTTTACACAATAGATATTACACTGTGATCATGAACTAATGCTGTACCATAGCCCTTACCCTGGGCTAATGTGTCCCACACCCTACCCCTACAAAACAACTTGCCCAAATTCTGGAGTCAACTCACAAAATAGCATAAAATATATGCACCTAATTCTTGTGTAAATGTTTAGTTGTCTTATAATTTTTGGAAGTGATTCAGAGTTTGGGTCCTGTTTTACATATACAGCTGTATGCACATCCATCATATTTTCAGACCGTATACAGAATGGAAAAAGTATATGGCCACTGTGTGGAGTTTATAACGCTCATCAAGGTGCTGAGGAGGTAACTGAGGATCAGAGGCACATCTATGAAGTGACAGCTAAGCGAGGGACGCACATGCAGACAATATGCCACATTTTTTCTGCACAAGCAAAGAATGGCTTTGGCTGAAAGGTAACACGCTTAACACATGTCTGTCACCCACAGTTATCTCTTGCTTTGAAGCCAACAAAACCTTGTGAAGTGAAATTCAAATTTTAAAACTTTGTTTCAGTATGGTGCATATAATAATCTCAATTTGGGGCATTTAGCTTTTCTCACACATTTTCAAAATTCCAGGTGTTGCTTAAAAAAGACACTGGCACTTATGCACTTTACTGTAATAAGCAACTTATAATAATAATTATTGCTTTAATTTACCAAGAGAAATATCATGCCTTTAACATATCGCAGACACTCTCATTAATCCTTCTTTTGATGAAAGTGTCAGTTGTAAATAGTTCCAAGCAAGAATATCGGTGTAGAGATAATGGCAGGAAGCCATTCTCACTCAATCAACAAATAAGTCACATGATGACAAGTATATAGCGAATATGTACTTGCAATTATCTCCAGCACTCGGCTGCTTTTTTAAGTCAAGAGGTTTGCTAGATACCGGATGAAGACAGACACATGTAGCGTACCAGTTTCCTCCACCCAATGAATCTGGTAGCGTTTAACATCAATCTAATAAATACATTTATCACAAAATTTAGACATGTTATAATAAAGTTCATGAAGATTAAAGATTATCAAATTACATGTGAATGTACATGACAATCAGCATAGGTGTATAGCATAGTATACATGATTTTAGCAATTGTGCTAGATGTCTCTGGATTTGGGGTAAGTTGTTTTAAAAGGGTCTGACCATCTTTAAAAAAATGCTTGTTAGGGATAGCCCAACCCAATGGGAAAAAAATAGGGTCAGTCGGTAAGGGAATATTTTTTTTATTATAGTTCCAAGGGCAGAAATAAAGGCTGAAATCAAAAGGCTAGCAGGGCCAGCTGACTGGCTCTTCCAAAATGTCACAAGCCCTTCGAAACAGAAATAAACAGCATGTGAATAAGAATTTATATGCCTCATATTTTTTCCTCATATGTGCTAATTCTGCTAATTTTGAAAACAGGTATTAGTACCCCAGAAAGCAAAAATAAAATTTGTTTTCATGTTTTCTTTATTTTTTTTTTTGTCAAATGGATATGATGTTCATTGGACTGACTAACCATTTTAGAAAAAAGAAGCCGTGTATTCCCGTAACAAATATGTCATGTATATATATAGTTCACCCGTCACAAAAATTAGAAGAACTAGGGTACACCACTGTACATGATAGGCCCATCTGTGAGCTGTAGGTCTAATTTCACCAGACTGAAATGTTGGCATTTGTAATGGCTTCATTTAAGTGCCATGAAGACATAGTATTTTTTCCCTCTAAGTCACTGAGTTCCAATTTCATTGAAATATCTGATCTGTACCTCCATGAAAACATGGAGGTAAAATATATATATTTTTTTCTCGCTCTCAGTCACATGTCTGATTGTGGTGCTTAACATTAGAAGAATGGCAAAATATAATCTGTCTTTCAATTCTAGAAATTTCTTTACAAAAGCGACCATTGCGCCCACAATTTACACTCAAACTTTAAGTCAATCCGATTCCCACCACTCCTTCTGTTTTAAAGTTTAATAGTCACCAACTCACTGTCTGCCATTTAACGAGCAGTCCCACTGTTTACGACACTGGCTCTATGTTGCCAGCTCATCATTAGCTTTGTATTAATTTTTGCCCTTAACTGCTTGCCGATCAAATCGCTTCGCTACACACATGGCAGGATAACATATTATGATACACCACGGTGAGATTCGTTGAGAGCACCTTCCACTTTAGCCCGTGGGCCGATCAGGCAATCATCGACCAAAATAAAAATGACCGATCACTCCGTTTGTTTATACACAATTCCTTGCAGGTCTCTCGATCATTAGTACATACATGTATATTTAGAGCCTGTTTTTCTATCCTGCTGCTATTAAAATTGAGCTGGCCTAGTAGGGTTTCCCATCCCAACACCAGCTATCCTGCCAGCAGATCAGTAGTTATTTTGACCCCTGTTGCTCTTGAAAAAGACAAAAATTAAAAAAAACTTTTATGAAAATACCAATAAAAACTTTTGAGTAGGGCCATTCTTGAAGGATTTGCAAGGTTACACCCAATGAACATGTTTTAAAGGGTGGCCTGGGCGAGTGGATGCAATAATCCGATACCATGGTGGATGATCCTTGCGAACAGTAGCTGTTCAGGTAATATTCAGGTGAGCACAATGCTGTGCCCCAGAAAGCCCAAGATGTGGTTTATAGATACATGTATGAATGAGCACTACAGGTACAAGTACATCTGCTTACTCAATGTAGTAGATTGCTCCTTCTGGGGTGACCCCTTGTTCCCAACCTGGGGGGAGACCTGGAAAGAGAAAACATAGACAATGAAACAATCAAAACACAAAGACAATACATTTTGTTTGTGAAACAGCAGATGCTCATGGCTAATGAGACCAGTAAAACACTAAACAACAGTGCTGATCAGTACCACAACAGACACCACCACTA
Source organism: Acanthopleura granulata (assembly GCA_016165875.1). NCBI lineage: Eukaryota > Metazoa > Mollusca > Polyplacophora > Chitonida > Chitonidae > Acanthopleura > Acanthopleura granulata. The sequence goes on along the minus strand of JABBOT010000001.1, from coordinate 44,855,146 downwards.
AGAGCAGCAAAACAACAGACAACAGTCACTGGTACTAGCTACATGTAACACGACCAGTAAAACGAGACAACAGCTACTTCCAATGTAAGCAGTACCACAACAGACACTAGCTACAGCTAACAAGACCAGCAGAACATGAGACAGCAGTCACTGTTAGTGTAAACAGTACCACAACAGACACTACCTACATGTAACAAAACCAGTAAACATGACACAATAGTCTGTACTACAACAGACACTAGGTAACAAGACCAGTAAAGAATGACACAGTCAGTGAATGTCAGTGTAAGCAGTACCACTACAGACAGCAGCTACATGAAACAAGACCACTTAAACACGAGACAACAGTCACCGTCTGTGTAAGAAGTACCACAGCAAACACTAGCTACATGTAACAAGACCAGTAAACACAAAACAACAGTCTGTACCACAACAGACAATAGCCAACATGACCAGTAAAGCAATTACTCAGAAACCAGTGAATCACAATGCACCAAAACCTAACAAGACCAGTAAACACAAAATACTAGATGTATTCACTGTTAAAGTAACCAGTAAAATGCCAAGCACTAAAAACTAAACAGGAGCAACAAATACACTAGACAACAGTAAAACACTTAACATCAAAGGCGAGACCAGGCAGTATAATAGAAGACAACAGTCACTGAGACAAAAGTGAAATATCTACTGGCCAGTGAGACCAGTAGACTCTAAGACAATGAATTCACACATCTTCTCCGTACATTAACAGAGCCAGTCACTGAACAATGCAGGGACAATAACATGTATGTTAAACGGCTATGAAACTGTCAGGTTACAGTATGTATATGTATGGATGTGCCATGACCAGCCAATCAGCTAATATGTCAGTAATCTGAGTGCTGAGCTAATTCAGGACTAAGAAAGCCTCTTCTGTAATATTCATATCATTGCAGTCTAATTAAGGTCACCAAACTAAAAACAGAATGAGATCAAAGAAAAGTGAGGTACACCTCAGTTGTATTTAGATAACGCCACATTCGCCAGGACTACTAATCAGACAGCCATTACCAACTGTAGAATGTGTTTTGCTTTGGTTCTGTTTCACTCTTACAAACTATGAACATTGTATACACATATTAACAGTGCCCGTTCACTTGTTAGTCCTTATGATGACATGTGGCGAGAGAATGGTCTAACAGTTACAATCAGTGAACATATCAAGGTGAATGTGTCAGTTTTTTATCTAGTCATTATCCCGCATGTATATATACATGTACATGATATTCATATGTAAAACATCATGGATATAAAGGCTTATTTAAGAGATACCACATTACGTATATAAAAAAATTAAATATATGTTGACATTTATATTAAAAAACATGCATAATGCCTAAGGACTAGTTAAAATTAGGCAACAGAAAACTTAAATAAAAATGCTAAACAATGACTTGTACAAATGAATGGCCTAATTCACATTCTTTGCACAAAAGTAAAGAAAACATGTTTTGTGTTCATCTAGGAAACAGCAACAGACTGTGTCAAGCATAATTTGTTCATCTTACTCTGAAATACTTCAGTTCTTGTTTGTATACACTGTTACACTTGTATACTCATTAAATACAATGATGATTCAAAGTCTTAGGCTATGAGGTGTAAAGATGAAGAATTGGACACACTTGAAAGAAACCAGCGCCTGAAGAAAATTCCTGCGGTATGCTACTATTGGTTCATTAATACTACTGGTTCACTGATGAGACAGACACGGGTAAAAACCAGGAAATTGCCTCACACACCTCAAAAGTTTGTCATTTTTAATACTTCTAAGTTAAATACAATACACATAAAAGTCTTTCCCTGAATATACGTCCAATAAGTACAACTTGCATGCACAAGATGCATAAAGATAAATGCTTTGAAACTGCATGCCCAAATACCCTTCAAATGTAAGTCCTAACATTTATAAAATGGGAATCTCTATAAACAGCTTACTACTATGCATCTTATTTGTCATTACGAACAGACAATACGAAGATAATGAGCCAACCTGTTTGAATGTGGGCGTATCAACATACATTTGCAGTATGACAATGAGCTATAAGAAATGTTGTGGTTGTAACACTACTTGAGCTGTTAATCAGTAGGCTTAAACGTACTTGTACTAGACAAAACACTAGCCCTGTAATTTTTTAACATCTGATATGTTTTCACGGATGGACCAGGGTTCATTTTTATGAGCTATTAATACACAACTTATGATGCTACCAAATTCAAGACATTTCACATTCATATTTATACACCTATTCTGACTTTTTATGTATAGATTTACATAAAAAACCCTACTAACTTCAAATAACCCACAACAAAAAATCACTTTGATGTCATACCAAGGTTACCAAAGAGCTCGCCTGTTACGGATAGATTCTAATATGCAGTACACTAAGTTAGGAATTCGGTAATTCACGCAACTGAATATGCACTCACAGAATTAACCATGGAATATCCACCTCGTGTTATTGTGCTCTACATGTGTACAAACCCTGAGTTCAATACATGCAGTACTTTTTAAGACACCACCCCTAACACCACGTTTAACACACATTCTAATACACACTACACTAAGTCACGAATTCGGTCATTTATGCTCTTTAATATGCACACACAGAATCAACCATGGAATATCCCGTTCTACATGTGTGCAAACCCTGAGCTCAATACATGCAGTTCTCTGTAAGACATCACCCCTAACATTTTTTTTAACATTGTTTTCCCTATTATTGGACACTGACACTCAGGGTACGACATATACAAGTTAAAAAGTACAGACCAGCTTAGCTTCAGCTGATTTACCCATAGGTTATTATCTATAGAGACTAAGCCCCAGATCCTTCCCACTGCCTGCACGCATATTTCACCAACATACCGCGCTGGCCGTCTCAGTTTAACGAACATTTATTTAAGTAGACCCACATGTCTAAGCTGTTCATTGTCCCCTGTTGTCCTGTCGCACAGCCCTAGTAAATGCACACAGGTGCTAAACTCTTCCACGGTAGATCCATTTCGAAAGTCATTCGTGCCAGACTGGTGATGATGACATCTCTGTCATCGTTTTTGGGGCCCACTAGTCACGCACTCAGCTCGTCAGACTTTAGCGATCGAGACTCGAGACTCGGAAAGTGCTGTTATTTACTTCCACGTCTCGATCGGTAAAGTCTATTCATCCTGCGACTGCTTAAAGGCACCAACTCTTTGCCAAAAAAGGCTATTTTGTGGCAGGTGATAGACTGTGGCAACACAAGCACATGGTTTCTCTGTGAAGTCTCTGCTTTGATTTATAGGTGAGTTTCGGGCAAGCAAGTGATTCAAACTGCAGAGTGCATGACTGCGCCCCCCCCCCCCCATCATTGAGCCATGGGATTATTACTTTGACTGGATAGAGGATGACGTGATGTATTTTTGGTGTGAATATGATAGCTTTTGGCTTGCTGTATTGTTGCTGTGAGCCATCAGGTGATTCAAAGTCCAGCAGGGTATTCATCCGGCCATTGCTTAAAGGCCCTGTGTTGACCAAAAGTGGCTACTTTAGACATGGTTTCACTTTGAAGTCTCTGGTGTGATTTGTAGGCTAGTTTTGGGCCAGCAGGTGATTCAACCTGGAATAGTGTATGACCGCACCCTCTACCATCGAACTCTGGAATAACTACATTCACCTGACCGAGGATATTTGATGTGAGTATGATAGGTGCAGTGTTTCTTGTATTGTTGCTGTAAGCCATCAGGCGATTCAAATTCCAGCAGGCTATTCATCTGAGGATTGCTTAAAAGCTCCCCCTATCCGCCGAAACTTTTACTGTGAAGTCCCTGGCTTCATTTCTAAACATGTTTTGTCAGTATTATGTGGTAAGGATCTGTGATTTTGGAGATCTAGGCGATAGAGGGGAGAGAGTACCCCAGCTACTAAGCAGTCACTACCCATCCCACACCGAAAATTAAGTTTTCTCTCTGATGTCTGTATGCAATACCTGTCAGTAGCCTATATTAACTATGCATATAACACCTCAAATGCTACTTAAGTCAATGTCAAGAGTTTTATGTATATATGCTGCAATGGCATATGCATGCAATGACGCCGCGATAAGTGGACCTTCAATGGTAAGCTCCATACAGGTGAGTTGAATCTAGGATTCTTCTATCTTAATGCCAGGTTGAACTCAACACACCGGAACTTGTCATCGCGACATTCCGATAAGATGTACATTCACAAGCAATAAAACTGAAACTGCTCTGAAGCTCAGAACATTCTCACCTGTCTCTGTAAAGTGTCCGGTCTCCAAAGGACGGCCAGTGACGGGGTGTAGCCATGTTGTTATCCCCCTTTGGTCACTGTGGAAATGGACAAGTTGAACTTCAGTTTACACATGTGAGTTGTGACATTAAAATAGTTTGTGAAGACGGCAAGGTGTTTTGCGTTTGAAAAACTGCAGACAAAACTCTCCATTTATTTACACAATTTTACTTACTTTATGAAGAAAATCCGTCCATCTTCCGTGACCCCGTATGTCCAAAACTCTGGCAAACGGGATGCCAGGAGTTCCGCGGCCATGGTCGAACCACCCTTGGTAATACACCTTTGCTCTTCTGTTTACCTCCCCAAGTCACGCAAACTAGGTCAAAGGTTCTCTGACTTTTTTTCTTCCAAAACAGAACATCAGCCACAGGAATATCTTTTCATTATTCATTTTTTATGTCCAGGGTAAGTATTTGGTGGTGAACGACGAAAATTACTATGGAAAGAATGTTGACATTTGTTAGATTGGGTAGAGCTAAAGAATGTAAAAGCCGCATAATTGACAATTTGAGAGAATCCCGGCTATCCCAGTGGGGTTCTCGCGGAGGGGGTGTTTCTCCTTGTTCTCTGAGGCGTTTAATGATAAACAGGTTTGGATAGAGTTTGTCGCAGCGATATTAAAGATAATACCTCAGTTTTGAGGCCTACCTAGTGCATCTTACATACATTTAAAAATAGGCCTACCGAAAAAAAGCAAAGGGGCTTTTAAGCAGTGAAATCACAATAAAATTGCTACTCTTTTCAGGATCTGGTAGCAAAGCGCACAGAGTCGTTTGAGGACATTTCTGAGGTAGTGAAAATAAGCAGAATCGGCATTACGGAAGTCTCACGAGATCACGCTGGTTTTGGACGAGACAAGGTGGGGGTCTCGCGAACTACCGTGATTTCACGGAGGTTAACAATGCTGTTGTACTTGTTGGGCGCGAGAGCCCCCGCCCTGTCACTTCCTAAACCAGCGTAATCTCGACAGACTTCTGCAACGTCCATTCGGCTTACAAGCCGATACGGCAATGAAGCATCCTCGCAAGATCACACTGGTTTGGGCGAGACAGGCTGGGGGCTAACACCGAAAAGACGTGATTTAGGGTAGTCGCCATGTAATACACATGGAGGCAGTTCCGCTTTTCGAGAGGAGTGTAATTCTTTGTGTTTACTGTATCTTCGCACTCGGCAATATACAATGTATATATTTTGTATCTTCTTGCTGTGAACAGTTATGTAATATTTGACGTGTCTACCCTGAAGTTGGTACGTGATAACCGGAATCATCCGAAGTATGATGCTCAGTGTAAACTATCGAAAGAACATAAATTTTTGTATTCTTGTCTAAGAACGCGTCTTTTTGACAGAGATTATTATTGTCTTTCTCTTACATTAGCAGGATGAAGAAAATCGTGTTTATTTGCCAGTAATTAGTTGTAATTTTGAGTCGGCAAACCAAACTAAAATTTTGTGTGTGAAGTTTACGGAATCTTCACGAAGTAAAAAGTTTTTTTTTTTCGTGTGTACAGATGTTTCTGACGGTCTGGTAGTATATATTTGTCACATTTAGGTGCACTTGATTCCTGCAACAGTGAATTTTGATGATTTCATTCAGCTCATAATAAATAGGGGTTCAAGCCAACGAGACTTGAATCCCAATTGTTTTTATTCGGATTATTAGGGATCCACACAGGTTCCAATTCTGCAAGAATTAGTTTAGTAAATTGTATAGTTTTGAAGTTTTTGCTAAGAAACCAACAAAGATTTTTCACAATTCTCCCATTTAAATAACATGGGAACAGACGATCAAAGGCACTGTCTCTCCCTACCTGTGGCTCGGCTGGCATGAGCGGGATATAATGATTCTGTCTGGCGCCAGAAGCAGTACGTCAAACGCGCAGTCTCTCCCTACCTGTGACAGAGCTTTTGTATAGCTAGGACTATTTATCTTCTTTTCACTGGCTTTCACCATAGCCCCAAAGAACGCTGTACCTGGCACTCTCAGGTTCAAATCCAGTTAAATTCTGCGAATCTTTTTCCTCTGTCTTATTTTCCAAGTATCATGAAATTATTAGGCACTGCTGACTAGTCCTAGACCTCTGCGGTTCGATTCCAGTCTATTTCTTATCATTTTTACATGGAAATTTTTTCCCCACAATCTTTATTTTTCTACCTGACCTACTTTGGACGCCATATTGCCATGAATAAATTGCGTTACCATGTCATTTTCTCAAGAAGGGGTTTATCCGATTGAGCTGAAATTTAAAGCGCGGACACAATACGTCGTAGCAAATTACGTTTGCAAAAATCATTTTCATATCTTGAAAACTGTAGAAATGCACTGATTACCGAAGTTGTCATGTGACCAAATGTTTTTGAATTTAAATATTTTAAGTATTCTCCCTCGTGTAGTTTGACGTCCTGATCACGAATCTGATCTTATTTTGTTGCCTGTGACATACACTTTTGACGCAAATGTCGATCAAAGTTGTAAAAAATGCAGTTTTCCCCATCCTTGCTGGTCACGTCAGAGAAAACCGTTACATCTGTAATGCTGAAAATTACGGAGTGGGAAGGACCAGATACGTACTACACAAAGTGCGAAAAAGCAAAATTTCCTAGCATTTAGAGGTCACGTGACAAGAAACCATTATAACTGTAAAACTGGACATCGCTGAGCGCAGTTTACTATGAGAATGGAGATTATCCTTGCTACACTGCATTCTTTATGTCTTTTGTTGTAGGCTATGGGCAAAGGATCAAAGCTGAACTGCTTCCAGGCTGGTTTTTAGTAGTAGGCCTATTCTATATGGCAGTCACGGGTTCAAATCCAGTTCGTTCTTTTTCAGTCTTTTCAGGGTTATTTTCTCTTTTTTCTTACCACGAAGTTAATCAGGGGAATACCAGATGTGAGAGATAGGTAATTGTGTGAACCGTCGGCAACGCTGTTGGAGAACAGCTTTAATCATTATTATTATTATTATTAGTTTTAGCCCGCTCGTAAAATTGCAATACCTCCAAAACTACTGAGGGTAGGGAATCCGAACTTTGCAGTCTTAATAATCAACATATGAAGCAACTTTTGACGTTTAGTGTTTATTGGTCAGTCACGTGATTTAGCGGCCATTATGAATTTCATTGATAAGCTTGAAAAGTCTTCTTCTCAAAAACGAGCATCTATATTTGTTAACTGGGGTGGACGTATGTTTACCGCAGAAACAGGAGTAAACCTTGCAACACTGTAGCCCCTCTGTCTTTTGTTATCGGCTAAAGCTACCTTGTCTGCAGTGTGTAATACTAGGCCCATTGTATAGAATACATGTTTCGGGTTCAAATCCAGCGTATTTATTTTCAATTTTATCACTTTATTTTCTTCATTTTATTGACATGACGTTTATATCAGACTACCAGAAATGGTGATTACGTAATACCGTGGGCCCCGGCAACGCTGTTGGTCAGCTGTTGAAGAGCTTTAATTTTTAGTATTCCTCGTCAGACCATAAAATTTGCAAAATCTCCCAAACTGCTAAAGGTAGAAAAACCAAACTTTGGAGTTTTAACAACGAACAAGTGAAGCAACTTCTAACATTTTGTGATCTTTGGTTAGTCACGTGATTTAGCCGCCATTTTGAATTTAAGGTTAAAAATCCTCTTTTCCAAAACCGTTTAAGTTGTCTGAATGAAATTTCATCTGCTGTGGCTGGATAGATCGTTCTACTGATTGTATTAAAAACTTTGAGGTTGGTATACAAATTAGGCTATAAGTGACCGATAAGGTTAGGTCAAAGTAGGTCAAAGCTAGGACAGCTCTAAAAATTGCTTCAAATGATCAAACAAACACACTACTTGCTTCTTGTCAGGATTACAGATATGCAAGAATTATTTTCGTACGTTGTATAGTTTTCAAGTTCCAAAAAAAGAAAAACAAGCAAAATTTTTCAAAACCCTACCATTTGAATAACACTGGAACTTCGTGCAGGATGACATGAAATGTTTTCCTGGGATAAATGGATGGCATATAGAGAAAGCCTCGTCTTGATATTCCCGTATACATGTATATCACCCGGCGAAATCATTTAACCCTTCAATCATTTCAGCGGCTGTCTAGATAACGCCAGTAAACCTAACAACAGTGTATCCTTTCTGTCTTTTGCTATCGGCTGTGAGGCGAAGATCAAGGCTGCATTTTGTCTATGCTTATCTCCCGTACTGATTGAACAAATACACTACACGGTGTACCTTGACGCCAGGATCAGAACTCTGCAAGAATTGTTTTTGTACATTGCATGGTTTTGAAGTTATGATCAAAGAACAAACAAAATATTTAAAGACCTTGCATTTAAATAATTATAAATAGAGGTCGACGTGTGAAACCAGTCACTGCAGTTTTCCACGAGAACAGGAAAAAACCTTACAACTCAGTGGCTGGTTCAAATCCAGTGTATTCCTCTTCAATTTTATCACTTTCTTTTCTTCATTTTATTGACATGAAGTATACATCAGATTACTAGAAATGGTAATTACGTAATAGCGTGGGCCCCAGCAACGCTGTTGGATAACAGTTTTAATTATTAGGGGTACCCACAGGTTCCCTGTGGGATACCTCTTGAAATCCTTTGGATTATTATTATTAGGGGCCCAGGGGGCCTCCGTGGTTCAGTCGGTTAACGCGAAAGTGCAGCGCAATGGCCGAAGCTCCCACCAATGCGGTTGCTGTGAGTTCAAGGTCGGCTCATGCTGGTTTCCTCTCTGGCTGTACGTGGGAAGGCCTGCCACCAACCTGCGCATGGTTGTGGGTTTCACCCGGGCTCTGCCCAGTTTCCTCCCACCAGAATGCTGGCCTCCGTCGTATAAGTGAAATATTGTTGAGTACGGCGTAAAACACCAGTCAAATAACTATATAAACAAATCCTATGACAGCTGGATGCATTAATTGCAATGGCAGTTGCATTTAGTGCCATTATAGTTGCATACAAATCGATGTATTGCTATGGCAGCTGCATTCAACTTTGTAGAACCAGACTCAAGCTAATACATTGTTAGTTCAGTTCAAACATTTGCACTTTTTAACACTTCATGCATTTGCAGAAGTAAATGGTGATCATTTATTGTTTTAATTTGCTGCAGTGGGTGGATTTAATTTATTTGTTTATTTATTTCACAGATATTTAGTGTCATATTAATGAATATTTCAGTTCTGACCAGGGGACACTGGAGTCTCTGGTGTAAACTACTTATCCATGTCGTCGTATCTGAGACGTACTATCACACTTCCACACCTAGCACACCCCTGAAACAAACGCCACGTGTGCTGATAACACAACTGAAGTAATTAAGAGTCTTGGTAGTGTGAATCTAAGTGTGCAAATCACACTCCTCGTCTTCTGAAAGAGGTGTGATAGTCAATCTACTGACCAAAAAGAAAAACGATGGTCGGCTAACCTGTTGCAAAGTACATACATATACCTTGTGTACATATCCTCCGTATCTGTGTCCACTACAGCCATGTACTATGTGCATATACCCTGTAAGTGCACTTAGTGCACACCACAACCAAGTACTATATGTATACCCCGTAAGTGTACCCTGTGTGTAACATATACTATATGCATACTCCCCGTAACATGTTTTTTGTCCTATGCAGTCATCTACTTTTATGTTTATACCCCATAAATTTACTGTGTCCTCTACTGTCATATACATATATATTCTATACACAACATAACAGCGCTCAGTGCCTACTACAGTCATGTACAATACGAATATACTCCATAACTGCACTACAGCCATTCATTACACGGATATGCCCCACAATTGCACTCTGTGGCCATTATGGTCATGTACTATACACTATGGTATGTATCACATACATGTAACCACAGTGTTATGTAGTAACATAAAGCTGTGACAGACTTTTCGTATGTAACAAGTTTCACAACGCTTTCAATACGTTGCATTGGTTAAAAACCTGTCATTTTTTCCCATTTCTCAAATATAGTATATCATAATAATGAAAGGCTACAAAATTGTTTCATTGATTCAACTGTTATTTATTGCCATACCCTTTAACAATATTTCACTGAAGGCAACTCAGTCTAAAGTTACGGCTTAAAAACTAGAGCGCCCGAGGTAATTCTCCAACCATTGGTAACTCTCTGGTAACTTTTCCTATTTGTGACAAACTGTGTGTTATGTGATAGATAAGCAGTCCTCAGTGAAGTTGATGTAACAAAGCACCAGGGCTGACAACAAGACAGAGAAGCCATGATAAACCAGATCCCACAAGTAATGGAAGCAGGGGGTATTGAAATCACACTTTGTGCAGTCTAGGGATCAAATTTATTTTATTTAATTGATGTTTTATGCTGTACTCATCAATATTTCACTAATATGACGGCGACCGGTATTGTGGTGGGAGGACACTGGGCAGGGCCTGGGGGAAACCCACAACCATACACAGGTTGCTGGCAGACCTTCCCATGTATACGGCTGGAGAGACAATCAGCATGAGCTGGGCTTGAACTCACAGCGACCAAATTGGTGACAGGTTTCTGGGATACCTTGGAATTAAAGGCAAGCTCCTTAAACCATGGATTTGATTTTCGACAGTCCAACAGTCTTAAAATGACGCTGTAGAACTACAGGCATCACTTGACTGCAGTTGATAGATTATATTCCTACAGACATGTGCATCGCACTTTTGCAGCGAAGATTTATAAAAGCTGATTACTTTTATGATGAATATGTTTCAAAAACTTACAACAGTAGCTTCAAGGTGAACTGTTCAAGTTCTATTTTTTACTTTACTGAACTGAATGATGTGATATAGATAGGAAATGAACTCTGTTTGATCAGAGTGAGTTGGTTTGCGGTATACTGTTGTTTCTAGACGAGTGTCTTTCTTGGTGACGAGGACAGTTTAAAATGGTATCTTTTCTGTTTCCATTGTAAATTGGATTGTTCTGTTCTGGGTGTTGAGATGGTGTAGAAGTTGTTTCGGGATCTTCGTTCATCGGTGAGGCTACGTAGATGTCATCCAGTGTACTATACCAAAAGGTTGGATGCACTGAGCTGATTGTCAGGGATCTACATGGCAACGTCACCAGCAATAAAGTCGAGAAACTTGTTATCCAAAAGTAATGTGCCTGATATAAACAAATTATATAATCTGAAATGAGCTTAAGATATCTGGAAGTAATTAACGATATCTTAAATAAATGCCCTAGGTCGAAAACGACTTGCCGTGCTATATACCACGACATACCTAAGATAAGGTCATGCTGCACAACATACATGAGATAAGATGACGCTGCACATCATACCAAATACAAGATGACACAGCACGACATACCCAATATTAGGGTCACGCTGCACGCCGTACCCAAGATAAGGTGACGCTGCGCGACATACCCAATATAAGGTCACGCTGTACGACCTACGCAAGATAAAGTGACGCTGCACATGCCCAATATAAGACCACGCTGCACGACACATCCAATATTAAGGTCACGCTGCACGACATACCCAAGATAAGGTGACGCTTCACGACATGCGCAAGGCAGGTTAAGCAATTCGTAAACGACCTATGAGTAACGTGTGACGTCATCGTTATTTGTGTGTGACATCACGCTTGGCAAATCCAGGTCGTGCCGTCTGCTCGTTTTTTACGAGCTGGGCGGTATTTACTCGTTATGAATTTCCGAGTCAGTATTTGGCTGTTTTATCTGTTTAAATGTGAAATAAAAATAGGAACGACCTACTCCTGAAGCATTATTGTATCGTAAGAACAGATTTTTATTTGAAAAAAATGTAAATGAAGCCAAGAAAAGTTAATAGTCGGCTGCATGAGTTTCAAGACTACGATTAGCCGCGTAGGCCTACTGTACGAGGCTGCCGTTTCCATGCCACTCTATTCCCGTGCTGTAAATATAGAAACAGAGTAATCTTGCGTTTGTGCGTCATTCTTGATTTATATCCCTGATATTCATGAAAATAAAAAATTATTTACTCCATGAATCCTGCTTGCGCTTCTCGAGAAGCTTAATATTTTTCCGTTGCAGACAGTGAACTTTGTCTTCATGCCGTGAAATTGATTGATTTATATATTTATTTAATTGATGTTTTACGCCGTACTCAAGGATATTTCACTTATACAACGGCCGCCACATTATGGTGGGAGGAAACCGCGCAGAGCCCACGGGGAACCCACGACCATCCGCAGGTTGCTGGCAGTCCCTCTCACGTACGGCCGGAGAGGAAGCCAGCATGAGCTGGACGAGCTCACAGCGATGGCAATTGGAGTAAACTGACAGTTAAAGGATAAGGCCAACGATTTTCAGCTGTTTCTAGATGTTATTTCATTTCATTTGTCGTTTGCCAACTATTATACAGTCCTCATAGCTTTGGTCGTACTTTCCGTTGATATGGTCTTTCATACCGACGGTCATTATGAGGGACTGTGGGCAAAGTCGTTGGATGAATACACCAACTTCGTGTGTGTAGATTCGGTCTACATAGGTCAGTACACGGCCACACGATATTCCGGAAAACATGATATACAACAGTCAGGAGGCAATGTACAACGATCACGCGCCAATAGCTCTCGAGCGTTTATTCTTGAAGTTTATCTCCCTTTGTCCGCTCTCTGGCGTGCACTTGCTGATAAAGTTAACAGTCGGACGATCACTTTCTCACCTAAAAAACGGTGTAAAAGTCCAGCAATTTAGGGCTCCAGCAAAGCAGGACATATCTCTTCCTTCTTCTTCAGCTTTCTTTCGGTATAATAAAACATATGGAGCAGGTCATGGGGTTGTATATGAGGTTTTGGAGTCAAGTGGGAAGAACATTAAAAATTTATTTATTTTTTAATTTCATTGGTGATTTACGTCGTACTGAAGAATAGTTAACTGAAACGACGGTGGCCAGCATTATGGTGGGAGGAAACCGGGTAGAAACTGAAGGAAACCCACGACCATCCGCAGGTTGCTGGCAGACCTTCCCACGAAGCCAGCAAGAGCTTGAACTGAACTCAAAGCAACCGCACGTAAAATAAAATAATGAGCAGAAGGTTGATCCGTATTTAAAAAGAAGTATAGCATGCTTAGTCTCCGTAATTTGACGACGCACCGATTCCCGCTTTTCTGGAAGAATCTCATTATTTTCACGTAGACAGTCTTGAAACGAGTTACGATCCTCACAGCGGAAGAGAGCGACTCAGTGTAGGTGTTTGCTCGCTCTCATCCTTCGGGGTTATGTGATATTTCTGCGTTAAGACCCAGACAGGTTTTCTCTCCTTGATACACTAAGTAGAATTCTCGTAAATAGTCATGAAGCTGTAATTCGGGGTGACCTCATTGTCATTCCATATCCAGGGTCTTTGTTGTAGAGCACAGCCGGACACCGTGTCACGCCGGTGATATTTTGAATTATCCCTACGTGGATAGCAGTATTCTGAATGGCCCTGCATATGGCGTTTACATATCTGGCCTTGTAGCATTTGATAGATCCTGTGTGCTGGGTGATTATTTCAATCAAAGTCACAAGGTATCACTGCAAAAATTAGTGTTCCAAGTATATTCCATCAAACGCCTTCACTGTAATTTCTTAAACTTTACAATGAGTACGCCTCTCTCTTTGGTAAATACGGACGAAGTGTTCAGAATGTCTTTGACTTATTTTGACATTGCTTTATAATTGTGTCTTGTTCCGCTTAACCCAGGGCTAGGGGCTGTATGTTCATCGTGTTGAGTGTAATCGTCACCTTGGATATATGAACAGTTGCAATCAGTGCGCAAATGAGATGCATAGCTTATATACTAAAATGCCACACGATTTGGATACCGATTTTATTCATCCGCCTAAAACATTCATTACGTCTTTCAGACATTAAAAACTGTTGACTGCTTCTCTTTGCATGAATCCATCCTATTTTTATATTCATATATTTTCTTAGTCCTTTGGATATTTGTGTTATTTGTCGTTTTTGGAAACCGGCTTTGCGATTATTTCACAGGGGACACCCATTTTGGTTGACGGCCGGTATTGACGCCTAGAGACAAGATCACTATGTGCCGGTAAGAGCCCTCGAGAATGTCGAGGATGAAAACTGTTTTCCCACATCCTGCCTGCTCACAGATGATGCCGAGTGGGGGTGTTTGGGGAGGAAATCATCAATACAACGAATTGACGAAGCGGCCATCCTCGATGTTGATCTGTGTGTGTGTTTGATGGTCAAAGATGTGTGACGTCACTGGTGAACCACATCAATATGCTCCATAAAATTCACCTTAGAATAAAAACATTGGACAGCGTTTATTTTGGTGCAAAAAAATCTAAAAAATTCAGTGAAAGGTATTTTCAGACCCAGCTTTTAATAGTCTTTCCCCGCATCGTAAGTTCATTTTTATGAGGTCTTTCCCTTTAATAAATGTGACACTACAGGATCACGAGTCGGATATTCTGTTCATCCCATAAATGTATATTCGAACAAAAGCGAAAAACTGGGCCTTTAAGCGGATATATCTCTTCATAAAAGTGCTTGCAGATCTGCGGATTAATTTCAGTAAGTGGCGTCAGTAATTCATTCGCAACAAAGCGCAACATTTGTACGCAAGATAAAATATACGAGAACAACTTTAGAACTGGTCACCGAAGAAACTACTCAACAAGTGATGGCTGCACGAGTGCGTATCGTGCACGTCAGTTTGTGCGAGAACGCACCTGAAATGCAGATACATGTGTGCATACCCAACAAGAAAATTCAAGAACTGTAAGGGCAATCTCTTTCTTAAATAGCAAGAGATGAAACTGATCATGAGATCTCCAAATTATCTACGGCTACAGTTCACATATATTTTCGGACGTTTGCACTTAAAGCAGACGACAAAAGTATGAAGTGAAACAAAGTAATTCGGTGTGTCTGGAGCTTTTGATTGGCTGATTTTTATCAATGAGCCAATCAAGGAAAGCTCAATAATGTTGAAAAAAAGACTACATACTATATTTATGTCACTTTATATCATGTTCTGGGCCACATTTATGGGATAAAAATATTTCTGTGATTTTCTTATTCTTTATGGACCATTTGTAATGTCCCTGATGTCACGACCTTTCACCCCTTGTACCGTATTCAATCTTAGAATAGCTCTTTTATGTGCTCTTTACATTAGCAATCTTCCCAAGAATTTCTTTAAAAGGTAGAAATAAAAGCAGGGATTAGTCAAATATGAGTTTGGAACACCAAATTGTAATCAAGAGATACGAAACTCACAATGATTATTTGTGCAACTTGGACGATTGATTTATAAGATATTGGATCCACCAAAGTGTAACAGGAGCAGGACATGGTGGTTAAACAGATCTATTTTATCTCCATGATCTTGTTACAAAGGCAGAATGTCTCCCTCCCTTAGGAGTACATAATCGGGTAATTTCCAAAACGCTATTCGCTGAAATTCAAGATGAATTTGCGAGCAATATACTACTATCACAGCTACACAATAATCCAAAATTACCACAATGTTTTTGTACAAACAGCTTTATTTCATGGAAGGGTGCGTGGTAGTCTGACAAGCAGTTGTGGCGGGAGACATTGTGTAGGCTAAGACATCACTTCTTGAACGAAAGTTAAAGTAAAAAAGGTTTAACATTAGAGGGTTTCCAAATCAAAAGTCAGCCTGTCACGCAGCTTTATACAGCACGTCTTTGAACATGCCACAGTCAGGATACAGCACCAAAACATATCTTGCTTACACCACTAACAAATATGGCAGGAGCACCAATGCTTTGCACTGCTTTTCAACATGATGAAATGAGCTACAGATGAGTTGCCAATTCCAAAAAGAGCCCTTCAAAAGCTTTTTCTTTACTGGTATTTCCACACGAGGGAAATAGATAGTGGGTGGGTTGGAGGGTATTGTGGCTTTACACATGGAAAGAGAATTTTCCCTCTGTCACATGTAAAGTAGTGAAGGGACTGAGAATGGTGCCTTGATCATCCTCAAGCTAAAATGTCCATGCCAGTCGACAAGAGTGATATATGTATTAAATAAATTCTTAATTTACAAGATATATGTTATCGGAAAAGAAAAGGGAAAACTTTTTTCACTTCTTTATATATTTTATGTTCACTAATATGATGTTCCTACACACAATTCATAAATCATAAATTAAAATATGATCATTAGCTTCAATAAATTATAGGCTGCTAGAGAGGACTTTATAATAATATGAACAAGGCACAAGTTATTAAACATTCCTTCCAACCAAGATGACAAATATACACACTCCAGATTCACCACTCCACACTTTCTGCATTGTATCACACCCCTTAAGTATCAGAGTGTAAAGTAGCCCAAATAGAATAAATATAAATAACAATACTTACAGAACAATAAAAAATATGACCAGAGTATCACAAAGTCTCAAAATGGACACAGTTACCAGTGCAAAGAGCACTGGCCTTTCACACAGTTTTGTAATCAGCTTATTTACATGCTGGACCTCTGCACAGGTGGATTGTCTGCACAGTATAGAGTAAAGGAAAGCGTTCAAAGGGCTCCACTTGTACGGCAATGATCATATGCTGTCAGTACATCCTTCTGGACTTAAGTGATTCACTGCAATTGAAAAGAAGAAGAAAAAAAACGGCCATCAATACTTCACACATCCTGGTAACAGAACAGTCAGTTTCTTTCTGAAGATATGGACGAATATATGTGAAAACTACTTCTACAGTCACTCTCCCAAACCCACAATGAATTATACCAACTGTTTCAGAGGCCAAGTCAAACAATTATGCAGTTCTAGCAGATTGACTGATACATGTAGTAAATTTTTATGAAATGGATCATTTCAATTTTCGACCAGCACTGTAGGCATTATGTCGCCATGGTAATTATGTACTTGTAACGTTAAGAGGGCATCGTGCAAGTGGGCCCTGGTCAGTCCAGGGCTTATTGAAAAAAAAAAATAAATAAATAAAAAATAAAAAGAAGTAACAGAGGCAGTCGACACCACCAAACTTTGGCACCCTGACTCAAAACCACAGCCAACCCAGATGAAGCCTTGGTCAAGGGCTGGTGGTCAACCATTAGACAGCTTCATCAAAGAAACATGTTTTCTTTTTTATTCAACTGCTCCTCAATGCCATATTCAGGAATTTTTCAATTATACGATGCCAGCCAGTTTAATGCATGGAAGAAACAGGAATATCCTCTATAAACTTATGATCTTTGGTAGGTTACTGATGCACTTTCCAATGTGCAATGTAAACAAAATACTGTTGGAAGACAACTGGTCAACAAAGGTTATGCTTCTCAAACAACAACATGAACACTGATGACTGCTTGTCAGCAAGGCCTCCATGAACAGTGAAACCCCAGGAATCTCTAAATTCTTTGTGAAAAGTCTGTCTCACACAATATGTGTCCTATTGATTTTGAGGTTATAACCCTTTTCTAGCAAAACAGCATCTGCATGTGCCAAATCAATGAAAGCCTTTTCTCAGCAGGGCAGGACACCTTTAGTGCTACCTTTATATAGCAGCGGCGACACTGAGTGTAAACATCCAGCTGGAGGAGCCCTTATCGCTGGTGGCTTTGACACTGTAGATGCCCGCATCAGTGGACAAAGCTGAAGGTAATTCCAGGCTGAATGAGTTGCCATCCTTGCTCAGTTTGATACGATCACCCTCCTCCAAGTCCTGTCCATCCTTACTCCACTTCACTGAAACAATATACACAAAAATAAGCAGTCAGTTCAGGATAAACAAGCTCACAAGGTATAAAAAAATCTTATATTCAACCAGGTGAGATGAATAACAAGAAAAGCAAATCCTTACATACACAGTTCTGTATCCCAAGAAACAGTCCACCATGTCAAAGTAAGTCTTAATTATAGTGTGAAACCCATGATCAATGTTAAAACGCAGTGCAACAAGCTCTCCTTCATTTCTGGAAGCTAAGAGAATGGTGTATGCAAATGATGCATTGGTGGTAAAATCATTGGATGACGCCATCTTGCTTTGCTGTGGCTTCAAACTGATATGTCGCTCAACTGAAAAGACATGCTTTTTTTCTTTTGCAACATTTTCATTACCAGTTTGTTGTTTGAGAGTGTCAGTTTCAAATGACCATTTCTGTTAGACCATATGATGTAGCAACAGACTACAACAATGATCTGAACCTCATGCTAACAAAAAAAGTAACACATACCATTGGGACAAGCAAATCTCTATGCTCATAATAATCTTAGTGCCATCTCCCATTATTAATTTAGCAACTGAATTACTGTGAACATCGCTTAAATGGTAGACAAACCTTGAACAGGTGAATCTCCTTCGAAACTACAGCTGAACTTGGCCTGTGCTCCTTCCTCAATACTAGTGGACTGAGGAAACTTCACAAAGGCTGGTCCTTCTGTGTCTGGCTCATCTGGCACTGCCAACACACAATCACACAGTTAACTGTGCTCACAGTGTCTGCTTGATCTAGCACTGTCAGTTCAAAATCACATAGTTAACTGTGCTCACAGTGTCTGCCTGATCTGGCACTGTCAACACACAACTGAAAGGGTGCACAGTGTTTGGCTGATCTGGCACTGTTTAACACACAATCATACAATCGTACAGTTATCTGGGTTCAGTGTCTGGCGATCTGGAACTGTCAGCACAAAATCGTTCAGTTAACTGGACTCAGTGTCTGGCTCATCTGGCACTTTCAACACACAATCACTCAGTTAACTGGGCTCACAGTGTGTGGCTCACCTAGCACTACCAACACACAATCCCACAGTTAACTGTGCTCACAATGTCTCTAATAGATTTATTGCAACGAAAGAACATTTAAGGTGTGAAATTCATGTAAGGCAAAATTATGCCTTAAAGAGAAATTTGCATGTTCATGCCTATGTTTTAGACCTCTCCTTTTGAATAAAATTAACACAGAGATGAGGAATTTCGTATTACATGAAATGTATCAGATATCAAGTTTCACACATAAACTCCCCATATATCACAGTTTCTGGGTGTTGTGTTGTCCCAGTCTTTCCAGAAAAGGCAAACAACTTGGTTTAGAAACATAGGAACTCGTGTATCTGTTTCTCAGCAATGGTGGGAATTTAATCCCTGGCACACAGTGTTGCTGATACACTACATGTTTCTTCACCATGAAGTACATGCAGCTAGCTGAGCTCAGAATTAGTGTTACACTGAAAGATATAAAGGAAAGAATCTGTACTTTCAAAAAGATATACATGTGTATGTACATTTACCAAGTGTTAAGGTATAATTATGTTTATTTGAATGGAGGTATTTCAGACAGCAGCGGGACAGTTACATGCATATATGCAATACTTCAGTACATCAAGATGTAAAATCAACAATGTTTTTGGTCATTTTATAACAGGTAGGATTGATTGTTCACAGCACCCAAATCACTCAGATAAGGGGATATTGTTCATGGCATGCCCTTGGTGATGTACTGTTGTACAGGCTTTTATCTCCGTGAATACATATCATGTGATTTGGGCATCTGGGGTTTTGCTCACATATTTTTGTTTTGTTTCATATTTATCCACGTTCTTCTAAAATATATCTTGAAAATGATTTTAAGAAACAAACTTAGCTATCCATTCCTGCATAGAGAAGATAAATGTATATGTATGTACATGTACTTTTCAACCAGAGACTAAAATAGCTGAACTAATCAGAGGATATTTCTCTGTCAAACTACAAACTTTATAACATTTTAATTGAATTTTTTTATGCACATAAGAAAAAATATGGGATTGCAGCCCGATGAGTAACTGTTTCACAGATATACATGTGTCTTTTCATTGCAAGGGCTATACATCAGGATAAAACTGTGAAGGACATTGTGTCTGGTGCTCTGTGCAATCAGGCATGTCGGGAGTGGTAAGGGAAAACAGAGGGCATGGTGTACAATAGCCTACTCACCACCCTCCGCTTTATGAGCTGTAAAATAATGTGGGGTTTTGAATGATGATGTTAGTTACAACAGCTAAAGTGCATGTACACCAACCACAACAACAGAGAGTGCACCTGTAAGAACATGACATTTATCACATACAATGTATCCAAAAGAACCAAATGCCATAAGTCTGTTAAGTATTCACCTGAAAGTTTGGGAAGTACTTCTTTTATTACATATTAAATTTTACATTTTACCTATGTAAATGTATAATTCAATGTTTTAACATGGCTTTTAAGTTATTACTTGTTCGATTATGATGATAATGAAACCAATTTCAAAAGTGTAATGTTTAGTGGTAAAACTATACAGCTCCTTGAGCAGCCTTTTTACCATGGTCACTTCAACAATCAATAGGTGTGGTTCTGAATGTCTGGTCTCATCAGTTAGGGGGTTCTGGTGGTTCATGTGTTCAAAGCACAGACCTGACTGCAGAAGACAGGGCCTTGACAAATGTGGTCACATGTCATAGCCAGTGCTTGCTGATTTGGCGGAAGTTTTATGTTGCAAAACTCGTCAGGTGCCTGGTGGGGTGTGGTCGTTTCCTTCAACCCTAAACAGGACTGTTCTTGCATAAGTGCAATATTCTTGAATACAGTGTGAAATCCCAATCAAATAAATTAATGAGTATGCAGCTGGTTCAGTCAGGACTTTAAGAAATGATGCTAAAATGCTAGTTATACAACAGAAACACAAAGGAAACAAATGCTTCATAAAGACAAACACCACAGAAAACCATCACAGAATTCTCTAAAGACTATTTAATGAGTGCTTCTTATGACATATAGATCTTTAATACATGTACATGTGTTATCTTTTCACACGCATACACACAGACACATATATACATATATTAAGCCTGTTCTTGTGCCTCACACATTTTTGAAGAGAAAGATAGACAATGCATGTGACTGACCTATAACTTTGATAGTGCAGGAGCTGGTGGCGTCCCCAGCAGCATTAGAGACCTCACATGTGTAAAGTCCTGTATCCTCAGGGAAAATCTCAGCTATCACAAGGCGATATGTGCCGTTGTCATTCTCATAGGCAAAGTCTTCACTGTTAGGGATTTCCTTTCCGTTATGTAGCCAGACAACATCAGGCCGAGGAGACCCTGCGAATGAATTCAAAGCAAACAGACAGTGTGACATACTCACTGTTTACAAATGTGTCACAGTCTTGCCTTCTGAAAAATACTTACACCGTGATTCTGTTAATTTTTCATTAATTTTTTAATTATACGGACATTCAGGAATATCCCCCACCCCTGGATATTCCAACTTCTGAGAGTGCTGCTGAAGTGGGGTGGCAGATTAGTATTTAGACACCATGGGGATAACAGCTACCTTACCCAACCCTAGTCCAGCATTGCCGGCTGTGCCTGTGGCTGTTAAGCCTGGTCGCCCAAAGGGCCTGCAATACGCATGCCAGCCTCCCTCAAAATGAGGCGCCGCCATGATGGCTGACACCTAGGGTACACAGCAATACACATGCTGTTATGAAGTTCAGTTTTCTAATGTGAATGCCCTGCTCGTGTCATTTTAAGGTGTTCATGTTTGTCCAGTAGGGAGCAGAATAAATAGTACTATAGACATGCATACATTTTAATTCTCGGAATACTCTAATAATACTTGTGCAGCTTAATTTCCTTGAACACCTCTCTGGACACTATGTGGTAAGATGGAAATGGTCACACAAGCACTTCTTAGATGCCTGCAGATGCAGTCACACTGAGCATGTCAAAAAATCTTTGAATGACGACAAATTAAGACACATATGGAATCACACACTCACATGCAATAACCAAAACACACATTTACACATGTTTTATTTCTTCCTGTGTACTTTACTTGAAGCACAAGACTGAGATATAGACAAAGTCATATTAAACAGTGTGCAGAGGGGCAGGCTCATATATAATACATGTAACCATAAATGAATGGCTAGAACTATGGATATTTATAAACCCATATATTCACTGGGTCTGTAACCAGAAATATAAATTAAAGTACGCCCTTAATTTTGTTTCTTGCCCTCAAGCGGCAATGGCATTTTATTAATTTACAATTTATCCAAATAACAGTAGACCTATATAGGCCTGAGACCCTATAAGAAAAACATTATGTCATACATACACATCAGCCTATTTGTATTGGCTTCATGAACATTGAACTACGCTGTAAGCATATTAGATTAAGAGTTTCGGCCTCCTCTACATCCAAGATGTCAATAATCTCACACACAACAGGACAACTAAACCACTCTGTTTTTCTAGTCTGCATGCTCACTTTATGGACTAAGCGCTGTCCAGCCACTCATTTATCTTTTTCTGTAAATAACAAAGCTTGTTTTCTCACATTAGCGGGCAAGTCCTCAAATAGGGTGGAAACCACCCACTATAGTTCTGTTTGAGCCCAGTGTCTTTACTAGCCTATCGGACCCTAACTGTCCGCGAAAGCATGTCGTCCAACATGGGAGGCGCACTGTGTTGAGAGGCTGAGCAGAGGTCACATGACATTTATTGTACATAACCTATTGAATTCCTCTTTGCTCCAAGACCAACGCTCATATCAATGTGTGTTAAAGATCAATGTCTAACAGTTCAACAGATGTAAACAAAAAAGGCCCTTAAACTAAGGCACTGTTCCCATAAATCGTTTGCAGTCACTTATTTCTTTTCCTGCAGAAAACTGAACAAAGACTGCACCCTTCGTTTGCCCATTCGGTTTAAAGTTATAAATGAATCCCAGATCGATCAGCTATCATGTAGTAATACGTCTGAACATTTTTGTGCAAACTAGTACTCGGTAAGACCCAACAAATGGGACTCTACACTAGAAGAAATAATTCTGAAGAAATAATAACAACAGTAATTCACTTGTGAAAGAAAACTCGAGTTTCATGCAGTGTGTTATATGTATAGCTACTTACATATCTTGACGTTATTCCTGAGCCGATTCCCATTATCAGACATTACATATTATTATTAGAAACCCATACTGCATGTGTTTACAGGCATTCCACACTTCGGCTGATGTCGAGTGCCTGGTGCGGAATACGTCATTGTGTAATATGGGAAAGTTTGTCCAGTTCTAAAGAGATCATGTCATGAGGTCCACTAAAGAATATAAACGTGAATGGTTGAATATCGAGCGCATGAGACCATGGTTGTGGCCCTAGCTGTCAGGTGTTGGATAATCCTACTGATCAAGCCTTCCATTGAATTCAGAGATTGCATTGTCATATTAAAAATAAAACAAGCTGTCAACATCTACCAAGACTAAACCTAAAGAAAGGTAGAGGTTTATTTCACAGTAGGCAACTGTCATTCACAATCATAAGTACCCACAGGCATGCTGATGACTGGGGAAAGCTGCTTGTAGCAGTCATATTCCAGCTTGATTTTTGTGATCCATAAAATGTCAGCCATGTTTTGCCTCCATATCGTTCCAGTTTCAAAGATCCTTTAATTTAATCCAAATGTGTAAAAAATGTGAGGCTTCCAAGGGATAGGAGCTAAGGTAAAGTCTTTTTTGTGGCTATCGCATGCACGTCATATTGCATAATTCACAGTATAAATCTATAGTTATTAGTATATACATGTAAATAAGTTCAGTTGTGAATTAGATAATTCTTCACTTTTCTGAAAACGGAATTAGGCAATCCTCTGCTTAAACACTTATCTGCAGATATGTGACAATTTAACAAATGTGATATGATGTATCAAGAAAGGGGGGTGACAACTGAGAGCCTCACGTCACAGAGAGGTAGGTGTCAAGTCTGGTGGGCAGTATGGAAATCAGGTCTTTGATCTTTTCAGTTAGCTCTATCAAACTTTGATGTCAACTGAGCCAACACTGTTTATACTTTCTGTTAAACCAAATGGTCTTTCCTAGCACATACTCACCAAATCTACCCACAGACTGACAGATCCCCCCAACCTAAAGTGTTCTTTGAAGGCGTTATGATAAAAGTGTAGAGCCCTAACAGGTGACAATTTTCAGTGAATTTGCTAAGCGTGTTAAACCTCAGGATCCCATCCTCCCCTTCCTTGAGAATGGACTGCTTACAGGTTGATGTCATTCTCCCCCCTTCACAAAACAAGTGGCCAGTAAAGGGAAAGTCAAGCTGGCCTTGCAAGTTTTACTCTTGCATATAAAAATACTATATAAAATATGGAAAAATATGAGAAGCCGACTCAAGCATACAATATGCACAGGCACAGTACACAGCTACATGCATACATGTATACTGGAGACAGTCACAGCAATTCCATTTGGTGCATTACACGTTTTTCTGTTAAAGCTGTCACAATAGCTCAAACTTATTAGAATTCCCAATCTTTAAAGAAAATGTTTTCTGAAGACTTTCAAGGACCCAATATCCTAGTTTTTATAGCATTTTCAAGAAGCATTCAGTGTATGAACAAACCTTCATGGGGATTAATCAGCTATTTTGTTAACTTACTTATATTCCCATTTCATAATATGATATGACATTCAACACTGAAAAATTAAGTTCTTTAGAAGTCTGATAAAATTCAAGTACTCATCAATTTCAAGGAGCAGTGGGAGCTGTGACATTTATGACACAATACCCAGAAAGACCTTACCTGTGACATCGCACTTCAGGACTACCTTGTCCCCATCTTGTACAATCTGTCCCTGAGGATGAGTCTTAAACCTTGGAGCCTGTCGAGAACCGCTGTCTTCAACACTGCTTTCTGCAGCCTGCGTCTTCACAGGGGCAGGTTTAGCTGTCAGCACAATGCAATGACGGGCTGTTTAGCTACACTTCATTTGAAAATTACACTGTTGTTTACAATCTATATGCTGTTAGCCAAATGTCCAAAAACAATGCAATGAGAATTATCAATCACTCACAACATGTACCCTACATTACGTTCAAGGGACATGGCACCATAGTAAATGTGATTTGTGTTGTGCCAATCTAGTAAGACAGACCCCTGGTTTATCAGGTATTGCAGGAATCATTAATAGTCTGCATTTATAATGGGCAATTAGAACTACAGAAATGTGAATGTTTCACTTTCAATCGAACTACAACAGGATTCCTACAATTCTAAGGATCGCACTCATGTAAGTACAGGGTCCGCCTCGGTGGCCTCGTGGTTGGAGTATTGGCCTTGAGGTCAGGAAATCCGGGATCAATCCCGGGTCAGGTCATACCAAAAACTTTGAAAATGGTACTTGTTGATGCCTCTCTTGGTGATCGGCACTGAGAGTTTATAGCAAGGAAACTGGTCGGCCTGGTGTCAGTATAATTTGACTGGGTTGGGTGTACAATGTGGTGTATAAAGGACACACAGCATATCTACATTCTAAGAGTTTCTCATTGTCATATGACTGAAAAATTGTTAAGTACAACATTAAAGCCATGCATACATACTTATATGTCTGTTCAAGTGCAGCTCATGCTGGCTTCCTCTTGGGCCCTATGAGGGAAAGTCCACCAGCAACCTGCAGATGGTTGTGAGTTTCCCCCGAGCTCTGCCCAGTTTCCTCCCACTTATAATGCTGGTTGTCACTGTATAAGTGAAATATTCTTGAGTATGGTGTAAAACACCCATCAAACAAATAAATTATGCAAGTACAGCACCCACAAAACGCTGACGGGAGTTGGTGATGAGTGCACTCACATTTGATCTGTACGGATGTCTTTGTGGAAGCCATCCCCTCCAGGTTTGTAGCCTTGCAGGTGTAATCTCCCTCATCATCCAGGATGGTCTCCACAATCTCTAGCATACATGTTCCTGAACTGTACCGTACCTTCACCATGTCATCAGGCTTCACCAGCTGTCAACAGTACAGGTATACAGCTACAAGTTGATCTATCATCACTCATGTTACAGGTTGTATATGAATTACAGTATGGTGTATATATAGGAAGGGTCTGGATTGGAATCTCTCCTCTTTGATGTCAAACATGCCTTTATCAAACCATGTTTCACTTCACCCAGTGTAAAATTACTCATCCTGGATAAAATTCAGTTGCATATAGTTTGCTCATGCTTACGGTGTTGATTTGTGACTGCGTCTTTATATGAAATTCAGGTCCACAGAACATTTAGTTTTCAAATTTTATTTTTCTGTAGCATTTGAATTTGGAAAAATACTGAATATTTTGGGGGATTTTACAACTGTGTCCTTTTCATGTAAGCTGTCAGGCCCCACATTTCACAGTAATGATGCAAGTACATGGACATATGTATAAAAGACATGGAAAACTTCCAGGTGTGGAATGGAATATCATTCCACTGTATACAAGTACATGAAGTTCAAATTAAGTGAACAAGATGTACTCTGAATTAAAACTACAAAACTGGGCAAAGCTTGGGTAGATGGTTAAGTGAACTCACCACGCCATTCCAGTACCACTCGATATCTGGCTCTGGTTTGCCCTCCACCCTACAGGTCAGGGTCAGCCTCTCTCCTTCATTCACAAACTGAGGGGAGAGGTTTTGGCTGAAGCTAGGGGCAGATCTATCCTCCTTCTCTGCAACAATAATACACAGGTAGCATGAGTACATTAACAACTGTTTGAGATGTGTATGAGCTTTAATGCTAAGAGTTACTGAGACATGAAATGCAAAACTCTAACATCTACTGGAGAATCCTCGGACTCTAAAACTGCAATACATATCTCAGGAATATGCATCATTTTTTTTGTGATCTCTTGCAAGAATGTGATTTGCATATCTACATTCATTACACTCCAGTCACTTAGATTCTGTCTTAGCAGTGTGCACCTGAAATTCACAGGCCTCACATCATATTCTTAAACATGGTTGATCATATTTGTTTGCTTTGTCAAAAGCAATTCCTTTCACATATATCACTTTCAGGTAAATCAGTAAGACAGTTTTCTTCATGTAACTGTGATACTTTGCAAACAAATGCACTTTTTCACACGTTATATGAGCCAAAGTCGGTGTGAAGCATCATTTCCAACCCCTGCAGTTTGACAACAGCAGTTTTTGTTTGATAACATGTTGCAGATGTGAGAACTTACGTCTTCTGTCACTACTACTGCTGGACACCGACTCTTCAAAGTATTCCTCCGTCCTCTTAGAGCGACGGACCGACATACCATCATCAGTCTCAAAATCATCCATCATGGCACCAGATTTTGTACGCCGTACACTTCTAGACACACCAGATATTGGAAGAGAGTCTTTTTCTTGTGACAGACCCTTAGGTTTTTTCTGGAAACGTTCTGTTCAGAAAATGGATTTTGAAAATACATGTATAAGCAACTGCACATGTGACATCTGGGTGGGTAAGGTACTACATCAGCCAGCCAGACTCTGTTTTACCTGTGACATGTACATTTCTCCAGCCACTTATATGTCTTCTTATGAAATTATTGTTAACTCAGGACTATTGAGATTTTATTTTAGCAACTCTATTATCTGTCTTTTTCCTTGTGTAAGTCTACAGAGTTACAGCAAACAGTTTCATTCTTATTTATATAAGTAGGTAACAATTTAGATTGGTACTGTTAAATGTGTCGCCATTAATAGACCAACCACCCTGTTGTTGCAGGCCTCTATATTTCTACATATACAGAGAGGGGGAGAGAGAGATTCAGCATTCCGTTGTAATTCTGTTGTTAGTAAATACATGTAGCAAGACCTGATGTGCTTTTTTGCAAGTCGAGATCAGAAAGTAAACGACAGAAATACAGTGAAATACATATAAAACAATATTATAATCATAGAATAGCACATGAACTTGTCAATAATCACACATTTTAATATGATACATGTAATCAGCTTTCTCCTCTGTGGTTAAATTTCAGACAAAGTATCCCAGACTTTCATACACAAATTTTCACAGTAGTGCAAACGATTTGCAAGTTTTGCAAGCAGTTATTCCATCCTTTTCAACATTTAAAGCATTTAATCACATACATGTAACTGATGCACACATTTAAGTACAAAACTTTATATTGAAAGCAGAACAATATAAATAAAGTAAGCTGAGAGTGGTTATTTCAGCTGTTGAGAGCAGCCAGTAATGATGCTACAGTACGTGTATATACAAGTACTGTGATCTCTTTCTCCATCTCACCTTTGGCCTTCTTCCCCATATCTGCAAAATACATAGCCCTTGTTGCACTGGTGACATGCATGGAACAAAACCTATGAGGTGTGGTAAGGGATGAAGGTGACATGCTGGGTGTGATTAACTACAGATTCTGCAAAGGGGAATACAAACAACCTTAGTAGTAACATAAACTAGTGCCATCATCATTTTCTCAATGGTAAAATACTGCAAATCATAATGTGAATTTTCTAGAAAAATGCCCCCAAACAAAAGCCTTTGTGTGAAAAAATACAATGTCATGTATCAGTGCTAACCCTCCCTCCCAACTCCCAACCTGTTTTTGTTAATCATATAGCTTATCATACGTGTATACTAAACTATATTTGGAGGATAATAAAAAAAGTTTAAAATATTTGATGGACCATAATATATGCACTAACTTCTCACATGGTTAAAGTAACCTGCGAGTTTCATGATTCTCCTCTACATAGTTTTCAAGATATCAGCTAATAAGTAAATCATAACTCAGATGCACCAAGTGAAAGATGCGCCAAAAATATGCTCCGACTGGTGTGGTTTATACAATATTTTATTCCATCCTTAAAGAAGAGTAGAACTGGCAAACAAAGCCAAAATGAATGCCTCTTCCCATTAAATACCTCTGCCAGCATACTCAACCTAACCTCTCAGTTTTCATACTTGTCCTAAATTTATTTTTAAGACACGAGCAAATTACAGAAAACATCAATTTCACAGACCCATAATCTCCCTGAAGCAAAAAACTTCTCACACACATAAAATTATGTTCTATTCTATTTAGTTTCCAATACCTGTGCAAATTTTGTGCCAGATCCAGACAAACTAGCAATAACTATATACCTCCCCTCTTTTCAAAAAAAGAAAGGGGGGAAGGACATAAAAAACATTCAAACCAAATAGACACAGGCATGTAACATTGTTGTCCAAGCATCTATTAATGAACAAAAACATCTATATTAAAGGAAGAGCTAACTAAGGGACTTGGATGATTCATCAATCTCTGTGGTGTCTCAACTGCTCCCTGCTAGCAATATTCTGAATACAACAAAGTGGGCAACACAGTACAAAGTCACACAGGGGACAATCTCATACTCCTGAGTGTATATCTAATATACTCTTAAATAATTTTAGGCATGAATGGGAGGTTGGGTTGGGGTGGACGATGATGAGGTAACACTCGACTTACCTTCAACAATGACTTTGCAGCTGGTTTCCTCCTCTCCCAGCTCATTGATGGCGATACACTTGTAGGTGGCAGTGTCCTCTACCTCAGCATTGAGCACCTCCAGGGAGCAGACTCCACTGGAGTAGATGATGTCATAGTGGTCATCACTCCTCAGCACTCGCCCGTTCTTATACCAGGTCACCTGCAGCACAGCAGCAATATATGCAACTAAAACAGCTCCTTAGCTCATTCAAAGGTAAATGACAAATCAGAGGTTTAGACAAGGACACCATACATAAGTGAATTCTGTATAAAGGCTTGGAAGCAGTTCTGCACACCTCAAGGGTATTGACTTCATACTGCGGAATAATGGCTGTTGCAGGATTTATAAAATCAGCGATATGGCTCAAAGCTCAAATCCATAACAGTGAAGAGAAGGACAAACCATTACAATAATTATTCCTGGACATTTCTCTATTCAAGGTTAACCCAGAAGATGTTTGCGTACTTGTAGAGGCACTTGTGGTCCTACCTTGGGATGTGGTCTAGCCTGTACACAGCAGAGCAGCTTGAAGCCCACGCCTGCCTGGATAACTCGGGGTCGGAGGGAGAAGGAGAAATCTGGAGGCTCATCCTGAGGTAACTCCACCTCAATCTCCTCCAAGGCCTTCTGTCGTGGACTGTAACAACAAGATCACAACCTACTCAATTACAGCACATCATTTTTCTTCCTGCATCACAGTCAATGTTAAGAACACATCTAAATGCACCTTATAACTGACTGGACACATTTATTGAGAACTGCCATTACACAACAAATGATTGTTCTGAAATATCTGGGAGCTAATTAACTTACGTTCCCATGGGTGTAGTGTCTCTTGGTAATGGATTTGTCTTCAACTCTGAAGGAAAAATCAAATCAAGCACATTTTAGTCACCATATTAACACTCATACAGGTCATGTCAAAGGGAAAGGTAACAAATAATATACCCTTGGTTATGTCAGATAGTTCAGGCGTGTTTGTTTATCACCTTTTAATCTGGAATTCTTATGAGGCAACGGGATGCTGTATTGTAGAGAAGCTGGTTGGATGATGTTGCCCAACTCAATACTATTGTTTATATGGCAAAAAGGCAAAACAGAATTTGCATGACAGCAGCTTTCTTGAGTAACAGAAATATCTTGCTCTTGAGTGGTTAAAATTAACAACATGGAAGTGCTTTTGATTTTCTCAATTTAGCATATGCTGGATGTTTTATTGATGCTTATAATATATATTTGGTGTAGAGTTGTCTTTTCTTTTAACATCAACAGATTCACCTGTATAAAAAAAAGGGCCACCATTACTGCTTTAAGGATCATATCTCAGTAAATAGTTGCTAGTTGTTACAGAGGCTGTCTTTGTAGGACAATACAGACAGAATGCATTTTAACTTTTCCTTATTTTGAGGTTTTCTTGTAAGATGATAATTCAGTTTTTCAAATCGGACAGAAAAGAATATGGTTTGGGATGGAACTTTTGACTATGAAGTCACTGTCTTATTGTACTTTTTGAATACAGACACACAACAGACATAATATGACTTGAACAATTTAAGTGTATACTTATATATTTAAGTGTATTTCAAAAATAGCTGGTCACGAAAATTAGAGTTACAAATGTAGGTGAGCTTTTCTGGTGGGACATTCTGTACTGATCCCTTTACACCTTAAATCCTCAACAAATCTGACAAATCTACATTGTACATGTCTTTACATGTTAAAGGTGTGTTATGTTGTTTTAGTAGATTCACGACATCTTTCTGCACCCTGAGGGCCTCTACTTGACAAACAGATGTTAATGTTCAAAACATTAGCAAATATGTCTTCAATTTTCCTCTCAAGTCATACTTAAGTGGGCAAATGTTATGGATTTAGAGCATGTTCTGTGAGAGTTCTTTTCCTTCCTTCTTAGGCAATAAGCAGGCTGGACATTCTCTGGTAATCTCTGTCTAATTATCATCAAGACATTAGGTATAGAATTGCATGGTTTCTCATGCTTCCCATGAACATAAACATGTACCATTTCAATCACGATCCAAACCTACCTTCAACCTTGAGCAGAGCTACCTCCTCTCTCCTACCAAAAGAGTTCTCTGCTCTTACTTTGTATTCTCCCTTATCTTCCATCTTGCAGCGACTTATCTTCAGTTCGAATTCCCCTCCACGATAAATTTGCATATATTTGACACTCTGTGTAAGAAGCTCATCATCTTTGTACCTGTCAGTAAACACAGAAAATCATGAGTAAACAAAAAAGTATGTCAATTTATATGTACAGTAGCCATCCACCAAAATCCATCAACATTATGTGAAATAAGAAGCTGTAAAAATTCTTCTTCATGCTTTCCCTTGTTCTATTGTTACTTGCAGATAAAACCAACTTACTTACACTATGACATTTAACATTGGTGCCAAAGGAGTCCTCTTTAATCAGGCAATACCCATGACTCACCATGTAATGATGGGTGCAGACAAAGCGATGACTTTACAATCAAACTTGGCAATCTGTCCCTCTGCCACGAGGGCATTACGAGGTTTGCGGATAAATCTGGGCATAGCTTCACGGCGATCTGTAAGATACAGATACAAATGATCCTGAATTAATGGTTACATCAAACCTCAATCATACTATGAAAGTAATTCTTTATTAAACACAATCTTGCTGTTAAAGAAAGAATTAGCTGCATGGACCTTCGCTTAATGTTGTTTAGGCCTCACCATCCATATCTTGTCCTATATCCTCTCTAACATTTGTTCATTCCTTCAGTGAGATGTTTTAAGGCTATGAAACTTCCATTTTACATGAAGCAGGTAAAGACAATGGTTTCAAATACCACACTCATACTTGACACTTTGGTCTATCTTACCAAAATAGGAGTCATAGATCTGGTATTCCTTTGGCCTGTGTTTACGCAGGGAACTGAAATTAGCAATGCGACCAATGGCTGGCATTGGCTGGGGCCAGTCAGCCTGAAGAAAAAAAGAAACAAGAATGAGGACGTTAAGCAATTTTCAGAACAAAAATCAGAGTTAAACTGCTATCCAATCTGACATGTATAACAATGTGGAGTGTACTAATTTGTCTTTCGCAGTTATTTGTGAAAGAGTAAAATATAATTTAAAGTACTATGAGACTGGTAAGTTATCAGTATTTTACCAAACTTAGTTAAATCTTACATGTTAATATATAAAACTGTCTCCAGTGACTTACATATTTCTGCTTGATCTTCTCTCTGATTCTGTTATATCTGCTTGATGGTATCCTGTTTGTGAGGTGACTGAGATCTCCCTGCACAATACAAACAATAACTTGTGATTTTGTGCAGCATCTTTCATAAATGATAAACACTTAGCAAGTCAAAGCACATAATGTCACAAATTCCAATTCCCCTACCAGTAAATTTCATACTAAAGGAAGTGTTATTTTCAGTCCCATTGAGAGTTTAATAAAAACTGAGGTAAATAAAAGACAATAAAAATAACGCCCACCCCCTCCAAAAAATTAAATTTCACCAGAGTTATTCCCTTTCAGTAAGCCCAAAATTCGGAGCTATCTCCTCCTTGTATGGGTTCCTTGCAATCAACACAAATGAATCACCTTTTAACTACCACTTTTCAAAAATACCATGCAATGCACTTAAAACCCCTCAGCCGTAAGCACATGTATAGAATAGAATGTAAATGTAGAATGTAAAGAATAGATACAAATTCCAATAGATATTACGTTTAATACATGCCATTCACAAAATCGTGTAAGTGTAGTATCGATTTGGTAAACTTGTGGCAAACTGTTCAAGAGACAGAGCGTTTACAAGCCTTTTATAAAATTTAACTTAAATGACCTCAATGACTTTGAAGAAAAAGGCCAAGGTCACTAAAATCAGTAGGGTTCTTCCTCATGCCAATGTGTAAGTGTGGTGTAAGTTTGGTGAACTTGGGAAAAACCGCTCTAGAGATACAGCATTTACAAGCCCTGTATAAAATTCACCTTAAATGACCCCAATGACCTTGAAGAAAAATGCCAAATAGGCCGAGGGTAACATCGTTTAACAACTGTATTTGCACTTATGATCTTAATGTAATTATCAAAGGCACTTACCTTGAGCCATTCATGTTCTAGAGCATCATGAACTGTCATTCTTTTCCTGGGAACAGATAAATATAGATTGCAATTTTCCAGCTCCTGGTTACTGGTTACTAATAGTGTGTGCTTACTGTGGTTGTCTAAGAAGCATGATACTTTGAACGCTTACTACCATCTGTACCTACCATGGTTGTTTGTAAGCGTGATACTTTGGGACGTTACTACCATCTGTACTTACTGTGGTTATCTGTGGGTGTCATACTTTGCATGGTTATTACTATCTATGTTTACTGTGGTTGTCTTTAAGCAGGATACTTTGCATGGTCACTACCCCCTGTACTTACTGTGCTTATCTGTAAGCGTGATACTTTGCACAGTAACTACCGTCAATACTTACTGTGGTTGCCTGAGAAGAAGAGATTTGATGAAGTCCTGAGCCTCAGCAGAGACATTGCTGAAGGCGTCCCTGTCAAACTCCCAGTCACACCTCTTCACGTTCTGTAGAGTCTCCAGGTCATCCTCGCCAGCAAAGGGGGACAAGCCACTCAACCTAAACACAAAATGCATGCTTTTTACATGTCAATACACACAGTATACCAGTATACTTTACAGAAATACAAAGCTGACGAAAAATCACACACCTCCATAACAATTTCTGGCTAACCAATTTCATATGTTTCTGATTTTATTTGCAAGGATTATACTGACATATGTACATATATACACATGTATAAATACACAGTATATGTTAAGCAGGCATGGAAATGTAATGAAATGATCTTGATTACAGCTTCATCTAGATTTCTATCTTGAATTGGGCTAATAACAGGAACATGATTTGCCCCACTTTCTTTATTTAATGAAAAATAGTTTATTTCAGTGTGCACCAAGGTAGCTGAAATACAGAACTGTAGTCCTACTCACAGAACATAAGCCAAGACACCAACTGCCCACATGTCAGTGTAGAAACCCACAGGTTCCCTGTCTACAATCTCTGGAGCAGCAAACTCGGCTGTGGCTGTTGTCACTTTCACTATCTCCTCAGGGTTAAGCTTGGTGGCCAAAC
Organism: Acanthopleura granulata; assembly: GCA_016165875.1. Taxonomy (NCBI): domain Eukaryota; kingdom Metazoa; phylum Mollusca; class Polyplacophora; order Chitonida; family Chitonidae; genus Acanthopleura; species Acanthopleura granulata. The sequence continues at coordinate 44,820,379 of JABBOT010000001.1, read as the reverse complement.
CAAAGTCTATCAACTTGACATTGGTGCTCTTGTTTGTCTCACACATGACATTCTCAGGCTAAAAACAAGAAACAAAACAGGGCCCTTTACGTTTCAAGTTAAAATCAAGCTCCTGCTGCTTTAGGTACTTGGTGATGTAGAAGTATCCTCCATCCCCAACCACATGAATAAGTATAAGATTTTGACTGCACTGTGACAGTAGTTACACAGTAATTTCATAGCTTCACTGAGTTAAAATAAAATTTTCCAACCCTGTTTCATCTTTCAGTGCATCTGTAATTTGCAACTGAAAATATTTCATATACACATTAAGTGTACACTACTGAATGAAATGAACTCACCTTAACATCGAGATGGACAATGCTGTTTTCGTGCATGTGTTTGAGGCCCTCACACACTTGTCTCATGTAGTTAATGACCTCTGCTTCCGACATTTTGTAATCCTCGGCTGCTATTCTGTCAAACAACTCACCACCTGACAAGCTGTGAACACAATCACACCAGGCATGTGAATCGATGGAAAATGGATGAATGTACTCGCCTAAATGCTACACAAAATGAGTTTAAGTTGAATGGGAGGGGGTTGCCTTGCATTGATTGCCACATATACATGTGAAGACATTTAGATGGTGACCACAAAACGTCATGGGTTACCCAAGTCTAACAATTGAGCATGTAACAAGAGCCATCTCAAACTTAAATGTAATGTCCTAGAAATGTTACAAACATATAACTTAAAGGCTACATAGGGAGAATTCTGAAAACCAAGACTTACAAAGAAACTCTTCAACAAGAAAGCCAATTACTGATTTCAAATGAATGTACAACAGGTTAGTTTACTGACAAATAATTAGTTGGACTCAGTGGCAAATTCTACGAATTAAAAACAGCTGTTCATACAAAGCAAAAGATGTACTCACAATTCCAGAATGAGGACCATCTCATATTTATCCTCAAAAGCATCATGTAGGTTGATGAGTTTGGGGTGGTGAAGCTGGTTCATCACACTGATCTCATTCCTCACTGTGTACTTGTCCAGTGGGTACGGGGTATTGATGAACTTAGCCACAAACACACGGCCTGTCTTCTTCTCAACACAACGATGTACAACACCAAATGCACCACTAAGGCATAAATCACAAAAAGAACAATGACTCCTCCTTTCAGAAAAAAAGGACTTAACTTGAGCTACAATGAACTACATATATATCTCACTTTTCAAACATATTTTATACTGCAACAGTACAATATGAATAGTTAAATGTATAGCATTTATTTCTTGTATGCAGAGAAACGACTGGCATTTAGCAGTCGATGAGTGACTCAGACATTTATATCTGAGAAGATGAACAGTTCTGTATGATAAAGTACTAATTTATTGTTTATTTATTTCACAATGTACGTGATCCTTGAATGCACAGTACTATCATAATTTCACATTATTCTGACTGAGTAGATTAACACAGAATATTTGTTGCAAAGTTTGAACACCATAAATACTCTCATGAAAGGCAAATGTGAACAGGATAACTCACTTGATGACTTGTGTGTCATGGGTTGCTCAATCAGTACTGATCATTGAAACTTTGATTGATGCACTATCTACATCATTTGACCCTAAGTTTTTGTGCAAGACGAAGTTACTCATTTTGCCTGATTCTGAGTTCTATTGGTTTCAGAAAGGTGTTTTGAGTTCAGTGATATCCAGGCACATCCTACAGAAAATGTTTCATTTTTGGAACCAAAAGCAACCATTTAAGATCTTTGTTACCCTCCAAAATGCACTTTTAGGTCAAATTTAAGTGCAACAACAACACTTATATAACAAATCATGGGAATCAAAATACACACCTTCCCAATTCTTCCAAAATATCATAGTAGTCATTAACATCGCCTTGTCTGACCTCTACTGGCTGAGGCTTGTATTTCTTCCAGATATCTTCATCTGAGGAAAAGAAGATAAATAATTACAAAATAGAATTCATCTCTTTTCAGATTTCTTACCATGTATTTTGAAGTCCAAAAATCTATCTGAATAATTACTAATAAATATTATATGAACAGTTACATGAGAGAATTGCAGAAAATCAGCTTCCTGCAGCAAACAATACTTACAGAATTTATCATAGTCATGAATCTTAGGCCCATCGTATTTTCCTCTGATCTTCCTGCCAAATTCATCTGAAATAGAGAGTAATCCACTAATGAATGAAACACAAAAATATCATCATTAACAACAGCTGTCAATAAATTTGCACAGTCTCACCTATTAACAAAGAACACATATAAAAATCACTGATTTGTTAATATTTGGCTGTATTTCTAGAACTTACAAACATATTCTTTAGTGTACATGCCAGTTTTATAGTAGTATAGGACAGCGATGTTTGGTTACACTCCAAGAACATATATATCACATTTGACTTGATCTGCCTGCTAGTTTTTCCAGTGAGAGTAGAACCTGATTGCTGGTTGCTTACCTTCAAGCTGTTTCTTCTTCTTCACCTCCTCTGGCTCATCAGTCTTGATGGTTGCTGTGGCCTCACACGGATCACTTCGCCCGTAAAAGTTCTCTGCCATTACGCGGAACTCATACTCCTTAGAGGGAGATAATCCTGTGATGTTGTGGTAAGCAAACCTGAGCCAACACACAAAAATGGTGTACTGGATTTAAAATTCAGATCAGCTTTCATACATAAAAAATATTTAGAACACACATTCATATTGTTTTATCATTAACCATTGAGAGTCTTGACATCACAGTTAAAGGTGCAGAAGACAGTGATTAAAAATTACATTAAGTTCAGGTGGAAGAGTGCAAAACGTTAATTGTAAAAGTGGTTTTCAATATTTTTTTCGATTTTTCTTTAAGGAGAAAAAGACACATGAAAAGAATTTTTGTATGGCGGGTATTTGGGACCACCTTTTGGTATTCATAGTCTTTGTGTACTAATGTTATAAATAAGGGTGTTACATATGTTTAATAAATATTTTTGCACTAGAATTTGTCTTCTTCAGCCAACAAACCTGGATTTGGATAATATTTATAGTTTTAATATGTTCATAAATATTACCATAATTCAGGTTAAATGCATAAGTTTTGATATAAACAACAAATTTTCACTGAAATAAATTTAAAAGACATGCATCACATTCTTATTATGTAACACCGATAAATACCAAAAGTCGGTCCCAAATACCCACCCTAAAAAAAAATTTTCAAATACCTTTTCTTCTAAACAAAAAAATCAAAGAAAAAATACTAAGCACCATATCTGCAAATAAGTTTTTACACTTTTTAATCTGATTTTGACATCAGCATGTTTTCTTCTCCTTTAACTGGATTGTCAGATCTACTTTGGATTGGAGTGATTATTTGAAGTGGTTTCTCTGCACATGCAATTAACTGCAATGACACAAGTTCAAATCTTAATACTGATGACATGCAGGTTATGAATGAAAATAAAACAATGGCTGTTTAGCTAACAAAAATTCATCTTGGTGAGATATTGAATTTCAGGTGTAGACTGTACCTGGTTGAGGCAACCCTGGTCCAGTTGTTGGATGGAGGTTCTCTCTTTTCCACCACATATGCCGTAATAAAGCTGCCTCCGTCGTTAAGCGGGGGCTTCCAGGAGAGGACCACAGAGTCGTCACGGATGTTCTCCACCACAGGGAAGCGTGGGGCATCAGGACGGTCTGTAACACGTCACCAATCAATGTTCATTACATATTTCTGTTTTCTGCTTGATGATCTCAAAATTATAAAAGGGCACAGTATTGGGATAAGAACTCACATTCCTTAACTGACCCTGAGATTCATACTACAGGATCATGAGTTGAAGATTCTGTTTATCCTATGAATGTAAAGTCAAACAAAAACACAATACTGGGCCTCAAATCAGTTGGATTTTATCGCTGTTTATAAAAGCGCATGCAGATGTGTGAAATGATTTAAGTTTGTGGCATCAGTAATTCATCTGTAGACCAAAGAACAACATTTATACACAGTATAAATTTATTTATTTATTTATTTCATTGGTGTATTAAGCCGTACTCAAGAGTATTTCATTTATACGATGGCGGCCAGCATTATGGTGGGAGGAAACTGGGCACAGCCTGGGAGAAATACACAACCATCCGCAGGTTTGCCGGAGAGGAAGCCAGCATAAGCTGGTCTTGAACTCACAGCGACTGCATGGGTGGCAGGCTTCGGGTCATTGTGCTGTGATAGCACGCTAACCGACTGAGCCACGGAGGTCCCTGACAGTATAAATAAAATATATGCCACCCAAAAGAGTTCAGATTTAGAGCTGTCTTTACTCACACAGGTTTGGCTGGATTTTGAACATTATCACCTACATAAATAAAACTAAGTAGCAGGTAATGGTTTTCAAACGGTTTACGAAGATCTTTGTCGGACAGGAAGACAACAAGAAGTCACAGGAGAAATTACTCAACAGGTTGAATGAAATAGCCTGCCTCAAAGCGTGGCATCTCCATGTTGGCTGACACCTGGGGTGCTTAGCAATACACATGCTGTTATGAAGGTCAGTTTTCTAATGTGAATACCCTGCTCATGTGCCATTTTAAGATGTTCATGTCTGTCCATTAGGGAGCAGAATAAACAGTACTATAGACATGCAAAAATTCTAATTCTCAGAATACTGTAATAATACTTCCACAGAATAACTTTCCTGACCACCTCACTTGACATTGTGTGTAAGGATGGAAATGGTCCAATAGCACTACCATTCTCAGATGCCTGTAGATGCAGTCACACTCAGTATGCAAAAAACCTTTGAATGACGACAAAGACACATACGGAATCACACACATACATGTGATAATTAAAAACACATTTACACGTGTTGCGTTTCTTTTCGTCTGCAATACTTTCAATGATAAAACTGAGATATAGGCCAAAGTCATATTAAACAATGTGCAGGGGACAGGCTTATATAATACATGTACCATAAATGCATAGACAGGACTATGGATATTTATAAACCCATGTATCCACTGCTATGTCACAAGAAATTTACACTAAAATACCACCTTAATTTTGTTTCTTGTTGCGATGGATTTTTTATTAATTCATAATTTACCCAAATAACGGTAGGCCTAGGCCTATACATGAAAAATATCTTTTCATAAATACACATCTACCTATTTATAATGGTTTCATGAATACTGAATTACACTATAAGCGTATCAGTTTGGGGAAATTAAGGTTCGGGTCCTCTCTTCATGCCAGATGTCAATCATCTCACACATAACCGGACAATTAAAGTACAATGTTTTTCTAGTCTTAATGCCCACATTATGGACAAAACGCTGTCCAATCACTCCCTCGTCTTTTCCTGTAAATAACAGAGTTTGTTTTCCTGTATCTGTTCTTTGTTCTCATCAGCTGCCAAGTCCTCAAATTCGATGAAAATTCCACCCTATATAGTTCTATGTGTTAGCCAAGTGTCTTCGCAAGCCTATCAGACCCTAGCTGTCGGCGATAGATTGTTGTCCAACATGGCGGATGCACTGCATCTCTAGGCTTACTAGTGGTCACTTAACCTTTACTGCATGCAACCTACAAGTGACCCAACATGCATCCGTAACATGCATGTCATCTTGGGTGAAAATGCAGCTGAAATGCAGATACATGTATGCATAAGCAACAAGAAAATTAATGCAGCAAAAGATGATCATGCAGTCATGAACTGATCTCCGAATTGTCTACAGCTACAGTCTACGTATCTTCGGACATTTGCCCTCAACTCAGACGACAAAAGTACCTAGTAAAGCAATGTAGTTCAACTATGTGTAGCCTTTGGCTGGCTAATTTTTATCAATGAACGGTCATGAGCCAATCAAGAAAAACTCAACATTGTTGACAAAAGAGTACATACAATATTTATGCCAGCCCCTTTATGTCATGTTCTGGGGCACATTAATGGTTTAATATCTTATCTTCCTCATAAACCTCAAAACGCTTTCAAAGATCAACTACAACTCAGGTAAAATAAGTAATTAAGTCATGGACAAAATTTTAGGTCAAATACTGTCAACATATCCATCTTTTTAAGACCAGATAATTTTGATTACAAGGATCATAGATAGGGTGAAATCCCTAAAATGAGGTTTAGTAAGTTTCACATCGTTAATACATGGAGTGATCAAATTACCATTAATCTGAAGTTTTAAGATGGCAGAATCTGTTCCTAGGTCATTCTCCAGCTGTAGCCTGTAGGGACCGTCATCTTCTTTGGTTGCTCCCTTTATACTGAGCATGGCATGACGCTCCGTGACTTCCTGAGTGAAGCGAGATCCTCTCAGGGGCTCTCCATCCCGAATCCAGCTGACAGTTGGCTTGGGGTTACCTGTGAATGGGATCTTCAGGAACACTGTTTCGCCCTTCTCAAATGTGCACACATCTTGGAACCGAGGTGGAACATTGATCTTTGGTGCGGCTAAAAAAGGCATTATACATAACAGAGTTAATAATGGAAGGTGCCTTGTCTCCCACTAAACACACTGGATAATTTAGTTATACAATTATAAGCAATACCATGTTAACCAAGTTAGAGAACTGTTGAGTAAACATCCAAACATATATATCCTAGGTCTAAGAGCAGAGACAAATTTGTCATCAGCAACTGTGCACTTCACAAAATGAGTCTAAATATGCGAATCCATGAAAATTTTCCATACACCCCTAAGCTCCCATGTCAAGCCTTTGTAATGGGAACAGCATTCCAGCGCTTATACTAGCAGTAGCTGGGGGGAATTTCCCTTCAGCTCAGTTTGTCAAGTGCAGGCCCCAGGACCAAGAAACCGTCTTAGCTGACTTAGACTTAAGTCAGACTTAGTCTTAACTTTAAATGTTAACTTTCATTTTTGCCATAAAGGTCTAGGGAAACGTTTAGTTTGGATATAAAAAGCCTGAAAGTGAGTAACTATTTTGTACTGCTTTGAGCTTAAAACTAGGTTTGACTTAGGACAGCTTCTTGATTGTGGGGATTGGGCTTCTGCTGCAGAGTTCAAATTCTGGTGTGACCCATAGAGTAAATCAAGAATAAATTTCACAACAATCAATGTTTCCATATCTTCAAATCCACCATACTTGTGCACTTACATGCAAATTACATCATTTACGTATAAGGCACGTAGTTGGTCAGCTGGAGAAAATACTGTGTCTTGCACAGTTCTGTTCCCATTCTTACGGGTTTTTGCAATTTTAACCCTGATGTAAAATCATGGTATGTTCCGATTCCAAGTTATTCTTCTCTAAAATAATAAGTGCAGATGTCGCTTTACAATTATGCGAGATCTCCACTTACATCTGATCTCCAGGGATCCCCTGCTGCTCCTTGAACCTCCCCTGTTAGATGCTTTACACACATACTCATCAGCATCCTCTCCATAAACATCCTGCACTATCAGCACTTGTTTGTCGCCCTCTGTGAAGATTTCATACTTAGGGCCATCGTACAATTCACGCATGCCCTTAAACCTGCATGGGATAGAGAGAAAGGATCATCGTAAAACCAATTATATCATAAGATTAAGAAGATATGCTAAAAGAACGCATATACCAATGTAAGAATTACGTAAGAATGTACAGAAAGACTTTCATTATAAAACAACTATTCCAGCTAACATCTATGTTCTTTCTTTTCTTTTTTTTTTTTTTTTGGAGACTTACCACTGAATCTCTGGTTTGGGTGTTCCATTCACCTGGCATTCGAACCTGGCACTCTTGCCCTCTACAGCCTGAATCTTTCTGAGACCAGTCTCAAACTCTGGTACAGTGGCAGCTGGAAATTATTACAGCGACAACCTTCAGACACAAGTTTCCATATAAGCAAAATTGTAGTCTGTGCTTTCTAAGTAGTATGATCTACGACTTTCTTGTGATTGCTAAAACAATTTATCACAGTTAATCAAGAAAGATGTATGATAAAAAAATGTAATTACGGCTGCACAATAATTCTCTACTTTCGTGTTTTCAAGTACAGCGTCCGTAACATATCATATCTGTTCACACTGCACCAAACCACATATACAGTATATGAAAAGTATACTGGTCAATACATGATATTAAAGTGGATCACAGGTTCCCAATACAAATACAGCCTACATGTATATTAAACAAAACCACAGAAATCACAGGAATCCTTCATACAACTCTGAGAAGACTCACCATTAGGGTCTTTGACTTTGACCGAGTTAGAAGCTAATGATGGTTTGCTCATCCCAGCCTCATTCTCCGCAAACACCCTGAACTCATACTTGCGATCTTCAATCAAGCTAGGAATATTAAATATGTTGGTGATGCACGGTTGCTGGTTGACTCTGATCCAATTCTCTGAACCATGCTCTCTTTTGTCAATCCAATAGCCTTTGATTTTACCGCCACCATCAGATTTGGGCTTCTCCCAGCTCAAACTGACAAAGTCTCCACCAACTTCTGTGACCTCGGGGGTGCCTGGTGCATCAGGAGGATCTTTACGAACAAACATGAAGCACCTTATTTATGGCGAAGAAACCTCAGAGAATAACTTAAATTAGAAGAAAGTCAGAAATATATGATTATTTGCATTTTATACTCTAAAGGGATTTCCACTTATTAAAGATTTTTCAAGGACTTTCAGGAATCCAGTATAGTATGTTTTATAAAACATTTAAATGTTTATGTAGACTATTAAACTATTTTGGTAGCTAAAATTTACTGATCCACTTTGAACAAAATTGAAAAATCTTGTATGCTACAACAATAAAGTAACCTAAATAATTGTGAATGAGTACAGGTTGGGTACACAGTGGATGATTTGCATGCAAGTTGGGCTTATGGTGCTGCACGTGTTGACATAAATATTTGCTTCTTCATGCTTCTCTTGAGACCATTCACAGCTAGAAATAATTGCAGCCTTACCTGTTTTTTCATAAATTTTCCTAACTTGCTAATACAGGTAATTCAACCAAAAATCAATGCATCTGTTACTTATGATAGATGTAAATGAATTTGACTTTTGAATGATGAACAGAGCAATATAAACCAGAAATATTTTCTCTGAGGTCCATGATATCCTCAAAATCTGTAATTAAATCTGTTAATTATGTTTGCTGCTATTCTTGTTTACATATATATCCATCCTGTCATGATTTCAATCCTAACACCAGCCATAAATCATCAAACGAAATTTATTTACGCACAGCATTTTCAGAAAACAGTGCACTCCTACCTGTAATAACCCTATTACTATTTGACGTTTGTTTTCTATAAAGGTAACACCTACTGCCACCAGCGTAATTTTATATTCCCTAGAGTGTGTCAAATGTACTTTATATACATATACACTGTATCAGCTAGTTCATGAAAACTGTGAACATTTTTATGCATAGACCCTCATTTCTTCATCTCAATTTGCACAAATAATGCTTCCACTGCGAGATATGTTTGGTGATTCACTATAATGCTAATAATAATATAAATATGTATGCAGGAAATAACCAAACCCTTTCTTACTTGGCAATAAAAATTGAGGAAACTGAATATTCTCTGGAGCTTCGGGAAACACAGTCAGTTTTAAATATATATTTTCACAAAATGGCCCAATTTGTCCATGAAATTGTCATTGACAACATGGCTAAATATAAGTTCAGTAGAAGTTATTAGACAGCTTTATATTACCAGCATTTAATTATCTTTCTGATAATATAGACATTCTTGAGAATGTAAGCTGTCAAATAATCGGCTTATTAGCTTGTAGATTGTCAATCAAAAGTCAGGCATGTCATAGAAGTGATTTGAAACATTTTTTGTCAATTTACTGATTAACAAACCAACCATGCCTACCACAAGTTCTCATATTTTGACTTGTTAGTTCGACAGGCAAATGTCAAGTCCTCTATTTGGGTGATGTAGCGATTTTTTACATTGACAAAAAAATTATAGTTTCATTACTTTTTTTCTCTGATAGCTGGCAGGAAAAGTGGGCATAGGGAATGCTTTCTTACATTCTTAAACTCCTTACCAAACTGCATCTTTGCAAGGATGGGATTAGTGGCCTCCAGGTATTCGCTGTTTCCATTCTCATTGACAGCAGCTACCCTGAACAGGTACTGACTATCTTCATATAGCCCTTGGACATCACAGTTATTGTCCTACACAACACACAGGAATCCATCAAGGGTTACACTACACAATTTCAATAAGGTGTGTCACACAAATTACTATTACGTCATCGTAAATCTTAATTCATATAACCTAAACTTCATAAATAAACCCTATGGATAATACAAGTGCATATAAACAACAGGAACTTAAACTTACCAGCAAGGTAGTTTTAGAAACTCTAATTATTTCTGTTTAGAAATGAAAAAATGATGATACATTATAACCTTTTTGTATTCAATTTATAGAAAGAACTTTCACCAAAACCTCTAATGTACATACACATGAATCTTGAACTTCATGATTTTGAGGATTCATTCTTTACTCAAGAATTTTTCACATAATATAAGAAGGAAGTCAGGTTTATGGGGCTGTCCAGATTAAACCACAACGTGGCAAAACTTGTGATATATAGCTAACAAGTGAGAACTTGATTCATGCCTGCAACCTTGTTAGAAACAGGTCTGGCCTGTGGCAAGTACAATCCTTCAGATGACTGAGTCAGCGACAGGTCAGGATGTCATGAGAAATCCCTGGTGGAGGCTTACCCTGCACTGTGAGGACACAGTCGTCCAGTACGGTTTAGTGACATCCTTCCTCTCCACAATGTAATGAGTAACCCTAGCACCACCGTCTTCTTTGGGTGGCTTCCACTGGAGTTTACACGAATTTTTGGTTATATCGGAAACATTGAGAGGGCCTTGGGGTGTGTCAGGTGGGCCTGGAATGAAACACAAAATCTTGTGACTCTGAGATTATCTCATTATATTAAATAACAAGATGTTTTACGGTCTACACAGCTGTCAAACAATTAGTGTTGAAATAATCAGCGTAAACAGTAGCCTGATAAACAATTTGTACAAACAACTGTTAAAGTAGGCAAAAGTTAGTCCACTATTTTATTAAATAAATGTAGTCTACTCAGGCATGTCCCAATCTTGTGACAAGGAATTAAATTACACTGAATTATACAAACAGGCTGAAATCACAGCTCTAGACAGACACAAAGTGGACATGACAGGAGGTCAAGTGAACGTGTCTACTTGTACTTACTGACAACCTTAAGCTGGAATGGTGCAGACACAGACCCACTGGCATTGCTCACTTCTATCTCGTATCTACCAGTGTCATCACGCTCTGCCTCTGAAAACAATAGAAAGGCCAAAGGTGTATGCATGAGAAGCAGGTAAACACTTATGCAAATAAAAATTATGATTGATGTGCAAATATGACATATATGTTGAAAACTGTTGAAATCAGCTGCAACAGAAGGATGGATATATGAATAGCATTTCCAGGTCCCCTCACCACTTTTGTGACATTACCACGCATCTTTGAAATTAAAAGGAAATGATTAACTAGAGCCTATAGCACAGAAATGTATTCTATGATGAATGATCAGGTTTCTTACATGTACTATAATTCTGTTGTTTGACCATTGTTTATGATCAAACACTAAAGTACATCTATCACAATTTCACACTTTTATCTATCAACTGTTTGTTATGCAAGCTAGGAGGGTTGAGAATCACTTTACGAGGAAACAAATATTAATTAGTGATAAACATTCGAGATGTTGCCTCCAGGCTGGAGATTTCACCCGTACTGGCCTAAGCAAGAACAACTCTTCGGTTCTGCATTTCACGTTCATGGGAATCAACATGACCATCAAGAAACACAAAATCGATTCCATGACAGAAATTTATGAAAAACATTTTTTTTCCCACGAAGAGAAAGTCTGTATATACATGTAATTAACCAATATACCATAATTTGCAAAGTCTCACTCTTTTTAACATTTTATGCAGCATACATATATGATTGTCTCTCCTAAGAAAGGGGCTGGGGAGATATTGATATCCAGCCAAAATAAAGTTTCTCTACTCTTTACACAAACTGTGCTTCAGGTGAGGCATGGTAGCTTATATACATAACAGTTATAGATTCCTGCTGCGTGTGGTCGGTCGCTATCAACCGCATCTGGATTGTTAAGAACACCCCATTTCACCTCAGATGGCCCATATAAACCTCATAAAAATCATGTAATAAGATACGCTGAGCTTTATATGTCCCACAAAATGTTGAAGTGATCAAGAACGAAATCTGATACAATGTAAAGTGTCCAATTTTCGTTATTACCTACTTGTGACTTCTGACGCGGTTAAAACAAGTTTAAACCTAAACTTACTTTTAGATCGTTTAGATTGTTCACAGCAGATATACATGTGTATGGATCTGTACCATTCTAGAATATGACAGTTTCATTCTAATTCCTTGACAAATGCTTCAAGTCGCCCGACATCACCACTTGCATTACTAGCTGTAGGGCTGGCGTAAAAACCAAGCGGTCGGATCTCCAGTCTGCTGATCTGAGATCGGGTCTGGGTATTCGGCAAAACTGTAAAAGTATTGATCCAAATCCCACTACTGTTCACCAGCTATTGCTTTTCCATATTCAACCAGTGAAGCAATATTTATTGAGTATGGCAGTCACACACGGCCTTCGATGATAAATGATTTTACAAGATGGCAGCCCAATATCAAGCAGGCCTGGGGCCGGTGAAGCACCACAAAAACAAAATGAAAGTGATCACACCTCTAATACTGTGAAAACATCAAAATAATGCTAAGTCACTTAATATTGTTTTTCATTTATATATACTGATATAGATTTGTCCTCTGAATCATTTACCTCTCACAAACTGAGGTCTGGCACTGTAGCCTGAATGACTGTTACTTTTGTAGTTTTCTCCATTCAATATTTACCTTTAAGATTGAGGACAACATAATCATCAAAGGGAGAGAACTTGAGGCGATTGTCTGGCTCAATTTCCCGGCCATTCTTTTTCAGTTTGAACTCAAATGGCCCAGTGCCACTGACTGGCAGTTTGAGCTTGAACTGTTCTCCTGCAATGATCTTCTGATCCCTGAGTTCCTTGTCCAGAGTTGGCAGAGCTGCATACAAAACATCGCCATCTCAATTATGGAATACATAACAAATCAGTCCATAATTCATGTTCACTGCCAGGTGCTCTTTGAGGAGCCCAACAGAATTTCCACCCACCCCCCTCCAAATGTTCATGAAAAATTGATCACGCATGTGACTGAAGTTAGCAGAATATTGTTGAAAGTACATATAATTCAAAATCACCACAAAAAGAGAATAAAACCAAAGGGTTCCTCTGTTCTTAAAAAATACAGACAAAGATTTACAAATTTCCATTTCAGATGTTTAAAAAGAATTCACCGAAAAACCAGCTTATTGGGTGAATAACCCAATCCTGAATCACTTATTTATGAACATTTGCATATTGGGACCGGCACTATGCTCACTGTGAGAACGTCTATCAGATCTTACCAAGAACAGTGAGGTTAGCAGAGCAGGAGAGGCGTCCCAGAGGGTTGGTCAGCTCACAGGTGATGTCAGCAGAGTCATTCTCATAGACATCCTTCACCAGCAGGGTGCAGATGTCACCCTCTTGTTTAGCCTGGATCCTGGTAGCACTGCCAACCTCCAAACCATTCTTGTACCTGATAAAAACAAACAGTGCCAACTTTAAAAGTGGTGGTATTCAAGTTACAAACTAGACTAAAAAAGAGGAAATGTTCAGTCAGAGAAATTTACAGGCATTAACCTGGTTTACCAATAACTGATAGATACTATTAAAGTTCATACCATTTATTGTTAACCAAAAATTGCTGAAAATCCAAATCCTACATGTAGCCTAGCTTCACATTTGATGGTGATAAATCTCTTCCTATGTCTGTATTTACTTGACTCGAAGTCTCCCAATCACCCTCAAGTGATGGTCTCTTTTCAGTTTGGTGGAGTCTGATAGCACTTCAGTATTTTATTGAAATTTTGTCAGAAATTCCCCATCAGTACTGAAGTTTGAGCTCTGTATTGGTCAAAGATGACACCAGAATAGCATCTGAAGGTGCTGGATAACCATGTGCACCAACCATTTCACAGCAGGTGCTGGATGTGCATGTGCACTTACCACTTCACAGAAGGTTCAGGTTTTCCGTACACCTGAGCTTCGAACAGGGCCTGTCCACCAATTGGGGCCAACACTTTGCTGATCTTTTTGATGAAATCAGGCGGAGCTCCACCTGTAATAATGACATATTTTTTGTTTTAAGTTTTGTAAGTGAGCAATGTTACACTAAACACAGAACACACACACACCCCTGAGGAATGCAGTGTTTGGCTAGAACACGTGCTTGGACCCTGACCTCGTCCATGTCTGGAGGTTGGTCTGCAGTAGATTTCTCTATTCATCTTGCCCGATAACAGGTTCTCAATATTGATACTCCAAGAGAGAAACAGCTTAGGCTTCCTTTTCTATCCTATTAGCATTGTAGTTTCTTAACAAAAAATCACAAAAAATTAAAGCCCATCCCTATTGGCAACAAACTTTTATTTCCTGTATAACTAAGAGATTTGTTCTCTTTCAAGTAGGCCAGAAAACACCATATATCTTCAATGGCCTCTCACAAATTACACAGTTCTTTATTAATTAATATACAACAATGCCTTTTCTAAAAATGTAAAACACACATAATTTGGAGGAAAAGCAAAAGATGACAGCACTGTTATACATGTGGGTTTGACAGAAAACATCTCTTTTTAAAAAATTTATTGAACATTTCCATTAGTGCTGAAAAAAGATTCAAGATGCTTCAAACTTACAATTTTAACAGTTTTTGTAACTTCTTTCAGCAGTTTATGAATATTCTTTCAGAATTGTGTTAATTTATTTCTTTGACTGATTGAGTTTTGACTGCACTCAAGAATATTTCACTTATATGACAGTGGCCACACTGGTGAGAGGCCAATGTGTCATTGCATGGTGTTAACTGCGCTATCCCTTATGGCCAAGAAGGCCGCCAGATTATGCTAATTAAGGGTGAAGACTGATGTTCTTACTGATCCTCTCCTTGACCTTGATGGCAGCTGAGCCATTACTAGGTTCTCCCTGTCCCGCAGCATTAATGGCAGCCACTCGGAACTCCAGCTCCGCCCCTTCAGGAAGGTGAGCCACATTATAGGAGGTGTCCAGGATAGGGTAATCATTCACACGCCGCCAGTCGTTAGTGCCTTTGTCACGCATCTCAATGTTATAGCCTTGAAGTACATCAATCACATACCATGTATAATTTCACTAAATCACTAGTGCAAATGAAAATTTGCATGCTCCTTTGTATTCCAGTTGTACCATTCAGCTAAAATCAAATGGCAGTTCACATGTTATGCATATCGGCACTATACCGATCACAAATTAACAGATTTTAAACTTGGAGCCAGAAAAAATCATTGAGATTATGTATATTGACCTGATCATACAGACACTTACACTCAAAATAATATCTTATGTTAGACAATTAGTTAGTTCGATTTTCCTACAGTAAGTAATGTTAAAAGTGCACGTTCCTGTAAAAAAAGTTGTACCTGTAATTTTGCTGCCACCATCCGATCGGGGTTTGTCCCATCTCAGATCCACATAAGTCTTGCCTACATTTGTGGCCTCTGGCATACCAGGTGCTCCAGGCTTACCTGAGAGGTTAACAAATTTAGTGTGTCATTTTGCATAAACAATCATAAATAAAATGTTGAAGCAGTTAAAATGAAATTATCATGTATGAATACTACAGGTATACCAATTTTTGCATTTGAAATACCAATGCATAGTAATATTCAATAAAAGTTGGCTGAATTTTTCACACCTTCTGATATGAAACAACACGAGGAACAGAGAGCTGTGGATTGAAGATGACACATGGTACAATTAGAAAACTGTCTGTGACTTACTGAACTTAGGTTTGGGTGCGACAGATCCTGAGGTGTCACTGGGCTCACTCAGACCCACAGCATTCTTGGCTCTTACCCTGAACTCATAATCACCAGGTTTCAAACCAGACACTGTCAACAAAATGAAGTGAATGTCAACCTTTTCTATCAATCAAGCATTTAGCTGTGCAATGTACTACAAAATATTTTACACCAGTATAAACTAACACTTAATGTGTATCTGGATCAATATGATACATAAGTTTAAAAGCAAGGCTTTTAGACACATTATGGCCTTACTGATTACAACACCAAATATTCACATATCTGGTCAAAGATTTTTTGAAAACTAGACATCATATGTGATCTGAGGTCACACAATCACCTTATCTTGACTATTTATAGTGGAATCTCTGAGATTTCAGCCCCAGGTCTGCCTTATAATAAGCAGATTCTGACCTTTGTACATGTTGTCTTTAACAGGGAAGTCAGTGACAGGTTTCCACTTGCGTCCATCCACCTCTTTCATCTCTACTATGTAGCCTTGTACCTTCTTCCCTCCATCACTCCTAGGCCTGGTCCAGGAGAGAGTGATTGCATCAGCATCAATGTCAATGACGTCCGGAGTGCCGGGAGCATCAGGGACAGCTGAGAGGATAGAGATAGGAACAGAGCCAAGGTATTATATCACTACTTTTACAACACAAGGTGACATAGAATCTACTTCTGCTTGATGATTTATTTATTCATGTATTTGATTGGTGTTTTACGCTGTACTCAAGAATATTTCACGTCTACGGCGGCGGTGTGAGGAAACCGAGCAGAGCCCAGAGGAACCCATGACCATCCACAGGTTGCCAGCAGACCTTCCCGATTATGGCCGGAGAGGAAGCCAGCATGGGCTGGACTTGAAGCATAGCGACCGTATTGGTGGGAGGCTTTCTGGGTCCTTGCGCGCTAACCAACTGTGCCACGGAGGCCCCTCTGCTTGATGAAGCACAGATATATAATACAGTTATAGTAAATGTAACAATGATATATAACAGACATATGTAACACATTTCCACTGTATGAGTTGCGAGCAAAACTACATGAAGGAAAAATACTATTTTTTAAGTTACCAATTAAGACAAGGAACTGGGAAGTACCAGTGTACTCTTAATTCTAAGACAAAAATGCAACTTTCTTCATTGCCTTACAGAAAAATGCAAAACAATCATAATTTACTACTGAATGTTTAAGGGTGCTGAAGATATGTAATAAACTCTTAAACTGCATTATACATTCAGACAGTTTTTTTATAGTTGTATACAACAACAATGGCCCCTTACAGAATGGGCTCTTGGCAATCATAGATTCCCTGGCCTCCAAAGGCTCGCCCACACCATGCTTGTTCTCAGCACGCACACGGAACTTGTACTCCTTGCCCTCAGTCAGGCCCAGAACCTCATAGTTTGTGCCACGTACAAACTTGCTGACACTGCTCCAGTCTCCTGTACGAGGATCCTGTTTCTCAACGATGTAGTTGGTGACGGGTGAACCACCATCCTCCTGTAAAACATCAGCAGTAGCATGAAAGTAACCTGCTTCATATTAAAGTGTTGATAGCATCTGCGGGTAATGTTGAGCTGGATATGTGGTTAACCATTTCCCAACATGACTACATGTATATATAAACGAACAATATTTTAATAGCTCACTTTCCGGCAGATATGACTGCCCATATCAACACAGACTTAAGACATGTTACCAACTCTATACTAACCAACAACTATGACTTAGACGATGGCAATATCAGAATCTTAATGTACCATGGTGACTCCACGGTGATAATTCATGCACAGACAGTTGTTCACAACAATCCCACGGATTCACCTCACATGTATACGCGGTAGATCACCTCATAGGCTAAATCTTCTTCATTTCACTGTACCTGATCAGAGCGTTGGACATGCGAACTTTTGGTTTGAAGTGTTCCAATAACTCATAACATTATTATAATTCATTTAAGCCCTTGTGTGATATTAAAACAGAAATGCAGGTTTACAGTGTGGGAACAGTAATTCACATCATTATGCAAGTCTCTACAGAGGCGCAGGGGATCATTATGTATTCTCAAATTTTGGTAAGCCTTCTTCAAATATAGCCAACTTAAAGTTGAAACCCAGTTTTCCATACTTTAATGATAGGCATAGATCTGATGCAGCTTTTTTGTTCGTTTTCCGTGAATGAACAGAAATGGATATACGGAAGCGCTTCCTAAGTACATATACAATCACTTGACAAATTAGGACAGCTTCTTTACATTTCAGGCTTAAAATACTTGATACACACGTGAACAAACGGTCATAAATCAGAGAAACAGACGAATGAATGTTTACCCTTGGAGGTTTCCAGGTGAGAGTACAGCCCTCAGGTGAAACATCACTAATCTCCAGAGGGCCTTCAGGTGGGCTGGGGGCATCTGAAACTCACACAGGTCACATATACAACACCAGGATATAGCTATCTAATGGCAACAAGCACTGACACAACATAGACAAAATGTACATTTAAGCAGTTAAGAAACTGAGGCCAGTTATTTCTTTTCGAATATCTTTCCTAGTAAGAAGTATAAATCATGCTTTCAACCGGGACTTCTTCTTCATAAAGACATCAGGTGCCAGCATCATCAAGCTGTATTTGATTTAAGTCAAACATGGTCCTAACATAAAACAGTTGCTGTATTAAAATTGTGACTAACAATTTCAGTAAAGAAGAGTTGTCTGAGGCCTTCATGATAAAAAGAATATTATCATCTTAGTTCAAATCCAAGATTTAAGCCTAATATTAAAGCCACAAGTTCAGACTAAATCTGACTTATGCCTAAGGCTACTTTGTGATCCATGGACCTGATTAACTGTTTAGCTAAGACACAGTTTAAATCTATAACTTTAAGCATTTTTCAAACCTGACTGCAATATGTCCTTGAAAAAGACAATAAGGAACACTAACTTCGAAACGATTCAATTTAATGGACTGCTCTGTGTCAATTGATTTATTTTATTGATTGGTGTTTCATACCATAGTAAAAAATACGTTGCAATTCACCTAAAACACCACCTCCTTAAGCACATGAACAACATAATAGATAGATATAAATTCCAAGAGATATTATGTATAATACCAGCCACTGATAGTGTAGGTGTGGTTTAAGTTTAGTGGACTTGGTACAAACTGTTCAAGAGATAGAGCATTTACAAGCATATTACAAAATTTAGCTTAAAGGAGAAGACCGAGGAAGTATAGGGCAATTTGTGGTAAAAGAATATGGTTTTAAGATTTAAAAAATACCATTAAATTTTTTCTTTAGATTTTTTTCATTCTAAGGCAACAAATTTTGAGGTAGGTCACAACACACACTCAATCGCAAAGAATAAATACCTCGATGTGAAAGGCAACATAACTGTGAAAATAATTTTGATCAATCAGAACTCAGGAGTATGTAAAGCTAGATTAGCTAGATTTTGGCATGTCAAGTACAGATGGGACGGAGCCGGGCTTGACAATTGACTGCTACAGAGTGAATGACCCAATTCAGATCAATCAGCCAGCATTGGGTTGGAAAAATATCGGCGTCTTTTGACAGCTATGTAAGCTTACGGTGATGAAGTGTATGTTTTTTAGAGAACATGTAAACAATTATTGGATGGTGTTTATTAAATCTTCAAACCATACTCTTTTCACTACAATTTACATTTTACTTCCCCGGACTTCTCCTTTAAAGGATTAGTGTCCAGATTTTTGTGCTCATCCTAATTACAAAGATTATAACCTGTTCACACAATACGGCTTCGAAGAAACATAATGATGAATTTAGATTCGCCAAAAACAACAGATTTGCTGCCCAAGACGATCTCCAGCCGGCCGCCCAGTACGGCTCAGTGGGTGACCTCATAGACGGCGAACCCAAGGCTGGCTGGGCTATATATAACCTGGGAATTTGTATCAAAATGGCATTATTTTTAAGATCGATTCTAGCTACATTGAAGCAGACACACTGCCGCATCAATTTGAACCCACAGGGGACGACATTCCGATTTATGACACTGACATCTCTGGCAGTCTTCGGATTTTGAGTTTTCAGATAATGCTTGTTGTCACTCTTGTAGCTTGAATTTAACACTGCATTTAACACCAACACAAATGGTGAGGCTCTAACAGCTTGAAAATGCTCCTGTTCTAGTATGACGTCATTCGGACAAGACTACCGAGTGTTGGTGGAAAAAATGCATAAAACTCCTCATTATCTGGTGATTTTATGTGCCATATTACTTACATTAATGTACACTTTTTAAATATGTTTTTAATCTCAATATAACAACGTACACAGGGGTAGTTAATTATGAATAAATACTAAATCTAGACACCAATACTTTAAATATGCCCAATGACCTTCAAGAAAAAGGTCAAAGTTGCTGAAAATCAAAAGGGTTCTTCTTCATGCCAATGTATAAGTGTGGTGTAAGTTTGGTAAACTTGGGCTAAACCATTCCAGAAATAGAGTGTTTACAGGAATTTAACTTAAATGAACCTTGACGAAAAAATTCAAAGTCGCTGAAAATCAGTAGGGGTCTTCCTTATACCAACGTGTAAGTGTGGTGTAAGTTTGGTACACATGGGCTAAACCATTCTAGAGATAGAACCTTTACAAACCTTGTGGCAAAGCGTGAGTGTGGTGGAAGTTTGGTGACCATCGGGTAAATCGTTCTAGAGATAGAGCGTTTGCAAGGATATGGACAGACATGCAGAAGGACGCCGCCAGCTATGGCAATACCCCTTGGCCAATTGGTGAAATCGCGAAAAATAAATACTTCCATGTAAAAGGGGATGTAACTGTGAAAATAATTTTGATCAACCAGAACGCAGGATTATGTAAAGCCAGATAAGCAGATATGACCAGAATAGGGCCCTTTATAAATCATTACCATTCTGTCTTTTCAATGTACATAATGCTACTAAGATATGGGTGTGAATTCAACTCGATTACAGACTGGCAGGCTGCTGTCCTTTGTTTTGTTAGTGCACAGACAACAATGAAGAGCTGGCAGGATGACACAGTGTGCAGAGTTTGGTGGCGCAAACAGCACATAGAACACAGACAAAAATTAGCATGGCTAGAAATTTCGCCACTGGAGAGCAAAGGGTGTGATTCACGTCAATCAGCCAGCATCAGGTCGGTAAAACGTCCATGCCTTTTGACAGTTTCATGAGCCTACGGCAATAAGGCATATGTTTCTTACAGAAAGGTTAAACAATTATCAGATGGTGTTTTTTAAATCTTCAAACCTTACTCTTTTCACTTTGTTTTACATTACACTTCCCTGTTCTTCTCCTTTAAAGCAGTAGTCAGTTATTGTTGTCTTAACATGCGGGACTAGTTATGAAGTGCTCACCAACAACTGTGACATGGATGATGGCTGTGTCCGAGCCCTTCTCATTGGTGAGGGTCACACTGTATTTTCCAGCATCAGAACGTTCAGCTTTTTTGTTTTTAAACACAATTTGGTCAGGTGAAGATTCAAATGTGATCCTGTCACCTTCTGGTATATTCACACCATCCTACAACAGCAAATGTACAGAATACTTTTTACTGCACTGGAGTAACGTTTTTAATCTTAAAAACTTGTTGAAAGAGTAAAAATTGAATAAAAAAGAGCACAAGACGCCAACTTCAGTGGCAAGTGGAACCCAAACAGATGATTGCACAACAACATTTGGTGGAACCTTCTGGCTTTTTGTTGTACATTGTTTTGCTACGTGTACTTAACCATATTTTAAAATCACAATTGAATGTAATGGATAATTACAAATGCAGCAATATTTAACTTACCCTAGACCATGAGCTGGTTGGGATAGGATTGCCTTTGAAAGGAATTGGTATTTTAAATTCTTTTCCAGCAACTGCTATGATATCTTTCCCAGAGAAGTCCAGGCCAATCTTTGGGGCCACTGAAAATGAAAAACAAGACACAAAATCATAACAGGTACTTGGACGAATAAAAAGATGTCATAATTTGCTTATATATTTCTGTATTAATTTAATGTACATCATGTCTGTGTTGTATGAACTTCTTAAGGACTACTTCATTGTCTGCTGCAAGGCCTGGTGTACTTCAGTTCAAAGGTTTATCATCTGACCATCGCAGGTTTGGTAAGATTGTAAAATCAGAAGAGGTTTTTGTCATTTAATATAGGCTTGGAATATAAAAGTGTGATTACATCCTGACGCTTAATTGCCATTGCTGCCAAAATGACAAATGAACAGCCACACGTAATGATGAAATAGATGTAGGTATTTTCAAAAAAGGCACGTGAGTTTAAGATAATCTTTTATGAAACAAACATGAAAAAAAAACCAGCCTCCATTGTGACTTATTTGTTGTGTTTACTGATGGGAGAAACCGGAATGATGCTTCACACTGAGATGGAGATGGCCCTGGTATTCTCCATCAGTCTGTGCATGTACTGCATGGCTGTTCTCCTGATAAGAATGCAGATAGACGTTACCCGGTGGGGGACGGGCTTTGATCGCCTCAGATGTCTCGCTGAACTCCCCGGGGCCAGCAGCATTAACAGCAGCTACTCGGAACTCATATTCCTTCCCATTGGTCAGGCCACGCACCTGGTACTCTGTGTCTGGTATTTCACCGATATTTGCCCTATTTAACATGGACACACACAGAAATTTGTCAAAATGAAGAATGGTGCAGAGCCAATTGTCCAAACAGATGTACACAAAAACCTATGTTCTTCTTATTGAAAACATATGGTCAATACATTCATCCTCTGCATGTCTCTATTAGGAAAAAACACTACAGAAAAAACATTCCACTGCACAGCCAATGTGTCAGTACAAATGATTATAAACAATCTTTGTTTTGATTCCTAACCAAAAGATAACATGCAAAAGCACAACTGCTGCATGGTGAATAGCCTATTGCTGTCATATATTGATTATAATAGTAGTAATCTTGGTATTCTGAAAATGAAGCTCGGAGAGAAGATGAAGGTTAGTACTAACTTGATCCATTTATCTGTTCCTTTTTCTCTCTTCTCAACGACATAGCCCTTGATGGGTGCTCCTCCATCCTTTCTGGGTGGTGTCCATTCCAGAGTGATGGAGTCCTCCGATGTTGTCAGGGCTTTGGGCTCCCCTGGCTTTCCAGGAGGATCTGCACAATCAAGAGTACAGGGTCTTCATCAGTATTCACCACACACCAAAATATACAAATGACTGAGCTTTCCTTGGTTTTAACTTCTTAGCCAGTGATTTGAAATATTTTAGTAAAACCTGTTGATGAATTTTGATAGATAACTGTTAATTTGCTCATAGCAGGTACTGTTTGTGATGTTCTCGAATATCAATTTATGGGGAGGAAATACAAGTTTCTTGCATTAACTTATAAATTTCACATTTAAATTTATTTATTCCTCATTCAGTGTACAAAGCTGATTTATCTAGAGTAACCCATGTTGCAGGGTAAAGACATCTTATACAGGGAACTCACCATAGGGATACCTGGCCTTGATGGGCTCAGTGGTCTCCAGGGGTTCACTCACACCATGTGTGTTCTCAGCACAGATCCTGAACTCGTACTCCTCACCAGGCTCCAGGTTTCTCACCTGACAGCTGGGTGTGTTCACAAAACTGCTGACCTTTGACCATCTACCTGATCCCTTCTTCTTCTTTTCCACAATGTAATTGGTAATTTTCTCCCCACCATCGTCCTTGGGTGGCTGCCAGTTGAGGGTTAGGGTGTCACCGTGGAAGTCCTCGGCTGTAATTGGCCCACATGGGGCGGAGGGTTTGTCTGTCAGAACAGAACATAACAGACCAGTGTTAGGTGCAGGAGAAAGCATACTCTATGCACTTTGTCCCAAAGGCAAGTGCTGGTGGATGTAGATGTAGAACAAAATATACATGTGTTCTCTTGTATTGTTTTGGGGACACAGTAACTAACTGCAACCGTTGTCACACCTTTTTTATGATGTTCTTTAGAACAGGTAAAATCAACGATTCAGGTAGCCTTTAATCGCAAAAATGTAAGCTCTCTTATTTGCCAAGTCAGCCACCAACATAAAGTCAGGGAAGAGAATCTTGACCATCAAAATCAGCTGAAATTTCTTCTACCTGCAGATCTTCATTAGTAAAATGATTAATTTTGATCATTTTGGACAAGGATTAACTATTTTGAAAATCCTGATTTCCTTTCAAATAGCTGATCAGCTGAATGTTCTGAACCCAATAATGTTTATATGACGCAGATGTACAAGAATGCCGACAACGGTACCAATGTACATGTGTGCGACTTACCAAGTACATTAACACTGACACTGCCTGTATCCTGGCCGGAAGCATTTTTCAGGGTCAGGTTATAGCGACCTGCATCCTCTCTCTTGGACTTGGGCACAACCAAGATGGCAGAGTCCTCATTCAACTGAAAGGCAGGAGCTCATATTGTTTTACCTCACAAAGAAAATTTACTTCTCAAACAACTGATACAGGTACTAGCATGTCAACAAGAGAATCGAAACTTCAAATTTGCCATGCTTAATCAAACCATATACGTGTATGTATTTGAATGAGTATGTATTTTACTTTGTTATTTCATGGGAAAGTACCAAAAAGAAAATAACTGCTGGAAAACTTTATATATCACAAAATAATAAAATTTATTAATTATGAATACTGGTGATTTGATTGGTGTTTACCCTGCACTCAAAAATATTCCACTTATACAATGGCAACCAGCATTATGCTGCGGAGGTAACTGTGCAGAGCCTGGGAGAAAACTCATGACTATCTACAGGTTGCTGGCAGGCCTGGCTCATCGTGGCCAGAGAGGAGACCAGCATGAGATGGACATTGCATTGGTCAGAGGCTCCTGGGTCATTGCTATCGCCAACCCTCTCGGCCATGGAGACCCCAAAAGTAAAAAGGCAGAGGTGCTGTGCATAGTATTTTGTGCATGTTTTTCACACCCTCCAAGTAACAAACACAAAGTATTAAGATATGTTAGGTATCCTCTGTATATTCTATGTTCTTACCTCAATGGCCCTCTTGGCATTGGCCTCAACCTCCTCTCCATCCAGTGTCCAGGTGGCAGTGGGCAGTGGCACGCCTGTGAATGGGATTTTCACCTGAAATTGTTGTCCAGCCTTTACTGTGATGTCACGGACACCTTGGAGATTCAACCGGGGACGATCTGGAAAATGGTCACCAACGAAAACCATGGATATGAGATAGTACAACTTCTTAAAAACTTTATTCTTCACATAAAACTGTTAATTTCATAAGCATGGCTATGTATTGGTCATATGGTGAATAAATGAAATGAACATAAAATAAAAATACCACTACAAATACTAAGTATAGTAAAAAAACAAACAGCCCACTTTTGATTCTGGTTAGCTGCTGGCATCAGTTTCATTACAGGCCAAACATGGAATATAATGGGCATGCTAATGGAATAAAAAAAACATTTAATTTTTTAAATTCAGCATCTTCATTTACGCAACCAGCTATTCTCTTCTACAAAATAGAAGGGAGGAAAGAAAAGGTGCACAACCCAAACACAATCTATTCATTGCCAACTGGGCAACACTGCCCACCTCTAAGCCGTGCCAATTCTTTCCTCTCATTTGATACTGCTCTGTACAGATGTGTGAAAAGGGGATTCAGAGGCACTGCAGGGTAACAGCACTACAAGTTGTCATTTTACACTGCTTGTAACTAGCTTTTGTAGACTAGAAATGCTAAACAATCTTGCACTTTGTTTGGAAACTACTCCCTGTCACAGTTAGTGTGCAAGCGAGGTTTAATGACCCAGCTGCCTCTCACCAATATGGTCGCTAAGAGTTCAAGTCCAGCTCATATTGGCTTCCTCTCCAGCCGTTGGTGGGAAGGTCGGACAGCAATATGCGGATGGTCATGTGTTTTACACCTGAGTTCTGCCCGGAATCCTCCCACCATAATGCTGGTCACCGTTGCACAAGTGAATTATTCTTGAGTACGGTGTAAAATAAATAACTTCCTGCCACCATTCTTACAGCCATTCATGTCACATTGCCTTTACCATTTTGAATACAAAACTAAAACTGGGCGTAAGCTGCACTAGTTATATATGAGCTTAGTACCTGGTTGGTCCTCGGCGATGATGGAGCGAGTGGGTCGGCTGGGCTCCCCTGATCCTGCGGCGTTCTCTGCCCTCACCCTGAACTGGTACTCTTCACCCTCCTTCAGGCTAGGCACAGTGTATGTTGTGTCCTTCACTGGGGACAGGTTCACCTCTTCCCAATCCCCATCCTTTGTCTTCTTCTCAACCACATAGCCCAGGATCTTAGTGCCACCATCATTGACAGGCTTGGACCAGGACAGAGTCACTGAGTTTTTGGTGATTTTATCAACATTAGGAGTGTTGGGGGCACCAGCAGGGACTGAAAACCAATTGTTGATGCATAAAATTGTATAAAACATTAAAGACACTAACAATAAAGAATCCAAACAATTATCTGTGCTCATAACAAACAATTAGCTGTACTGATAGCAAAATATTGAGACTTGCAAAAATGTCTACATTTCAAATTATGATATCAACAAAGTTCTAGTCACAGCACTGAATTCAAACACATGTGTATATCTAAGAAAGTCACATTGTATAAAACAGTACATGTATGTATATGTAAACTGTATTTAACCTAAACTTCGTCCCTGACTGAGTTAAATTTTCTCAGGCTCTAAGACTTCCACTGATATTAGAAAAAACATTTTGAGGTTTGTTTTGGACAGTAGCATGATATCCCACGTTTCACCAAGAGGTTATATATTATGACCTTCATTTGCCTCTAAAATGTACCTAAAAATGGTGACTGTTTAGGTCAATTACAATGTATCTCAGATGTGCATACATGTAGTGTCCACTTACAGATAGGATCCCTGACAGTGTGCTGAGGGGTAGCTTTGCTGGGTTTGCCTGGCCCAGCATCATTGATAGCAGCCACCCTGAACTCCACTACCTGTCCCTCCTGAAGACCTGTGACAGTGAAGTTGGTGTCCTTCACTGGGAAGTTAGTCACCTTCACCCAGTCACGCCCCTTCTCACGTTTCTCTACCTGGTAACCTACAGTCAAAGAGACATTGTCTAAAAAAAACAGTTAAATCTGATTTTTTGATTGACAGAGAAATTTTCACTTCAGTAGCCATTGTCAGATTTAGGAGTGGAGCAAACTGGAGTGCAAAGAGTTAACCATCAACCATTGCCAGATATCTGATAACCCTTGACGTGATGCTATAGCCAAACTGCATGAGTTGGATATGAACCTGCAATGGTCAAAAGCCAAATTGTTGCAACCATCTGTGCCAGATACACCATGACCTTAATTGAGGCAAAATAATAACATGTTACTAAGTAAACAAAGCGGTACTCAAAAATTTACTGAATGACAATAACTGTACTGATTTCAGTTAATGCTTGTAGCTAGAGCACATAATGAACAGAAATACTCAGGATGGCAGGTGACTTTACCCTGGATGGGGTTTCCGCCATCATCCAGTGGAGGTTTCCACTTCAGAGAAGCTGATCTCTTATCATACTTAGCTATTTCCAAACCAGTGGGGGCATCCGGAGGATCTGAAACAAACAAGAGCAACCTCAAATTTCCCTGTTGCTTCATTTCTTCATGCTTGTCAGGGATCAGGAACAACTTCAGTATGCAGCCCGCCAAACCAAGCGCTCTTGAGTTTCACAGAATTATTTAGTTTTTGTTTTATTTTTCAGCAAAATTTTCATATGATTTAGAATGTACAACAAATATGGCTCAATTTGTTCTTTCTGCATGCCAATAATTTAGAGTTAAATAGTTTAACTCCAGATAAACTCACCAAATGGATTTTTAGCAGTTGTAGCCTTCTCAGTAACCAGAGGATCTCCAAGGCCATAAATGTTCTCAGCTCTCACACGGAAGTGGTAGTTCTTGCCCTCATCAAGACGTTTGACAGTGTGGGAGGTGCCATTCACTATGCCTGGTACCTTCTCCCAGAAGTTTGACCCCACTTCACATTTCTCAACAACATAGCCTGGAAGAAAAGCACATGGAGTGATTTTGATGCAGACAATGAACAAATCTTTTTCCTCTACACACTTCTCTACACAGTTTTCTACATCTGCCATGAAAATCATGGACATTCTGAAGCACCACATTTACACAAATCATTTATACTGACATATTATTGATATGCATTCAGTTGTTTCATTTTCAATATAGCTACATGTGGCCAAATTCATGAACCTTGGAGCAGAAAAAGGTGGGGGCACCTTGGGATACACAACAAAGGCAAAATGTAGTGAGATTTCACACTGCAAATATGTCCCTTGATCTCCATGTACCTGAGACTTCTGCACCTCCATTATCCTCTGGAGGTTTCCAGGTAAGTTTGGCCGTCTCAGCTGTTACATCTGATACATTCAGAGGTCCTTCTGGGGGACCAGGTTTGTCTGGAATAACAACCACAGACATGAATCAGCCACAAGTGGATGTAGACACTTACATGTAGATAGCGGAGAAGTATCTTACCATGAACATGGGTACTAAGGGAGTGTAACTTCTTCGGGATTTTTAAAAAAAATTTTACGTAATTCATCATTTCACATTTATGTGTACTTTCTATTGAGTAAGAAGGAGACTCTCAATAATTAAAACACATTTTGCTGTACCAATAGGTAACTATCATGGGGTTGATATGCCTACATCAGTGACTTTTCATGAAACCGTGCATTTGTTATACTGGCCCTTGGTGCTAAACAGCAGCAAATGGTATAGAATGACATAAATATATTTAAGGTATTAATTTTTTGTTTCTTGTTTTGATTTGCTTGATGCTTATGCTGTACTACAGAACATTTCCACATCACAGCCAAACCAAAGGAAACTTGGCGTCATTTCACTAATAAGTCTTAAGTCATAACTCTTATTCTTAAGTCACAAGTTTTACCAGTTGGTAGACAGCAAAGCAGAGGTAATATTGTTTTGTGAAATGGTTGTATGTTGTAAGTTTCAATGCAGGACCCGAGATGCAACCTGTGAACTATTGTGAAATGGGGCTCGGGGGCCAATTCCACAAAGCCATTTCTGTCTTAAGTCCAAATTTAAAATGTCGTCACAGTGAAATTTTGACACATTTGTGTGATGACAATACTGATGATGATGTGATCAAGATTTTAATTTCTAGAGCTCAAATAAATCAAAAATGGCTTTGTGGAGTTGGTCGTTGGGTCCTAACATTTGACTAGCAGTACTATCAACAAGGGCTGCTTACACCAAATGCAGATGAGCATGTGAATGGTAAATGTGTTCAGATTAAATCTAAGCATGGTTTCTGTAACACCATAAACTTGGTTCTAGAATGATGCCTGTACCAAGGACAAGATGACCAGTGCTTGTCTTACCGAGGACCACCACATTAATCTCAGCTGTGTCAGAGCCCGACGGGTTGGACACTGTGATCGCATATTTGCCTGTGTCACCGCGAACAGCTTTGGGAATGTTCAGCTTAGCCTCTTTCTCATCTATGGTGGTTACAGCCTGGATCATGAAGGACAACAAAACAAAATTTAAACTTTTGCAAGGTAGCAACCTCTGCAGAAATATTAACCACTCAGAACTGTTTTCTTTTTGTTGCCACACAATTTAAAATTCTAGCAATTTAATTAGGAATCTTTGTTTTCATTTTATCAATATAAATATGAAATCATACTGTCAAACAGTTAAGGATTCAACTGATACACAATTTAACAGACTCCACTAGTCTGCAGAACTCATGAAAAGGCCACAGCCCTACAATAAGATTGTCAACCAGGGTTGCCTCCTGCTAAAAATCAAGTCATAAATTGGATGGATATAATTTGGACTCCCAGTTGTACATTATTATTGTGTTGCCTGATCATGTGAAAATATGAAGCGCTCTTACATATGTATGTACATGTATCCGTGTGTATTTGTGTACCACATTTTTTGTAATATTTGACACTGCACATCCATGAGTTCTCACCAATACACCAAGCAAGTTTGAAGTTGATTGGATGCACGACATACAAGTACGTACATACGGAGCTTGCTTCCTTCACCGTTCGATACGGTACTCACATTGTTGGGAATGCTCCTGCCGTTTCTGCTCCAGTCGGCTGTGGGCTGAGGTGTACCAGACACACCCAGGTTAATGTTCAAAGGTTCTCCAGCTCGGATACGAATCTCCTTGGCTCCAAACAAACTGTCCAGATTCAGCTTTGGCTTTTCTATTAGATTCAAAAGATACACATGTACGGGTACATGTTGTGGAAGGTCCTTTACAGTTATAATTTTCTTACCCACATTTTTTTTTAATTCAATAAGTCCGTCCCAACAGTGCAAAATGTATGATCTGAAGTTTCTGTTTTTCACACAAAAAACTGTAATTCAAATACTTTAAGTTTGATCACATGATCATACGAGTGTGTGTTGTTTTTTTCTTTAGTTGTGGTACCTTTGGTAGGTTTGGCAATGATGGGTTTAGAGGCGATACTGGGATGTGAAGGTCCTGCAGCGTTGATAGCTGTGACTCTGTACTGATACTCCTTCCCATCTGTAACCTTCTCATCAGTGAACTCAGGCTCCTGCATAGATGAATACATGCCATTAACTATGATAACATGCCATTACTTATAGATACATGCCATTACTGGCAACATCAGGTCTGAGAAAAGTACATCCACAAATACATGTACATATTCTACACATGTACTTGGATTGTATAGTGCCCTGCCAGTCAACACAATGTATATCTTTATGCGGTACATGACAAAAAAAAAATTTCAATGCAAAATAAACTTATTTTTGAAGGAAGCTTGTTTTCTTTTCGGAATAACAAATCCAAATAACAATCAAACTCATGCGAGGTGGAGGAGTTACTCTATGGGATTTGAGCTCTGAATCTCCACAGTCAAAGTCCAAAGCTCCACCAAAAGGGCTATAGCGAAATTCCTATGGCTAGTGTGAGGACTGGAATGCTGTTCCCATTACAATACATTCAATCATAACTGTAATTACATGATAACATATCTGAAGTTTTTCCACGTCATTTTTCGCATGGATTTACATGTTATATTCTTTCAAAAACACGATCTGTTAGATTTTACCTCCACAGGGTCCCTGGTTACTTTAACCCAACGGTTGCTCTTGGGGTCTTTCCTCTCCACATCATACCCGAGAATAGGCGCCCCACCATCTTTCTCTGGGGGCTCCCACTTAATGGTGATATGGTCACGCCCCTGAGAGACAGGAGTTGGCTGACCAGGAGGGTGGGGCTCATCTGAAGTCAGTCAAATAATGCACTGTTTACACCACCAGAGTAGGCAGTCAGTTTTATCTACATCGTACCACTACTTCTGAACATATGTTAAAGGCTCCTAGACCCTTCAAAATCAGCATTGTGCAAAGGTACATTCCTCAAAACAGGAACACAGCACCAATTTCCACTGTCTATCTATTAAAATTTTGTTAGATAAAAAGGAGTATTCATGATATACATGTAAATCACTTACATGTACATTAATATGTCAAACTGAGTCAGAAATGGATATTGTCTTTAATGGTAACAAATTGCCAAAAAATGTACCTTGTACAAAACATTCATCTGAGTCTATGTGCTTAGTTCAGTAGTATCCATTATATAGGAGTGAACTCTATTAAACAAGCAAGTCACTCCTAACTGGCATGGTAGTTTTATTATTGCAAAAGTCCAGGCATGAGTTTAGCTCACCACTTTCACTGGTACAGATTTCTAAATAAATTGTTTGAACAGTGTTGTAGAAAACGGACATCTTTCCTCACCACACACAACACAGATGCTTTCCTTCATTTATGCTTCACAAAATGTGACAGCCTGTGTTATGTTGTTGATTAATGAGCCAGGGCTCCTAGATGTACAAACAGTGATGTGCTTGAATTTAGCTCTAAATCACTGAAATTAATTCAAATTTATTTATCTATTTACTTATTTATTTGAATGGTGTTTTACAAATTCAAATTCAATTCTGAAATATATCTGCCCTTCTCCCCTCCACCCCCTTCAAGTTATCCTATTTCCACATTCAGATTTTGAAACGAGATTCACTGAAAATTTAGATGCCTGAATACCAGGGCACGCCGTTACTCACCAAATGGATTTTTGGCTGTGACTGGGTTCTCTGTCTCCAGGGGTTGGCTGGGGCCGTTAGCATTCTCAGCACACACACGGAACAGGTACTTGTGTCCCTCCTGCAGCTTGGGGACCATACAGGACGTTCCCTTACAGTTGTCAGCCACCTTCTCCCATTTACCCTTGTCCAGGTCATACTTCTCTACCTTGTATCCTCTGCAAAGAATGACAGTCCCACATTTGTGTCAGTAATAACATACATGTTATTTTATGTTCTTGTAGTCATATTCCCATTAAACCACAGCCTAAACTTAAAGTAAAAGTAAGTAAAAACTGACATTACACCACTGATAGTTGTATGTCTGCATGCAGAAAATAACTTTTAGTGCAATTTTCATTCTGGTTTAAGTAAAATGGTGCCATGGGATACTGTACTTTTATTTTTACATCACAAATTTCTATGGACACTTTGCTGACACTGCTTGAACTGAGCTTACGTGATTTCGTTGCCTCCATCATCCTCTGGTGGCTTCCAGTGAAGGACCATGCTGTCTTTCTTCACATCCTTCACGTCCAGAGGTCCACCAGGACGGGTTGGTGGGCCTGAAACCAGCAGTTATCATGCCATCCAAATGGGAAGCCACGTTCACAAATCTTGTTCAAATCACATATATTTGCTTTGTCAGCAGTCTTTGGAAGTGGCATTATTAAAGTGTGATCTGACTGAGGTGAGGGTTTTTAAGACCGAGATATAAACCCTAAACTCAAAAATCTTCCTAATACCGTGTGTTCTGACTGTTACACCTCTACATGAAGCATTTCACTGACAAACTGTTGAACAATCTTGGGATTTGGTCTGAGGTGAAGTGAAATGTAAAGAGCTATTTTGGTGACAAAACATCTGTGTCTTAAAAGCAAGGTGAAATGATTGAAATTGAGCTTGAATTGCTTTTCTAAATTGTAAAAATATTGCAGAGTATTACAAGTGATGTTGTACACTTTGTCAGGGATTAAGGAAAAAAATTTCCATTATCCACTTTTCTTGGTGTGAACACATGACATCACCAATCGATGACATGTATCAACAAATGACGCTGCCCTTTCAAATGCTCTTTGTCATCCAAGCATAAATGCCTAACTCGATGTCACATCTACCTCATTCAATGTCACATTGGGAATATTATCATGTCACACCAGGAACATTTTCTGGACCCAGCCAAAGGTTTTGTTTTTTGAGTTATCTTCACACAGATCGGTTGAATAATGTTATTCATCGAAAATCCATTTGAACCATGGCGTTAGATTTGTTCTGTAGGATTTCTTTCATATAGGAATTCTATTGTGTCCAGACTGGCACTTTACGAACAACTCACCCAAGACGACCACGTTGACTGTGGCTGTGTCAGAGCCGTGTCTGTTGGTGATGGTGATGGTGTAGTCACCAGTGTCAGCCCGTTTGCTGTCTTGATTGCTCACTGTGGATTGCTTCTCTGACTTGGTCATTGTCATAATCTCTCCTGTCTCCAGAGGCTTTGTTTTACCATCCTGACAAGAAATAACATACACAGATGTTAACGTAAGTTTACAACAGTATGACAATTGTACATTACACCCATACAATCCTGGATATCTTCAGACAAACACACATACATCAATTGCAACACTTTCCTGTGGAAATTACTGGTCAATCTACAGACATAACATTCAAATATTACAACTTTATTCTTAATTTAAAGATTTTATTTAATTGGTCACCTTTGCTTTTGTCCTATCTGTTTTTGAAAAACCCTCATAATTCATCTTACACACTTTTATTAATTAAACTTTACGTATCATTCATGAAATTTTAAGCTTAATATTTAAACTTGAATGTCTATCATTTCTGTAAGTTAATTGTACATATATATGGTATCATAATTCCATAAAGTCACTCAAATTTATTTCATTATTTTCTACTACTTTTCTACTAATTACATATAATAAAATATGTTTGTATCAGTTTAAAAAACGTTAATGTTAATGATATTTTTGCTTTTGTGAACACTTTATATTACCGAATTCTGATATACATGTATTTAATATACACATCCATAGGCATTAATTTTGCATTAAAACATTTATAACATTAAAAGCTACATACAACACAATACCATTACATCCACAATTACATGCACCGGACACATCCAAGAGGCAGTCAAAAATATCCAATTTAACCAGCTTCAGGCTTTTTGTTTTCGTAACATAATTTTGAACTCACTTCTTCCACACTGTTGTTCATTGTTTGCCATGCAGCTTTTATATTTGCAACACCGAAATATGTCAATAATCCTCAATCCAGCAATTATTTCATCTAAATTGTTGTAATCATCTGCCAAGGATGCAACTCATTCCTAATTAAGACTAGCCTATACACTTTTTTAAAGGAAATACATACAAATTATTTATTATATTGTAATGTGGATCACAATTATGCTAAAGTAAAAGCCATTATAATATATAGGTATAAAATCTGAGGTTACCACAAAATGATTCAAGACTTTCACCTGTGCTGCAGCCAGGTTTTATTTTCTCAGATATGCCGTTAGTCAAACTTGTAACTGTTTTTAATTTTTGCTAAATTTATTACCCTATAATAAGTTAGTGTTATACCTGCTCTATGCAAATTAGTACATCAAGTCTACATTAGAAGGGGTACACATAATTTGATATTTATGTATTTTATTTTCATTGGTGTTAGATAATTCCTCTGTATTATATATACACTGTCAGATGACGGTTAGCACATGAGATCATGTCAGAACTAGTCCTTCATACCTACCTCTGGTGGAATCTGAAAACAATCCCCAAAAAGGTCTTATTTGTGCCGTATTAATCGAAAAACAAAAGCTTATTTGAACATTTCCTAACTACACACTGTACAAACAATCGACTTTCTAATTTCTATCTTTTTGTAAATTATTTTTTCAAATTGTCAAATTCAATGTACCCTTTTTTAATATATTTCTTTCCATACATAATCTGTGTAGGTGTTCTATGAAAAATGTTTGTTTACTGAAGACTGCCATGTTATATATAATATACCATAAACCTTCAACCTTTACAACTACTAAAGGACTTTTTTCAGTGGAATTTATGCTAACAATGATTTTGAAAATGACGCTAAAAATGATTTGTGTGTTTCACAAAACTATGCTAAATATTTCTCTACATCCCACAGTTCTCTCACAATGTTTCAAATTATTGGTTGCACAGTAGGTTGAAAAGGTTGAAGAATTAGGGTACATGTGTATGTGTATACATACACCTGTATTTTATGTAAATGATTCTGGCAGCTGTCTTTCAGAATCTACCAAATGCACCCTCTTATGGAATGGGAAATCCAACCCAGTTTCACCTGTCAAATTCTCAAAACAATTGACTTCACCATATCCCCACATGCAGTTGGTTGACCAAGAAACTATGACAGCGATGCGCCAGTGTTCCCAGGTCCAGGAGTCAATTGAAAACTTATTTGAAAAAGGTACAATTTAATGCAATGCACAAAATTTAATCAGAACAATACAGCACCAATAATGAGCTACATTTAAAATGTTTAAGGACTTCACATAGAAGTCAAAACTTCAGTCTGATTTGGGGAGGATTCGCATCCCTACGTGTACTGTATTCCTTAAACAAGTTAAATACAGCTCGCTTTCAGTAGGAGCACCTAGCCATGCGGTAAATCCCGTGGGACTTTATTCAGCTTTCAACCAACCTTCTGATCAGTATTTCCAAGAATATTACACCAATACAAAAACTGAAAATAAGTTATCACTTAATTTAAGCGAGTCTTGTGTTTAAAATCTGGGGTGACATTTAAGTGAGTCTTGTGTTTAAAATCTGGGGTAACATTTAAGTGAGTCTTGTGTTTCAAATCTGGTGTGACATTTAAGTGAGTCTTGTGTTTAAAATCTGGGGTGACATTTAAGTGAGTCTTGTGTTTCAAATCTGGTGTGACATTTAAGTGAGTCTTGTGTTTAAAATCTGGGGTGACATTTAAGTGAGTCTTGTGCTTAAAGTCTGGGGTGACATTTAAGTGAGTCTTGTGTTTAAAATCTGGGGTGACATTTAAGGCCAATTAAGGACTTATCTGAAAAGTATGTATGCAGAAAAAATTTACACACATCAACTATTTATCAAGAGAGAAGAATCTCTATGCCAATTAAGGAAATAAGATTTTCCAACAGGCCTCAATTTGGTTTGGGTGTAAACATCTTATTCCTGCACTCACCTTGCCAGTGACAGCCCATTCCACCTGGGGTGGAGGCTCACCAATGAAATCCACATCAATCTTGAATGGTTGCCCAACCTTGACTCTAATGTCAGTCATCTTAGACATGATCCTGGGTTTGACTGCAAAAAGGAAATAGGGCTTTGAGACAACCAGTGTATGAGAATTCGCTCATGTCATGCTACATGTATACTTCAAATCCTCAAAATGTACAGACAAGGTTTGATTGTTTCATCCAGGGGTTGACATTACCACAATTTGGGCAAACATGCCAAGATATGCTATAGATCCCTGACACTTGTGATCTAAAAGGAAGTAGTGTGCAAAAAACAGACATTCTTGTACATATTGTTCAAACTTTTTAACATTTCCAAATGAAATCAAAAATACTTTGAACTATAATTTTCAAAGGTTAGACCTGTTTACTGTTACTTTATTGCTTTGAAATGTGCACCGCCTTCACTTGATTCATTAAAATCAGACAAATCAATTTGTTCAGAGGATGGTCAAAATAATGGTCACCAATCCTGAACAGATAAAATGAACAGAGGACATTCTGAGGGATCCCTTTCAACTGTGGGAGGTGACAACACTCGAAAATGGTTTTGGAAAACTGAGTAGAAAGCTTTGAGTAGTAAACTACCCTCTACATCAGCAAACGCTTTCAATCAGCTTGCTGTTTTGTTCAAAGTTCAAAGTACAGCAACGAACCAGGGTGGTTCGTCGCCTATCTTGCAGAGCTTTCACTGTAACTCAGAAACCTACTTTCGTCTACCAGACAGGACTTTTTACCTGAGGCAGAATTAACATGACATGGTTTACCTTTCCTGGATTTGGGTGAAATGGTAGGTGAGGCCTCGCTGGGTTCTGATGGCCCAGCTCTGTTCACAGCGGTCACTCTAAAGTCCACGGGTTTACCCTCCTCCAGGCCTGTGACCATAGCCTCAGTCTCTCCAGCAGGCACCTCTTTAACCTACACACATACAGCATTAGCATTCATAGACATTTGTTACTCATCTTTTTCATTCTCAGTGAAAGCTACTGTGACTTTGATAAAGACTAAACATACTGTCAAGATAAAATTTTAATAAGCAGAAACCTGATGTGCTGCGCTCTGGGGAATATCAGTTCAAAGATAACTTTGCCATAAATACAACATATTTTTTGTGAACATGTCTTAACAGAGAAAATATGTAAGAGCTTCTTTATCTTCTCTCTTCAAACTCGTGATGAAATCATTCTCTGTCCAATCATATTTTCTTGGTGCAAATTATTTTCATACATAATATCATTAACGCACAGAATATAAGCATTTTCAGCTGTAAATAGGAATTTAGGAAAAATCCATCACCTCTTCAATTTTTTAAGGGACTATCCTGATTACGGTTTTAACTTTATTATGGTCCTTTGAAGGGAGGGGTGACTGTAGATGTATACACACATGTGGTGTAACGGTACAAATGTGATCCAGAGAATATACCAGCTCCATCATTGGGTTTACACACACAGACTCACTTTTCTCCACTTATTAGTATCTTTGTCTCTGGCCTCGATGATATAGCCTGTGATAGGAGCTCCTCCGTCATTTTTGGGTGGGGCCCAGGCCAACTCAGCATGGTTCTTGTCATAATCAATAACCTCTGGTGTACCAGGTGGGTCAGATGGATCTGAAACCACCAGAGGGAAATTTTGGGGGTTAATATTGTTACATCACCTTTGATTTTATCCAACACTTATTTTTCCATCATGACAGGATACAGATATGTTTCAAGAGGAAGCAAATCCCTGACAACCTTCACTAGAGAACACCTGCACACGTATGTGATATGGAACATGACAAAACCTAATATGTTCAGAAAAAGACACAATTTTGTCATCATATTCATTGTAGTACTATTTAAATAAAATCGTTCCTGAGGTCTGTGCTCGAAGATAACTTGCACCTGCACCTATATGGGCCAGTTTACTGTGTTTCAATTCATGTTACAAGCGTGCTCAGAAGTGCCATGTAGTGCTCCAGTGCACAAGTTAATGGGCCCAAGTGCACCTGTAAAGGCGCCAGAGCCCGCTCAATAAATGTTGTCTGCTACTGATGAATGAAAATGGCCGCTGCATCTTGTGATCAGCAGTGTTACAGTCTATACAGACCTGTTAATAGGTGACTCGCACATGATGTCACATACTGCTGTACATTCCCTGCCTGCCATGTTGACAGATCATCATTTGGCAATTTCTTGTACAGTTGGGTATACAGATCACCCTTATTTTCCAAAGCCCTGATGACTTGCTCACCAGTAACAGAACTATGGAAATTTATCTGTACGCTCTGCCATTATTCACAACATAGCACTTACCCCAGGGATCCTTGGCCAGAGTTTCATCTGTGGTTGTGAGTGGGGTGCTCTGGCCCTGGTCATTGACAGCCATCACCCTGAACTTGTACCTTTTTCCTTCTTGCAGGCCAAGAACATCACATTCAAGCTCCTTAGTCTGGGCGACTTTCTCCCAGTTGCCGGTGCTCGTGTCCTGTTTCTCCACAAGGTAGTGGGTGATGGGGCTGCCCCCATCATCCTTGGGTTTATCCCACATCAGGGCACAACGGTCGCTGTACACATCCATCACATCCAGCGGTCCCTCAGGGGTAGCCGGCACATCTGTGCATAACCAATACCATACACACTGTTACCGTACATTAACTAGGCAGGCATAAAGCATTACACATTTACCTACATGTACAGATGTATTATTAGTTCATTTCAAGTACACTGGTAAATCTTAGTACAGTTCAAGTACACTGGTAAATCTTAGTACAGTTCAAGTACACTGGTAAAACTTAGTTCAGTTCAAGTACATCAGTAAAACATTAAACTATACCAACAAAGTCATTACAAAATTGAGACCTTGATCAAATCTTACATTTTAACTACAGATTTGTACAGATACTCATTTGCCTCAAAAAATTAATGGATAACTAAATATCAGAAATGTAGAAATGAAAATATGTATTGAAAACGCAAATGACAATAAAGCACTGGCACTTGATAGGATGAAAGCTGATACTATTCCTAGGGGATGTGAAGGCATTTGCTAAAAGGAAAAGAAAACAATAGATACAACTATGGCTTAAATTTCCGTGGATTGTTAACATAGGGCTCTGGAGAGTTATTTAAACAAACAGCACTGACTTCAATATTGGTTGCATAAAGGCCCCTTTTTTCAGCAAGCAATAAACAATGTTATTTTTTAATAATAAAGAGTCTGAATCCTTCATTTTTTTTCCAGACTATCTTTGGAATTCCATTCAGATAAAAATGCTTGTTTGAGAAATTTTTTTATACAATTTTGAATACAGGCATACGTCTTTTCAGACAAGCTCTATATTCTGAAAGCTTGATGAAGATTAAACAGTATAACACCTTTCCAGATGAACTATAATTATTAAAAAGGGAAAAAAAAAACTCTACAGTGACACAACTACTGCAGTAGGCTACATGTGGACAGGAATCTGGAAACATCTACTGAAAGCCTTACCTTTATCAACTTCAAAAAGAAAGTTTAGAAAGAAATGACACACAGAGTAGTAATACATATACACTGTTAGACAATCACATATCCTTCATGGCACACCACAGACTGTCATCCACAATCTTTTCTCTTTGAGGGCTGATCCGTCATTTAATTGATTAATTTCAACATAAAATTCAGAACAACAATGATTTTGTATAGTCTGCCAAGAAGGAGAGAGAGTTAGACAAAATACTAGCAAACCATCTCACAAATGTTAGGACATGTAGGTAAAACATATATCACCCATTATTTTTGTACAACTGTTAGTGATATTTACATATAAATGTATAACAGGAAATAAAAGTCACATTCTGATTCGAAAAGGTGCACATACATAAAGTTAGAGAAGAAACTAAAAGGTTGAAAATTAGGGGTTAAGTAAATGAAGTAAAAAAAAATTATACACCAAACAGACATGTTTTGAAACTTATATGAATAGATAAAACTGGATATAATGACATGAATTTAAGATATGTCCAGGCCAAAGAAGCAAGTCCTCACTGGTGTCTAAGATCATTTGTGTCCAAATCCTCAACCCAGTCTGTTTATTAACAGGTGTTCATCAAGGCTGATCAATTACCCTCTTGTCCAGGTTTTAGTATGGCCATGTTAAGTCAGAAAATGACACCTGCACACACTCCAGTGAATTTAGCCTCTGTCTTACCTAGCACCTCTACCTCGATGGGCACAACCTCACTGCCAGCTTCATTAGTGAGGGTGACCTCATAGACACCACGGTCATCTCGCTGGGCGTCAGGGATGCGCAGGGCGGAGTGGTCATCTGTCGTCTCCATGTCGTAGTCAGCAGCGTTCAGCGGGGCACCATCCTTCTTCCAGGCTCCAGTGGGGGAAGGTACAGCTGAGGGCAACCAATAATGATATAATTTCCTGAGGTTCATCTATCCCATGTACATAAACATTGTATGTAATTCATATGGTATTATGAAATATCAAATAACATATAAAATATAAGCATGTATGAAATTTTCCTTGTGGCAAGGGTAAATTCGACATATGTGTAAAATGTGGAATTGTAATTTGAATAAACAGAAGCATGTTGTAGTAGAGGTCGTAGCATTTGTAATTTACTACAGATTAGAGGTGTCAGAAAATATTCCTTCTTTGAAATTAGATTTCTATTCTTCCAAAAAAACTAAATATCATTAATTTTTGCAAACAATATGAAAATGTAAAATACAGGTTAAGTGTAAATATTTCTTCACATTATCATGTGAGTATTCTGTTCTGTAGCTTTTGTAGGGATCCATTTTCAATGGGTTTCTGAGCCAATGCCAGACACATATCAGTTTAAACCTTTACCTCCAGCTGTTTTGTTGGTATACTGATTGCTCCATAAGGTATATGGTATACGAACAACACCTTACCATCAATCGACCCATCAATAATGACAAGCGTATACAAAATTCAGCATGCCACTTCACATACCAACGAAAGGAATATCCAAGTTGATATTTTCCCCTTTCTTGACAGTTATCTTCTTAGGGATAGCATCTTTGTCAACCTTTGGGGGTTTGGGTTCTAAAAAGAAATTAAATCATTTTAATTCATTTCCTGGCAAATTAGCATCTTTTAACAATATCATAAGTACTAACTAGATAGATTATTAAGGCTCAGTTGACCAAAAGTCTTTCATAATTTAATAGGGTTCTTTCTCATTGTTTTAAGACATTCTCTAAACATTCTGGGATTTTGGACATTTGATATACTTTCAAAACTGAATGAGAAAGTTAAGAACATTAGAATCCTGTCCACTTGTCAGTAATACTCACTTTCCTGAACAGTGAGCATACACGTGCTCTTCCTGTCCCCTACTTGTCCACTTGTCAGTAATACTCACTTTCCTGAACAGTGAGCATACAAGTGCTCTTCCTGTCCCCTACTTGTCCACTTGTCAGTAATACTCACTTTCCTGAACAGTGAGCATACAAGTGCTCTTCCTGTCCCCTACTTGTCCACTTGTCAGTAATACTCACTTTCCTGAACAGTGAGCATACAAGTGCTCTCCCTGTCCCCTACTTGTCCACTTGTCAGTAATACTCACTTTCCTGAACAGTGAGCATACACGTGCTCTTCCTGTCCCCTACTTGACACACAATGGTTCCTGCATCAGCCTTTTTTAGACCTTCCATGATAAGCCTCTGTTTTCCCCATCGGTCAGATTCAATTGTAACCCTGTGAACAATGGCACCGAATTTTGTGTCAGCCAATAAGCCAGCACTGATGATAATTCTCCAACAAGCACATACATGTAGGCACCAATTATTGAGCAAGGCGGGAAGGGTTCTCCCAGTACAGTTGTTCAGTAAGTTAACAAATATCACCTTTACCAGATGTGAAATTCCAGTTACAATTTCTTTAATTTATCAATTGTGGTCAAAATTGTATGTTGTACATTTATTTGTGTGCATGACATCTGTTATTATCAAAAAATCTTTTCTTTTTTAATTTTTAATTTCTATACACATGTGTATAGTAAAGACTGCTCTGCTCAGCTGAAATGCCTGCAATAAGGGCTACAGTGTCTCACCTCATGCCTTCTCTCATGGGTTTGCCGTCCTTGAGCCACTTGACAGGTTGTTTGTGAGGGTTCTCCACCTGGCACTCCAGGGTCACCTTATCATCCTCTTTGGCGGTGGCATTCTGCAGCTTCTTCAGGAATTTCACATCAGCTGAACATCAAGGAGGAAGAGGTTACGGACATGTCAACATACACATACCAGTGACTATATACTGGAACTACGCAAAGGTCACACTGTCAAAGCTATTGGATGGAGACAAAAACAGGCATCTCATAGTCACTTATTTATTTCCTGGTGTTTAACAAATAATTTCAGGGGTTAACACGCTAGTGCAGTGTAATGACCCAGATGCTTCTAACCAGAGTGATCTCGATGTGCTCAAGACCAGCTCATGCTGGTTTCCTCCCTGGTTGTACATGGGAAAGTCTGCCAGCAACCTGTGGTAGGTTTCCCCCGGGCACTACCCGGTTTCCTCCCACCATAATGCTGGCTGCAGTTGTATAAATGAAATACTCTTGACTGTGGCGTAAAACACCAATCAAATAAACAAGAATGATTTCACTAAGATGACAAGCAGCATTGATTCGCGAGATAACCAGGCAGAGCCTCTGGGAAACTCCACCATGCACCTTGCAAAATAGGAAGATAATGAAATACTTCTATCTACTTGATTTTTTAACACAAAAAAATAATTTGAAGAAAACACATCACACAGAATTTAACAGTGTATTCTGAAATACTGCAGACTTAACTTTATAAGCAATGAAGCTGTCTCTCGAACTGAAACTGACTACAAAACTCTAAAGCAAACATTGCAAAACCTCCAAAACTCCAACCAGTCATCACTTATATTATAAACTATACACACTAACCATTAGATTAATTAAAAGTAGTTGCTGTAACTTGATGTCCATATGCATAAATATTTATATAAATGATTTACAAAAAAAAAACCCAGAAAAAACAATTATATAAAAAATATGCAAAAATGTATGGTGCTTAAATTAGACTTAAGTACCACAATGAACATTGTTGTCCATAAAACTCATTCTGAGAGGACAAC
Organism: Acanthopleura granulata; assembly: GCA_016165875.1. Lineage (NCBI taxonomy): Eukaryota > Metazoa > Mollusca > Polyplacophora > Chitonida > Chitonidae > Acanthopleura > Acanthopleura granulata. Next base: position 44,776,761 of record JABBOT010000001.1, on the reverse strand, counting down.
AGCAAACAACTGTAACACAGCATGCTGGACTTACCTTCTTCTCCAGCTTTAAGAAGACAAACATGAATACACAGGTAAGTCAACAAAGTTATTTACACAGTGTTAATAAACAAGCATAACTGAGTTTCATCATCCTTTTGGATTCCACAGATGCATATTTTGTGGGGCATAAAAGCTATTTTTTTCCAACTGGAGGTTATTTTCACAATTAATTTGTTAGTCAGAATCTAGTTAGAGTAAAGAAATACTAAGTGTTGGAATCGGCAATTGAAAATGATTTCACATGCACAATCAGTTTTTCTCCAAACATGATAAATGTGCACATAAACATATAAAATTTATCAGATCAGTAAAACTGATATTATTGAGGGGTTAATGTACTAATAGGTTAAACTACAGGTATGTGACCTGACATGTTTAACAGTTTTTATTTTTCTTTTTTTCAATGGAGATAATTACCACATCTTAAGCATACAAATAGATCATTCAATGAGTAACATACATATAATTATAGGAGTGTTAATGAAGACAATACACTTTCTGTAAGCCTGAGTGTACTAAATGCACCAGGTGGTTAACACAAATTAACAGAACTGATACACAAAATTCTCATACAACACTGAAATGGTGCAGGCTGCTCAAGATAAAATGGTGCCATATATATATATGCCATATACAGAGACTAAACTGGGTTGAGATCACCTTGATCTGAGCAACAGAATAGACTTACGTTCCACAAACAGCTCTCCATTAGTGGTCTTTTCAAGACATTTACAGGTGTATGTGCCTTCATCCTTAGCCTTACATCCTTTCACCACCAGAATCCTCTTCAAACCATCACTCTGAATCTCATACTTCTCTCCTGGTTTGATAGCCTATGACAATGAATGATAGCAAATCACTGGTTGTTCAAGGTGTGTAAAAATAGTGCAGTACAAGAAACTCCTAAATATGGTCAAAACAATAACATTTGAGTGAAAGGTGAAAGTAAAAGACATGATTTCCTATAAGATGATACATACGCATTGTAAACCAAAGTGATGTGGAAAACAATAAACAATACCACACACATTTTATGAGAAGTTATCTGTAGTAACACTGTGACAAGCCCTATTTATACCTGATAACATCATGCAGCTGGTGATATTCACTGTGAAATCTACATGAATCAATGTGTTTAGAGGGCATTAGAGAAAAAGAAGAGTATGTTAATGATTGCTCTTGAGCAATGTCAATACTTGCTGCTAAAAAAGCAGAAATTGGATCATATTACATAATAGCATATATTATGAAGTGAGGATACAGTATTTATTGTGAACAATGAAAACATTATCATATTGTACAATTATAGCTTTATGGTTTCTGCAGAGTGTATCCACTGGATAAGGGTGATATATATAGGCTGTCTGAGAAAAGAAAACATGCATGTTTCTTCCAACAATTCCATTTTAGAAAGGTACCACTTTGTCCTCTCTCTTTTCTTCACAAAAATGTTTGAAATATTAAGAAAACACCAATCTGTAATCTTTAGCAGACACTGACTTTGAGAGACCTGATAAGGACTTACAGTTTTGCCTTTAAACCATTCAACTTCAGCCTGAGGATCGTTCACCTCGCAGCTGAACTTGGCATTTTCTTTTTCCACTGCCTCAACATCCTCCAACAAGGTTGTGAAGTCCCAGTCAGGATCTACCATAAAGACATACAAGTATGATTCAGTCCATTTCGGAATGGATTGTAAATACAATAGTGCTACATATGACAAACCAGTAGAAATCTTATCATTAGGAACTGGGTTAGTCAGATTCGCAAGGTAGAGGCACCAATCAATACATGTACTTTACTGGTCAGATTGCAAACTTGGAAGGGGGGGGGTACCCTTTTGGTACAACAATGTATTATTCCTTAGTAAATGCAGATTAACGCCCACACCACATCAATATACAAATTGTCACAATAATCAGATGATTGTTACCAGCATATAATTTAAATGTATAGCCTGTATGTTGAGGTATTATTAAAACTAAAAGATGCAGCCTTGTATAAAAGGACAAAAGCATGCTAACAGGAGTAAGAAAAGGAATAATCTCATCAGCACGTTTCATTATGCACCCAGACATTCCTTAAGGGATAAATTTTATTACTTTCAACTACAATTCTCTTACTTCATAAAATAACACATTCGGACTGTTTAATTTGTTCCAACTACATGCCACGATAAAACTCAGAAAATTATGGTCTTGATTTTAATATGGATATTCTTGCCCATTTCATGTTACTCTGAGCTCAGACAGATAAACATGCTCCATCTCAAATGTGCCTAAATTACTTTCTAAATCAACTTGAACATATAACACACATCATGCAACACATCAATTGCTTTCTTTTTTGTACTCCAAGTCAGGGAAGGTTGCTAAGAATTTAAAAGAAGTCATTCTCCTCTGACATTTCTTCATGTGCTTGAACAAGAAAAAGCTACATTCAGTAATTCTATTTAGAGTTGAAAGACACAAGAACAATACTTTTCATGCAGCAAATTCAATTTTCCTCATATCATCTAATGCAGATTAAACACTGAAAACATTCATGTCTAGATTTTAGACAAACATGAGATTATCTTTTTCCTATAAAATGCAACTCTTTTACTTACCAGCTCCTTTGTGGTGAATGGAGAAAAACGATTGTTACTGGTTAATAGTGTACAGAATAACACGCAGGGGTGTGAGGATAAAATGTCAGGTGACACAGATAATAGTGTAGATTGTCACACCCAGGTGTGTGAGGAACCGAGTGGCCAGTGTTACAGGTGAAGCATGTAGCACAATATGTAACTAGCTAATGTTAGACACCAATGCCAAAAAATGTGCTGGTTATTGAAAGTGAGGACAATAGATAGTCAGGTAGAATACACTTATTACAAATCAAATATACCAGAGTTCGAACAGGTTTATCTGACACCTTTTTAGTACTACATGCAATGTCTTGTATATACAGCACCTTAATAGCACATTAATACATTTGTTCAAGGGAGGTCATGGACCCATCCAATGACATAAATAAAAGTCGACATCACAAAAAAAACATCTGAAATTTAATATCATGGTACGAATTCATATTGTTAATGCACTGATATTCTCAAGAAAAACCCAAGGCTTCGAGCCTTATCCAAGCCATTGAATCTAAGACTTTTATAAAAGAGCTTTGAAAATCTTTCTGGAACCCGCATGAACTCTGATATACATTTCAGTGGATTCAATACATTCATATTCACATGATCTTGCAGTAGAATGAAGTGTGATCACTCGAGTTAATGGTTAAACGTTATTTACTTGATCACTGGAGTAGCTTGAAGTGTGCAGACATTACCTTCCACATAGAGATCACACTGTGTGGTGGCTTCTCCACAGTGGCAGCTGAACTCTCCCTCGTCAGACTCATCTGCATTTCTCACCTTCAGGATACAACGGTTCTCACGACGAGACATCTCAAATTTGCCAGGAACATACTGTGAACATTACACAAGTCAAAACAATTTATTTTAATCCATTTTATTTTCAATTTGTTCACTTACATGTAACTGGAGCATTCGCTAGAAACAAGAACTCTGTAGGCCATGCCCATCTGATATTGTCAACAACGAGGAATGTAACAAGATTTTCTCCTGAAGACATGATTAAATTCATCTCTCAAGCACAACTGTCCTTTTTTCGTTACATTCTTATTAGTCGTCATCCTTTCATTTAACTAGGTGTTTTTAATATACATGTATACACATTTATGCAGAGGTGTAATGAAATTTTAACCGTACTAATGAATATTTACGTTATGTTTTATGTTTCTTCTTTAGGACCTGTATTTGTATACACAAGGTTGTTTCTATTTCCATTTTAATACACTGTTATGATTTTGACAGCAACACTGAAGTTACTTGAGACTGGATGTAGATATCATGGAGAGCTGGGTGGAGTGTATTTGTACATGTATGGCAACAAAAAATGCCATGAGCTTACTGCCATTTTTAAGACACAGTGAAAAGTTTACTGCTACAGATATGCTAATGAAGGGTTATGAAGAGAAGAAAAAAACACAAAGTACTAGCAGGGCTGTCACCCAGTGGCACTACAAGTCAGCACAAATAATGTGATCACTCCTGACCCAAAGACATTAAGAACTTAAGGACAAGGTACATGTCTACCTCAGGAATAAGCCTCATGACATTCTTCTGTCCAAGATACACAATGCACTTCGATTAGTGAATAGCTGTAACTGCCCTCACTGTATTCACTGTAGACAATGGTCTTTGTGCAACTTTGCCAGTGTATAGTGGTCAACAATGAGGGTGACCTAAATAGACATGTATATTAAATTCTCCATTACTTCTCTTTTCTTTAATATTTTAGGTCAGTTCACAGCTGAAGTTGTTACACCAGGGTGATATACTGCAGTTTGTTCACTCTACTCATGTCTGTCCTAAAACATTTAAGGCCTGATGGCATAGTCCGTAACACTGTCTCTGAAAATGCTTTCTATGTATAACATGGATACAGAGGACTCATTCTCCGAGGTAAGAACTGCCAAAAATGTTACTTAGGAAATACTAGTAATACCAACTGTTTTATAAAGAGCACAAAAAAGACGAATTTTTCAATCCTTATAGTCTTTTTGAAGATAATGAGAAAACAATGTCTGAATTTGTCAACGTCATTTAAATGTAGCGTAACAAGTTGCACCCATTACAAACAGATCAACCTGAAAGTACAGCTTCCTGTTCTCTTGTGCTTTCATTTTTCATTTTTGTCCATTTGCTGCTCACTGACTGAGTGCCTGAAATGCACATGTTAAGAGGTAGTCAAATTAGAGAAATATTGAATTCATCTTTCCAGGCTAGCCTGCAAGAGGATGAGTACAAAGATCCAGATACACTCAGTTCAGCATGTGATTCAGGCAGCATGGATTCAAACATTATCAATTACTTTTTGGACTTTGATAACATTGTCGGGAAAGATATGGTGATTTGGTCCTACATGAAACCCCAGGTGTTGCGTCTCTTCAAACCCTCAGCTGTAGACACACTGGAGTCACTTGTGAAGTTTGTCAAACAGAACATGGAATACAATCACCACTGCCATAGACTGGCCATTCTCTTCCCCAATGAGCTGCATCCTCAGGACATTGGAGATGTAGTCACTCTTAAACTAGGCACCTCCCTGCTTATCCTACCAAAGACATCGTGCAAGATCGCCATAGTCATTGACAAGCTGAACACCATATCTGAGGTAGAGGCTGACCTGTGTTCACATGTGTTGACCCTTAAGCAAGTGCTAGAAGCAGAGTATGGCTTCCCTGTACAACAGCAGGATTTGCTGTACCAAGGCCAAAGCCTGGAAAACCAAAGTAGACTCTACCAGTGGGGAATCAGTAGTCAAAGTGTCTTAGGCCTTCATCTACACTATCAGTACAGTCTAGTGGTAAGTGTAAAAACTTTCTGGAAGACAGGGTATGAACTGTTTGTTGATCCCTGTATGCTGGTGTCTGAGGTGTTAGAAATAATCCTTAAAAGATGCATCTCTCCATTTGTTTGTAAAAACACCTCCATCCTGGAGGACTTTTTGATCCCCACACACCTGCTCATCTTTACTCTTAAGGGCAGGACCTTGAGCCATGGATCAACTCTAGGACTGTATGGTATTCAGGACGGAGACAGCTTTTTCCTCACTACGGTTGGTCGCCAGTACAGGATCGGCGTCAACCCTATTGAGGTTAACCTGAATGATGGTAGATCAGCACGCATTTTTGTGTCACACTTTGACACCTGGGCAATTGTTGCCTTCCATTTGCACGGAATAACAGCCATTCCCATTGACAAGGTATGCCTTTATAACAACAACAACAGGGTAAACTATGCCAAACCCATCGGTACAGAAACCTGTGAGAATGTAGAAATTAAACACTCAGAACAATCAAGAAAACACTCAAAGAATTTCAACACCAAACAAGTTTCTGTGTCAGAGGTGTCTGTTTTGGTAGATTTAGGGAGTAGTCTTACAGAGGTTATCAAATGTCCACAGACAATGACAATGTTTGACATTAAAGAACGGCTAAAGGAACTGGGCATTCCCAATGCATCTTATTATCATCTGAAAACAAGGCATGGTACTCTACCAGACACTTTACAGCTGAAACACCTCATGAAGATAGATCAGACGAGCCTGAAAATTACACTGGAACTGGAACAGTTTCCAATTTATATCAACTTACCCCATGGAAAACTGGCTGTTACTGTACATGTAAGTTTAAACCAATCTATAGAAAGTATCCTTCAAATGATAGAGAGCAAGTCAAAGCTTTCTTTGACTCATCAGAAATTGCTCTTGGCTGGTGATGAACTAACAGAGGATCCCAAAACGACAGCTTATGACTCTAAGCTCTCCATTGGCACTGTTTTATACATGGTCACCAAGCAAAGAGCTCTTTCATTCAGTGTGCATTCTGACACCACAGTGGCTAAACTCAAAATTCCTCTCAAACTGACAGCCCAGCAGATAAAGCAAACCATCTGGAAATCTGAAAACATATCCTCGACCTGTTTAACTTCCCTGGAAACATTTCTCAAATGGCATTTTTCACTTGTGAATTCCCATGCTAGAAATGTTCCTTTTAACAGCCTTTTGCCTTTTATTATGTCACCATCTTATATGCGCAACCCAGCTCCACATCTATACAATTCACCCAGCCAAGGAACCATCCAACAAGCAAGACATCCAGAAATCTCCCCAACCACCGGAGCTCTCAAGATTCCTCAAAAGGGTTTACAATTCAAAGATGTACCAAAGATCAGACCAAAGGCAGCGAAGGGTCGGAGGAAAATAGCAAGTGTTGAGGTGCCTATTTTTGATGGACAAGCTCAAGGACCTATATGTGTACCAGCTTTTTCCCCTTCACCTAATACGGTGACAGATTTGCCACTTATCTCTATGGGGCGAACAATATTAAATTCATCCATTGGCCAAGGAGAAAGGAGACAGAAAGAATCATATTGTGAAAAAGTTCAACCTTCAGATAAACAAGAAAAAGAGAAAGCTACCAGCAGATGTTCTATTGCTTTGTTTCAGCCCTGGAGTTACATAACCTGACTTGCACTACTCTATATGTACAACCCAATTTTTCCATGACTGAAAGACTGAAAATACAGGGTACACGAGCAGTGGTTGAAAACTGTTTGCTGAAATCATATGAGCATACATATCTATTCCATTAACGAAGGGAGAACAGATATTAACAGCTGTAAATACAAGTGACATACTCCACTGTGTGTGTTAACTGACCTCGAGTGGAACTCCACCCTTGCGCCATTTCACTCTTGCTCTGGGGTCAGACACGAAACATTCCAGCATGCAATCCTTCTTCTTCTTGACTTCATAATGCTGTGGCAGTTTCTGTGTGAAGTAATATTCTGGCTCCTTGGCTGGTAAACAGCACAGAATATAACCATTGTACATCAACAGTGTATTATATCCTATTTATATCTGTATATGCTTCTTTCATTTTTTATCCATTTATTTATTTGTTTCATGCCATACTCAAGAATTTTCCACTTATATTAAAGTGGTAAGTTTAATGGGTGAAGCAAACCAGAGTGTTAGGCTTAACCAACCATTGACAAGTTACTGATGAACTTTCCCACAGGTCAGACTATAATGTTGGGAGACAAGTGGTCTTCAATGGATAGGCTGCGCAATAACACAGGCATCACCGATAACTGATTGTCACTAAGGCCACACACCAGTGAAAGCGAGGGAATCCGCAATTCCTGTTCAAAGGTGGATTTGAACCTGCACCTCATATGTCCAAGTGATTATCAGATAAGCAGTTCTAACCACCAGACCACAGCCCACTCCCTATACCACTTATACGCAAGTTTATACAGTCACATATTTTTTGTTTCACCTTTTTTTTCATAAATTATTATGATCAGAACATGAATGAGAAAAAATTACAAAAAAGTTGCAAATTCAACAAAAAGTGTGGTCATGTTTCCTGCCTATTGACTTACCATCGACATAGAGCCAGGCAGAAGTCTTCACATCATTACACTGGCAGGTGTATTTGCCTCCATCTTCCAGCATGACTTTGTTTATCTGTAACATCAGCTCGTCCCCATTCTGTACGAAATGGTAGTGATGACTGTGGAAGATCTCTAACTTGTTCTTATGCCAGCGCACCTTGGCGTTGGGTTTGCAGAACTTACACATGAAAACCACCTTGTCCTTTCCCTCCATGGCTCTCTGGTCTTCTAACTCCTTCACGAAACTCTCCGGAGCCTGAGCAACATGACAAAACCAGGTAACTTGTTAACAATGTGATACGGACAATCCTTCAAGATAATCCTCCAAAGAGGTCCATGTATAAGGGGCTGAATCCACAGAATCATTGGACTTGAATCAAAACTTACAATATGATTTTACAGCCTAGAAAACAAAACTTTGTCCACTTCATAAATGTTTAGTTTTGGGCAAATGTGTCAAACTTCGACCTCCAGTATAAAAAATTAAGCCTTGTGACAAGGTTTTAAAGTTTGACTCATTACAACTGGTTTTATGGAATCAGTCCCTGTAGTGTGAATATTGTGTTGCTTACTCACTCTTTCACTCTTGAAACCTTTTGACAAAATTATGTCTACCTAATTATAAGATAGAAGTCAAGTTGCCACTTTCACTACTATACCAGATAATATATGTATACAAAACAGACTGAACAAATCCATAATGTTTTGTCTAGTAACCCTCTTAAAAATTTAACAGGTATCATTATGTGTATCTTTAACTGCACCTTTAATGTATGAAAATTAGATATTTATATGATCCAACGTAGTAAATGGCCTACTCACAAAGCCATTCAAAGAAAACATGTGTTTTATCTATTAAATATGTGTGCTTAATACATTGTAACATCCATTTTATCTTATGATGTGTTGCACATTGCACATCTACATACACATCCGGGTCAAAACTGGAAACATTATTCCTACCAAACACAATAACATACAAGATTGCTATACTTTTCATTGGAAACATTTCTGGTACAATTATGAAAACAAAATCACTGTGAATGTTGTCATGAACCTTATAATGATACATGTTCACTGAGTGAATTTACATATACATGTATGCGAGTTTAACATTCAAATCATCACACATTGACTAAGCACAGAAAAACACAAAGCATTCACACCATGCATGCAAACCAGCTATAACGGTTTGTAGGCCTACAAACTAGGCAGCTCTATGGTACATTGTACTAGATTGTGACAAATACTTTGTTTTCAACATGAAGGAAAAGGAATTGGCAATTGTAGTTACTGTTTGCATCGATGTACTGCATGTACACCTACAAACTCAGTATAAGGACATGCATATTTTGCATGTCTTGCAACTCCAGATGTCATAAACAAATGTTCCACACATTTACATTTTCACTCCTACAGGTATGTGTGTCATTAAACGTTGGCATGCCAACATTTTTGATTTTAAAATGATACAAATCTTCCACAGATATCCATCTGCATATAAATAATTTAACAAAATTAAATTTCTTCTAATTTTTGGGACACTTGATCTACCCTTTTTAGCTAACGTATATGTAACTGTAACACGGATAAAAAGTTTCTTTTTTGTCCCATGGTTGGAGCATCTTATGACCAACATATCCATATCTTTACTTTTTAAAAAACTGGAGCAGAAATGAAATATTTTGATTTTAGCAGGACTAACACCTGTCCCAATAATTAGAAGAATTAGGATAGTGAACACAAATAACATGATAACCCATAATGGCGCAATATGTACAATCTCAAAAGATTCTAAACATTTCATTTATTTTGGTGGTTAAATTATTAGACATTTATGTCAGACTTATCATCCTAAGCTCATATGACTGTACACCTAAAAGGTGGACCACATTTCCACACATTCTGAGCAGCCAGTTAAACGGAGCAATATTCTCAATAGTTATGAACTTCAACTATCTGTATTTGGCTTACCTCTCAGTGTGCTACAACAATAGTCTGTTAAGTATATTCAGTGATACAGTATTAGTGTTTTAGAATGAAGAAATAGAAGTACATATGAGGCATAATCAACCAAAGAGCACATATATGTAAGTACACAACATGAAATCTGTAAGTGTAAGATCTGTACGATAAAGACACCAAGTGTAGTAGGCTACATACAATTGTCATTTTTTCTACTTTTACCAACAATTGTGCGGGTAACAGAAAAGTGCCACAATAATTAACCAAAATAAGTACAAGTATGTGACATACAATAAACAAAGAGAAAACGAAAGAAAGAAAATGAAATATCCACCAAAAATATACCGTTAGTATATTATTTACAAATATGGTCTACAACCACCCTTATAATAATAACAGATTAGACCATAAGGACTGTGTGGTGACAAATGCATAATGCCGAGACAGACTGGGTTATCTGGTGTTGAACAGAGTGAGCATGGTGAGTGAGTGAGTGTGAGGCATTGGGAACATTCCAATGTGTGTACCTCAGTTTTCTTAGCCCTCTTTTGGAGGGTTGGCCAGTCAGGGATGACATCAGCCAGGGAAGTTCTACGCTGCGACATTTGCTGCGACATGCGACGTCGCTGTTCCTCCATGACCTCTAACTTTTCCTGGTCGACCTTCATGATGGGGATCTCAGGAGCCTGCTCCACGGACAACTTACGCTGCTGCTCCTTCTGTGGACAAACCGTAACACATCCCACATGTTCAATACAATGCTAACAAAAGCATCAACACCACTGCTCAAAAACAAGGCAAGCATTCCCTGCTATGAGGCGTAGAACGTCGTATCCACAACTCCTTTGCAAAAGTAAAATGCTCTTGAAAACCAGAATATACAAAAGATGACACTTTCAAGAGCTTGCACTGACAAATACATATACGATACAGCAGTGAAAGTATACACATCATGCGGATCGTGCAATTCATTTCAGTGAAAAAAAAAAAAAAAACGTAATAGGAAGCAAATAGTACATGTAAGACTGAGAACTACTATATTCACATGAATCAATCTACTTTTATGTAGGTAATGCAGCAAAAGTTATACTAAGAATGGTACAAAGCAAATAATTTGAAACACATAGCAATATATTACAGAATCTAGGCAATGGTTTTGTCAATGACAGCAAACTATATATACATCAAAAGCACTGACCATGCATTTAAAAATCCATGCCTCTCAGTTCACTAGTGAGATCTGTCCACAATAGCAAGTGTTCAAAATGTTGCAAACTTTTTGCCACATTGCAGTGTTTCAGGTCTCAAAGTTTTTGTAGCTCATTTTCACATTTAGCAAATTCATGCATAAAATAAAGAAAAATACCGAGTAATGCACTTTAAACCCTTCAGCCTTTAGCACAACGAATAGATGTAAATTCCATCTATTCCAGTGATTCATAAAATAGTGTTGTTGTGGTATAAATTTGGTGAACTTGGGACAAACTCTTCAAGAGATAGTTTACAAGCCTTTTATAAAATCTAACACAAATGACCCCAATAACTTTGAAGAAAAAGGTTAAGGTCGCTGAAAATCAATAGGTTATGTCCTCACGCCAATGGTAAGTGTGGTGCAAGTTTAGTGAACTTGGGCTACGCCATTCTAAAAGCGTTCACAAGAATTTAACCCAAAGGACCCCAATGATCCTGAAATATAGGTCAAGCTAGGTCACTGAAAATCAATAGGGTTCTTCCTCATGCCAAAGTGCAAGGATGGTGTAAGTTTAGAGAACTTGGGATAAACCGTTCTTGTGATATCATGTTTACAAGTCTTTTATAAAATTCATCAAAAATCATCCCAATAACTTTAAAGAACAAGGTCAAGGCAGCTGGAAATCAATAGGGTTCTTCCTCATGCCAATGTGCGAGTGTGGTGTAAGTTTGGTGAACATCAAATAAACCATTACAGAGAAATATAGACAGATAGATGGATGGATGGACGGACAGACGCCGCCCACCATGACAATACTCCTTGGCCAAAATTGGCCGCGGGGAGGGAAACTATTGAAATGATGGCAAGATCTTTCCTAAATTTGTCCCCAAAAGGAGACATGCATCACGACTCTAACAATCGCACAGAAAGACATAAATAAATAACTGACCATGAGGGCTTATTTTGGTTTGCCCAAAACGTGACATACTAAATCTTAAATTGAGTTACATATCATAGGGAAAAAACTTTTGCCACTGGCACATGTTCCTACAGGCTTTTAAACCTGTTTTAACACGTTTCAAGAAGCAATTATGGTTAATTCAGAAATATTCTGTCCAACGTCATGTACACATGTACATGGACACGCTATAAATGTCATCACATGAACATGTGGAATAATCTCTCATTAAAATTTCTTCTTCAAACATTTCCTTTCCAGTCAGAATATTGCTACTTCAGGCAATATTTATCAGAGATACCTGTTGCAATTCAAACTGCACTTCCAGGCTGTGTTCAGTAGCTTGTGAACAACTTGCACTGATATGAAAAGCAAAATGTCCAAAGAACATTGTAACTGCACAAGAATATAACACCAATGCTTATATACACATTCATGCACACACTACAAACTGTAAAGACAGAGGAAAGGTAGGCCTACATGTATAAACTTCAACAAAGTCGCGCTGCCAGGCCAGATCAAGCTTTACAAACAAACAGTGAAAAAGGGCCAAGGTTTTCATCTCCACAAACAGTCAGCCCCCAGAGTTTTTAACATGCCTCTTTGTCTTGATGATCCACGGAAGTTCGTTTCTTATCAGCATGTTCTGCGCCATGTCGCTCAAGTTTTCCATGAGTCCCCTTGAAGGTGGAAAAGAAAGATATGTGTGTGTTGGCACTCTGACATATCACAACATATGCTTCACATAAGCCAGATGGGCACATGTATTTGGTTTTTAGAGAGCCTGTGGCAATAGCATTGATATTTCATCCCACAGTTATGAATAAGAAATGATTTATTACCAGAAACTGGTAATGTACTAAAATGGTATTTAGATCATAGTGATGTTAGAATCCAATTTTAGACCAAAATTTAAATGATGCCTGCTACTGGAAATATTAATATACATTTTCAAAATATTATTTTACAGTCGAGGTGAATAAGGAACCATGTGCATATGCATTCTTGGATTGTTTTGGGTGCTTTTTGTGAGAATTTGCATTAATATAAGGGTTTTTCGTTCTTAGTATTAATTCACAAAATATTTGAAGAACACGGGGTTATACAAATTGCTACTAACTCTGTATTAAAACTGAAATTGGACAAACAGTTTACATAGACATCTTTAAAGCAAATCAATTTAAAACCAATCTGTGCCAAGATGAATCTTAGTATATTAGTTTTCTACAAGGAGTTATGGTATTTTCTTTGGGTTATAGGTACATTATCAAAGCTCATCAAAGCATTTAGATGACAATACATGAAGTGCACAGAATTACACATAAGTACTGTCATTAAATATTACACACAGAGAATCTAAATTCTAATATTTATGCCTGTTTGGGTTAGAACAAAAAGCAGTACATAAAACAGAGGTATTTGGTTAGAAGCTCTTTTGAAGTAATTTTACACTGAAAATAATGGTTAAATGTACATAAATTTTATAATTACATAATTGGGACTTGTCACTTAGAATAGGTTGAAAAACATGTACATCAATGAGCAACAAAAGTAAAAAAATTAAGGGTAAGTTTAGTAGGACTACCCAGGTTTGGGGTTAATTCTTCGCAGCGCCTGGTGTTCAGTGGTTTACTGTAGTACCTCCTTTATAATGACCTCCTTTGGGAATCACAGTTCACAGGCAATGACAGAAGTAATTTATAGATATTTCACACTTTACTGATTATAAGTTTATGAACCTTAATTAAATTAAAATCAATACATAAAGGTGAAAGTTCAAAAATTAAAATGTTATGAAATCTTGTTATCAGATACATGTACATATGCTTTGCTTTTATGTTTAAAAACAGCAAGACAGATTACTCTTTCTAGAGAACAATTAGCTTTCATTTCATTTATATTATCTTAAATCCTCATCCCTTTCACATGTAATATGGAATTAAGTGGAATGTTTTTCTTTTCTTATTAAACATGGCATTGGGGTGGGTAATGGGGTTGTGGGTGATCTCCATTTCAAGGCTTTTAGAAGATCTACATTTAATGTCAAAAAACACAATAAAATAACATGTGAAAAGGATGAAGACTATTGCATGTAAAATGACAATACAACACAAACTTTAAAATTATCTTGAACATAAAATTTTTAGTGCTTAGATCTAGGAATTTAATATTAACATGATGACACTTCAAATCATTCTGCCAGTAACTTGCTTTTTAAATGACTTTACTCAGTTCCCATTCTGATTCCACACCAATAAACCATAATCTATGAAAGACAGAAAATTCTGAATTTTAAGAAATTGGTGTTGAAGAAACCATTTACCAGTTCAACTCTCGTGAAAATTTCACAGAGATACATATACTATCTTTTCCACTAGGGCCCAGTGAGTGTAAAAAAATATTTTATGCCACCTCAGTACAGAGCTTAACTCACTCGTTCAGAATCACTATCACTGTCCTCTCCCTGAATCTTCTTCAGGTTCATCTTCGTCAGCTCAATCTGAGACAGTCGCCGTTTCCTCTCCACTGCAAACACACAAATTTCTTGCTAGATACTGCAACTTCAACAGGACAATCAATATGAAACATGCTCATGCTATAATCAAAACAGACTGAACCATTGAATTTATTGCCTTCGGTGATCTGGTATAATTATTAATCAAACTCTTTAGTGTCTTTATACACTAGAATTTCAGTTGTTTTTCTGTAAAATTTAAGCAGAAACATTTGAAAATACCTGTTGTCCATTTTGTTTTATAAATACTTTATAATAATGTTCATGAATACATCTAAGATTACTGTTTTTATTTTTAAATTCTACAACACATTCACATCTATAACATCTTCTTGAGCAGGTGAAATGCAAGGTGTTTTCCACACAATTTTATTGAGTTAGGTGATAATCTGTCTCACTGACAAACATTTCTTTTTTCATTTTATATTTAAAATTCTGACTTCATTGGAAACAATCTTTTTTCCAGATTGAAACATATACACCGCTGAACAAGGAATATGTGCACACTTTGGATTTGTAATGTTTTAATCAAGGTCAAGGTCAGTTACAAGTAACCTGTGCATTTCACCTTATTTCTTGCTATCGTTTTAATATCAGGATACATTTTTACTATAACCAACACACATTTAAAATAACACTGCTCCATATTTCAATAGTTATGGTATTATAAAACATGTAAAGAAAATCAGTTTATTATTAATTCATATGAATACATAAAAATGTATCTGTTATATTGCCTATGTTATAACTGGCTCTTGTTTAAAATCACATGCAGCCTTCAAGGCCAGTGAGGAATTGAAGGAAAGACTAATTTACACATTATAAAAGTTGTTAATGAAGCTACAAGTATAAACTAAGATCTGTACAATTAATACAGTCAGGGGAGACAGGGTTGACATTTTTATCACAGTTAAAAGTCATAAGGAACTCAGGAATTTAGAATTTGAGCTTGAATAAAATTTAATAAGTTCTCAAATAAGATATCTGATTTCTAGTGGCTTCCGTAACAGGAATGAATATTATAAAAAATGTTTAATCTGCTCCACAAAACAACTGATGGAAATGTCAAAACTTTCGCCTTCTTGAATTTTTTTTGTTTTGTTTTATATAGTTACAATTTTTTGCTAACAGAGTCATTGTCTTTTAATATGATTTTAGGACACTGATGAGTTGGGAATACATGTATTTATTTCCGCACAATGGTGAGATTTATGACTTGCGACATTAAGGTTTGAGAGGAGTTTATTTGTAAGGTTAGCTACAAGAAGCCTCACACAGGACAAGCCACAGGACAGCTGATGTACAATACAACTGCATACAGTTAACAGCCTGCCCTTGGTTATAAACATATCCATATGTCTGCTACTTAGATTTGGGTCATTCATTTTTCTGGGGGATTATGAACAATAAGGTAAACACCATGGTATATATTTGACTTTGTACACAAAGTGAAAGAAGAAAATACAAGGCAGAGCTTAAAGATGTGTTTAAAACAGGGCCAAAGGACAGCACAGGACTAAAGCTCACAACGACCAGAGATGGTGTACACATTGTAACTACATACTTCCCTGCCCCTCTGCAACAAGAAGTGAGACAATATCATACATGATAACAGATTCATGAAGAAAATATACAATTACACTTATGAGATCAACATATAACATTACTAAATCTACATATAAGGACATGGATCTAGAAAAACATAAATAAAACAAAACAAAAAAAACAACAACAAATAACATTAAGAAAGAGAGAAAAGATGATCAAAATGAGAAAATATAATATACGGAAAGCAGAGAAATAAAATTCTGCATGCATATTTGTAATAAAGAAGCACTTAAATACAGCTGCCATGGAACAGAGTTGTACCGAAACTGTACCAAATAAAAATTATCAGAAAAAGAGAAAAGAAACAGAACAACTGAATCCAGGATTTTCAAAGCAAATGGTATCTTCTACTTAAATTGTGATAAAGCTACCGCATAGATAGTAAAATGTAAAAAGTCAGGAAAAAGAAAACGTGTCTCTTATTTACAATTTCAAAGCAACACTGATTAATTCATTTTAATCCACATTTACATGTAACTGTTACAACTCCCTCGAAAATTCATTCTGTTGCAAATTTATTATCACACAGATAGCCAAGTACACATTAAGATCACTTCATCACTGTGTAGCCTGTGATTTTGGATATAATCAAGACATTTGTTGCAACTATAGCACTATTATTTAAAATTTTATTCTACCAAAAAGACAAAGATGGACAACTTTAATAAGACAGTGAGTCACACAAGGGTTAATTTTATCTCTACTGCCTTTGTAAACAAAAAAAATGCCCCAAACAGCAGGAGTTTTTTTTCTGTTACCTGGTTTGAGTTGACCCCAGTCCAGGTCATCTTCTTCCTCTTCTTGCTTCTTGACATCCCTGAAACATATATCTTTCCAATATACATGCAATACATTATTGTGAATGTTTACAGTGACGACATTACGAGTTCTTAGAAACAAGTTTCACATAAAATGTGACTGTGTGTTGTCCCCAGAAATGCTTAACAAACAGCTAAGTACAAGCTCTACATACATGACTACAATTACATTTGAATCTGATGGAAAAAGTTTCCTGAACGCAAGTACTGACACAAGCATTGAGGATAACAAATGTATAAGCTGGCACAGGCAACTAGGAAATCCCTCGGAACTGTGATGCAAAATAGTGCTGCTAGTAACTTAAATAAATGACCTTAAAACCATAAATGCACTTTACCTGTGCTTCAACAGAGCTCTGAAATCCAGACTGGAATCCTTGGGGTCTGCAGAAATAAAAAAAAACTCACACTTTTTCAATACTTCATCAATATATTTGATGCCAGATTCAGGCCTTGGACAGAGACTGAGGTCATGTTACAACATATTGTAAAGAGACAGAGCATTTTAGGAAGGTTACAGATTAGACAGAGCATATGGCTTATAACTTTGTCGTTGCTGTAACAATCTCGCAACCCACAGACAGTCATGTCTCGGTCATAAGTGAATCACATCAAAGGGGCCATTGGTGCAATACCCTTAACCTACTGACACGAAATAGACTACCCCTACAAATCAGGAAGTCTCTCTTTAATCTGACTTGAATCTTTTGAAAAATGCAGAGATAAAAAATTAACACATAAAATTCATCCTTCTTGATTATTCAAGGATATACTTTCAAATTCCAAGGATATAGGAAAAATATAATGTACTAACATTCCACAAATTTGAGTCTTTTTCAAGCCTACAAGGCAAAAATGGTAAACATATATATATATAAATATATACAGATATAGATATGTCTTAGATCTTGATAGGCTTATAATCATTAATACTCTGATTAGCTGTTTCAACTTGTGCTTCATAGATTAATCCACAAAAATCAGAAACAATAACTCACCTTTAATGAAGACGCTGAAGGTTCCAGAATCGGTGACAGCTCCGCCCTGTTCCAGGTTCACTGTGTATTTGGCTTCATCTGTGGTACGCGTCTTCTTGATTTTCAGTGTTGCTGTTTTGTTTTTCTCATCAAGGACGATTGCTGTGCGAGTGTCCTCACGGAGCTCCCTGCCAGCCCTGAAGAACTTCACACCAGGCATGGTTTTACCATCGATGTTCACAGTGAAGTTTAACGGCTCACCTAGGTGATGTGAAATAAGGTACTTTTTTTAAACGTCAAGTTACAATTTATTTGACTGTTGTGTAATGCTATACTTTATAATTTTCTATCCACAAAATACCAGTCAGTTTTATGTGCAAGGAAAACTGGGTTTCCGGTGTAAACTACTGGCTTTTGACAAATTACAGACAAACTTTCCAGCACATGACATAAAATGAATGAATGAATGATTATGGTTCAGCGCCACTTCAGCAGTATCTCAGTCATATTGTGGTGAAAACATGTTCATACCAGGATAAAATAAAACCGACGAGTTGTTTAAAACCAGTTAACAAAACTAAACATCAGTTAAATCTCGAAAAACCATAATATTTATATAATCATGAATGCTGTACATGTATATGTATTATCTGTAAAACCATATCTACGATATAGCTCAATGGACTTCAAAAAATGAATGACAGCATCAGCGACGCTGTTAAACAAATGGAATATTAAGTTGACTGTGTCAAACTTGTCGCAGACATGGGCAAAGTCACACAGTCAACAAGGATATGTTTGATGCCTTATTGGGCATCACGACCAACACACTCAGGAGCACTGCTCCCATCTAGGATAAAATTGTGTGTTAGACGAGAATGCCCAAAACAGCACCTTGTTAGAACGACTTGGTCTCTAGGAGACATTCCATCTGAATAAGAATTAAAACAAATTACAGGGTGAACAGCATGCAGTTTACTGTAGACCTGCAAGTCCCATTCACCCTGCCAGAAACGAAGAATATATTTAAGAATATTTGACCTAAAGTCAGTATAAGGAATTTGTTTCTTTGAAACAGTTTCATGTAGGACAGCTTTCGCTTCCCTGTCTACAACTGTGTTTCCATGGATACCAATATGACTTGGTAACCAACAGAATACAATATCTTTTCCTCTTTCAAGGGTACTAGAACCCCTCGAGGGCACATTTTGATTTGTGTAGCCCAAAATATTGATCGAATATGGCCATATGCATATATCTTCTGAAAGATAAACAACTACTGTTTTCAAAAAAATTAACCGAGTTTTAATATTATTCAAAATACAGAGAAGTTTGAAAAAAATTAGAGCTGTTTTTCAAATTGCTATTTTTTGGCTAATTTTCCAAAATTCCAAATTCTTTCTCAAGTAGGTAATTTACTATTTAAACTAAAAAAAAATCCCATAAATTTTTTATATTCATCTTAGATTGTTCTGAATGTTAAAACTTTCAAAAATGTAATAAAATTTTGACACTTTAATGTTCTTTTACTAAAATATTTCAAAATGAAAAAGATATCAACAATGTGAGACACTGTTTTTTAGCTAAGGTATTTAGTTACATGTGTGCCATGTTTCATAGCATTATGCTGAAAAATAAGTCAGAAATAACGGTATTTCACCACACAACCGTCTCAAAAATACAAAGGGAGAAAAAGACCAAAAAGACCAAAATGTCTGGAGGAGCATTATGTGTGCTAAAATTCGTCATTAATTAGTTTGCCAATTAATCATATTTGCAAACTGCCCAGCATCCAGTCAAAATGTGAACATATGCACCTAGTTATGTTAAATTTTAAATCTTATCATGTTCCATCAAAGTATGAATTGGTGTTTTACCTTGACTTTTCTGAGCAAACCCTTCTAGAATGTGTTTTTAAACCTGCACAAGCAGCTATGCACAGTTTATAACAGGAGGCAATACATATTTATCAGGGGCTGTCTATTTACAGCAGGTAAGCCCCCTTCAGTGAGCTGATCCCTCTAATTAGGGGGAACTAAAGAAACACAACAACATTGTTTCATGACATGTTATACTTTTTGTCAAAATTTGGATTCAAATTTTATTTTCATCTTTAAGTGAGAGGAAACATAGGAGAATGAAGAATAAGAATGTGAAATAAAAAAAACTGGCCAAATTTCACCCGAGGGGTTCTAGTATCCTTAATTAATTTTCTATGCATGGCTAATATTTCAAGAAATAATGGAGTTTTAAATTTATTATTCCCAATGGCCAAAGACAAGATAATGAGACACTGCATATCACTGCTTTCTGGGCATACCCAGAAACATATAAGGCCAGGAGTACAGCCCTGGATTTTGCAGAAAAGACAGATGAGGATGAAAGACGAAGAGATGTAACTCGCTGTTCCAAGAAATGACATATATAAAAAGTATGTGTGACAAATTGGTCTTCAATGAGTGTTAAATGGTGTGGTCAACTATCAGATGAGTGCTGCTGACTGCCTCTTGGCCACCTAGGCCCAAAAAACATTGAGAGTAAGAGAACCCACAAACTCCCTGTCCACGGTTGAACCCACACCTCACGTGTCCTGTCCATTAATTGAAAAACAAGCACGCTAACACTACCTTCTTCTGGATAACCTTAAAATGATTTCTTTTTTACATAACTTTTCTTATATTCAAACTGGGAATGGACAAGTTCCTATGTCATAACCAACATAAACCTTACATTGAAAAGAAGCTTGACAGCTAAATGTCATGGTGACAGTCCTGGCAATATTCTGACAGCACACTTACCCTCCACAATAACCTGGTTTTGTAACTTGTCACGGATCTTAGGACCATCCGCAGAAGGTTTGGACTTGGACATTCGTCGTGGTCCCTCCATTTCATAGCCAGCCTGTGCAAGGAACATAATGAGTTTTTAACTTACCTATTGTTTTGTCTTCACTGCCATGTGTTGGTTAAGTATTATATCACTGGTAACAACGCAATGAAGTTTACTAAAAACCCATCTGATCATGTTCCAGCAAACAGCATTCTAGGTAAAACAACGGCCAAATGAATGTACACATGAACATGTCTGCTAATGGGACAGACAAACCCCCATACAAAACAATTAAAATTATCATAGCTCACTGTAAGACCAACCACAATGCTATATTAGCACCACTAAATCCTTATCCTATATTCCAAAGCAACACATGCATGTATGTGCATCAGAAATAAAAAAACAAAGACTTTATGGGTATATGTACCCTCTTAGAAGTTGAATACAAAAGTTTATGTTTCTTACCCTGCCATTCAGTTTTACTTTCACTCTACGGGGCATGTTTGAAGAAGAAAAAAACAACGGAACCACGAACAGTGATACAATTTCTTCTAAAACTTCTATGCATCTATCTTGACCTCAGTACCCACAAGTGATAAGTCTGCATCACATTCCATCACTGGTTGCCTTGTTAAGCATACAAAAAATGGAAAGCTACCCAAGATCACAAAAATAGGTAAGAAGAAGTAAGATGGTTCAAATATCAGGGATAATACTGGTTGCTTTCTTCAGGCAGAATCACATGGCACAGCTTCCACCCAATTATTCCCTTCTGCTATGGAAGAAGATGTAAAAACTTTGGCTAGAGTAGTGTTGCTAGGATTCCTGTGGAGAGGTGGTTTCCCAACTCAGTTAAGGCTAGATACCTTAGAGCTGACACTACAAAGCCCACCTGTCAGCATCTAAATTGGACTCAAGAAAAAGTTTCCACATGCTTTACAGGGTGAATACAGATTTACTACAATATCAGCTCTAACCACGTACCAGTACTATACACGTAGCTGCAGAATAAAGATTAACGACAATATCAGCTCTAACCACACACTGGTACTTTACAGGCAGCTGCAATTATTCATTTATTTATTTGATTGGTGTTTTACGCCGTACTCAAGAATATTTCCCTTAAATCCTACTACCTACCTTGTCCATGCTTGCTTTACCTGTGGATAAATAAAGCAAACATTAACACATAACAGAAACAGCTGAAACTTGAACACTTGAATAGTTTTGATTTTTTTTCTAATAGTTTTAAAGCTGCAATACAGGACAGACATTTGAAAGTATCATCAATCATCAAATTTAGAATTGGCAGATGACTGTTCAGTAAACCCTGCTGTGCTACACAGGATGCTTGTAACTCCTGTTTTCTAGTAACAGATTAATACAGTTAGTACAGGAACATGAATCACATTTAGGCTGTGTTTAGAGAAAATGGAACTTAAATTACAGGTAACGAGTGTACAAAAAGTCAATTTACTAACGCCAAGAAACTGAATTGTCTGCAACACTAACTAACACTGAAATGAATCCAAAAAGAAGAAAGTTACAAAATGAATATATATACAGTAAATCTTTACAAACAAAGGTAATAATAAAGTAAACAAAGTATTTAAAGAAAAGAATTGTTAACATATAGAATGTACATATAACAAAACGGAGGTCTGTATAGATTTACACTGGTACAAGTGAACATTTGAAGAGTATACAGGACATCTACTAGTGGACACAATTACGGGTCAAAATTTAATAGACAGTTACCTGCTCGAAAAAAATTAATAACTAAAGCACGTAAATTAATGGCACCCATGGATAAAAAAACACAGAATACAAATGAACAGTTATTTACAATCTTAACCATGTGAAACAACTCAAGTTTTCATACTAAACAAAATAAAAGCACAACAAGATCATGAAATAATATCTGATATCAGGAACTTAAATGTAAAAGATGTGAGGGTTTACATTACCTGACAGTAGTATCCTGTGACATCAGTGATTACAAGGGAGCAGTGGAATAGACAGGAGCTTTAGGTTAGTAAAAAGTACACACCAAAACCACAGTTCTGACCTTTCTCCTCATGATCAGACTTCTTCACTGTACTCCCTTAGGGGTTTACACTTATCCAAAATATTTTACTCTGATCCAGTCTAATCTATTCCATTACTACTGGGACAGTGGGATCTCATTCCAAAAACAAAAGTGTATAGAGAGCTATATGCACCATGAGACAGTGATGTCTATATGGGTTGTCACTATAGTAGTTTCTTTTTAAACATACAAGCAACAGCACCAAATCTGCAATCTGCATTTTGGTGGGTCAAAACAAAAAAATAAATAAATAAAAATTTAATTATTTTGTAAAAGGTTTTCTGACAGAATGAAGAGAAAGCACAGTATGTGATTTTCATCTGATGGGTTAGAGCTGAAGTGAAGAAAAAAAGGCCTAGCAAGTATCCGCATGCCACTTGCTGGCTGACTTACATTGTACATGGTTTGAGACATAACACTGACAGGACAGCTTTTCGGGGCATAGCGCTTGTATTAAACAGTGAACTATTTATGTTACCTGGTTATGAGTCTACAGAGGAGATATATTATAGGTAGGGCAGCTTATACCATCCCAAACAGGACAGAGACATTGATCAACAGAATCAAACATAAACTGACACATTGTGTAGTTATCAATAGTTAGTGACAGTTATTTGAGTACCTAACTTAATTCCCATCCATAAGAAATTTTAGAATTTCCGAAGAAAATTCAAATACTATGTGTGTGTAGAACTAGTACATCTTTTGAGTTTCTTTTTACAAAAATATTCAAAAGTAAGTATAAGCAAATGTATGCTTAAAAATGATTTCAAACCATTACAAAACAGGACAAAATTTCCAAAGTGGTAAATTGTCAAAGTTGAACTGGCCCTAGCTATCATAAGGGTGTAATGTCTACGTACCGTCATCGTCAACATCTTCTATATGAAATGAGGGTCTGTCGTCGTCAGCCTCATAGCCATCCTTCTCCTCCTCTTCGGAGCTTCCTGGTGATCAGATGTATACTAAACAAGCCACACATCTCCACATGCTTTATCATCAGCCCAGTCCAAACAATATCAAAGCCCAAGCAGAAAGAGACACTGTGAACAATTTATAACACTGGGTGTTTACAATATTTTACTAAAGTATTCAGACTTGAGTAGATAAAGAAGTCTGAAATGTATTTTCATACAGCATTTCAATGTAAATTAATTTCCATGTCGATAGAACCTTAAGTTAAATACAGTACAGTGTCAAATGAAGAAATGCGACAACTGATGCTTTGATACATATTTGATTCAAGCAACTTATTTTAAATTGTCAACAATTTAACACTAGGAACATAATCAGGGTCAGGTGTGAAATGTTTTCCAAGTTGTCCTAACTGCAGTACGACATTCATCATTAATTTCATTAATCCCATTTCCCCACTCATCAGAGTATCTGAGATCTTGAACTGAGGAAGATGAGACACAACACTGTCTCTGTATAATTTTCACTTCTTTGTTCTACATTCTGCTTCCTACTTGGGCTAAACACAATTTGATAGGAGAAATTACAATGAGATACTACTGGACTTGAGCAATACGTACACTGTAAGTCTTAATGTTTAGTAAAACATAAAAAAGTTTAAAGAATATGTACATGTCATTTTGGCATTATTTTGTGAAATTTGTATTATTTATTTTAAGTCATAACAAAAAAGTATTATAGTCTCAAGCATTATTGTTGGGTCAACTTTATAACATCTTCATTCAAATTGGACTGATGTTTAAAATCGAAACCAAAATGATAATTGTTAAATGTTATGGGACTCAGACGTCAAAATTAAACTTGTGTTATTTTTTATTTAACACATAGTACTTGGTTAGAGAAAAATATTGTGTATTAATTCCACATAAGACACAGAACTATATTTCTACATGAACCATGTATTAATTGACAGATAAAGTAGTTTGCTCTTGCAGAATTATACTAGCATGTTGAAGGTTAGAGCAATGAACAGAGCTGATTCGGAAAGCAGGACAACGTGACCATTGGTCAGCACATGGCACATCACATGTACAGGATCTAAATTTGGACCTACAAGTTGCAGAAGTAGTATATCGTATGACTGAGTAATTATTAGTCATTTTGGTTTTAAAACAGGTTGCTGTCAAAGTCAGTAGTATCTCATGTATTCTGGGGTCAAAGATTAGTTACAGATTGCAGTGTGAGAGAAGATAGGTAGAGTAAAGAGAACAGAAGTTCTCAGCCTCTGAGCCATCTGGTGGAGGGCTATATATGGGAAATGAAATGTTTGTTTTTGCAGGCTACATGATGTATGCGTTTCAACTTGCATTTTGATAATATCTTCCAGTTTCTCCTGTCTTATTTCACTAAAGGAACTCTACAAAACATTTATGTTACTTACTGCAGAAATGTGAATATAAAACTTTAAAATGGAAAAAAGGCAACACAGGAAGTTTTTCAGACTATGCAGCAATTGAATCCAACAATTCTGTGACGTGTATTAATTCCACCTGAGTACAAATATTCATAATATATCTCCAAATGTTCTAACAGAATTAATTTATAAGACTGTCTAAACCAGTCTTCATTAATGAGTACTATGTATACTACCAAACATCCAGTTTTCCTTAGCTCCACACAAGACTTCATGGATGTGGGAGCATGTCACCTGCAGAACTCTTCCCTTTCCACCAGGTCACTCATTCCAACGCCTAAGCAGCGAGCTCAGTACATGGACAACCTGTAACGGACATGTACTCAGCAGGCCACACTACTATTTCAAACAAACAGACACTGCTGTTATGGGAAACCATGCTGGTGATGAAGCATGTCTGGAAGGGGTACAATGATTAAAAAAAATTTAAATTTACTTATTCATTAAATTTAGATCTTTCAGTATTCAAAGTAGATTGATACAAGCAAAAGTATGATGTTAATTACAGAAGTTAGAATGCCACTGTCGATGTTGTAACCACCAGCCCCCAAACTTGTCCCCCTTCCACCATGCTTAGACACAAGTCATGCTCATACATGTGAAATTTGATATTACCTTCCTCCAAAATTGTTGTGGGTTGTTTTTTGTACGGCTGCTGTTTCCTGGTCTCTGCTGCTGCCTTAGAGGATGGAGGATTGTTTTTATTATCTTCATTTTTTTTCTCGTTACCCTTTTTACCTTCATCAGCTGGTTTATCTGCTGGTTTCTTTTTCTCTTCCTGTTTTTTCGTTTTTGGTGCAGGCTCTGTAAGCGCACAATCGGGGAGTGAGGGATTGCAAAGACTAGTTTATCTACAGACAGGCATGGGCATGTGATTTGGCAGGATATCCATCTGAATACATAAGCTATGATTATCTGCACACAACACACTAAAAAAACAAGAAAAATTTTCACACACTTTTGCTAGTTCTAATAACTACAAAAACAACTTCCCACAAGTAATAGATTCTTGAAATTTCAGAACACAAAGGGGTTCAAAGCAATTAGTTTTGCAAGTGGTGATATATACATGTATCTACAGCTGTAGCTCAAAGACTTTCATCGACCAAGTTTAATCATAAGCCTTATTTGCCTTCAATAAAAACTAAGTCCTTGCATTTGAACAACACATTAAAGCAAAGCACACTGGCACACAAACAGAGTCTTACGCTGCTTCTTCTGTTAACAGCAAGTCCATGAAAAAAAAAAATACATATATATATATATAAATATAATAAACTGAATAATATTTCATGATCAAAATTTGGCTGTGTTAGATCTAGGCAGTGGAGAAGAGAACTTGTTTTGCACTCTCATCAACCATTGGGCCTGTTGTAAAATTCAGAGCAATATTTAAGCATAAACTACCAAAGGCCAAAAATTGTCTATCATAATTGTGAAAGGCCTACAAATATTGAAGAGATACTTCCAAGAGTTAGGTATACTTGCGGCTATGAAGTTAAAACATATCCTCTTTTATTTCTTGTGCAGTCTATGAGTAAATTAAGCTCCTATGATGCATTCAAACAAAATACACCCGATAAAAGCAGGGGCACTTGCAGTTGAGGGCATTCATATATTTCCACTGATTCAAAGACAAGTACCAAGGTGCATAGAAGTGTAAAGCAGAACCATGGCTATTAAAGCCAAACTATTTTTATAGTCTACTTTAACACATAATCTATCAAGTGAAACTATATGCCACTGTAAATTATTTATAATATTTGAACTAACATTTGCATGTATTTGTGAATTCATGAACTTACCTGTTCCTCAGGCTGTGGTGGAGGTACTGAAAAATATAGAACCATTGCCAGACTATTTCTGTCTTATGTGCTTAGCATCATTAGGTAAAACATCAAATAATACCTTTCCAGTTACCAGAGAATAGTACCCTAGACATATAGATAACTTTACACCAGCTGGAGTTAGATTTAAAACTACAACCCTCTTGTTAAGGAATAATTATTAAATATAAAATTTTAAAGAAATTCAAAAAGAAAACTTAGCATGTTTATTTTTTTCTTTTATAGACATTTTCAACATATGTGGAAATACTGTTCAAAATAGGGTCTAATATAATGCATAATAACCTAATGGGAAAACTTAGCTGGAACTAAATGAAATTTAACTCTTTTCCATTAAACTGTGATTGTTCAGCATTAAGAAACTTAAATGAATTTCCAATTTGCTAAAGTTAGATGGAAAAAAATGAAATTTAACCCATTGGTATTAACCTGTGATTGTTTGGCATTCTGAAACTTAAGTGAATTTAAATTTTCAGCACTCACTCAGATATAAATATTGCTGAATAAAAATTTTTATGTATCTAGTGCTCTGAATATCTTTTTCCCCCAAAGAAGAAAATAAGGACCAAAACATGTTTTTTTACATACTGTTAACTTGAAGACTGGCCGTTGCATTGGCATTCCCAAACTGATTTTTAACTTCCACAGTATATTTCCCTGCATCCTCTGGAAAGATCTCTGGGAAGTGAAGTCTGCATGTGCCTTTGTCATAAGAAATGTTGTAAATCTTGGATGGTTTCATCTCCTTCCCATCCTTTGACCATTTCACCTGTAGAGGTTCAGTTCCTGTCACTTTGGCAACAAAGTCCACAGGGTCCCCATCTGTGACAACCTGGGAAGTATACAAACAGCATCTTGTGGCACAATCAAATGTACACAGCACATGTAAGTCCAAGCTATCTCTTACAAGTGTAAATCATTAACATAACTCTATGAAAATCATTGGCAAAGCCAGTTGTTAACTCACATGTATATCACTGGAGAAAGACACTGTCAGGAGCAAACAACCTTAAGTACAGATTGCACTAAAATATATAGTGCATCTTAAAATCATATTAATGTTCAAATCTTACAAATCTTAAAAATTTCTTAACAGAGAAGTCATTTTCTTATTACATATATCAAAGAAAGTATGTCATGTGTAGGTGAAATGCCCTATTACCTGAGGTATTAGTTTTTCTGTTATCTTTGGAGGATCACCTTTCATCTTAGCAGCAACTGGCTCTGGGGCTGAAATATTACAACAATAACATATTCATCCATCTAACCACTTGTGGATGGCTTAAATATGAATGTAACACAGAAAACACAAGAGCAAGAAGAGATCTTCCTCAAAATCATGTATTTAAGGTACATATGTCTTTGATAGCCTGAGAATAGCAGCATGAATCAATTTATTATGTGGTCTAACCATAACTTGTAAAGAGATGTATTGCTGAGGAATATTAAGTTAACCATGGCCAGAAAAACTCACATTTGAGGTTGAGTGTGACATTGGCAGTCACCTCTCCAGCAGGGTTCTTGATAAGACACTTGTACGGACCAGAGTCTTTCTCGTTTATCTGATTAAATGAAAAACAACAATGTCAGTCTCTGGAGAAGAATCAACAATGTATGTGTATTAACTTGAGTATGAATTTTATTTACTGAATTCAGCATTGGCAGGGCTACATCCTAGTGGATGAAGAAGAAAACCTTTAAATCCTTACCTACTTTGTCAGATAAACTACCACATCTTGAAATTTTTGTTTCAGTTATCTCTTTTCAATATGCCAGTCACTATGCAATCTACATGTCACCTTGCTTTTCCCTTCAGAGCTGATCACATATTCAGTACAAATTTTGGGACAAGCTAACGTAAATGGGGATTAACTGTGATGCAGTATTTTCCCAGTAAAGATTACATTCCTGAGATTTTCAAAGGCTGGCCTTTTACCCCTATCCATTTATTTCAAGCATGGTGTTTATAATGCTGTACACAAGAAATCAGTTATACAACAGCATTCAGGTTTTTAGGGTGGAGGAAACGAGAGTGACATGAATAAACTAAAATCCCTGGCTGGGTACACGTAACAGGCAAACCTCCCCCCCAACATCAAGTGGCAGCCATTCTAGTAAGAGGTGGAGTCAGGGGTTCATGTCATGAGGCTGCAGCAAGACCAACCTTCTAGCAGATAAACCATTGTTTACAATAATGTAATAAAGGATTAAAACTGGTTAACATGCAGGATCGTGTATGATGTACTGGACTTACATTTTCTATTTCCATTATGATTATATAGTGGCCATTTTCATGAGCAACATCCAAGAAATAGCGACCACCAGACTTGACTGGCTTGTTGGCAAAGGTCCAGTCTGCAGTTGGTTTGGTGACTGCCTTCACTTTGATTTCCACAACCACTCTTGTGTTGTTATCCTCCAGCTTTATAATAGGCTTGCCTACAACTGTTGGTGGAGCTTCTTTGGGCCTGGATAGATATTAACAATATGTAATTCTTTGATATTTCATAGGTATATATCAGTTTCAATCATATATGACCTGATAGAAATGTTCTCTTTTTTCAGAGAGGTGTTTCACATCACACTTACTATATTTCACTACCATGATATCAATCACACCTATGGGTTGCTGGGACCTAAGGGAAAACACTGTACATGGACAATACTCCCGACCTAAAGGCACCGAACAACCAGCAGGAGCTAGGTTGGAACACAACAAACTGGGTATACTTTAATATCACGAGAAAACAGGCAAAGACACAGCACAACTACATGCACTTGTTTGTATTTATTTTTTAAAAATAATTTATTCACTTTGAAATGTTCTCACAGGTTTGTCTTATTCTTGTAACAGATTATCTCAGCCTAACAAGAATACAATTTACAAGCTCAAAGATCCATATAAAGTGAAAGAAATGATCAGCAAAATTCCATTTAGTAGGGAGCTGGGGGGCTGAGGGCAATGAGAGATGATTGATTATCTTACCCTTCCAGATTCAAGCTAATATTGGCATTGCCTTCACCCATGTCATTCTTGGCTGTTACTTTATATTGTCCACCATCTGCTTTTGTAAAATTCTGCAAAGTACATCAGGCAAAGACATATTATTCAGCACATGACAACATGTATTAAAGATGATATATGATGATATTCACAAATCTATTAAAATCATGAAGTTTTGAGATTTAGTTCTACTGCCAGCTTTACACTCAGCAGGATCCTCTGAGTAAAACTTGTACATATACTGATGTTGCCAGAATGAAAGAAATCAACATTATCAACATATACTTTACCATAATATCTAGATAAAGGTTGTAATCATTGTTGTTTTTCTCCATCCTCATCTTGTGCCTGGCTTCCTCCTTCAGAACTGTTGTTCCCTTGTACCAGGTGAGGCTGGGCTGGGGGTTAGCTGTACATTTACACTCAATGGTCAGTTTTTTTCCACTGGGGTCTTGTACAACCTTAGGTTTCTCCTTAAATGTTGGTGCAATCCCCCCAGGAATTTTCTCAGGCTTCTCTCCCCCTGAAATTACACAGAATATCATCACATCTTTCTCTCTATGCGAATCATAAGACGTAGCATGTTTTAACTACATCTGCTCAAAACGCCTTAAGTTTTGGAAGCATATACACCATTTAGGTACTGATATTTGTATTAATATGCAAAATCAAACTATGTTATGCTGGTTTTCCAGCTTGAGCATGGCTCTTTTTTCATGTTTATATACTTGATTATTTATACATCAGTGAAATCCCAGTATTTCTTTTACCGATAAAAGTGTCATTTTCACCACAGTGAAATATCACATTTTGATATTTCACACCCAGACGTCATGACATCAAAAAAGAAATATTTTATTTCATAAAGTTCCAATCTGATCTCAGCAGAATGACGTCATAATGCAAGTTTAGTCAACTGCTACACTGTCACGTCACACAAGAAGATACGACGTCATATGACATGTCAAGTACGTGAGCTCACGCTCTGGGCATGTCTGTGACAGCCTATGGTTGGGAAAAATGCCGAAAACTCCCTAGAGCACACAAAATCATGATGCTGACGCTTTGCGCCTCTTGGGTTACCAGTTACACCTCTCACTCAAACAGTATTTATGGTATTCAACCTTCACTGTGCAATATCTTCTCTTCATTTTCATGAATGAGACAAATACACTAAATCAACATTCAAACTTTCAACAGATGAGAATGAGGAAATGATACCAATATAGCACTATAATTTCATTTCTTTTATTTTTATTCTATCAACAAATTAAATTAAAATAAGACAATGATAATAATAGCAATATATTATAATCTAAATGCTTGTCATAAAATATCAACTCAGAGAAAAAAAGTCCTTCACTGAACTGGTTTATTTCCTATGTTCCTGCTGATAAATGCTCATCCACATTCTTACCCTGGAAATTAAGTGCAATATTTGCATTTGATTCCCCCAATTCATTAGCAGCTGTACATTTGTATGAGCCACCATCTTCTGGTTTTGGGTCCTGAAACATAACAAGTGAAAGGAATATGATTCTGAGTTAAATTTAGCAACAATATGCCTTGATTAAGGGGTTTATACAGGACAATGTAATACATCACCATCAGCGAAAATATATTTTGGGATATTAACTTCATCCAGGTTGGAAATAAGTCACAAGTCAGTCACACAGATCCACACAGATCGGCTGCAAATGTACATGTACAGGTCCATCAAAACAACCTGATCATGTGATAGGCACATTTACAACAGTAGTCTGTCCAGTAACTAATACATGTACATGTAGGCCTTTGCAAGACAGGATAAAGATACATAGAATTTAATATTTAAAAATTAGAAACATTAATACACACGCACATTTGTTCACTGAACCTATCATTACTGTTAAATCTTTAAATCTGTAATGTGCTGTCAATATTCATGTTGGAAGGAAGGAGCAAATTAATCTTTAGAATTTCAGCAATGGATACACACAAATATACCCGTACATAGGTGGGAAAGGTAAGGATTAGTAACATCTTTTTGTTAACCTTTTGCATCGTCAAACATAGCAAGTGAAAGCCTCCACATCAAGTCTCATTTTTTGTAATAGTATAAGTAAATTAAAATAAAATCAAAATTAATGGTACAATAGCACTGCTTACCCTGATTGTAAGCATCAGCTTATATGTATCTTCTTTCTCCTTTTCCTTATCACATGTCATTGAAAATCTCCCTCCAGCCTTAATTTCTGTTGTTTCCTTAAACCACCGGATCTGGGGAGCAGGTTTAGCTTCTAATGAACATGTCATGTTGAGTAAATTCTTCTGCTGTGTAATTGCTGGTTTTTGTAAAAAATGAGGTGCTTTTCCATCTGGAGCTCTGAAACAGAAATAGGTCAAAAAATGTTATGATGTCAGAGAGAAAAAAAATAAATGTTTCAGCAGCAATACTGGATTGCCTTATAACACCTATGTATAAGTACATGCACTTCCTTGTTGGAAAAACTATAAAGTTTGTTGAAATCTCATCTACCAAACACCAACGTTTCAATAAATAGCCAATGTTTAAATAAATAGCCAATTGTATGCAAAATGGCAGAAAGTATGAAATGGAGTGATATCAAATCAACCTTGTCAAGCTGTTCTTAGCAGAAATGCCTAAAATATTTGTAAATAAAAAAAGCTCTCCTTGAGAGAATAAAGTATACTTACTTTGCTTTCTTTCCACCTGAAAGTAAAACAGAAGTTTTTCAGATCATAAGTCAGAACAAGTAAAGGAGTTTTTATCAATGATGAGAGTCACATGTGTGTGAAAACCATTTAATGTTTCAGGGAAAAACATTCCCTTGAGACACATGTACATGCTGAATCCAATCAAAACATGTGAACTGTCTTTCCATCTTAATTAAACAGTACAAATCATATAAAACAGATTCTGTCCTATTTTCATACCAATTTATGCTTCTGTCACATGACATCTATACAACAAATTGAATCATTTGAACGCAGTTTTCTCTCTAGTCAGTTACGTTGAGCAAAACTGTGTGTTCCTATTTCACTTCACGTTCTTCTCTGCCAGGTAGCTGGTTACTTTTCCAGCATGGCCTTCTGCCTCAAAAAGATTTGATTTGATACCACTAGGGATTAAGATCGCACCTGAAACCCTAAGTTACAGACTTGACAACTTCTAACTTCAACACGAGATCCATGAAGTCATTGTGGGCTCACGTTTACATGTATGCATGCATCACCTACCTTCAAAGTTGAGTGTGATATTGGCATTGGCCTCTCCAGCACTGTTCTTGGCCACAACTTTGTACTCTCCTCCATCGTTCACACCGACCTTGTCAATTTCCAGTCCTACATTGTATGCTGGACCATTCCCTGTGAAAACTGTTTTGTATCGTCCCCCTGCATTAATCACGTTATTGCCACGGTACCAGGTGAGATTGGGGGCAGGGTCAGCTGTAAGTGAGCACTCGATGATGATCTTCTCTCCTGCTTGTCTGATGGCTGGTTTCTGGGTAAACACTGGCCGGGTCCCCTTACCCTGTGGCTCTTGACCTTACAACACAATATAACTCTACGTAAGATTGGCACAATAAATGGTGGAGAAGCTACACAGTCATAATACTACAGTCTGTGAACAATCCTGTACCAACAAATAAGTAGTTTAAATATGAACATTTTTCACCTTGAGGACTCAAATTAACAGGATTTTCAAAACTGGGTTCTAATAAATGATTCAAGGCTGGGACTAGGCATACCAAGTTCGAATCTCACTCAAGGTAATATTTTTCCTGGTTTTGATGTAGAAAAAAGCTTATCAGTTTGACACATTCCCAGAAGATGACTGCAAATAGTTAGGAAATCCTTTAATCAACAATGATTTAGAAATGTTTAAAAATTCCATATTTTCTTCCTGGTCGACAAGTCAAAGAATCTAACTTTTCTGAGTTTACTGATGTTGCACCAAGACTGCATAAGGCCACTTTCTGTTAACCATGGGATGTCACAATTTATTTCTGAAACCGGTCTGAGTAACACGGTTCGCACTTGTCAACACTGCACTAAGCCTACCATAGATACCACAAAGGTCAAACGCATCACAAAACAAATGCTCATGGTAATTCTGTAATAGTAAACATAAAAACACACTCTCTTATCCCATTATTTTTCAGCCAATTACAAAACGAACTGATAAGCTGTTTAGGGAACATGAAGTTCAGCCTAATAATTGGCAATAACTGCAGATGGTAATAACAGTCTTTTACCATCAACATGTTGTAGCCAGCATATAATACTGCACCACAACTTACTGTCAAAATTGAGCTTAATGTTCGCATTGCTCTCTCCCAGAGCATTTTTAGCCGTCACAGTATAATTTCCTGCATCCTGAGCTGTAACTCCTTTTACTTCCAAGGCCACCAAATATTTATGGGCATTTTTTGGTCCATCTGGTACGCATTTCAATGCATAACGACCTACAACGACAGCAAGGAACTGTTAGAACACATTTATTCCCATGTTCCCACTGACCAAAACACCATGTCAACAGAAAAATGATCAGCTTGAAACTTGTACTTCACATCTCTTGTGGTCAATTACTATTATTTAATTGTTACTCAATGCCATATTCCGGAATTGTTCACTTCTACAATGGGGCAGTCAGTTTTACGAGTGACGGGAACAGGCAGCCAGCCATCAATATCTTCAATCTCTGCCATTTCAGAGTCAATAGCAGCATAGCTCCAATGTGGCTGTCAAAAATAAAGCGTACAAACTCATGATTGTTTTCACCAAAAATGGAAAATTCAATATTTCTCCCCCTTCTGCAAAGCAGGCCCTCACTGTAAAGGTGGTCTAAAATCCCTCCGTTAAGGACACTTAAACTGCAACTGACCACTGAGTTCTGAAATCCAGCTTGGTTAAGTAGGTTACAGCCTTGTACCAAGATATTTTTCATGTATTTTGCAAGGCAGAATGGCATTCTCCTGCCTTACCCAGCATCCTCCACCTGTAAGCCTAGTTTGTTGGCTATTAATTTGGCCCATATTCAAACTAGAAGGAATTATTTCAATAAGCAGAGCACCACGGAATGATGAACATTTTAAATTGACTGCATATACACACACATATATGTGAACAACTATTATATTGTATGTCATGAAATGTTGTTTCAATCTCTGAACACAGTTATTCTCACCCCATGGTTTTATCTGTACTCCATCCTTGGCCCATACTATGTCTGGTTTTGGATCTGCAGTTAGCTTGCACTCGAATATCAGCTTTTTACCATTCTCCTCTTGCCTTGTTACAGGTTTCTGGACAAAATTGGGAGCAATACCATCTTGACTGAAACACGAAAAAAAGATTTTCTTTTCTTTTATACAAATATATACAAAAATTCAGGCTGCATCTTTCACAAAAGTCAGAATATAAATTAACCATCAGTAAAATTTCTTCAGCACAGGCAGTTCTTCCTGCATGATTGAAACCTTTGGCAAAACTGCATACATTGTGGTTATGCCAAAACCAATTTGCTTGTCCAAGTCAACTGTGGTAGTAGGTACCATAATTATATATATATGAACATTATTTGTTTTGAATAGAAAAACAAGCTTGGGAATGCAAAGTTACAGGTATTGCAGGTACAAAATGAAAATTACATATTCCAATTTCGTGTCTGAAAGCAATTTTGCAACAAATGTAGATGGCTTAAATCACAAGCAACTTTTCATCAAACCTGTCACCCTACATATAACTTCAATCGGTTAAGCTAAGTAACTGACACACTCTCATCAGAGTGGCACTTCAGCTTTTGTTTAAAGAGACACTCGTCATTGAAAACATTTCGTCATTTCTCCTGAACTACATTGTAATTCATGGAATCAAAGCCTTTCAGGAACTGTTTCAATTCAAATCACATGTTTGCATACTTTTCCTGTATATGGTTTAATTAATTGGGACTCTTTTTTTAATTACCTTCATGTACCAGTAATTAAGAAGTGCAGTGTGTATTTGGGGAATATGGTGGATGGGCATCTTACACAGTAGACAATGTAGACATCATTTATGAACAGTGTTGTTAGGGGCAAGTTGTCAACCATAGTTATTTCCTCCTCTTACTCTAAAGCCTTCAAGACAAAAACACAGCACAATGTCTCCATTTTAACATCACCTTTCTAACCCAAGTTTTTCCTCTTTTAGTCACATCCTCTTTACATGACATGATTTTCTCTCATGAAACTTTTACAAGCACACAGTAGTTTTTTTAACAGATCATTCATTTGGAGTTCTTACACAAACATTAAATCCCAGAGTGGGGTGGGTGGGGCATAGGGGTCCAGCACAATCCACACAATCCACAAACTTATAATAATAGCCAACTTTAATTGGCACCATGGAAAGATTCATATGAACAGAAAGACAACCTTCACAGTCACGAAACGAAAGGGACTGTTTTCCAACACCTGGCCATCATTTGCCTTCCATGGCATATACCTCTCACACAAGATCTAGAAGACTTTCTTGATGACACTATGGACGCTGCAGCCTACAGCTAAAGCCACTAACATGGCCAGAACCTACGCCAGTGAGGGTATATATATTGGGGATTTTAAAGTCTCAACCAATTAACCTCTGATAATCACCTGTGATGAAATCCATCAGGCCTCCCGTCAATCACCTTAAAATCAGATCATCTGGGTGTACACTAACATGATCTGACTCACTGCCAATATTAAATGTTTTCTGGGAGTTCATTAAATTAACCAATCAGTGGGATGCTTCTCGCTTTGAGGAAGAAACTGCAGATATGGCCGATGATCGCTTTGACAGACCACAGATTTCCGATCTGAGTGTAAACATGGAGACGAGACCGGTTGGTGTTAATCGTGCTGAATGTCAGCGTAAACACGAAATTACGAGACAGCTTTTGCTGGGGGTTAGCGTTGGAAAGGACGACACAATTCATGCACTGACCGAGCCCTTATAACACAAGTGTGCTGATAGGCTAAACATTACGTATTCTTGAAGGGCTCCAAGAATTCATCAGAACACAATAAACAATGGCCCAGCGTCAGATTCCAGGAGCCAGAAATAAGGAACTGATTTTAATGAGATTAGTCTTCTGTATTCCATCGCTGCATCACCAGCCAGCTTCACCCTATGTACATACATATCAGAGATCAACATATTGTCGTACTAAGCTGATCTGAGGTCAGATAATAAAGACTGAGTGGCTTTCCTGTATTCTAAAAATATTGCAGTGTATTAAAACCAATACTGTGCACATCTGGGGAGAATATGGCAACAAAATCTTTCAGTCCTTTCCACTTTGCCTAGTGTGATCTCATGCAAAAACGCATATATATATATATATATATATATATATATATATATATATATATATATGTATATATATTTATAAATGCTGCTGCCCTTTCAAACTCTCAACATATCATCCCTGACCCAGCATAAATGCCTTACCCGATGTCACATCTCCCTGATTTGACGTCACACAAAAAGAATTTACAGACAGAGCCAAAGATTATGCAATTGTAGGGGTTAAATGTTGTTATTTATTGTAAATCCTTCTGAACCATGGTGTTAGCTTTGTTCCATAGGATTTCATTCATTATGATATCATTTTTAATACCTCTCCGGCCATATGTGGGAAGGTCTGCCAGCAATAAATAAATAAATAAATGATCATTTTAATATTCCTACTGAGTTTCTATTGGGACTAGAGTGGTACTTTCACTGGCACCCTGTGATGTAAACTCATTCATCTTATCGAGATGAGATCAGAGTCCCTTGTACAGTATCTCAATCAAAAATTTATGGACCGTACGTTACAGATTATTGCATATTCTATTTACCTACCTTGAAAGAACTGACTGTGGGGATAAACCCAAGTAATTTAACCTGGATGATGCAAAAAAACACTAAAGTACAACTGTGCTGAGCAGTACTGAAAATTTTAAAACTGAGTGCTGATTCTGTTTTACATAGTTAATTTTAGACGTAAAACATGGTCACGTTTTGCCAGCTTAAATGTGATAAACTGCAATACATGTACACGTATTTAAATAATATATTTCCGATATAAAGGAAAGATATTAAGTAAACTGTTTTATTTATTGGAAACACCAAATAACTGACCGAGTGTATACACTGTTTAAAGTTTGAACATCATAGTCCTCATGGTAGTAGTATATATCAGTTACAAGTCAAACAGGGAGGACAGCCTCCACTGGCAGTGAGTGTGAAGTACATCTACAGTAGCATATCCTTCCATGTGTATATATGAAGGACCACTATGTCAGTAGGGGCAATCCCAGTAGTGTAACCCTACACTACCCTGCAAGGCCAAATGGGTAAGGGTTAAACATGGTGAAGGGGTGTCAGATTGATTCTGTGATAAGCTCAGGGTGATAAACAGAAAGGTTCCTGTACCCTGGCATAACCTAGTATACATATGAAAGGAACTCATAATTCAGACAAAAAAAGTTGTGTTTCTGTGGTTTGTCTGTGGGAGTATGAATGTTCCAGGGTATTTTAGGTTGTTAATAAAATATCTACAGAAAAGCACACACATGTACTCATCTGGGAAATTAAAATATCCTATGACCTCCACACCAAATTACTGGGACAGGAGCCAACCTTCCATATCAATATCTCTGCAGCTGTCTTAAAACAAGAAGGTGTGCACACCTCAGGCAAATCTATCTAAATGCCATGTTACTGCATCTCAAGATGAGAGCGGCTACTGATACAGACTATACAGACAACAAGCCCCCAGATGAGGGTGGTGCTAATAATATCCTGCGTACAGCAGACCTATGGGTACATACTTGAATAGGACTTGATGACATAACTGACATGTCATATACATCTACAAGACTATACAGTGTATATTATACATGTATACATGAAGGGATAATTCCAGGTTTTCAAGTTACTGAACTACAAATAGAAAAATGTACTATATCCATACATGTTACATTATACAGAAGATGAAATACATGGGAGACAGTGTATAATACTGTAATAAATGCATAATGCCCCGTTTCAGGATCATGTGAGCCAAAACCCAGTTTTACGGTTTGAGATTATACCTTTACTGAGAAGACCTTTCTGGCATGACACAGGCTATGATGCATGTACAACATGTATATGCCATTAAGTGTGCAATATGCATCTGCTTAAAAGCTGCCTTTAACTTATCAGTTTGGGAAGAAAATTTTCTGATACACATTGCTTTAAGGTAAAGGGATACAGAATTGTTGCTGACCAGCTGTAGTGAGACATATAGCAGTCAAAATGCAGTCAAGGCTACACTGTGCTTTGACTACGCTTAAAATCATATATGGAACCTTTGTGATCAAGGTTGCAGGTTTTAACCCAGGAAATCTCCACAATCAGCAAATCAGTTCTCCATTCTGTATCCCATACATGTATAAGAAAAATAGTAGGATTATACTTACTCTTTTTTCTGACCTGCTGAAAATAGAAAAGAAAACAAAACAACAACATGTGTTAATAGTATAAAGCGAAACATGTATCATATAATAAATTATCATTGAAGACAGTACTGGTATTGAAAAAAAGAATGTTAAAATGATTTAAACTTGTTGAAGCAATAAACATGTCTGACAGCATAAAGGCCATTTCGCTTATCCTTTTGGAACAGGAATGATATTACATGTAGGCCTACCACAAACCCAAGGTAGCTTTCACAGCCCGCGTTCATCAAGCACACTTAGAGATAAGTAGCCCTTAATTAAGTGCACTTTCCATCTCTACAACATACTTCGTCATGGAAGTTAAAGCAAATACTTAGCTAAGTGCGCTTCACGAAACTGGGGCCAGATCTGAAAAAAAGGGTGATTAGACACAAGAACAAAAAAATGCCAACACATGTACAAGTGTTTCACGCAGTTATTAAGGTTTAAAATTATGAACATGTATTCAAAAAATCACCTTACCATGTAAATGAAGGAAAATGTTCCTATTTTGTTTCTTCCACTCTCATTTTGTCTCTACCAACTATCTGCTTTCAGGATTATTCAAATTTGCTAATTACTCATGGCAGGTTTGCTATATATACTGATAGCAATCCCCTATCTTCCATGAGTGGCATTGGACCATCTAGACGTTGCTTCGACAATTCACATTTTGGATTCTCTCAAAGAATGCACAGTTTATTTCCACATGCTAGCTAGCTCGAACTTGACTTTTGCACGTGCATCCAAACTCATCACCAGAACTTGTTTTTAGGTCATTTTCTGTTAGATTACAAAGCTATACTGGCAGAGGTAATCATGAATGAAAGTATCATAATTTTGAGTTTGGATTGACGCTTGTATATAGTCATGTCTGGACTATTAAGTTCTGAGGAAGCTTCAGTAGGGTTTTTAGCAAAGAAAAGAAAACAACATGTAAGTCACTTTTAAAAACAGACCTTCACAGCAAGTATTTTGGTGTTGTCAAGTTCTTGCAGTCAATGTGACCACAATTTCCAGAAAACTGTGAGTTAACTAGCAATGACAGTAAATTAAAGTTTCACGCAAGAAATGACATAAAAATAAGCCCTTACAACGGTGGTAACTTCAATTTCCACATGCAAATGAAATCAGAGTTTTGAAAACCGACATGTTTTTTTCTGAGGTACATGTGTAGATAGACTTCAATCAATCATGCACAGTAGCATGCTTTACCCTATTTGGCACATCATCGATTCTTGATGATGGTCTTCTGTTTAGGAACATCGCATAAAACGCTCAGAAGTTGGCAAACAATGTATTTTTAAAAAGACAAACAACATTGGTATAACAACACCACAATGAAATGCACAAAAAGCAGGTTCTGCATACATCACGTGTACATGTATACTAGGACCTCAGGCATTCATGATATCGCATTATTCTCTATTTCTCAGTTCTATCTCATGAGATAACAGAACATAAGAATCTCCAGATTGTAAAACTCTGAAAATATTTAAGCCAGTGCAGTTAAAATCAGCTCATTGAAAGGATAAACTCATCAGGTAACAGTGCCAAAACACCCAAATGTTTTCACTACGCTCATCATACCTATCCTGTTCATAAGGGAATGGACATTATTACTGAATCCACAATGGTCAGGCTGAATGGCCGACTTTCAAAATAGGACAATCAGTTCATCTAGTAGCACGCAGAGTCCGTCATGACCTAGGTGAACTAAGGAGAAATAAAAACTTTGCCTAATGCAAAATGACTATATCTTGTGTATGATGTATGAATCTATCCCCTGCACAATAAGCCGAATTGGCTTGTCGAGAGATCACGCTGGTTTGGACGAGACACGGTAGGGTCCCTTGCGAACTACCGTGACGGAGCTAAACACCGACACCAACAACACTGTTAATCTCCGTGAAATCACAGTAGATAACGACAGTCCACACACCCTGCGTCGTCCAACCCAGATTGATCTCTCGACACAGCTACAATGCCGATTCGGCTTATCAACAATGATCGTGCCCTGTGACAAAGTTTTTATTGTTTTCCATTTCCATTTTAGGTGCACGCAGGGCCTTCGTGGCATAGGGGGTTGGCGCCAGTGTGGCGTTATGATCCTATGAATCTCACGAATGCGGTTGCTCTGAGTTCAAGTCCAGTTCATTCCTGGGAATGTCTGCCAGCAACCTGCTGATGTTTGTGGGTTTCCCCCACGCTCTGCCCACTGTCCTCCCACCATATTGCTGGCGGCCGTTTTATAAGTGAAATATGACGAAAAAATAACGCTTCAAGAGTAGGTCGTTCCAATTTTTATTTCACATTTAAACAGATAAAACCGCCAGAACTCGGAAATTCATAACGAATACATACCACTTGGCTCGTAAAAAACGACCACACGGCACGACTAGATTTGCAAAGTTTGACGTCACACACAAATGACGTCGTCTGCTGCTAGTCTGGAGATAAACCTTGGATAAAATGCCAGTTTGCATGACAGTGGCAGGCTGTTTGTCACATGAACTTAACGTTTTTCACCCTACATTCTGGTCTGCTTCACAGAAGTCCGCTAGAATCCTTTAAATGTTACGTAATCTCAAATAATACTAATTATTTTTCTCTTGTCATTGATCGTGAGACGTACAGCCATGACTGCGTGCGCGCTGCTATTGGTCATGTGAGCAATACAAAGACTCGCACTTTGCCTGATATACCTCAAAAATTAGGCGACAGGAAGTTTTTCAGACTATTGTTTATAATGTATAGACACATATTGTGCATCACATTTTAGATTGTGATTTGCAGATGTAAATAAATGCAAGCATTAATCAATGAGGATGTAAAACATGACGTTGAAAGAAACATACATAACTTTAAAATGCAGAAATATGAAAATAACTTCAGTGCACAAACATAAATTATAGCTACCGTTGCAAACTATTAATTTGTGAATCAAATAGAACATTTATATTTATTATCATTTATGGCATGATAGACTATAGATCTAGTGAGAAGGCAAATGTTCAAGAGAAGAAATGTAGATGTTTAGTTATTTATTTTACTGTTAAGGGAAACTTTTTGGAACTTTTGGAATTTAGTACTGGTAACCTGTTTAGGCAAGCCCACTAGTTAAAGGGCATAGTTCTGGCTTGACATCAAATAACTGATAGGGTTTTCATTGTAAAATTATGGTAGGCCGGGTATAGTGTTGCGCTTTAGGTTGAATTGGCCTTCAGCATGAGCAAATATTTAACAACAGAAATCAACGTTGAATAGCTCATCATCACAAATCAAAAATTGGGATTGGCCACAAAATATTCTTATCCGTCATCGAGATCGGTTAGATCATCTTGATCACAGACTTCGCCTCAGACATATTAGGTCACCAGTCTTGGGAGCATACGGCGGACTCAGGGGATCTGTCATCTAAACACTCAATTGTCTTAAAGTTTTCTATACGCTTCATCTCTTCGTAATCATTGAAAACTGTTAACTACTTCTCTTTGCATGAAACCGTCCTATAATTTCTTGCTTTATGTATGGATACCGGCATAGATTTTTGCCAGGCTTGTCTTTATTCTGGGAGTTACGGTCGCATCCAGTTACACCTGCAGATTATTTAGTGTTTGCACTCAACCCAGACATAATCAAAAACTATGGGTTTTCACTGGGTGATTTGGGGGGCGTCAGAGGTGTCAGGACCCCCCCCCCTTCAACCTTTGGAAAAGAAAATAAAAAAAAAATTAATAAACAACCCAAAATGAAATGAAGTAAAAACCTGCAGTATGTTCTTTGGTGAGGCAGTTCACTGTGGTTTAGTATTTTTATTTACTTATTTTTAACTTGGTGTTCCTCACCCTGGTGGAATGCATTGTGACAGTAAGCTACCAAGAACCCTCCTTCGACAGTTTAAATAGTCTTAACTTGGCGACCAATTCATCGTCACCATCTTGTCACTGACTTGCAACAGATCGTAGCCAGTGGTTCATCAGGCATCCGGTGTTTTCCACCTGCACAAATAACGGTCGTCATTTAAGTTATTTATTTGACGTTATCTACACATTATGCTGGTATTTACTCAATGAAAGGCAGAGTTGAGAGCGGAATAACTCAGAGACTTTGGCCAATAAGAGACTGTGGCCTCCAACGATTGAAACTTGGCCAACGGCAAAATATGGACCAAGCAAAGCGCTGAATAGGTAAAAAGTTTTACCATACACAAGTACATTTATTTCCCGGAAGCGGTTTAGAATGCGTCTCCGACTATCTAAAATTGTAGAACTCTGAGGTGCAGGCGGTCCCTGGACTCTCACCTGTGGTGCTGTGATAGTGCCCCCCCCCTTCACCCCCTATCATTTGTGACTGATAGTCGCCCTTAGTTTTACATTGGTTATATTACATGTATGTCCTACACTATCAATGAAAATATTGTCTTAAATGGGGTACCTTACTTTGGTCAATTTACCTCATTCATTTTCTAGTTCTGCAGTGATTCTCGTGTAGGCTACAGGGAAGATTCCATGTACTAGACGATGGAATGTTTTTGTAGACTGGATCTAGTATTTTGTAAGAAAAGGGTGCTTTTTAAAGAGGATAAATGATAATATTTGAGACGCAACCGATCTTTGATATAAAAAACTGTCGTGTATTTGTATTCGTTTAGTCCAAACGTGCTATTAGTCCCTAATTCTTTACGTTTCCAGTTATTTAAAAGGTACAAGATTATCACTAAATGATTCTGTTGCATACAGAATGATATTACCCAATAAATATGCATTTTTATCTTTTCTAGTCAGAAGAAAATACTAAACGTATGGTGGCACGATCGACCAACTGCCAGAAAAAAATATAAAACAGAACAATGAGGCAGGTAATGAGCAAGTTTTCGAATATAAAGTATCTTTCAACACATGATTAAAGTTTAGTCTGGAGGTCATTGATATACATGTACATCATTAATGTGCGCCCAGAATCGTATTGCAGTTTGCATCATCCCCTATGTCGAACATCCAGCCTGGAGGGCAACATTATTTAATGTAATTGCAAACTTGAACTGTCGGCGACTGGCCGACTGCCTCCGTTAAAGCATTAATGATTAATGATTAACGAAACAGCATTGT
The DNA here is from genome assembly GCA_016165875.1 of Acanthopleura granulata. Classification (NCBI taxonomy): domain Eukaryota; kingdom Metazoa; phylum Mollusca; class Polyplacophora; order Chitonida; family Chitonidae; genus Acanthopleura; species Acanthopleura granulata. The sequence continues at coordinate 44,731,897 of JABBOT010000001.1, read as the reverse complement.
TGGAAATGGAAATGAATCACAGTGTACATTTGACCGGAATGAAACATCCTGAGCAATGAAGAAATGCCTTGGTTAGTCATTGGGATGGGTCATACGGGGCCATCCAGACGTAATAGCAAAAATAGAAATTAAATTTTGGAACAAATGAAAAAAACAAAAAATAACATATATTGGGGTAGTCGATGTAATTAAAAGTATATGTAGAATAAGTTAAAGTTTAAATAACATTCATTCTGATGGTCGATATAATTAAAATTTCCAGGTAGAATTAGCTACAGTTTTGAGCATTATTGGTAAATGAGACTGGAACTTTATGCACATAATCAACGAGGGGATATTGAACCGTAGTACGGAAAATGAAGACAAAACAACATGGGAAATTGGAAATGTACTGGCTTCATTTTGCCTCTTTATTACAGATAAAAGTTGGGTCTTAGCGTGTTTCATAAAACATGCGTCTTGTTTCAATAAGTCATCTAGTGTGATTATCTCATTTTGACCTCTATGCAACTTGCATCCTTTTACCATGGGACGGCAGCATGGTTTCAGGGGACGTGCTAGTTACTAATTTTTAAGCGTTTTCATGAACGTAGAATAAAAGCCTCGCTGGGCTAAATTGACCAAAACCGGAATCTGTGCGACCAATTGCCAACTATCACATTGTTGTCGCCGCTCATTAAGCGCTGTGGTCTTTTATTTTATATTTCTGTATAAGCCCGGATTCTGCTGGTTGACTATACATCTCAGAGGACCCCTCCATTTGCGTTGTTTACATGGGATTGTTTATTAAACATGACGACAACACAGCATTTGGACCAATAAGTAACAATGACACAAAGGGAGCGGTGAATCATTATAAATATGGGATTTATTCCCTGTACATTATGACAAGCACAACAACTCAACAATGAAGAATGAATCCATGCTGGCAATGAAAATGGAACACAGTCTACAAGTGGAGAAACAGTTTGGAAATGCTGGACAAGACATTTGAACAACCGAGACTGAGAAACCCCGGGAAAACTTTGTAAATGCTGGATGGAAAATGTGGACAATTCAGATCGAATCTTGTCGACAGTCGGAGAAATAGTGTTAAAATGCTGAGAAGGACACCGTGGGCAATTGACCTGGAAAAAAATGTCGACAATATGCGAAACAGTTTTAAAATGCTGAGCAGAACACCGTGGGCAAGTGAGCTGGAAAACTGTTGACAATGTGCGAAACAGCGTTTAAATGCTGAGCAGAACACCGTGGGCAACTGAGCTGGAAAATTGTCGACAATTTGCGAAACGGTGTTAAATTCTGAACAGAATATTGTGGGCAGGTGAGGTGGGACATCTTTGTGGCTCCCGTTACTCTCCATGCTGTAGTCTTTATATTGTACCGCTGCGTAAACTATGATTCTGCTGATGGACAAGGCATCCCCGAGGCCATTTCCCTTTGCACTGTTTTCAGGTGACTGTTTATTAAATGTGATGACACAGCAATTCGAGTAATTCCAGGCCATTAATGTCTAATAAACTAACATTAACATTAAGCCTTTTTTACTTTATTTGACAAATAGCCGTATTTAATCAGTTACTATGACACTTAATTCACTGGTCTGATTCTCCTCTCTATGCTGCAATCTTTTACACCGCAATGCTAGACAAACCTAGTGTGTAACTGAGATGAAATCCCGTCGACAATAGGAGAAACAGCCTTGACATGCTGGGTGAAAACTGTGGACGGTGTGGCTTCAGCATTGAATATGAAACCTCTAGAATGTCGTAAACTATTGAGACAGAAGTGGGAATAAACGGGATGAAACTGCATACCGATGTTATTTAGTCTACAAGTATTACAAGTAGCAGAGATAAAATGTGATGGTCGACCAATAAAGGCTCGTGTGACACTGAACATTTGTAATTTGTCGCTGACTTCCTGGTTTTCAGTGCTCCTTGGGCTTCAGTGCCCATTAGCCTCTAGAGAGGCCTCTAGCTAGATGATAACTGCACGAGGCAATCGGAATAAAAGTTCATAAGAAATATGGGTAGAAAATGTAGACCAACAAAATGTCTAAAATTGGATGAGTTCGTTATACACGTTAGCATATTTTGCGTATAGGTCAGACGTAATTTGTATTGCGGTCGCCTTGTGCAAAAAGAAGGCTTTTATGTCTTTACAACTTGGAAATTTCCCAAATAGTTGACCCTTACTATGAAAATCTGCATTTATCTTCTTCACTCAGCAATATTGTCGATAATCTGGTCGTTTCAAGGGAATGTACACGGTAAGGTAAATGGCGAAAAATGCATTCATGTTGGGAATGATTGGGTTACACAACTGCATGAAGGAATTCCCCTCCAAGTACAGACAGCTCATGAGTCCACCAAGGCACTGGCTATAATGTTGTCATCGGAAGGCTTTACTGCAGATGTCATAGAATCGGCCCTAAAAAAACTGCCCCGTACATGCTTCTTGATTATCTATTGCACATCTGTAGAAAATATGTCAATGGTAAAACACCGCAGACTTGTGGGCTGATTCTTGGCTATTATTTTACTTACACCGATTTACATAAAAACATGTGAAACCATACTAATTTAAACTGGTGAATAAAACATACTCTGTAAAGAATTGGGGTTCTACAGCATGAACGTCTTTGAGAGATTCGTTTTGCCCAGTATACCGGTGTTATTGTTAAATCTTGCATAATTAGGCCCACGAAGTGAATGCCGTGGCAACATTCTGAGCCATGTGTGGGAGCCGTGAATTCCTGGCGTCAACTATATCGTGACCAAAGCTATTTGAAAGTAATGTCCATATGCCAATAATAACGGTGTACTGTAAATATGAACCACTTCAGTTACCATGACAACTGAAGAGTAGCCATCTTTTAACCAAAATGCAGGTTCTTACATAAGTGTTGTTGCCCGTCACTAAATGCCTGAAGACTTTCTCCCAAGTAACTAAGAGCATGTGATATGAAAAATGTTGAAACCTCTGATATATTATGGATGATTTTGTTATGTCCACTTTCCCATATAAGTCATGGTAACTACCCAGAAAAGACTAAATATTTATCTGATTCGAGTTTGGCGTCGCACTAATGCGTCTCACATAATAAGAAACGATATACCTGGTTAAGTTATAGCCTCAGGCAAGATATAGGCATCTTCTGATTATTATATACAACTCAGGTTTGATTGCAATATTAATTCGCTCATCAATGATGCACATTCTAATATCACATTCTATTTTTACTGATTACCGGGGGTTACCGTTGGGTTAAGATAACGTAACTAATTTTGTAGGCTTATTTCTTTTTAAAACGATTTTTCCAACACTAATGCTGTTCATATTAGATTGAAATACCCATGCATTTTGAAAATTGCACGTATTTTTACGTCTAATTCTTTGGATTGTACATTCAGGTCTATCCAACAAAAATTATTAAAACAATGAAAATATTACTAGACACTCTTTATAACTTCGATTATCTCTACAGTATATATATTCATGGCATGAAAATAATTAAAGATAAAAGCATATGCGTGTACATAACTTGATTAGATGGAGATGACACACAATACAGGTAAACACAGATCATCACCATCTTTGGACGAGACGAAACACTGGTAACTCCCTTTTCGATCGGAAGCACAGATAACAGAAGAAACACAGGGCGGGAAAACAGAGGAACACAACATATAAAGAAGGCACATATGACAACCGTGACGAGTTTCACTTTCATCTGGTAAAATCCATGTGAGAATATATAGTACATGATGACACTGGTGTTTTGGAACTATATCCACTGAATACAGATGCCGGTAGACAACACTGGTAAATCCGAGTGACAAATCGGCATTGCACGGAAAGGAACTCATGGCTATAACAGTCTCAAAGCGGCTTCCGTACATGATTATTTTACATCGGCTTCTAATCTAACCAGCCACACACATTACTGACTACTCACCACTGAAATTTAAATTGATGGAGGCCGAAACTTCTCCAAGGCGATTCTTAGCGTGGACTTTGTACATTCCTCCATCTTCTTGGGTCACATGGTTAATATCCATGAGAATATTGTAGGAATTGCCCCCAGCGGGAACGACCTGCATGCGCAACCGGTCGCTAGGGTTGAGGGGTGTGGTGCCTCGGAACCATGAGACGTCCGGCTTTGGGTTCGCCTCCAGGGTACAATGGAACACAAGGCGGTTGCCATTGTCCTCTTGCTTTAACGCCGGTTTCTGCGTAAAGCGTGGGGCTATGTCGTCACCGACCCCCATTGTGGTTACCTAAAGCTGGAACAAAAGCACAATGAGAACATGTCAGCCTTAATATAGCTAAAACTTTCACGAAGCTGATTTGAAGAATAATTGTTAAATGGTAAGTTGATTTGAGTACGAATGTATTTTAGCTTCATCATCAAATCTAATTTGTCCACGATAAACAGGAAAAACAGTTTTTACATCCATGAATTGTGCAGTAATTAAGGATGACATTTTCCCCACTTGTATAATGAGGTAAAGACCTGCTATTTAAGAGGAGAAAGACAGAAACACCGATAGTATGATAAATTAAAATGGAGAAAGTCACCAGTCACAAATCGATATAGCAAGTTTTCAGCATCAAAGTGAAAGCACAGCACCGGTATGTTTAGTCCTCAGTTCGACAATAGACTAGCAATATCTTCTCTAAAGTAGACAGCTAACAAGGTGTTCCAAGGTTAAAGCTTGCAATCGATCTCCTAGACCGTTTCTATAGCATTGGCTACATGCCAAAACTGGGTTATTACTCATTAAAGTTTGGTTTTTTATGGCATGTCTTTTGGCACTCACTCTGTCATATGAATCTAAACATACACTCTAACTTGGGCTCAGACCTAATTAAGGCTTTGAAGCTTATGATTGATTGATTTATTTATTTGATTGGTGTTTTACACCGTACTCAAGAATATTTCACTTATACGACGGCGGTCAGCATTATGGTGGGTGGAAACCCACGACCATCTCCAGGCTACGGGCAGACCTTCCCACATACGGCAGGAGAGGAAGCCCGCATGAGCTGAACTTGAAATCGCAGCGACCGCATTGGTGGGAGGCTCCTGGGTCATTACGCTGCGCTAACCAACTGAGTCACGGATTCCCCTTGAAGCTAATGAAAACCATCGTCCAGTTACCTGCATTGACCATGCATTAACCCATAAGCCTCACGCAAAACTGGGACTAACTCTTAATTTACGCGCATGTCATATACTCTTGTTGCAGTTATCTCAATCATGACTACTAGGCAGAAGACTAAAGGTTGACAGACTGTCACACTTTGTTGATGTTTTATGATTTTTGAACCACAATTATCCAGGGCTTTTTTGTCTAATTAGTTGGGTTTCGGTCAATACAGATCCAAATCTTTCTTAAGCAAGACCCACACTAGAATCTCACAAATGTCTATGTCCGCTGAATAACTAGTTTGGTCAGAAATGACCACCACTGGAACAGCAGTTGGTCGAAGGATGAGGGTATAATTGCGCTTTCTTTGAATGTAGCAGCAGAAAGTTGATTATAGTCACCCATCTGTATCCTGCTCTTTGGTCAAGCCCATCTGTGTTGTGTCTGTGGACTCGTATCCCACCTCAATGCCGGATATGTTATCATTTAACCCACTTATGAGTACTTGATCAAGGAACGCGTATATTTGCGTATGCTTTTATATGCAATTAAACCAAATATGAACAGGGTCTATAACACGAAGCTTTGCAAAATGGATGTCAGCTAATTCAGTATCAGCTAAGCTATTACGCAATTGGTTTTAATAAAGACAGCCCGCCCCTGTAAATTTCCTACAGCCATCTTTAATTGACCCATGTATCAAAACGTTGAGGGAAGCTATATGAAAGCTCAACACCCATCCAGTCTTGTGCTACAGACCTAATCTGTTCAGACTTAATGTCTTGATTTTAATTCCGATTTGTTGTTCTGAGAACACCGGCGTTAGCTGGGAGTGCTGACAAGCTCCTTTATACAGAAGATGCCGAGCAGGAGGTATACCAGCTAAGTTGTGCTTGAAATGGGATACAGCAGGCTTTACAGCCGGCCGAACTAATTTTGGAAAGCTGTGGCTTTGGCGTAGTCATATATGCGCATCTTCAGTTAAGAAGACACTGTAGGCTGTAAAGGTATTGGAATAAAGAGAAGGCTAAAGATGAAAAAAGTTGTTTACGGGTATACACAGCCATGTGGCCTTATGTACTCCCTCAATATTCCTCTCACAGATAAGCGGAAGCGGCCATAGTGGACAAACTTCCTCTTGTAACATTGAAAGCAAACCTGACCATGTTTGAGGTAACAGAAAACGATATACTGTAATAACAATTAAAGTGTAAAGGTAAAGGATGGTCTGCAATGCCTCCGAGGTTTGAGGTCATAGAATACAGCGAGCTACACAATTACCAAGAAACACTTACAATTTACAATTACACTGGTACCAAGGATCAACGAAATGTCCCTATACATTTGCACATACACCATCGACAGTATACTGTATTTCTCCTAAAGTTTAGTATATACGTAAAAATGCACCCTCTGGGGCACTTAAAGATCTTAAAGTTATAAGCCTACATTTGTAGCCAGCGCTTATTTTTTGCTAATATTTTTTCACAAATAAAACTCTTAATTGGTCCTATGGGATGGATGTTTGTCACTTGAGAAATACCAAACTTCAGGTGATATACAACATTGTAGACCTAAGCATCTAGTCTAGAGCTCTGTGTCGGTGAAGTTGTAAACGATATAATATAGTGGTACTTGAAAACTAACTACATCATTAAACTGGTCCCTTATTGAGCGTATATACATTTATACAGGGGAATGACTGTCTAGCTAAAAATAGAAAAAATACAGACCTATATCCCTTTAAACTCATTTCTATTTTTCCATATACCAGTCAAGAACTAAGTTTTACTAAACAACCTGACTGTATATATCTATATACATGTCTATATATATATATATATATGTTCTTTCTAACTATTGAGTGCACAATTTTGAAAAGTCTCAAAAGAGGCGAAACGCGTTAATGGTTTAAATACAAGTATGATGTTACATTAGTTACCCGAGTTTTCATTCATTGTACATTTCACTAGCTTTAGCTAGAAAGTCATTCCCCCGGATATACCACACACAAGGACTTCATTTCTTTTCTGTTACATATATGTATGTATACATATGGCGTGTTATTAGGTGTGTCAGCCAACTTTGAAACGTTGTGTTCTCATGTTCTCGAGCAGGGCAAGGCTCTAGCCCATAAGGTAAGAGACACTGTCAGAAAGAACCGAAGTAGTGTGTAGTAAGGATGTGGGCAGATATACAGAGACACCAGGAGATAGGTAACCACACACTGAGGCTATTGATGGGAAGGGGCGAGCAAGGTACAGTCTGGCCTGTCTGAACGGCTCGCAGCGTCCAGATGGTCTAGTTTGTTTATGACCAATTGACTCCGTGTGGCAGCACTAAAGGACAACAACGTACAGATATCTCCAGGCTTTAAACTCACTCTGGGGGCTGCTTAAGTTAAAGACAAGATGTCGCTCGCTGGCTGCCACTTTTTAGGTAGAATTTTTAAGACTTTGGTTGATAGACTAATGTTTTGGTATACGGTTCTTGCAAAGTTATCGTATTCCCCATACAGAACATATATGTTTCGTCATCCATACGCATTCCATAGGAAATTAACTAACGATCACGATGGAAAGGATTGTCCTATTGAGTGTTATACGTGAGGAATCCCACCATGGACAAGGACTGAATCAATTCAACCTATATACGAACGACAAATTGTAGGTAGCCGGAACCAGTGTATTTGCCTCAATCGTGCTGTGTCTACTGGAAAATAAACATTCCGCGCTATACAGATTTGAATTAAAAGCGTAATGTATACAACCGAACGACTTATGGAATTATTACGCATGCAATCTTGACATTACATATTGAATCCAGTTCAAGGCGGTAAGGTTTGGGGTTGGTCACCGGTGCCAGTGTCGGTACGAACTGTTCGGCTTGACAATACCAATATTTTCGTAGGCATAATAACTATATCATCACTGTCGGATAGGCACAGTTAAAGAAGTATATGTAAGGTAACAGAATCTTTTCTTACTCAGTGTAGAAGGGCAACGGCAGTTGTAGTTTGTCACAAGATTTCGTATCCTTCAAAATCAGATTAAACATGAATACAATAACCCGGCAAGCAAAGACTTCGAGGTTTCATGGATTATCAGATACATACAGAGATGATTATCAGAATATTAAAGAGGAAAACATTACCGTAGATGACGCAGTTTGCTTGATGTTCTCCACAGCCTTGGTTAGCCTTGATTACACGAACCTACTATCGAAAGGTAAAATATCCAGTACAAGTTTCAAGTCGTATACCGTAACCACCAACAGCTTGTAGACAGCCGAGTGTGCCAGCACGCGCTGCTCCAACCAAACAGCAGCTGTGGACTTCGAGTACGAAACGCGCATGCACGAAGGTAATTTGATGAGTCAAGGGTGCAGCAGGTCCGACCAGGTCATAATCACCATCTGTAATCAAGGGCAATGAGAAGCTTTTATAGGGCTAGTTTATAGATGAATTTACAAGAAGACAGGCCAGCAGCTGACGCTGGTCCCCTGTGTGCAACTGAGTCCAACTGCTATTCTAAAGGGTGAAACCCGAGCATCTATGAGCAGCCGGCCGACATTGCCGGAGGTAATTGTGAAACATCGCCGGACCTGGAGATACGGTTATATATGTATCTACACTTATCTATTTAAAATTTTTAATGATTTTATTACACATAAGTTTTGGTGGATGTTTTGTTTGAGGCGGATGTTTCTTGTGTTACTCTGAGTTATCCGATAGATTAGTCGTAACCTCAGGAGATAAATAAAATGCCTCAACATGAGTACTTATACGCATAAATATTATGGCATACCAAACAGCAAAGTTTCGATCTCAGTGGTAGTTTTTAGTTCAAAAGGCAATCAAAGTTAACTAAATGTCAGAGACAATTTTCCTGTTCTCTGACACTCGCTATCTCCTACTCAAACGTCAAGTTATTTCTAGAACGAAAAACGCCCAACTCCACGCCAAGTATTTTATGTTTGTTTAATATATTACGTATGAGCAGAGCTTCTTGAAGCTTACAGCTATTTGGAGTCTGCTAACATTTCTGCCACTCCGAGTTACAGCGCGCCGGTGTAATCCACAAACCCGGCTACCTCCGCAAACAAATCAGCTCTCCGCGACCTAATCACTCCTCTATTCTTATCTTGTCTAAGAATAGACCCCCGGAGTTTGCACACGTTCGGTGGGTCGGCCACGGAACCGTCAGACTTTTAAGCGCGTGTAGATTGTAATGATGTGGGTACTGGGTTTCATCTGTAATGGACCGCTTCCAGAGGCATTCTTCAGGCTTCTTATCTGATGATATAACGACAACAACAACAAGTGATACCGATCTTTTGTTGACTCATTCAGCTGGCGTGTAACTGTCTGAGTCAGTTGCTTCAGTGACAGTGTGTACGTATGGTTCTGTTAATTTTTAAATAAGCATTTCCTCACAGAAAACAGAACTTTAATGGCGGTGGGGAAATGTAAAAAAACTTAGACTTTTACAAACACGGAAAATATATAAGTCTGTTCAATTTTCATGGTGTAGGCCATGCCATATCAAAAGGGAATTTTCATCGTAACCAATGTGCACGTGGTGTATCAAAGTTGGGATTATCGGCCAACGTTTTCCTGTACGGAAATAAGCCAAAGTAACAAACTTATTTAAACAGATCTCATCTTTAAAATCTGCTTCCTTTACCTATTTATGTGTCGGATTTGGGTTGAATCTCGTCAAGAGACATTGGTGTACAAATCGTCAAACATAACGGACGATCTGGGTCAATAACCGAAAAACCAATTTAAAATAAGAACGTCTAACTAAACCACTATGTGAGGAAGTATACAAGGTATAGGAAATTATGGCGCAATCATGTGCAGAGAAATGGTCAACATTTTTCACTGATGTCGGAAAGACATGTAAATTTAATCCCTATTTAAATCATATAGAATACGTGCAGTTAATGAAAAACGAAGAATTTCAGATGCGCACTGGTCATAACAGTACATATATCCAGCGTGGGGATTTTGTTCAACACCATCGATACATGTACATGCCCTTGTCCCAAGGTTTTAGGTGAAATTGGACACAGGTATGAAACAGAGAGCCTAAGGTTTCTCACATAATAATTAAACCCTTTGTAAAACTAAGACAAGTAGAGTGAAAGCGTTTGATAGAGTGTCCTTGACGAATTAGTTTTTTAGAAACAACTTGTGGTGTTGGTTAAAATCGTCACACAGCAGAAAACCCTCCAACAAATATTACCAATCGAGATACGTTCACCTCATGCACAGGACCTTGCGGAATATTTCACACTACCGGTATCTAAGTACGGATAATTAACGCCAAATCTGAACCTATCCTTCTCGCCGTAAAGGTGACGTGATATAGGAAAGCACCGCTGTCTTTGTACAAATACAAGTCAGTGTAAGTTCTATATCGTCTGTACTTCTTCCAAATCCAGTGAGGGTCGAGTCTTTCCAGTATATGCCTTTGTAGACAGCCAACAGACTATCGATATACCCTGCGCAGTCTGGTGATGGGATCTAGCTTAATAAAAATTGAATTTTCCTTCAGTCATAACATAAGCCGAAGTAGTAAACATCTTGAAAAAAAAAAGCGTTAACAGTAAAATCTGCAATGTGGTTATCTCTCTACTTAATTATTTGATTAATGCTTCATGTCGCATTCAAGGACTTTTCACGTATTCGATAGGGGTCAGGATTATACAGATGGAGGAAAAGGGATTTCCAAAGTAAACCATGGCTTTTCGCGACCTGACTGATTAAACTTAAAGTGAACATAAATTCTGCTACAATATATTCATAAGGAAAAAACAATTAAGTATGTCATGTTGGTCACACAAAGATATTTACAAAATTCGGTAAAGTTTTAAAAGCCGATAAGATGGAATTCAACCACGGTAATATGCCATTGGCGGAACAATTCATTACGAGTAGCCATATTGTAGGAGCCCTTAAGGACAGCCAAAAAGTAGCCGTGGCAAGGGTCGCGTGATATTCTGGATGAGACGTCACATCGCCTATATAATTGTTTGTGGGGTTTCTTATGATGAATAGAAACACATCGGTGTAAAAACCGGTTATTTTAGGTGTTAAACTGAAGCATTTGTTTCTAACTGGATAGTCAAGCATATACATGTGTGTGAAACTGAGAAAGGCTACATGTGTCACTATGCTTATGTGTTGGTGGAGAAGGTGCGGTAATTTGTTAGGGCAAGATGGCAGCAAAATCGCCTCGGGTGAGTAATTGCCAAGAGAATGGGGAGATTTCATTGCATAATTTTTCCTTACCAGACAGCAGATTTATTAAGTTTATTTCGTCTCCGCCCTGCACGAAATTCGGCATGACAAGCCGTCAAAATCAAAGAAACTTCGGGAACGGAACAGAAACTCTTGAGTTGGGCATCAGGCGTGTAGGTTTCTATACTTTTATATCAAGTTTTATGCATAATCGCGTACTCTTACGTTTTGAACCGCCCCCCGCCTAAATAGGCGAACGTGGTAAACTGGTCCCACCTACTGAGTGGCTATGTAATGGCAGTCATTTGGTATTGATTCTATTGATAAATATTGTACTTTTTTAACTATTTCCAGGACATCTCAGAAATTCACTGTTGAGCCATCAAATTTATGTACCATTCCATGCATGAAGCAGCTAATAGGCCTACACAGGTCGACAGAAATACATTCAAATGATATAAAAATTTGATACAAATAAGTTTCACACAGACCTGTTACACTTTGTAAACGATGTAGTACGATAGGTTGCCTAGTAAGTAAAGAGTGTCTCTAGTCGATTTTCAACATGAATGCACACGTATACACATCACTTGTGTGGCACGAAGCTCCATAACCAAATTAAGGAAAATAACATCCCTCATGAAATACAGAATTACCGACTCGTGGGTAATATAAATGCCACATCGTGGCCAGAAAAGATTAACTTCGCCTTCCATTCTTGGAAACTGTTTCAAAATACTTCATATATTAGTTTGGCTTCTCCCGTGTGTTAATCTTATCATGGCCGTTGTCTGTACACATATGAGCAATCAGCTGATGCCTGGGGTAGACGCCGTTGGGGAGGCTGTTTCACTATACTCCCCTTTGGTGGATCGGAGGGCAGCTGTTGGCATCGGTATGTATAGGCTATGCTGTACAAAGGGCAATAGGGGCAAGACAATGCATGCTGTTCCATACATAGATCAAACGTGTTATTTCTGGATGGCACAAGCCATGCCTGATATTTACGAAATGGCACGCGATTCTCGGTGCGACAGCTGATATCAGTGATATACCTAATGTGATGCTTAGAATACAGTGTTGAGTAAATTTCGGCTCTACAAAGCTGTGTCAACCACTAAGAGTCGTTTAACATCACGACAGATAGTCGGGGATTCCGATGGTCAGGCGAGCTTCAGGACACTTAAACTGGCCGGAATTACTCTGCAGTGTTTTCGATAAGTAACGGTATTATTCTGATGGTATAGATAAGGATCCCTGAATAATCAAAGCGTATTAACTGGCAAGTCTATCTGTTGATGTATTCCCCACTTGTTGGTGATAATCCTCTCGTCTACATCGATGTTCATGATCAGCGGTGATGTCTTTATTCTCAGTAGCGAAATGAACACGAGACGTGGCTAAGAACTAAGGTGGCCGACTTGTAAAGTTTAGAACCTGGTAGAATCCGGATCGTGGACAGCAAATTAGTTAGATGGGCCTTGGTAACAATGAGCCATCGACAACGTGCCTGAGGCCATTTACGCAGCTTTCCGTTCACTTGAATCCACTTGTCTTCCACCGAAATGGCGTACATATCTAGCTGGGGGAAGTTTGTCAGAAATTGGCCAGAAGTTTTTGGTTTTCATAAAACCGACAGCCCTCATATAATTGCAAAAATCTTGATGTAAGACGTTGAAGAACGATGAAATAATCAAGTAGATGAAACAAAATCGAAGAATTAAAGCTCTGTATTGATGTGAGTTCATGTAGGCCTACCACGTTAGGACTTCAATCAAGCATTAAGGTTAATCATTATTTATTTAGGTATTTCAAGATAAATTGGAAACTTTTGAAAATGTCCCACCATGATACTTGAGATTGGCCTATGCACCACTGCATAAGGTGAGCAATTTCTCAAACTGCTATTATCTCAAAATGAAAGAAACAGCTCAATGGAACAAAGTGTAATACATTTAAATGATACGCTTTCGTCACATTGTCATCTTTATATATAGTACAGATCATTCTTGTGCATATTTTATCCCATGCGTTACATTTTTTATTGCAAGGTAATCATGGATGGTCATCCGTATAGCAAGAAATAGTTGCGCACACAGAAACCCCACATTCCCAACCCAACTATGACGGCATCAGTTCGGAAAACATAGGACTTAAAGAAAGATCCATGGAAATCTTTGACAAAAGTTAAATGTCTCCAAAAATCAAGTTATATATCTTAGGTGATTCCGGAAAGGACAAATCTGTGCGTTATGAAAGGCGGAGTCTGTCTAACCACACCAGAAATAACCCTCTCCAAGGGCAATTGCAGCTCATACGTCTATTAGGCCGTGTGATAGCTACGATGTTGGTGTGAAGACGTGTACCACATATTACAGGTTCTCTGTACGTGTTCTATTTGGGGCACAGTTCTGAACCCTCCATGTTGTTCCTCAGTTACGCCAGGTTACCCTTAAGCCTGAACCTTTAACATCCGGGAAATTCCTTGATGAAGATTGCATCCTTAAACCATAAGGTATTTTCTACCTGTGTTAAGCTCGGATGATAACTAAGGCCCATTATATCATCGTGTAGAATATGCTTAAAAACCATAATCAACCTTAAGAAACAAGACGTACTTTAAATGAAACATACTGCTAAAAATGTTGATCTTATTGGCTGCAATTCTTCACAATCCCTTTAGATTAAGGGACAAACGTAGCACTCCAAATACCTTACCTGGCTATTCGCAATAAAACAAATACGACTAACGCCTGTGTTCTGTAAATATGAAACAGTGGGTGCATAATGTACCTGTGGATATTCATAGCCTGGAATCCGATGGACGGGCCTATTTGATGTGTACTCTAGGGTTAATTTTCAGTCACATGCTCGATACTTACCTTCTGACCTTACTCGTAACCAGAAAGGGAACATTTTGAAAAGTAATCAGTTTTCGGTTGGGTCGAACCAGCTTTAGCCACTATTTGAACCGGCAAAGATGGCATGACAAAAATGGAAATAATAGAACACAGTTCTTGTGTTTGTGATGAATTTGGTTGACCCCCTTTTAACCTTGATGTAAGCGTGACCTTTCTTCAGGACCAGCCGCAGATGAGTCTACACCGTGGCTCGAGTTTACTGTAGGTTTTCACAGTCAACTTTCGACCGGATGAATGGGAGTTCAGCAAGATTTGTTTTGGATGTAATAAATAATCCCAATGCCACTGGTCATGTGTCCATAGTACAACCAATGCTTTCCTCTCTGTAACCACGCTTCACCCCGCCCGCTCACCCTGACATCCTCAGTAAAAATTGTCATTTAGCTTCCGCTAGACAAAGTCAATGTTCCACAAGAGAAAGCTGTGATTCAGGAAAATCTGCATAATGCCAACTCTACCTCTTCAGGTGCGCATCGATAAAAGTTGAAGGAGATACTGCAACAGCATTCCACAATGCTTAAACTGTAACTGGTCTATTTACAAACAATCTGAATCATTCTAAATGATATCCACAGGAATCCAAAAATTGTTACTAAGTGAAGCTTGTAACCAAATACTATTTCCTAAAGAACGAAAGAAAGTTTAACTTCATAGGCGGTAACCAACTAAGGTCAAATATGGTCAGCTTAATTCTACATTGCTTTTGTCTTCACTGACCAGTATAGCATACATGATCTGAATCATCATCGCCGAGTTTCCTCCAAAGTACCAAGATCAAGTAAACACTTTTACTTATGAGCATAACTCATTTAACTCAATAACTGTAACATCTTTCCAAAACATGTATGTTTATACAGATGACAAGAGAACTGTAACATGCATACACAGATAAGTAGACCCTACGTGGCTTCATGAAACACTGTTCTAAATAGACTTATAATGTTTATTATACACAGAAATTCACGTTCATAATGGTGTGATATTTTCCCAATATCAACGGAACTTGAAAAACGTCATATCACTGTCGAATAACAAGTGTGGAAGAAAGAAAAAGAAAAACAAAGAACGCCGTGAGATCTCAAATTTGTTGCGCAAGTGCATGTCAACAACAAATTACAACAACGACGTCTTTTACACTCGATGCAGCCCAAATCTAAATGGAATTAACCAGTTTTATTCATTACTAGGTGTATGAGCCAAAGCATGGAAATAACGACGGTGACGGCAAGAAATGACGACATTATGGACGGGTATTTAAATCACTTACAGAAGAAACACGAGGCACTCGAAAAAAAAATGTGGACGGCTCGACGATTTTGATACACAATCATTTCAAAGTATGTCAAAAAATTGCACCTTGCTGAGAGCAAGGAAAAAAATCAGGATCATCCACAAATATGGTCACGAGTGAGGTCATTTTCGCATCTCTTCAGAGGTAATACAAGGCATATTCTCGTCAAAGCAAACACTTGGCAACCAAATCCACTAGATTGAAGATGCTTGGTTACATTTTGGTTAAATATCAGCGTGTATTACAAGGGCAGTAATAAATCAAAGATCTAACATAGAAGTTACCATGTTGAGATGCAGACGACTTAATCTGGCATCTAGGGGCATGCGCGTTATCTAGCTGACATCTGACATGGTCGCTTTTCTAAGCAAGGGGTTTTCTGAGCGACGGGACATCATACTGACTGTTGTGTAATAATTTGGGAAAGGAAGAATTTAAATAATGGCTGCATACATTCAGACATAACGAAAGATGTAAATACCAGACATCCCGGAAGAAAGACGTCTCAATATTAGGGGCATGGGGGTATGCGTAAAACTGCCCGCAACATTACATGAAACAGCTTATAACAGATATATGGAGTCTGCGCTGCTGATATTTAGAGCAACACAGAATCTCTTAGATGTACAGTCGGTATTGTCTGACATTTCATCCCAGCACCGTTTGTTTACATAAGTGCCGGCCATGTGGCCTAGATGCAGGCCGTATATACGATCCTGCGGCTTCAGAATGAATTTTTGGCAGAGGACACAACGCACATGAACATGTTGTCCATCCAATCTCTGACCAATTTTTAGGTGGGTATAGATATTTTCGATTGAAAATGAATCAGAATTTCATCGGTTTTCATAAGATTCATTTAACTGGTGATAGTTCCTTTTTTGTTTACTGTAAATATGGCGCCATTTTCGATGCCGATATTTTGAGGAGCAATTTGTTCGCAATCGCAATAATTTATTGGCGGCAAATGCAGTCGCAAGCTGAGCGCGCATGAGGACGTTTTAGTAAATTTATTTGTCACCTACCTGTAAAGACTAGTTTCCATAAAACCCAGTTCTAAACAAATCTCGGAGTCGTCGAAGAGCTCACAGGCGACTGCCAGCCATAGGGCCCTAGAAACAGCAGTTATTGGAAGTATGCAAAAAATCTGACTAGTAAGAGAGAAATCCTATCTGTTCTACCGGCAAACCATATATGTAACTAGCTGCACATGTGAAGGGTAACGTCACGACGCAGGCCGGCTTCGAGGCGGACTGCCTTAAAAAGAGTGCTCGGTATCCAATGGAAGAGAAGAAGCCTCGGAGCTGCGGAGCTGCCCTCCTGTCTGCTCTGACGATTTGAGTGAGACTAGGGAAGATAAAGTGATTAAATCTGTGGACACGTTAGCGGGCAGGTTCAGTGCACGTGAAACAAGCATACACCAGCGGTGGAGAGTTAACCAGCATAAACTCTCTCTCAATATACAGTGGCCTCTTGAAGATGAGCCAAACGTCATCTCGACTTTCACATCCAGGGTCTAGCTAAAGGCCTGCCTACAGGATACCACATGGATAATCACTCTAGGTATTAGAGTCGCGGGAGAAGAGGTACAGGCCCACATACACGAGCAGGTTCACGCAGATTGTAGGTAATAGCGACGCCGTCTTTTCCTCCGCTAGAACTGGAAAACGCGTTTAAGTTGCCGGGATGCCACACTCAATGTAAAAAGCGGCGTTACTTTTGCATACCTTGGGCTTCGGAAAACTATCTACATGCAGACATGCATTCGATTAAACTGGCAACTTTCCAGTTGTCGCTGAATGTGTATTAATGTGTATTCCAGTCGTATACATATAGCGAATGGTTTCTGGGATAAATTTTCATAGAAACATTCCCAATGCTTGTCTCTTCGGGCAGTTAATGTATTAAATATACTATAGGTTCATTTGTACCCTTCAACATTTACCGCGAATGAAGCAAATTGAATGATTATAAACAATTTAACAAAGAGGTAGACTCGATTCTAAAAATACTGTATATGTATGCAGTGGGTTGACGTGATCCTGGTTTTAGGCAGTATGTACATGTTTATCTCTATACACTTCACAAAATGAACACTATACTGTGCAGGACACGATATACCTATAGTTGTGGTATGTATATATATATGTTAAATATATATGTATATATACGCTTGAGGAGACGGTGAGCATTCATATGGGAAGCCAAAACAGACAAGACAATAACAGCCAGAATTCTAAATCTTTGAATGACTGTAACTTCATTAGCCCCTCCGTAGACAGAATAAATATTCTCACTGACTTGTGCAGAATTACTAAACGTATATTCAGCTATAGTACAATGATGTATTAGTTGTTTCACTCTTTCTATAACGTGCATATTGCCCATATGTAAACACTCTGAAATACATGTAAATACGTTTTAGCTTGTATATGTGAGGCAGTGACCTCACAAAACAAAAAAGATGACGCTAGGACTAAAAGTGTATAATGAATGCCTCTGTAGGATACAACATCCTCTTGTGCAAGCCCGGCAGTTGTGGACCTTATAACCAAACGTACCATGTACATAGGCCTGCATGTCGGTTCCTCGCTGTCGCATGTGCAATACGTAATTGACCGCGGCTAGCATTCCACTGCACTTTTTTCCCTTTTACTTCCAAGGTTAAAAGAAAGCTATGTTGAAGTTGATAAATTCGCAGCAGCTGTCTGTTGATGTAAATACTTTTTATTATAGGCTGGAACGTCTTGCCATGTTTTCAGCGTACATGACGGTTGGGTGCTGTCAGTGGTGGAGATGCGTTTATCATCAAGCCTGCCAAGGCTCGCGATCCCATCTTCTTGGTTGCATATAAACTTCCAGCTAATTAGCACCCTGGCTTCAGTGAATTTCCAGCATTCTTTAAACTTGTCTACAGAGAAAATACCCAGGGAAATTGTCAGTGAAATAATATCAGTTACTGTCAAAGCTAATCATATGATATTTCTGCGACGCCTGATTTTTTCCATGTGGAATACATGTTCTACAACTCCCTCAACCAAACAGACATATCCAGTGCGCAAGGGGTTTAACTGTAGGAACTTTCTGTGATGTATATCTGGCTTGAAATGCATATACTTCTTACTTTAACCGGTTTAAAGGCTGTAGTTAAGAATTTCTCTTACCATAAACGCCGACCAGGTTTATGGATAGAGGAATTTTCCAGTGTCCGATGGAAACTACCGCCCTTCGCCAGAAATGTTCTGACTTTAGACGGCGGCCGAACTAAAGAATTAAATATGAACCTGTGGCCTTATTGTCGAAAGGCTGGTCGACGGTTCTCAGAACAATGCCTTGTCACACTGATCCAGAGAGAACGTATATTCTGTTTATTTATTTATCTATTTAATTGAGTGGTGTTTCACGCCATGCCCAAGCCTATTTCCCATACACGACAGCGTCCAGCGTTATAGTGGGAGGAAACCGTACAATGTCCTTGGGAAACCCACGGCAAGAGAACGTATAGATATACAGTAAGCAGTAATATACACTTTTATAATTTATCTACACAATAGGTTATAATGAGGTAACCAATGCATAAGGTTACGATTTTGCCGGCGTTTATTTGTCTGTCTGTCTGTCTGTTTGTTAGTTTGTCAACAACTTTGGCTGAAACTTTGTCCAACAATATATTACATTTTGTGGTAATCTGGATGCATTCGCGGTGCATTTTGTGGTGATCTTTAACCATTCCCAGGGATGACATGAATGCATGTTTTTCTCTTATCTTGTAACGGTGCCTGGCAGAGTGGTATCCCTTGTACATGAGTTTTGTGCATTTAACTGTCGCCTTCTTTCTCAAGATGTATTGATATATGTAGTAGAAAAATCGTCTTCACTGAACCATCTGCTCAACCAGGTAATGCATTAATTAAGCAGCTTGTGATCATCAGTAAGGTACTGGAAACATTTGCTTGTATATTCCTGTCAGTAACATTGTACTTTTTATTTGGTAGAAATATATGTCAGCGTTTATAACGTCTTTAAGAAGATAGGATAGAAGAATTGCTCCGCCCTTGACTTCTGTCTCTCAAGTTGCCTCACCAAGTGTTATCGCGAATATAATCAAGGTGGCATCATAACCACAAGGACAACATGAGAGAATAGTTTCCGCTGCAGTTGTCCTTGCTTCATGCACAAACACGTGAGTAGTGAGGTCATGGACAAATCTTTAAAAATTGCTGTAAAATGTTCATTATTGTTCATTATCCTTAATCGCACAATTTCTGTTCGCTTTTCCGTGCAACAACTTTTTCTGTGTTTGCCCAATACTTGATTCAATCCGCCATTTTGTGACACTTTTAATATATAGATAAGAAATTCTTGAGGGTATTATAAAGCCTTTCCCTGTAACGTGATACCTATAAACAGGAAAGCTAGTGTATGATTTAGGACCCAGACTACTGAATACAAATCTCGCATGTATGTCCATTTTATACATAAGGCGATTCCAATTTCCAGTCTGCATCCTTCCACTGCACGCGAATTCTCATCACAAACTTGGTGATGTTCCCAGTTTAAACCCGTGTCTTGTGAATGTGATTGATTTTCTCAAAGTCAGGCTGTAGTCCACATTCAAATTCTCACCTCTCGTGTGAATGATTTTGCAGCAAGCTTGGCAATATTTCTATCTCAAATCAATGTCCTTCCAATACGGGTAAGCTTCATTCAAAATTACCAGTTTGATATCCAGTCGCTATTATTTGCTTGTTTTCTTTTACGTCACGCCACAAGAAATGAAATATAAAATGCCTGAAATGTTTAATATCCTTTGAGAAAAAATTGTATATGATGACATACTGAATCAACAAATTTGCTGACTCCTCGAAAGAAGTGTGAAAGTATTTCTTCCGGTAATATATACTTTGTTGTCGTTTATGGTTCAACTTTAGCAAGACCGTCATCGGTGGCCTCCATTGTCTCTTATATATTAATGTATTCAGGTGGTACTGCAGGCGCGACTATAACACTGGTGATTGTTGTTAACAGGATTCTTTCATTTTATGTATTGTCACGCAAATCTGTGATCCAGGTCAAAACGCGAATATGTTATGATATGGATTTGTATCAGTGTGATTCTGCACAGTGTAATGTAATTTCCGTGTCTGCAGTTTGACACCGAATAACCTTTCCTATTTGTTCTTTTTTAGACGGGCCTGTTATACTTTGAACAATTTCTCTAAGGACATTTCTGGTCTCAAAGGAACACAGAATCGTTTCTGATTCCTATAGTTCCAGTCTATACCTAACCTAAGCTGAATTTTAGATCTGGCGGATTTATTTCAAGTGCGACCAAAGCTGCTGGGTTTAACCTTATCTCCACTGTCAGTCTATCACCGATAATTCTGTTTCCCTTCAAATAAAACTTCATTATTATTCTCGAGTACTTATCGTTTTTCACACAACTATACAGTACTGTGCTTTCATTATACTTGCTGTATTATGGCGGATGCTATTTTGCAGCTGGTTAGGTACAAAAAGCGTTACAGTCAACCTGTCTGGTCGGCTTCTGCTAAATAGATATGCAATATGTTTTGGGTATATAGCTGCTCTGTATAGCAGGTACATGTTCGCTGTACCATCATCATCTCACCTTGTTACCTAAACGGAAACCGATGATGATATATGGGTGGTCCAAACCGGCATACTGGTCCTAACGGTAAATGTATCAGGCTTACCATACGAGGCGCTATACATATGCAAGTGAATGTAAGAGCTTAGCCCGAGCGTTTTCATCCGGTGTGTTTTCCCGGGTTATATAAACTGAGAATTATGTTACCTGACTTAAGTAAACAGTTCACCTGGCGGTGCTGAAATGGAGGAAAGAAAATGGCCTCACGCTTTGTACGGCTTACTTTACCATGTTTTGGTTCTGAGCTCTGCCATTAGAAGCAAAGTAATTAACTCAGAATGATGGATAAATTGAAATTCGGATGAAACACAACATATATTGGGTAGAAATCACCACGATGCTTGCTTGGTGGACACTTTTCACTAGGTCAGGTATGGCACGCACGTTGATGATGATGTCATCATTAGTCCATAAAAGCGAATTCCACACCAAGAATTGGGGGTATAAACAAACTCTCTCTGGTGTATAACGCAGAGATTCCACACCTTGCATTCTACAGCGCTACAAAGGGAATAATATTTAGAGGGCCTGAACACTCTTTGCTTAAAGGAGAAACCGTTATTCGATTGTTGGTAACGCCCGTGAATGAGCTAGTAACTTTCTTTATTCGTATGCGTGAGCAGTTTCTGGTGATAAAGTAAACTATAGAGGAATATGCCGGAAACATATATGCCTAGACCGATCAATCTCAGCGTCGATGCTGCTCTCACATACACATTCACGACGTTTAGGTATCTTACAGAGAGTCTTTCGATTCGTCGCAGTAAAATTTACCCAATACTAAAAAAATGTGAGATGTATTTCAGTTCGTGTTTATTTCTCTCGAAAATAAACAACTGTATGAATGTGAACGAATAGAGAATACATTTAGTCTGTTCACGACCTTCATTTAATAGTAAAAACAGCCCAACTCTGGCCTATGCAGTCGTTTTGCAGGACAACACGTGAATTGTGTACGAATGTGTTTCAAAATTTGCGTTCAAGGCTGTCAGTCAATTTCCATAATTTTGACTGTTGAAATCATGAATAAAATTATATATATATATATCGCTTCCTTCGCTTCCTTCCACGGTTGTCTCAGTGCTATTGGTGAACAATTAACCTAACTAAAGACATGAAATATAAATAACTGAGGCCCATTAATATGTCTTATTTTATCATTGCAGTGTATGCCTATGTAGTCTTATAGCAGAAAAGTTTGCGTGAGCACTACATCATGGATAGCCAAGACCTTGGCAGATGACGCTATATAGAACATCGTCGTGTTCTTCACATCTTGTTGATAATAAGAAGATTGTTGATTGCGTTTCCTATGTTCGTCCAAAGTCCACTTGTTTCCTACCAAAATAGTGCGTGTTCGTATCGTCACAAGAGGAAATGCGAATTAGTCAAAGGTCGATGCATGGTTCACACCCGGTCCTCCTCCCATAAAACTGATTCCGCATATACATATATACAGGTGTATATGCAAAACGCAAGTATGACTTTGAGTTCGCAATGAAATCATAGGCGTGAGTAGATGGTTGTTTGACAAGTTGTACATCGTGAACTGGCACTTATATTCGTTTCATCGTATGTCTTTCGATCAGAATGCCTCGAGCAATGGGTGTCCTCACTTGTTAATTAGGTGTATATAAAAGCTGAACAGAAATCATGCGCACGTCCCCATGCAGATCACCCCTGTAAGACAAATATTTGTTAGGCTACCTATATAGGCAGGTAGTTTTCTTAAAGTTATTCATCCAAATGTGTGAATGCGCATGTCTCCATGCAGAACACCCCTATAATACAACTCTATGTCAGGCTACCCATGTAGGCAGGTTTGTTAAAGTTATCCATCCAAACGTTTCCACGTTTGTCTGATTTGTCATGTCAATCCGCGAAGAAATGTCCGAACTACATGGCGTGCACGAGATCTTGAATTGGTGCCGAGTTTGCCATATCGGTTAATGACTCCGTCAGTTTGGGTAGCCATAACTTATGCAACAACGAAGCCAGTGTAGGAATTGTTGTGACACAAGCTTTCAACCTCTCTATACGTTACTAAATCTCTATTCGGATGGCATCTGACGAGCTTCCTGGAAGCAGTTGTTTGGTAAACAAAGACCTAACATATTAACCGATTGAAACCATAGAAAGCTCTGCTGATTCGTTGACGTTTGCTAAACATAATGATTTTACGTTAAGCATGATGCGTACTGGCAAGAGAGCGCGGCATTCCGCACAAGTTATACAACAGACGCACGTAAAGTTGGCAAGCTAGGACGACACCAGAGCACATTAGGCTGTGTGTAATACAAGCTTGCCGCGAATACGGTGAGCAGCCATGAAAGTAAATACATAACAAATGTGGCCCCGCGTCAGGCTGCAGCGCATGCAAGGTCGTTAACCTGAAGTGTACGGAACGGATAGAGCACGTTTTGGTTGCTGAGGGCAAGATGCGTCTAGGAGTTCGATTTTTTTTTTCATGGTTGGGCACTCTCGTGTCTGGAATGGATGAGCCATAGTTACTTGGAACCGTCCTTAAGATAAACAGGCTAATAGTATTTGCAACGTACATTGCCATATTTCCAGTTTGAAGGATATCAATTAAGATACATCTTTCCCTCGATAATCTCTTTACCATAAATGTCTATTCTAATTGAAGTCTGAAGACAAATTTAAAAAAAAAATCGTTAAACCACTGACTCCCGCTCTGGCTGCTTCGGCCTTGGTTGCAAGTCAGGAGGCTTGTCTGCTTTTCTCGGGGCGGTCCGGTCACCACATTTCAACCTGACTGCCGTCATACATGCAGAGCGGGGTTATAGACAGCAATAAAATAAGGAGAGCAGTCATGGTTACAATGTTGATCAAATGATTGTGGTTCTCTCGTGTTCTTCACCGGGTTTCAAAAGTGTCCGCTTTCATATCGAAGTGCTTTACCCTTGAGTTAAAAAGGGAAAACCTACCGGTGCAAAGTTTGAAAAAAACAAAAAACAAAACAAAACAAAACAGAAAACAACAACAACAAAAAGAAAAAAAACACCCTTCTCCACCTCCCACTCCCCCCCAAAACGTGGACATTCTGTTTTCTGGATTGGTTTGCCCGCACTTTTTAGAGAATTGTCAACCGTAGGACCTATTTAAATTTATCTAACTTGCATGTTGAAAGTACCTGTCTGTTGAAGACCGGCGCAGAGAGGGATAGAAATGATGGACTCGCAGGCTTGTATGAGTTTATATGGGTGACACTGAAGAACGGAACGGATAGAGCACGTTTTGGTTGCTGAGGGCAAGATGCGTCTAGGAGTTCGATTTTTTTTTTTCATGGTTGGGCACTCTCGTGTCTGGAATGGATGAGCCATAGTTACTTGGAGAGAGGACCTGTGTACATGTACATCATCGCGGCGAGACGAAATGTATGTTCTTTAGATATGCATAGCTTTCTTCGTGGAGAGATTCCGTGAGGAAAAATTGCTGACGATTGAGCATGGTTTTCGTGTAATGATAGCAAAGGCGCCGCGCTGTTCGTCTAGAATGACTTCTCTCAGCGGGATGTGGACTAGCATGCAACTTGGAGAGCTGTATCAAAATACTTTCCTTTGCTCTAATATGTAATGGTTTAAATGATACATTACAAAGAGTTCTTCTGACATTGACCAGACCCACATGCACGGATGATACGTACATAAGCAGTTAACGCCACCCCCACAAAAAACAATGATAGAATCGAAGTATGTATATATAGTTTTCTATTATCATTATTTAATGAAAACGTTACCATGACTACATAGAGCGTGTGAGAACGCAAATAAAACAATACACATGTACATAGCATTCATTGAGATCATCATGTGTTTGTTGTGCATGTTTTCAGTGGCAGATTATCAGGTGTCCGAGGAACCTGTTGATTTGGTTCTTTTGAGACTGAGGTGCTGTGGTCTACTCATGGGACAGACTGAACCAGATTAACTAAGGGCATAACGACTGATTGAACTGTCACATTCATGTTTACTTGCCATGATAACATTTCTCTCTCGCCCCAAAACGCGGTGTAGGTCTACATTGCTGGCATATAAAACAGCTAGATACTACAGAGACAAACCATGCATTGTAGGGATTAAGAATTGGTTGAAATAGGGAAGGGGACGAAAGGGATGATGGGGATAGTGGCGGTAATTCAAATAACCCGGGGGAATTCTTAGCATTTTGTCTTCTATAATTGAACTGTACATCTTTTCGCGGCAGCCAAAAGATTTTCTTTGTGAGATAAGAGAGTTTGGGAGAGAATATCGGTATAGGAGGGATGTAGCCGCTCAAAAACGCGATCTCCTAGGTCAATTCGCTTATGGTCTTTAGCGGTGGGAAGCGTAGTTGGAAACCACATTATTAGCCATGCAGAGCTGATGATCTTCTAAAGCAGAAGTGCTTGGAAAATTCAATCACACTGACCACGGAAAGACTTATGATCGTCAGTAGGAGAAGTGGTTCAAAACACAACCTCACTGACCATGCAAGGGCTAAATATCTTCAGCAGAAGTAGGGTGGTTCGTAACTATATAACCACACTGGTCAAAGGCTATATAATGATCTTTAGCAGGGGTCTAAGGTGAATCGTAAATTTACAACCACATTGGTCAAAGACTGCTAAATATCTTCAGCAGAGGTCTAGGGTGGTTCGTAAATATGCGACCACATTCGTCAAAGGCTATAATGATCTTTAGAATCGGTAGGGTGTGGTTCGTAAATATACAACCACATTGATCAATGTCTTATATATATATATATAATCTTCAACGTCGATCGCTTGGCTATACAACTGAGTCAGCGATTAACGATCTTGAGGTTTTGAACCCAGAGGGTTTATTAATAGGGTGTAGCTTGTCATCGTTAAGCCATGCATGGGAGGAAGTGGAGGGAATATATCATAGTTTGCGTGAAATACGATGAAACATGGGCGGCTCCCATTGCACTCATCTGCCACCTTTATCTCTACAACGTGACTTATTATACAGGCTGCAGACAAGCGCCCACACAGCTGATGTTGAATCTTCTCCAACCCTTATCCAGCAATCCCAACATCATACACTGACAACCATTTCTCCTACAAACAACATACATACATTGTGATATAAATATGTGTTTATAATTATTCTGTAACAATGCACAAGCGCGCACACGGTTCAACATGTTCGTTTATAGGCTAATGGTATATGGGCTGGAGTCACTGTAAAGAAAGCCGCTGTGGACTATCACCCATACACCCTATTCACGAACGCCAAAC
Source organism: Acanthopleura granulata (assembly GCA_016165875.1). Classification (NCBI taxonomy): domain Eukaryota; kingdom Metazoa; phylum Mollusca; class Polyplacophora; order Chitonida; family Chitonidae; genus Acanthopleura; species Acanthopleura granulata. The sequence continues at coordinate 44,705,348 of JABBOT010000001.1, read as the reverse complement.
ATATATAGTGGAGTTAAGCTGTATGAAAAACACAAAACAAATGTATTTTCAGCTTTGTTTTTCAGTGGATTTTTGAGTGTTATTTCCTTTAACTCAATATGTGTCTGTGCACGTGCGTTTGTACATGTAGGCATGCACACACATATATGTCGGAGAAACTGTGACATGCAGAACATAGTTCAGACACGGCGGCTAAAAGACTTGTAATGCCTCTTAGTCCAGTGCTATATCATCATATATGGTATACAAAGGACAAAATTTCACTACAGATTTAAATTAGCTATCGATCTAAATCGATATTTAAAATACCTTCCAGATAAAGTATCCAGCTTTCGGTGGCGCTGTAAGTTTTTTTAGTTGAATTTATTTATGTGACTGTTGTAAAGCACGGTAGAAGGGACTTTTTATTATACCTTTATGGGTGGAGTAAACCTGAGTGCTGGGATTTCATCAAGGCCCTTCACCAGTTACCTGAAATAGCGAGAAATGGATCTGAATCCGACAACTGATTGGTCTGAGATCAATCGTTGCTGCAACAAATGGACCAGCGAGAGCGGCTCTTTCACCAGAAGCAAAACATAACGTCAGCATTTACGTCAGTTAATATCATGATTAGGTCTTGAAATTTTCTCGAAAACACGAACATGACACGTGGATGATGGATTAAATGCATGAAGAGGCGGACAGACTCCTCCCCCTTTCTCCCCCCTCCCTAGATAAGGTGGGTGGAATTGTAATTAGGAAGCGCTCTGTTACTTACCTTCTCTAAGTCTCAGGTACAATATAAACGTTCGGGTCATCCACTGGGACCGCTTGCACAAAGGCATCGTAAGCTTCATTTGACTGTAAATAGGCCTAACTACGATATCGATTGTAGCCCTTATAATCGACAGCCTCTTGCACAAAGGGATTGTAATTTACGATCATCGTAACTTATAATCAAGTATTACAATAGGTATGTACTCATGCACATTTATTCACAATAGAAGCTAAGCTAAGAAAAAAACAAAAAAAAAACAAAACAAAAACGCTCTGAAGATAACCGAATGACCGAGACACCAAAAGCACAATATTTTCAGGTCTGGTCGAACTTTATCACCGAGTCGTGCGTTTCCACCAAAGTTCACTAGCCCTCATGAACAAGGACAGTTTCTCGCAACAATCAAGATACCACCTTCACTGGAAATTACTACTGCGATGAAAGAGCCATCAAAAGACTTCTTATAAACCGCTTTTCTCACGATCTTAACATTATCTTGTTTTGGCCTGCTGTAAATAATTTAAAACTTTCGGCCCAAAAATATTTACAGGTAGCGAAATGTCGTGAAGTATTACTTTTAGTGCTAAACCTTACATTTTCCAACAAGTTACCACCGTACCTTCCAAACTAATCAACCCGACCGGATAGGGCTGTTGGTAGAGAGTCCGCTTTCGGACGGGGAGATCTGGGTTCAAACCTGGGTTGGGTTATACAAAAGAATGGTACATCCCGCTTCCTCACTAGGCGCTCAGCAATAAGAGGATAGAGGGTGGCCTGGTCGGCCCGGTGTCAGTATAATGTGACTGGGTGAGGGGGCTTGTTGGGTATCCGGCAAGTCGTCTCGGTGAGGCAGCACCAGTTAAAAGATGCGGTGGAAATCCGTCCTACATCGCCTTAGTATAAGTGAAATATTCTTGAGTAGGGCGTTAAACAATAAGCATTCATTCCAAACAAACCTCAACACACATTCTCAAGTCAACAGAGCTCTCAAAACTAGGACAAATGAACATCTTCGTCATGGACTAAATATTAGGTCATTTACAGTAAGGCTATAGTGTTGGGAGAGATATATCTAGACAAAAAGGTCTTCAATGAACGTTACAGTTCATTGATTGTCAATGCACGAGCGCAGTCGAATCTTTGCCACCATAGCCCACGTAGACGCTTAATATACAGGCATATATTTATGGACGTGACGAAATCCCTGCCTATCGTTTTGAGTAACGTAATCGTGTAATCGTAATTAGGTGTCTATCAACCTGAACTGGTGGTGGGTGCACTTTTAAAAATTAACTACATATGGTGTGCCTTTTGAGTATCCCGCACAACTACATCTAAATGATGTAAGGGGCGTAATACACTCCCGACTGCGCCGATGTTTTCCACACCAATCGCTTGTGTAATAATGCCTTCATTCCTGAAGGTCCTCATTTTTAACTCGAATACGAGAAAGCCTTGATTGAAGTGTATAACTGACTGTATTCTGTCGGTCGGTTATTTTACTTGTATGACGACTGTCTCTTTTGGGGGTAGATGTAATGGTTGGAAATTATCGCCCTTCACCAGATAAATCAGTCGAAAATGGATACACCAACTGATCTTAGGAATCAGGCCCTCGTTGTCTTCCAGGTCAATCCATTACAGAACTACGCCAGTCCGTCTGTAACATTACCACAGTATTCCAAGAGCGTCTTCAAGACAAATCTGTCGTTTGTCATCTCTAATGCTGAACAGAAATCAAGAGGCAAACCACGGCATTTTGCCAAGAATCTGATTAGCCTTCCGACATATGACTCAAATGCACAAAACTAGGCACACCAAATCTGAAAACGCTTTTCAGAAATTGAAGATTGATTAAAAACACACAAGATTGTATTGGTATTTTTTCTCACAAGTCTTAGTTTACTACTAGCAAAAAAAAACCAAAACAAAACAACCCCCCCCCCAAAACACAAAAAAAAACCATACCATACTTCGTGTTACATATTCAAAACACTAACACTACATGTACATATTCATATTGTGAGTATGTATTATATTAACAAATAAATTAAGACAGCCTTTATAAAAGGGTCACAAGTAAAATGACTAAGCCTGATTAAAAATTACTGTAAATGGTAAACCCCATTACACGGTTTATGCTGTAAAAAAAAAAAATGCTGCATAATACAGGAGACAATATTATAATATAGAATGCTGTTGAAAGTTTGAGTAACATTTAGTTCAGCACCCGAGAGTGAAGACAAGTGCATGACGAAAGTTGTGATTCAGCCATTTTTAATGTTGAGCAATGAAAGTGTTTGTCAAAGTCAGGATAATTGTCCTTGAAGATTACCAAAACAAAGCTAGAAAAAGAAATCATATTTGACCAACTGGGTGGTGGTCAACACAATTCCTCAAATCACAATAGCCAGCTTCTCTGTTCTTCAGATTCAGCCATGGTTATGACCTTATTCTTACTGTATCCTTGTTATTAACATAACAGATGAAATCCACCCTGAAGTGGTATCTAGAAGTTGATAGGTAAAGGAACCAGGCAATGGCTTATGGATAATTACTTCGTATTTGTTACACGCAATGTTTCAATGCCACTAATAGCTGCAGCTTGTTATCTGTTGATACCAAAGCTAATATCAGCACTGAAATGTCCTGTATAACGTGAGAAATTGTTGCCTTGTTCAGAAATCCATCATTCCTAATAAAACAGAGGTGTCTGACTATGGGCTAGAACTGTATTCCATGAAGATAGCTGACTACAAAGGTTATCTCAGCTTTTGTAACTAAACACTGGCATTTGTAGAAAACAAGTTAACATTCAAAGTGTGACAACCAAACCCTAAGAGTGTTTTGGAACATATCTGATCATTACATATTGGTTATTGGTTATTAGTTACAGAAGTAAATAATGCAGCATAACAGTCTTCCAATGGCCAGTGGTGTGATACCATGCTAGGGTATTCTTACAGCACCAACGCAAAATCTCTTGTTCCAAAATCTTTCAATATCCTCTAAAATAATACCAAAACAGGCCTTGAATGAACATAAAACAGCCCAGTTAGAAAACTGACAAAATCTCAGTGCCATAAGATTGCACACGGCTGACAAAGTTAGACATGAGTTATAACAAAAACAAGAAGCATAACCATGAAGAGAAAAAATGATGAGAACGATTTGGGTATTGCACCCTGTATTACATAACACTATTTACGTAAGACAAACAACTCCACATAATCTTGCCAAAAAATTTGACAAACATGTATATATCATGGTGAAAGTAAACGTTTTGGTTTGACTTGCATGACATCCTGTAAGGACAAAATGTTACGCTGTGCATATCTGTTATCTAAAAAAAACACGAGTAAGCCAATTTTGACAGTCAGTGAGATCAGCTGACTGGGCAAAAGCTTGTCTGGGTTGTTCAGAGAGTGATCTACGGCTGAGAAGACATATACAATCGCATCATCATATGGGGCAGCGGAGACACAGCAAAACAGTCTGAAATGAAGAGGGAAAAAGAGAAAAAAGATTACCAATAGTCTCCATGGACAAAATATACGTCACTGTTCCTTTTAGTGTAATCTGTAGTCCACATTTAACACAACGGAAAATTAGCAGAATGCCATCAGACTCATCACTGTCATTTCAAATGTTTCCTACTAAAGACCTGAATTTGCAGTTTTAGTAGTGCAGGCAATGAAGTCAAAGTATCGTCTGAATAACTTAAAATTTTATTGAAAGCTCTGCATCAAACATTTACACTGAAACCCAAATTTAAGTTTTGCCAATGTTCCCAAGTTAAAAGGGTTTGGTTTGAATGGATTTTAGATTGGCATTTTCTGTTACTATCCGACAGCCATACTTCCAAGAAGATTATTCTTTGTCGTTCATTTCCTTGATGGTTACACCTTCCCATGTTATCTTTCACTTCTGTGTCTGTTAGCCACTTCTGCAGGTCAGCAAAGTGCCCGTGTATGGGTGTTCTCAACAGACACAGACATTTCCAGCTTTTCTATTACGTGTAACAACAAACTTTGTTGACAATAGATCAGGCTGAGAGTTATCAGCACAATCAGAATCTTCTTACCTGTGAGGAACATTTTCATAGTATAGTGCAGCTTTTCTGATCTCTGAAGGGATTTTCAGATGGGGTAACACCTACTACCAGAGCATCACTGTTTGAGTTCTGATTCATGTAATTGAGCAGCCTAAAACACACAAACACATACTGTAGTCATTATTTTTATCATCAACTCATTATTTCTTTCATTACATAAACATATATATATACATGTATACATGTTGTACCACACATAGGTTCAGCCAGCGTCTTCGAGACATCCTATTCTAATTAATTTAACATGGGAGAAAAGGGGAAATAGGACAAAATTTGGAAGTGAGACACCTTGATTAAAAATTCTGCCTAAATTCATAGTTCCACATGACCTAAAATTTTGTCCATGTCAGAGTTCACATTTTGCCTGATCTAACAGGTTTATTGATGTTTGTCTCATTTCTATCTGTCACAAAGGTACTGTATGAACTAACATCACTACCCGAAAAATGGAAGTCTTGGCACCCAAAGTAATATTCTATGATAAATATGTGCCTCTGAAAATGCACATTTTGAGGGGAAATTTTATGTCACTCACAGCATATCTTGCACAGGAAGGATGTTGTGGAACAGAAATAAATGCGAATATTTAAAAATGTTAACAGAAACCTGGACCTGGCTAGATTCACTGACCTGAATGATGTAAGATTAAAGTGAAATATATAGCTGTCAGGGACAGCGATGCCGGGGTTCAAGCCGATGGAGCCTGTATGTGCATGTCTGTAGCGTTTCTTTGGTTACATCTGCACATATACAGTAGATGTGCCTCCCTGTGCACTTTTATCCTAAACACGAATGCATGGTAAATGCATGTGTCAGGCTTGGCGATGAGTGCACCTGGATAAGTGTGTACATTTCAACTTGCTCGACATGGGACATACGGCTACCCTGCTCCTATGTCCCATGTGATTCGCCTGGGTTCAGTCCAGGTTTGAGAGCATGTGAGGACAGAATGTATGTAGCTGGCAGGGGACGTTAGGAGAGATATAAAGATATGAAATTGTGCTCTAAATAGCTAGAAGGAATAAGCAGAGTTGTCTGCTGTTGTCTTGAAAATGGTTGAGAAATCCAAAGCCACGGGGTACAGTTCCCTAGTTTCTGTTCTACGCGGCATCCTAAAGCCCATCTCTTCCTTGCTGGTATGTAAGGTAGAGCCCTGAAAAGAAACTGGAAACGGCGGTATTTCTTTAACGATTGAATTTGGGCTAATAAGAGTTGTGTTGACTGGGTTGGTTATGACTAAGGTTGCATAGGTGTGTATAAATTTTGCAGAGATTGCAGCGTGGCTGTGGACTTATATTAGAATGGTAATAATAATGGGCAAATTCTGTTGGGTTTGTTAAGAATTACCCATGATGCATTGCGAACAGGTGTGGTTTACGTGCAGGAATTGGAAATTGTTTGTAAGGGTCCTTTGGCAGCTTTGGAGTGGCGAGAGAGTTGTTCATTTTTGGGTTTGAGTGACAGTCACCGGAGGCAATTGATAAAGCACGAAGCTGACGCATCTTTCATGTTATGAGTGCAAAACTAAAAGTGGGCTGACGTGTGGAAGCACCTGATTTGCTTTTAGCTCCTAGCGACAAACTTTGCTCAGCAGTGAAGTTACAAATGCTCTACATAGATAGTCAACACAGGGAAAGAGACGCTTTGTTTACTGTTGGATCGAAAATTACAAGCATGTGTATGTCTATACGTGTACCACACAGTGAAGAGATTTCACCGACAAATCACAGCACACATGCAGTAAATTTGTAGGCTTTTGCACTAGGCGCTTGTCATGTTTACAGCTGTAACAGTTTTCATTCACGTTTCCTGCAAATTAGCCAAGTAATCACATATAGCGTTTCCACTATGAAACGTCATGTGATTACTTGGCTACCTGCAAATATGGGGGAAAATTGCGCCTCGTTGCACTCAAACTGCAGGAAAACTATACATGGCAGGAAAGACATAAGACCAGACTGGTAATCAGGACGTCAAATTAGGTCGGGTAGTATACTTATAATGTTTGTACATTCAGCCTAAACATGCATTCATTGTATATCCATTATATAGTATATACATGAAAATCTGCCAAATATAATAAATCGGCCTTTTGTAAACTTTTGAAGCCCAATACATCCTGCATTTTTTAAGACAAATCAAAGATTTTCAGCACGCATACAGCACATACATAGTACTTCCAACTGAGCGATCTTGAGCTTCAAAGCTTTAACCGTCTTCTCTCACGTGACCTGCAAATATGGAGGAAATTGCGTTTTTCTGCAATTTCATCGCGATTTACAACAAAAGGTATGCATCATAAGAAAGAAATAAGACCAGAATCTTTATCAGGACGTCAAACTATGTCGGGTAGCATGCTTTCAGTATTTGTACATTCATCCTAAACATGAATGCAAGGTAGGTGCATTATATATCATATAGACGCACATGTGCCAAATATAGTAAATCGGCCTTTTCTCAAATCTTGACGCCCTAAAGATGATGTATTTTTTAAGCCAGCTCAAAGATTTTCAGCACGCCTAGAGATGATGTATAGCATTTTTCACTGGGCGATCTTCAGCTTAACAGCTGTAACAGTTTTCTGTCAAGTGACCTGGGGGAAATTGCGCTTTTTTGTGTTTTGATCGCGGTTTATGACAAAAATATGCATTGTAGCAAGGAAATAAGATCAGATTCGTGATAGGAACGTCAAACTACGTCTGTTAGCATGTTTAGAAGATTCAAATTCCAAATTTTTGTTTTCAAAGGACACCACTTCTGGATGTGGTTATTTGCGCATGTATTGCATTCCTTTTACGCGTCAACCTAATTCATAGGCAACAGCTGTTACATGTGGAAAATTTCAGGTCAATCAGATTCGGGGTTTGGAAGAAAATGCCTTTCAAAACTTTGAGTAGTGACCCGATATGGCAGATAGATCACGTGACCTAGGACACCTAAGCTTTTAGCCACACGAAAGACAGTCCTGAGGCCTACTACCTACCTAAATTTCATGCAATTCTGCCATGCCATTTTAGTGGCAGAAGTTTTTCAATTTTGAAATGTGCAAAACTGGCAATTTTTTTTGGGCATGTACTACTTCCGGCTTGCTGACTTCATATCCGGTTTTGTAAAATGTGTCTCCATACCTGGGGATGTTGTTAGCCCTTAAGACTGCGACTCTAGCTTCATTGGTTATGGAGATATACCCATTTTCAGTTTTGATGACGTCACTTCCGGTTTCCCAAAATGTACACATCTGGACTCGGCGTCCAAAACTGCATGAGGTAGGACTATTTGTTGGGCATCATGGGTACAAGAGTAGAAATTATTAGCAAAAAACGAATTTTTCGGTCACCCAATAGCAAGCTTGAACAATTTTCAAAGCAGAAATTTTTCGTTATCACCATGAATGTACCTAGGCTTTGTGCAACGACAGTTTGAATTTCAGCTCAATCGCATCAGCTGTTCTGGAGAAGAAGATTTTTAAAGGTTTTCATCAAAACCCAGTATGGTCGCCAAGTCACGTGACCATATCCTCCCAAAAGATTCGATGCACAACTACAAGTCATACAGACAAACATACCACAATGTCATAAACTTCGGCCTAACTGTTTTCGCTAGAAACGTGTCACACTTTTGCTGAGAATAATAATAAAAACAAATGATCCTAACAGATACAACAGGGATTCATGCCTGAATGGCCTGAACCCCTAATGAAGAGAGGTCAGTTAATACTTATGGCCAGAAAAGGGAAACTATTCATGTGTAGAGAACCATTAGGGAAACAGATTTGGAAAGGATACATTTAATGTTATCTGGAGATATGTTCTGTAATTTTTTTATTTTTTTAGGTCTAGGTCTTAGGCTGGACCAAAGCAGAACCTGAGAGCTTGTAAGGGTAGCAACGATCGTGTCACGTCACCATAAGCCCTGCAAAAAGGCGAGGTCCCACATTTCCCCATGTTAAATTCATCAGAATAGGAGGTCTCAAAGACATCAAGACACCCTGATGGCTAATGGTCAATGCACAGTGTAATGTAATTAAACCGACACATATGCCCATTAACACATACCCAAGACATACTGGAGAAAAGAACAAAAGACTACACAGCTATGAAACGCCTTGTTAAAGGTGGGGAGAGGTTTTCTTAGTTCCACGTTTCTGAATGCGTTGTATTCAGTGAACTCCCATTCTCCCAATTTCCAGTACATGTGCAAGTCCTCTACAATATTCACCCTGTGTTACATAATTCTGACTTGAAACAGCGTCATACGACAATGTCTCTTGGGGCTGGGCGAAAAGCTCCTAGCCCTAAAAAGCATGCACCAAAGGTATCACCCAAAGCATCATAAATTTGGGGCTTTGTAAAGAATAGGTTGAGCTATTGTTCGTCGCTGAACCACTTTTCCGATGTTTACTGAGAAAAGGACATTTTTCAATGAATTGACGTCACCCTACCACGTGATATCACCCTCATCCTCACTACTGCCTAAATTTGTCAAGCAAGGACAAACAGCTCAATCCTTTCTATTGTCAAGGAGAAGCGCAACTGTTTCACTTCGTTCGCATCTAGGCTTTGCCTATTTCATATCATTTAGAAACAAAACCGTAAACAAACCATATGATTATGAGTAATATAGCAAGGGTGGGAACCTGGGGATTGGAGTTTCAGGAAAGGAACACCACCGATGTACTAATAGTCTACTCACTCTTCTACTGCCTGTGATACAGGTATCCTCTGGATGCTGGCTTCTTGTCTGAGCTGTGCAACCTGCTTTTGCAGGGTCTGGATTTGGCTAGACATATTTATGCAAGGGATAATTCGTCGTTTTCACTAAAATAAATACGCGTATCGTCTAACAAAGATGAAGAAAATGGCGTTGTTGGAGTTATCGCGAGATCTCGGGGGCAATTAACATCAGGGAGTATCGATTTTAAGGACTTTGGAATAATACGGAAAATTTAAAGCGTCTTGCCGAATTAAAAGTTATACACATAATGATCTCGTGTCAGTGCATCATTAATTTTTGTGTATTTTTCATACAGTCAGCTACTGTAAAAAATAGTTTTGCATATGTAAGAGTGATAACAGCGAGTAGTCCTCTGTCGAAAAGTAAGGCAGTTGGACTTGAAATGTAAAATGATGACAGATTGTAATGGTGCGAGTGCTGTTCTTGTTTCGAAGGAAAATGTACAGTTGTTTAGGTATGCAGACGTACATTTACAGCAGCATAACAAACTGAGGTGCCAGCAGTCTGGAGCAACACCTGGTCTATGGGAGGCATTTTACAACATTCTGTTCATTCAATGTCACGGAAACTGAACCCTCCATAGGCTTGCACAATCAAAGTTCAGTCCACCTTCTTGAATTGAACAAGAAGTTGCATGAAAACAGATTTAAACATAAAATCAGACCTCACTTTGACAGTTGTAAAGATTAGGCTTGTCGCACTGTTCGCGGCTCGCCCACTTTTTCAATGTTCATTATCATAAAGGACATTTCATCATGTTAATGAATTGACGTCACTTTACCACGTGACAGCACCCTAGTCTTTCCTATAGCCGTCATTTGCTCAAAATAAATCCTGAAATCAACGTCTTACTAGTCACTATGGGCATAGAATTAAAATCTTAAGAGTTTATGCACTAGTGGTAAGTAGGCCGAGTTTGATCAGTGAACAGAAGAGAACATTAACAGAAGCTCCGCTGGTCCAAAAGTGACAACTCAAATTGACAACTCAACACTAACGTGCCAGTCTAGCATGACTTGACAAAGAGCATATAAGGAAAGCATGATCTTAGCAGTGGAGAGGAATTCATGCAAGATAAACAATGTGAGACATACAATTACTTAGCTCCTGGTAGCTACGTTTAGAGCACTGAGCAACAGGAGCTGTAGCTGCAACATCATGTAGTAAGTCCAGAGTTCTTGTATGCTGCATTTTCGATACACACAACGGGTATGTAATGACAGTTAAGACCCGCAATAGCTAGTAAACGGTCTTACCTTCATCCTTTATCCTTTAACCAGCGTTGAAGTAAGAGGTTGTGTTGATGCCAGTCCACTGCAATTGCAATTACACTCTCTACGACTCGGTTATGTGCTTTTGTGGTGAAACAGTGATAGTTGTCATAGCTGTTTTGCTTTTATGAAGTAGGTGTCTTGCCACAACAGCACATAACAGAGTCACTGAGAGCATAATGTTGATTATAGCAGACTGTCATCCACAGTATCTTACCAATCAAATAAATAGATAAATTCTTATTTCATTCTTTTTCACATTTACAGAAAAATATTGGAAACATCTGGTGTGTGGGATGGGAGTAGGAGATTAAAGTATGTAGAGCCACACCAAGTTGCCATCCCTGTGCTAGATGGTGACATTGTTAAGAGGTTACTGGAGGACATCCAGTTACAGCCTAGTGAAGGCAAGGACTTTGAAGTCGTTCAGCTTGATCTGCCTGCCTCAAGGACATCCAGGTTGAAACAGCCTCAAAAGATTCTGGTGGAAAATATTAGAGCACTGATGGTAGAGTCAGATATGGCTTTGACTTCTGACATGCTGGCAACAATTCCTAAACGCTGGGAAATACATGGCGATCTCGCCCTTCTACCTGGTGGAGCATTTGTGGATAGCAAATGGCAAGGCACAGGTATTATTTTAATTACATGGCTTTAACATAACATGATAAGGTGAGTTATTTTGTAATTTGCCGCTGTCAGTGATATAACAACAGCAATGTCAATTTCAGTATACCATGTGTTATATAAATGAACCAAGGTTTTGATTGGTTACGTAAACTTTCATTGATTAGCTTGTCTAAAGGAAGGGCATAACTTCCCTCCTGACTACATTCACTGCGATTTTCTGTTGCCCTGAAAAATAAGAAAACAACAAAACAAGTTGTCACTAACTGCTTTATGGCTGGTTTCTTAGTGCCATTCAGGTAAGTGTTTGGGTCACTTGTCATAAATGTCATCTTTATGGTAAAGATTGTTTAAAGAAAGTATGAAAACTATGAAGCAAGCTACCATACGGTCATTGGATTCACAAAAACAGGCTCTGCAATAGTTTCAGTATCAGATTTTCAATTTTTAATTAACCATGCACAAACTCACATTGCTATTACATTTTCATGAAATAAACCACCCAGAAACTTGTCTCAGATCTCTGTAATGTCCAACGAGATATGTATGTGATAAATGATATATGGTCTGCACTTGATCATTCTTAGATCTATTGCATTCTACTTGATACCTCAAACTCAATAATTCGTTCTACAATAATAACCTTTTGAATCAACATCATCATCTACCAGCATTCTGAATTGTCGAAGAAGGAACAAAAATTAGGCCTTTAGAAACATTGCTGACACTTTTGTTGCATTCTCCAAATTACATGATGATGATTAATACCAGCAGATAAATTCCTTTGGGAACAGTTCGTGTGGAAAACCTAAATTTAGATATTTTAGTCAGTTAGGTTTTGAAATCACCACTCCTCACACCACGCCAGGCACGTGGCATCAGTTGTCGTAGTTGGTGACCTAGGTTTGGGACAAAATTTTCGCGGCAAGTGTTAATGAGTGAGTTTGACTACTGAGATTTTCAAAAAAATATTAAAGGTAATCTTATTATCACACAGTAAGTGACTGTGTTGTGTTCTCTGTTCAATGAAATCACAGATTTCCTCAATATTTTCAGGAACTGTTTTAGGGGAAATGTGTTGTTCTGTCCAAACCGTTTCCCAGATATCAGTCTGCATCTCATTTACATACGTGTCAAAACAAGCACAAATTATCTTATCTTTGAATCACCTAAAACCATTCAGAATAAATGATGGAATAAATACGAAATCCATTGCATAACCCATTATCTCAAATTTATTAAACTTGTGATGAAAATTACACCACTGGTTTAATAAATTTGATAGTCTGTATGAAAACATTTTTCAATCAAATTTGCAAGGAATTCAGTACGTAGTTCATGTAGCAGTTGTGAAAATTTGCAAATTCACCATGAATGTACTGAATAATATTTGTACATGAATGTTTTTATTAGCTGTAGTACATATAGTATATCATAACTCATACACTCCAACATGTCCAAGTTTGATGGGATTTAAGTCCTTGGCAATGATGAGCTGGAAAGGCCTAGATTTTGGTCTCTTATCTTTATATCTGTGTTGTTAAGAATATGTTTTATTGTGTGCAGAAGGTGAAAAAATTGTTGGAAAGTTTCTGCCATGTTGAGTTATGTTGTTTAGTCTTGTGACACAAACTATTTTCAGTTGTTGTAACTCTATTTTATAGGCTCCCGGCTCTGGGATGTTGTAGCCAAGGCACTTGGTTGTAACCGTGTTGCCAGGAAACACGCCATAGCAAGTGATGGCTTCCGATCACCAAACGTGGACCTATTGCTTGGAGACAGTGGATGGGTGGAGCACACTGATAATGGTATAAAGTATGTATTCCTGTGGCTCTGTGGCTAACTTGTAAAACTGATTTTAAACTCAGTGTAAATTTGAATGCACCAGTAAACCTTGTTTGATCTCCTTGATTTTAAATTATGATGGTTGCGGCGAGAATTTATACTCTTACCACTTGAGCTAACCCCATGTAAAGCACAACCTGAATGGAAAATGGGTATGCAAGATGATTTGCATGGCCTTACAGGATCTGTGGCAGAAGGATTTCATGGCCCAGTGCACAAAGTGGAAGGTGCATGGAAAGAGAGATCATGAAGTCTTTGGTTAAACATCCAACCTGGTTAGGAGTACAAGACTTCATCTCTAGTTGTATTGTTCATTTTGGATGTTCAGTTATGTTCTTGTTACAGTCTAAGTTTTTGTTCTAGATATGATGTAAATATTCTCTATTCTAATATTGATTGTTCCTAGTGGTGGCTGCCATCTAAGATTTGCTACTACTGTTGGTCTCTTATCTTTATATCTGTGTTGTTGTTGTATTTCAGATACAGCTATGATGTAACCAGATGTATGTTTAGCTGTGGAAATGTAACGGAGAAGATGAGAGTTGCACAATTTGATTGTACAGGAGAAACTGTTGTGGATCTATATGCAGGTGGGAAAACATAATCATGGTAATAATTTTTATAAGTTAAAATTAATTTAATACCAGTTGCCAAAATGATACTGACACGTGGTATCTGAGTTACAGGAATGGTACACTCTTTCATGTATTGTTACAGTCATCCTGAGGAAGGAGAATCTATTGCATGTACGTGACATTTTTGTATACAGTGAGCACATCAATTTTGATATAAGCTTATTCCTGTATTTTGATTTAAATCGGTGACAAGCAAACATCTAGCAGTATTCTCTATAGGCGTCTTCTTGGCCAAAGTGGTTAGGGTTCTAGGGCAGGAACCTCTCCCGAATGCAGTTGCAGTGAGTTGAAGTCCGGCTCCTACCGGCTTCCTCTCCAGTTATAGGTGGGAAGGTCTTCCAGCAACCTGAGTATGGTCCTTGAATTCCAGAGGAAATAGCATTGAGGACGGCGTAAAACACCAATGAAATAAGTAAATAAATAAATAAATAAGTCTATTCTTTATACTTGTCCTGAGGTAGCTGAAACATGCAGCTGTATTGTGATATATTTTCGTACCAAATGCATAGTATATTGAGATGTTAGTCACCATGTTAAATGTATTTCTAGTTATGTACAGAAGATTGCAATTTGTCAGAGAATCATTCTTTAAACATTTTTAATGGAGATCTATGTACACTGTATTTATTTTGATACAGGAATAGGCTACTTCACATTGCCATTATTGGTACATGCCAAGGCTGAGCTGGTCCATGCCTGTGAATGGAATCCAGCAGCTGTTGAGAGCCTTAGGAGGAACTTAACTCTGAATGGTGTGGCTGAGAAATGTGTGGTACACCAGGGAGACAACAGAAAGGTATTGCTGTGTTTGTATAGTACAGGATGGAGAAAATACATGGATTGTGACTGTGTTTTGTGTAGAATATGATGGAGAACAGAGACAGGTTATGGCTATGCTCTGTATGGAACATGATTGGAAATATGGAACGGTTAGGACTGTGTCACATATACATGTGAAGAGTATAGGTAATGACTGTGTTTTGGGTTGTACATGATAGAAAATATAGACTAGGTTATGACTGTGTTTTATTTAGCGCATGGTGGAGATATGGAAATAGAGATTGTGACAGAAGTCTTGTGTGGTACATGGTGCAGAAGGATATGGGTTATTACTGTGTCACTAGCTCTTCACCATTCAGGTGGCTAGTTCAAAACCAGCTTCTGTCAGCATGGCTGTCATGTCACATCAACAGGTATGTTAGATGCCTTCCGAGGCAAGCTGGTTTTCTCCCAGCTCTGACAGGTTTTATACACCCATATATTGGCTACATCTCATGTTCTGGTGAGTCTTTGCCCTGTTCAGCAAAGGCTTCACATGGGCCTCATTAGCTCAGGTGGTTAAAGCACCAGCTTGCTGACCATTAGCCAGTTAAGTTGTGAGTTGGAATCCAGCTCTAGGTGTTTATCCTACAGCTGTTTGTCAGGAGGCCTTTCAGGCACTTGGTGAAAATTAATGGTCTGCTCCTGGTGCTGTATTTTCTCTCCGTGCCTAGACCTGTCTGCCATTCTGTAAGTGAAAACTTTTATTGTGTTAAACACTAGTGAACGAGGTAAAATAGATATAAGAAAACATTTTTAGACTAAGTTGACTGGCGTCATGCCACCTGTTGCTGTGGTAACTGTAGTCAAGTTGGCCTCCTGTGTGTGTAACAGGGCCCTGAAATACAGCACAACTGAGCCTTTGCTCAGTTAGACATATGTCTGTTTAAAATATGAAATGATATCATCTTTTGTTTTCTTTGACCAGATGTGCCCAAAAGGAATAGCAGATCGTGTTAATCTAGGATTAATTCCGAGTTCTGAAACTGGATGGCCTGTGGCGTGTGCAGCCCTTAAACCACAAGGTGGAATGCTGCATATCCATAGTAATGTCAACACGTTTGAGCCCAGGGCAGCCAGTTTATGGACATCTGAAGAGGGGAAAATCAGTGATAATGGTGGGAATTGTGGAAGTCGTGGAAGTGAAAGCAAAAACGTATTTAAACACAAATGTGGAACCCAACTTAATATAATAGGTAATCTTGGGGATGCGAGGGACTTGGCTGAGGACAAGCCCAAGTTGGCCCCTTTCACACCAGGGACAAGGAGCTTCAGTGGCACTGTTGATGGGTTATCCCCCTTTGTCAGCTCAAGACATTCAATTTTCCAGGAACATATGAACCAGTCTGAAGCTATAACAGTTCAAAGTGAGAGTGATCCACAGAATGAGGAAGACTTTGTGAGAACAGCAGGAACATCTGGTCAGCCTTTGAAACCAGCTTGTAAGGCTTCATACCCATACTGGTCGGAATGGGCTAAGAGATCCCAAAGGGTGATAGAAGAAATATTATACTCTATTTACAAGAAATCCTGGAGGACTGAAGTTCTTCATATAGAACACGTCAAATCCTATGCTCCTCACGTCGACCATATAGTTGTAGATTTGCTGTGTAGACCAAAATCATGAATTCGATGTGGTTTCAAGGGAAATAACTCTAGTTATATTTTATTTGCTTGGAAATGATCTACCTTGAGAAGAATCAGTCGATGATCGAGTGTGAGAAACACATTTTGAATATTCTTTACAGTCTTAAAAAATATGACCGTACGTGAACAATTTTCACGGTAGTGTAACCGAGATATGCGAGCTACATTAGGGTAATTTGATAATTAACTTCAAAGTATTTCCATATGCCTTAAACTGTCTGTGAAACATAAACTCATTTGGACATTCATCACTTTCTTGACGTATATTATATTGATTATATACGTAATAAAAGTTTACATTATTTTAATATATTTAACAAATTTGACAGAGTTTTGATGGTTTATTTTTACTTACCACTAAGTGCTGTTTTCATGCTGCAGAGGTTTTGTCCGGAAGTTTTCTCAAGGCACCCACAGTAAAAAATATTCTTGAGTATACAATGTATAATACCAATCAAGTAAGGTAAATAAGATATGTGTAACTTGAACTGGTAAACTTGTGATCCTTCCTGAAGGGGTGTCATTACAAGTGTCCTCTTACCTTTAACAGGACCAGTTTTAAAAACTGACAAGTTGCCTGTTTGTTTGTATTGTGACATATTTACAGTATACTCATTTGATATGTGGGGCCTGTTTTACGCAAAGAGTGTAAGGTTACGTCAAACGTAGCAACCATGGCACTGGATCTCTGCAGTACGCGTCACAGTGACAGTTACGTTTGATATAACTTACATCCTTTTTGTAAAATGGGCCCCTGAAGACCTTTAGCCCTGTAATTTGAGACATACCTACTTTCATGGCCTTCACTTATGAGAGAGAGTGTTGACTCTTAAGGCAGGATGGGTGCTTTATAACATAATGGAGTATGTTAAGTAAAGATGGGCCAGGTTTCATTGTGCAGCGTGAGGAGACAATATATGCTGGATACTGAGGTGGATTTATGTTTTAAAACTTTCCCTACCGACCAGTCGCCAATGTTCATGTAAATAAGATCCCCTATGGATGACTGCAGATTTCTGCAATCAGTGATGTGAAAGTGCAATTAAGCTGACTACAGTGTGTTACATCTGCACCCCCTAGTTTCTCAACTCAGTGGTATGCAAAAACAAAGCATTCTTGTTGGATATCGACTTCGATGAGAGCTGATATGAAGGTTGGATAATGGACCATACATCTAAGTCAGATAGGCATTTTATTCTGCTCAGGGCCAAACACAAACACAAGAAAATGTGACTTCATACAAATGGGGTTTTAATGACGTACATGTAGGTAGGCTCCAGCTGGCTCGGTGATGTAAGGTACCGGTTGTTGATGTGCCCCTGATCAACTCCTGATCAGCTTTGCGCCACGAAATTGGTAAGCACATGGCGAAAAGACGGTGTATGCGCGGTTTCCTTTGGGCTGAGCGCAATTATTTTTACACATGAATTACACGCGACATCATACTATACATACATCGTTGGTATAGTTTACGTTAATGTCTTAATAATATGCAAGTATTACTGACGTGTAGGGATATAGGATGAAGAATTGTAATCTACAAAACCAAGACAGGTTTCATTTTTCATCTCTGTTTATTCAATTTTAGTTATTTCTTTTTGAATAATAAATTTCTTTTTGACGCCCTGAAACCATTGTATATCGCTTACAAAACAACAATAAACAGAAAACAGACTAACAGTGAAAGAGAAAGTAATAAATAAAAAAACATTCTACTGCAAATATTCCATACGAAAAAGTGGATCAGTGTTATTTAGTACTGAGATTACTGATAGGTTAAACTACGCCACAGTTTCCTAATGGTTACCTTTTCGCACAGCATGATAAACTTTCGAATAGAGAGGGTGGGCGGTGCGGTGAGCTTCAGGTCTTAACTTCTTAGTAGCACAAATCTGCATGCGAAATTTACTGTCAGTTATGCGATGGCACAATCACATTAGGGAGCAGCAAAATGAGTAGAGGTAAATTACAAGCTTTGAACAGGATGTACGGCCCTTATCGTCTCACCAGCTCTGGTCTCGTGCAGTTTTAAGCAGTTAGTAAAGACAGCCATATATCTCGTAAGTTAGGCTAAAATTTCAACAACAGATGTAGTTACATGTGGTCGCACGTTTTCAGCAATAATCACCGTCACATCATTAGGTGACAAATCTGTCACATATGGATATTGTAGTAATTACAATTGCACAGGTACGGTGATAATCACTGTCACATGGTGGCCGCTTACATCGCAAAGCCGGCTTTTGATTATATCGTTTATAAACAATTGTAACTAAATAGGTACAGCTTAATTACAGAAATGACTCTGATTATGTGACAGAAATAAAATAACGACTATTGGGATTGAAACATGCCCATCTTCAAACTGAAGAAGTAAACCCGACGGTAAATGAACCCCTGTATGAAAAGTGCTTTAAACAGCATAAGACTGTGGCCCAGAAAGGCCAGTTCAGATATATCTGCACCGGTTGGAAATGTGCCATGGTGTAACGTTCACGCGAACAGACAAACGAGCGTGACTGTGAAGAATAGTCTTGCTGTGAGAAACTCGGTTTTGTGGTAGAACTCAAATATCACGATGACACCAGTCGCATTAATGGCGGTGCCCGTTGATTGGTTGTCATGTGAGATAGGTGGAAGAATGATTGGCCGGTATATTAGTGGCGCTGACCATTGTAATCGGCCTGTCCCTGGACGAGCTGCACGGTAACCCAGTCCATGAGTTCCCGCCACGAGCTCTCATGAAGCGGCGTCCATTCTGCTATCTTACTTTGCATACACTGCCTCATGGCCTCGGCGAAATACTGAAAGCGAAAAATCCAATAACACTTACGTTCCACTGCCTTAAACACAGTTGCAATAATATACCCCTCGCTATTTCGAGTGACGCGTGAAAGCCGCGAGAGTTACAAAGTGTTTCGTGTTCGAAAATGTTGCCCTTTTGATTGAGGACTTTCATCAGTATATATCTTCAAAAATAAACCATATCACTGGCGTATATAGAACTTAACTACACCAAAAGATCCCACGGACGAACTCGCTTCTTCCCCCCGTTTTAGCCTTTTTTTAAATTTCACATCGGTAATAGCACACAACAGATCACGTGACTTAAGCTGTGCAGTTGTTATCGTGAGAGGTAAACAGCTTACACATGTAGGCCAAAAAATAAGAGCTGACAGACTTTGTCAGTTGTGGACAAATTTTCCCAAACTGACCAGGCAAAGATGTTTAAATCAAAAGAGTGAGAGAGTTGGTAACAGATAATAAAATTATCGTCCAAATATCAAGTAATGGCTTTTACAAACGAGGAGGCTAAGGTCAAGACCTTGGTCGAGGTTAACTAGAACTCTCGCGTAAACGCGAAAGTTCCTAGAGCCGTTTTGGGCTTTGTGGCGTAATATATGGTAAAAAAAGGGAAAAAGGGAAAAAAGAGCTGAACAGTGTTAATTTTTGACGTCGGTAAAATCTGGTGTGTGCTGCTATCTATGTGAAATGTGGTTAAAAAGGCGAAAACGGGAAAAGGTGAGTGAGATTGTTTGGTATAGGTAAGTCCGTATACACTCTAGTGATTTTCTGTGCAACTTTTGGGCCGCGTGGCTTACTTTTGAAGATATTTACCGATAAAAGTCCTAAATCAGAAGGCCGACACTTTAGAACACGAAACACATTGTAACTCTCGCGGTGATTACGCGCCACTCGAAAAAGCGACTAAACCTACGGATGGTCGTGGGTTTCTCCCGGGCTCTGCGCGGTTTCCTCCCACCATAATGCTGGCCGCCGTCGTATAAGTGAAATATTCTTGAATACGGCGTAAAACACCAATCAAATAAATAAATAAATAAATAAATAAAAAGCGACTACCTTAAACATTATTTAGGTTGTGGACTGACACCTCCAAAGAAAATTTCAGCATTATTGGTGCAATAGTGTTAAAACGTGTATGGAATATCAAAGTTTTATATGTATGTTATATTTAAATCATATACATTTTACGTATTTAAGAGGGTTAATGGCTTTTTCATGAGTAAGAAGAATATGCAACAACAAACAAACGTTATCGACCCTCTTGGTAATTAAATTCTGATTGCAGTTTGCCCTGAATACTTTACTATAGTTTTTAAAGTAACGATGGGTGAGAGCAGGCCCGGCATTCTGGTGGTCGTTAAACAATATCAGTAGTATATTAGTGTTCCATGCATTAATGGCCATTCCAGTCATAACACATATATCTACGTTAAATGTATAGACATTTTTAAAAACATCTGTCATAAAATTGGGTCAGGATCAGGTCAGGATAAACTACGCGACTTTAGCTTGACTGTCATAAGCAAGTCATAAAACTGTTTTTCATTTTTGAATGGATATTATACCCCCGAGTTTCTAGGACAGGTGTCCACAGCCTATCAGTTGAACCTTCGAAGGCTGGACTGGAGTCTGTGACCTCCGTGACCAGGGATCTTTTACACAAAAACCTAACGGCTAAGCTGAGACGGTTAACTCAGCAGGTAGCAATTCCCTGTAGCCCGTTCAAGAAAGAAAGTATTTGGCTATCGACGAAAGCTTTTTGTCTTAAACTTTGAAAAATTAGACTGAAATCCTTAGTCATGCTTTGAAGGTGTTTCATGTCTGAAAGTTTATTTCTTGATTGGAGACAAATAAGATTATATCAGCTTCTTTCAGCCCATGAAAGTCGTTAAAGCTCACAGTCCATCAAAACCCATGTGTATGTTAAGTCGCCTAAGCTGTAAACAGTTTTGCTTTTGCGAAACGGCTTTGTCAATTTTTTTCGTTGCCTGCTAAATGACACTTAGCCGACTGACCGACCTTAGACGGCCGTGGAAGTTTTGTGTGACAGGCATCGACTGGGGCTAGACCAACACGTCAGAGCGATGCGGCCTTTGTGCTCAGGCCCTCATCGATTATGGCTAGATCAACTGTGTATGCATTTGAATATACTCAACCAAATCCAGTTTCACTTGACTTATCAGTTAACGCTCCAAAAGGATGTTCTGACTACATCTCCGCTACTATTGTTTCATGTTATGGTCTGCTAACTATGTACGCCTTATAGGGGCCTCCGTGACTCAGCCGGTTGGCGCGATATCGCAGCACAATGACCCGAAGACTCCCACCAATGCGGTCGCTGTGAGTTCAAGACCAGCTCATGCTGGCTTCCTCTGCGGCCGTACGTGGGAAGATCTGCCAGCAACCTGCGGATGGTCGTGGGTTTCCTCAGGGCTGTACCGGGTTTCCTCCCACCATAATGCTGGCCGCCGTCGTATAAGTGAAATTTTCTTGAGTACGGCGTAAAACACCAATGAAATCAAATAAATAAAATGTACGCCTTATAATGCAGTAGTGGGCCTATACTCGTTCAGTCGACTACAGTGTTGGTGTGGCTACAGTCGATAAGGCCCTGGCCATCAATCACTCAGTCGACTACAGTGTTGTTCTCTCCACAGTCGATGAGGCCCTGACCATCATTCACTCAGTCGACTACAGTGTTGGTCTAGCCACAGTCAATGAGGCCCTGGCCATCAATCACTCAGTCGACTACAGTGTTGGTCTAGCCACAGTCAATGAGGCCCTGGCCATCAATCACTCAGTCGACTACAGTGTTGTTCTCTCCACAGTCGATGAGGCCCTGACCATCATTCACTCAGTCGACTACAGTGTTGGTCTAGCCACAGTCAATGAGGCCCTGGTCACCAATTGCTCAGTCGACTACAGTGTTGGTCTAGCCATAGTCGATGAAGCTCTGGTCACCACTCGCTCTGTCGACGAGAGTGTTGGTCTAGCCACAATCGATGAGGCCCTGGTCATCAATCACTCAGTCGACTGCAGTGTTGGTCTAGTCACAGTCGATGAGGCACTGATCACCAAAGTCGAATCACTCCTTTTGGAGCATTAACTGATAAGTCAAGTGAAGCTGGATTTGGTTGAGTATATCCAAATGCATACACGTGTATCGTAGATGGTCGCATTTATCCCCCGATAACTGTGTTCCACACACTGCATGTATATCCTAAGTGACGTAATTATATAGACATACCGTGAAGTAGTAAGCGGGCACGTCGTATCCCTTGCTGCCATGCCGACCCCCTAGCTGTTTTAACATGGGCACTACGTCTTCCAGATGGTCCACGTGATCCACCACAGTCCCAATGAACCGCATCACTCGACTCACATGGAACATGTACTTATTGTTACTTTTGTTGTCTACTTCATCCGTGTTCTTCAAGAATTCGAACCGCTCTTTCGTTCTGTGATAATTGGCGAACATTCTGTAAGCGGGGAAATATCAACGAATAAACACCAGTATGAAAAATAAAACGGCTGTCTTTGATTACAGATTTGCGAAACCTTATTACCATATCGACAAAACATCGTTATTTCAGTTCTGTAGTATGTTGAAATTCTTCCTTTTCCCGACCATAGGTAGCAGAATCATCCGAACGCTATTTATACTTAATATATAACAATTAAGGTACGTAGGTACTTATGCCTGGGACATAAGTCCGTAGCAGTATTTTCGCTGTGACATGATTTCCCTGTT
The DNA here is from genome assembly GCA_016165875.1 of Acanthopleura granulata. Classification (NCBI taxonomy): domain Eukaryota; kingdom Metazoa; phylum Mollusca; class Polyplacophora; order Chitonida; family Chitonidae; genus Acanthopleura; species Acanthopleura granulata. The sequence goes on along the minus strand of JABBOT010000001.1, from coordinate 44,682,340 downwards.
GCCGGATTTGTCCGACTTAAGAAAAGAAAACACCAACTTGGGGGTTTGGGGGTTCGTGTAGCCAAGAGAAAGCATGTTTGTTTGTCGATTCATATATCAGCGTAAAGTCTGGAGAGTCAGCTTTCAGACTAACGTCATTCGGTTGAGATTGGAATATTTTCCCACGTTTTGTGGCCAGTTATGTAAAGTTAGGGCTGATGAGCAGATGAGTCAGACACCTGTTAAGGTGCGATGTTCTGCCTTAGGACCTTTCAGGTATACCAGTCCTAAGGTTCTGCCTACATGCATATTAATCCACCACCCCCCTCCTTAGCCGTTCCAGTTCAGTACATAGTATATCCACGTAATGAAATACAAAAGTGTGTCAATGAACATACAGAAGTACAATTAGCTGGTTTTAACTATGTTTAATAGCGTCGTGCGTTATTGTAAACCAGGTCAAGAGCAGCATTGATGTTTGGATGTTTATAAATCCTCAGTTGTACAGTAATAGTACACATACATACCTTGTAAAAACCAAATGCCCCGTGGTGCCGGGGTCTCCGGCGATGAAGTGGGACCAACTCTCTCGTAAGGCCCACTTCTGTCGGCCTGTCAGCTCCGGCCGACGACCGTTCCTTAAGAACCTCTCTCGTTCGAACAACCTGTGGTCAGAACTGAGCTGAAGTGAACCGTTAATCGCTCTCGGTCTAGGCCTGCATGGGCAATGTTAAACGTTCAAAATTACCGTTGTTCGGTGACATAGAACAACATGTGGCATCACACGACGTTTAGAATAAAACATGGGAGTTAATTTAAAAAAAAATCTTTAAAATTTATGATTCTAAGTGTTCACACGAAGATAAAAGAAATGTTGGTAATAAAAGCGGGCACTCACTGAAGGAAGGCTGCAGTTGCTATCCTCTCCCGTTCCTTATCCATTTTGGACTGAAAGGTCAAACTATGAATTATCAACCAATATACCAATATCTGGAGCGCTAATTATTTCGGATGAACAAATTGCAATGGTGGGAAAGCTCACTTTTTAACGGTAAAGAACTATATAGTGACCTCAACGAAAAAGCTCACATCTGATAAAAAAAAGAGAAGAAACTGATTGAACAATAATAGAAACAAAAGAATTGGTCCGAAATCGATGTGAACAGTTCAGCCTACCGCAGAAAAATGACTGTCGTCGTTTGTACATTATTAGTGTTTTTTTTAGGACGCATTAATTAGAAACTGAAGTATGACACGATAAATGACACTGCTGGAACGTTTTGCCTACAAGAATCTTGTAATTACCAGAACCAAGGAGAGGGCAATCACACGCTTCACTGACTACAGAGATATCAGTGACATATTCGTAAATGTTGAGTTTTTTTGTGGAAATGTCAACATAGCGTAATAAACATAACATAAACAGCGCTGCAACATCTGTCAAAATGTTGGCGAAAAAGCCCAGGAAAAATCATAGCTAAACTTTACATTTCTTTGTAAAAGATGTCAGTTGAGAAATGTTCGCAAAGTGTATTGTAGACAAGCACGATATTTTACGGTAAGGAGAAATATTTCTTTCTCTTCCTGTTTGTTTTTTAGAATCGATCAAATAGATGCACATAAAGCTCTCTACTTCTGCTTAATAATATCAAAGCAATTGGAAGTACTTACCGACTTACGAAGGTAAGCTATAAACCGCTTATAGCTCGCACCTAAGTAACAGCGAAATCGGCGTCGAAAAGATTGCATGGAAAGTTATACAGGGGTTAAACGAAAGGAGAGGCACCCGTAACTCTTTCCCTCTCATCCATGTGAGGTCACTAGAACTTGTGTTTCACCTACTCGTATAATTACCTACTAATTGCAAGCTTAGAAATTTGCATGTAAATAGAGTCCAGTACATTCATATTGCTATTGGGTTTTTCACACGAATGTGGTTATTATAACTGCCTCTCAGGAGGCTATTTGTAATGAAGCACGTATGCATGCACATCCTTGGATATAATCTGTCTTTTACTATGCAGAGAAACAAAATAGGCAGTATGTTTACAAGTTTGATTATCAGAGATAATGACACTGAGTAGAACATATAAAAATGCTGAACGGTTTGCATACCCCCCTCCAAAAAAAAAAAAAAAATGAGCTGGACGGGACGACTGCTTGTGTACTTTTTGTGTGTAAATGTATCCTGCTCCAGGAGAATATCGTGCAGCAACACACTGTTTAAACTGACGCCTATGTGTATGTTTTACTATCCTGTCAGCTGACCAATTTATGGATTGAAAGTAAAAGACTACAAAGAGTAAAATCAGAGCAGCGACTACAGTGTGATATAGTTGACAAATGATCACATGGCAAATCGACCACTGCCAGTTTACCCCAGGCATGATTTTATTGTAACTGTCCATGTAAATGCTTAAATAGTAGCAACGTAAACGCCCTTCAGTACCAGGGTTTATAAGCATATGTCAAAATGCAGGCTTGTTAATGGCATAATATTAGACGTCATTAGTGTAGAATGACTCAAAATGGTGTGTTGTCATCTCACATTTAAAGATGAATCACATGAAAACAAGGAAGACTTAGACGTCGGAGAGGGAGGTTATTGTGTTATTGTAAATGTGTTATTGTAAAGTTATTATTGAACTTCCACTTTCAAATACTATAATAGCACGGAATTTAGTGGAATACAGATTATAAGTCGATCACATTGTTCTTTCGTATTGAAATTAACATCTACACCTATAGCGGTATATTAGAGTATTCAAGAATTGGTGGAATAAAGCTGACACGGACATTACTTATATGAAACAAATCTATATATTTTAAAATTATATAAAAAAGGTATTTCTGAATCTCAATGAGTGTAAATCAGACTTCTTCCAGAATCCAGTTTCGGCGATGTACACATTTGAGAGAAATTACACCTGGAGCCATTGTTTTGACCAAGAGTTTTAAGACCACAGTAGTAAGTATTTCTGTGTCTATGATAAATAAATACATGTATCACGAAAAGGCGTTAGGGGATGATAACATAATCAATACTATTTTAGTGGAGGGAGTAAGCCACGACATCACACAGAATTCAGGCTTTGGGCAGGAAAGACACGAAGACCATGCACGATGCGTCGCCTTCATCAAGGGCTGTGCACAGGCTGTGTATCAGTCAGCTGCCTGGTAACTGTTTTTGTGGTCCCTTGCAGAAACGTAAAACAAATTTATAGGCTTTCATATTTGAAATTTTGCTTTCTGTTTTTTATTCCTACTTCTAATAAAAGAGAATGGCGTCAGTGCCGTGGTTAGTGCTTGAAGACAATGATCTGATGGTTTCCGATCCTCAGTGTGCGGTGGCACCGTAGAAAAGTGTGCTCCGTAATATTTAGCAATGCGCGAGAGAACGCCAGTGCATGGGTAGGTTACCTCCGCAGAGCCAGTTCGTAAAGCTGACTCAAAATTTCCATGACACGAATTTGCATGGACTATCTTTTTAGAATTCTAGTTGTCAGATTTGTGTCTTTAATTCTTTTAAATAAACTAACAGAGATGGCTAAATACACTTACCTCGCACATTCGCCCACTGACACATACCTGTTCGTCGTCAGATAGCTTTTAAGTTACGTCCTATACCTATTACATTCTCATTTAGACTTCATTAAGTGCGCTGTTGCGTAAAAAGGAAACAAATTATGTTACCGTTAGAGCCTCAAAGTTTATAACACTGAAATGCACACTTTTGCTCTAGGTTGGCCGTAGAATGCTCGACAGCAGGTTGCCATGCATATATACCGGTACCAAGCGAACTTTAGTTGCGGGGTTTCCCCCAGGCTCTCATGGGTTTCCTCCAGACTTAAATTTGACCTTAAATTTCATAAACTCGTCTTAGAAGTAAATTATTCTTTAACACGGCCCAAAAATCTCAATCAATAGACTTAATCGGAATAGAATGGCCACTTATTCACCACATACGCAATGGTGGGCAGTACCAACCTCTTATCTTTCTTACTATCAATTAATTGTAATGACCGAGAAGACTCCTACCAATGTGGTCGCTCTGAGTTCAAGCTCATGCTGGCTTACCCTCCAGCCGTACGTGAGAAGGTCTCCCAGCAACCTGGGGACGGTTATGGATTTCTCTCGGGGTTTGACCGGTTTTCTCCTACTATAATGCTGACCGCAGTCGTATGGGTAAAATATATATAAATAAAAAAAAATTTACCACAAATCAGACGGCAAAGGGCATGTCCTCATGTTTTGAATATCATGTATACCATATGTACAAATAACAGAACATAATATAACGTAAAAGCTAGGATTATATATATATATATATAAACAATTTTATTCGACAACGGATGGAAAAATATAATAAAAAAACGCGACCGGGTGAGCTTAATCTAAAAACCTTGCGTAGAATATTTTCATGTTACAGCGCCAGTAACACGGAATGTTAACACGTGTTAGAGGAAAACGATTAGCGTGTCACTTCAATACAGATAACAGTCTTGTCATAGAACCTCAGTTTTCTAATTTACATTTGTTTGTACAAAAGGGGCAGCGGGTTTTCTGACACAGTTTATTTGTCTTCAAGCCTGGTCAATGGGAGTTTCCGTTCGTCTGGTGGAGCATTTCCTGTTGTTGTGGTGCTGTAGCAGCGGTTTACTTGGCTTGGTCGGCAGTGTACTCTTTCTGTCCGGCAGTGATCTGATCTGTCACCCAGCGGAACAACTCATCCCAGGCATCTTCTGTGCTTCGGTTGTAGGTGGCCACGGTCAAACCCATTCTGTCGTTCATGGCACGTCCCAGATACTGCAAAAAGGACAGTACCAGAATACATAATTGCACTCGGGTGCTTTTTTTCAATAGTTGTTAAGTTACGCGGACATCTTGTTCGTTTAATATTTACTTTAAGTAAACATTAAAAGTTATTCAACGATACAGACGCTTTGTACAGGGGTATTGTGCAACATTTACCACTTAGAAAGGAATTTACTTACTGGAAAGTATTCCTGGGGAATGTTGTAGCCTTGGGGACCATGGCGACCACCAAGCTGTTTCAGGATTGGTACAACATCTTCCAGATTGTCAAGGTTGTCCACCACCATGCTCAGGTATTTGATAACTCTGGTCACGTGGAAGATCACGCGAGAGTTGTTCTGGAACTGACCAGCAGCGGTTCCTCTGGCGAAGTCGAACTTGTCCTTGGTACGAGGGTACAGCTCAAACAATCTGTAAAGATCATAACGTAAGGAATTAGTAAAATTTCTTGCAAATGGAAAGACAGTTTTATTTTTCTCAGTTTGCATCAACGTGTTGGCAGGAGCGCATTTAAGGGTGCATTACAAGTCTTGAAACATAATGCAGAGCACTCTCGCAACAAATACCACAAGGCGCCATTGATTCAGTATTCAATATTTCGGTGTTTGTTAAACTAGTCTCAAGAAAATGGTTGGATTTGCCATAGTTGTTGATTGGTAAAGCTTATTTATTTATTTCATTATAGAAACCTATACAGCCAAGGCTTTTCAGCGGATATTAGAAACATGAATTTACACAAAGAATACTCGTTAAAGAAGGAGTTGGCCATATATACCATGGTTTAAATACCTATTTGGGTTGTGTATAACATGGAATTAAAAAGTTTACCTTAGGAAGAGTTGAATGCCGGTCTCCGTGGGGTCACCCTGAACGTAGGCGGCCCATGATGACCGGATCATGTTTTTTTGGCGGTCATCAAGTCGTGGGTTCCTTCCCTTCTCCTTGAATCGGATGCACTCGAAGAGCCTGTAGACAGACAAAACCTTGTTACACCTGTATCTTTCGTTTGCTATCCATCATTTTTCCCAGTGTAAATAAAATTTGTTAAAGTAATTTTCTTATGTTAGTTGAATATCTAATAAATAAAAGTTATGAATATTGAATATACGGTTTTAAAGTAATTGGAGAAATCCTTTAACTGATTGTGTCTTTGGTAACACATAGTATATATACTTACTGCAAGAACACAGCCTCGGCTGTTTTGTCAATGTAACTCTGAGACTGGAAGAAAAAAAAAATTAATGAATATCCATGGCTTTACCCCCAAATCATTGAGCCACAGCATGCACTTCGCCATCAATGCATTAACTACGCAATTCACCCAATAACACTCATAATTTATGCTTGCAGACAATATGTTGGTTTATCAACAGCTTATACAAGGGTGGCACTAACAGAGAAACAATGAAAATAATTTTTATTTATTTTTCATGAGTGTTTTACGCTCCATTGAACGAAATTTCACTTGTACGATGGAGTTCAGTTGTACAGTGGGAAGGAACCCTGCAGGGCCCAAGGGAAACCCAAGACCATCTGCAGGTTAGAGAAATAATAATAAAAAGTTATGTGAACATATATAGCTAATACTCTGAAGTATAACGGAGGCTGAAGAAAACACACACTACATGGAAAAAACACAGCACGTAGCATGTTTCTGGGGATAAATCACAACAGATCCTACATGCGAGAGGTATTTCACAAGTATGACACACACTGATCAGACCATAACAAAGACCTCACATTAGCTGGGTGGCGTAAAATAAGACTACAAAATTCTCATATAGAATAAACTCATAAGTTTCATCATTAAAAAATTGCTGACGATGAGCCGTAAGCACAGTCTGAAGTGTGGTTTACAACTGAGTGCCGTGGTGTATCATTTTGGCATGAAAAAAGCAGGAAAAGAAACATGAAGAATAAACTAAACGTACCATTTTCCGTTAAAATCCACTGCACGGGAAAGTGTTAAGATTTCAGTTTGACCCCTTGGAGCAGTGACGATGACAGCAGATGGGTGTCTTATATATATAGATCATCTCAGATGGTGGTAGGCACGCCTATATTTTTGGCGACAGACAAATGGGAGAGATTCACACTACTGCCAATCACCCGATTTTGACATGCGCGTCAGGATCCTACCGAGATAAAGTAAAGTGCAATGGAGCATGTAGAGCGTTTCTCTTCATCACGAAACAATGTCATCACAGTGGCCTAAAGACAAGGCGGACTCGTCATTTTTTTTTGGGTGACATTGTGATGCGGGTTAGGGGTGGGGGATGTCTGTGGGGGTGGGGTTTTGGAGCTGTGGTCATCTAATTGCTAAGGATAAACTTTAGACAATCATCAAGACAGGGATGAAAAGGGCGAAAGTAGGAGTCGGAAAAAAGGAAAAAGTTTTTTTTACATTATGTTTTTTTTATCTTACTCTGCCTTGGATCACACATGAATATGGGACGGAAAAGGGTTTAATAAACGTGAAGATTACATGCAATAAAGAAATTATTTACGTTTTTAAAATGCTTTATAAATTTACTTTGTTTTTATTTATTCGCTTTTACGCCGTGTTCGATAATATTTGACTTGTTCGACGGCTATGGCATGGTGGAAGGAAACCGTTCAGTTCAGTAGCTTGCTGACAAATGGGAGCATAAGCCAGTCTGACCTAGACTAACCACTCGGCAACGGAAAACCGATGTGTTTAATATGCATATTACTGGTTTTTTTTTTTACCTGAAGAGTATTATTTTAATTCTACTTGTTTATTTACATATTAATGTTTGTACTGTACTCGAGAATATTTCTCTCATACGATGCAGGTCAACATAATGGTGGGTAGGAAACAGCACAATCTTCCGCAGATTACTGGCAGATCTTCCCCTGCACGTGTGCGGTTGGAGAGGAAGCCAGTCTGAGCCTGACTATAAAAGTCACAGCGACAAATATAATAAGAGGCTCCTGAAGCATTGTGCTGCATTTGCACATTATGCAATAGGCCACAGAGGTCTCTTAATTTGAGCAGATACACGAAATCGAGACATGTTTCATGTCGTTTGGATGAATTGTGCGTGATAAGCCAGGTGCATTTTAACACAATCAAGACTCTGCGAAGATTATCTATAATCTGTATTTGTGGTAACCCGAACACACATTTTTTTCATCGCTTTATTGAGATTTTCATATAAAATACATGTTAGGTTAAGAGGGAGGACTGGATTTAACTCGTACCAGATCTATGTGTAGAGTGATTCCATGTACCAGGTACCAGAGCCGTCGGTATAACGCCACATTTACGTTGGCAGGGATTTGCTTCTTCTGCTCTATACACAGTGGTAGTACTTGTTGACCCTGTGAAAATAGAGGTTTTCCTGAAGCAATATTTAGGTCTTTCAGCGATTTATTATATTTTGTCTAAGTTTATATAACCGTATTCTTCACATATTGATTTCTGTTTATCGTACATTATAATGATAGGCCGATCGTACAAATTATACAAATGTATTTTTGATACGTGTATTAGCAAAATACGTTCACTCTTTTGACTGTTGAATCGTTTAATCTACAGGAAATATAGATTTTTCACTGTTCGTCATGTTATGTTTAATTGTTTAATTTCGTCATGGACAATTGAAACTTTTTGGGTAAACGGTTTTTTATTCTTCTGTTTTGTCATTGAAAGATTGCAAAACAGATTCACGAGAAAAGTTAGCCTTTTAGTCGGCACTATAAACAGCCACAAACTGATGACAGGGCTAAATGTCCAGAACAGCCACAAACAGCCCATGTCTGTCTGCTATTCGGACAAAGGTATCTTACGTGATGACCCTGAATAGCCGTCAGGGACCACTAGTTCTCATCCTGCTGTGAAACGACCAACTTACCTAGCCGTCCATTAACCCCATCTATCCGTACATGCCTTAGTAGACCTCAGCAGATGTCTTACCTGTGGTCTTGAAATAGGCCATCTGAAGACATCTGAAAAGTGAAATATAACAAGCTAGCATCTGGTTCAAGTGTGAAAATCTGTCTGAACCTGAAATGTTAAAAGTCTCGGGATAGTTGTGTATTGTAACTGCAAACTGAGTCCAAGAAAAAGCTAGAAAGACAGATGAGCTAACGGTTGCTGGACTGAATAAAGCGAACCTTTCATTAGAGTTGACTCAGATATTTATATTTGGGCATGTTATTTTCAACCTGAAAAGTCATCCAGTTAGTCCATACATAATTTACATGTTTTAATTTATTTTACAGTAATATTGTTTAATATCTTAGCAACGGTATTGTAGTTCTTATATAGCTGGAGATTAAAAATCTTAAACCGTCAACCCGCTCTATTTTATTCAAAACATAACAAAGGTCTTTCCTTTGGCAATGGTGTAGGTCGGTGTACCTAAGTGAGAAGACTGGGCAGGAGTGTAATAGTCTGAAATTGTTCACAAATGAAACATCTTAGTTACATCTCCAGTGTCATTACTTTTCTCATACACAAGAAGTTCATCCATTACCATGTATCTGTGATCAATCCGATTTTGTTAATGAGAACGTACATAATGATGACAGTAGCTATGAGGGAAAATTTTCATATGAAGGAAGTGACGTAGGAGACATTTTATGCAATGAATTAACATGGTGAACGGTAACTTTATTGAAGAATTTAAGATTGCAATGAAATATTTGAAGTTAGGAAATGTCATGTTTCGGACAATGTATTAAAGGAATACTTCAAGCTGTCACCTGAAATACTTGCACCTTGATATATACTAGGTTGTGTAACGTTTTTATTCCGCATGTATCCTTCTTTGTTTATGCGGGATATTTGACATGCACACAGATTGTACAGGATCTGTAAGCATGTCAAATTATCAGATTATCGGACAATATCCGGAGTACATATAGCTGTTTATCATACTTGTATACAAGCATCCCAAATAATATCCCAACAGGATAATTCACTGACACGAGACGAAAAGATACCCGATGCACAGTTCGGCTTTAAAAATGGACCTGTTAGTGCTATATGTATATTGTCTATATATACATAAAGGCCTTTTACCGTTACAGGACACAAAGTGAAAAAGTGAAACGCAGTCTTTCTTGATTGTGTTAATATATACAGAGAAGTCGTGGGCTATACAAAATGTTAAGAATCTGCAGGCTGAACTCGGACACTGATGCATCGCTAAAGAACCTGACAATCTATCATGGTTGCTTTATGTTGACGATATTATCCCAGTAGAAACAAGAAGTTAAGAATAGTTTAAAAGCATGAAATGAAAACGGTTATAAATGGAGATCTAAGATTTAACATCAAGAAACAAAAGCAGTTATTATTGTTTACGCTTTGATTATAAATGTTGGACACTTTACAAGACACCATGGTACTTAGGTAGAAACTGTTAAAAAGTATTATGATATGACTAATCTAATGCACCTTTACTTCTGTTGAAAGTTAGGGCCCTCTGTAATACCCAAAATACTATATAAAACCGTCAACACTCCATTTCAGGGTTTAAAATATGGATTTTAAAACAAGGGTGATTTGGAGTGACGTGTGATATGTACGAATGTCTGAATTGGCGGTTAGATTGAGAGATATTTATAAATCTATCGGGTGTTTAAGAAAAAGTTGTATGATTGTCATAATGGAGAGGCCTTTGCCAAACCTCGAATCCCCTAAATTGTTTCCTTATATGGGTATCTAAAATGGGAGGACGGCTTAAAGATATATCTGCAATAAATAAAAAATGAATCATAGGAGAGCACTGACTGGATTAAGAGGCTCATCTCATCAATAAGAATAGAAACATGACGTCGTGGGAGCAACAGTTTGGTGAGAAAAAAAGAAAAATTGTAAAATATATACAATAAATACGACTGAAAAGATTGTTATTTCTATATATTTGTCTATTTTAGAGTTTCTTTCCTACATGTTTATTTGGCCAATTGTCTGGAAGAAAACCAAACACTTATATAAACTGGTAGAGCTATTGCCTTGCAATTCTAAAAATAATATCTTTAAAAATACTCCAGTGCAAATTTTCTATACATATTATTTGGTGTTTGCAAAAGTGACATGTATCGAAAGAAGCTTAATAATCAACTTGGAAGATACTTCATAACAGTCGATATTTTGTAAGTATAAAATACATGGAATAAATCATTCTGGGATCACTTTTGCTGTAGTGATCGCCTGAACATTTTATCTGCCATTTGTGAATGTTGAATGCCCCTTGCCCTCCTGTTATACACAGAGGGTTAATGGACGGTTACGTAAGTTGGTGATTTCCCAGCAGGAGGAGGACTAGTGGGTCGTGACAGCTATTCATGGTCATCACGTCATACTGTGTGAAAATAGCAGATAGGCATGGGGAAACCTGTTTGACCTGCTTGATACCAAGACATTACAATTACATGCAAACCCTTCGTAAAAAGAAATTTTGCCGTATACACAGGGATGAAGGACGATTATGTCGTCTGCCAGCAGGAGAACTAGTGGAGAGTGAAGATTACATGGGGTATCAAGTGTTACCATCATTGAAATAGCAGACAAGGAAACAAACTGCTGCCACAAAAGATTACATTTAAGCTACTGTGCTGACAATGTTCCACTGCAATGCGAAACTTTATGCTTCATGCTACACTGCGCTTGTGTTCATCTCCAAATCGTCTCCTGATGCGCAGATCAGTATGGGTGACTGGCAGCAGATATACACTTTCTCATTTGTCCGTCACGAAGAAGATGGGCGGGGTCTTACAGCAGCCATCTCAAAAGTCCTATATAAGACACCTGTCTCTCTGTCAGGTCACTTCTCTAAGGGATCAACCCTAACCTTCCCTATTTTTACGGAGGAAAGAATCTGAGTGGAAAATGGTAGGTTTCTTTTTTTTTTTTACGTGTTTAGCATCATGGTTTTTGTGTCTTTTTCATACAAACATTCCGAAATGATACCACTCAATGTATCATGCACGAAATTAGGGCTCCTGACACTTTTATTTTTTTTTTTGCATTCAATGATTTAGGATAGAATTTTAATTTATGATGGTTGATTTAATGAAGATTCTTGTCACTCCAGTTATTTACGGTATTTTACTGATAGTCAGTTGATCACATTGCCGAATGTGTGAATCCAGCTCCTGTTAAGTCCGCTGTGACTACCTCCAGAAATACGTAATGTGCCTTTGGTACAGTGTTTTCCATTCAATATACAATTTCTTTACTCTACGCTAAACGTGACTCACCTGAATACTGAATATGGCGTTAAACATAGAAAGCTGATAGAAAAAGAACCAAGCAGGCCTACGTGATTAGCTGCTTAGATCATGAACGCTAACAAGTGAGACTTGCTGAGACACTAAATCATTGTATTCCCTTCCCTTTAATTAGATGTCTGCATTAGGTAAGGTAAAACCATGCTTGGAGATATATTTATTTCTTGCAATTTTTTTTTCAGTCTCAGAGTTACATTGAGAAAACAGCCGAGGCTGTGTTCATTCAGTAAGTATCCCAATCAGTTACTAAATTTCCTAATTGTTTTAAAAGCTGAAGTTAAATATTCAAAAACCTTGCACACTAACTAGGTCAAATGGCCGACAGGCCTCATTTCACCACTGACGCGGGACCTCCTTCTGTCACCCTGCCCTTCCTTGTGTGATTTTACTCTCGACATGTTGTGGTCTTTTGTATTGCAAAAGAGATGAGCTTGTGTATTTGTTTTAAGATATTAAGCTAAGATAGGAAAAATTCTTATGATAAACATGACATTGTTTTGAAATACAGCCTAATACCAAACTTTGCCTGTCTTTAGACTCTTCGAGTGCACCCGATTCAAGGAGCAGGGAAGGTACCCACGACTTGATGACTGTCAGAAGAACATGGTCCGGTCTTCGTGGGCCTCCTACGTTAAGGGTGACCCCACGGAGACTGGCATCCAACTCTTCCTGAGGTAAACTTATTAACTGGAGGTTGATTTGATTTACAAAGACTCGTATTAATCACTATCTTGCATGACACATGTCTAGATCGTACTTTAACGATCTTTTTCTGTATTACATTATGTTTCTAGCTTTCGGTATTTTCAGTAAATGTACTATCGGAGCCCCCCTTAAATTTTTTCTATATGAAGTTCATACAACTTTAGACCCAGTGGAGGTGACTTGCATTTGTATGTTTAACTCTCTACTTTATGATGTTTACAGACTGTTCGAGCTGTACCCACGTACCAAGGACAAGTTCGACTTCGCCAGAGGAACCGCTGCTGGTCAGTTCCAGAACAACTCTCGCGTGATCTTCCACGTGACCAGAGTGATCAAATACCTGGGTATGGTGGTGGACAACCTTGACAATCTGGAAGATGTTGTACCAATCCTGAAGCAACTTGGTGGTCGTCATGGTACTCACGGTTACAACATTCCCCAGGAATACTTTCCTGTAAGTAAATTCCGCTCTGAGCTGCATTTGGCTCAGTCTGTCCTTACTAAAGGATGTGGAAGAAAAGTATTTACATTAAACAAATAGAATGTCTGAATTACAATAAATTACAGTAAAGTATTGCTAGAACGAAAACCTCCGGGTAGTTTATATATTCTGGTGCTGTCTTGTTTGCAGTATCTGGGACGAGCCATGAACGACAAAATGGGATCGAGCGTGTCCTCCTACAACAGAAGTACGGAAGATGCGTGGAATGAGCTGTTCTCTTGGGTGACGGACCAGATCACGGCCGGACAGAAAGAGTACACTGCCGAACAGGCCAAATAAACCGTCGCTAGCAGCATCACAACAACAGGACATGCTTCACCATACAAGGGCTACACGGACCGAAACGGACATGGACTAGGCCCGAAGACTAATGGACTGTACACTAAAACCCGCTGCCCCTTTTGTACATATGTAAACTAGACAAGTGAAATTCTATGACATTTTCATTCTATGAAAATTACATGTTACAGCCGCTGTAACAGAAAAATTTACGGTACTTGATATTTAGACCCCGTTCGTTACATTTGTTTTTTGGTATCTATTTTGTCATCTGTTGTGGAATAAAGTTGTTACTGTTTTAAAATTTCTTTTCGCGTTGTTATATGTATATGTGGGGGGGGGGGGGTACATACAGCATAAGCATTTCAAGACATCGGATGGACAGGTTCACGGAGTGATTGACTGGTTGATTTATGTTAAACTTAGCAATGCTTTGTAAAACGGGATATATGTTTATTATACGAAAGTAAGAAGGCCGATTGACAATAAGGAAAGTATTTAATTGGTGATTTATGTCCTGTTAAAAATATTTCCTCTATACGACGGGGGTCAACATTATGGTGGTAGATAACGTGGTGATACCTCAAAACCATTGTAATGCGCTAGCTCTGTGAAAACTCTGCCACGGAGGCCCCCTAAAGGAAAGTAAATAGCCGCCGTTCTTTGTACTTACGATATTTAGACTATCAATATTATATCGTCTGTTACAGCCCTTCCCGGTGGGTCAATTAAGGTACAGGGAGGTTGATCTATAATTCTAACAAACGAGAGTGATGTCGAGAATGGATTCCGTCACATAAGTGAAAGTGACTTCCACAAAGTGTGTGTAGCTGTGGATTCTGGGTAGTCAGGTCACCGCACTGGAAGGTCACAACCGTAATAGGTTACCCGAGCGCTTTGCTTTTTCCCTACTATTCATGTGGTAAATTTGTCAACTTCAACCCTCAAAAAGAATAGGATGTAATTATATACCCAAACTTTCGCAAGGTGCTGTGCCATATCACCACACAAAACCTAGATTTTTCTTTACAATATACCAACAAGTAAGCTTAGCATTTAATTCATATTAGTAACATCCAGTCGGGGTGGACAAAAAACTGTCGGTTCTGTCGAAAGCGCCGAATATTCTGATATGCCGGTATGACTTTTGTAGCTGGCGTGGAAGTTTATAGTGTATCAACAACCTGTGTGTGGCAGTATTACCAAGTGAGTGCTCTAGCACTGGTCAGTTATTCAGTTAATCAATTATCTCATAGTCTGCTTCTATCGAGGACATCATAGGCAGTGTATATGGCCAAACCTTGTGTGATTACATCAGTAGTGTTTTTTTACCACACGCACACTAGTAACACTGCTATAATCGTGTGTATTAATCTGGTGACGAATTGTGTTCCATACTTCACATAGAAATCAAATGATGTGAAATGGTTTCACCAAGGAGGGCTTATAAAGCCGTAGGCTGATATCTCTACGAGAAATAACACAAATATCGTATATGTGATACATAAAAACAGCCATATGTGAAAGTTATTAACTCTGGTTGTGATTAATTTTCTTCACGTGATAGACGTTAATGTAGAGCGGGAACGTCGTCCTCAGCGCGAGTAACATGTACCGATCGATCCGTTATAGTGAAGGGTACTTCGTGTTCGCCGTGAAGTCTACCCGCCACCTACTTCCCACTTTGTGAGGCATGTTACTCGAGTAGCCCAGACAAACACTGGCTTCAATTACAAAAACACACCCTAGAAAAAGAATGTCGCGGTGGTTTCTCCCAGCTTTTCGCTCGGTTTCCTGCACCAACAGGTTTGATGGCCATCATATAAGCGAAATATTATTAGCACCACGTGGTAACATTAATTACAAAAACACACCCTAGAAAAACAATGTCTAGATATAATCCTTAATGTCTCCCAGTCTTATTACTGCCATCCGATAAACAGGTAACATGCTAATATCAAAGTATTGTAAACTTTATCCCAACTCAGCCAGTCAATCGATCCGTGCACCTACCCATCTGATATTCTGATTACATATCTTACATGTACACCCATCAGAGAATATTAAAAACAGCATAAACACAAAGGCTGATATCTTAACGAGAAATAACACAAATATCGTATATGTGATACATAAAAACAGCCATATGTGAAAGTTATTAACTCTGGTTGTGCCTAATTTTCTCCACGTGATTGACGTCAGCAAGGCATACCGTTTATCACATGACGAAAGGTAGAGGTGTAGCAATGGTTGTATTGAGTAACACGCACCGATCCATCCGTTATAGTGAAGGGTACTGCGTGTTCGCCGTGAAGTCTACCCACCACCTACTTCCCACTTTGTAAGGCATGCTAGTCAAGTAGCCTAGACAAACACTGGGTTCTGGAATGGTTTATTGCCGACGATTACGTGACTCTGAATTGTAAGGCACAAGAAAGTAATTATTTGCAGATTAAATATCTTAATTCTTATCATTTATACAGCTACTTAGACTTATGTCCCAAGTCCCGTTAAACACTGGTTAATTACTTTCACGACTCTTTAATGTGAACCAGCCATATATGTAATATACCTAATTCTTTTTAACTTTTTGGAAAAGACATTAATACTTCTGGAAGGAAGAATCACATTTCTCTTCCAGTGTTTAGAAAAAGACAGGTATGGATAGGATGTTAATTAGATGGACTAATCATGTGAGAAAACAGAAGCTGTGTTTTCCTCTTACGTCTACACGTACATTGGCTAACATGACAGACCAGGTGTCTCAAAAATTACAAGAATATAGGGCAGGTCCACTGATGGCGATACCCAAGTAAATTACCTCGCTTAGCAAAACATATATTTTGCTAGAAGCCGTTGGTAATCGCTGCTTGACATAAGGCTTCCTCGACTACCAAGTCAGGAGCGGTGGTTTCTCCCAGCTTTTTGCTCGGTTCCTCCACCAACAGGTTTGATGGCCATCATATAAGTGAAATATTATTAGCACCACGTGATAATATTAATTACAAAGCACATCCTAGAAAGAGAATGCCTAGATATATTCCTTAATATCTTCCATTCTTATTACTGCCATCAGGAAAACAGGTAGCATCGTAAACTTTATCACAACTCATCCAGTCAATCGATCTGTGCACCTGCCCATCTGATATTCTGAATTACATACGCTGCAGGTACACCCATCAGAGAATATTAAAAACAGCATAAAAAGAAAGTGATAAAGAACAACAAAAACTTTATTCTACAGCGTTTGGAAAAATATATACAGAAACAAACAAATGTTACTGGTGTAAACAACAAGGACGTTAACCATATATTTCTTGTTACAGCTGCAGTAACTAGGAACTTTCACACATCCGTGGCTCACCTCACCGTGGATAACGACCTCCTCGTAGCGTTTCACTTTTCTGTGTTAGACATGTACAGAGGCAGCGGGTTTTGGTGTACATTAGTCTTCGGGCCTAGTTCATGTCCGCTTCGGTCCGTGTAGTCGTTCGTCTGGAGGAGCATTTCCTGTTTTTGTTGAGTGCTAGCAGCGGTTTATTTGGCCTGTTCGGCAGTGTACTCTTTCTGTCCGACCATGATCTGGTCTGTCACCCAAGAGAACAGCTCATTCCACGCATCTTCCGTACTTCTGTTGTAGGAGGACACGCTCGATCCCATTTTGTCATTCATGGCAGCGATTAATGTAGACATTTCACGCGTTTAATCTTTAACGTGACTTAAAGATTTGAACAGATGGACTGTGAAAATTGAAGTACCAACAGGGGAATTTACTTCATGCAGATATTTAATCAGTTTCATATTCAACATGAAATCAACACTTTCTTGAGTAGGTTTAAAATTTAGCAGATTTTCTTTAAGGATGGGATTTGGGAAATAGATGAGTGAGAGGAATTGACTTACAGGAAAGTATTCCTGGGGAATGTTGTAACCTTGGGTGCCATGGCGACCAAAAAGTTGCGTCAGGATTGGTACAACATATTCCAGGTTGTCAAGATTATCCACCACCATACCCAGGTATTTGATCACTCTGGTCACGTGGAAAATCACGCGAGAGTTGTTCTGGAACTGACCAGCAGCGGTTCCTCTGGCGAAGTCGAACTTGTCCTTGATACGTGGGTACAGTTCGAACAGTCTGTAAACATCACCAAGGAGAGAATTAAACAAATGCTGAGGGGGCTTCTCTGGGTCTAAATATGCGTGAATATAAAATACAGAGGGCTAAACAAAGGGCTAAACAGAGGACTCTGATAGTACATTTAACGGAATATAAGGCAAACATAAAATGTAATGTAACACTGTGAAATATCATCAAGGCATGATCTAATAGGTGCCATGCATGCCATGCAGTAACTGTATTTGTGGTCTTCGTAAATCACATCACTCTTGAGTTCATAAGGTTACCTGAGGAAAAGTTGAATGCCCGTTTCCGTGGGGTCACCCTTAACGTAGGAGGCCCACGATGACCGAACCATGTTCTTTTGATAGTCATTAAGTCGTGGGTACCTTCCCTGCTCCTTGAATCGGATGCACTCGAATAGCCTGTGGAAAGACAAAGTCTTGTTATCGATAGTGCTTTCCGTTTAGTATTAGGCGATATATCATCGAGTTTGTTACGGAATTTTATCAAATAAAGGTGTGAACACAGAGAGTTAAAGCAGAGCGGAAAGGGCAATGTGACAGTATGAAAATTGTCACTAGTAATCATTGAAATGAGGCCTGTTGTTAATTTACCTCAATTAGCTATGCAAAGCGCTAAGATACTTAACAGTAGGTTTGAAAACAACTGTCAATGTGGAGCAAATGACTATACCTCGACACGCTATACTTACTGAAGAAACACAGCCTCGGCTGTTCTGTCGATGTAACTCTGAGACTAAAAGAGTAGGAAAGTAAGAAATGAATATATGTCCATATATGGAAGGATGGTACAAATGTGTTAACATTTTTTTCTCATTAACATTAAAGATTTACACAGCCAAAATATTCCATGATACCAAAAGTGCTAAAGTCTACCTGGCATTATCCCGACGGAGTTGACGCTTTAGTAAAGGTACGGCAATAATAATACGACGCTATATACGCATGAACAGAAGTTTGCATCGTTTGGGCTTGGCTAGGTCGTTCAAGTATATATTTTAACGCGATATTCAGCAGTCAGTCATTTCAAGTTTAAGGCAAGGTTAAAAATCGCACTTGACGTTGAAAGCCAAAGCACAGGCATATATCTTAAGATAAATCTAATGCCGATCCCGTGCCAGCTGGATTGAGATTGAGTGGCTTTCATTAAACTACCGTCACTTGTGGAGCTATAAACAAGGGCTAGGATAAAGCTGACGGTAGTAAAATAAAGCTTTAAATTTCTGAAAAAAATGTTATGGTCAATTTTTATTGATTCCAAAAAATAATTATAATGCTAAGAGCCCTACTTTAGAATCCTACATACATGCTGTACATCTGGTAGAAACATTTCGGAGGTATGTGCATGAAAAAACGGCTGAGCCATAAAATAAAAATGATAAACTGAAGAATATTGCACACATAAACTTTTTCCACTCAACTCCGCTGGGCGAGTTTACAGTTCCCTTGGAGAAGTGAAGATGACAGTACATAGATGTCTTATATACAGAGCATCTCAGATGGTTGTGGTGAGATCATGCCTATGTTGTTGGCGACAGACAGATGGGTAAGAATCTTGCTGATGTCAATCACGCATAATGACAAGGGCATCAAGAGTCCACTGAGATGGTATGGAGATGAACATGCAAAGTTGCATGAAGAATAACGTTTAGCAATACTGTTTAGCAATTTCATCAGAGTATCTTAACCGTAGTCTTTGTGGACGTAGTCTATGTTTAAGTTTTTATTTTACAGAATGAGGGGACAAGGAGGGAGTACAAAGTTTTAAGGGTAAGCTATGGACAATTTCCAAGATTGCCACTTTGAAAATCAAGCCATAGGTAAAATGTATTGAAGCGAATCGCCTATTGATGAAGTATTGTTCTTAATATTTTTCTATCTTTGTCTGTATTTGACCTTCTGGGCCAATAAAATTGAAACAAAATGTTTGATAAATATGAAAATTAAGCGATATTCTATAAAGAGTATATTTACGTTG
Organism: Acanthopleura granulata; assembly: GCA_016165875.1. Classification (NCBI taxonomy): domain Eukaryota; kingdom Metazoa; phylum Mollusca; class Polyplacophora; order Chitonida; family Chitonidae; genus Acanthopleura; species Acanthopleura granulata. The sequence goes on along the minus strand of JABBOT010000001.1, from coordinate 44,662,676 downwards.
CCAAAGTCGCTAGGAATTTGTATTAATTTTCACTTGATAGACACAAGCGTGAATTGTCACGGTGAATTACTGCAAAATCAAGTGTAATTGCAAAAAGCCCACAAGCCCTTGCATAATGACAGAAGGTACTTAAGCATTCAATACATCTAGGGATGTAGGAAATGAGAGCTCTTAAAGCATTCAAGATGATATTCCTTTCTTGCTACTACTCTGTATATTCTTGTACAAATGACGGGGTCGAACAGGTTTGCCAGTCTCTGTCTGCTATTTGGAGAACGGTAGTATTGAATAACACCATATAACCTCCATTGTTCACTAGTTCTGATTATAAATAGCCGTAGCCGAGGGTGGAACATACAGGCTATTGTCAGGACTTCTCCGACAGATCGACTATAAGCTTTATATTCTTGTACAACGAAGTAGGTCAAACAGGTTTTCTCATCTGCGTCTGCTATTTGCACAAAGGTATTACGTGATGACCCTGAATAGCCGTCACGGCCAGTAGTTTTCCTCCTCTTGGGAAATGACCAACTTTCTTAGCCGTCCATTAACCCCATCTATATTTAAATGCCTTAGCAGACCTCAGTTCATGACTTACCTGCGGTCTTGAAATAGACCATCTGAGGACATCTGAATAGTGAAACATAACAAAATAGCACAACGCTCAAGTGAGAAAGTCTGTTTGAATCTGAAATGTTAGAAGTCTAGGGACAGTTGTGTATTTTAAATGCAGTTTGAGTACAAAAAGAGCTTAAATGACAAATGAGGTAACGCCTGCTTGATTGAAGACAGGGAACCCCGATTGGAATCGACTCAGATGTTTATAGTTAGGCATGTTATTTTCAACCTGAAAACTCACCTGTTTAGTCCACACATAATTTACGTGTTTTAGTTTATTCTAGAGTAATATATATTGATAAATATGTTAGCAATGGTGTTGTAATTCTTATATCTGTGAATATTAAAAAAATTGAACAGTCAACCAACTTGATTTTATTTAAAACATTATAGTCTTTCCTTTGAAGATGCATATGATCATGTACTAAATGTTTAAGTTGGAAAGAACGGCACAAGACCTTGATCTGTGTTTGTCTACTGCATGAACTGAGGAATTTTATTGGTATATTGAAGAGTGATCGTGGCGTAGGTCGGTGTGCCTATTAGTAAGGAGAACGGACAGCAGTGTAAGAGTCTATGTAATATTTATACATGTAATAGAGAAAATCTTAGTTACGTCTCCAATGTCCATACTTTTTCGATACACAGGTATTTCATCCAAAATCATGTATCTATGACCCGATTTTGTTCATAAGAACGTATTTAATGACGACAGCAAGCGTGAGGGAAAAATATCAGGTGAAAAAACTGACGTAAGGGACACTTAAAGCAATGAATTACATGTATAACAGTAACTGTGTTGATGAATTTAAGATAGCAATGAAATGTTTGAAGTTAGCCAATGTTATGTTTCGGACAATGCATTAAAGGAATACTTGAAGTGGAAATATTTGCACCTTGATGTATACTAGGTTGTGTACTATTGTGCCGATTACCCTAGAATTACCCGGTCTACACAGCTATTCATCAAACATACTACATGTATAACGGTAACTGTGTTGATGAATTTAAGGCAGTAATGAAATGTTTGAAGTTAGCCAATGTTATGTTTCGGACAATGTATTAAAGGAAAGCTTGCTGTTGAAATATTTGCACCTTGATGTATACTAGGTTGTGTAGTATGCTGCAGATTATCAGAGAATTACCCGGACGACACAGCTATGTATCAAACTTGTGTACAAGCGTCCTAAAGAACAGAGTAATTCAGTAGCACGAAAAGATACCCGATGCACAGTTCGGTTTTAAAAATGGACCAGTTGGTGGTATGTGTGCATTGTTTCTAAACAGTCTCTTTCCCGTTAAAGGACATAAAGTGAAAAAATTTCTTGACTGAGTTAACGTATACAGAGAGGTCGTGGGCTATACAAAATGCTTAGACTTTGAATCTGCATGCTGATCTCGGACTCTGATGTATGGCTAAATAACCTAGCGACAATCTATCATTATTGCTTTTTGCTGACGACATTATCCAAGTAGAAACAAGAAGTTCAGAATAGTTTAAAAGCGTTACATGAAAATGGTTATAAATGGAGATGTAAGATTTAATTTCAACAAATAAAAACAGTTCTGGTTGTAGAAGCTTTGATTATAAATGCTGCACACTTTGCAAGGCACCATGGTACTTAGGCAGAAAATGTTGAAGAGTATTATTATGGAAATAATATAATGCACCTTTACTTCTCTTAAACCCTTGAGACCTCTTTCATACACAAAAAAGCTATGTAAAAGTGTCAGCGATCTATTTTGGAGTTTAAAATATGGGTTTTAAAACTAGAGTGATTTGGAGTGACGTGTGATATGTACGGATGTAAAGATTGATAGGTATGAACAGATCTGACGGATATTTTAGCCAAAGTTTTGTGATTGTCATAATCAAAAGGCTTTTGCCGAACTTGAATGTCCTACTTGTTTCCTTACATGGATATTTGAAATGGGAGGTCGGTTTCAAGCTATGTCTGCTTTAAATAAAAAATGAATCACAGGAGAGCACTGACTGGATTAAGAGGCTTATTCCTTGAAATAAGAGTAGAAACAGGACGCCATGTTTGATGTCAAAAAAGAGAAGTGTAAAATATGTACAATAAATGCGGTTGAAAACATTGTTATTTCTATATACTAAGTATTTGTCTATTTTATACCTCCTTTGCTACGTGTTTATCTGGCCAATTGTCTGGAAGAAAACCAAACACTTATATAAACTGGTAGAGCTATTGTCTTTCAATTCTGAGAATATAGTCTTTAATAATCCTCTGGTCAAGTTTTACTGAACATATCGTTTGATATTTAGAAAAGTGGCATGTATCTAGAAACGCACATTAATAATTACCTTGCCTTAGGATATTTCATAATAGTTGACGAATGTCTGAATTGGCGGTTAGATTAAGAGATATTTATAAATCTGTCGGGTGTTTAAGAAAAAGTTGTATGATTGTCATAATGGAGAGGCCTTTGCCAAACCTCGAATCCCCTAAATTGTTTCCTTATATGGGTATCTAAAATGGGAGGACGGCTTAAAGATATATCTGCAATAAATAAAAAATGAATCACAGGAGAGCACTGACTGGATTAAGAAGCTCATCTCATCAATAAGAATAGAAACATGACGTCATGGGAGCAACAGTTTGGTGAGAAAAAAAGAAAAATTGTAAAATATATACAATAAATACGATTGAAAAGATTGTTATTTCTATATATTTGTCTATTTTAGAGTTTCTTTCCTACATGTTTATTTGGCCAATTGTCTGGAAGAAAACCAAACACTTATATAAACTGGTAGAGCTATTGCCTTGCAATTCTAAAAATAATATCTTTAAAAATACTCCAGTGCAAATTTTCTATACATATTATTTGGTGTTTGCAAAAGTGACATGTGTCGAAAGAAGCTTAATAATCAACTTGGAAGATACTTCATAACAGTCGATATTTTGTAAGTATAAAATACATGGAATAAATCATTCTGGGATGACTTTTGATGGAGTGATCGCCTGAACATTTTATCTGTCATTTGTGAATGTTAAATGCTCCTTGCCCTCTTGTTGTACACAGAGGGTTAATGGACGGTTACGAAAGTTGGTGATTTCCTAGCAGGAGGAGGACTAGTGGGTCGTGACAGCTATTCAGGGTCATCACGTCATACTTTGTGCAAATGGCAGACAGGCATGGGGAAACCTGTTTGACCTGCTCGATACCAAGACAAGACATTACAATTACATACCAATCCTTCCTAAAAAGACGTTTTGTCGTTTCAAGGCAATCTGAATTCTGTAACCTCTCCTCAACTCCCGCGCACCCATAACCACTTCTGTTCTGCACAGCATGGTATACACACAACTGAAGGACGATTACATCACTTGCCCTGGAGGAGGATATCTAGTGGACAGTAAAGATTATATGTGGGTATCCAATTCTACCATTATCCAAACAACAGACCTAGATGGAGAAACCTTTTTGATTTGGTTAATTGTACAGGGATATAAATCCCAGTAATGACAGGGGATTAATATCCTGCATACGGTAAACACTCTGGTTTATACACTCTCTCGTTTATTTAATGTTTTCAGTACGGTCTATAATTTTACAAGACATTGACCTGGTGGGAAATAAACTTGATTTTGTGGCAATTATTGAGAATTTCCGATGGTATGTTTCTATTTAAAATCAATATCATTTTCTTCATTTCATGCAGAGTAATATTTTTCTTTGGAATACATCACTTAGAACAATATTTTATGACATAAATTTCATATCTTTTGTTTTATTTCTACTGGACCATAAAATCAGATGTAGGGTAGGGTGAGCCTGAGTACAACACTTGACCAAGAGACTCACATGTTTTTGTAATGCTTGTGGTGCGAAAGATTCGATTAAATATATTCTCTTTACTTTTTCTCAACCCTTTCACCTAGGACTTGGGTTTGTGTGGTTTTCAGAGTGGAAATCCTGGAAATTGTCCAAAGATTTAACAGCCTGCCACCGACTACCCCCGCATAACTGTGTGAAATGAAAACTGGAACACAAAGTGCGGCCACAAAAGATTACATTTAAGCTTCTGCGCTGACATTGTTCCACAGTACTGCGAAACGTTATGCTTCACGTTCCACTGCACTTGTGTTCATCTCCAAATCGTCTTTTTCGGGCTCCTGAGGGGAAGATCAATATAGGCGATTGACAGCAGGAATACACTTGCCCATTTGTCTGTCAGAAAGAACATGGGCGTGGCCTCAGAACAGCCATCTCAAAAGTCGTATATAAGACACCTGCCTATGTATCAACGTCACTTCTCCAAGAGATTAACGTGAACCCTCACTATTTAACTGAGGAAAGAATTTGAGCGGAAAATGGTAGGTGTCTTTTATTTTTCACATGTCTAGTATGATCAGTTTGTGTCTTTATTGATGCAAACATTCCGAAATGATACCACTTAATGTAGCATGCATGTTTACACTCTGCATTGAATGAAAATTAGGATAACGTTTTATTTTCGAATTGTCAGTTTAATGAAGATACTCGTCACTCCAGTTATCTAAGGAAGCAAGCGGGCCTACGTGATTTACTGTGTAGATTATGAACGCTAATAAGTGATACTTGCTGAGACACTAAATCATTGTATTCCCTTCCCCTTAATTAGATGTCTGCATTAGGTAAGGTAAAACCATGCTTGGAGATATATTTATTTCTTACAATTTTTTCTTTCAGTCTCAGAGTTACATCGAGAAAACAGCCGAGGCTGTGTTCCTTCAGTAAGTATCCCATGTGGATGTGGTCAGTTACTAAATTTCCAAATTGTTTTAAAAGCTGAAGTTAAATATTTAAAAGCCTTGAACACTAACTAGGTCAAACTGACAGCAGACCTCCTTCTGTCACCCTGCCCTTTCTTGTGTGATTTTACTCTCGACATGTTGTGGTCTTTTGCATTGCAAAAGAGATGAGCTTGTGTATTTGTTTTAAGATATCAAGCTAAGACAGGAAAAATTCTGATGATAAACATGACATTGTCTTGAAATACAGCCTAATACCAAACTTTGCCTGTCTTTAGACTCTTCGAGTGCATCCGATTCAAGGAGCAGGGAAGGTACCCACGACTTGATGACTGTCAGAAGAACATGATCCGGTCATCATGGGCCTCCTACGTTAAGGGTGACCCAACGGAGACTGGCATCCAACTCTTCCTGAGGTAAACTTATTAACTGGAGGTTGATTTGATTTACAAAGACTCGTATTAATCACTATCTTGCATGACACATGTCTAGATCGTACTTTAATGATCTTTCACTGTATTATATTTTGTTTCTAGCTTTCCATATCTTTCAGTAAATGTACTATCGGAGTCCTCCGTAATTTTTTTCTATACGAAATTCATACAGCTTTAGACCCAGTGGAGGTGACTTGCATTTGTGTGTCTAACTCTCTACTTTATGATGTTTACAGACTGTTCGAGCTGTACCCACGTACCAAGGACAAGTTCGACTTCGCCAGAGGAACCGCTGCTGGTCAGTTCCAGAACAACTCTCGCGTGATCTTCCACGTGACCAGAGTGATCAAATACCTGGGTATGGTGGTGGATAATCTTGACAACCTGGAAGATGTTGTACCAATCCTGAAGCAACTTGGTGGTCGTCATGGTACTCACGGTTACAACATTCCCCAGGAATACTTTCCTGTAAGTAAATCCCGCTCTGAGCTGCATTTGGCTCAGTCTATCCTTACGAAAACTCCGGATGAAAAGTATTTACATTAAACAAATAGAATTTCTGAATTACAATAAATTACAGCAAAGTATTGCTAGAACGAAAACATCCAGGTAGTTTATATATTCTGGTATTATCTTGTTTGCAGTATCTGGGACGAGCCATGAACGACAAAATGGGATCGAGCGTGTCCTCCTACAACAGAAGTACGGAAGATGCGTGGAATGAGCTGTTCTCTTGGGTGACGGACCAGATCACGGCCGGACAGAAAGAGTACACTGCCGAACAGGCCAAATAAACCGTCGCTAGCAGCATCACAACAACAGGACATGCTTCACCATACAAGGGCTACACGGACCGAAACGGACATGGACTAGGCCCGAAGGCTAATGGACTGTACACTAAAACCCGCTGCCCCTTTTGTACATATGTAAACTAGACCAGTGAAATTCTATGACATTTTCATTGTTTGAAAGTTGCATGTTACAGCCGCTGTAACAAAAATTTAGACCCCGTTCGTCTCATTTGTTTGCTTTATATCTATTTTGTCATCCTTTGTCGAATAAAATTGTTACTGTTCTAAAACTAGCAGCATTTCAGCTGGTTATACATTTCCCAGAGGGCGCATGGAGTGTAAGCACTTCAAGGCGTGGGATATAGAGGTTCACGGAATGATTGACTGGCAGATTTATGTTAAACTTTGCAATGCTTGGTAAAGCGTGATATATGTTTTTGTTATACGAAAGTAAGAAGGTCGATTGACATTAAGGAAAATATTTAATTGGTGATTTATGTCCTGTTAATAATATTTCCTCTATACGGCGTGGATTAGCATTATGGTGGTAGGAAGGATGGTGATGCCTCAAAGCCATTGTAATGCGCTAGCTCAGTGAAAACTCTGCCACGGAGGCCCATCAAAGGAAAGCAAATAGGCTGCGGTTTTGGTCGTTACGATATCTAGGCTATTGATATTATGTCCTCTGTTACACTCTTTTAACGATATTTCATTTTTCTTTGAGTGCCGTGAAACTTTTTGTTGGAAGAATCCTTGCAGAGTCTGGGGTAACCACTGCGGTTCGCTTGGTGGCAGGAAACCTTCTGTCGAATAGCTCAAGGGAATCATTTCTAACAAAAATATATTCGTGAAATTTAGGAGACTGTAAGACAGGTAACATCCTTGGTTCACTTTAATCCAGCCGTCCCAGTGGATTAATGAAGGTACCTGGGATAACAACGAGGTTGACCTATAATTCAAACGAACTAGCGGGATGTCGAGAATGGATTCCGTCACAGCAGTGAAGGTGACTTACACAAAGTGTGTGTAGCTGTGCATTCTGGATAGTCAGGCTGCCGCGGTGGAAGATCACAACGGTAATATGTTACACTAGCGCTTTGATTTTCCTTATTATTCAATTTCAACCCCACAAATAATTATATAATTATATCCTAAATCACCACAAAAAGCTTACATTTTTTCTTTACAACATATCAAAAAATCAGCTTAGGATATAATTCATATCGGTAACATCCAGTCCGGAAGGGCATAGTAACTGTGTACAAAAAGTTGTTGATTCTGTCAAATCAGAGAAGATTCTGATATACCGGCATGGTTTTTGTAGCTAGCATTTGTGGCAGTATTACAAAGTGAATGTTTTAGCACTGGTCATTTATTCATTTAATGAAATATCTCATCGTTTGCTTGGATCGAGGCAGTGTAAATGGCCAAAACTTGCGTAATTATACCATTGGTGTTTATTTACCACACGCACACCAGTAACACTCCTATCATCATGTGTATTAACTTGAATTGTGTTCCATACTTTACATAGAAATCAAATGATGTGAAATACTTTCACCAAGGAGGGCTTATAAAGCCGTAGGCTGATATCTTAACGAGAAATAACACAAATATCGTATATGTGATACATAAAAACAGCCATATGTGAAAGTTATTAACTCTGGTTGTGCCTAATTTTCTTCACGTGATAGACGTTAATGTAGAGCGGGAACGTCGTCCTCAGCGCGAGTAACATGTACCGATCGATCCGTTATAGTGAAGGGTACTTCGTGTTCGCTGTGAAGTCTACCCGCCACCTACTTCCCACTTTGTGAGGCATGTTACTCGAGTAGCCCAGACAAACACTGGCTTCAATTACAAAAACACACCCTAGAAAAAGAATGTCGCGGTGGTTTCTCCCAGCTTTTCGCTCGGTTTCCTGCACCAACAGGTTTGATGGCCATCATATAAGCGAAATATTATTAGCACCACGTGGTAACATTAATTACAAAAACACACCCTAGAAAAACAATGTCTAGATATAATCCTTAATGTCTCCCAGTCTTATTACTGCCATCCGATAAACAGGTAACATGCTAATATCAAAGTATTGTAAACTTTATCCCAACTCAGCCAGTCAATCGATCCGTGCACCTGCCCATCTGATATTCTGAATTACATATCTCACATGTACACCAATAACTTTATTGTAGAGAGGGTGGAAAAATATATATGCAAAAATAAACAAATGTGATTGGTCTAAAGGTGAAGCATGGTAGCCACATATTTTGTGTTACAGCTGCATTAACTAGGAACTCCATCGTGGATAATGATCTCCTCGTAGATTTTCACTTTTCTAACAGATAGATATTTACAAAAGGGGCAGCGTGTTTTAGTGTACAGTCCAATGGTCTTCGGCTCTGACCCATGTACGTATCGGTCCGTGTAGCCGTTGTATGGTGAAGCCTTTTCTGTTGTTGTTGAGTGCTAGCGGCGGTTTACTTGGCCTGTTCGGCAGTGTACTCTTTCTGTCCGACCGTGATCTGGTCTGTCACCCAAGAGAACAGCTCATTCCACGCATCTTCCGTATTTCTGTTGTAGGAGGACACGCTCGATCCCATTTTGTCATTCATGGCACGTCCCAGATACTGCAAACAGGAAAGTACAACAGTTTTGTAGCGATTAATGTAGACATTAATCTTTAACGTGACTTAAAGATTTGAACAGATGGACTATGAAAATTGAAGTACCAACAGGGGAATTTACTTCATGCAGATATTTAATCAGTTTCATATTCAACATGACGTCAACACTTTCTTGAATAGGTTTAAAATTTATTAGATTCTCTTTAAGGATGGGATTTAGGAAATAGATGAGTGAGAGGAATTGACTTACAGGAAAGTATTCCTGGGGAATGTTGTAACCGTGAGTACAATGGCGACCACCAAGTTGCTTCAGGATTGGTACAACATATTCCAGGTTGTCAAGATTATCCACCACCATACCCAGGTATTTGATCACTCTGGTCACGTGAAAAATCACGCGAGAGTTGTTCTGGAACTGACCAGCAGCGGTTCCTCTGGCGAAGTCGAACTTGTCCTTGATACGTGGGTACAGTTCGAACAGTCTGTAAACATCACCAAGGAGAGAATTAAACAAATGCTGAGGGGGCTTCTCTGGGTCTAAATATGCGTGAATATAGAATACAGAGGGCTAAACAAAGGGCTAAACAGAGGACTCTGATAGTACATTTAACGGAATATAAGGCAAACATAAAATGTAATGTAACACTGTGAAATATCATCAAGGCATGATCTAATAGGTGCCATGCATGCCATGCAGTAACTGTATTTGTGGTCTTCGTAAATCACATCACTCTTGAGTTCATAAGGTTACCTGAGGAAAAGTTGAATGCCCGTTTCCGTGGGGTCACCCTTAACGTAGGAGGCCCACGATGACCGAACCATGTTCTCTTGATAGTCATTAAGTCGTGGGTACCTTCCCTGCTCCTTGAATCGGATGCACTCGAATAGCCTGTTTAAAGACAAAGTCTTGTTATCGATAGTGCTTTCCGTTTAGTATTAGGCGATATATCATCGAGTTTGTTACGGAATTTTATCAAATAAAGGTGTGAACACAGAGAGTTAAAGCAGAGCGGAAAGGGCAATGTGACAGTATGAAAATTGTCACTAGTAATCATTGAAATGAGGCCTGTTGTTAATTTACCTCAATTAGCTATGCAAAGCGCTAAGATACTTAACAGTAGGTTTGAAAACAACTGTCAATGTGGAGCAAATGACTATACCTCGACACGCTATACTTACTGAAGAAACACAGCCTCGGCTGTTCTGTCGATGTAACTCTGAGACTAAAAGAGTAGGAAAGTAAGAAATGAATATATGTCCATATATGGAAGGATGGTACAAATGTGTTAACATTTTTTTCTCATTAACATTAAAGATTTACACAGCCAAAATATTCCATGATACCAAAAGTGCTAAAGTCTACCTGGCATTATCCCGACAGAGTTGACGCTTTAGTAAAGGTACGGCAATAATAATACGACGCTATATACGCATGAACAGAAGTTTGCATCGTTTGGGCTTGGCTAGGTCGTTCAAGTATATATTTTAACGCGATATTCAGCAGTCAGTCATTTCAAGCTTAAGGCAAGGTTAAAAAACGCACTTTACGTTGAAAGCCAACGCACAGGCATATATCTTAAGATAAATCTAATGCCAATCCCGTGCCAGCTGGATTGAGATTGAGTGGCTTTCATTAAACTAGCGTCATTGTGGAGCTGTAAAGAGGGGCTAGGATAAAGCTGACGGTAGTAAAATAAAGCTTTAAATTTCTGAAAAAAATGTTATGGTCAATTTTTATTGATTCCAAAAAATAATTATAATGCTAAGAGCCCTACTTTAGAATCCTACATACATGCTGTACATCTGGTAAAAACATTTCGGAGGTATGTGCATGAAAAAACGGCTGAGCCATAAAATAAAAATGATAAACTGAAGAATATTGCACACATGAACTTTTTCCACTCAACTCCGCTGGGCGAGTTTACAGTTCCCTTGGAGAAGTGAAGATGACAGTACATAGATGTCTTATATACAGAGCATCTCAGATGGTTGTGGTGAGATCATGCCTATGTTGTTGGCGACAGACAGATGGGTAAGAATCTTGCTGATGTCAATCACGCATAATGACAAGGGCATCAAGAGTCCACTGAGATGGTATGGAGATGAACATGCAAAGTTGCATGAAGAATAACGTTTAGCAATACTGTTTAGCAATTTCATCAGAGTATCTTAACCGTAGTCTTTGTGGACGTAGTCTATGTTTAAGTTTTTATTTTACAGAATGAGGGGACAAGGAGGGAGTACAAAGTTTTAAGGGTAAGCTATGGACAATTTCCAAGATTGCCACTTTGAAAATCAAGCCATAGGTAAAATGTATTGAAGCGAATCGCCTATTGATGAAGTATTGTTCTTAATATTTTTCTATCTTTGTCTGTATTTGACCTTCTGGGCCAACAAAATTGAAACAAACTGTTTGATAAATATGAAAATTAAGCGATATTCTATAAAGAGTATATTTACGTTGCCAAAGTTGCTAGGAATTTGTATAAACTTTCGTGAATTGTCACGGTGAATTACTGCAAAACCAAGTGTAATTACAAAAAGCCCACAAGCCCTAGCATAATGACAAAAGGTACTTAAGCATTCAATACATCTAGGGATGTAGGAAATGAGAGCTCTTAAAGCATTCAAGATGATATTCCTTTCTTGCTACTACTCTGTATATTTTTGTACAAATGACGGGGTCGAACAGGTTTGCCAGTCTCTGTCTGCTATTTGGAGAACGGTAGTATTGAATAACACCATATAACCTCCATTGTTCACTAGTTCTGATTATAAATAGCCGTAGCCGAGGGTGGAACATACAGGCTATTGTCAGGACTTCCCCGACAGATCGACTATAAGCTTTATATTCTTGTACAACAAAGTAGGTCAAACAGGTTTTCTCATCTGCGTCTGCTATTTGCACAAAGGTATTACGTGATGACCCTGAATAGCCGTCACGGCCAGTAGTTTTCCTCCTCTTGGGAAATGACCAACTTTCTTAGCCGTCCATTAACCCCATCTGTATTTAAATGCCTTAGCAGACCTCAGTTCATGACTTACCTGCGGTCTTGAAATAGACCATCTGAGGACATCTGAATAGTGAAACATAACAAAATAGCACAACGCTCAAGTGAGAAAGTCTGTTTGAATCTGAAATGTTAGAAGTCTAGGGACAGTTGTGTATTTTAAATGCAGTTTGAGTACAAAAAGAGCTTAAATGACAAATGAGGTAACGCCTGCTTGATTGAAGACAGGGAACCCCGATTGGAATCGACTCAGATGTTTATAGTTAGGCATGTTATTTTCAACCTGAAAACTCACCTGTTTAGTCCACACATAATTTACGTGTTTTAGTTTATTCTAGAGTAATATATATTGATAAATATGTTAGCAATGGTGTTGTAATTCTTATATCTGTGAATATTAAAAAAATTGAACAGTCAATCAACTTGATTTTATTTAAAACATTATAGTCTTCCCTTTGAAGATGCATATGATCATGTACTAAATGTTTAAGTTGGAAAGAACGGCACAAGACCTTGATCTTTGTTTGTCTACTGCATGAACTGAGGAATTTTATTGGTATATTGAAGAGTGATCGTGGCGTAGGTCGGTGTGCCTATTAGTAAGGAGAACGGACAGCAGTGTAAGAGTCTATGTAATATTTATACATGTAATAGAGAAAATCTTAGTTACGTCTCCAATGTCCATACTTTTTCGATACACAGGTATTTCATCCAAAATCATGTATCTATGACCCGATTTTGTTCATAAGAACGTATTTAATGACGACAGCAAGCGTGAGGGAAAAATATCAGGTGAAAAAACTGACGTAAGGAATACTTAAAGCAATGAATTACATGTATAACAGTAACCGTGTTGATGAATTTAAGATAGCAATGAAATGTTTGAAGTTAGCCAATGTTATGTTTCGGACAATGTAGTAAAGGAAAACTTGAAGTGGAAATATTTGCACCTTGATGTATACTAGGTTGTGTACTATTGTGCCGATTACCCTAGAATTACCCGGTCTACACAGCTATTCATCAAACATACTACATGTATAACGGTAACTGTGTTGATGAAATTAAGGCAGTAATGAAATATTTGAAGTTAGCCAATGTTATGTTTCGGACAATGTATTAAAGAAATACTTGCTGCTGAAATATTTGCACCTTGATGTATACTAGGTTGTGTAGTATGCTGCAGATTATCAGAGAATTACCCGGACGACACAGCTATTTATCAAACTTATGTACAAGCGTCCTAAAGAACAGAGTAATTCAGTAGCACGAAAAGATACTCCATGCACAGTTCGGTTTTAAAAATGGACCAGTTGGTGGTATGTGTACATTGTTTCTAAACAGTCTCTTTCCCGTTAAAGGACATAAAGTGAAAAAATTTCTTGACTGAGTTAACGTATACAGAGAGGTCGTGGGCTATACAAAATGCTTAGACTTTGAATCTGCATGCTGATCTCGGACTCTGATGTATGGCTAAATAACCTAGCGACAATCTATCATTATTGCTTTTTGCTGACGACATTATCCAAGTAGAAACAAGAAGTTCAGAATAGTTTAAAAGCGTTACATGAAAATGGTTATAAATGGAGATGTAAGATTTAATTTCAACAAATAAAAACAGTTCTGGTTGTAGAAGCTTTGATTATAAATGCTGCACACTTTGCAAGGCACCATGGTACTTAGGCAGAAAATGTTGAAGAGTATTATTATGGAAATAATATAATGCACCTTTACTTCTCTTAAACCCTTGAGACCTCTTTCATACACAAAAAAGCTATGTAAAAGTGTCAGCGATCTATTTTGGAGTTAAAAAAATATGGGTTTTAAAACTAGAGTGATTTGGAGTGACGTGTGATATGTACGGATGTAAAGATTGATAGGTATGAACAGATCTGACGGATATTTTAGCCAAAGTTTTGTGATTGTCATAATCAAAAGGCTTTTGCCGAACTTGAATGTCCTACTTGTTTCCTTACATGGATATTTGAAATGGGAGGTCGGTTTCAAGCTATGTCTGCTTTAAATAAAAAATGAATCACAGGAGAGCACTGACTGGATTAAGAGGCTTATTCCTTGAAATAAGAGTAGAAACAGGACGCCATGTTTGATGTCAAAAAAGAGAAGTGTAAAATATGTACAATAAATGCGGTTGAAAACATTGTTATTTCTATATACTAAGTATTTGTCCATTTTATACCTCCTTTGCTACGTGTTTATCTGGCCAATTGTCTGGAAGAAAACCAAACACTTATATAAACTGGTAGAGCTATTGTCTTTCAATTCTGAGAATATAGTCTTTAATAATCCTCTGGTCAAGTTTTACTGAACATATCGTTTGATATTTAGAAAAGTGGCATGTATCTAAAAATGCACATTAATAATTACCTTGCCTTAGGATATTTCATAATAGTTGACATTTTGTAAGTATAAAATACATGGAATAAATCATTCTGGGATGACTTTTGATGGAGTGATCGCCTGAACATTATCTGCCATTTGTGAATGTTGAATGCCTCTTGCCCTCCTGTTATACACAGAGGGTTAATGGACGGTTACGTAAGTTGGTGATTTCCTAGCAGGAGGTGGACTAGTGGGTCGTGACATCTATTCAGGGTCATCACGTCATACTGTGTGAAAATAGCAGACAGGCATGGGGAAACCTGTTTGACCTGCTCGATGCCAAGACAAGACATTACAATTACATACCAATCCTTCCTAAAAAGACATTTTGTCGTTTAAAGGCAATCTGAATTCTGTAACCTCTCCTCAACTCCCCCGCACCCATAACCACTTCTGTTCTGCACAGCATGGTATACACACAACTGAAGGACGATTACATCACTTGCCCTGGAGGAGGATATCTAGTGGACAGTAAAGATTATATGTGGGTATCCAATGCTACCATTATCCAAACAACAGACCTAGATGGAGAAACCTTTTTGATCTGGTTAATTGTACAGGGATATAAATCCCAGTAATGACAGGGGGTTAATATCCTGCATACGGTAAACACTCTGGTTTATACACTCTCTCGTTTATTTAATGTTTTCAGTACGGTCTATAATTTTACAAGACATTGACCTGGTGGGAAATAAACTTGATTTTGTGGCAATTATTGAGAATTTCCGATGGTATGTTTCTATTTAAAATCAATATCATTTTCTTCATTTCATGCAGAGTAATATTTTTCTTTGGAATACATCACTTAGAACAATATTTTATGACATAAATTTCATATCTTTTGTTTTATTTCTACTGGACCATAAAATCAGATGTAGTGTAGGGTGAGCCTGAGTACAAAACTTGACCAAGAGACTCACATGTTTTTGTAATGCTTGTGGTGCGAAAGATTCGATTAAATATATTCTCTTTACTTTTTCTCAACCCTTTCACCTAGGACTTGGGTTTGTGTGGTTTTCAGAGTGGAAATCCTGGAAATTGTCCAAAGATTTAACAGCCTGCCACCGACTTCCCCCGCATAACTGTGTGAAATGAAAACTGGAACACAAAGTGCGGCCACAAAAGATTACATTTAAGCTTCTGCGCTGACATTGTTCCACAGTACTGCGAAACGTTATGCTTCACGTTCCACTGCACTTGTGTTCATCTCCAAATCGTCTTTTTCGGGCTCCTGAGGGGAAGATCAATATAGGCGATTGACAGCAGGAATACACTTGCCCATTTGTCTGTCAGAAAGAACATGGGCGTGGCCTCAGAACAGCCATCTCAAAAGTCGTATATAAGACACCTGCCTATGTATCAACGTCACTTCTCCAAGAGATTAACGTGAACCCTCACTATTTAACTGAGGAAAGAATTTGAGCGGAAAATGGTAGGTGTCTTTTATTTTTCACATGTCTAGTATGATCATTTTGTGTCTTTATTGATGCAAACATTCCGAAATGATACCACTTAATGTAGCATGCATGTTTACCCTCTGCATTGAATGAAAATTAGGATAGCGTTTTATTTTCGAATTGTCAGTTTAATGAAGATACTTGTCACTCCAGTTATCTAAGGTACTATTCTGAAAGTCAGAGGATTTTAGTGCCGAATATACGAATCCAGCTCCTGTTAGGCCCACTGTGACTACTTCCAGAAACATGCAATGTGCTTTTGCTTCAGTGTTTTCGATGAAATATACACTTTCTTTACTAAAAGTTAAACTTGACTCAACTGAATACTGAACATGGCGTTAAACACGGAAAGTAGATAGATAAATGAACCAAGCTGGACTACGTGATTTACTGTGTAGATTATGAAAGCTAATAAGTGATACTTATAATAGAGGCACTAAATCATTGTATTCCCTTAATTAGATGTCTCCATTAGATAAGGTAAAACCATGCTTGGGGATATATTTATTTCTTACAATTTTTTCTTTCAGTCTCAGAGTTACATCGAGAAAACAGCCGAGGTTGTGTTCCTTCAGTAAGTATCCCATGTGGATGTGGTCAGTTACTAAATTTCCAAATTGTTTTAAAAGCTGAAGTTAAATATTTAAAAGCCTTGCACACTAACTAGGTCAAACTGACAGCAGACCTCCTTCTGTCACCCTGCCCTTTCTTGTGTGATTTTACTCTCGACATGTTGTGGTCTTTTGCATTGCAAAAGAGATGAGCTTGTGTATTTGTTTTAAGATATCAAGCTAAGACAGGAAAAATTCTTATGATAAACATGACATTGTCTTGAAATACAGCCTAATACCAAACTTTGCCTGTCTTTAGACTCTTCGAGTGCATCCGATTCAAGGAGCAGGGAAGGTATCCACGACTTGATGACTGTCAGAAGAACATGATCCGGTCATCATGGGCCTCCTACGTTAAGGGTGACCCAACGGAGACTGGCATCCAACTCTTCCTGAGGTAAAATTATTAACTGGAGGTTGATTTGATTTACAAAGACTCGTATTAATCACTATCTTGCATGACACATGTCTAGATCGTACTTTAATGAACTTTCACTGTATTATATTTTGTTTCTAGCTTTCCATATCTTTCAGTAAATGTACTATCGGAGTCCTCCGTAATTTTTTTCTATACGAAATTCATACAGCTTTAGACCCAGTGGAGGTGACTTGCATTTGTGTGTCTAACTCTCTACTTTATGATGTTTACAGACTGTTCGAGCTGTACCCACGTACCAAGGACAAGTTCGACTTCGCCAGAGGAACCGCTGCTGGTCAGTTCCAGAACAACTCTCGCGTGATCTTCCACGTGACCAGAGTGATCAAATACCTGGGTATGGTGGTGGATAATCTTGACAACCTGGAAGATGTTGTACCAATCCTGAAGCAACTTGGTGGTCGTCATGGTACTCACGGTTACAACATTCCCCAGGAATACTTTCCTGTAAGTAAATTCCGCTCTGAGCTGCATTTGGCTCAGTCTATCCTTACGAAAACTCCGGATGAAAAGTATTGACATTAAACAAATAGAATTTCTGAATTACAATAAATTACAGCAAAGTATTGCTAGAACGAAAACATCCAGGTAGTTTATATATTCTGCTATTATCTTCTTTGCAGTATCTGGGACGAGCCATGAATGACAAAATGGGATCGAGCGTGTCCTCCTACAACAGAAGTACGGAAGATGCGTGGAATGAGCTGTTCTCTTGGGTGACGGACCAGATCACGGCCGGACAGAAAGAGTACACTGCCGAACAGGCCAAGTAAACCGCCGCTAGCGCTCAACAACAACAGGACATACTTCACCATACAAGGGCTACACGGACCGAAACGGACATGGACTAGGCCCGAAGACTAATGGACTGTACACTAAAACCCGCTGCCCCTTTTGTACATATGTAAACTAGACAAGTGAAATTCTATGACATTTTCATTGTTTGAAAGTTGCATGTTACAGCCGCTGTAACAAAAATTTAGACCCCGTTCTTCACATTTGTTTGCTTTATATCTATTTTGTCATCTTTTATCGAATAAAATTGTTACTGTTCTAAAACTTGCAGCATTTCAGCTGGTTATACATTTCCCAGAGGGCGCATGGAGTGTAAGCACTTCAAGACGTGGGATATAGAGGTTCACGGAATGATTGACTGGCAGATTTATGTTAAACTTTGCAATGCTTGGTAAAGCGTGATATATGTTTTTGTTATACGAAAGTAAGAAGGTCGATTGACATTAAGGAAAACATTTAATTGTTGATTTATGTCCTGTTAAAAATATTTCCTCTATACGGCGTGGATTAGCATTATGGTGGTAGGAAGAATGGTGATGCCTCAAAGCCATTGTAATGCGCTAGCTCAGTGAAAACTCTGCCACGGAGGCCCATCAAAGGAAAGCAAAAGGCTGCGTTTTTGTTCGTTACGATATCTAGGCTATTGATATTATGTCCTCTGTTACACTCTTTTAACGATATTTCATTTTTCTTTGAGTGCCGTGGAACTTTTTGTTGGAAGAATCCGTGCAGAGTCTGGGGAAACCACTGCGGTTCGCTTGGTGGCAGAAAACCTTCTGTCGAATAGCTCAAGGGAATCACTTCTAGCAAAAATATATTCGTGAAATTTAGGAGACTGTAAGACAGGTAACATCCTTGGTTCACTTTAATCCAGCCGTCCCAGTGGATTAAGGTACCTGGGATAACAACGAGGTTGACCTATAATTCAAACGAACTAGCGGGATGTCGAGAATGGATTCCGTCACAGCAGTGAAGGTGACTTACACAAAGTGTGTGTAGCTATGCATTCTGGATAGTCAGACTGCCGCGGTGGAAGATCACAACGGTAATATGTTACACTAGCGCTTTGATTTTCCTTATTATTCAACTTTAACCCCACAAATAATTATATAATTATATCCTAAATCACCACAAACAGCTTAGATTTTTTCTTTACAACATATCAAAAAATCAGCTTAGGATATAATTCATATCGGTAACATCCAGTCCGGAAGGGCATAGCAACTCTGTACAAAAAGTTGTTGATTCTGTCAAATCAGAGAAGATTCTGATATACCGGTATGGTTTTTGTAGCTAGCATTTGTGGCAGTATTACAAAGTGAATGTTTTAGCACTGGTCATTTATTCATTTAATGAAATATCTCATAGTTTGCTTGGATCGAGGCAGTGTAAATGGCCAAAACTTGCGTCATTATATCAGTGGTGTTTATTTACCACACTCACACCGGTAACATTCCTATCATCATGTGAATTAATCTGAATTGTGTTCTATACTTTCCAAACTTGCGTCATTATATCATTGGTGTTTATTTACCACACGCACACCAGTAACACTCCTATCATCATGTGTATTAACCTGAATTGTGTTCCATACTTTACATAGAAATCAAATGATGTGAAATGCTTTCACCACGGAGGGCTTATAAAGCCGTAGGCTGATATCTTAACGAGAAATAACACAAATATCGTATATGTGATACATAAAAACAGCCACATGTGAAAGTTATTAACTCTGGTTGTGCCTAATTTTCTTCACGTGATAGACGTTAATGTAGAGTGAAGTGTTATAGTGAAGGGTACTTCGTGTTCGCCGTGAAGTCTACCCGCCACCTACTTCCCACTTTGTGAGGCATGTTACTCGAGCAGCCCAGACAAACACTGGGTTCTGGAATGGTTTTTACGTGCCAGTCTTTGAATAGTAAGGCACCAGAAAGTAATTACTTGCAGATTAAAAATCTAAACTCTTATCACTTACACAGCTACTTAAACTTAAGTCAGCTTCGATGTTTTTCCGGGTTCCGTAAAACACCGTTCAATTACTGAATCTATACTTCTGAAAGGAAAAAATCACATTTCTCTTCAAATTTTTGAGAAAAGAAAAGGTATGGATAGGTTGCCCATTAGATGGACTAATATTGTGAGAAAACAGAAAGTGTTTTCCTCTTATATTTACATGTTCGTTAGATACAATTACAGAGCAGGTGTCCCTAAAATTACAGGGATATAGGGTATGTCCACTGATGGCAATACCCAAGTAAACATCCCGGTTTAGAAATGTATATATACATATATGGCTAGAAGGCGTTCGCAAGAGTTGCTTGACAGAAGGAATCCTCGGCTTCCAAGTAAGGCGCGGTGGTTTCTCCCAGCATTTCGCTCGGTTTCCTGCACCAACAGGTTTGATAGCCATCATATAAGTGAAATATTATTAGCACCACGTGGTAACATTAATTACAAAAACACACCCTAGAAAAACAATGTCTAGATATAATCCTTAATGTCTCCCAGTCTTAGTACTGCCATCCGATAAACAGGTAACATGCTAATATCAAAGTGTTGTAAACTTTATCCCAACTCAGCCAGTCAATCGATCCGTGCACCTGCCCATCTGAATTACATATCTCACATGTACACCCATCAGAGAATATTAAAAACAGCATAAAAACAAAGTTAAAAAGAATAACAATAACAACTTTATTCTGCAGCGGGTGGAAAAATATATACAAAAACAAACAAATGTGATTGGTCTAAAGGTGAAGCATGGTGGCCACATATTTTGTGTTACAGCTGCATTAACTAGGAACTCCATCGTGGATAATGATCTCCTCGAAGAATTTCACATTTCTAACTTAGATATTTACGAAAGGGGCAGGGGGTTTTAGTGTACGGTCCAATGGTCTTCGGCTCTGACCCATGTACGTATCGGTCCGTGTAGCCCTTGTATGGTGGAGCCTTTTCTGTTGTTGAGTGCTAGCGGCGGTTTACTTGGCCTGTTCGGCAGTGTACTCTTTCTGTCCGACCGTGATCTGGTCTGTCACCCAAGAGAACAGCTCATTCCACGCATCTTCCGTATTTCTGTTGTAGGAGGACACGCTCGATCCCATTTTGTCGTTTATGGCTCGTCCCAGATACTGCAAACAGGAAAGTACAAGAGTTTTGTAGCGATTAATGCAGACATTTCACGCGTTTAATCTTTAACTTCACTGAAAGATTTGAACAGATGGACTATGAAAATTGAAGAACCAACAGGGGAATTTACTTCATGCAGATATTTAATCAGTTTCATATTCAACATGACGTCAACACTTTCTTGAAGAGGTTTAAAATTTAATAGATTCTCTTTAAGGATGGGATTTAGGAAATAGATGAGTGAGAGGAATTGACTTACAGGAAAGTATTCCTGGGGAATGTTGTAACCTTGGGTGCCATGGCGACCACCAAGTTGCTTCAGAATTAGTAGAACATCTTCCAGGTTGTCAAGATTATCCACCACCATACCCAGGTATTTGATCACTCTGGTCACGTGGAAGATCACGCGAGAGTTGTTCTGGAACTGACCAGCAGCGGTTCCTCTGGCGAAGTCGAACTTGTCCTTGATACGTGGGTACAGTTCGAACAGTCTGTAAACATCATCAAGGAGAGAATTAAACAAATGCTGAGGGGGCTTCTCTGGGTCTAAATATGCGTGAATATAAAATACAGAGGGCTAAACAGAGGACTCCGATAGTACATTTAATGGAATATAAGGCAAACATAAAATGTAATGTAACACTGTGAAATATCATCAAGGCATGATCTAATAGGTGCCATGCATGCCATGCAGTAACTGTATTTGTGGTCTTCGTAAATCATATCACTCTTGAAGTCGTAAGGTTACCTGAGGAAAAGTTGAATGTAGGAGGCCCACGATGACCGGACCATGTTCTCTTGATAGTCATTAAGTCGTGGGTACCTTCCCTGCTCCTTGAATCGGATGCACTCGAATAGCCTGTTTAAAGACAAAGTCTTGTTATCGATAGTGCTTTCCGTTTAGTATTAGGCGATATATCATCGAGTTTGTTACGGAATTTTGTCTAATAAAAAGGTGTGAACACAGAGAGTTAAAGCAGAGCGGAAAGGGCAATGTGACAGTAGGAAAATTGTCACTAGTAATCATTGAAATGAGGCCTGTTGTTAATTTACCTCAGTTAGCTATGCAAAGCGCTAAGATACTTAACAGTAGGTTTGAAAACAACTGTCAATGTGGAGCAAATGACTATACCTCGACACGCTATACTTACTGAAGAAACACAGCCTCGGCTGTTCTGTCGATGTAACTCTGAGACTAAAAGAGTAGGAAAGTAAGAAATGAATATATGTCCATATATGGAAGGATGGTACAAATGTGTTAACATTTTTTTCTCATTAACATTAACGATTTACACAGCCACAATATTCCATGATACGAAAAGTGCTAAAGTCTACCTGGCATTATCCCGACAGAGTTGACGCTTTAGTAAAGGTACGGCAATAATAATACGACGCTATATACGCATGAACAGAAGTTTGCATCGTTTGGGCTTGGCTAGGTCGTTCAAGTATATATTTTAACGCGATATTCAGCAGTCAGTCATTTCAAGCTTAAGGCAAGGTTAAAAAACGCACTTGACGTTGAAAGCCAACGCACAGGCATATATCTTAAGATAAATCTAATGCCGATCCCGTGCCAGCTGGATTGAGATATTCTGCACAAAGTAAACAAGTGGCTTTCATTAAACTAGCGTCACTTATGGAGCTATAAACAAGGGCTAGGATAAAGCTGACGGTAGTAAAATAAAGCTTTAAATTTCTGAGAAAAACGTTATGGTGAATTTTTAATGATTCCAAAAATATAATTATAATGCTAAGGGCCCTACTTTAGAATCTCACATACATGGTATATATCTGGTAGAAACATTTCGGAGGTATGTGCATGAAAAAATATGATAAAAATGATAAACTGAAGAATATTTCCGCTCAGATCCGTTGGGCGAGAAAATTGGGATTGATCCCTTGAAGAAATGACGATGGCAGTAGATAGGTGTCTTATATACACATCATCTCAAATGGTTGCGGTGAGGTCACACCCATGTTCTTGGCGACAGACAGATGGGTGTGAGTCTTGTCAATCACGCATAATGACAAGGGCATCAAGAGTCCACTGAGATGGTATGGAGATGAACATGCAAAGTTGCATGAAGAATAACGTTTAGCAATACTGTTTAGCAATTTCATCAGAGTATCTTAACCGTAATCTTTGTGGACGTAGTCTATGTTTAAGTTTTTAGTTTACAGAATAAGGGGACAAGGTGTGAGTACAAAGTTTTAAGGGTAAGCTATGGACAATTTCCAAGATTGCCACTTTGAAAATCAACACATCAAGCCATAGGTAAAATGTATTGAAGCGAATCGCCTGCATCACCGACATTACAAAAACATCCATATGTTTTTGTAAAATGTTATGGTCAATTTTTATTGATTCCAAAAAATAATTATAATGCTAAGAGCCCTACTTTAGAATCCTACATACATGCTGTACATCTGGTAGAAACATTTCGGAGGTATGTGCATGAAAAAACGGCTGAGCCATAAAATGAAAATGATAAACTGAAGAACATTGCACACATAAACTTTTTCCACTCAAATCCGCTGGGCGAGTTTACAGTTCCCTTGGAGAAGTGAAGATGACAGTACATAGATGTCTTATATACAGAGCATCTCAGATGGTTGTGGTGAGATCATGCCTATGTTGTTGGCGACAGACAGATGGGTAAGAATCTTGCTGATGTCAATCACGCATAATGACAAGGGCATCAAGAGTCCACTGAGATGGTATGGAGATGAACATGCAAAGTTGCATGAAGAATAACGTTTAGCAATACTGTTTAGCAATTTCATCAGAGTATCTTAACCGTAGTCTTTGTGGACGTAGTCTATGTTTAAGTTTTTATTTTACAGAATGAGGGGACAAGGAGGGAGTACAAAGTTTTAAGGGTAAGCTATGGACAATTTCCAAGATTGCCACTTTGAAAATCAACACATCAAGCCATAGGTAAAATGTATTGAAGCGAATCGCCTATTGATGAAGTATTCTTCTTAATATTTTTTCTATCTTTGTCTGTATTTGACCTTCTGGGCCAATAAAATTGAAACAAAATGTTTGATAAATATGAAAATTAAGCGATATTCTATAAAGAGTATATTTACGTTGCCAAAATTGCTAGGAATTTGTATTAATTTTCACTTGATAGACACAAGAGTGAATTGTCACGGTGAATTACTGCAAAATTAAGTGTAATTGCAAAAAGCCCACAAGCCCTTGCATAATGACAGAAGGTACTTAAGCATTCAATACATCTAGGGATGTATGAATGAGAGCTCTTAAAGCATTCAAGATGATATTCCTTTCTTGCTACTACTCTGTATATTCTTGTACAGATGATGGGGTCGAACAGGTTTACCAGTCTCTGTCTGCTATTTGGAGAACGGTAGTATTGAATAACACCATATAACCTCCATTGTTCACTAGTTCTGATTATAAATAGCCGTAGCCGAGGGTGGAACATACAGGCTATTGTCAGGACTTCCCCGACAGATCCACTATAAGCTTTATATTCTTGTACAACGAAGTAGGTCAAACAGGTTTTCTCATCTGCGTCTGCTATTTGCACAAAGGTATTACGTGATGACCGATGAATAGCCGTCACGGCCAGTAGTTTTCCTCCTCTTGGGAAATGACCAACTTTCTTAGCCGTCCATTAACCCCATCTATATTTAAATGTCTTAGCAGACCTCAGTTCATGACTTACCTGCGGTCTTGAAACAGGCTGTTTCACATCTGAATAGTGAAACATAACAAAATAGCACAACGCTCAAGTGGGAAAATCTGTTTGAACCTGAAATGTTAAAACGTAGAAGTCGCGGGATAGCTGTGTATTTTAACTGGAAACTGAGTACCATAAAGCAAAAATGACTAATGAGGTAACGCCTGCTTGATTGAACACATCGAACCTTTGATTGGAATCGACTCAGATGTTTATATGTGGTTATGTTATTTTCGCCCTGAAAACTCAACTGTTTAGTCCACACATGATTAACATGTTTTAATTTATTCTGGGGTGATATATATTTATAAAGACGTTAGCAACGGCCTTATAATTCTTATATCGCTGTAAATTTAAAACCTTTAACGGTCAACCAACTTGATTTTATTCAAAACATAGTCTTACAAGTCTTTCCTTTGAAGATGCATATGATCATGTACTAAATCTTTAAGTTGGAAAGAACGGCACAAGACCTTGATCTGTGTTTGTCTACTGCATGGACTGAGGAATTTTATTGGTATATTGAAGAGTGATCGTGGCGTAGGTCGGTGGAGAACGGACAGCAGTGTAATAGTCTATGTAATGTTTATACGTGGAATAGAAACATCTTAGTTACGTCTCCAGTGCACAAACTTTTTCAACACACAGGTATTTCACCCAGTACCATGTATTTATGATCTGCTGTTGTGAATGAGAAAGTATTTAATGATGGCAGCACCTGTGAGGGAAAATTTTCACGTGGAAAATTTGACGTAGGAGACTTTAAGCAGTGAATTACATGTATTACTGTGTTGATGAATTTAAGATAGCAGTGAAATAATTGAAGTCATTAAATGTCATATCTCGGACAATGTATTAAATTAATACTTGAAACTGTTATGAGAAATACTTGCACCTTGACATATACTAGGTTGTGTACTATTGTGCCCATTACCCTAGAATTACCCGGACTACACAGCTATTCATCAAACATACTACATGTATAACGGTAACTGTGTTGATGAATTTAAGACAGTAATGAAATATTTGAAGTTAGCCAATGTTATGTTTCGGACAATGTATTAAAGGAAAACTTGCTGTTGAAATATTTGCACCTTGATGTATACTAGCTTGTGTAATATTCTATAGATTATCAGAGAATTACTAGTACCCGGACGACACAGCTATTTATCAAACTTATGTACAAGCGTCCTAAAGAACAGAGTAATTCAGTAGCACGAAAAGATACCCGATGCACAGTTCGGTTTTAAAAATGGACCAGTTGATGGTGTATGTATATTGTTTCTAAACAATCTCTTTCCTGTTAAAGGATATAAAGGGAATAAATAAAACGCCGCCTTTCTTGAATGAGTTAATGTATACAGAGAGGTCGTGGGCTATACAAAATGCTTAGACTTTGAATCTGCATGCTGATCTCGGACTCTGATGTATGGCTAAATAACCTAGCGACAATCTATCATTATTGCTTTTTGCTGACGACATTATCCAAGTAGAAACTTCAGAATAGTTTAAAAGCATTAAATAAAAATCGTTGTAGATAGAGGTGTAAGATTTAATTTCAACAAATGAAAACAGCTATGTTTGTAGACGCTTTGATTATATATGTTGAACACTTTGCAAGGTATCATAGTACTTAGATAGAAAATGTTGAAGAGTATTATTATAGAAATAATATAATGCACCTTTACTTCTGTTAAACCCTTGAGACCTCTTTCATACTCAAATAACTATATAAAACTGTCAACTTCCTTGTTTGCAATGTAATGTATGGATTTTAAAGCTAGAGCGATTTGGCGTGACGTGTGATATGTAGAAATGCCTGATTTGGCGATTAGATTGAAAGTTATTAAAAGATTTGTCGGGTGTTTGAGCAAAACTTCTATGATTGTCATGATGGGGAGGTCTTTGCCGAACTTGAATTCCCTAAATTGTTTCCTTATTTGGGTATCTAAAATGGGAGGTATGATACCGAGCAACTGCACGAGAGGGCCTCAGCGTGCTCAGTCTGCATGAAAAACCCATCATTCGCTCTTAGTTTCAGCAAAAAGCTTAAACTCCAAATTCTGCTCACAAAAGATATTCAGTAAGGTCACATTTATGAGATTATATGGGCATTTAAATCATATCGATAGAATCTACTTTTCAACTTTTTTTTTGTTTAAAAAAAGGCATTTTATTTGTGGTATTCACTTGGTGCTGACGGGATAAGAGCACAGTGACTAATTTTTTTTAAATGATTATTGAAAATTGAGAGAATTGCCCATTTGAAATGCATGGGCCTTTTAAAAAAATAACCAAAATTGGGCAATGTTTGAGATTCATAAAATCGCATTTCCGGTCGTCTTAAAATGAGATAAGATCGGGTAAATAGGTTTCTGAATGCGGATATGTCGCGGGTACAGTGAGCGGTTCCTTTGCAATTTTGGTTTTTGTGAACACTACATTCGTATATTTCTCAAAAAGCACAGCCAGTCGGTATAGGTACCCTCGCGCAGTTACCACTGATTTGATGATTACCTCACAAATGAGCATTACCACCTGTGAATACGCACACCTCTGCATAATGCTTATTAGCCTGCCGCTAATGTTTGACATGTATACCACTAATTCTTGTGTAGACCTCTGCAAAAGCAACACTGTCGTGTACCATCGTGTGAGGGATGTAAACTTTGGTACATCGAGATGCCATGTTCACAAATTCAACTGTCTGACAGGAAACTTTTTCATGATTAAAACGCCACATTCAACAGCATCGCCATACACCTTATATATGAATGAATGAAACCTTACTAAGCTCAAATCGCTAATGAGCGACATGTGAAGCAAACAAAATAAATCAATATATATATATATATAAGATGGTCGTACAAGAATTTACACAGGAGTAGTGAAATTTAATTTATTTATCTATTTATCTGATTGGTGCTTTACACCGCCCTCAGATCATAAAATTTTTCCAAGGCTGGCATTCGTAGCTAATAAGCAGGAATATATTGTTTTCTTACAGAAAAAAGAACATACCAAGAAATGATAGAATTCATTACCTAACAGATTTAGGCTACATAACTTTACATATATCCTGTCTCTTTTATCAGTATTCCTCCATCTACCTATCTGAATGGGTAAGTGATGACTTGAGGTTCTAAATTTTCAAAACCTTTCTCACCTGAAAGGGAGGCAAATGAGGAATCTTTTTAATTGGTAATTATTTTTGTAGAGAGAGTATATGACTGCTTTAGGGGACGCAGTTTTCTGAGCATCCCAGGTTTGAAGGTACTGATCACTTACTCTTTGTGTTTCTGCAGATTTAATATTACGAAAATTTTCAAAGTTCTGTTGAAGCCAAACATCATTCATGCCTAAAGTTTTGGAAAATATCTCTCATATACTATCCATCGGTGTTCATAAAACTCTGAGATAGCATCTGACAGCATGATCTCATATGAAACTGAGCTTATATTAAAAGGAGAATAGAAGCCCCAAAAAGCAACAATTTTCTGTTTAATAGCAACACTCAAATTTCCCCTGTTGCTATAACTGAATAAAGGTCGCCTGACATGCATTCTGTCTGCCTTAAGTATTCGGGATTAAGCAAATGGGGCCTCAGAGCGACGCGCGACTGGGCGCTGATTATCTTTTACAACATGTGTCGAAAGCTACTCGCCTATATAGCGCATGCACAATGACCTAACCACAGGCCAAACATGTTAATCCGCTGTGAGAACAAAGCCGGAGTCCTGCTGTGTCGGTATCGTACACTGAACACTTTGAAGGGCCCGAGTTGAGCCTCCGTCTATTTTCCCTCCATGATCGAAACGAGCTTAATAATTATCTTCAGGAGGATATTTCATAACAGTGAACATTTTGTAAGTATAAAATACATGGAATAAATCATTTTAAGGTCACTTTGGATATAGTAATCTCCTGGACATTTTATCTACCATTCGTGAATGTTGTCTTTGAATGCCCCTTGCCCTCTTGTTGTACACAGAGGGTTAATGGACGGTTACGTAAGTTGGTGATTTCCTAGCAGGAGGAGGACTAGTGGGTCGTGACAGCTATTCAGGGTCATCACGTCATACTTTGTGCAAATGGCAGACAAACATAGGGAAACCTGTTTGACCTGCTCGATGCCAAGACAAGACATTACAATTACATACCAATCCTTCCTAAAAAGACATTTTGTCGTTTAAAGGCAATCTGAATTCTGTAACCTCTCCCCAACTCCCCCGCACCCACCGCCACTTCTCTTCTGCACAGCATTGTATACACACAACTGAAGGACGATTACATCATTTGTCCGGTGGAGGGTAACTAGTGGGCAGTGAA
This sequence comes from Acanthopleura granulata, assembly GCA_016165875.1. Lineage (NCBI taxonomy): Eukaryota > Metazoa > Mollusca > Polyplacophora > Chitonida > Chitonidae > Acanthopleura > Acanthopleura granulata. Next base: position 44,633,571 of record JABBOT010000001.1, on the reverse strand, counting down.
GATTATATGTGGGTATCCAATGCTACCATTATCCAAACAACAGACCTAGATGGAGAAACCTTTTTGATCTGGTTAATTGTACAGGGATATAAATCTCAGTAATGACAGGGGGTTAATATCCTGCATACGGTAAACACTCTGGTTTATTTAATGTTTTCACTACCGCCTATAATTGTACAAGGCATTTACATGTTGGGAAAAAAACCTGTTTTTGTGGCAATTTTTCTATGATAATTTCCGGTGGTGTGTTTCTATTTAAAATTAATATCATTTTCTTCATTTCATGCAGAGTAATATTTTTCTTTGGAATACATCACTTAGAACAATATTTAATGACATAAATTTCATATCTATCCGACTTTTGTTTTATTTCTACTGGACCATAAAATCAGATGTAGGGTAGGGTGAGCCTGAGTACAACACTTGACCAAGAGACTCACATGTTTTTGTAAGGTCTTTAATGTTTGCTTGGATTTTTTCAGGAGAAAAAGTTATTTGAAAATATTTTTATATGGCGAATATCTGGGACCAACTTTTGATATTTATCGTCGTTGCATAATAATGTTCTAAATGAGGATGTGATGCATGTCTCATAAATTTACTTGAATGTAAACTTGTCATTTATATCCAAACATTTGCATTTAGGCTGAATTATAATAATATTTCTTAACATACTATTATGATCCAAATCAAGGTTGATAGCTGAAAAGGACAAATTCTAGTGCAAAAATGTTTATTAAACACATGTAACACCGTTATTTACAACTTTATTACACAAAGACAATATATAGCAAAAGATGGTTCCAAATACGCACCACACAAAAATTATTTTCAAATGTCTTTTTCTCCTTGAAGAAAAATCGAAAAATATATTGAAGACTACATTTACAACTAACTTTTGGCACTGTTTCATCTGAACGTTATGTACTTTTTATGTTTTCTCCACCTTTAATGGCATGTGTACATATTTATTTCTGCCACCCAAACCTGGTCACAGACAAAGCTTGTTTGCTCATTAGGAAAAGAAGAACAAAGACAGGATTGAGATAAAGGTTATTTATTTTAAAATGACAGATGGAAATCCATTCATCATATTACACAGGAGAAAAGACGTAAATAACACATAATAATAAAGTATAACAAAGTTGAGATGCAATGAAGGCCAAAAAACTGCCGAAACAGTTATTACCCACCCAAAGTTTATGACCAGGTGAAACACAATTCTATGCATCATTATCTTACCTTGAATGGGAATCTTACCTTGCGCATGCGGAAGTAGAAAAAATAAAGCCCCAAAACTACACATGAATCAGCTATTACAAACTGCAAATTACAAAAATTAAAAGGCATGCAACACAGAAATTTATACAAATAAATAATTATAATTATATTCTCAGTCACCTATACGGGCATTGTTGACCTCTGATTTAAAAACATGTTACCTCTATTTAGATACACACCGTAGTTATCATTTCTAGCCTCATGGCAAACCTGAGAATTACACGGTCATCAGAGCAGACACTGCTGACTTCTTATACAAAACCATGTTATCGTTATTATATGCACTTGTAATTCTAACCTCAAGACAAAAATGAGAACAATCTGGAGCAAGCAATGCTGACCTCCATTAAAACACAGAAATGAAAATTACTGAAACGTACAGCCGAATGTATCAGATAGCGCATGAAAATTACACTGAATGGTGATCCCATGCATAGGACTCAACAGTAACAGGGAGAAAAATGTGAGCAGGCACTGCTGACCTCACAAGGTGTAGTTACATAATATGAATACGAATGTATGATTTCACTGCATCTGATTTCCATTGCCCCATACTCTGTATCAATGCCTCAGAAATACCTTTGTTTGCAGCTGTTGTAGTGGATGAACAGTCATCAAACTGGAACAAAGACCCAGATTTGTGTTTAGAAAGATTTAAATACTGTCTCCGTGAAAGCACTGGACAGTGTCGAGGGTTGCTCTGAGGTGTGATCAGAAGGGTTATCGGTTTCAGTGTACTGTTTCCAAAATTTCTGATTAATGACAGTTGCAAGTTGGCTCCACAAACTGCATCACTGACTTGGATGATTTTGGGGGAGTGATTTTTCCAAGTCACAGTGATTTCTCCAGTTCTTAGAAATGCATAGAAAGACAGCAGAAACATCGCTTGGCACAAACTCATCTGGAAATAAGAGGGTTGTGTGAAGTTCAACCCTCTCCTATAGACACCCTTCGAAATCTTTTTGACAAAAAATAAAGTGGCAAGATCATCCAAATCTTCCAGTTTGCGGATAAAGCTTATGGCAGGTACATAAGAATAAACAGTAGCTGAGCTAATTTTCGTTCACATAGATGAGTTATATAATGAGCGATTGTCAGAAGGGGTGATGGAAAAACAGATTGATGTGGATAATTCAAAGCATGAACATGCATGAAGTCGTTTGCCATACGGTGATAAGACGATTGTGTGCTTTCTGAAAGAAAAAACCACAACAGTGACCACATCATATCTTGATGATTTCCGGTAGAACTGGAATAGGGGTATCAGTAAGTCAATTTTCGCGCCTCCTGGAATTCAAAACCAAGAAATTCTGTCTGCAATAATGTTGCTTTTTCCTGGAATGCACTCAACACGAAAATTTATGTTGAGTTTTAAGCATTGCAACACCAAGCCGCGAATGAGTCTCGTTATTGTCTTATCCCTGGATGAGGCTTTGTTTATAATTTCCACTAATGTAGAATTCTCAGTCATAAAAAGGATTTTATACCTAGCTGGTTAACTGCCCCACATTTCTGTTGCCAAAACTATTGGAAATAATCCTTTAGCAGTAATGTTGAGTTCTGTCATTGTTTGAGGTCATGTCCCAGAAAACCACTGTTCACCAAGAACAGCTGCATATCCCCCATGCACACCTGCAGCAGCAGTATATAACCTTATCGGTTCAGTAGAAACCCAACTGCCATACAAAAAACAGAATTTACCATTAAACTGTTTTAGGAATGTGAACCAGCAGTTAGATCAGCACGTGCATCACCATTTAAGCGTGTAAAATGTTGAGGCTTTGCAATGCCTATGGTAAAATCATGTAACCTACATAGAAATGAACGACCAGTGATAATTATAAAACATGCAAAATTCACTAAACCCAGGCGAGACTGGAGCTATTTAAGTCGGACGTGCTTCTTATTACGAAATTTGCCTACTACATCGACGGCTCTCTCGATTTTATCCTGTGGAAGGCGGGCTACCATTTCAGTAGAATCTATTTCTATGGCGTAAATCACAACTGACGCGACGGACAAGCAGGTTTTACACGATTTTATAAAAACACTGCCCTCGATACAACGTCTAACAGATGTCTATTTGAAAAACCAGGGGCATTTTCCTATCCTTATTTAGACGCTGCGTACCCTTTAAAATCTGTATGATACCATAGCGGTTTTGAAGCGCTTGCGTTAGGACCATATCGGCTGTTTTATACCATTCTTTCGGTCAAAAATTCCAGCTTACCACCATGTTTAGTCAACCGTTACGAGAATCCGGCAATCTCCGTGGAGTTTTTCTTTGCAGGATTCCACTTGTTACATAGGTAGCTCAAAAGCCGAAAACTCCCACAGTGTGAAGAATTTACCATGAAGAAAAATGTCTAGCGATCGGCAAGTTGTTAATAATGGGGCCGCTGCCTAAAACAAGCCACGTGAGCGTAACACAGGCGTTTTAAAACAGCTGCGACATGCGATCCCCTCGGCTGATCATTGCTGATTGAGGAACATACAGATTTTAAAGGGTAGGCAGCGTCTAAATACGGACAGGAAATTACCCCTCGTCTTTCAAATGGAACTCTGTTAGACGTTATATCGGTAGCATACAACGTTTAATTCATTACGCTAGATCACCACGTATCTGGAGGAAAACGGCATCGGAAGCATAATGGTAAACCACGTGGAGGTCGATGAATCCGCTTTCTGCTGGGATGTCATATCCCCCCAGACAGACCAAACAGGCGCACCTTGAAGGCCCAAATTCGCTGCCTCGGGATTGTGCGACACAAAATCGCCTGGATGTCTTATGTGCGAATAACCAAACACGAGGACTGTGCTGGCCATATCTCACAACAAAGACAGATTGAGATTTCAGTAGATAGCACGTCTGCTGGTAAAAAATGGCCGTCTCTATGACCTCGATAAAGGTCACATTGAGGTAATAGCCAGTATATAGTCAATTTCAGAAAAATACGTGTAGTATAGATCGTTGCATTAATATGGTGATGTAATCCACAATGTTGGTTGCATAAATATAATTATTAATTAATGCAATTAATTTAAAGCAATGCCGTGTAATTTCCAGTCATGAGAAGGCGGAGAATGTTCTCCCTTTGAAGACATCAACAATTTTCTCTGTCGCATAGTCATGATTTTGGTGAGTATGACATCTTGGGGAAGCTGTCAGTTGCATCGTAGTATTCTTTTCTCTGGACGTATAGGCATATATTGGGAAAGGCTGATTTTTTCGATTATTGTTAAGCACTGTTTAACAATTGTTGTATTATATATTATTATGTGGAGAATGATACTTCACCTGTGAAGGTCACGAAACAAGCGGGCTTGTCCTACTGGTTAAAGGCCTTTGCATTTCAATGACTAGGACACACAACATGAGGGTTCAACCCTGTCTTGGACGAGAAATTTGTAAAAAAAACCCACTCATAATTGTATGGCTTTGGGATCGTTTGCCCGCGGAGCCATTTGCGCAATCTTACAGTCGTTGAGAACCGCTGGTCATCTACCAATACGGTGTACATATTTGAACGTTACATGTGGGAAAGCTTGTCAAAAGCTTGCCTAAGGTCGTGGTTTACCCAGGCCATTCGAACGTTCCCTCCTACCATTAATCTAAAAAGTCTGTAAGTAAAATGATTGATTATGACGTTAAACAACGGTGAAATGTATAAATATAAAGACAAATACAGTGTTATCGCTACCTACTCAGAGGTTGCCATGAGGTTAGGTTTGGAGAAACTGCTTTAGCCAAGGATGTTTTAGCTTAAACCCCAGAGACAGCGCCGTACATTTAAACATCTGGTTAAGTTATACTTGCCCCTATCAGATAAGTCGAGTTTGACAGTTCAATAGGATAACTTGAGCATTACGAAAGCATCTCAACAAAAACGGCCTTGCAAATATCCGTTGGTAAAGTCTCCCACGAAAAGGAGCATATGTGACGGTAGTTTTTATGTTGAGAGGTGTCTGACTGGCCGAGGGCAGGCCTTCAAGCGGACGTGGTCGCGAGTTCAATCTAGCTCCCGGCGTAGTTGTATACCAACCTCAACGTTCCCTCGAATATTTCTTAATAGTTACAGCCGGTTCATACAACGTTCCATTTGGTTTCCCTGGAATACGTCTAAGATATCTACAGCGAGTATGCAGCTTATAAAGTGCTGAAGTCACCTGGCCGATTGCCGCCATTACTGGCTTGATTTCGCATTTAACATGGGCGGAGGGGGTAGGGGTGAAGGGGTTAAATCACCTTCAAGGCCGAGAGGATGCCAGAAAAACACGGTAAGTGCCTGTGGCCCTATTCCAAGAGAACTAAATGGAAGCTCGTACAGCTCCGCTTTCGAGCAGCGAAAAGTGATTCCTGGACTCCTGCAATACATTCTTGTTTTTAAGAAATGTTTCGACGTACATTTGGAATACTTAATTCTGCCGGTGATGTGTTGTTGTTGCAGATGACAGGAAAAGAGTTACCTCTCAATCACCCCTCCGTCGAACTGATTAATAAGATTGATGCAAACCTCAGCTACCTCTCCAATCCGGGAATAAATGCAGTGATCATGCTGTTTCCAGTGAAACGCCACCTTCCGTGCGAGAGCGGAAGAAGGTATAAGGAAATAACAAGAAACATCAAAGAATTCAAGGGATTGGTGTTGAAAAATGAACAGGTAAGGCCATGCTGAAGAAGTATTCAAAAATGGTTCATGACATTAAACTGGTACGCTTCAAGTTTGAGGCAGATGTCCATTGCTGCATTCTACTTAGACTTGTCTAGCTTCTTATCCCCAAGTGGTATATGTGATACATTGAGCCCGACGTAAAACACCAATCAAAATAAATAAAGAAATATTATCCCCTATCGGAAATCGGTAGGGGACTTACAATACGGCGCCGTTCATCATTCTGATTGCGTGATTTCGTCATTCCGTCGTGCAAATCATGGATAAAAACCCGAAAATGTGTGTTTTAAATGACATTAACAACAGCTGTTGTGAGTGGGTTTCAGCTACGGTCGTGAAACAATACAACCACCTCGGTTGTCTTGTGCACATAACATATTGCATTAAAACTGGGAGAGTGGTGTGTCATTAAGGAGAGAACCAGTTCAATTGTTGTTCATCTGTGGGCGTGAAACAGAATTTTTGGTGCTAGCAGTTTTGGTACTGTCCATCATCCACAAACATTTTTATGAATGTTTATGTATTGTATTATAGTTCAGTCGTCATTTTGGTTGTGATGCACACCACATGCCTGTGCATTTGTCGACATGAAGTCTTAAATAGTGTTAAAATTTCAACTGTCAGGCTGTGTATTTAATACTTTGCTTGTGTTCGTACAGAGGATTCCAGCAGTGGCGGTGAGGTCCGAAGGTTACTCACTCACTTACGTCATGTACAGGGACAACGTGGCGTCGGCCAGGAGAACTATACCACGGATGGTAACATCACCGACATACTGATAGACATATGCGCCGCAGGTATGTTAACCTTTCTACAATGACATCATCTATTTATTTATTTATATATTTATTTATTTATATATTTATTTGACTGGTGTTTTACATGGTGCTCAAGATTATTTCACCTACACGACGGCCGCCAGCATTAGGGTGGGGGTAAACTGGGCACAGCCCGGGGGAATCCCACGACCATCCGCAGGCTCTTGGCGGACCTTCCCACGTACGGTTGGAGAGGAAGCCAGCATGAGCTGGACTTGAACACACAGCGACAGGATTGGTGGGAGGCTTCTGGGTCATTATGCTGCGCTAGTGCGCTAACCAACTGAGCAGTTCATCCTTTTAATACTGACATTCCTTATATAAGCATGTTCAGAAAGGCGCGTTACACAACGTAGACACGGCAGTGCGTGACTGAGGGCTCTATAAAGGTGCAACAGTAGGATGGTCTTCTCGAGTTTATTACGCTAACGTGCAGTGTCTCCATAGCATGCAGATCATAGAATATCCAGATCTTTTAAGTGTAATAGTCTGCATTGTAACATTTTTATTCTTTACAGAAGTTCTACATGCTGTTGTTTCTTAATATATTTGTGTCTTTCAAACTGATCTGTCTTATTCTAGATCAGTTTGATCTAATTAATTGCAGTTAACATCCTTGTAGTTTTTACCTCATTGTGCTGCAGCCATGGTTCTAGGGGCTTCGTATAAGTTGCTACCGTTGAAAGCGTTCACCAGCACAGATAGACTGGAACACAGAGATAAAGCGGAAAATTTTCCGGATTTAACAGGTTAGGTGTAACCATTTGCCAACTACGCGGTTTTAAAATGTCGTGGCTGTACTAACTGGATTTACACTACATGCAGTAGTATTTTATATGATCACGTTTATCGGTGTGATATATGACAGTTTAATAGAAAAGGTTTGTCACCAGAACTGATTTCAATCAAATCAGTTATAGTCAGAAAATACTGGAACTCTGAAAAGTATAAAGACTTATTGTAATCAAAATTACATCTATATTGTGGAGTCTCAGAATGATTAAAGTGAAAGACAGCTCATGACTGAGGTACTGTTCAATGAAAACATTATATTCTCTCTTGAATGTAAAAACCTGTCTGAAACTGTAAGAATTCGTTCCTGAATTAGCTTTGTTTGAAGTGTTTAGAATTGTGCTCCCGAGGGGGGGGGGGGTCTAAAGGCACTCACGCTTTCAAGCTTATATGGGAGCCCCCTCACGTCCCAGGGCGGTCTCGAGCCCCTGTTCTGACTATTTTCTGCTGCACATCAAGCCATACAGTGTTAAGCTACATAGATAATTGGCGATTGTTTATGTAGACACCCGTACACCCGTACACATTCATAAGTAATTGGCGATTGTTTATGTACTTACAATAATAGCCCCAGGCTCACCACCTTTGTCGGCGCTGGGGCTCTCAGATAGAACCACTCACAATGGCCATTATTTATGAACGCAAACACAGCCGTCTATATTGTGTTAAGATTGAAAGCCATGTGCAGTGGATATAGAGTTCACATACTTCCGGGTTCACTATATGATAGTATATTGTAAATTGCTGGCGTGGGTCGCAGCCGCCGATCGATATCGGGTTAAGATCAAAGGTCAGTTGACATAGACTATTTGCATAGCTGGCGAGACCACTTGGCACAGTTAGATTACACTGGGCTCTATATCCTGTAAAGCTAACTGAATTCAGCATGTGCATTGCACAACGATAACCCTCGTCGGCTAGAGCGGTACAAGTTTTTTGTGGCATGAAAAGTTTTTTGTAGCGGAACAAGTTTTGTGAGGCGAGGCAAAATACACAAAATTCAAACCCTATAGAACTCACCCGCCGGCCGGGTTTTTCCCTTTTAAAGACATCCAGGGTATTGTTGAAATACCGGTACAATGCAACATGCCCAAGGGACACAACACATCCAAGTGGCTCACCTTAAGCTCAGTAGATCTCTGCGATAAAAGCTGCCTAAGAGATTTCTGTAAGGTTCACCTGGCAAGACTCCGTAAGGGCTCATGTACACAGCCTTGCCGAATTTGCAGGGTCGGTGTTACTAACAAACAAAGGCTTTGTCTCGCGTGTGGATATCGAAATGACGTCGTGATAAGAGGGCATGGCAGAAAGAGTTGGCACGTTTGACCTTAATTGAAATTCCCATTTAGAGACGAGGTCCCATTTGGTGTACCCATCCAGCAACATGACTACTATGGATGACTTGATTGATGAGATTCAGAGTACTAGCCTGGGTATATTCTCGATGAACCTATTTTGGAAAACGCTGAAAACCGCCTCCATCGGCGCGCAACAGCCATTCATCATTCATTCACCCGGTCCCTCCCCCGGTCCAGCCCCCGGTAGAAGACTGGGTTGAGATTCTGAACGATGCCAAAGACGAGTTTGAAGCTGATGACGCCACTTTGGTCTTCTTCAGATGGGGAGTGGAAGCGGAGGATTCACTGGACATCGGCGATATTGAAATCGCCGATGGTATACATGCTAGAGCCGGCTGACTGTCCCAAGATGCCCGCAGGACGGATGCGAGGGCGGCTCAGCTTCACACCGTGCTTCCTGAGGGGGTTGAGTTCTTACTGCGTCAGCGGAACGAAGGCGACTGGGTGGTTGAGGATAAGTGTGACCCAGTCCGGGCTGAGAGGAAAAAGGGGCAGGCTATCACTGAGATCTTACAGTTGCTCTGACTGGGATTGACAACGTGTTCTATCAGAACGCCTACCCTGTCACCGGGGTCGTGTATGGGATCTATCCCTTCAAGAGACCCAAACCCTGCGAACTTCGCTGCCCTAAGGGATGACGATCTCAACTGTGTGGCACAGAGAGTTGTAGAGAACTTCGACGGCGCCTTGAGGGCTCAATGCCTCACTCCCGGAAGGCGTCAGAAAATCCAAGAGTGGAGGGAGAGGGTGCATGAAACGGGCGTTACGGTGGATGATGTGGCTACAGTGGAAAAAGTCCTTAAAAGGGCAATCATCCTGCGGGACATTGCCCGTGAGGACATATACAACAGCGGCAAATACCAGGTCAATAGGTGGAAATCAATAGAGCTCATTTACCACAACGGCCACGCCTGCTCCAAAGACCTCCACTTCCCCAAAGCAGAAAGGTTCACATCTATGAGGGTGACGTCTGGCAGGCCATCCGGAAAGCCACCCAGGGTGATCTATTAGCTGTCTGGCTGCTGGGTGGCCAAGACAGACAGCTCAGTGTGGACCAGTTGGTGCTACAGGACGGCCACAGGGGACCGACGAGAGGCTCCAAACCATCTGCGCCAAACTGGGTGATCCCGAACTTACCGAAAGGGCGTTCGGAGAGAATCGCGCGGAGAGCATCATGGCCAAAGAAAAGGATGGCTGGAAGCCTACCCCAGCCAGTTTGCTGGACGGCATCCAGAAGGCCTGCGTTGAGCATGGTCACGGCGGGCTCTGGAACACCATGGACTACGACACGAGAGATGTAGTCACCATCGACATGAAAGCCTGCTACCCTGCCTCTTTCTTGGAAGAAGGAGAAGCCCAGCCCTATTTCAAGCGGTTTGGACACGGAAACCATCGCATGACTGTCGCAGACCTCAACGGCCCTCTTCCCAAAGACATTGATGCCGGATTTGCCGAGATCCAAGAGTGGAAGTTCACAAAATGCCTGGTTTGGGAAGCATTTCACAGAAAACAGCTGGGTCCCAACATAGTTTCTTGCCCTCTTAAAAGAGTTCGGCCCCCTGAAGTCCCCAAGGGTACGTTAAGCAATCATCACCGTTAAGAAACAGACCAAGGTGTGGCTCCCAAAGACGACTCACAACCCCATTACGCCCACCTCAGGGCCTCCATGTTGGCTTATGCCCACATCAACCTAATCTCTGTGCTTTCGAGGTTCCAGACCGATTCCATCGATGTGAAGAAAACCGCACTCTGCACGCTCGAAGGAGTTGAGGAGTACGCCTGTAGCTGCAATGAAGTTGCCCCAGTCCAGTGGCGCGACCAAGGTGAGATTCTGCCAATGGAGCATACCTCCCCAAGCCCGAAAACAACAAGGAAGAAAAAATCCTCTCTTTGAGCACTGCACCACATCACGACCACCCGGTAACCCGCCACCAACTGAGCTACCTGAACGGTGGCGGCGGCGGATCAGGCAAAACGACGAGAGCATTCGTGGTCTTCTGTGGTAAAGACCCCTCGTCTTCATGCCGACCCATCGTCTGGCCTAAGAGATGTGGGCCAGAGGGGTCAATTCCCACACCTAGCACAGATTCTTCTGTCGGAGTGGTCAGACTGAGTAGACCCTAGAAAGGGTGGGCCAGTGATCAGTGATGATCTAGTACGAGGTGTGCACTGTGCCCAGGAAGACTTTCCTTAATTGGCTGGAACACAGGGGTGTTCAGGTCATCTGCTGTGGCGATCAGGGTCAGCGATCACCGATTGCTGGCGAGATGCTACACAACTGGCTGTGTCAGAAGGCTGACTAATACGAATGGGTCGAAGAAGACCACAGGGCAAAAGACCCAGCCTTCAAAGCCCTCAAAAAAGGCCATTTTTGGCTCCAGTCGGATGAAGTTCAGTGTCAGGAGATGAGAAAAGTGCTCCCCAACTGCTTAGGATGAAGCCTGGAATCCATTTGACCTCATCTTGACCTCCAGACAGAAAGTCCGCGACCAAGCACAAGAGTTGCTATTTCAGCGACACAAGGTCCACTTCCCAAACACCCCGGTGCCCCTGCTGTACTGCTCAAAAGGTAGCCGGAAGCAAAACATACAAGTCCTCGTCTCGGGTACGGGCCGCAGGGAAGAGTTGGTACTCAACGACATCGTCGATGTCAGCATACAGGCAGCAGACGTAGCTATTTAGACTGATGACTGGTGCCTTGGTTATGCCCTCACAGTTCACTCGAGCCAGGGTCTCACCATCAAAGACCGCCCAAAAGTCTGGATCTCGAGTGGTCAAACCTTACCTTGACCCTGACCGTAACATTAACAGTAACATTAGGTTGACCTGTCTCGAGTGCAACCGAAAAAGAGAATGCACAGTTCTCAACGCCTGAAGGCCCCATCCGGCGGAGGCTGAGTGTCACCGGGCACCACGAGAAGTTCCTCGCAGATAAACCCGGCTGCGGGCCATCTAGCAGATAGTACAACACAGGCTCGTCAGGTTTAGTTACCGAGCGTCCGAGCCGATATACATCTAGGGACCAGACTGGATCAGTTGCGCGACGGCGACCACCCTCCAGCTTTCCGGGTTGGTACAGATAGCGAACGCCAACCCCAGAAGGTAGCTGCTGTTCGCGAAGGCCAACAGGACGGCCTGGAAAAGTGGAGGAGGGCTTTTGTGTCACCGCTTTTTCCTTGTTGGCCTCAGAAGGCCGCTTGCCAGTGAGCCTGGTCACTTCTCCGGTCAAAGCCGCCACGACTGCGGGTGAGCGAGCAACCTACTCAGAAGAACGCCCAGAAGGGGGCTATGTCGTTTGGGCGTATTGGTGATATAGAGACAGTCGCTCGGCCAGGGTCCGATTGAACCGCTCAACGATCCCCTGGTCCCGATGGATGTCCACACGCCTGGCAGAAACCGCATGCTTCTCGAGCACCTGGTTCACTGCACCCATGAACTCACGCACAGTGTCGATCTGCGGCAGTTTAGGCCACCTAAGAGCCCCCCGCTTAAAGGTACGGCCCAGAGCATCAGCAACCTCTTGAGTTCCTTTTGTGGCTAGGGGCTCAGCTGCTTTGAATCGGCTGGCGGCATCGACCATTGTGAGGGCATACTTGCAGGTGCGCTTGCCCACCTTGTCGTGTGGTACAAAGAGCAAGTCAGCTTGATGGACCTGATTTGGTGCAGTGACATCAAATTTTGGCCGTGGAATATGCCGTGGGGATGGTAAGAAAATCTTCCAGGTGGCCTGTTTTTTTCAACCAATCGCAAGCTGTGCCTTCAGAGACCTTCTGTGCAGAAGCTAGATTCTTGCTAGCGGCAATACCTCTCTTTATAGTATATCTTCCATAGACGAATTGGTCGATAGACAACTGGTCGGCCATGGTAGTAGGCACCATAAGCAAGGTATTCCAGCAGTCTGATAAGTCTCCAATACGCGACAGCCACAGGCTCAGGCAGCTGCCCGGTCGTCGCCCGGAGTTTGGTCGGGCCCTCGCACGTTTGTTGCGAAACGCATGGCGGATTTTTCGTCCTGCCACCAGAGGTCGAGCGACTTGTGTGTGCTATCCATCCGTACCGTGGCCTGAGGACCTGGAATCTTGCCTACGCTCTTACGATAGTCTAGCACAGTCTTTTCGGATTACTCGGCGAGTTTATCGGCGACCGGCCCAGTCATACCCATCACGAGGAGGATGAAATCGATCTCGCGTTCTATTTTGCCCTCAGACGGTATATAGAAATCGCTTAGGGCAGGTTCGGGCCCTGTGAGGCCCCGTGACCTGAGCGTACTCGTGCATGGCGGAGTGGATATCGCGAAATGTGCGGTCTTTGTGCCCCTCTGTACGAAGTTCGTCATTAATTCAGTCAAGACAATTTGTTGTTATTTCAGACAACGCCACCGGCGCCGGAGCTGTTCTATAAATTTTACGCTCCGCATCGACCGTATAGCTTAGAAGAGTTGAGAAGAGAAAGTTGCTACCTGAGAAGGGAAGTGCATTTACAAGAGCGCCTCCAAACATCATTGCTATCGAGGCCATTTCTACTTCATAATATCTACTGGAATGATCCCCTCTTGAATTAGCATGTACTTGGTCGCCATCGCGAGGGCCACGTCCACGACCATCATTCGGTTATCACGGGAGAGGGGGCTGAAGTGTAGCTTGGGAAGGGCACCTCCAATGATCATCTTACCCAGTCTGGAGTATCCCATAGTTAAGGGAGAAACGACTGCACTTTGATGTAGCGCGTTTACGAGCATCTCACTGTCGGTAGCTGGAGTTGTCATGTTGTTATCCTCTCCATGGAGAGGATCGGTGGGAATTTTCAATTGCTGCGCCGAGGAAGGCTTAGAAGTCTTGTGTTGTTTTCTGTAGTTGCTCCGCAACAGGAAGAGTCGGCCGCTTCTGGTGATGAGTAAATATATAATATACACCCGCAAGGTGTATCCTAATCATATATGGGTCCAGTTGGCATGCTTTGCAACACCAGGAGCCTCTGAAACAGGCTCTGTCCGTTTTGGGGCGTCCTGCTCTCCTGCTGTAGCAACACAATGGTGTTGTGATTCCTTGGCTCCCAGAGGCTGTTCAAGCAGTCGTTCCTGTTTGACCTTTCTGGCAGCGGCCCCGGCACGCCCGGTCGACACCATCTTCGGGTCTTTCATTTTCTTATGGTCTGTCACTCTTTCCACCGCATGTGTCTCCTCCGGCGGGTTCACTTGGTGCTCCGAAGGAAGAGTCAGGTTCTGCGCCATTGTGCATTGTTAGAGGACATTGTTGTCCAAATTGGCAGTGCCTGGCTGTGGTAAGGGCAGCGGCTAACGGCGCTAGCAACATGCCGTAGCAATGATAGAGCACACGGGAAGCACTACTAATCGCATGTCCAAGGAAGGGGTCGGCCTTCAGGTCGCGTTCAAGCGCTGGCCGGTCCTCGGGTGGGATTGAAAGAAACGTGCTGGCCACTCCTGAGTACAATTGCAGCTTACCCTATCGTTTTCGTCATGGCCGCGCCTAGTCTTGCCTCCAGCTGCCGTAGAGCTTCTCGACCTCGAAAGAGCATGTCTTTCTTTTTGGTCAGCACCTTCGTGGCCGAGCAGTGGTCAATGATGTATAGGGTTGGCTTGCCTTAGAACAGTTGGTAGAAGGCACGGAGGTAGTCATGGAGCCTTTCACCTGGGTCTACGACATAGGCCTCTGGATCGCTGCACACCCAGGGACATTCTTGATACAGCCTATTGTACCGTAAAGTGGGACACAGGACAATAATGTGTGGAAACAAGCCGCAATAGGGACCCTGCAGGAGGTTGAGAGTGAAAAGGGTTTTCCCACACCCCTTCATTCCGCAGATAATCGCCAAGTGATGGGCCCTGGGACAGAGGTTACTAGTACCGCGCTCAGACGAATCGGCCAACCTCGATGTGGAGCTGGCCGTCCATGATCACGTAAAAGTAGATGTTCAAATCGCCCGCCGCCTCTGCTGTTTTCGTGATCTGCATGGTCACTCCCTCACTGTGGTCTCGACGAGCCTTCCGCTGCCGTGTAGCTGGTCGTCGTCCGTGAAGCGGAGGTCCAGCCACAGGTTATTTTGCTGTTATCGAAAGCCTCGGTCTTCCGCTGGAATGAGGCTCTTGGGTCCTCGAACAGCATCAAGATGCCTTTCATCCCTTGGGCAGGTACGTTGAGGTTGATGTTCCACAAGGTATCGCTCATGTCACGGCTAATTTTGCGGTGCCGGAGCAAGCGGTCGTACAGTATTGCCAGGCGTACTGGTTAAGGATCACCCGGGCGAGCTCGGACTGGGTGATCATATCAAACTCGCAGGTGATGTTATCGGTGGTGTAGCTGGAATCGGTGTCCCCTGCGGCCCGGATTACGTGGCTGTAGTCGTTGAAGATTAGCTCGTATTCGAGCCTGTTCCCCAGGGGTGACTGGTAGAATGGCATATGGCTCTCCAGCAACTAGAAGTAGCAGGTGCCATAGGCCTCTGCAACGGCTCGGTGTTTGGCTACAATCTCGTCTTTATTCTCACCCCCCACCAGGATTCGGGTGACAATCTTCTTGTGGCTTGTGCCGATTCCATGGAACTGGGCATTCTCACTCTCCTGGGCCGTCTTCCAAAGGTCCATGTAGCAGTGGTAGACGTCGCTGTCATCGATCGACATCACCTCATTGCGACTGACCTTGACCTTGCTCTTCTTTATCACAGCACGGCCGAGGTTCTGGACCACTGTTCGGTTGACGTTGGTGGAGTCCAGGGAGATTGCGAAAGCAAGTCTCACGGCCCCAGGGACAATGACATCATGGGCGCCAAGGTTTGGGAACCGAACAAGAAGCTGTTGATTCTTTTCTATCCTTCGGATTATTTGTGATGACGACAGACTGGCGCACACCCTTGAACCCAAAGTTGGTTCTCAGACAGCGGTAATGATTAGTCTTTCGTCCGTATACGTTTGAAGTCATGGTTATTGAAGATTGGGCCGCCAATGTTCAATAGCCAACATGGCAGGCTTTGGTTTCGATAACCCAACGTTTCACCAAGACGATGTAGAAGACGATGAAGAGACCGTTCCCATAGAACCACAGATGATGCTGACATCGGTATCGGGGCCACTGGGACTCATGTATCGCTGCATCAATAACACCTCCAGTCAGCAGTGGATGACTACTACAATGCCATGGAGGAGACGGACATCACCCCCTCCAATGACCGAGACCCAAGTAAGTTTGAGCCCGTCCGAAAGGGTTTGCGGTTGAAAGCACACCTCGACCTCACGATTATCAACTCTCGGACAGGAAAACCACTCGTATTCTCAACCATTGGCGGCCTCCCGATAGGAGGAGCTGCCATCAGAGAAGACTTGGGTTCACCGAATGATGAATGATCCCAAGAACACGCTGCCGGCTCAGGCTGTTGCAGCCATCCAGACCGCCGATAGGATGTTGGGAGAGGCAGCTGCTGATATCGATACCGTCGAGATTCACGTCCTAGGTGCCTTCGCGAAGAAGGCCGAAGTCCAGATTATTGAGACAAAAAAAATGGATAGCGCCGTCGATGTGATCCTTGCCACGATCTATGCCTCCCCCCCCCCCCACTGTCTGCCCGTAAGCTGCCTGTCCGTGAGCTGCTGGGTCTTGATGAGGTACTGCACACTATCCCAGGCGAACATATCAACAACCTCTCTTAGCTCTCGGCAAAAGCGGAAACTGGATGAGGCTCCCGATGCGTTCTCCAGGCACCGTATTGCTGAACGGCTACGTGACCTTCATTATGAGAGAGGGCCGGCCTTAAGGCCGCGTCGGCCACCAGACATCAACTCCGCTCTCAGATCAACCGCCTCCTTCTCTTGCCGAACGCACACGCACCCTTACCACGAGTAAGGCATCACAATCGCGTCGAAGCTCACTGCTGTCGGAATGGCGATATCGGCATTGGTGTTTACGCTAACCGGGGGCTCTGCAGCGCCAGCGCCTCCTCCAACGCCACCTCCTGAGCCAACCGACAAGGGCGGTCTGAAGGAGTGGGTAAAAAAGCACCTGCGGGCCCTGGGCAGACTTCTAGCTAAGCTCCCCGGTAAAGTCGTTGCAGCTCTCCCAGATATTATAGGGAGCATCGCCTCTTGGCTCCTCGGCGGTTTAGGTAAGGCCGTGAACTGGATTTCCGAGAATACTTGGGCCCTGGTCGTCGCTATAGGTGGAATCATTTACGCCGCCGTTCGGGTACATCTAGCCTGACCAGATTAGTGCAAGCCCGAGGGCGACGCTAAGTAAAACTAACGCCAACTTTTCTTCATCGTGCTCTTTCGGTGAAGCTGGAGTCCTCGGTGAATTCTTCTCTGGCGCTGCAGGCTCGGGTCTCGGTACTACTGGGGTCGGCACGGGTACTGCAGCTGACTGCGGCTTAACGATGCTTTTCTCCCCAGTCGAAGGCGCGTGGACAACTACAGAGTTCACGTCTACATTAACCCCGAGTTTCTGGTCTGTTGTGGCTATGACGATCGTTGTTCTTATAGCCACTGATTTTTCCGATGTATAGATCCACGCCAAACCCATAATCCACCTTGGAGCCGGCGTACCTCAGGACGTTTTGGTACCGCCTTATGCCCGAAGGAAGGTCAACAGGTCTTCGACATTAGCCACGAACTGCTTCTGCGCGTCAAATGCCGTGCCTTCCGTGCCTAAGATACTGCTGCGGGTCTGTGCCTGTGCTCCAAGGATTGCCCAAACATACGTCCGAATGGTGTTGCTCACGCGTTCCACGCCTGCCTGGGTAAACCGTTCAGATTTGTCGACGATGAGGGTGGCCCATGCTTGATTGGCGTCGCTGCCTTGCGAATAGAAATCGACGTGAAACTTTTCTGGTGGTCGCTGAAATAACATGTGGCTGGGATCGTAGTCGTAATGCGATTTCATGTATCCTGTCCTTGTGAGATAATAATAAATCGCGCCTATCCTGTGGTTTCCACCCCTTTTTTGCCGCCAATCTGTGTATGGAGGACCCGAAACTGGGCGCAAATTCGTTCGTATGCCCTCCGGTCGTAGGGGTTGTCGGTCGAATTCCATGCATCGTTTTGTGGGAGTGGTGCTTTAATCTCTCCCAGAATAGGGCGCACTTGGTAGTACACGTGGAAGTGGAATACAGAATTGCTCAGTTCTGTGTTGGCTATGAGATGATTCTCCTTTGACACCCCACAGCCGGTCGTGGCGCACCATACTGCGAAATTGAGTTTGCTCAGCTACCACGTGTGCCATTTCTCAACCAATGTGTCGCTGTTGATTTTCGGTAAGGTGTAGCGTTCAAGCACCTTTTAAAAAGTCACGTCGAAAGCAACCTGCGAGTAGTTCAGGCTGGGATCTATTACTACGATTTCACTGGGCTTCTCAATCTTTTTACTCGGATATACTCCCCGGACATGGTAATTGGTTACCTTCATATTTTTTCATAGTTTTTGGATTCGATGCATTTATTTAGGTGCATAATTTATATTAATAATATTTATAACAGTGTATGAGGTATAGCCGGTGGCAATAGGTATTTTATTTCTCTAAAACTGTATATAAAATGTAGTCCTATTTGTGTTTTATATGTATAGTTACAAGTTTGCACGAAGATTTCTCTAAATTTAAATTCGTACTCTAATCCGCGTAAAAAAAAGAAAAAAAAATTAACAAACCTACACTAGCCTACCGCGTAGTGATGAATCTTCCTGATATTATCAGACAGAGATGCACATACTTCGCCAAGACGAATATAACTAACATGTGATAGGAAGTATAAATTGCTCAATACCTGTAGTGATGGCCACATAATTAAACCTTAAGCGCTGCCTCTTTGTGATATACATGTATAACCAAGCAGAACACCAGTTAAGGGAAATCCAATACATTTTTATACATCTTTAACATGTAAAATCAAGGTCTAATGCGCGAGGGGGCTGAGTATCTTATTTAGTGTGTTAAACGATAATGTTTTATACAGCTTTGGCAGACAATCACAGTGTTTTTCAGTTATTTTCACACTCTCTCAGGCTTGTCTGTACGATATTGGGAATATTTCTCCATGTTTAACATTAGAAGATCAAAGAAAGTACGATTCAAGCATTACAGTGCAATATCATATTTACTGTGTAGATTTGTAAATGTATCAACTTTGTTAGGAAATATTTACCATGCGATGGTAAGCGTTCTGAACTGACTATTGATAAGTATCATCACCTTAAATATTAATAAGGACTTCTGAAATATATGCCATGATTAAAGATGGCTGTTCATATCAGTTCATTTCACGTATACATTTACATGCAACTGTTTGCCAAGACCGGCCAATAAAATGAAATAATTTGGCTAGATCTGAACTTGTTTTGAATATGAAGTGATAGCTGTCTTTCTCACCATCGGTCGGTAGGCTTTACTTCCACACAGTTCAGCTTCACAATGTTACTTTCGTCTTAATTCGGTACAGCACCACGTTTATACAGCGGTGAAAAATTGTGACGGAGAAATGCCATTGCAAAAATCTCCAACTCACCAAGGTGGGTATACCCATTTGTGATTTATGTGATTTATTGGAGAACTATTGTTTTCCTTACCTATAATAACATCACATGGCACAGTTATGCGCGTATATTCATTATTCTCATCGCTAAAAGACTTGAACTAGCGGATGCTAAAGTGAAACGTGAACTTGTTTATTGGTTTTGTCAGCGATCCTCTCGACGCTCAAGCTATTCTTTCTTAGTGTTCAATGAAAAACAACCACAGATAGGTGCAAGGCATCATGGGATACACAAGATAACTGAACTCACAAAACTGGAGGTCATTCACTGGAATGTTTCGACTTGCACGAAAATGAATTCCAATGCCGAACATTAACAACTAGGATCCTATGATCAGTATAATACAATTCCCGCCGTATAAGTGAAATATTCTTGAATACGGCGTAAAACACCAATCACATAAAGAAATAAATAATGTCTTTAAACAGCTTATCAAGTCCGAACACGTTGTGGTGAAAATTACTGATGATGGTAGAAAGACAGTGATAGAAAGTTAGCGTTGTCGAATTAAATAATCTTGAAATATTTGGCTTTACACTCGTTCTTCAGCATTTGAGTCACTTTCTTGTGATTTTTTCTTTCATGGATAAATGGAACCATAGCATGGGTAGACTGTGATTTTTGTATCTGACAAAGGCATTGACAGCAGTACAGTGATGCGACTCTGCTATTTGCATAGTGTTTCTGTGTAAAGAATACTCAGGATTTAACTGTGCCAGTAAGTCCTTTGTCTGATAAAATCTTCTGTTTCTTGAATCTGGCTGATATTTAAACTGTCGTGAAGCATATAGGTCAAATTAAATCGAGTTTTAAGTGTTCAAAAGTTCGTGGCCGCTAGATTGGGGATAGATATATATGTGTTGTCTCATTTTTATGAACACCAAACTGTAATTGACTTGTCAGCATAATGATGATATTTTTATGTTAGTAAACATCTGGACTTATCCTTAAGCCTTCTTTGTTATATGTAGTCTGAATGTCATTTACAAATTATAAAGAGAATTCTTACACAGCATAAAGTATGCTGCAGCTGATATCAATGATATTAATAGAATCACATTTTTTTCTGATTATCTGATCAACTTGCAGATGTCGGGTGACATAGGTGTTTTTTCTTTTTCACGTGATTTTCATGACTTGTGTGGATCTCAGTTGAGAAAGTCTGATCAGAGGGAACGTAATTAAATTTATCACCCATGCAAAATGACAATTTATTGAGGAGGAGGCAATGTTCAGAAAGAGTGCAGAGGAAAAGTGAACAAGGATGTTAAATATGGTGTTTTCAGAAAGGGGCATGGAAAGAGGTGTAAGTCTCTTCTGAGCTACGTTTTCCGAAAGGGTGCTGACGAAAGGCTTTCTAAATATGTATTAAAAGTGGTGTTTGGAAAGGCTATTTAAAAACGGTGTTTATGGAATGTTGACCGGCAATGTTTATAAAGAGTGTTGAACACTGGTGTTCAAGAAAAGATACTGGCCTTTTTGTGAAACCCAATTACTAGTGTGCGCGTGGGATTCAGGCCGAGATATACCCTGTACCGCGCCCCAACCCTGACCCTCGTATGGAAGACCTTAAGGACATGCCAGTCGCAGACGTCACCATGATAGCGGTGTTAAGATTCCACTGCCCGCTGCCTGTAGGCCTAACCATCCCAGGGGCGAACGCCAGAGATGTGAACTTCCGAGGGTATCATGTCCCAAACGGTGCTCAGGTTGCGTATTTGTCATGCTGTCTTCCGCTCAACTTTTTATTGAATTAAATATAATCAGCTATAATTCAACACGAATATAGGTCCAACTGGTTCAGCTAGCAGAGATTTTAAGTTGGGAGTTTTGTCGGATTTCTGGCTGAGGTCGACTGGTTTTCTCGAACTGTATGGTTTCTGTGGTTGTACTTACAGTTTACTTCAACCTGATTAGGAAAATTAAATTCTCCCGTTATTTAAATATGACTACTCATAATAACTACCGGCTGATTCAACAGGGCCTGTTAGTCATGGTCTTGTCGGATTTCTGGCAAAGGGCAGTGATTTTTTCTCGGGCTACATACAAACTGAGTGTTCGAATTGCAAAAAAGGAAAGAAACAGAACAGAAAAGCATGCATGGTTGGGCTGGCCAGCTTACACCTTGTATTGTGCGGGTGAACGAGTAGAACACAAAATATGGTGGAGAATGGGGAAAATGGGAGACATACCTATACAATGACTGGGTAACTCCAGACATATAAGGGAAATCATAATATCAGCCTTAAATATCTGTAACAGATAAATCGTATACATCTTATACACAGTGGGAAATAGAGTACTCTGTGTAGAGCAGTGCTGATTAAATGTTAAATGAGCGTTGCATGAGGTATATGAACCAGTATATTAGTGTTCATATCAGGTTGAAGTTGTAATGTTAGAATGGAGTCTTCTGGATGGAGAATGGAGCGCATTTCTGTCTTCAACCAGAATTCTGAATGTGCGATTAAAATCTGGGCACATTATTATAATTGTGGACTGTAGATTGTTAGACATATAATCAGTTAAACTTGGGGATTTATTCTGGATGACAGAAAAATCAGTGCGTCAGTGATAAGATAGAAAATACATTTAGATCTAAAAGAGGGAGAATTTGCATATCACTAAATAAAGGAGAGGTGTGATCAAAGCGATTAGAAAGTGAAACCTCACGAATGACCCCCTTCTGGGCAAGTTGTAGGGGTTTTAAATGAGTGGGAAATGTATTATCCCAGATAGTGACTCCATAAGAAAGATAAGGATGAATTATGGAATAATAAAGAATGAGTTGTTTTTCTTTTCTTTACACAATGCTTTATATAGTTTAGTAGACCTTTGTCCCTTGACACTTTGAAGCAGGTATAGTTAACATGGTCTATCAGTTCAGTTTTTCATTAAAAATATTCCTAGAAAGTTAAATTTAGAAACTCTTTCGGTCGTTGCACCAAGGATAGTAACTTGAGGAAACGAAGTTTGTCTTAGTTTTGCTGCCGGACAAATTAACATGAATTTAGATTTGCTTATATTCAAGGACAAGGGTTTAAACAAAACCCGGAGTGGGATTTATCTTTTTCTCTTGACGTCGTATTGATAGCTGCAGTGGCATCATTAGAAGAACATATGGTGCTGGTGTCATCTGCAAATAAAATAAAATGGAGAATACTACTAACATTAGAAATGTCATTGATATAAAGACAGAAAAGGATGGGATCGAGAATAGAGTCTTGATAAACACCATGTGCTACAAGTCCAGTTTTAGAGAGAGTATCACTAAAAGATACCATTTGACATCTGTTGTATAAATAGCTCCTAAACCATTCATTGAACACTGCTCGAAATTCAAAATGTTCGAGTTTATTTAAGAGTGTAGTGCGACTGACCGTATCATAGGCCTTGGAAAGGTCAAGGAAGGTGACCACGCTAAATTGTTTATTCTCTTTTGCAGTACTTAGTTTACAGAGAACATGCTGCAAAAGAGGTAGTGGTTGGATCTGAAGCCATACTTGTTCATGTCTACATATTATTAATGCTGACATACGTAAGTATCATATTTGTAATTAACTTTTCAAGAATTTTACTAAAGCATGGTAAAACAGAGATGGGACGGTAATTTGACAGAAGATCAGATTTACAGGATTTATACACAGGCGCAAATTTAGCGTCTTTAAAGCAGTCAGGAAAAGAACTTGTAGAGAATGAAAGATTAGTAATATGGACTAATGGGACAGAGATGTAATTCGATACAAGCTTGATAATAGACACCCGAATGCCATCAAGTTCAGGTGCAGCAGATAGTATAAGAATGTGGATGACACGTTCCACATCTGTTTGTGTTACAGGAGCGAAATTAAAATCACTTTCTAAAAGAGCACCAAGGAAATCAGAAAACTGTCGTCAGTGACTAGGATGTGGGAATCGAGGCCCATCGCTACAGGCCTAAAATACTTGCTAAACTGTTGGGCAATGTGTACAGTGTTGTCTTCACCAGTGCCATTTATGCTGAAGAAGGAAGGGCAATTTTTTATTTTTGTCCTTACCCATTAGTTGGTTCAGGCTTTTCCATGTTTTTTTTATATTATTATTATGTTTATTAAAGTTTTCCGCAAAATATTTCTCCTTGCGTAGTGCAAAGTTTTGTTTGGCTTGTTTCTATATGTTCGATACTGCTTTCGATTCTCATAGTTGTTAACCTTTAGTTTCTGGTGATAGAGGATAGACAATCTGAATCCAACACACCTACACAAAGGAGCAGTAAGTGATCACATTATTACTCACACTACACGCCTGGGGAGCCTGTACAATACTGTTGTTCAGCCCGGCATGTGCGAGATACCTCTGCCATACTGTTATTCCTCCTGACATGTATGAGATACCTGTACCACATTGATGTTCACATCTACAAGTATGAGCTGCCTATACCACATTGTTGTTCACATCTACACATGGGCTACCTGTACCACATTGTTGTTCACATCTACACATGAGCTGCCTCCACCACATTGTTGCTCACGTCTACACGTATGATCTGTCTGTACCACATTTCTGTTCACGTCTGCACGTATGAGCTGCCTCTACCACATTGCTGTTTACATCTACACATATCAGCTGCCTGCACCACATTGTTGTTCACATCTACACGTATGAGCTGTCTGTACCACATTGCTGTTCACATTTACACGTATGAGCTGCCTGTGCCACATTGTTGTACACATCTACACATGAGCTGCCTCTACCACATTGTTGTTCACGTCTGCACGTATGAGCTACCTATGCCATATTGTCATTCACCCCTATGTCATGGACATCATGTGCAAATTTTTATTTCGACTTCAGTCGCAGAGGTTTTACATTTCAAACTAATTTAAGCAATTTTGGTATATATTCATGATCTCAAAATTACCTGAACAAAGAAGGAGTGATTCCACTTGGCACACTAGCAACAGTGATCCACAATGAAAAAGAAGCCAGGCATTTCTCTGGATGGATGCACTATGTTTGACTGTGTTTGCAGTAGGCCTAACCTGTCATAGGCCGGATGAGACGAATCGAACTGAAGATAAGAGCTTCTCTTCACCCCTAAAGCGGTTGACTTAGTGAGATTTATAACCTTTTAAGGTCACCGTAAGCAATTTGTTTACAGAATCTTTTCAACTCAAAGAGAACGTCTAGTTAATCAGTAAACTATTTGAAACGAGCTACATGTATTGTGTGGTCACGCAGCAGTGTGTGTCCAGCAGACAGTGGTTTTCCCGTACAATTACATGAAGAATGAGAATCTGGCATAGATCTGAACATTTGCTGGCCTGAATCTTGATCTTTCTGGATCGATATGTTCCCTTTGTCATTTACCCGCCCGTCATTCACAATGGCAACAATTGGGGACCAAAATCAAAGAATTGCCTTAACCTATTGACAATGACTTGATAAGAAGAGTAAGGTTGTATTTAACAAATATTTATATTCAGCCATCTGTGCTTTACGGTTTCTCGTTAAGAACGTTAGGCTACTGGACTAAAAAAAGAATCAAACCAACAGCAGACAATATTTGAATAACAAGTCCTCGAACCAATCCTCGAATTCCCTTGTTCTTAACGCAAATATTTTCTTAGGGTTGGTTACTGCATTTTGTTAATTACTTTTAATTGTGTTTAAATCGATGGATTTAAACTAGGCTTCACGGAATTGTCATTCATTCTTATGATGTCTAGTGATCAGGAATGGTATACAAAGGCGTCGGATGTGCATACACACCATCATTCCGCAATTAATATATAAAACAAAGGAATAAAATCTGAGAGGGCGAACTCCCGTAAGTTTCCGCATTAGAGACAAAAGATAATACGCCTCATTTTCTGCCCTCCAGATCCAAACTAATGCTTTTGGTGCTTGGTTCCGAACCAATCTCTCAGCCGAATCCCAGTATAACCTCAACCGCAAAGCTGATCACAGGTAGACAACAGCCCTTAAACAGACGTAATAAACAACACATGTGAGACCAGTAAGCAACACGTGCAGTATCTGACTTGAATTTCGCTCTATCGCTTTATTCAGATATTAATAGATAATTAGAACAGTGCTATCGTCACCTTTCACACTTGTAATATTGCAGGATTCAGGAAAAATGACGGATGTTAAGAATAAGTTAAAGAGTTGGAACTGGAAAATTATACAAATAGCAAGATTAGGGAGCCTATTTAGACATGGAAACTTGTATAGAAAGCAGGCACAATGCATGTAATGTGCAAATGTAGAATTCTTTTGCACTACATGCACCATTGTACATAGCTTGAGGTATTCCAAGTTACCTTATGAAGCAGATTTACCCGAAATATACTTACAGCGCAAAACACAAGCATACTTCTTCAAATCGAAAGACATTCATCTCCAAACTTTTTGTCCAGTTTAAAGTCGAAAATTGGGTAAAAGAGTAGGCACTGATTTCTATTTCACGATGACTTGGACGGCAAAGAAGCCTTTATACAATCGATACGGTTCATAGGACGAAAGCCTGGAAACCTGTTCGCAGTGCGATTTCGGACCTAGTCTAACACTGTAATCCAGATTAAAAATTTCCCGACCATTATCTCAATAACACAATAAGACGAGTCTTCTACCGACCTGGTCATATGACTCAACTTTTTGAGCTGAATTAGCTCCATATTGGAAACCTCAGATATTTTAGTTTGTTGATTTTGAGCTGAATTAGCTCCATATTGGAAACCTCAGATATTTTAGTTTGTTGACCCAAACTCTTGCGTGTACACAGGGCTAGGACACACATGCCTTTCTGGTCCAATCTAGGACTAGGCTGGTACGTGGTCTATTTTCAGCAGCCTTAATTTCATTCTGATTTGTTATAATTTGGATACACTTCAATCCAGCTAAGAGTATAGTCAGAGTATTGCGTAAAATGTAGATGATTGTTGTTTGTTTCAATTTAATACACCAAAATCTTTACAATTCCTTGAATAGATTAGTTTTGTCTTTAGCATATGCTAAACATAGTATCATTTGTTTCTTTTTAAGAGCGTCCTTCAACTAACCTGGAAATATATGAATTATTCAGTGGAGATCTTACAAGTTTCCATGCACTAGAATTTTTCCGCAATTTTTGGCCAAAGGTTCACCATAACTTATGAGGCAAGGGACTCCATCGCAGTTGTTCAAGAAGTGAGATTACTGTTTTTGACTTATTAAACGCTTTGTCTCCTACTCATATCTCATTTTATAGACATTGAGGGATCCAGTAACTACGATAAGGTTTTAGTATCAGCTCTGTAGGGTATTGCCCGCTTAGAGCACTGATAGTGCTTTCTGTGATTTACCGAAACTCCCCTTGACTGGGAATTCCCGTTCAAGTTAGCAAAATAAGCTCAGGCGGCCGTCATACAAGCAGGCTTTGCACATCAGGTAATTTTTCCGTTAAAGTATTCAGGATTTGAAATTTACAAATTCAGCCTAATGTAGTTGCGTGGTTTACAATATTCAAAAGATTTCAGTCATGTCCACTATTTGTATAAGACTAATGGCTCTGAGGTAGTGAAGACTGGGATCGAAAATATCCTCCGAAATATGCATCATTTGAAAATCAAATGGATTATCGCAAAAGTAGATTGTGATAACAAGTTGGGTTACAGTGAAGTGCAAGATGGCTATGTGTGATTTTCAATGATAATAGAAGGCTAGACTATCCTTCAATAGTGTTCGGCGATTCCCTGTGCATGAGATATTGCCCACTTTGATATGCATCACACAATGGCCTGCCCAAGGTATCAAACAAGTGAGGATTTGGCACAGTTACTGGAGGTGGAATTCTAGTCTAATACACGGTTGGGTCCTTTGTACTGCAGTTGAATATATGGACTCCAAGGAACACTGCACAGTGATACAGCATCAATGGAATTATTCCCCTTTCTTCTGTAAGGCAGGTTAGATATAAACATCACTAACTTGCTTAATGTATCGAGTATACAAAGTTAATGATGAGTACTCATATTTCTTAACAGCATGATGTCGAACAGCGGCCTGCGGGTAATGAACCGTACAGGAAGCCTACACTCGGGCGCTGTCCCTACCGGCTCAGCCTGGCTAATGCAACTCACTTATATAGTGTTGCCAGCTTAAACTACCAGCTAGTTTCGGCTGCTTTTCAGCCAAGAGTTCCTTTCACCATTGGACTTTTGTTCGTGATCCATAAAAAAGATCCATAATTAGGAGAAGATGTACTTTGGGATGTTCTTTTCGAAGCAGCTTATAAACTGTACATAATAACCTTTTGCAAAGATTACAAACTCTTAATTACAGACGGTCAAGGCCTCAAGGATATTGCTAAATTCTGTGTGGGCCTGTCCTAGGACACAGTACTCGAAACGATTTTTGCACCTCATGCGGTATTCACCAATCGCCCAAGGAGAGCCAGTATCATGCACGCCTTTGCGAACAAATATTGTAACATCAGCACGGTGTATCTCACACAGCTTAGAAACGTAATTCCCTAACATTTTCAGAAAACTTAGTAATTTGAATGTGATGTCAACCTGAGTAAGTTTACCATTATACTTACATGTCCAAGGTGATACTCTCGAGCGCCAAAATTGCAGTTGGTTTACCGGTGCTTCCCAACATACGAAAGAATTTCTTAAATGTACATGTATAACTTAACACCAGGAATGATGATATAGATAAATAGCGAAAAAGAAATCGTGTTGACTTGAGTTAACATTCCTGTCATTATTACCTTGGGTGAATAACAGATCATTATAATCAGTGTTACAAAAGTTTCGATGTGGGGTATTTTTCATAGATTCTCAAAATTATACACTATGGGCACATCCCTATTGTCATGCTTCGTCCCACACTAACAGATACTGGGCAATGGCAATATCAATGACACTGTGATTGGACAGGAAATTACTTCCAGTCAGACAGCATTATAATGAACTAAACATGGAGATCCACAACATAAAGGTACTGTCATTGCGGTATACGACTGAAAAATGTTAAACACCAACTTTAATTCCAAGGTAAAGTCACACATTGTTGCTGAAATATACCTTCGTGTTCTGTGAGTTTCGCACGTAAACGTACAGAACGTCGCCTGCTTTTTTGTCATTCGAAAATGACATCGCTGTTACCATTAAAGGACAAAAGGAACGTTTTTGTGGTGTTTCCGTTTCCGTTGTTTCCACATCTTTTATTTATGAACAAAAGACCTGTGACTATTCAAAATAGTTTCAATATAAACTATTGACAAACTGATTTCTGAAACGAATGTGACGCACGCAATACATGTACGCAGTATAAAAACAATGGGAATGTCAGCATCCAGTATCTAGCTACATGAGACAGACAGTGCTGTAGCATATGTATTCATTCCTCGGCCATAAACATAAAATTACGTTTTACAGTTAGCATTAGTTTGGGTGGTTTACCTTGTGCTGACAAGTTACCCACCCAGACACTTTTTAAAAAAAAAAAAGAAATGAAGATTGAATATTAACAAAGTAACCTATAAAAAAAATATGGCTATTTTTTAACATATCCAAAATTTGCTACGTTTGAGTGGTATAAAGTCACCTTTCCGGTCAACTAACAATACATTACATAAATAAGGTGGGTAAAATATTTCAGTAAATATGTACCATGTGGCAAATATGTGTCCCCTAAGCAGTTCTTTAACAAGTTCAAGTTTTGTCAAAACTAACTTCCTATAATTCTCAAAAACCAAAGTTTGTTGCCTTGGGTGCCATAGTTCCCATTGATTTGGGAAATTAACTCCCTGCATGGGGAACATTATCTGCTGTGAATATATACAACTCGGTTAAATGCTTATCTCTACACAATCTGTAAACCACTGTAGGTGCAGATGTCTGCACGAACAGTATGGTGTGGCACCATCGTGGGAGGGATAATAAATGCTGTCCACCAGATTTTGCTCAGAACTTTCAGACAATACATTACTTTATGCTTAGAAGAACATTATAGTTTTTTTCTTAAATTGTACATGAGTGTGGGCTGACTCATCCATTTCTGACCGAAAGCGTAGTACAAATTGACGAATTAACGGTGAATTTGGATCTCTTTTACCATTCATGCTTTTGAGACATGCAGTTGTGTGACGAAATACTTTTATTTTTGGCTTGTTTTCCAACATCGTGCTGTGAAATTTTGTGAGCGCCTGATTTAATACTTTAGAAAAATGGTCCCACGATGTTTTTATATGGCTTGTAGTTAAAAAAAAATACACAGGAATGCTCGCGGATGGTCGTGGGTTTCAAATTCTGCCATAAGTGACCACATCCAAGAAAACCCACACCACAACATCAAATGGAACACAATCAGGACACTAAACTCTAATCAACCCAACTGGAAAAAGCGTAAACTACAAGAAGCCATCCAGATTAAGAGAATAAAGCCTAGCCTCAACAGAGATGGAGGGATTTACCTTCCCTCAGCTTATGACCTATTAATCCTCCAAACTGACCTGGAACCCCATCGAGCCTAATCCCCCTGAATATTGTTCTACATGTTGACACTTGTATCTCTACTTGCTATATTTAAGAGTGATGATGTCTTGATTTCACTCACTTGATAACGATGTTAGTATCTACATCGAAACGTCGTGATAATAAACCAAGAAGTTGTAAATCCATAAGAAAGACATGTTCTAGTGTACTTCCATCCCAACTTCTAAATGCCACTTAAACAAGTTATACGTCATCAATATGGAGGGAACCGGTCAGAAACCAGGGAAAATCACGACCTTCCGTACGCTGCTGGCAGGCTTTCCCACTTACGGCCACACAGGAAGGCACCAAGGGCGCCCGAATTGATAACAGTATCCTGCATCATTATGCAGCACTCGTACGCTAACTCCCTCGGACACCGAATCCCCCAAAGTTGACAGTAATACATCAGTCAAAACACTTCCCAGCAGATTATAGGCGACCACTGTGCATAGTCCGTCGTCAACTCCATAAAATCTGGTTTTAAGGAGGTGTATATATAACAATAAATTATTGGTACCGGTATGCGGTATGTACTCAACGATATTTAATATGAAATGTGATTTAGTTTCAATATGGCGGCACCCTGTGAACCTGGCTAAAAGATGATGAAAGTCTATCATTTAACATTATTTGTGTTTTGTTCAGTGCTAACTTAGAAACAAGAAGCCATAGGAGGATTTAGCCACAAGAATTCTTATGTTTGACACTTCGTAAGTGACTGGGGAATGACTTTTCAGTTGTCAGTCAAAACTTGACCACTTCATTTTTCGGGACAGTAATGAGGATTCACTGACAGATTTGTCCACATCTCATACCGTTTGGCCACTGTGTGGGCTATTAGTGTAGAGAAAACTCACTGATATGATCTATGTATAAGTATTTTAGGAAATAACAACAACGCAACTGTCTCTTCATTCAGTTTATTCATACATTAGTGTCATGCTGTTGCACTGAGTTACCATACATGCATTGCGTGCGTCACTTCCGTTGTGGAAATTGTGTAATTGTGTAACTTAAGATGTTACTTAAGTTAAAATTCAGTGAAGTGGTTGTGTGTCGTATGTTTATGAAAAGTAATGTAGGGAAAAGGGATACAACTGAAACCCTGTGAAAAATCGTTGATCTTGTTGTGAGATACGCACTGCCCAGTTTGCTTGCAAGGAGAGGCATATGATCAAACGGCTGATAAAGAGAACGTGTTTTACCCGACACTGTGCAGATCAATAAAAAGCCTGCCAAATCCACCGCTAAGAATCAGTTGCCTGATTAATATAATGGAAAACGTCCCATGTTCTGTAGCTTGAAACTGGCAGAGGTGAAAATTAGTTGGAAAAGAATATCGACAAGCCTTCACCTGCAAAAATCTACAAAGCAACAAGCAAACAGATTTTCCAGAGTCATTTAGCAGAAAGCAAGCCAAGCAGGATACCAGTCTCTCTGATCAGCAATGAAATCATCTACACTGAGTCTATAGGCGTTTTGCTGCAGCACCTTTGACAAGAAGACATTCACTTGTCACGGCCATTACATAATGTAATATCACGTGGATAATAATATAGCTCCTTCATACCCGATCGATGTCAGGTAAGCAGGTAAATTTATCCACATATTGCATCGGATTTGATATTATTTTCCGTGTATACCGAGAGAGAGACTAGACTTAAATAAATGACGTGTTAATGTAACACCAGCTAATATTGGCATGGAAATACATTCGTAGATTATGCTTTCTGTTTCCGGAAGTTGCAGTGATCTTGAACAATCTCTGGGGATTTTGCAATAGGAAGCAAAATTACGAGTAGTTGTGAGGACTACTCGTGCTCGTATTCGTTCATTTATTTCATTAATGTTTAACAAAGTCCTTAAAATGTTGTGCTATTATGGGAGGAGAAAATCGAAGTAAGACCTGTGTCTTTTGTAAGGAAAGGACAACAGTGGGCCAAATGTACTTATGTATCTATAACAAATCCCATTCACAGTTCCAAAAACATCACTTTTTATTTTTGTGATGTAGGATAACAGATATATCGCAGTTCAAAATAAACAAAAATCTCCACGTAGAGATGATCGAACGGGCCACCATGCTCTCAATTTTAACCAATCAAGGGCGAGATATTTCTACCAGCCGCACAGGCATCTGTTTCTACTGCGACGTCACCTTTTCCTAGTTCACCATTTTGCCATATAAAAGCAGTGTTAAATCAGCTGTTTCCTTATGAGTACGACACAATTCTGATACACTTTAAAGCCATTTTCAAAGAAAAGGTGGTAGTGGAACACGTCTGGAGTTACTCTCCAAGGCCTCAACCAGGAGGCCAAAATGCGTGGCCTTCGATAGTAAAAATAAGGGGAACCGTACTTCACACGCTCTAAAACTGGAGAGTGTAGGGTACGAATGACGCGACATCGCGTTTCCGGTTTGTGTGAAAAAGGTTATTGCAGAAATATCAAGCACGTCAGAAAAAAAGCCTACGGCGCTTTAGCTCTGAATGGACGCTGTCCTGAATATAATTTTGCGATACTTTTTGTTGTGTTTCCTTTTAAGTAACCGAGGAACGTTCCTATTTATGACACACGGATTTTTGGTTGCATTTCATATTTAAATGGGCTCTCCATCGAACGAAATGAAAAACACATTTATAACTGTGCGAAGATAAGTGTCGACCCACTTGTTGTCATGACAGCCCTGAAAATAGTGGCGTTGATGAAATCCTCGAGTTTTCCTGCACGAAGACGACACTGAACCGATAGGACTACCTCGGGTGTGCTAGACAGTGACAGACAAGCATCCTAAGCACCCAGCCATCTGGGATTGAGCTAGCTGTAGATAAAACATCAGTCAGGACCTGGAAGACATCAAATGTCCCTGAAACATAACAGGAGGTCCGTTTTGGGAGGTTTGGCTAACAATGACCGTGAAGGTGGAATTATGTAAACATCATTTACATAATAGAGCACCAAATATGATGATTAGTTAAAGAATTAAAGTGTGATCCCATCCCTGATTAGTTAAATTTTGAACATCCGAACGGTATAGCAAGGATTCGTCTCATTGTACTTTAAACGTTTTTTTTATGTTTTCTTCGCAATCACACGTACTAGACTTATGTTGTTACGTATTTCAAGCAAGTAATACAATATAATTCTTGGTGATATCAGAAGAAAAGGTTTTCCTTGCAATGCGATTGTCTGTACGGGTGGTCATGTACCATACAGAAAAGTATTTACTTAAATAATCGATATAATTTATGTGCTAGTTAATTTGTCTTCGGAAAGATGAATTACACCCTTGGTAACAGTGAACAAGGGGACGAAGACTATCTGATTTTCTGGATTTCCTGCGGTGCTGACAATAGCCTCTCTGACTATTATGATCGAGTTTCAGTGTAACTTGATGATTCCACACCGCAGCAAACAACCTTGCACTATTCCTGTCGTGATCATCGGCATTCCCTACTACTGATACACTAACGCAACACCACACTTTTAACTTTCATGCCATTTTTCCTTTTCTTCCGTAATGAGAGGAAACTGGCACAGAATCAATATCCACATCTACATCTGCCAGGGAAATCACTGCCACTAATCGTCCTCGTAGACTGGTGCTGGTTATTTCAGCTTTATTCTGGTACAATTTCCATCATTTCGATTATCTATTTTGTATATAATAAATGATTGCAGGCCTTTTTGTTTGTTCTTGCTTACATTTTTTTTCTCGCCTCAGGTGCTATTTTGGTCGATCATTAGTGCGCATATCAATATGGCCATCAGTAGGTGATGGTTGATATTTCATGATCTATAGCCCCTTGAGATATCATCGGTTTTTTAGTCTATTTTAATTGGACAAGGTCATCTTGCGCCTGACTCATGAGCTTGTAATTAGACATAGGTGCGTTGTCTATATTGGAATTAACCCCAAAACAACGTTTTCAAGATGACCGTGGTTTCACCACGTTTTGTTGCCGGTAAAGAATACAGTATTTGTGCAGTAAGATATTCTGTACCACACTGTTTTTGTTCTCCACCTTTGTGCTATTGTCAGTTCTCTAATCCTGAAATCAATAACATCATTAACGTCAAGACGATCAAGGATCATACATCACGTGATCCTTAAGCCGTTAACTTTTGTTGAACTGTAGTGTAACTGGCGTACATTCTTTGAAACGTTTGGTATGGATGGAAACAATAGCAAGGCCTCCCTGGATGGAACTCTGGAAAACAACGTGACCATGACAGTTCAGGGAGTTGTCGTGCAATCTGCCTTTGGTGCAATGGGCATTGCTATAGTCATCTTTAATAGCATTGTCATCGCTGCGTTCATAAATGACAAAAAATGCCGTAACACACAAGGCAACGTCTTCATTTTGAACCTGGCCATTTCGGACTCCCTGACCGGAACATTTGTGTGTTATGTTGCCATTCTTAACTTGTGTAAATTTGAAAACTACTCGGAATACCTCCTGCGAATGGGACTGACATGCAGCTTTTTTCTTGCATCTTCATTTTTCCTTACCTTTCTTACGACTGACCGCTATCTTAAAGTAGCCATGCATTTGCGATACATGGCTTTGGTAACCGCCAGGAAACACGTCTACTTGTGCCTCGCGGCTTGGGTCTTTCATCTGGCGCTAGGATTTTTACCGCTCTTCGGATGGCATAATCCGGTCGTCAAAAGCTACCGATTTTTTGAAACTTTCTCACCTTCGTACATCGTAATGAATGTGACAATAGGCTGGGCGATGCCTTTAATCTGTATCATCTCGGCCTACATCAGGTTGTACATGATATCTGCACAGCATCGTAAGCAGATCGCCGCCCAATTCCAATTCACGTCGGGCTACTCCGAAGCTAGGCAAAGTGCAGAGACTTTGAAATCTATTTTCTTGCTGACTGGAGCCCTCGTTGTATGCTGGTCGCCAGGCTGTAAGTATATGAACACATAAACAAAATCATTCATGTCATGTTTCATTTCTTTTCATTATCTGAAATACATAAAAGAATGCCGTTATTATTTTTAAAATAATCATCCTGTTTATTCAGTTAATTGAAAGAAATTGTTTCTATTAATTGCATTTAAATTCTTTGAACTGTCGCTTTCAGGTGAAAATGAAAATAAGAACAGGAATCATTAAAACTCAGTTCTATATTTTTAATTCTCATTTGCTGTATTGAAACCATGAAAGTTTCCAATAGTCAGTGTACCGATGAAATGCTGTGCAGTTTCGAAACACACAAATTAAGTTTAGGTAATAACACAGCAGATAAATCAATGAACTTTATTTTCAAAGCAATGTCTTATGGCGGAGTGTTGAATACCGAGTATTTTCTGTATAAATAGAATGTATTTATGTGTTCACTGGTTTACGCTGGACTTAAAATTCATTGTTTTATTGAAGAAAACCACATGAAAAATAAAAGACTATCGCATAGAGAATAAAACCAGAATAGCGAACACAGTGACCGTTGGCAAATGTAATTGCTTAAATATTAGCCACTTTCAATCCCGTAATAAAACAATGAAATAAAAAATACACGTCTTCTAGATTTATGGCGTATCGTTACTGATCTGGAATTATCCCAAATGCTGTTCGCTTGAATAATTAATTACAAGAAGGCTAGGCAAGTACAGACACAGACACAAGTACAAAATTAGCCATCAAATCATGCCCATGTCTTCTATAAGACCTTACATCTGCAGTTTACAGCGGAAATTAACAGAACATAAATATCCCCTAAACCGACCGTTGTCGATGACATGTGAACCGTTCCAGGCAGTGGTAAATCGGATGTCGTGCCTGGATGAAAACCTACAAATACAACGGAAGCCTTGGGCGTCTTTGTCTAGACATAAGTTCGTCCACTTGAACGGTGAGGTGGCCACGTGATATTTGATACTTGAGTGAGTTCCAGTTGCAGCTGGTCAGGAAGATGCACGGGTGCCCTTCCCACTTATACATATTTTATCTGCCAACGGAATGATGGAAGACTGTAGATATGCCTCTCCGAGACGTTCTTCCATCCCTACCGTGCAAAATAACACTCTACGCTCTGTTGAGATTGATACTTGTCAATTTGTGTGCTGTTTTTGGGGGGGTGGGCGGGGGGGGGGGGGCATTTTTTGTGTAAGCGTGTACGACGGATGGACAACAGTCGTAGGTAAGAGATTAACAAACCTTAACTTTCAAAAATTACTTCACGTCTTCCTTTGTCGACAAATGTTCAGCTTGTCCGTACCGTTTACAATGAAGCGAGCATCTTTCAGGTTGAAATCCATACACGTCACTTTCATTTTTAATCACACTTAATTACCTTGGAATAGCACTTTAATGATAATTTATCCACTCTCACTTGTTAAAATAGTGCGGTAGCACACGCATCCACCGTGAATCCTTTGCTATTTATCATAAATATAAAAAGCATCATGGAATAATCTAATGCAATGAATATAACAGTGTCTACTGATGCTACACCTGCGCACATGACTTTGACACATTGTTCTTGTAAAGACAGGCAGGACATAACCACGCGACTTTCTAGTGCCTATGTAGAGATGATGTAACCATATATTTTATTCAACGTTTATATAAGCCATCAGCAGCAAGCCACACATTAGCTGTCGAAGACAGGCCTGAAGCAGTTTAGCACAAGACATTATTAATACAGCCATGAAACCTCTGCAACCCTTCCTCTTAGCATATGGCCTCGACAAGATTCGCAAAAGTGTTCCTGATATCATTTATGAA
This sequence comes from Acanthopleura granulata, assembly GCA_016165875.1. Lineage (NCBI taxonomy): Eukaryota > Metazoa > Mollusca > Polyplacophora > Chitonida > Chitonidae > Acanthopleura > Acanthopleura granulata. The sequence goes on along the minus strand of JABBOT010000001.1, from coordinate 44,596,870 downwards.
CAATTGCAATAAAAGCACGATTGAGATACATATTTACTTTAACGACAACTTATTCGCCTGTATAGAACTTCAGTGCGCCTTACCGGCCTCACTGAAAACTGTTGACTGTCTTCCCTGCCGTAAAACACATAAAACAGTCCACGCATATCCGCCGAGGTATATGTGCAACATAACATTCGTGGAACATAACATTCATAACAGTGATCTAAACCTGATAACTTCAGTGCAATCATTTCCGGAACTTCAAATAGCACATGTAGTAGGCCTAAAGATTCTTGCTAAGTTAATTCAGCCTAGTGTGACGATCGATAGGGGTGGGACTCATGAACAGTTCAACATGTGTGAGATCTATTGGGGTTGGCCTGAGCATGAAGTTCTGTTAGCCAATCGGTATTAGGCTCTTTCCATTCATCAAATGACAAAAAGAGCTGACATGACAGCGCAAAGTTTTAAAGTATAATTCATGACAGACCGACTAAAGCTTAAAGTAACTAATTCATTACCCGCGTTGATTACTGATGTGGAGTGCATAATCCGGTTTCCTCCTCAAATATAATTGACTGCTGTCATATCAGTCCTAAATGTTTGAGTACGGCGTTAAACACAAATCAGATTATGTCTTGAAGAATTCGACAAGTACATTGCAACCTCGAATCAAATTCAACTAATCCAAACGACAATTCCCACACTATAAGCGCGACTTCACCGTGTAGTTTCTTATTGATCTAAATGCCGTTTAAATGATACTTAAATAACAAAGAACTGATTCACTGTACTGAATCCTGATGTTTGTATTGTCACCCACAAGACATACGTACACTGTAAATGCAAAGCTGTTCGCTTACCTGTCAGGAACCGAAAAGTTATAATGTCATTTCTTTTCATAATGTCTTCCTCGTCTCCTAGATATGGCAGGGTGTTGCGTAAATCGAATTAACATCGATATGGGACGCCAATGATTCGACTATCATCACCACAGATGAACCGGATGAGACCGAAGACCTTTGAGTGACAGCACCCACTGCTATTTGTGTACAGATCTATTCCATAAATAGCGTCCTGTAAGCAGAAGGTTCTGAGAGCTGACAAGCACTTGTATCTGAGCGGATGTGGAGTATAGTGAACGTACGGGTAAATAAACGCCAGAGGTTTCTAAACAATCTATCCACATCTACAAAGTAACGAAGATCTGGGGGCACCAAAACAGTGTTATGGGTTTTAAACCATATTAGAGGGAAACATTTTGTTTATATTATGCGGGTGTCATTTAATGAAAGATAGTTTTAAAAGAAGAATATCTAAAAAAATGCAATTATTGTAAGTTATCTGACGATCTTCCGAGTGTATTCGGGTAGATATTTGGCCGAGGTCAATAATACTTTCCTGAGAAGAGTATACTCTTGGAAAATCGTCACATGGCGAATTTATTACGATGAAGGGCATTTGTCAGGAGTAAAACTGACCCAAAACTTGCTCTTTCAACAACGAAGACTATATTCCCGTCACTTCGCGGAGCCATCTCCGTCAGCTAATACTTTATGACAATGTCATGCATGCAGTGAAATTTTGGTCCGTGTCGGTAAAGTCAGCTGGTCCCATCTTCTAATATTATTAATGTCAACTGACTGTAGGACTAATATACAGTTACTATACGTCTGAGTAGTGATGCTACTGGCTGTGTTAATGACGTGTCATCAAAAATCGCCTAACAGCTCATTTAGGTTGAAGTGAGGGCTTGTGTCAATAAAGTACAAGGCGTTAAGAAGATGGGACAGCAATTTGCAGGTGGTAATGGATGTGATTCTGCTCATTTCTTTTTGGTTGGGGGGGGGGGAGAAAATTAATGTGTCGATATGGCTGACCAGGCAGCATGGCAAAGGAAATCTCGACACTCAAGTCTCTGTTAATTGTTTATTAACAGTCAGCATGCCGATACGTAGACAGTGACAATACTGATTTGTGGCTGCACACATATCAAATGGTTATTTCGTTATGAGAATAACTGAGCCATAGGACAAATGAAGATTTATACATCGTCCCACGCAGTTTGTCGGCCAAGATAAAAACATTCTCGGACTGCATTCGATCTTTCTGGAGGAAACATGATCTCCAGTAAAGCTTTCGACTGAATCATGGAACCGATGGAAACCAAAAAAATATTGCTGAATAGGCTCTTTCGTATTTTTTGGAATAAAACGTTTTCGAAAATCTTTAGAATTAGTGTCGACCATGATGAAGCATGTGACAAAAGTTGTTTCTGTTAAGGCAAATTTCTCTCCCTTTTTGTTTGTATTTTGCCTGTGGGCATCTCGCCTTAACTCCGAACATATATCCGTACGTGAGACCTTGACATATGGTCTTGGACATATTCTATGTCCACTCTTACATCTTATGGTGCCTTGAAAACAGCAAGAGCTCGGCGACGTTCGTGTTCTCGATTGCGTAGTTCTTCGCTGCTGACCACTTGACCAATATGGCGTCCTTATTTGTACATACAACGTGGGAAAGTTCCTCAGTAAGTTTCCAAGGCTTGGGGCGTTACTTCGGGCAATCCGTTGTCCTGTACCCATTTTACTGACCGCGAAAATAAAGAGGGAAATAGTGTTCAGCATGGCATTAACAAAACATTCGAATAAATAAATTAACATGTTTATTAATCAAAATGCAAACATTTCTAATCCACAAACGAACACTCGTTAAATTCAATGGAAGCAAGCCAGGGGTGTAATGATTGATGTAGATGTATGCATCCACTTGTGCAAAATTAGTATGTTTAATCTCATGGAGTCGTTTCAAGTTCTTTACACATTAGCTAATACAGGAGCCTGGCTCGTCTCACCGGTCCTGGCATTCTGAAAACTATGCAGCCGCACTTAGCGATTTGCTGTGCCGATTTGCAAAATTCAGCGATTCAAGTCGAAATGTTCATATCGTATTAAAAAGTGCTCATCCAGTTTATATTCGACAAGTTCGGGGATTAGATGCGACAAACGGCAACGTATAAAGTCGTCTAAACTGAAGAAAAGAGTTTAAATAAATCGTTAATCTGTGGTTTACCTACCTCATCCTTGCTATGAATTGACTCTTAGTGTGATTCTTGGTGTTTTACTCAACGCATTGAAATCCAAATGTAGAGTAGTAAGCATTATGGAAGCTCACGTCTCAGCTTCATGGTATGATGATCAAAAGCGCCTTTTCTCTGCATTGTGCTTTATCTAAAGCGCTGATAACAATGACTTTTCTTACATCAAATGAACGAAAGGCGTGTTTGTGCTTGCAGAAATCCATACCTTAGACGTTGTTTTTCCTTGAACCCAAGAGCAAGATGGTTGCTAATCAATCAGTGCAGATGGAAGTATCTTATTTAACATGCCTTAAACCATAACCATCAAAAGTCAAACTAGCCTGCTTTGATGCCTTGCTGCGCAAGTTAAAGTAGCAGTGTCTGTCTTCTTTGAATAGTACTATGCCTAAAACCGTGTTAAAAATGTTTTTTCTGTCCATAACTATATTTGTCTAATTACAGCAAATGGGTCAAATGATGCTTTGTACTTGCAGCAACCTGTATCATTGTAAACATATTTCATTTTTCTTGGAATCCAAGAGCTGGATGAACACGTACCAATCGATGCACTCTAAGTGCTTATGGTACTCGTCACACCTTCTTCATAAACCATAATCTGCAAATGTCCCTGCATTGGTGCTGTTACATGATCTTTGGGGCTCTATAACCTCGCTTTTAATGCATTAGCTCGATTCGTGATACGCAGATCACTTTCCCTAGTGCTTTCATAACCAGCCATAGAAGATGAGTAGGGTCATTAAGCCATTCTCAATGTGTGTTAGTTCAACGGGGCCTTAAAATGTGAATCCCTGGGGAGACATTACATTATCTTGACAACACTCAAGGTAAGTTATATAGTCACCTGCAAAAGTATAAGGTACATTCACACTAATGCATTTCAGCGTCAGGAGCCCCCCCCCCCCTCCCCGGCCATCTACTGTCAGCTCCCGAGTCGAAATGCATCTATATCGGTGGCAAATTTATCGTCAAATTTAAACACCATACAGCACTTTAAGGAAAAGAATACATGCACATATGGTTCAACAGTAGGCTGGAGCCAAAGAAACTTGGCTCTTTTTATAGGAGAAAATAGAGGTTTTGAAAATTTATATATAAGACATCAGTTGTACTTCCGTTCATTACGCCTTCCGTTGTTTGTGCCCTATTTTCACGGATATCCGGTGAGCAATACACTGAATAGATCCGTGGCGCCGCTCTCCCCACAAAACTGTCAATGAAGTAGCCAAGGCATATTACCAAAATAGACGTGGGAGTCTGGTGCAAATTGACTATCGTGTACTCAGGTGGGATTGCAACTATGAATTATCTGCTTAAAGCGTAATATTCTGCCTTATCCTTACATTGCCAGTTTCATTACTTAACACATTTATTGTTGTTTCATATAGGCTTCAGTCAAATGAAAACGTAGTATGCTTCATTGCTGTATAAAATGTAGGTTTTTTTATGGCTGTCATTTCTCACTTCGAAATTTTAAATCCCAAATATTTCTAAAATTTCGACAAGAGTGAAATATGATCTGTTTATTGAAATATGTCTGTTTTTAGCATGTTGTATGGAAGCCGACAGTGGACCTCTCGATATCTCGACTTGAAGTAGCGAGCCAGAGACGAGCCAGAGATCTCGTTACCAAGATCTTGATGCCTCGCTACCTCGCTGCTTTACTACCTTTCTGCCTCTCTTCCCTTCGCTACCTCCGCCTTGCTACCTTTCTGCCTAGTTCCTTGTGGCTACGTCGCTGCCTTGCTATCTTCATACCTCGCTTCCTGTCGCTATTTCAATACCACTATGCGAAGAGAGAATTAAAGCTGAAATTAACGTATTTAGGCCAAATTATAGTTACATTTTACCATACATGCCTGTTGCCCAGAAGTACAAACTTAGTCGTATAACAGCTAAGGCATCGATGGTACTGCCCGCCTGATATGTCAACCATTCCCAGCCTTATTCTCGATGAACTCCACACGTAATAACCTCAATCTCTCTGGAAATGACAGAAAAATATTTTACCTTTGAAAAAATGTCTTCCTTTTTAGAGAATATTATGCAGCCACAGGAACACACGAGTGAGCCCATTGACATACCATGATTATTATTTTAACCTATAGATTTGGACTTTCTGGCAAAATTGGTACATATGCATATTGTGCATTCTTTTATCTCGCATCAGGAAACCATCAACTCTAGGAAGTATTCTCCTGAAAGAAATCTTACAGGTGCCAGCCCGTCGGATAGAGTATCGACAATAACTTTAAGTAATTTTGGTGCGCTGTTTGATTATTTCCCATCGAATAATTGGTATTTATTACCGAATCTATTCAGTACCATGAAGCTCGTAATAATCATCCTCTTTTAATCAGCCAAAATCTTTCTTCCGAAACCGTGAGATAAAAATATCGTTTTCAGTAGAAAAGCAATGCATTTTATTACCAATTATTACCAATAACTCGAAACATGACACGACAACATGCCAACCCTTATGTACCACTGGTCTGTAAAAATCTTTCGACATCATACTGTTGGAAATAGAAAGTTTCGTACGGGTAGAACTCGCTGTTTTGTCTATATTTGTGGAAATCACCTATGAAATGATCCATTTATAGTTTCAACCACATCATAATCCAAACTTTTCATGCTGTGAGAGATCTGATTATAAATATCGTATAACGGGAGGATTATTTGAATTGACAACTGAACGATACGGTTTAGAAATCTAGCAAACCATGTAAGTAATAGTTGTAGAGAACCAATGTTCAGATCGTAATAGAAGTAGTTTATGTACTCTACATATTGATAAGATATATAGACTTGCAATTGCTCATCGCGTGTTAACTGACTTGCTCTGATAATAATGCTCTGGCAACGCAACTAGTTTCAGAAAATGTTCATTCTCGTCGGGTAATAAATTGCGTTATCGGATTTCCAAAGCGCGGAATATATTTTCTTTGATCTTACTATAGTGTATCCCAATGGTAGAAATTCATGCATGTTTCGTGATAAGGGTATCTCGGTATATGTAAGGTCTTCGTTCATTTAAATACTAATTCTTAACAACAGTGCAATCAGAGAACGGTCTACTTTGTATATTTGCTAGGATCCCCGCCACCCCGACGGAATACCGTTGTTCGGACTATTATTATTTAAAGAATCAACTTCTTCTTTAATAAAGGCCTGCTCACATTGCCAACAGCTCTGACTTCTCTAAACAAATTAAGCAGCTGGGACCATTTTAAACAGGCGACGTATCCATCTTGTCGCATATTATGTTATGTCATGATGCACATATAACCTTCTGTGGTGTAATTTTTGCGCTGAATCCAGATATTTCTCACACTGAGTTTCCAGTGGGAAGAAATAATAAAAATGGTGAAACTTTTTTTGGCTAAAAGCCACAGGCAAAACACCAATTAATATGCATTTTGCAATGCCAAGTTTAATGGTACATGTCTTATGTCTGTGAAATGCGTTGTTTTCAATATGTACTGCACATCTAGCATTCTAAAACAATTACATTGATCCTTGTCGAGTTAAAATTAATAATGACACCTTTGTAAATTGAATTTCGTGATCTGTTCTTCATCGGCCGTCTAAATAGATTTATGGTATCTCAAAAGAATGTATTCTTTCCTATCTTGGGGTTTTCGGCAGTCAGGGATCAAATGTAGTAGAATTAATTCATAACACTGTTTAATATAAACATAAGCAACATACTATACAAGACAAACGTGCACCCCGGTAATACGAACACATTTCATTTTTTTTATAATTATTCTTTCGCCACTTTTAACCTGTTTGAATGCTGCAATATAGACTGACTTATTCGGTTCACATAACGTCACATGGAGGTTATAATGGATCTTGTGATAGGCTGGTTGAAAGTGGATTTTTGTAATTTGCTAAAATTAAGAAAACTCACTACATGTTAAAAGTGCCACTTGATTTAAACGTTTCACCATGTATCATACCTTAAAATCAAATATTTGTGTGGCGTGATTTTTTACAAAATGTTTAGAAGTTCCCGCTGGTGGAAAAGTGGATTGTCTGCATGGTGTACGCTTTAATTTTGACTTCCTTTGTACATAGTGGAAAACGGATTTTTTCTGAATTGTAAAGTATAGATGGCAATACTATTTCTGTTCCAAGCTCTAGTATGAATAGCCGAGCTTTGTAGGGCCTGCATGCAACTAGATTTTGCATGTTAAATATATTTCTATGATACCATGTATTTTGCCCTTAAGTGGTATCGAGATATATTTTTCTTTTTTTGCATCATGGTTACACGATGTTCCTTTCTACGCATACAGCGCGGTTTCCACCGCCCAGGCAATCTTTTCACCCATTACTGTAACTCCTTAGGCTCCGTTGAATTATTACAATAGTATTTTTCTACCTGGCATGTATTCCTGCACAAACGACTGATATAACTGATCATTGTAACCAGAGTCATACGAAGTGACCTTAAGGGAAACAGCCTCTAGGTTATTAATTGCAACAGTCGTCATTGCAAAGCCATTCCTCGTGGTTAAGGATTTTATTTTATTTACTCCAGCTGAGTTTAACCACCGAAGTAAAACCGGGTGGAACCAGAAAGGAACATGGGGTTAATATAGCTCTTATTTGAGCATGTCAAATAAGCCGTTCTACCATCTGCGCCATCCTCAGAATTACAAGTTTAACATCGGGGCGCCTGTTCCACCAACATCTCAACCCCCGGAGCTACAAGTTTAACATCGGGGAACATGTTGAACAATCAGCCCCATCCCCTGAGTTACAAGTTTCACATCGGGGAGGGTGTTCAACCATCAGTCCAACCCTCATAGTTACAAGTTTAACATCGGGGAGTCTGTTCTAACATCAACTCAACCCCTAGAATTACAACTGGAGCCTGGAGGAGCTCGTTCAACCCCCACCCCTTCCCCAAGTCCCATCTAAAAGTTACACATTTTACATCGGGGAAGCTCGTTCGACTATCATGCTCTACTTACATGAATGAAATCAGGGAGCCATTTCAACCATGAACACCGCGCTACTAGTGGAACATTTGACAAACAGTTCAACCATCACTCCCAAGCCCCAAATTTACAAGAGGAACGTCTGACTGCCCCAAAGTTACAAGTGACATCTGACCGACCGTTCAACCAGTACTCCCAACCCCCAAATTACAAGATAACATCTGAGAGATCGTTCAACCGCACTCCGAGCTTTACAAGCGGACTTCAGAAACACCATTCAACCAGCACTTCCAACCACCAAGTTCAAAATGGACGTCTAACGGGTCATTCAAGCACTACTCCCTACCCCAAATTTACATGTGGGACATCTGACAGCCCCAACGTTACAAGTGAACATCTGATAAACCGTTCAACCAGCAATCTCAACAACAAATTTGCAAGTGGATATCTGACAGACCGCTCAACCAGCACTCCCAGCCCAAAAGTTACCAGTGGACATGTGACAGACCATTCAACCATCACACCCAACTTCTAAAGTTACAAGTTGACATTGGACATACCGTTCAACCATCACTCCCAACTACAAAAGTCGATATGTGGGCAGGGCTACCAAAGTCACAAGTAGACATCTAACAGACGTTAAATCATCACTCCCAACTACCAAAGTTCCAAGTGGAGATCTGACAAAGCCTTCAACCATCTCTCCCAACACCCAAAGTTACAAATGGACACTTGACAGACCGTTCAACCATCACTCTCAACCACCAAATTAACACGTGAACATCTTGCAGAAAGTCCAACAATCATTCCTTACCCCAGTGTTACAAATGGACATCTGACAAACAGTTCAACCACCATTCCCAGCCCATAAAGTTACAAATGGACACCTGACAGACCGTTCAACCATGAATCCCAACCCCGAAGTTTACAAGTAAAATGTTCATCTTACACAGCGTTCAACCATCACTCCCAACCCCCAAATTTTCAAGTGGACATCTGACAGACCTTACAACCATAACTCCCAACACCAAAAATTACAAATGGAGATTTGATAGATGGTTCAACCATCACACCAAAGTTACAAGGGGGCACTTGGCAAACCATTCAACCGTCACTCTCTGCCACCAAGTTTACAAATGAACATCTTACAAAGCGTTCAATCATCATTCCTTACCACAAAATTACAAATGGACACCTGGCAGTCCGTTCAACCATCACTCTCAACCCCCACATCTTAGAGAGCGTTCAACCATAACTCCTAATCCCAAAATTACAAATGGACACCTGACAGACAGTTCAACCATCACTCCGAAAGCGAAATATACAACTGAAAATCTTAAACAGCGCTCAACGATCACTCCCAACCACCAAAGTTACAAATGGTCATCTGACCATTGAATTGTTACAGGTTACAGGTAACATCTGACAGGCCATTCAACCATCACTCCCAACCCCTAAAGTTACCAGTGGACATCTGACAGACTGTTCAACTATCACTCCCAACCCCAATGTTATAAATGGACACCTGACAGCCCGTAGAACCATCACTCCCATACCCCAAAGTTGAAATTGAACATGTTACAGAGCATTCAAGCCTCACTCCCAACCCCAAAGTTGCAAATGAACATCTGGCAGTCCGTTCAACCATCACTCTCAACCCCAAAGTTACTAATGGACATCTGACAGACCGTTCAACCATCATTCACGGCCCCAAAATTACAAATGCTTCGGACTTTTCATTCAACACTCCCATCCCCCAAAGTTACAAATGGACATCTTCCAGACCGTTCTACCATCACTGCCAAACCTCAAATTTACAAGTGCGATATCTGACTGCCCCAAAGCTACAAGTGGGCCCATCACTCCCAACCCCCAAAGCTACAAGTGGACTTCTGACCACTCGTTTAACCATCACTCCCAACTCACAAAGTTACAAGGGAGACAGGGAACAGCCATTTCGGTCAAAAATCCCACTTCCAAAGTCACAAACGCAATGTCAGGGAGCTTGTTCTGTCACCAAGCCCACCAACATTGTAGCAAAAGAGGGCAGATATCACAATGCGTCAATTCTAGCTTCGGCTCATTAGCCTTACTGGATGCTATTCTGATTCCTTGTGTGGCTGGTGCTATTCCCCTTAGGCCTGTAACAGATACTAATTTGATTCTGTGCGTGAAGGTACTATCCTGATTCCATGTCACAGGTGCTATTCTGATTCTGCCTGTAACGGATACTATCTTGATTTTGTGTGACATCCTTTATCCTGATTCTGTGCCTTTATTATGTCTGTTACCTTTATTATTATTCTGCTATCTTTATTATGTATGTGACAGGTGGTATTCTCATACTGTGTGGGACAAATGCTATCCTCATTCAATTTTGATTGTGAGTGTGACGAGTGTTAGCCTAAATTTGTGTAACAGGGGCTATCCTGATCTTGTTCTGTGTGTAACAGGGGCTATCCTGATCTTGTTCTGTGTGTGACAGGCGCTATCCTGATTCCGTGTGTTACAAATGCTATCCTTATTAAGTATATGTGACAGGTGCTATACTCTTGCTGTGTGGGACAGTGCTATCCTGATTCTGTGACTGGGTCTGTTTCGATTGTGTGTGTGACAGATGCTGTCTTGAATTTGAGTGACAGGTGCTATCCTGTCTGTGCAATGTGCTATGGTAGGTATGCAGGTGATACGTCCTATCCTGATTCTGTCTGTGGTAGGAAGTGCTGTCCTGATTCCAATTTAAAGATGTTGAGGTGGAACAAAGAGGATTAACATTCCAAATGGAAGTAACTGTATACCAGCAGTTAACCAAAATATACGCTTTGTGTCAATAATAGATCAGTTTCCAAAAACGACAAATAACAAATATATATACATGTATGTATAAAATAATAAAATAGGACGGATTCATGCAGAGAGAAGCAGTCAACGGTTTCCAATGACGAAAAGGCGCAACGAATGTTCTAGACGGGTGAATAAAATCAGTATCCAAATCGTGTACCAATATAGATTATATAGTGTCGTCAATCAAATATCTATCTCAGTTGCCCTTTTGGTTGCAACTGTTCAGGTATACAACGTGGCGATCATACTCAACACGATGAACACGGCTTGGGTTAGACATTATTACGAGGCACGGAGTACAGGAGATTCTGGACAATCCGTCCGTAATTACTGGCAAGAGAGGCGTACTCATTGTAAAATTTTAGAAACTTAGAGAGAAGGCGTTTAATGGAATATCCATGAGTTTGCCATATGCCACGCCCTTCTGTATATTGATATCCATGTAGGGGTAATTCATAATACCAAAATCGGAACTATCTTTCTTGTCGTAAAGTCGGCGTGACATTAAAGCTTATAAAAAATATAGGTTAAATGCACATTTCACACATAGGCAGATGTTCTGGTAACAAAAGCTTTTCGTTATGCCGCAGACATGGCCGAGCAACTCTATTCATCCTCTTACCGCTACGTTCTCTGGCTTTGAGGTCGTGGGCTTGATGCCAACGTACGTAAGGCAATATCTCTGACCAAATTACCATGCAACATGGGATACGGAGATGTATGTACAGCAAAGTTTCTCTGATCTGCGTATATAGATCAGCACAAACTGTGCCAACTGGATCATTAAGCCCTAAATGTATAACCAGAAGGTCAGGCACGGCTGAGTTGGTGATGGTCTGCTCTAGAGACCGGAGCAGTCTTTCCACATCATGTCCCTTACACCTCGCCAGGTCACATGCGCTTCCAGCCTATCCAAATCCAAGCTGCTATAATTCCTCTGCAGACCATGCTTTTCTGCCAGGTAGACAATCGAGTGAAAGAAAATAAAGATCTCAGTAACAGACTTAATTAACGTCAAACGACCTTCACCCGCAAGGTTATAATGCATGTTGATTAAAAACCAGTTGCGATGTTACAATAAGGATATAGCTTTGATATGCTTTTGACTGCCATCTACTCCAAGCCGGAATAACAGTATCTTTCTTCTTTCCAGAGCTTTCTTCTGATGAAACTTGCCACCCAGTCAATGGACTAGAGTCTGTGACAAAACAGCAAAGGAGAGCCTAAATGACTAACTGTCAAATATTCTCGCATGGCTTGAACTGGGCAAACTGTGGAATTCGGTATCTGAGCTACATGTAGACTTAGGGTTGTACCTTTGCCACAATCTGTCTTAGAGTAGTCACAAAGCGTGCCTGTCCAGAACTAGATGGTCGATTTGAGTTTGCTTCGGACATATAAGAAAATTCTCATGCAAGCAAAAAGTCCAAATGGACGAATATATAAATGCTTCTCTATAATTTACACTCATAAGAAGAGTTACAGACCTGACTGACCGTTTGGCGAATATAAAGTGTGATGGGAGCCCGAACATCACGACTAACGGTTGACTTCTTTAAACTCCCCAAAACCTTGCGAACAATAAAGTTATCGGTAGGGTCAATCCAACCACTCATCTTGTGCTTGTATGCTAAAGAAGATAAATAAGTGCTAGCCGAGATGGCTGAAATATCAATAAGGGAAAGGTGGCCTAAAAACAGCGTTATATGATCAACAGGAGCAGGCCATCTATCCTGTAAACCATGTCTCTCTCTGAACTGACAAAATAACCCAACAACATGATTACAGACCCTCATGGTATTAGCGGCCAAGGCAGAGTCAGCCAGACGATTAGTTTCTAGTCGGAGTCTGGCCAAATTGAAGATGGAACTGGTATGGCAAACGCGTCTGCATCTGAGGCTAAGGTACGGAACTTGTGAAGCTGTGAGCGTGAAAGGGAATCCGCTAAAACAATGTTTTGAATAAATAGTGATGTTGAGCTGTTAACACAGTAACACAAAAGGCCTGTTGAGGTTGTGTAAGGCCAATCGTGAGATACATCAGTCTCTCAGTCTGCAAAAACGCCCTCAATACCATATAGCGCCACATGCAAAACTTAGGGACCCGAGAATAGATTGCGTACGTAGCTTTCTTCCAGGCCAAAAACCAGCGTATCTGCTAACAGAGATCAGCTGAATTGTATTAATATCCCACGGCAAAAAGGTTGAAAATTTTTCAAGTGTAGCATAGGGCAACGGTCGGAAACCAGATTTATTATCCACCGAAGCTAACCAGCACCCTTGACCCAATTTCTGCACCATAATCACAGCGTCCTCCAAACACGCACAAGAAACGGAGCAAAGCTTGGGGTCAGTAGAATCATTGACACAGTTACCTCTGTTAAATGAGGTTGAAAGACCATTAAAAGACCATGGATTAACCTGAATTCCCCCTGTTCTTTTCTCGGAACCAATCTTGAAGGAGACGCGCGTAATGTGGATAAGGTGGATCTATACACGGACCAGTTATCCTTCCCAAACCAATCTCTTTTACCTACTTCCTGGCAAAAATCACCTGATTCATAACCGATTTAAGATTTCTAGCTTACCGTGGCATCTTTGACCCGGAATACTGGAGTTTAAACCCAAACCGTAAACCATTTAACAATTCTTTTGCAGCAAACCTGTCGGGGTAATCATGTAGTGCAGAGTAATAAAAATATCTTAATGGGAGTCTTGGCCAGTTTGAACAGATTTTCATTGTTTGGGACGAAAAGTATTTTGGCTCTGCCCAGCGGAAGACTTCTTACATACTGTTGGGTTGAGCTTCTCTACAATTACTATATAGATGGGGGTGGAATATGTCCCTTTCACATTTTCCTTAATTGAATGCAAAGCAAAAAACCCGACACAGCACGCGTAGGATTCTGAGATACAGATTTTTGGGATAACGCAGCAGTAAAGTGGGTAGGCAACATATATAGGCCTGCTAACCAAAGCCCTGCATCTAGGAATTTTTTGGCTCCCTAGCTTGTTTCAAACGAAAATGCTCATCATAAAAGCGCCAGCCATATCTTACCGAAGCAGTCCTTATGGTTTGCACACATTTAAGAAGTTCCTGCACTTTGTGAGGAAACTTAATCAAATAGATACTAGTGAAGATCAAAAAAGCAGATGTCCAGTCCTCCACAGTGTTCACTAAGACTGGTGGTCTTGGCCCTCACCTCCAATTAATATAGATCAAGTATACAATGAACGCATGGACAGATGTTCTGGTAACGAACGGTTTTCTTTCAAGCTGAGTGCTTGTACTTTTTTACATTAGTGGTGTACTACACAAGTACTGGAACTTCACAACAATCCAGAGGGTATGCTTTTTCCACTACTTACACGATACCTAAAACATATTTATGGCACAACAGGATTCAGGACATAACTTTTTAGCTGTTGATGTTTTTTAGCATATCTAAAGTGCTGGCAAAACTACAGACTCTATAAAGCAGTTTGAGGATGTTTACATGGGGTATTTAGCCAATGATAATCAATCTGCTACCGGATCCTAGATGAGACTATCTTGGGGCTTAGTGTTATCAGGTGCCAGACTGCTGTAGATAGATGAGCCGGATAGGAGACATTGCAATCCGGTAACCGGCTACCTTGTACAGGATCAATGATGTGAAATGTAACGCCAGTAACAGTTCAGCAATGGCTGTAGATGATACTACAGCACAACTGACGTCCATGAAACTTGTCATAAACTTTGCTCTAGGTCTTGTTGGTCTAACTATAGTCACATTTAATGGTATTGTCATTCTGGGGTTCATTAAGGAACGGAAAGTCAGGGAAGCTCCAGGCAATGTATTCATCCAAAACCTGGCAACCTCAGACTCGTTAACAGGGATTTTCGTGTGCTACGTGGCTGTCCTAAATATATTTGATTCTCACGATGACAAGGAATACCGTTCCCAATGGGATTTATCTGTGCCTTTTTAGTGGCTTCTGCTTTCTTTCTAAACTATCTTGCCATTGACCGTTACTTGAAGGTGGCCATGGCATTTACGCTATCCTGTGTATCGTGACGTGGATTGTCTGCATAATTCTCGATTTTCTACCCTTGATGGGATGGTATAACCCTAACGTGACCAGGCTTGTGTTTTTGGAATACCTATCTAAGCTGTGAGGTACAAAAACATTTCTCCTTTAATCCCAAAATAATTTTTACCTCACACCACCGAGTTATTCGTGAATAATAACATCACAGTTATCACAAATGCACCTGTGGCATCGACAAACCACATTTTTCTAACCGCCACTTCACTTTCGATTCGAGTGGTCCTCTCTCGACATGGTTAGGAATGTGTGTTTGAGTTTTGACATTAAATGTTGTTTTAATAATAAACAGAATGAATTAGAAGCAACTACTGTGAAAAAAAAGGTCTTAAGTTTGAAAAAAGTAGTCGAGGGAATCCTCCTCCTTCTCATCATCACCACCACCACCTTCATCATCATCATCATCACCACCACCACCACCACCACCACCACCACCACACCACCATCATCGTCATCATCGCCGTCGTCGTCGTCGTCCTCCTCCTCCTCATCATCATGAACCATCCACCATCATCAATCATCCACCATCATCAATCATCAATCATCAAGCCCCCAAAATGAGGTGACACGATTTCAGAATTACTTTAAAGTCACGGAAAACCTATTTCATCGCGTGCAGCTTTGACGCTTTGAGGAATGTAGAAGAATGTTAATGTAGAAGCCAAGTCGGGAACATGGTCTATCGATATGAGACCAAACTGGCTTAATCTTACAGGTATTCATAAGTGCGGTTCGGCGTGAATGAAATTCTAGTACGTGGCGAAAACGTCGTTGATGGTGGACAAGCCAAGTTCAATTCATTTATTCATTTGTTTGATTATTGCTTAACATCATAGTCAAGAACACTTTACTCATACGATGCGGCTGATTTTATGAGTAAAATCTTTTGTAACTTGCTGACGAACTTTCCCATAGATATGCACACCATATTGGTGATCTTCAAAGATCTTCAGACATCACAAGGCGCCATATGAGCGTCAACGACTGCTTACTGTCACCATGACCCGGCAAGCAGTGCGAACTGGGAGAGGCTCTGGGCGCGGAAGACGCGAGTAAATGACGAGATGAGTTATGTCTAAGGCTTTAAATCGGCAATTGATTTTTGTACTTCCTCATTTTGGCATTCACGTGTAAAGAGTTAAGCAAATAGCTGGTCCCCATTCTGTTAATATGATATTACTAGGTGAGACGCCATATTAGGTGACTTCGTCAGCTTGTTTCATTCAAGCACTACGTTAAATAATTTGGTAATATGGCAGGCCTGCTACAATGAAGGTAATGAAAATAATGCTGAAGGCGACGATAAACAAACGAAAAAACTCACAGGCCATCGAATGTCAATACTTTCTGTGTAATTCCCCCACTTTCTTTCGATATTGTAAACAAACGCCATTCTCCTGTTCTTATCTACATATAATGTAGTTTTCTGGTGTATTCTATGAATTGACTCACCCCAGCTTACTTCCTTACATTTACCTAGAACACACGGTGGTATAGCTGCCATATGCTGCATTAAGCCATTATAATGTAACAAGCGTCTAAAAAAGTTCATTTTCCCCTAATTGTAGCCAGATGGTTTTGTGCACAACAGCCAGTCCGCATGGGTGTAGCTTGAAATGAACGGAGAACTGTTGTCACGAAAATCTAGTCAGTGTAAATGGCACATCTACCAAATAACTAGGAATTATTTCGAGATCATTTGGCATCAAACTATAATCTTCTCATTATGGTACCAAGTACCGATGTGTAATACCGATGAGTTGATGTGAGGACAGTGCCACTTGCCGATGGCTACGGTCTACAGCTTTACAGGAGCCTTACAGGTGACAGGCGCGAAGGCGAAGGCACTGAGTAAACATATCCCTTTACTCAATTTTGTTCCTCGTTTCCGTCAACAGAGGCCATCCAAATGTTACCAAATATTCTAAAAATATCAAATGACATATATGTAGCTCTTTTCAAGCTTGTGCGTTCTTGTCTACGTGACGCCATAGAATGGTCACATAAAAGTAGCCAGTTTCCATAGTCTTCTTCCAAGCATCAATACAACATTACATTTACCAATAAAACATATATATTTTCTGCGAATTTGTCAGACTTCTCACACATGAGAAGTGTTTATATGTACAGACAAGTGATAAACTGGTCAATGTTGTTGGGAAAATCATCCAGTTAGATGAAACTATTTAGCCCATTACCTTACTCGTGTTAACTGCTTGGTTGATATTGAATTTTCTCTCTTTAGATTAAACAGGTAATTTTTGTGTTCAACAAAAGATTCAGGCAGATAGTATCAGAATTTTGAATTTTAATGACACTTTACAGTTTCGTCCGGCAGGCATCTCAAAATTACTTATATGAAAAAAAATTAATGGCAGTTATTTAAATTTAAGTAAGTGAAAGGAACAGCCTTTCGGACTCCATCTACAGTATATACTGTGCAAGGCTTTGTATAAATGTAGAAAGTTTTCTGCCAATGTCAAAAAGCCAGGAAGAAGCACTGGACGTACAAAGCAACGGATGTATTTTAACTCCACCTTTAACCGGTAATGTGATGACAAAGATGCTGAGTAGCTTCCTTGGCGTTTACACCGTAAATCTGCAGAGTTAAATAATCTCTTGAAATATGTGATCGATTGTCCCGGTGAACATTTCCCCTGCTTCCTGAGAATACCTACAATTCAGTCTACTAACCTGGCGCTCATGTGCACTGTGCAAACGAGAGGCACGTCTGATAGAACTCCTGCGGCCGATGTACAGCATTCAGCAGACAGAACATCTGATCATGTTTACATTAGGTCTCTAGCCAATGATGATCAATCGGGTACCAGATATTTGATGAGACTATCTTAGCGGTACCAAGTAAGTCGGAGTACTGTAGGTTGAGTCAGTAAAGAGACATTGCGTCAGGACGGTTACAACCTCGTCCAGAATCAACATTATGGAATGTAACGCTAGCAACAGTTCAGCATTGAGTGCCTGTGACACCACAGAATTAGCAACGATAGAATTTGTCATAAACTTTGCTCTAGGTCTTGTTGGTCTAACTATAGTCACATTGAATGGTATTGTCATTCTGGGGTTCATTAAGGAACGGAAAGTCAGGGAAGCTCCAGGCAATGTATTCATCCAAAACCTGGCAACCTCAGACTCGTTAACAGGGATTTTCGTGTGCTACGTGGCTGTCCTAAATATATTTGATTCTCACGATGACAAGGAATACCGTTTCCGAATGGGATTTATCTGTGCCTTTTTAGTGGCTTCTGCTTTCTTTCTGAACTACCTTACCATTGACCGTTACTTGAAGGTGGCCATGCATTTACGCTACACGGATTTGGTGACGACTCGTATCCACCATATTCTGTGTATCGTGACGTGGATTGTCTGCGTAATCCTCGGCTTTTTACCTTTGATGGGATGGTATAACCGAAACGTGACCAGACATGTGTTTTTGGAATATTACCCTTCCTCTTATATCGTCTTCAATTTTATCGTTGGAATGATTCCGGCCTTTTGTATGATTGTAGCCTACACGAAGCTTTATTTGATATCAAGACAACATCGTAGACGGATTGAAGTACACCAAAATAAAGATGGGATAAAAAAGAGGGAGCTGAGAAAAGCCGCGGAAATCATGCGCTCCATATTCCTGCTTATTGGAGCGTACCTTTTCTGTTGGTTACCGGTCGGTATGTACAGACTAGCGCATACGTTCTTCAAATATTTCTTCCACAAATGTATATTATTTGTATAGATGATATCTGATAAATATGCGAGACGGACAGAGAAGTCATATGTTAATAACTTGTATACATGTTGGCCAAACTTTTGTCATACTGTACCTATAATTTCATTAACATCGTTGGATTGAATATATGCCATGCATTTTACGGCAATTGACAAGATAATAAGGATGACATTCACAAAAAAGTGAATTTGCCATGATGTCGACACTGGCAAGCCTTCAAAGAGCTTTTCATTATTCATATGTTTGGCGTACTCTGCGCTCAATCATATTGCTGTTATGTCTGTGGTTAGTTTTGCAGCTGAAACCAGTTGAGAAAAGCATGATGTAATATCTCCATTTGTCGAATACATATACATATGTCCAGAGATGATCCAGTGGCAAGCGTATAAAAATGTAAATTTTCCCCTAGCTATAGCCGGGTGGTTTTGTCCACAATAGAGGAGTATTACCGTGGAAACCTAGTCATGAATTTATAACATCAGATACATGGCACACCTGCTAAATAATTAGACTTTATTTGAGATCATCTGACGTCAAACTATAATCTTCTTATTATTTGTAATCCCAATAAATTGATGTGCCGTTTTGCCCAGGACAGTGCTACTTTCCTATGGCTTCGGTCTACAAGTTTACTTGCCAAAGGCAAATACGAAAGCATTGACTAAATATATCATTACACTCATTGTTGTTAGGTAACTGGGGGACCGGGCAAGTCGGTCAACTCCCCCCTCCCCTGTTTGAAGGGGGTGGGTGGGAGGTGTCGTTTTTGGCCTCCCTCTCACTTTTTATGGCAAGTTCAAAATTATTTCAACTCATAAAAGGATAAATATGCATAAGATATAAGGTAATATGTTTATCCAAGCTTCCCATCATAAGAGAAGTTGTAAGACACTCTTCCCCGGCTGGTAACAAAGGTTGGAGCTTTCGGGCTCTAGGCGGCCCATAACCTCTCGTAACATATAGTATAGTCCCAATTTTAACATCGTGTCAAAATTATATGTCTTGCACAGAAAACGAAAAATATGGATCTTTTTAGGTGTCCTGTCATAATTTTGGTATGCAAAAAATCATCCAGAGCTTGAACGAGTCTCCGACTGTATAAAAAAGCCATAGCTTCCTTTGCCTTGGTCGTCTTTGAACCCTGGTCCATTGTGCGACAATAATTCCGCTGCTTCGGCGCCCCCTAAATTACAAGACCTTCCCCGCAAAGGTCAGTTTGTCCTAGCTTCATGTCATAAATTTTTGTTTCCAAAAATCGCCTAAAACGGCTATTTAAATATATGTGTGGTCACAAAACACCTTGGTAAGTATCACAGCAGGAACAAGGCGTTTTTTACTGCGATTTGGCCCTTTTGTGTAGCCCTGCAGGGTCTCCCATGGGGCTGGGATGATATTTCCTGTGCTTGAGCCATCCCACATTTCACGAAGTTCCACTTCACCGGAGTTGTATAGAACGGTCACCAGGAATATCTTAGAAGCTAATAAATTTGAACATGTGGAGAAATAAAATCATTATGTTTCTGTGCTTTAAGACAAATGCATGTCTACGTAGGCCTACAGTTCAGACAATTCACTCAAATTCAGGCAGAAAACGGTTTGAGTCGGAATCGAAGCAGCGAATGTTTAAACTGGTTTATAATTTACAGACACCATATTGCTGTTTGTTTTATCCGCCATGTGAGAGATAAGATTTTGTGGGCTAAATTCACGTTAGATTGCCTTTATGAATCTAGTCCAGTATTTAGTCTGCTCTTTGATCTTCTCGCGAAAGGTCAGTTTATCCAGGCTTTCTATCATAATTTTAGTTGTCAAAAACTTCTAAATCTATTTCCCGCTACCTAAAAAGACAGAGCTTCCGAGGCCTCGGCGGCTGTTGGATCCTTGTACTTTGGATAAAGATAATATTTCCACTGCTTGGGCCACACCAAATTGCACGATGTTCCGCTAACTTTAGACTGAATCCAGCATGAAATACCTTCATAAACTCGATTAAGTGTTTTGTAATTTGAAAAACAAACAAATAAACAAATGTCTTTACTACCAAGTTATGGACAGCAATTTGCGTATCAACAGTTCTCTACCTGGGCCAATAGGTAGCCCCTAGACTCTTGTCCAATTGCCTGTGATAGTTCCTTTTTCCGGCCCCGCCCCCGCCCTCCCCGCTAGAAACAATTTTTGGAAACATCCTACGCCTTCGGTTGCACCTTGTTACCGTCATCAATTATCGGCCATCCAATTGCTAAACATTCTCAAAATATCATCTAGTCACAATAAAGTCATTTAAAAAGAGATTCGGGCATTATTTTTACACAGCCAATAGCAGTCAGTGAATGTCAGTAATCTACCTCCACTGGGTGGGGCTTCATTCTTGCTGTCTAATGTATGAAGCTTGGGTGGGGTGTCATGTTTGGTGTCCACTGCATGATGATTTGTTTAAAGAATTCAAACTAAAGACATAATTCGAATTCACTCTATTCTAATAATTTGTTGGTGACATAATTTTGGAAGCAGACAAAGAAACTTACGGAGATTTTCCACATTTGGAGCTTTACACAAGGAAAACTCGTGACGCGATGTGCAGAGAGCCAATTCAAGAAAACAAAGCACACACAGCGAAAGGCTTGCCTGTTTTAGGGTTATTCTACTTCAATCACTATGGACGTAGGAACCGAGGCCATAGAAATATGTCCATATATCACAAAGCCTGCCTCTGTAAAGGTTTGAGTTGCTTAGCAGTGAGCCACAAAGATTTTGGCTTCATGACATTCAATGATTGTAGTTGTAGTGATTGTCGTGATCACTAGATCGTTGCAGTGTGACGCTGACGACAGCCTACAAATAAATATACTGTAGACAGAAGACAAGTCACCATGACTACTAAGTATTAAGACTCTAACCAGGGTGTATGACATGCTATGACCCTGCAGAGTCCCGAGATGTACGAGATTCAACGTGGTCATAGCATGTCATACACCCTGGTTAAAATCTTATAATGACGAATTTATTATCCCATAAGCTTATTTGCCCGATGATTTTCGTTGGAAAGAAAAGAAATTAGCACTGCTAGGCCTGCCTACCTTAAAGATGAAATAGATAATTAAATAAACTTACCTCTAGGCTATTTGACAACGGAAGCAACAATTTTCTCACAATGATCCTGTGTCCCTACTTGAATGGAAATTGTCAAATCTATCTTCATTCAAATTTGAAAAACAAATTAGGAAACTGTTAGTATATTTTCGGTAGGACACTCCTGCTAGGCAGTGTCGGCTGAGAGTGAATGCATTGGAGGAGAAATTATGACAGAGACGACTTTTTTTATCGGCTGTTGTTTCGAAGAGATGGGAATGACACTTCGTATTTAAATAGAGCTGGAAGCAACATTCTGTTGGATAAATTGTAGAGTTTATAGTAGAAGAAATATTGTGATCAACGTATCAGATATGGCGTTTCACATCAAAACTTTTCCACGTTGTTGACATGCTATGACGTGACTGCTATGATTTTATTGCTGGTGGAGAGTTTCTTTGGGAAAGTATGATTGTACAAGTTAAACAAACGGTGCATTGGTACAGTATTTGTCTTATTTCAAAATTATAAGTTTTGCTCTTAAATTAGCCTGCGTTTCTCAGTAAAAGCCGATGTCAAGGAAAAAGTTATTTCTTATTTATACATTAAAACGTAGCGGTCGATCGGTAACGGTCAATTCAAAGCCATTGAGAATGCAGCATTGGCAGAGAAACTTGGTTGTGAGACAATAAATGCCTTTATTCATTTATTTATATGTTCTGCGTCCAAGAATATTGCTCGTATGTGTGCAGTTAGTTTTGTGGCTGAAAGCAATTTAATAAAGCATGATGTAGCATCTCCATTTGTCCTTTATATATACATATACCCCGAGGTGACCCTTATGAGATCCACACGCTTCCACTAATCTAGTTTGTTTGGCGATGTTTAGCGAGATAACGTTAGATAAATTGGCCAGCTAAAGCCTGGGCTGTGACTTAAGCCATTTCTGACTTAGGTTAAAATTTGAAACACGATTTTAGAAGTTATTTGCGGTACCTAGATATTAAATTTTTTTAATGTTTTCTTAAGGTCACTATGTCAAATTTTTAAGTTCCGGTATCAATAACAGTGCATTATGACTACGGTTTAAAATTTTTCTTAAGTCAGAAATCGTTTTGTTTAATCGATCGATGTTCTAAAGGCACTCCGCTACTGGATGATGTTTTGTTTAGCTTGTTACTTAACCCCCGGGATCATAATCCCATCTTTGTCGGTGCAGTTTAGTGCGCCAACAGTGTGGCACGAAAATTCACGGCAAATTTGAAATTTAGTGTTGCGTCCGAATCTAAAGTTAAACAATGCTTTAAGGTTAAGTATAACTTGAGTCTACTAAAGCTTCGTAATATCGGAACCAGAACCTATTGTAAAGCACGCGATAAAATGATTGAATGAAGAATCATCGCTAGTATTTCAGCCACAATATGAAGAGTCTCATGCTTAGCTACAGCAGCGTTTTATCATATATCAATCAAACCGATAGTGATCAAATCCTGAATTCTTCTGACCGTGTTTAACCGGACAACCGATCGTCAAAAGCCTTAATACTTGCTCATCTAGTGTGGGGATAACAGTGTTTTTCCCTTTATGTGGATGAGCTTAATATTCTACCTTTCAGGAACTTAAAGCATTGCAACCATTTCATCATTTATCTGTTTGGACTGTAACATCTGATCTATGAATTCATAAGTCAATGGCTCCCATTACTTGTTTCAGGCCTCTACAGTTTGGTTGGAGCTGCGAAAGGTCGTGACCCTAACCAGACAAGTTTTCCACTATTTACCGTCCTGGTGGCACTAGGCTGTATGAACAGCTTGTTGAATCCCCTCATTTACGCCTCCAAGGTCCAGGAAATTCGTGACTTCTTCAGGAAGGTTTGCTGCCTCTGTAACAAGGAAATAGAGCCCGCCGCCTTTTCGAGGAATTCAAATAAGGCTGGGTACTTAAATAGCAGTTGTTGAATGGTGTAATCCTCCTTCTCAGGGTCGGAAGATAGTGGTCGTGGTACGTTGGCAGTCAGTGCGCTAATCTGGGCAAAAGGAAGACCATGTACAAAATCTCCATGGGTTTCAGGAGGTGAAAGCAACTGCATATTTTCATAAGCTAATATTTTGTTTCACCATACATTTGCCTTCGAACCTGATATCCTATGAAAGCTTTTATCTTTTGGAAGGAATAGCGTAATAGCTATTGGGCCCTTTTTGTTCAGCAATCCATAACAGTTTTAGATACTGAACATGTTGAAATAACATATTGCGGAATGTTGTAACCCTTGTTCGAGTTAATTTTTATGAAGATGGTCTATCAACATTAAAAAACGGTACTTTACTTTGCGTAGTTCAAAGCGATCCAGGCAATGAACAATTACCATTTTACGTCTTGTATATCTCAGCAAGTGTGTTACCGCAGCGATTAAAGTTTAATATGGTTTACTAATGATCTGGATGTTTATAATACACATACATGGAGGACCCACAGGATGAAACGATCTTTACTAGTGCCTTGAACACGCAACCTTTAAACATAATTGTCCATTAGACCATGCAAGATGCAGAACCAAAATGCCCAAAGAATTGTGATTTCCATCCATATAGAGTTTCATTAAAAATGCATCACTTGCTCCGTGCTTTGTATTGCACAGCGCGTGGCATGGAATGCTAATTGATGCTAAATCGTTTATTACTGTGCACCGGGTTGGGAGTTCCACTCGTCTGCCAGGATGCACACAAGATGAAATAGGTAGTCGTGACGTCATTTACATGGATTTTTGAATTTTTTCATGAATGTTTGGTTGATTTGGAGTAATAGTTTTTCAAGACATCGTTAATACACTTTGGTAAATAATTCACCACATCAAATAGCTGGGAAATGTTCAGTTGTTTACAGTTCAGATAACTCGTTGAAGCTGCCCATAAATGTAGATGTACGTTTGAACTGTTCTCGTTTTTTTCTTTACCAGGCCTCCAATGTCGTCTTCTGTATGTGCATTTGCATTTGATTAAATATCAATGAGCACGCAGTACTGACTAATGTGAACATTAGCTTTACTGACGTCTGCATGTTTTACACCCTGATATTTGCTGCTCGATTTATAGAACTACTTGAATTTCTGATTTTCTAACATCTACGTGAAATTCTGCAGCGCCATACAAAATGTTCGAATCCCCGTGGGTACCAACTGTGATGGCACTGTGACTCGGATACTTCACTGTTCCCCTGAGCCAATGTTGCCCCACAAAGCAAACTCCAAATTCCATTCTGATGAAGTTGGAACTAAAACTACCTGTATGTGCTAATATGAATCTCCTATCTTTATAGTTAAAATAAGAATGTGCCAATGTTGAATACAGAACTATAAGGGTTTTTTAAACCAATGCTTAATTCAGTAAGTGCCATCTTGTACGACGTGGTTAGTGCGACAGTGCAGCGCAATGACCCAGGACAGTCTCAACAATACAATCGCTATGAGTTCAAGTGAAACTCATGCTGGCGTCCTCTATAGGCTTTACGTGGAAAGGTTTGCCAACAATTGCGGATGACCCGGGCTCTGTCTGGTTATGCTGACCGCCGTCGTATAAGTGAAAAATTCTTGAGATCGTGAAACCCCAATCAAATAAACAAATAAGTAAATAATTCAATAATTTATTGTACTCTCTTGCATCTGGTGAGGTCAACATTACTAAAAACTAGGGACATGCTGGGTAATTGGGAGACCATCATTTTTCGACTGAGAACGACACCAGTAACCTAAATTGTTGTCGACTTCACTCTGAAGCTTGATTCTGTCATGCTTAGAATTGTTTTAGTGTAATGTAACCTGGATTATAATGAACTTTATGTTACCTCCTGTAGCTATATGATATCACAGCATGTCACGCAGCTGAATCTTTTGTCCTCACCACCATAATGCTCAGAGTTCGGATGCAACTTCACTTTCCGGCCAAACGCTTTACCCGCAATAGCACAAGTTTTAAGGAATGCTAGATTTTTTAACAAACTGAATTTTTTTTTTAAAAATTTCCTTTTAACTACTTTCATAACTGTTCAGTGTGCCTACATAACTGGCAACTGCCACTGCTGTGTTTAGTCATTACATTGGGATTTGAAGTCCTATTCAATAGTATCGGTGAAATGTAAGTGATGTCCAACAAACTTCATGTAATGCCATCTAAATCCAATTCTGACATTCATATAGCACCCGTCAAGATCATTTTCCAAAAGAACCTTGAACACTAGGTAACAAAAGAAGATATAAGTAAAAATAAAACTGGTTGCTTATAAGAGAAAAGGAGTCAACAGGTTTTGAGTAATGTATTCATGATATCCACTTCAAATTTAAAATTGGTAAGCGGTGTAAATAATTCTCAAATTGAATACAAATACAGATAATGTTGGTATCAAAAACATGAAGGTCCTTATCCATGCAGTCTTTTGCCCCGAGTTAATCGGAGGTAGATACAACTATAACTGTCACAACTTGGAGGCAGGCCACTACTGGAAATGAACGCTCTGTCCACATAGGCCAACCAGTATGTTAATTCATTGTAGAATTTCACAAATTGACAATAAAGGCGGTTATTTAAGTATCCTTGACAAACCTTTTTTATTTAATTACACCGCCCAAATTGCAACGTTCAACGTCAAATCGTGAAACATTTCAATGTGTGGAAGATTATGGTCCGTGCTGCAAAGTCAGTTACACTTACACGATTTGAATATTTCAAGCTGCGTTACTAAGCGAACCTGAGGAAATATTTGTGACGTGCAACAACGACTCTAATACAGATCACTATTCCCTGTTCTTCAACCTTGCCAGAGTCTGCATTTCAGCATCCGCAAAACAAGTACAGTGTTAGAAAATGGTCAGTGTACAGACAATAATTTCCTCCTCTACGTCATCGCACCCAAACCACAATAACTCCTTCCATCCCGCTAACCCTGTAATATAGCTATACACCCCCATCCAACATGGAGGTTGCAGCTAATCTGGAGACTTACTTTGGATTTGGTGCCCGAGTTGCACCAGTTTAGACTATGAAATTAATGATAGTGTCTGGCTGCGCCATGTAGTCAGAGCTGAGCCTGAGTGGTAAAATCGGTACAGCCTGCCGTGCACAGGACAGATTGACGTTACTGTCAGTCTGGTCAAACTCCCTATGGTAATACCGAGCCCCGACTGTTCAGATGTACGTGCCTCTTATTGAATGGCTTCGTCACACAGACAGTTCTCCCCAAACAGAACCACGGTCCAGCGGCACAGAATCAGGGCGCATCGCTACCTCTGTGGCTCTATTTGCAGTTTCGACGGAATGTGTTCGTGTCTTCAAATGAGATCAATACATGTGCTGTTATTCACCTGATCCTCGCTGTAATTAATGATAAAATCACTTTGTCTTTATCAGACCGTAAATAACAGGATAATATTGATGATGGAAATTTTCATCGTTAAAGGTTGACATTCGCCTAATGCAGGGAGACCACCCACGTGAAATGTTTTATCAAGTGCGCTGAAAAATTACATCGTGTGCTTTAAGATGTATTTATTTATTTCATTGTGTTTTACGCCTAACCTATGAATATTTCCCTGATATGACTGCTACAGGCATGATAGTGACAGAAACCGAGCAGAATCCGGACAGAATCCGGGGAAAAACCACGACCATCCGCAGGTACCTCACAGACCCTTTCAGCGAACGATTGAAAGAGGAAGCCGGCATGATTTCGACTTGAAATCACAGCGAATGCATTCGTGAGATATATTTTGCTGCGCTGGTACACTTCTAACTATACCATGTGAAAAGGCCAGAAGCGACAAGTCACCAGTCATCCGTTGGCTGTTTTATTTTTACCCAATAAAGGCCTAGAAAGAATGAAAAATGTACGTGTGGACAGCGAAAACGTGTGATTACAGTTTGCCCCAAAATTCAAACATAGACGTATTGGATCCTGAGCCTTTTTCACACTTTTTTCACAAATTTGGTGTTTAGTCATTTTCAACCGGTTGTTGGGAGCACAGTGAAGAAGAAGGAATTAACAGTCTTACCGACTTAAGTTTATCGGCCAAGGGATCCCTTATATTTATATGGGAGATCCTCTTAGGTTGGTGCAGTAATGAGGTGTAATTTTATTTACTGTTGAAAACAGAAAAGAATACTTGAATCTAGCGTATATAATACTGATATGCAACATGTTGGTGAATTATTGGACTGATGTGATTCATGTCCTTTATTTTATCAGAGGACAAAAGAAAATGAAAAGCAGATCTTGCGATTTTAAGGCGCTTTGCTGAGGGAATTTCCATAATAAAAGTACAATTGCGTGAACCAATAATCAATTTATTTGATATCAAGTTGGAGAGTTGATAAACTAGTCCGAAGTATCATGTTGGCTTATGCCATCATATTTTTGTAAATCGAAAATGAAATATTTTCTAAGGTCATTGGAACTATACATTCACTACAATAATTCATGTCCTGTGTTTGGTTGTTGCTAATAGTCATGTGGTCACGATGCAGCTTGCACACAAGTTCAAGAGTTCTAGTCCTGTTCCGGAAGGCCAGCACTTTTTTGTCAGTAGCATAAGATAAGGCAAAAATTAATAAAACAGACAAGAAACACATAGTGTTTCAAAAGTATATATTTATTTCTTGCAAAGCTCTATGTTGGATAACTTTCCAATTTTTATGCTATGCAGGTATGGTTTATGGTATATGCTTTCAATGAAAGCTTACAGCCACCAAATATGTACGTCGTGCCTGACATTGTCAGCCTGATTCCAGGTGTCATGTATTCGAGGGCAGTGTATCCTAAACAGATATTCTGGTGACGCTCACCTTCATATGTTTATAAATTCACAATATTTATTGAACGTCCGCCTTCATACAGCTCCAGTCATATATTCAATTCAATCAATTCGAAAGACCAAGCTTGTTTTAAATCCAATTACTTACACGTCTGATTGGTGGATATTTTAGCGGATGTATTTTTTTTTAAGACGCAGTAGGTGTTCAGGGCTGATATACGAATATTTTGAACTGGCCAATTTCATCGGCTAAGGCTGTTGTATGATAATTTAAACCACGTACCGGGGATGCCCTCGCGTCATTCCGCATGATTCGTGTGTGCAGGTTGGAAATAGAATCTTTCTTACTAACAAATATTCGTACAGACAAAAGATCCAGATTTTAAGTAACAGGGCATTCCTTCTCATTGGGATCCACACAGGTCGTTTTCTGGAAGTTTGTCCTTTCCTCTCAAATCTTCCATGTTCATGCTTAGGTCTGCACTCTTCGAAGAAAACTTTCAGCTAATTTAATCAATGTTTCAACAGTCATTAAACCACAATATGATAATTATTCAGTATTTTTTATGATTCATTTACTGTACAAAAATAGTACAATTTTTGTTTTATTAGACGACTGATTGGTTGTTGTTTAAGGTCATGTTCAAAAGTGTTTCACTTATACAATGGTTTCAGTTTCCTGTGAGGAGGTGCCCGGGTATACTCCCGATCTGTGGCAAGTTACTGACAAAATGACCATGCACTCTGTACACTTGCACGCCAGCTCTGTGGAACACGAGTGGTCATATTCAAACGTGCTACTGTACAAACTGCCCCGCGACCACCATAGGCCCCCTGTTTCCCCAAAGTGAGCAACAGTGAGGTTGGTGGATTGTGCAAATTCCCTGTGGTGATGCGTGGATAATCGTTATAGATAAAGCTGAATGACAGGACATCACATCGAGCTTTTCGTTCTGTTTAGCTGTTTATGACTGTTATCGCACTGGTCTAAAACAGCTCATTTAAATAAATTTATGTCTATAATTGAAAAACGAAAACAAAAAGAAGAATCATTTTTATGTACATTTTTAATCTACTGAGCCCTAGTGGAACTTGAGAGGTGCATGAGCAAGCTCCAAGGCGGAGATGAATCCATCGGCTGCAAACAGAAATAGGACAAGCAATCGGAATTACTCTCCAGACATTCATCAATGGACATTAATGTATAAAAAGTGCATAATCCATGGTTTTACTTTAATAGGATTAATACGGCGATCAAGTGACGTTCTTGGGATATCTATGCTGTGTAGCTGATAAAGAAACTACCATAATTTTCAAAAACACAAAATATTATTCTGCTTAACCATTTGTCAAACTGAAAAGCTTTTCCATGGTTTACATACATATGCACACAATGCTGGTGAAAAAGTCGTCTTCAACGAAGTTGAGAGTGGGACAAACGGCCACGCGCCGAGAGTTTATGGTCCTCAGTGTGCCGTGGACAATGAGAATAGAGGAATCATCGCAGATATTCGAAACATGGCAATCATTTAATCCATATAGTTCAAATTTGTTCTTATGAATAATTTTCACATGGTGAAGACCAAAATAGTCAAATCACTGAAGAGCCGGTAAATAGGTTTTCCAAATCTACTTAATCTACTCTACTATTAGAGGGTGTATAAGTTGGTACTATTTATATTTACTGAGGTAAATTCATATTACGCCGAATTTCACCGGTGACCAGTTGCAATCAAATTAAGCTCACCTCAGATGCAGATTTCATTATCGACACCATAAATACTAAAATGGTACACGATTCGGAAACTGATTATAATATTCAGAGGCCTAGAACATTCATAGTTCCTATTCGTCACCACTGGAAACTACTGACTGCTTCTCTATGCACGAATCCATCCTAATTTTTATATTTTATATACTTTCTTCGTTCTTTGGTGGTTTGTGTTATTTGTCGTTTTTGGAAAACGGTCTTGCGATTATTGACCCAGAACGCCTATTTTGGTTGACGGTTGGTATACCAGTGCCGGTTTCGACGCCTAAGACCATGAGATAACTATCACACTGCCGT
This sequence comes from Acanthopleura granulata, assembly GCA_016165875.1. Taxonomy (NCBI): domain Eukaryota; kingdom Metazoa; phylum Mollusca; class Polyplacophora; order Chitonida; family Chitonidae; genus Acanthopleura; species Acanthopleura granulata. The sequence continues at coordinate 44,566,220 of JABBOT010000001.1, read as the reverse complement.
TACAGCTGTCTTTGCTGTTGTATTATTACGGCTGCTGAGGGTACAAAACATAGCTTATGCTTGCTATTGTAAGAAAGACTAGTTACCGCTCTTTGATTTCGAAAGCTTTTAATTTGTAATGCACAAAGCTGCCTCTGAAAACTATTTGAGAGTTCGTAAAACTGAAACCGTTTCAATCTAATGCTAAGTAGGAACAAAGTACATACCGTCTTTGTCAGACAATCCGAACACGTGGCGAGTGGCGAAGTCCAGGTGGTGGCCCTTGAAACCGGCAGCGAACTCCTTTAGGGAGATCTTTCCGTCACCGTTCAGATCATAGTCTGCGAGGTGTGCAGGGAAGACTGTCTCGAACCAGGTCTGGACATAAATACAACAGCCAATTTTATACAGCATTATATTACATGTTCATGTCAGCTGGCAGAACACAGTCGGCTTTGGTTTTCCTTAATTTGTCTTATGTTTGTCTGTCTCTTGTGGTCTTTTTTTGTTTCACCCCAGCACACAACCGACTGCCACTGCATAATTTCAGTGTAAACAGCATAGTTAAGAGGTCAAATCTAAGGTGTGTCTTTCTTGCGGACTGTACAATACATTTATATGAGAAGTATGTAGGGAGGGACTGGCACCAGTTAATCACTTTCCTCTGCCACCTCTTATCATTGTGCTTATCGTTTTGCATGTGATTTCTACCCCTTATACCATGTATGTTTGAGGTAGATGTGATTTTTAAAAAAAAATGTTGGTAACAGAAAATATTGCAAACCTACCTAAGGTTGTTTAACTGATAGTGCTGTGGGGTGTTAGGTGGTACTATTCAAACATTTACACGAAGAGTTAAATTAAGGCTCTGACAGAAGGCCGCATAGCGCCGGTTTTATGGAACCAATTATTACACTATCCTAACTGCTATGATTTGCTCTCCATGCTGATGTTTCTATATTTTATATCCCATCATTAGCAAATTTCCTGCGAGACAAAGTAATCTCATTGTTTCACATGTTTCCTGAATGGCACATACGGTTTTAATCCTAACAATGGGTACCCTTTGGCAAACTGATCATTGTTTTCTTGCAATTTACAGGAGCACTACGAAAAATGTCATTACAAAACACAGGAGTGAACATTACACTAAAAGACTTCGTTCTGAATTATATCAAGCAAAAACGTTGCCTCAGTAACCTGGAAACTCACATCGATGTTCCTCTTGCCCAGGCCACACACTTTGTGGCAAACTGGGCTGCAAGTCCCCGACAGAGCACCTCCTATGATGGCACCAGGGACGTCGCCAATGAGGGCTCCGCCCCCGGCACTCCCTGCGGTGCAGACTGGAGTGCAGATGTTTTCACATCTGCTGGCGCTCCCATAGGCCACCACTCCACACAAAAGAAATACAACTGCCGAGAACATTTTGTCTGCAACCAAAACAATACTGTGAAACTTACCTTTGTAAATAGAAAAAAATATAATTTTCTTCGAAAAAAATATCACTTTCAAATTCGTAGTTGATTGAATCTCATTACTTTGTTTTCAAAGGAAGGCCATTCTCTCTTCGGTTTAACGAAAAATCAAAACAAATGCACTTGATGAAGGAATAGCCTCTTCGATTGTCTCCAAAATCTATACTTTTAGATTTACAACACACGAAGATAAAGAAGCTCCCACCTAAAGCTGCTCCCCTTCTCTGGCTGTAATCTCTCAGGACTTAGGCCCTTTTATATCTTGTGTTTAATTAAAAAAGCCTGCGCAGTATGTTATAAATAGCTCTGCTTATCTCCAGATGTGATATTTTTTGTCACGTTTGTCAAACATTTCAGGGGGGGGGGGCTCCTTGGCTCAGTCGCAGCACAATGTCCCAAAGCCTCCCACCAATGAGGTCGCTGTGAGTTCAAGACCAGCTCATGCTGGCTTCCTCTCCGGACGTACGTGGGAAGGTCTGCCAGCAACTTGCCAATGGTCGTGGGTTTCCCCCAGGCTGTGCCCGGTTTCCTCCCACCATGATGCTGGCCGCCGTCGTATAAGTGAAATATTACTGAGTACGGCGCAAAACACCAATGAAATAAATCAAACACTTCAGCAAATTATGCGGTTTTGAGACTCACCCTTTGGTTTAATCATACTATTGGAGAAGATATAGTACATATATAAGAGTTTCGTTTTTGGACTTTCAAAGCCATATATTTTTGTGCAAGAAATAATATGTCATTGGTATTAGTGTTAGTGTTCCATGGAAGCATAAAAGTACCCTGACTTTATGGATCGGAAAAGTTCTAGCATATTAAAGAATCTTATTCATCAGTATCAAACTCATAAGGTGTGTATTTATCGATTATATCAAATATTGAGTCATAGTAGAATTTGACGCTTTCCGGATGAAACTATTGGTGCGGTGTGTGAAATATATCAGTGGAGCTAATGGATTCCAGAACTATTGTCAGGCCACCCACTGTGCTACAATCGTGCGTGGCACATATCGTCACTGTGGGATTCACTCCTCTGCAACAGTAAAGGTAAGATAAGGAAAGATTGGATGAAACGATAACAGGTGAAAAAAGATAATGTCTATCTCAACACAGTGTCTATCTCAGCACATATATCGCCCTTTATGTGAACGAGTTATGGAGGCGCATGTGTAACCAAGATAAGTAACACCAATCTGAAAGTTTATCAACCAGCGACTCAGAGTCTTTTTTGTAAAATGTCTGGTATATTGGTTTACGCGCTGCTAAATTACACAGGAAGGCAGTACTTATGTTTTGTGGCGCTCGACGTGCACATCTTGAACTTTTCACCCAGTCTTCACCATCTGTCTGCACGTGGTGCATTTTTCAGTGCTATCACGACGTTGACAATTGCATTATAAAAACGCGTCCAAGAGAGCGGAAACTTTACAAAGATGAAAAAAGACATCAGAGATTTTAACTACATCGCTTTGGGCAAGATAAATCCATTACGCAATTCATGTTTTTTAAGAATTAAAGGTGCTTGATGAAATTCTCAAGAGAAACTTTTTTAAGCCAATAAAAATAAAAAAATGACTTATTGTGGTAAACTGATACAGTAGTTTTTGTGATTGTAAACAAACATCCATTTGGGGAAAAGTATTTAGTGATTGAGGCAGGCGTCTAGATCATTAGAACTTTCCTGACGTACCGAGGTCTTAATTAATTAATTTATTTCACTTGATGTTTGCGCTGTCTTCAAGAATGTTTCATTCAATACATACACTCCATCGCCCTTTGTCATGTAGGTAGCAAACTCCCTGACTCCAGGTTGAGCTGAATTACATTGAGCGACCCCATTGGGGCTTCAGGTCTAGCCGAATGAGATGGCGAGGGGTAAACTGATTGTTTTTTTATTATTCGTCACATGTGCTCTTCTCAAGATTCTTATGACAAATGGGTTTCTTACTTATGCGAAGCTTCGTTTTACTGCAAATGGATCGGATAGGTTCAGAACATACTTCAAAACGGGAAAGAAAGAACTTTTTTCCATACCAAGTAATTCTTACGACTCAGATCCACTAAGGTTTTACTAAGCTTAAGTGAATGCATGCACTTGGCTCCCCAAATCATAGCAATGAATTGGTTGCTTTCAAGTCCATGGTAAATGAGCATGAGAGAAATCTATTATTATTGCTCTCTGAACAATTGCCATCGGAATCGATTACGCCAATGGCTTAGAAGGAAAACCCTTTAGTTGAAATTGTACACTCTCGAATAAATGGAGAATAATTTGATTCAGCCTCTAATTAAAACTTGTACTCTAAAACCAAAGCTTTGCGAATTATTACATGAAAAGTAAACGTTGTCTTGTACAGAAAAAACATGATATCTCTAAATCCTCAATAAGTGCAACCACATAGTGCATGGTTTTACATATTAGGTAAGTCTTATCTTATCTGGGAAGATTATTTTATGATATCTATGAAGTTTATGTGTACCCTTATCTGAACAATACTTTTTTTGTCTTCAAAATATTGAGAATTGTGCTTTCACATTGCATCTGGATTTCAGCTTTACTAGTCGAATTCGTTGAGGCTATTCTACATTTGCTCCAAAAGTTTCATTACTAGAACGGCTTGCAAAGCTTAATAACATTAGCCCTTTATAACAACAGGCAACTTGGACGCAAAAGTCACCTTCAGCATTATGTCCTTGGCTGGATATAGAATATGTGGATGTCTTCGGTTTGGCTATTCGTGGGACTTTGGTGACAATGAACGGTTGACAAAGCTCATGGGTCCTTGTGCACTGACTGGCGTTCCTTACATTTCACCTGTCTTCTACTTGTATGGTGCACATATCTGTCCTCAGTGCGCTCCAGTTTCTTTCGCTCACAATACTACGTCATTGGTGTAAAACCCATTTAGTAAAGTGGCAAACAACAAATAAATAAATTGTATCTTTTGCAGGCAGAAATTTTTCCGATGTTTGGGTAGCAAAGTTAGTTGATAGTTCGAACAGCTTTCACGAGGTAATTGAGATAAGCGTCTAGGGACGGGGAGCCGAGGAATCCTGACAACTATCGCCAGCGATAACATAATCAGACACCAATCTCCAAAGCAGCTGTAACCCTATCAAGTAGCAATTCTCTTTTGTCCCAACCAACACCCTACACTTTTTGACATCTTATAGTTTGATCTTGCGCCGCTATTCTCTGGTAAATCCCACACTTGGTCTTTTCCTATAGGCGGCACAACTTGTTAGTTTTCTATTCCTTACACAACATATGATCGTGTTCATGGTCTGGATGCTCACCAAATGGATGCTTCGTTCTATGCACTAGATCTTGAACTAGAAATGGAATTTTCCTCTCTGTATATTATACTTGTTAATATCCGTCACACGGCTAATGTTATAAGCTTCAGAAGTTTCCCGAAGGCTCTTTACAATGCTATGAAACTGTAACAAATTTAGATAGTGCAGTTAAACGATGCAATGGCCAGAATTTTCATGTTTAATGTATCATGTTTAGTTTCATTTCTCATTTTCTCATCAGCTCACCGGTGTCAGTGGATACATATTTACAGTGCTGTCTCGATGGATTACTACTTCAGCAACCCAGGCGGGACGCACACCCAGTGACAAAATGTTGACTCAGGGCGGATCAGCACTGAATCTACTGCCATTGCACTAGTTGACTGCTTGTTTGTGTACCAACTCTGTTGGTCTTACACGCCGAAAACTTTTCAGGTACATTACGGCGCTCAGGTCTATCGGTGGAGGAAACCGTGGTGCTCGGAGTAACCGCCCTTTCCATGGGCCTGACAAACCTCCGCAGTCGAATCAGCGACAGCTGGACTGGATTACGCGGGCTCTTATACCAGGTATCTGGCGGTCGCAACGACATAAAACTGTAACCTATCCCACCGTCGAGGCAGTAAACATGCCTTAAAGTTCAGACAGTTCGGATTTTAAAGCAAAATCAGAGAGAATACTAATAACAAATGTTATATTGTTAATGGCAAATGACAAAATCCTGATTACGGAAATGGGACATTTTTATTCTCAAACGAGCAGACAGTAATATCATTATACGAAGCGAAGAGGTGCACGGGCCAACTCCAAGGCAGACAAGAATCCATCACCTGGAAACAAGATGTAAAATATTAGATTATGCTCGAGTACTCTCGTTTCTACTATCCTTTACCACTGAACAACGCTGTTTCAGTGGATCTTGACCCCTTGCCATTCACTGAAACCTGGGAAAGGAATGTGTGGACTCCCCATCGCTCACTGCACGTCTTGCCTTGGTGACAATTCCGTCTTCTGCCAGTATACTTCTTTCTTTCTTTGGTGCTTAACGCTATACTCTTGACGCTGTTTAATACCAGTAAAATGTGAATCGCAGCATGTAATCTTGCCAAAGGCCGACGACTGCCAAGGACTCTTAGGTAACCTCCATTCATAATACTGAGTTTCATCGTATACGTGACAAATCCTTCAGTAGGGCATTATCCAGCCAACACACTGATACAAACTTCTCAGTCTCACTGTTAGATGATAATTGAAAATAAGAAGACAGGCCTACTGCCACTCAAAATTACTGAGAGTACATTGCTTTCGAAACATCGAAGGGCGATAACTCATGTACAAGGTTACTTCTGGGATGAGATATTTACACTAGCCAATAATGTTGTCGGCGCCCTTACTGTGAGGAGTATGAAATTGTATCCGAAAATTGCAGTTGTTGAAAGCTGGATGGAATGTCAAAAAACAAGCAATTAAGAAAAGAACATAAATATATTTTTCCTTACAAGTATACCGCAGTGCAGTGTACAAGATTTCCTTTTCACACCCTAATGAATGCATAACGGTAAGTCAATCCTTTTGCTTGTGTTGCTAAAAAATGCCTCAATGACAATGCTAAATAACAACTCGTCGATGAACCTGTACTAGAAAAGATCTCATCTTACCATCTCTGTCAGACAAGCCGAACACGTGGCGGGTGGCAAAGTTCAAGTGATCACCCTTGAAACCGGCCGCAAACTCTTTCAGGGAGATCTGTCCGTCGCCATTGAGGTCATAGTCCTTGATGTGCGCAGGGAAAACAGTCTCGAACCAGGTCTGCAATTAGAAACGCGTATTTACAATTGCAGTCAACAGAACCAGATGGTCAAAGACATTATCCACCAAAATCGTGATACGATCTAAGACAATATGCCAGTAGTGGGCTAACAATAAGACAAAGTAATAATAATTAAAACACCATGACAAGTACTGTGAAACACACCTTTCAGAGGATAAAATTATTAAACCAATTAGGGAAAATTTCACATGAATAAAGTGCCTTCAAATTATCCAAAAAATGTATAAAGAAGACTTGCTCTGTGTCACCCTAACACGGGCAATCTGTGAAGTGGTTAACCATACATACAGGACGCTTTCAATGAAGCATATGTTAATACAAAAAGACAATTTTCACAGTACATTAAACATCATATCTGACAACACCTTTACCGATTTTTTTCGCTGAATTAAATGGAGTCAAAAGTGTTTTGTGTACAAAAATTGAATAACGTCATTGACCGCATACGTTATTAATATGGTTAAAAAACCGAAATTACAAACCAATTTCTTTCCCTTTAAACACAACCATTTCGATGTATAAGACGGCTTACTTCAAGGTTCCTCTTGCCCAAGCTGCAGACTTTATGACATACTGGGCTGCATGTCCCCGACAGAGCACCTCCAATGATAGCACCGGGGAGATCCCCAATTAGAGCTCCGCCCCCGGCGGTCCCTCCGGTACAGACTGGAGTACAGATGTTTTCACATGTGCTGGCGCTCCCATAGGCCACCATGCCACACAAAAGAAATACAACTGCCGAGAACATCTTGTCTGCAGATACTGATCTTGTAGTGAAGAAAGAAGAGGAGATATAGGCAATAACAAAATGATATAGAGATCAAATACCATCAAAGTACATAAAAGAAATGTTATTTTGTTAGTAAGGGCCAGTGTACAAAATGATAGGCCGCTGGACTACACAGAAGAAAATGTTACAGTCCAATACATCATTACTTCTTCTGAGGAACGCACTTTTACTTGTTTTGCACTCGTACCAGACAGTCCTTCTTGCGACCGAAAGTCAAACTTTCGGTGAAGCCCAACAAAATATAGTGTGCATGTCTGTGCGTCACATATGGGAAAGTCCGTCGGTAACTTGGCAAAAGTGAAAAAATCTTGAGTATATCGTTAAAAGGTAGTGAAATAAGTAAGAAAAGTCTTAGTTGAATAGCAACATAGCAATTTCCTGCAATGACTTTGATCATACGATAAGGTACATAATTTTCAGCTAGTCTGTTGTATGATATAGTATTGTTGGAACTTTAAAACATTTGGTAAAGTCATTTGGAAGAATTGCTTGGAAGTACTTACCACTACAAGTTTCTCTGCTACTCAGTCGTGTCCTCGGCTGCGCTCATTTTTATTGCCACCAGTCCTCCTACAGGACACGCCCCCCATGTGATAAGGTAGTGGTTAACTCGTGGGTTTGCACGATGATGGTGTTGCTTTTGAGCAGCAATATGTAAATACACAATACCTAATTTCTGCATTGTTGTTCATGCTCTCTTTGTCATATTAAACATCATGCCAAAAATGCTTTCAAGGTACACAATTTTCAGCTAGCCTGTTGTACGGTATAGTATTGTTGGTACCATTACGCCTGTATCTTATCTGTACTTTCCATAAAACGATATGGTAGCTTTGCCAGCAATTCTACATGACACTGACATATTTCGGTCAAGGCTGATCAGTTCCATGTCACGACACAGCTGATAGATGTGATATGTCTCCGACCATGAGATTAAGACAGAGGAGTTGGCGATAAGGTGTATATCTAAAAAATAAACTGTATTCTGTACATAGCACTTTTTAGAATTCTTCTTGAATGTAACGTTCTCAAACTTCCAAACTCGATTTATACACACTGTCTTACATGGAGGTATACATTGTAGCTCTGTCATGTCTATGTCTATGTCATTTTTGTGGTGAAGAAAAGGAATCAAAGGATGTGGGCTTCAATCCCGATCTTGGTCGATATGCCCCTCCAGTATGACGTGCTAGTATATACGTCACCCTTCGGGACTTTCGTCTGTAACTGGCCAAAATTTGGTGGTTTGTCTCGTGGTATCCAGTTTCTGTCAACCAAATAACTGATCCGGCGTCATAAACAAAGCAAAAATATCTTTAGGTAACATATTTATATATACTAAAAACAAAGACGATGTTTAATAAATCGTACATTCATATTTGATTTTTTGATCATAAAACTGGTCTGGCAAAAAAATTTTGTGTATGGCGTTAAGCAACAATGAAATAAGTAATTTTAAGTGTGATGGTAAGCCTGGGCTGAATTGCTTCCCTTGTTGTATGACATCAACTCTGATATAATGCACGGTTTTCTTGGATTCCTGAAGCCGTGAATTACAGTTATAGCTACTTCGTCTGATAGTCAGTGTGAAACATGGAGTCCGCAGGTTATGGCGCAACGACAACAAGTATTTTGTAGGCAAACATGCGGAGAAAAACAGTGCAATCCGCCGATAAAGTTCGCCAAACACCTTGAGATTTTCGATGAGGTCGATGCTTTAATATCAGTTGTGATAGAGTGCATTTTCGACAAATTTTGTACAATCTGTATGTTGTATTTCATTGCCATCCTTCTCCATGTGAAACAGAAGCAAGTTCTCCCCAGAATTGACTAGTTTTCACCAAGCCTTCACTTGGCAGATGCGAATGTATTAAGCCTTAATTAACTTATTCATCTGATATTTGCTTATCGCCATATATACTCAAAAATTTATACGATGACGACCAGTTTTGTGGGTGAAGCACGATGAAGACATGAAGGAAACTGGATTGCGCACAACCACCGAAAGTTATTTGCGAAGCATGTGACACATATAGATATGCACACCGTATTAACCGATCAGCCATGACCTGCTCTTTGCACGCGCCTGTGCAAACTATGAGGAGGGGGGAGGGGGTCTCCGTGACCGAGGTGATTATCGCGCTAGTGTAGCGCATCGGCCCAGGAGCCTCTCACCAATGCGGCGTTCAAGTCCACCTCTGCTGGTTTTCACTCTGGTCGTACGTGGGAAGGTCTGCCAGCATCCTGTGGATGTTCGGGATTTTCCTCCTTTCCGTGCCGGGTTTGAAACCAATCAAAAAAAGAAATAAAAACCACGAGTCGACGTAAAACATGCATATGACTGTCGACAAATAAAAGGTAGGTATCATGCGGTGTATCCAAGTTCCTAACCCACAGAAGAAAATCTTCCCTAAACACTAAAAATAACCACACAAACCAGATACACTCAACTGTTGTGCTTTTCCTTATCACACAGTACACACAGAGGCAATTAGGGTTTACAACTATCTTTTTTAAAGCATACAACGTGGGACAGTTGAGAAAGTAGCGTGACACTCAGAAAACAGCCCATAGTTGCGGCGTAAATACTACATGTAGTATATCATATCTACACATGAATAAAACTCCAGAGAGTAGAGGACAGAAAATCAAAGCAAATGACCAGAATAAACAGAATGACATATCTCACTGCATCACTATGATCTTATGTTCTTCCATATAAAATCGACGATGATATAAGCATGCGCAGACACTATTTTGATTCAGAGAATAGCTGGAAGGAAATGACTATAGTTCATCTAACGTTTAGTAAAGGGTGAATGATGTTCACATATTCCGCATTGGAATACATTCGTTGCTCCAAGACTTCCGCTGGCTTTAGCGAAAGATACATGATTTCAACACTGTCCACGGCGAGTCTGTGTTTCATTTTGCCTACCAATAATTCTGCTAGCTTTAACAAAGCAAAAGTGATTTCAACACCGCCCACGTTGATTTCCATTTTGCGAATATGTTAATACTAAACAAATCGCGGACTCTATGGAATGCGTGACTTTACCAGTCCGTTGGCTCTAGAAAAAGAGGCTTCATTGGAAGTCCTGAGTTACACGGTGTGTACCTCAGCATGGGATTAACCTAATTCGGCGGTACCAAAGTCCATTTAGAGCACCATATGTGCCACCGACGGTATCGACGCACGATTGATCTCAGCACTGTTCTCGGCCCGTAGGCAGGTACACTCAGATCCATTCTGTGTATGCCGCGGCCTTACTATGTACTGTACGGTGAGTCCACTGTTCGTACTAACAATTTTCCCCGGTGATGGCGAAAAATGGGTAATGTGTAAGGGTTTCGGGCCATGCGCATGTTATTTTTTTAATGAAGCAAAGATACCATCCTACCACACCTATGTAAAATGACAGAGAAGTACAGACAGAGGTTAGTAGTAAATATTTGAGGAAATTAAAATGAAAGTTGATGAGTTCCAGGCTGAGCCATGGCAGTAACAATAAATCTGTGCTGTCGGGTACTTCCAGTTGATCGAACTGCAAACCATGTCTTGTCGATAACAAAACTTTAACAGCAGCGACAAAAGACCTTTAAAATGTCCATATTGTCTTCCTAGATCTATTTATCGGGACTACGATGCCTTCCTGATGCCTTATACCAGCAGCACACTTTTTTGAAGAATTCCCGAATTTCTTCTACTTTTGTTGCGTATATCAAAGGATTGAGTAAACTGTTGATAAATCCCATGGTCACGAGAAGAGTGAAGACGGGAAAACTGCTCTCGTTGGGATCCTGACCCTTGGATGCGCCTACCAGGCTGTACAGACCTTCAAAAGAAATGTTACGTTAATGAATGCTCACATCATTCTTGTGAGAGGAATTATTTCGGTAGCGCTATTCTAGCAAAGCATGATAATTTATTTTTATCTATGTATTTAGTTGACTGTTTTATTTACTTATTTTATTATTGTCTATCGCCGTAATGGAAAATTTTCCAGTACAAGCTCATTTGCACAGATACTAATTCCTGCACAACTTTTCTGTAATTTGGCTGCTGACAGGCTTAGACGGCAGACGGCAGCAAAAAACATAATAGCATACAGTCATAGAGCCTAATGATCCTGCACGTCAAGGTCCACATATTTCCAGAGGAAACATACGCAAGCCAAAATGCGTCCATACATACAGGGTGTTCAGTGAATTGCTCATTATTTTGTCCTTACATTGCCCTATTTTTTTGCTGACAGAATTGGCCTGGCTCAGTTGGGGCAAATATCAGCATATACAGCTTTCAGGATGTTGTCGGGAAGTAGGCCTGTCCCGGATGAGCGTGTGAGCTCGTTGGTGGATAGTTGTGTTCCTGGACGAAGGTGTGAGTTTGTTGGGGAGAGGTGTGTTCATGGATGAGTGTGTGAGCTTGTCAGTGGACTTTTGTGCCACCTTCTCAGGTGATAGACGTGTTCGTGGATGAATGGCTGAGCTTGTAGGAAGATAGGCGTGTTGCTGAATGAGTGTTTCAGCTTACCGTGAGATAGGCGTGTTTATAGGTGCGCGCGTCAGCATGTCGGCCGATTTTATGGATGAGTGTGTGACCTTGTCAGTGGATATTTGGGTTTGTGGATGAATGACCTTGTCGGTAGATAGGTGTGCTCATGGATGGGTGCGTCAGCTTGTCGGGCAACAGGGGTGCTCATAGATGAGTGTGCCAGCTTGTCGGTTTAAACGCGTGTTCATGGAAAAGTGTGTAAGCTCTGTCATTCATTTTTTTCTTTCTTTCATAAAAGCATTGCTGGCTAACATATTGAAAGCGCTGGATCTCTTAGTCCATCGGGCGCTGGACCAAGTGGATTGCGTGTTTCAATCAAGCTGTGGCTGTTTCCACTTTTATTACAAATTTATATATTAGTTATCAGTTATCTTGGCGTATCCATGAGATACGTGCGCGTAGTATTAACAGATGTTTATGTAGCATTGGCTGATTGGTTGATGTCCGTAATATTAGTTACGTTTGTGTCGTTATATTAGCTGATACACTTGTGACCACAATGATAGCTGATGGTTTTACCCCTATTTTAGCTGACGATACTGTCCGTCGTATTAGTAGATTAGCCCGTGTCCTTAAAACCAACTGATGTATCTCCGAAGTGTTAGCTAATGTTTGTGTCTGTTAATGTTAGTTACAGCCATCTAGAGAGGGAATTGGTCTAGAATTGACAACAGCTGATCAATACGTCACATACTTCCGTTTCAACCTTGTGATCATGCAACCGTCTGGGATAAGTGGCTCAGACATAACTGTATATAGTAGCAATCAATATCGACATTTCATGTTAAACCTTCGGCATGGAAACGGCAACTGTGCGACCGTTACCAGATTATTATGCTCTTCATAATCGATTCCACATTTACACTGATCATACAAATACACCTGCCAATAAACGCTCCACAGAACTCAGTGTCAACTCAGTGTTCTGCTACCCCATCTGGAAGTTTTTCTATCCCCTGGCATAAAGCGGACTTCAGGCTCTGAGAATCAGCCTTGCCTCCGGTTATTCGCGAGGAATAATGACACGAAGCTGAGGGTTGTTTAGCCTTATACTCGGAAAAAGTTGGCCAAATATCAGCGTTATATCGATAAACATATATCCAAAAATATGTTGGCTTCTTCTCGGGGAGTATGTTTGTCTCCCAAAATACTTGAAATAAGAGCAACAAGAGACATATATTTTACAACATGACAGTACAGCATGTTACGTCCATGTTGTTATCGTGTTAACTGTGTAGGACTGAATATCCCGTTACCCGCGACATCACCTGTATCACTGTATGTTTTCTCTTCCTTAAATCTAAGTACCGTTCTGTGTAATGACACTAAAAGGCACAAAAGATTTTCTATACAAAGATTTTAAAAATACAAAACTCGCTCAGTAAAAATCGATCGTCTATAATATAGTGCATTGACTGACAGATTACAGATGTTTCAATGTGACAACCTCCTGAGCTCCTGAGTATATAAATTAAACGACAAAACCAACGTCATCGCATCCTGACTGGGTTTCAGTTGTACCTGGATCCCTTTCATAAAGAATAGCCCTGTGCCCACATAAATCAGTCTTAACATTAGCGTTCAATTAACTGATTCCAGAGGCAAGTCATGTGGGTAGTGCAACAATAACATATAATACTTATGTTAGCATGTTGTGTCTGGAAGAAATGTGCCGTAGGTATTTACTATATATATATATATATATATATATATATATATATATATATATATATATATATATATATATATATATATATATGCATAACTCGTATCAAAGACCATCAAACAAAACTTACTTTTATTCTGGGGTTCAAACTGCTGGGTAGTGTATTGTCTGCTGTATTTTTGCAAACAATGGGATAATGGGCAATGGGCTTATTGCCTGTTTACATCACCACAGAGGGTCTAATTAGAGTTGCAGGTCTAATTTTTCTCATCTTCAGTCAGGTGTCACCCCTAACTTGTCACCCCCTTAATCGCTGGTCATAACTATAGCGTGGCGATGTGCATGAATGGTTATAGTTTGTAGCGCCAGTTCGACCGCAGGGCGCGTACTATATCTGGATGATGCTGTGATTTTTTCTGTTTTCCACAAATCAGAAGACAATGCCCTTTATCAGTTAATAGTATATCAGGTGTGTTCCACCTAAATTACCAACTGTATTTACTCAAGATATCTTGTAAAATAGTCGCAGAAACTTTTCCTTTTGTCATTAAACTGTGCCCTTGTATTAACAGTTACTAACATTCTTCCACTGTATTAAGTACAGTATTAAGCACAAATTTGTGCTTAATGGTTTGTCTACCGGATATGGATTTCGTTTCATGACCAAAGGCCTCGTCGAAAATGCCTCCATTTAATAACCTGTGGGCTTTGTGCAAGACAGTATGAAACAATTGACTGTTTACCGGGGGAACAACAATCAACCTTGTAACAATGTATTCCTTTTGCCTTATGCTATCGGCAAGGGGCAAAACATCAAAGCTGTGTTGTCTCCATGCTGGTCTTCATTGCTAGGCTCATGTTCAAATCCAGTGTATCCCTTACCACTTTTGACAGGACTTTTCTACCTCCTTGAGGCTTTGCTATTACTACCATCAATGCAATTTGCGCAATGTCTGTACAGCCGATCCTGGGAATAGCTGCCCCCGACAATTATTATTATTATTATTATTGTTGTTGTTGTTGTAGTTGTTGTTGTTGCTCTTGTTGTTACTATTATTATTATTATCATTAAATCTCTGGGAATTTTGCAAAGAATAGAAAACAATGTAAATACGCACAGGTGATACATCATTAAGTGTATGTTGGTTGATTAGTTGATTTGTTGGCACAACAGATTATTACTTCCAGCAATTATATACTTTGTATTTAAGGTAAACAATGGAACTAGTGATGCAGGTTATTGCTTTTATTTCCATATTTCCGTCAAAGTTTACATGTAGCTCTTTATTGCTCTTACATCTTACTTCAAACTCTGCTCTTTCATAAAAAGACAGCTTTATGGTAAGTTGGTAGCTACAATGGTCATAAATCCTTTTTAACTAAGTTACACAGCTAAGAGGATTAAAAAGACAGCCACATACCCATCGGCCAAACCGCCTTTGCAGGCAATGTAAAAAGGTAAGAAATATCGGAACACTTACCTATGGGCAACCAACAGGTGAGATAGGCTCCGATTAGGAGAAATATCGACCTAATAATGGCTCGTGTTTTTCTGGCTTGTATTTGCCCTTCTCTTGGCTGCCCGATGCAGGCTATCTGTCGACGATGCTGTCTAGAAACAAAGTACAAACGAGAATAGGCGTAGATCATGCAAAAGGCGGGCAGGATGCCCAAGCTGAATATAGTTATAATGTAGCTTCCTGTAAACGTTTCAAAGAAGCTTAGGCTCTTGACCACAGGGTTGTGCCAGCCAAACAGGGGCAACATACCCAATACAAAGCAAATCATCCAGGTAACGCCACAAAGAATCAGGTGTTTCCTCGTCGTCATCAAGTCCAGGTAGCGCAAGTGCATTGTTACTTTCAGGTAACGGTCTACTGTCAGAAAGTTCAGAAAGAAAGAAGACGCCAGAAGAAATGCGCTCACAAATCCCATTCGGAATAAGTACTCTTCGTCATTCTCGTATTTACACAAATTGAGAATTGCGACGTAACAGACAAAAATGCCAGTTAGAGAGTCTGAAATGGCCAGGTTTAGAAGGAAGACGTTCCCCGGAGTCTCTCTGACTCTACGTTCCTTAACGAATCCAACGATGACCAAAGCGTTGAGACACGTTGTACTCGTGCCAACAAAGGCAAATATTAAATTCACCACCAGTTCCAACAAAGACAGCGAAGGTGGATTCGCATTAGTTAATTTGTCCATAAATAGGGATCGGTTGCTAACATTGCTTTCCATGTCGCAAGAACAGTCGTAATGAAGACCTACAGAAACCATAACACTTGGACTAGGCAGACATGAGCCTATTCCAATCAATGGTCTTCAAATACACGGAGAGACCCTGGGCTAGTTGATAAAGGACGCATAAAACTAGGATCCTCGCTTCACAAGAGCTTAGTTCCTGATCAACATTGCCCACAGCCCATCCGCTCTCAGGGGCACTGAAGATTCAGTGGCTAACAGTAATCTATTGATTACTAGAGCGCAGTGAATACAAAAAGGAAGGGTTCAAATATGTTATTGTTTGGAAAGAATGCTCATATATTTATACACAGCAATTTAATGGAATAAAATTTATTGATTGCGTAACGCATTATTCCATGAACTATATACCACAGGCTCATTTTACGTTTTTTTCTGGCCAGTTTTCGTTTATCTTGGCAATTGCTATCAGAAATATTTAAATCCATTTAAATATGTTGACAATTTATCCCTACAAGACTATTTTCAACTGAAGATGAAGATGCATTTAGTTTGTCAATTGAAACTGAGGTGATCTGAAATGAGTTCTTGGACAAAACGTCAAGTCTACCCTCGAGGTATTAAAGCTTTTATCAGTTTTGTCAGGCAGCTGGAAAATATCAGTGTCGAAAGCGCGTAAAACGGGAGCACATTGTTGTCTAGGTTACCATCATACAACACGATTAACCTTCCTAAAATTCATCCAACAATCAATTCACCGTAATTACATAGCGTTGCCTCACAGTGAAACCACAGATTCATTATGAGGTAAAGGTTCAACACCTCCGTAGCTTAGTCAATGGTCCTGCCACCAGGGCAATGAAGGACGCTTCCATATTTCTTGTTGCCGTAGTTCTACATAATAGTTACTGCGTGTATATGTGTGTTGAGCAAAGGGCCATCGATTGTTTAGAATGAAGCTATGGACCACTGGTGTCATCCCCAGAGTAATGAGGTCGCTTCAAGAGGGAAGGCCTGAGTACGGTGTAAAACACCAATAAAATAAATACCCAAATCAAAGCCAGGTGGGACATTACAAGTTCATTTACGTGGAACGTAAAAGTATAGAAATCAGAGAATGCTTAGCAGCTAAAAATAATCTGTGACGTCCATCCTGGTTGGGGGTCATACCAAAATATTTAAAATGGTACTTGCGCTGGACAAAAAGGAATACAGTAAATGTTCACATTGTGGTGTTAAAGAGGATAAGGATTCAACAACTAATATAATATGTGTAACAAGATGCAACATGACTAGAAAAACGCTTCACCGTGATACAATATCAAAAGGCTTGCAAAAATGGCAGATCTACTGAAAGACGTGCAGTAGTTTAAGAATGTAGCTTACGTTTATATTGCAATTTAATAAACCCCTTAATCCTTGTTTGATGATGAGTTTAAACTAACCTCTGTTCACATGATACATACACTTTACCCAAACCCAGTTTCCTTTTTTCCCCGGTTTTTTGTTAAATGTATTAAAATTGAATTTACGTTATAAGTAGGCCTACCTGGTGTTCAGATGACAACGTCTGTTTATGGGGAGATCAATGAGAAATCTGTCAAGAAGAAACATTCGCAAAATCTTTACAACTAAACTTAGATAATTTATTTTTGTAGTTGATATTATGTATATTATTTCCGACGGATAATGATTATGATTATCGGTAAACAGATCATTCCAGGAAAAATCTCCCGGCAATAGTGTAATCAACGAAAGGTGGATTGGATCCAGCCTCAATGACAACAACGCCTTGACCGACTTACCCAGCAAGGACAGCTATGTAGTCTTTGGCTGATCAATCACTTACCTCACTATATGCCATATGATACAATGTATATATGCGACGTACGGTATTATTATAGTGACTGTAGCGTAACATTGAGGATGTAACCATGTGAAAATGTGTCCTTGGGGTAAACTTTACCTAATGAGATCTTGAGTACTGTAGCAGGAACGTTCCCCATTCTCTGATTATGCAACACAGTTCTTTGTGTCTACCAGTTCTCGTGAACTCATTCACTGAGAGAAAAGTTTGGGTCAACAGCCTCAAAAATCTGAGTTTTCCAATAGGGCTGATGCAACTCAGAAAATTGAGCCATATGACCAGATCGGCTGAGTCACTGAAGACTTCTCTTATTATCTTACTGACTCATAAGATGGTTGGTAAGTATTTTGATTTCGTTTGTAAGTCAACCAAGCAATCAAATGAACCTTTAATGACCTGGCCGATTTGGTCAGATGACTCAGCTTTATGAGTTCTAGTTGTGGAGGTACCGCTAAATAATCAAGTGGACTTGAGTAAAAGATTGTGAAACTTCTAACTTCGTCCCTCATATTTATCGACTAACATAAAGAATATTCTGGATGGTTTCATCGTAAACTTGTTTACATGGGTACATCTTTACAGAATGTACGCTTTATGTACAATAACACAAAACTCATAAACACAGAAGCCTCGAGAATACGCGATTGAATTCCAGTGCCTGCTAGAAAGTGCACAGAGGGAAAAATGTAGATCAGACACTGACACGGTTAGCGCTAGACCAAAAAAAAATTAAAATACATTATTTTTAAGACGGGGCTCGTTACAATGTATAAGCCTACTATTAAATTCCGGTGTAGTAACCACGCAAGGCTATATGTACTTTTATAATATGTATGCTATGATTACAAAAATGTATGTTCCGTCTTATTGCCCATTGAACCAATCGAAGTGACCGAGGCACTACTATATCTACGGGTACAAATCGCCTTGTTGACTACAAACAATTGTTTCGTTCCTCCACGACGGGTTGCAGACAATAAATTTATTACCACCACTCCCCGCTGCTTATAAATTTGCTTTATTTCATTTAAGTTGCCTTAATTGATTATCGATGTATTGGTGATTCTACATGGCCTGCTAAACAGAACACTGAGAGTTTGCTTGGACGAAAGGTCAGTGGATACATTGCATTTTGTAGGTGTGTCGCTTGGTTAGGCCTTTACATGGTAATAAAATAATGACAATATCGGATTATTGTCCTGCATTCTGTAAGTAAAAAGTTCAACGCGAATAAGTGAAGTTACCAGCGCTGTGACCAGCCATTATCGCTTGTCCTATTCATTCAGTGATATCAGGTGCGAGTTGAGATATTTGTGGATCACTGGAATACCTCACATTATAGTCTGTTTCTTTCATCTTGTCGCCCTATTCATATTCACGTTCCGCCGTCTGTAAAATCATACCAAATTGCCTTTAGTCACTAATTTGTAACACCTCAAGCTCTCAGTGATGTGTTAGACGTCTGTATCATCGCAAAGAAAACGCAGTTTAATTTTCGCTTTTATTCTAATCCATTGTGCTAAACTCTATAAGCATGTTTTCCAAGCGAAGACTTCATTTCCTTGGGTAACGCCAAAAGATTCAAACACAAAAGGTATGTTGGATAATGGAAGTTCAGCATACTATCACCGAGGGAGACACCAGTTACCTATACAGAGAACAGCTTAAGTCTAACCCTGTTTCTAACACTGCCATGTTTGAAATCGTTTACAAGGTGCAGTGTAATATAACCTCAATAAGGGAGCAGGTTCAAATTCGGAACGCGCGAACGCAGGATCGGGATCGCTGGCGAGTTCCGCCAATCTCACCATTCCGGATAGCCTTGAGAACACGGAATTTGATTTAAAACTCTGATATATATATAACCATTGAAACTCTTGTCTTCTTTAATGCTCTCTTCAGATACCACTTTTATGGCTTTTTTTTTGTTTTTGTTTGATAAGTTTTCATTCATGATACGGTCACTAACCTTAACAGTTTACTGCAGGTACGTAGTGTTGACTGCAGCTGTGAAACGGTAAAATGTCTACATTTCCGATGTTATGTTCCACTCAGATGTTCGTGTACTTGAAAAAGTTGGAAGAAAGTTATGTTTGATTTCTTTTGTATAATTTACTAGATGTGGATGTATACATGTTATTCATTTAGATGTCTTCACACATGTTTTTTGCGAATAAACTGTTGTTCAAATATTATTCTTGTCGTCTCCTTAAATTTCTTGGATTTGATCTGTCAAAGAAGTCTGCCCAGACTTTGTCATTCGCTATCTGTGGCTAACTTGACCAGGTTTCATGGCTGGTGTTCACTGCAAACAAATGGGATTTAATTTTATAATCCAGCACACCCTCCCATCCCCATACGTCTTTAAGATTTTGAGGGGAAAATACATTTCCATGTATCAAACAGTCTAAAGAAAGAATGTTCTATATAATTGTTAAGATGGATATGTGAATTGTAATTGCGGTGTTTTCGGGGACAATGCAATCTGAATTTTATATATCAAAATAACCTGTTGAAACTAAAGAGGCACAGAACCTTGCAAACACAAGTTTGGTTGCAGCTACATAAGTTAGGTTGTTGTTTATCATCTCCAGACCATGAGATTTTTCACCCAACAATCGATCTGAACATACATCCCTGTTATATCATTGTCACTTTACTCTGGCTATAGCCGCATTGGACCAACAACCGATGTTCTATGTGTGTGTCAGCTATTTATTTATTGGTAGGTGATGACCTTTTAATGATCTCTAACTGATTACTAGAGGGCATTTGTAAGATTTGCTTTAAGGAAATCGATTAGAGACATGCCATGTATTGTAATCCCTAACACGAGGAAACCCATTCACTTCAATATCTTTATGGATACAACATGCAGAAAAATAGAGGTTGATTCATATGCTAATATAAAACATGTCATATAGAGTCAGTTTGCGCAATGGGACTGAAAGTCAAGGACAAGGAAAACATAAAGATGTTCCACTTAGCGACATCCACACTCATTCAACAGCAGATGCAAAAGCAATGTTTTCTCGGCCGTCACGGTCTTTGTCTCATGTTGAATTTAACCTCAGGAGAATACATAAAACTTCGAGAAACATGTCTTCTTTAATACATCATACCAACTATCATTGAAAACCTGAGTACATCCCACTGAATTTTATGGGATGCGCATGATTGGCTCACAACACCGGTATCTTTTTTACTGAAAATGAAGATTCATCAGGGTATAAAGAATACACCACTTACATTTGTCAACTCAAGTCCGTTAGCCACAGTAATGGTCTTACGGCAGAAACATTATGTTGCAGTCCTAGAATTTCTACATGTGACACAGGTAGGCAAGAGAATCTGAAAATAGACTGTGACCCTGGATTGACCGTTGTAATAACTGATGGACACAAGTGAAAATATGTGGACTGACGTACATCAACAACTGTAGCTTACGAACTAATACAGAAACCCAACATTTGTAGGTTGTGTGAGAGTAAAGACATCTCGCAGGTAAATGATAAAAATAATATTTGTAACTGGGAGTTTGACTGGATGGTTTTAAGAATAAATGCAAGGAACGTGGATTCCCAAAAGTCAATGCACATAATTATGCTAAATAGTGCACTGATAAGCATAAAACAGCAACATCAGAAATTTTGCAACCCCATGTCCTGCAGTGACTCTCTTCAAAGAAGCCTGGTACTGCGAATGGATTCATGTTCTTGAAGGTTAAAACCAAGCCCCCATAAGGGTGTTGGTCAGTTTTTTTATGTACCACTTTCAGCATCCAGACTAACTGATGAGGGACAGTCAAGCTGTGACCTATCCAGATGTATGTACATGTACCTTACACGGTGACCGGGCGTCTGTTAAGGAAGTGACACTACAGCATGTATATTACTATCACATCAATTTTCCTATGTAAAGCAGCACATAAAGCTGGGCTGGAAATGTTTCTGAGTGAAATAGGGGATATATGAAAACATCCATCGGCTCAGAATTACACTAAATTCAACGCAATAGCTGATAGATTCACATTCCTCCAACATTGTTATTTACTCCTGCGTGCACGACTGACTAGTGAATGATTACTGAACTCACCCTTAGTTAAAATATTGGACGCAAGTCATCGTTTATTCAATTAAAGTATTATGAAGAAGCAGCTTTTGTGGGGACACATCCAGGCATCCATAGAAAAACAAGCAGTGAAGTGGATTAGTGAACAGTAAACCAAAAGTAAATCAGCTTACTGTGTCCCAGCCTCTCTTCGGAGTTTAACAGATAACGCTGTTGGTACATCGTTTAAACATCAAATTCTCTGCAGTTTGAGTTGGCCGTGGAGCTATAAAGGACACAAGCCATGTATCCTAAGGTTACAGCGTGGGTGGCTAGCCCTGTTGGTATTGATCAGTTCTAAGAATTTGGCGAATGATTCAAAGACCCTATCAATATAATGAGCGGCTCTTCAGTTGTAATAAATTTCCCTATCGCTTCCCACACTCATGAGCATGTACAATAAGCACGTCCTCATAAAGCTGGCAAACCTGCCAGAGTATATGCATGCATGATCGAAATTTGATGATGATTATAAGCGCATTTGCCAAGTGCACACTTGAATTTAAACCACACAAAGGTGGCTTAATTTGAACATATATGTTGCATCTACTGATCGAGTAAATTGGCCACCGTTTATATAAATAGAAGCACAAGTAAAACGCAGCTGGCCAAGAGCGAAAGAAACTCAAAAATGAAGTTGTGATAAGTGAAAAGAGCATGAAAAACTGTATCTGAAAATACATTTACTGACTTCTTTGATTTTTTCCCACCAAATGAAAGACAGTTAAACGTTTTTATTCTACGGTGGACTTTATGGACCATATTGACTGGGGTTAAGAAGATTGACGTCACACATTCCTTTCATCTGCTAAACAGCCTCTTATAGTTAAAATTAAACACTAAAAACAGATACAGGTGCAGAACTACATGTGTATTCATGTAGAACGTAAACATATAACAATCAGAGTCTGTTTATCAGCTAAAAGGAATGTCTGACGTCATTCTTCTTAAACCCAGTCAATATGGCCCATAAAGCGTAAATCAAATCAGTGAAAGGTATTTTCAGATGCAGTTTTTTTATGCTTTTTCACTCACCACAGCTCCGGTTTTGAGTGGTCTTTCACTTTTACTAATGTTTCAACTTCACAAGTGCACAAGCATCCGTTGGAGCACTTCGAATATCCAGCCTGTGAAGTTTAGATCATCCCTCTTCACAACACATAATAGGATTTCCAACATTAGAATTTCTGCGCACGTGCTTGCAACCACGGTTGCATTTTCCGACCACAAGTTGTATGAAAAGGCCTGTACATATATTTCGGTTCAGCATAATCGTCTATAGGTAAATTTAAACTAAATACACGTGTAATAATCACAAGCATGTGCTTTCAGGTTGACCCCATTTTATCCAACTCAATTACCCTGAGATATTCACATTCACATCTCACACGAAGTGGTACATTTTGCAGGACTGACTCACAAGATTCATTTTAAATGCCTACAACTGTGGAAACACTCCTGTGAGGTTTCGGAACGAGGGCAATGCTATCTCAAGAACTAGAGACATGCACTGCATATTTTATTACGCCGAAGTAAAGATGCCTTGGTCACATATATGGCTATCTGAACAAGCCATCCTCCGGCTGCTTACAAAAACCTCCAGACGACAGAGGGTAGACAAGAGGAGATAACTGTAGGAGACAAATGCATGAGAGCGTTGGCTATTTTATCGTCGTGAACTTTGTTTTTGAGTGCGAGAGGGGAGGGGGCGGCAACAATTCACATCAGATTCTGTGAAAGTCTATGTGACACTCAATTCAATGTTGAAAATCAAGAATCGTTTTATGGGGTGTAATAATCCACGATAATAGATCACATCCATCCATGGCAACAGTTACACCTTTGAATGAACCCTTAGGTTTCGGACAAAGTTGTTAACGACACTGCATATTTCGGTATGTAACCTGACTGATGAGTGTGGTAGGAAAATGGTTTGGCAGGTAATTTAGCTGCATGACCAGCAGGGATATCAAATAGGTGGATCACAATGCAACTGAATCTCGATAATTCACCACCCCAAGAATGGAATAGAACCAACTCATTTGTGTGTCTGTGTGACTGAAAGACAAGTAAGACTGAAACCCACACCTGCCACACATTTGCCATACTTCTATTGGTATAATGGTTCACGCTCGAACAGCACTCTGCCCGTGACTACATACAAGGCATCCTCTTGTCGATTAGGTGGCAAAGCCTTGTAGGAAGCAACATGATACGTTTCATAAGTGTAAACCTTTTTAAAGATCGACTCTGTGAAACGGGGAAGTTGATGTGGGTAATTAGGACGCTTGTATTTACCATGCTCCAGCATGACTATCATATTTAAGCATGTTTTATAGTTCGGGGCTAATGGCCCATCATCTGCTCAGACCGAGGACCGAAGTCTGTGACATATAAGTGGAAATTAGTCATCGCTCACCTGAGTAAACAACTTTGCGTAAGCAACTTATAATAATCCAATGCAGATATGCGCGGGCAGAGGATTGTGTGGCAAAAATGATAATAAAAGATGGCTAATTAGAGCGGACCAAGGATTGTGTGGCTAAAATGATAATAAAAGATGGCTAACTAGAGCGGACCAAGGAATGTGGTACATAAATGATTAAGACGTCGCTGATCGAGGTTTGTTTAGTATACAACTGATAGCTAGGCATTCCTGGTTTGAATAAACTGAAGGTTATGGTGATCTTTAATTAGATGCCTGACCTACATCATATCCAAATATCATGATAGGTTCACCACCATTTTCTCCAAATTAATCAGCTGGAATGCAGGTACTATCTTCCTATCGTCATAGAAACAGGGTGTAGGGAGCACTTACAGAGTGGATAATATTTTTCTCTGTTTTATTGTAGCCACAAGTAATTGACTATTTCTCAACCATTATTCCTCATAGTTTATACGTGCAAAAATTATCTGGCAATACTTCAACACACTCCAGAGATACAGCGAATCCCTACCCGTCCCTACCGTTTTCTGTTTGCCTGAATTATGAATAAAAAATCGAATTAGTGTTTTCATACGTATAGTGCTAGACATTTATGTCTGAATAACTTTTGAAGGTTCTGAAAGCTAAATTAATAGTTGCGTTGGTGCATTAAATAAAATCGGCGTACGACCTCAGTACTCTTCACTCAGTAGGGTATCATGTTGCTATTTGTTCCAGAAAAGCAAAACAGAGGTGTAACATTTTCGTCGTCGAGTCAGCACTAGGAGTAGTCTCCCTTTATCCACCCGATCGAGACGCCAGAGCGCTCTTTCCCTTTCAGAATGAATGTGATTTTGCTTGCATTAATCATTTAACCTTATTTCAGACTTCAATTAAGTCATGTCTCTCGTATATTAAATTAAAAAGAGCACTTCCTTTAAAAATATGTCTCATAATTAGAGTTTTGCTAGATTAAATTTTACGGAAGGTTTAGCTGACTCTATAACGTTGTCTCCTGCTCAACCATCTGTGAAATGTTCAGACTCATTCTTTCAAATCCAAAGAAGTTAAACGTAGAGCGCCACACAAAAACAGACATTTTGCCTGCAGAAAGGTCCTTCTACAAGGTTTTGTGTGTCTTACTGCAGTTCTGTATTCATCCCTCGTGTTTTGAGCGCTTTGTCTCATATCAGGAGCTTAACATTTTTGACCAGTCGCTATTAACTTCAGTTGTGTATAAAGCATTTATGTACGTACGTATCTGTTAGATCTCTTTAAGACGTATTTAATCACAATCAACTTCTTCTCGTTTTCGTGATACAACTAGATTTGTATTCGTGGCTCAAAGTTGTGTCGTCTTACAGTTGTGTGCATGTCAGCAGTGCCCTGGATGGTCACGTGACGAGCCTGAATTTTTACCTGGCCATTTTAAGGTCCATACAGATGAAATCCTCGGTCAGACAAAATAGGGTTATTAAAAAGGTTTGTCATATGTGTGATTGATTGGCTGGCTAGTCAAACAAGAAAGTCATCCATTTACCCTCATTTTTTAATAGTACATCTAAACTAGGTCGGCTTGTAAATCCAGCTAATATG
Source organism: Acanthopleura granulata (assembly GCA_016165875.1). NCBI lineage: Eukaryota > Metazoa > Mollusca > Polyplacophora > Chitonida > Chitonidae > Acanthopleura > Acanthopleura granulata. The sequence continues at coordinate 44,540,418 of JABBOT010000001.1, read as the reverse complement.
CCTGCTACAGTATACAGTATATGTCACGCATGTACTTTACAGAATCGCAGAATAGTAAAACAGGGTGTCCATAGAGAAAAATAAAATTTTGTACAGCCATTAAAATGTTATGGCAGTGATTTTACGCAACATGGATGTTTTGTTGATATTTTTCTCTAAAAACTGTGCTCATCCACAGAATTTTTGTGTACCAGCAGTGCACGATTTGTGTAGGTTGTGTAATACATCCAAAATGTGTATCAGTGATACACAAATTGTGTACCACTCATACACATTCTCTGTTCCGTTTCAAAAGGTTAAAACCATATTGTACTGTGATGATAACATCGGAACACACTGCTCTGTAATGATCTCATTTAAGCATGTGATGCTGCAACAACTACATCTTAACATATTCTAGTGCAATGAATGGTGTAAAATCACTTTTTCTATCCCGTGCTATTCCCGGTAACCTGCTTTCAAGCAAAACACGTACATGGATGACACCCAGTGCAACACCCTGACGCCAACATCCTATATAGGGATGTCATCAATTTACACAACTTTCTGATTTACATGCAATGGTTTCTCACCAGAAGATGCATGTATCTAATTGCCTATTATTGCCTCGTTTCTTGGCAAGCCTTTTACGAAGTATAAACTTCAAATTTAACAAAACTGTGTTTGACATCTTCAACTTATATATTTCGAATCAATGAAGACAAATTACTGTGTATTGTGACCATAAAAACAAAAACATTGACATGATATGCTTTCACAAAACTTGAACACATCATCAGCTAGGGTGGCCCTGTATATATTTGTTTTCATTTTGTTTGGTTAGGCGAATGCACATTCGATCACATTCTCTGCTTTGAGCTTAACATATCATAATGTTTAAAATTCACGATTTTATCTCCTACAAAAATTGCCCTGATTTTTTTACATGTTCATATCCAAATGAGTCGATGGAACAGGCGCATGGGCAGTCATGTGTGACGCCAAACAAACGACTAATTGTTCACAGCTACCCCAGGAGTGTCTCTTTGAACCCTGCTAAAAGGTCATGGCCATTAACATGCATCGCTGACGCATGTGCTTCGATAGATGCTCCACGGGATACCTTTAAATTAAGGAAACTGGATTTTAAGGCTGAGAAGTCGTCTGGTAAATCGTAAAACCCTGAAAACAAGCACACAATGAACGAAACTTCAGTACACACTGCTTTCCAACGTGTGGTTCTTGCAAACTTAACATGATAATTAAACTAGAAGGGTTTGATAAGAATCTACAAGAGTGCCGAGTCTAACAACTTATCTGACACAGTATGATACGGCATCTGAGAGGCATCACATTTCACACTCCATTAAACATGAGGCCTTCAGAAAGGCCAAAACAACAATGAAGGTTAAAGAAAATCGTATGAGGTAAAAGCAAGTAGGGTTTTCTGACGTCAAGAGAAGTTGTTACAGTCTTCGTCACGCACACTTGTAATTGAATTTGTGTCAATCATTTTGAGTGACATGATCTTTTGCCACTACTCACAGTTCTATCTATACTTTCAGCTTCTTTTGTTACTGCAAGATCAAGTAAATGTTTTGTGATTGGGTGGAAACCAGATGTCCAAATATTTAACTACTTGACACTGATTTGTTTGAAGTTGCTTCATCCTCCCGGACCGTTCTCATATCTTGACCATTCGATTGAACAGTACAAAATGGTACTTTCTTTCATACTTTATGGCTTGAAAGTATGATTTCATTAAAATTGTTTGCTTTATTGTGGATAAAATGCGTTTTTAATGTTGTTTCCTTTTCGATACTCAGTTAATTTTTTTCCTTTACACACGCAGGATCATATCGATAAAGTGGCAGAGGCTGTGGTTATCCACTAAGTACACGTTCCTACACATCTGTGCATATTTTTTCAATTCGCAGTTTACAGACACGTTGATCGCTTCTATGTTATGACATTGTCGTAATGTTTTATGGTCATACCAGTTCAGATTTGCTAAATTGAAGATTTACGTTCTAACATGTCTATGGGTAGACTAAACCTGGGCGCCAGGGTACACTATGCACTGCCTTTTGGCAAATGACTGACGTACTTTCCGATTGCGCATCATAATACTGGGAGACAAGTGGCCTGTACATGGTTGATTGCCTATTGTCACCAAGTCTCCTGCGATCAGTGAGAGCGGCAGTGGTTATCTTTGGCCGCATTCTTTTATCAAGCACAGAATAACTTTAAAAAGATGCCAATTTAATTCTTTTCTGTGGCCATTTTAGTTCATCAAGTCAATGAGGAGTTCATTTTTGAAAATTAAGACTTTTTAATCATGCTAGGCTGTTCTGTATTTATTTCAGGCTATTTGAGTGCACCAGCTTCAAGACAACTTTTGGATATTGTCAACGGAACATGTTTCGCTCCACGTGGGCCACTTACGTGCGAGGTGATCCCACCGAAACGGGTATCCAGCTCTTCCCAGGTAGGTAAAACTTCGTATCTTTGTCGGCCAATTATACACTAATTAACCATCAGAAAAATCTGATGAAGTCATTGTGTCATAACAATTAACTAGGTGAAGTGCTACTTTACGTAGTTAACTTGCTAAATTTTAACGTTACTTGTTCTAAAAAAAGAAACATATTTAACTGATGGTATCAGTTCCCGTTTTCTTTTAAACACGCACAATTGTATTTTCATCACTTCCAAGAGTTTTTTTTCGGTTACGTTTTCTAGGCTGTTCCAACGCAATCCACGCACCTAAGACAAGTTCGAAGGACACGTTCAGAGGAAGTGCTGCGGGTCAGTTCCGGAAGAAACTCTCACGTGATCTTCCACGTGACCAGAGTTAGCAAATACCTGGGCATTGTCGTGGACCACCTTAACAAACTGGAAGATGTTGTACCTATCCTGAAGCAGCTTGGTGGTCGTCATAGCACCCAAGGCTACAACATTCCCCAGGAGTACTTCCCAGCAGGTTTATATCCTCTACGCATTATCATCGATGTTGATATTTTCCTGGAAAGAAGTCACCTTTCTCTGGTCAAAATCCAGCCCTTGTGTTAGTGGACGAGTTTTGTTCGTCTCTAGTAGTTATTACATTATACTCCAGAGATGTGAATGGTGCTAGTACTCCGAGTTTCACTAATAATATTCTTTGGAAGACATATGATCAATATCTAAACATCTTTTAGGTATCCAATGGAATCGTGTTATGCATACCTAATAGAATGTTCAGACAATGTTTCTTGTTCTCACCTTGCGTTCACGTGACCTTGTCGTTGTTCAAGGTTTCTATACACATTTTACTGATTCTGGTGATCTATAACGACCGTACAGAGTAACGCTTCAGTTGTGTGGAGTATGCATGGACACAAAGCTGATTATCTGTGGCTATGACTTAGTACTTTGCAAGAAGTTTTGTCTGCTTTCATGTTTCATCAGCGGTAATTTAGTATTTCGTTTTGATGGACACGGAATGTGTAAATTCATAAACTTCTCCACTCTGGTGACGGCTTTGTGCGGATAAGCGGTTAACAGCGGTAGTCTGCCCATTCTGCGCAATCTTGCGACAGTTTGGTGTTTATATCTGTACTCAACATGTGGTAAAGTTCAACACTCGCTTTCCGTGGGTCATCAGTATCCTCCGCAGGAAATCAGGGATCAACATCGAGTCGAGCAAAGACTTTAATAATGGTACATGTTGCTGCTTCGCTCGGCGCTCAGCACTGAGACGTTGGAACAACGAAACATGACTGGTCGGCCCGGTGTCAAATATAAAATGACTCGACGGGGTATCATTGACGTTCCAGTGGCGGCCTATGGACCCTATGGGATTCAACATTAGAATCACCTGATGAGAGTCTGAAAAACATACTTTGTTGGAGTTTTCGAGGCTCCTCATTCCTGGATTAAAATTTCAGACATGCACATAGTGAAATAATCGTTGACTGGTGGATATAAGTTAAGTAGGGAAGCATTGAACTCCGAAAGGTTATGGTGAGAAGAAACGCCCATATTATACTGTTTACTATGGACTACTAGTGAATGCCATCCAGACTGTTTAGATCACACCTTCGCGTAAATTAGTTTCGATTATACTGTAAAAGTATTAAATAAAGTATTTTGACTAATGCCACCCATGTTCGTGTTAGTGCCAAGATATACAATGTCATTTGACTTAATACTGTTTTGTGATATGAACATTTTGTCACCGCGACACATATTAAGCATTGTTCATTTGGAGTTCATTGAATCACCCAGATTAACCTATATTCACTCAAGCATATTAAACGCGATAGCGCTACCGTGGCTCGCGTTTTTCTATGAACCGTATACTTGTACGTTTTAATTACAGTAAAGTAATTAGGCTCAGGAGAGTTTCACAGAAATAGGACAATACCTCGCCGGTACCAACACATGCAAGCTGTTGACGGGAGTCCGTGGTGACCGAGGTGTGATAGTGTCCCGTCCTTTAGAGGTATGCTACGTGTTCAGCGCCCATGCATAAAGCTTCAAAAGTATATGTATAAGCAACCTGTTGGTTACCGTTCTGTCATTATCAGCTAGATTTGATGAGGCCATGTTTCTGGTGTCTTCGGCATGATTTTGAAGTGAGACAGCACTGTAAATTCGCCGACAGTTGTAATAAAGTTTAAAACGTCGCTAAACCTCAAGGCAGTCCGATAAAGTTGCGTAGGACTTATTACCCTTGTGGTTTATTTACCATAGCGTTGTCTTTGTTGCTCAAGGTGTTAAGAAGTAATGTTCAATGTTCCACCTTCGCCATCCCGCCAGGAAAGTGATGGTTTTAAAATATTTTGCTGCAGACGATTTCTTGAAGCCTAGTGTTTCTCTAAGCAGCTGTTGTAGTCGGATGTTGGATGTCCTGGAGTGAATGGTGACCTAAGACGTGATTTGCCACATTTTCTATTACTAAAGAGAATAAATTTAACAAGAACGTAATAAATTAAGTAAACATAGTATGAAAACACGATATGAGGTTCTGGAGTTCATAAGATAACTATGGTGACCATCAAACTTAAACCTTAATATTAGATAGTATCAGATAAGTGCATGACATATGAATCTCATTATACTGTATTGTCAGCGAATTCCCAAGGTAAAAAGCGGTGACACGTTAAATATGTATTGCCATCATTTTTCAACAGTTCTGTCATCGCCTCTGAAATTTATTACATGAAATCCAACTTTTTTTGACCTCGCGGCGGTACATAGAAGCCAAAAAAATAACTGAGATAAGATTCTGGATGAATCACGAGAAAATTGTTACATATCACGTTTGAATGAAATTGTAAATTAAGCAACGAACATGTAAAACCAGATTTTTTTTAGGTTGAATTATTAGGTATGCGTGAGAAGATGGGCTTGGCAAGCAATTGTATTTATCTGGTCTTCGCAAGGTTAACGCGTACCAGTGATGGAGCCCCTCGGTAAACTAAAAGCTCATGTGATATCCGTCTGTTCACCTCAGTAACTCCATTTAGCCGTATAGTACAGTTACTGTACAAAGGAATGGTTAGGGTTAATAGTCACATGGGTAATACTCAGCAATATTTCGGCGAGCTTTATGTCTTAATAGTTTTTATAGTAAAAAACGACTTTTAAGAAACATTTTCCAGTAGGAAATTGAGCTACAAGTCAGCGGTAATCGTGCTTATATATATATATATTTATCCCATACAGTTTGCCAGTGTCAGTCATATAACAACAGTGATGGTAATTTCGATATCCAACATAATATATAAATGATGGGATTGGTCATTTTCGTTGATTAACCAATCCAATGAAAAGACACAATTGCCCACCAGACTACTTTTACCGCGATTGTCTTCTGCCGTGGAAAGAAAAGAAAATAAAATTCAGGCTAGAGATGACTACCTGCACCATGACTGTGATTTCTTTGTACCTATCCGTGTAAGTTTTTGGGTCACTCAATCGGCATAAATTTCATTCTTATGGTAAAGAAAATAAACCGCTTAACACTATGAAGAAAGTTACCCTTCACACATTCACCAACATGAGCTCTACGACAACGGTGGTATCAGATTTTCATGTCAGGAAATTAACCACCTACAAACTTACCTCATATCTTTACAGATTTTCAAGGTGATGTCTCGTGTTTATGAATAAATCATGTGTGGTTTGCATTTGATGTAACTTATGATTATTCTTAGATCTAGCGCATTCTTTCTGCAGCTTCAAACACCATTATTGGTCAGACAATCACCTCTCGAATCAACGTCCGCAGTCGGGAAGTCTAAGAAGGTACCAAAACCAGACTTTGAGAAACATCGTTGACACTGTCTTGTTACATCCTCCAAATTTCATGCTGATGAGTTACCAGCAAGCAATTTATACTGTGAACTGCCAAAAGCCTAAACTTAAATATTTCGTTCAGATAGCTTTAGAAATCACCGCTTCTCATATCAGGCAAGTCAGTGAGTCATGTCAGCTGTAGTAGTTGGTGTCAGGTGTTAATAAGTGGCTCTCACTACTAACATTTACGAAAAAAAAATATTAACACTAATCTTACCACAAGCCACAATTAACCCAAGTACGCATCCTCTGTAAGACCATTTCGTGCGGAATCTAGATATGGTCTTCACTGTTTTGGGGGCAATTTTTCCAGTGATGTTTTAAAATATTTTTTGCTGGTAAACATGGTGTACCTTATACATTCACATCAAATACAGATACAGATGTTGTACTACATACAGATTCACTTAGAACGTAGACATATAGCGATCTTAGGATGTTTAGCAGCTAAAAAAACCTGTGACGTCACTGTGCTTCAGCCTGTTCAGTATGGTCCAGAATGTCCACCGTAGCTTTTCAATCTTCATATCCATTTTAAATACTGTAAAAAATGCTAAATATATTTAGATGATGAATACTTTGTTCAAAGGTGGTCTCTTTTTAACTCGAGCTGCAATTTTCAAATAAATTTAATATAATGGGTCTCTCATTAAATATCCTCTTTACATTTAACCTTGAAAATTCCCTTTTCACCAATGACATTGAACCCGTCTTGCACAACTGAAAGGCCTGCATATTACCCATGTAGCCACGACCCGATCTCTGCTGGATAGTAGCTTATTTACAGCCCAAAAATGTTTCGCCAAAAAGTTAGCTGGTGGAAAAGTACATTCACGGCACATCACAGAGGTGACCCCTGGACGGAATGCGTCAGTCATCCTTAAAATAGACCCGGTTCTTCACAGACAAGGTCATTTTGTTCTAAAAATCAAGAGATTTTTTGGCAAATAAATGAAGACTGCATACAATAGGCCTCTTTTGTGTAGTGCAGACAGTTAGGCCGGTGTAACCTTTGAGCAGCACAGCTGGTTTGTTGACTGACATTTCTCACTGACGACAAGTACATAAAAGCAGGGTCAGTCACATCAAACCAACTATGACAAATTCAGGCAGTATTAGTCGCGTACAAACACACTCAGGGTATATGCAGCCCACAGAGGAGCTTTCTTTCACCTACACTACCTTATCATGTTCCTATTTATAACAAGAAGCAAACTGGCTCGGGAATTATTGATGAAAGTTTATTAACACAATTTCTGTTCACAAGTCAAGTACCGATTCAGCTCAGTTTTTTCAAACCAATGTGGCAAAGAGCCTATAGTGGTGACTTTCCCTCTTTGCTGTTATCCACTTTTGCTGTTTATTGCCTAGACATTTTACAAAAATAACTCTGCCACCATGGCACATCCCTGTGAAATCCAGCCATTTGCTGGTAGTGCAAAGTTCTGCCTGCAAATAACGCACATACGCTTTTACTGAGACTTTAAGTGAATTCTTTTTACTTATAGCTCTTTCCAAATTCTTTCCAGAAAGGTTGCATATGCAGTGATAAACTGAATGATTGAACTGTTTGCAAGTTGTATATAGAGAGTGATAAACTGACTCAGAGACCAGTTTACGGATTGTATGTAGGGAGAGGTAAGTTGACTGAGTGACCAGTTTACGGGTTGTACGTAGGGAGAGGTAACTTGACTGAGTGACCAGTTTACGGGTTGTATGTAGGGAGAGGTAAGTTGACTGAGTGACCAGTTTACGGGTTGTAGGTAGGGAGAGGTAAGTTGACTGAGTGACCAGTTTACGGGTTGTACGTAGGGAGAGGTAAGTTGACTGAGTGACCAGTTTACGGGTTGTACGTAGGGAGAGGTAAGTTGACTGAGTGACCAGTTTACGGGTTGTATGTAGGGAGAGGTAAGTTGACTGAGTGACCAGTTTACGGGTTGTAGGTAGGGAGAGGTAAGTTGACTGAGTGACCAGTTTACGGGTTGTATGTAGGGAGAGGTAAGTTGACTGAGTGACCAGTTTACGGGTTGTATGTAGGGAGAGGTAAGTTGACTGAGTGACCAGTTTACGGGTTGTATGTGGAGAGTGATAAGCTGACTTAGTGACCAGTGTGCAGGTTGTTATGTGGAAAGTGACAAGCCCAGTGAGTGACCAGTGTGCAGGTTGTTATGTGGAGAGTGACAAGCCCAGTGAGTGACCAGTGTGCAGGTTGTTATGTGGAGAGTGACAAGCCCAGTGAGTGACCAGTTTGCAGGTTATATGTGGAGAGTGACAAGCCCAGTGAGTGACCAGTGTGCAGGTTGTTATGTGGAAAGTGACAAGCCCAGTGAGTGACCAGTGTGCAGGTTGTTATGTGGAAAGTGACAAGCCCAGTGAGTGACCAGTTTGCAGGTTATATGTGGAGAGTGACAAGCCCAGTGAGTGACCAGTTTGCAGGTTATATGTGGAGAGTGACAAGCCCAGTGAGTGACCAGTGTGCAGGTTGTTATGTGGAAAGTGACAAGCCCAGTGAGTGACCAGTGTGCAGGTTATATGTGGAGAGTGACATTCTGTTCGAGTTATTCAGTATTTTATCTTATATTATAAAGTATCTACTGAAAAAGTGATAAAACATTTCGTTTTAAAATTATATTTTTACACATAAATGTACAAAATAAGCCCAGTTATTAGATTTTTCATACAGTTCCTCTCATGAACACTGTACAGATAGATCACTGTAGGGTCTTGTTACCTTTGCCGTGAGAATTGTTAGACGATTAACTCGCTAAGTAGCACAATAACCTTAGGCTACAAGTCACTAACGTAAACATGTCTGTCTTGTACATATTCTTCATGACACGATCACACCATGTATCCGGAGACAAGACTTTGAGGCGCCCTCATTTTTGTGTGCCCTATTCCATGCACTTTACTATGTTCAAGTTAACGGCTACCTTTACAGTTCTCCCAGTAAATAATTGACGGCCAACTCAACGGAGGATTCCAGCAAATCACACGTGCAATGGCTTGCTATATTTTATCATCATTGTGTGTTACAATACATAATGGGCTTTTGTTAATATTCAAGAAATTTACAAAACAAAAGCAACAGATTAAGATGTCTTCTATTTCAATTTCTGAGCTTATTTTGGATGAGTAACTTTGCAATGTCCCAATTCAAATTGCCTTGTAAAGCCGACAGTATGACCTGATCGATCTATTGATGGCTATGAGGCCATGGAGTCATGCAATGGCGCGAGATTATAGTGGTATAATATAAACTGAGGAGAATACACTAAGAGAATACACTATGATACACGGAAGCAAGGCATGACTGGTGAGCTGTGGTACATATTTATTTATCTATGAATATCTCTTTTATGAATTTTGCTTTAGACCTGTGAGGGTGATGTTATATCACACCTATTAGAGTCTAATACCTTTGAGTGGTCCAGTGTTGTGGATGACTAATGAGAATGGTTCAGCTATGTCGTGAAGAGGGCATTGTTCGTGATGTAGGGATAATGGTGTTATTGGCAGGTGTAAAAGTGTGGTATGTCACAAGGGCAATACTTTTAGTGTACTGTGGTCGAGAATGGTCATAATTGAGATTTATAATTTCCTATTGAGAAATGTAAAATTGAAAGTGGTATCTTGATTAAACATCAGGGCGTCCGTTGTCGAATGGTTAGCGCTAACAGAATGGAGCCTCCCACCAATGCTGTCGCTATCCTGCTTATGCTGGCTTCCGCTCCAGTCTTGCGGATGATTTTACCCGGTTTCCACCCTGTTTCCTATCATTTGAATGCTGATCACCATCGATTAGTGAAATAAGAACTGCGTAAAGCACAAATTAAATAAAAAAATGATTCAACAATATAACGCGGTTAAATCGTATAGTACAGAGCTCTCCAATAAGACCAATACTTACACTTAATTGATAAACACTGTGCGCAACATAGGTATATTAAAAAATGCATGAGGTACGACTAGTTTGTTAAGAATAAATGGAGAGGGTCTCCGTGTCCAAGGTGCCAATGCGGTCGCTGTGAGTTCAAATCCAGCGCATGCTGGCTTCCCCTCAGGCCGTACGTGGGAAGGTCTGCCAGCAACCTGCGGATGATCGTGGGTTTCCCCCGGACTCTGCCCGATTTCCTCCCACCATAATGCTGGCCGCCGTCATATAAGTGAAATATTCTTGAGTACGGCGTAAAACACCACTCAAATAAATAATTAAATAAAATATTAAGTGTAAGAATACTTTAAGTCAACACTACATATTCAATGCTTTAAATAAATATTAAAAATGCATGAAATATTCAAAATAAATATAACATTTTCTTACAATATAGTAGCTGGGACCCTGAACTTCATTAAGTATAAGTGTTACTTATGTCTATCTCACATAAGTTTAACTTACGTCTAGCCCACATATTATAACATGTTGTAGTATGTTGGATTTACCACTACTGCAACAACATGACGTAAAGTAAATAAAATAAATATATTATATATACACAATAAATTGCCGTGTAAGAGTTCCTTGTTGCCGGAAGTCATCTTATATAATATACTTATTTATTTATTTATTTGAAAGGTGTTTTACACCGTATTCAAGAATATTTCACTAATAGGACGGCACCCAGCGTTATGGTGGCAGGAAACCGAGCAGAGTCACGACCATCCGCAGGTTGCTGGCAGGCCTCCCCACGTAAGATCGGAGAGGAAGGCAGTATGAGCTGGATTTAAGCTCACCGCATCAGCAAGTTTTGTTTAGTGTTTCCACATTCTTACCTCTTAACTTAAATGGTGAATACAGGAAATGATCATCAGTTTGACTTCTTCACTGCGGATGACTTGCGCCACTCATGAGCAAAAAAGGACAATAAACAAAATACAATATTAACGGTAATGAAACAAACTATAGCTACAACGTGTATCATGGGAAAGTTCATCAGCCAGTGGTTTACAACTTGCTCTCCGGTTTCCTCCACCAGTATTACTCACCGCCACGGTACAAATGAAATTACTTTGAGTATGGCGTTGAACACAAATTCAATCAAAATCTCATGGCTACGTGCAGGTGAGTAGGTCTCTGTTACATTCGTCATTTTATTAACTACTTTCTGCTACTTCCAAGTAACCATAAAAAGAGACGAAGTAACATAATGATCGATAAAATATTTATTTTATGAATGATCATTTATTTGTTTCATATTTCAAATGATTAATTTAGCTGGCCGCTTGTTGTACACCCGATTCACTTGTATGGCTGTGATCAGGATGACATCAGGAAACCGAACATAACCTAAGCGAAACCTTCTCACACCGTCAGATAATTTACAAACCACCTGACGTATGAACTCAACCGAATCAGCGGGATAGAAAAATGCGATGTGGTTGATTGCCAGGGATTCGTCGTCTGAGCTGAGTTAAACTTGAGTGTGAGGGACGATTTCACAAATTAGCGACATAAAACAATTCCTGCTTTTTTAATGAGGATCCACTATTGATTTGAATAAGATGAGTAACTTGTAATAGGACTGATTTATGCATCGATGGCCTATGTGGCCATGATAGAAACAATATTAGCGATATCAAGCGTGTCCTAATATGCAATAAATATGGTGAAAAAAGGACTTTAAAATAGACAGCAAAACCAGAGCAGCGGCGACAGTGTGATAGTTGGCTAGGGTCACACGTTACACTGAAATCCGGCCTTTTGTCAATTTATATCAGTTAAGGTTTCAATCTAACTATTCATGTAAATGATTAAGAAGTAACAACCTGCACACACACCCGCACAATGACATAAGCAGAGCTAGGTAAAGAGAAAAAGAAAATACAGTGATGCCATAAACTGGTCAAGAATTACTCAAAATTTACTCAAAAGTTGCAGTTTTTAACAAATTGGGCAACTGAATATGGATCGTTTTTATGTACGATGACACATATGTCCTGACAAGGTAGAGCTTACAGTGAGGTTTTTAACAGGTCTTGAGTACAGAACGAGTGCCTATCACTGTTGCCATCACACATATTACACTGTCCATTTCTAGCATCCTCGGCATATAGATGGACAAGGAGAGATGTGAAAACTGACATTTTTTAATGATATTTACAAGGCTTGTTGTATATTATATTCTAATATATTCTAGAGATTGCTCTATTGCAATCTCCGTAGTGTTCTACAATACAAACATCATAGTGTGACAGGAGGTTTATATTCCAGTGGCCTGTGTTAAATGGTAAGCACATCAAGACGTCATCAGACATGTCGCTCATCCATATGTAGAGACAGAAACCGAGATAAGCTCTTGTCTCACGTATGATGCATGACGCTGCAGATGGCTGGAGAGAGTGCAGTAGGGCTTAGGCCTACTTGTTGAATGCAAAATGCTAATGGTACATTTGGCTTAATTCAGGCTTTTGAGTGATATAGGAACTAATGCACAGAATGCAAAAAAGATATCGCATGAAGTGCTGAGACAGAGACAGGTATTGTAAATCCTACTGTGTATTTAACATATTTTGACAAAGAAGATCAAGGTCGATACTTAAGATTGCTATTAACGCATTGACTTCGGCGGTATCCCTAGTAAAGATGAAAACAGTGGGGACGTATAGTAGTGTTGTAGCCACTTAATTATAACACAGCAATGACTTGCAGTTCCTTTAAGCAATACCCCTCGGGTCTCATGGCCCACGACCTCACAAATTTATTTATTTCCTTGGATGTCCTCGCTAATGCCACAGTTCCTCAACTCAGATCTCATTTACTCAGTATATGCCAAAGTGACAATGAAGCTGGTGCTAATTTCAATCAGCTCATCTTACATTCGCTCAGCTTATTCTATATTCTTTTAGTTTACGTCACATTCAATCAGTTTACCCTCTTTACGCAGCCCACGTCACATTTAGCTAATCTCCGTGCACTGTAAATTTCAATGTTTAACGCTTTCCTGCGTCAGACATTAAACGCTTGAGGATGATAGCATTATAGGATAGGCGTATATAATATTTTAGGTACTTATGTTTAATACCTACATATATATGTTTAATCGTCCATTGTACACCGGACTCCCTGAGGTTATTCCTCACTCGGGCTGTGCGACATTTACTTAGCTTATGTCACATTTATAGGTACTTAGCTTATATCACATTTACTTAGCTTACTTCACATTTACTCAGCTTATGCAGGTTCACTTGGCTGATGAGATTACGCCTCAGATTGTTTACAATCACTAAAATGCACACTCTAAGCGTACAAAATAATGTCAAGAAAATCTAATTTTTATTCTCTCTACCTAAACAATCTAACAGAGAGTATGTATGTATTTAATGTAGAAGGGAACTTCAACTTTATTTTTCTGGAGGACAGGGTCATTGCCACGCAAGACAAGGTGCACTCAATGAGATACGTGTGTGCATAGAGTAGCACTAATAACATTGTGACACGCCCCCTCGTACGACACTGGCGCATCGCCACATCATCTGAAGTACTGACCCGAGGCTATAGTAACCTGTCAGACTTCTTATGTTGAAATTGGTTGGTTCTGCCCCTCTAAGGCGGCTTGTGGTTAGACCTTCATCCCGCACAGGCCCCCTGAGCATGCGCAGTGTAGCCTGATTGGTCGTGGATGGTTTATAATGGGCCCTAAGCGTTAGCATCTTCACTTCTCAGGTGGAGGTCAAGCGGATTCAAATCTCTATTTGTCACGGGCAGCGGATACAAGTGAGAGAATGGTAAGACTCTTTAATAAGCTCTCCAGAGCGACGAACTTTATATTACCTGCTCATATATGAAAAGATTACACAAAATTATACTGAATACTGAAAAGTTGTGAATTTTTTTGTTTGTCCTTGCAGGCGCAACAGCACACTGAAAAAGTTGGGGAGGCTGTCTTCCTCCAGTGAGTATGCAGATGGAAACTCTTTGTAAACATCCTTATATACATTTTTTTCATACATGATGAAATAATGAATAATGATGAAGTAATATTCCAAACTGGGGTGTATCGGACTAATTATTATAGCACAGGCAGAGTTCACCCTAAGGAACTTCATGACTAGTCGAGTTAATATACATTGAACTTATTTCCCTCCCGGATGCTAAAGTCACAGTACCGCATTCTTATTCCTATGTTAATGATACGGTTTTCTTAAGTAAATTATTCTTGTTCCTTTCCAATGTTAATAATGCGGTTTTCCATCACAGATTGTTCGAGTGTGTGCGGTTCAGGGAGAAGGGTCGATACCCCCGACTCGATGACAGGCAGAAGAATTTGATCCGTTCTGCTTGGACCAACTACGTCCAGGGAGATCCCACGGAAACCGGAATTCAGCTCTTCCTGAGGTTGGTTACGTGTTTTTTTTTTCTCTTTTTTTTTGTTTGTTTTTTCTTGACACAAAAATTGCTTCAATTTTTTTAACAACCTTTTCGTTTGAAAATAAAATAATTGTATAAAATACTCTCCAACTTAAAAACAGGTGAAGAAATTTTCCTCAGAGAGGTTTTAGAGTTGGTTGTTTGGTTAATAGGGGCCGATGATGACTTTCCACTTACTTACAAGTTTTAGACATTCTGTGCTCTTAAAATGTTGCATAGTTTTAACTTTTGTGTTGCTTTTTGCTTGACATCGCAGATTGTTCGAACTGCACCCACGCACCAAGGACAAGTTCGACTTCGCCAGAGGAACCGCTGCTGGTCAGTTCCAGAATAACTCTCGCGTGATCTTTCATGTGACCAGAGTTATCAAATACCTGGGCATGGTAGTGGACAACCTTGACAGATTAGAAGATGTTGTACCAATCCTGAAGCAGCTTGGCGGTCGTCATGGCACCCAAGGCTACAACATTCCAAAAGAGTACTTTCCAGTAAGTTGAGTTTCATTCTTTTCTGTTCTTATTTTTTATGTCCGATTTTACTTCGATTTAGAGAAGTATAATCCGCCAAGTGTTCGAATAAAAAACACTGTTTTTAACGGCATTCTGACTCAAAGCGGCAGCCTGGCCGGTTACAGCTGCATGGATTTTGAGCACGCCATATACTTGACCAACATGTACTTCTTATTAGTTCATATAAGCACGAAGTTCGTTTCTCTCCATGTGTTGTAGTATCTGGGACAGGCCCTGGTGCAGAAGATAGGTGAGAAGGTGAACAGTTTCAACCGCAGCGCCGAGGACGCCTTCCGCGAGCTGTATAGTTGGGTGACTGACCAGATCACCGCCGGTCAGCATGAGTACACCGCCCAACAGGCCCAGTAACTCAGCTACTGGAAATATGGCCCACTCCGAGAAAGAAAACGAGACAAGAGAATCAAAAGTGAAAGACACTGCCCGCTGCCCCTGATGTAAATATGTACATAAATAGTCCTTTTTTTCCACTGTTTCAAACTGCTACTCAAATTACAGGGTTTTCTGTGTGTCCGTGATTCCATCCAAACGTGAAGACATAGAAAGTGCCCAAATCCATCCGCTGCCAAATAAAGGTGTTTTGTTTTCCAAATCCTGCTGTTATGTTTTTGTCATTTCGTTATTTGACTTATTACAGGCTGTGTTTTGCACAATAAAAACATTGTATGTCTTGTCACATATATATATAGTTGACTGCCTGATAAGGAGAAACGATTGGTTAATGCAGGACAACCTGTGACTAAAAGTATGTAAAAGTTCGTGCATGTTGGGGTTGGAGATTAGGGAGGGAGGGGGCTGGGCTGTCACACAGGAACTGCATCTGTATCAGTTGTGACAGGATTCTGAGAGGCTTGATGGGTTTAATTTTTGTTGGAATGGACAGATTAATCCGATTTCTTCTCGATTTCTTAATTGATTGATTTTATAGTGATTTAAGACTTCACTGACACTTCGTGAGCAGTTTGCATGATTTATTGTACTGATTGGTGGATTATTTCACTAACCGAATCAGATTGATTGATTAGTCAGGTTGGTCAATTGACTGATCGATTGATGGAAGGCTTGGTGCATTGATTGATTGATAGACCGTTGGAGTGGTGTCACAGACTACGACGTTGTGTGGAAAGCATCGTGGAGTAACAGAAGGCTGACAATTGCTGACCCGTCACTGGATTCACCGATTTATTCACTCATGTTTAAACCCATTTTCAAGAATGTTTGATTATGACTGGCCAAGTCCAATGACCCCGGAGAAAACCACCCACATGAAAAACCCTTTGACTTGAATCCGCAGCTGAAAGAGCCAGAGTTGAATTCGGACATGTGACCTGAGCGTTAAGGGCTTGTGAGCTTCAGCGAGCCAGTCGCATAAGCCACCCTGACGAGTCCAAACTGAAAGCTTATAAAGTTTCATGAAAGATTTGTTTCGAAAATACCTGCATGAAATTTATTTTACAACCTAATATTATCTCGTCATACAACTTATATTTTGACTTATTTACCACTGAATAGATGGGGGTGTTTGATGTGAACCATTTCACTGAAGAACAATATTTAACGGTGGAGTACCTCAGGGTGATTAATCGGAAAGCAAGGTTTGTTGGGTCCCTAAATCAACAGGAAGTCGTTTCTCAGAATCTAGTGTAATGTCACAACCTAAATTCTAAAATATTTATTGTTTTCCGATATAGGAGGTTATGTCTCAGGCACGTACCCATAACCGCGCGCTTGATCGAGTGGTACATAGTCTTGCGAGTAGGGTTATTTTTGCACGTGAATAGACAGGCAAGTTCTTGCATGCAAGTGGACTGTATTGGTGACATAAGTGTAACACCTTATCTGTCTGTACCTTTTCCCGCCAGTCCGCTGGAAGGTTGATAATTTGTTGTTGATCACGTTTAGATGACTAATATCACTACCTCTTGCGCACATGGACAATACCTTTTATATTACTAAATGTTATAAGACCAGGAGAGAAAAAGACTTGTATATTCAGGTTTGCAGACATTATTATGGATGCACTGAGATTTTCTCGCATACATATCTCTCTCGAACTGCAAAATATGTGACTGAAATTTCCTGACAGGTTGTTTTATTTCTCTCGAGATTTTATTGCACCTTCACATAGAGATCACGCCGGTTAACCCGGACACAGTATCAGTTGGTTAAGCTGGCGGTTTTTGCACAAGAACTGTAAACCTTTCTTTATCATAGTCTACAGACAGTATCTTCTTTCCACTGTTTGAATATCAATAGCTTTTTAAAATCGCAGTTAGGCCATTGAGGAATCATGGTAGACTGTGTGTAAGTAATGTAAATCTTATTCTAAACTGCACGATGTATTTAATATTCATATTTGTTAATCGTTCTCAGCGTTACAGCTCCCGGCATCTGCTCGAAGGACAGATAAAGTGGATGATAAACGGTTACATTAGAACTCTGTCTTTGATCAAATCATGACGCTAGTGAGATCAAATGAAGCTAGGTACCTGGAAAACTCACTCTGACAGACATAGTTTATCAAAAGTTCACTATCTCAATGCCCTCTCCGTCCAACAGTGGTGCATCTTCCCGAGTTGCTTAGAGCCTGACAAGACCTCTTTAGAATAATGAGAGATATAAAATGCAGTGTATTTGTGGTATAGCCGACCAAGTTAAAAGAAATACTCAGCTATATAATGTCTATAGTGATTATGAACAAGCCTGGAACGATATACGTTAACAAATATCTCTAATGGTGATGTTATGTAAACAGAACACTTTGAATAAACTGAATTTTTATAGAATACAAAATACAAGCCTGCAGATTTCTTTTTGGTGAGATGAAGGTTTTACGTGACCATCGAGGCGTGACTAAGTGATGAAGAGTGAAAGACGCCTGAACCCCCAAGGCAGGGTCACATCATTGCATTTTTGTAATTTAATACACGAGTATGAAATTAGAAACACGAATAAATCCACTGGTGGAATGACCTTCTGAAACATGCTTTTAATGTTAGAGGTTAAACAGGTCACACAGAGCACGGTTTTCAAAAAGTATATGTTGACATGAGGAGCTAGGTGGCAAGGCTAGAACGCGGATATTCCTATTCTGTGTTTGCAGCGATCCGTAGCTTTAACAGCAGGTCATATTTTTGTAGCTATGAATTCTGGGCGTATTCTGAAACCATTTGTCAAAGATTACCAAAGCTTCTAGGTCAAGGGCATTGTGAAGGTTTTCCCTGCTCAGCTCGAAAGGCTCCATTAACATGTAAATTACGGTACCAAAAAAGTCAGCTCGGTCAAATCTGCCATCGTCTGTATTGTCAATGTACAAACCGACGCGACAGATACTTGGTGTTTATTTCGATGGCAAATGCAAGCCAACAAAACCATAAGAGCTATAATAGAAATAAGGAGCAAAATGAATTAATTTGTTTTTATAAAGCGATTTCGAAACAGAAATTTTTTTAAATAAAGTATAATATTCTCCCGCAAAATAATAGGGTCATTCATGATGTGGTTGTTATTCAAACGACACTCCAGGCCAAGTGTTATTCACTTGTCCCCGCTTGACTGCATCCTTGTTCCACAGGGTGTTGCATGCGTATATACCGTGCAGCGTTCATTGAGAAATAAACTGATTAACATATGATTAAGTGCAGTAGAATTATACAACCTTTGGTTTCCTCCAAGAAGGTGCACTGGTAAATAATGATAATAGTCGCTTTGTCAAATAATTCTAGACTAGTGCATGACGTCTTATAAGCTCTAATTACCCTAAGTAATTTTACCCAATTCTGTTTCAGTCATGGATGGAACTAGGGAACGTACCTACGTTGTCATTGTTTAAGTGTTTACCTAGGCAGTTAGAAGGAAAGCCTATACTTGACGTAAACTGACTAGAGACCGTTCTTCACCGGTACGTGCGACATTTTACATGAAAGATCACTGATGAGATGGTGTTTCTGAGTATGTTCACTATCAAAACTTAACTTCACTAACGTACGTATATAAGTATCATAGATCTTCAGTGTTAAGAGCGGAGCCTACGAGAGTACCCAAATTTTGGGTCTGAGCTTAAGAGCGAAATTATTTATTTAGTTATTTGCACGTTCCAAACACAGGCGGTGGTGACCATGGAAAACTTCTAGACGATGAAATTGCAACGAAACAATTCCCTTGTTGTAGAGAACCAGTGATTCGGCAACAGAAAAGTCGACCTTCCGTTAATAACTTTAACACCACCAATAAGATAGATTTATATTTTTAATATAAAATTGTTTAGTTAAACCGCTGATTATCTAAATTACGTGATTATAATTCGACTTAAACTGAAGAAAGACATACAACGTGCTCAAGGAAAATATCTTCCGAAATCTTCCACTGCATGTTATGGAAGGATTAATTATGTAGGCTCAAGATTATTTCCACCTCATAAACTTTGAATCCGTATCTGAACAAAAACGCTAGTTCTTCACATAACGCATAAATGGCCATGGACTTTGACCGTCTGTCCTATGTCCTAATATTCACACTCATTATCGTAACTCGGCTACCAGTTGTCGGCATGCTCCAGTGATTCTGGCGACCTGTAGCCGGCCTGTGTCCATCTGTGAACCGTGAGGTGGCTGGGGTGCCCGGTATAAATACCCTGCCGAAGTTCCTTGTATCTGCAGCCGAGGGCCATAGGTTGAGAAGCGCTCCCTAAAGCAGAAACTGTCGAACTCTGTCAGTCCTTCAGCATGGTAAGTCTCTTGCTGCATACCACATGCCCATTTCACTATTACCATATAGTCATATACATATAATGCACACCGTTTATTGAAACGCTTCAAACTTTTTGTACTCCTTAATATCCATTTTGTCTGAAAACGAAAGGTATGTTCTAGTATCCTGTATACAGTGCTCTGTAAAATTTAGCGAAGCTCTTGTCTGACTGTAATTTTTATCTGCCTTGCGTTTCAGTCTGTCTCAAAGATTTCTCCTGCCCAATATGGCGGTAAGTATTTATTAATGCAAGATTAGCAGCCACGCCATAACGACTTATTCTCTCTCTTTGCGTGGGTTCGAAATACTTGTGTCCTAATTTGTTTTTATACTCGTGGAATTTGGAAAATGTTATATTATATTTTGCAACTTTGTGGTTGTATGATGTTGTTTTCAGCATGAAATGACTGTAAGTTTAAGACTATACATGTTAATGCATTCAGGTTTCGCAAGCTGGTTTAACCGCACCGCTGTGAACGGATTGATTGGTCGCCGTGAGCTGAACTCTCTTCTCGTGAGGCTTGGCCGGGATCCCACTGAGTCGGAAATCTCCCAAATCATTGATTCCATCAGCGTCGACTGTAAGTTATCTGAGAAACATTTCAGCGTTTCAATATCCGTCATCTGGTGTAATATTCAAGTTGAGCGAGTACATATAAGGTTACGCCGCCACTGATTCCTCTTAGGGGTATAATATGCATATGGCAAATACAGTGTTCAGGTAACAATGTAGTGTTGTAATATTACAGATTCCTGTAGTATCCTGTATGACAAACTTAAAACAAATATGCAGAACGTTGTTTGCATTGATGTTTGCGAACTTAGGCTATGGTTTACCCATAGTTTTCTTGTTATTGTGTCTTTTCGCGTCAGTTCATGATGTAGGGTTTTGCCTGCTTTTCAGCCCGAGGCATCACCTTCCAAGCGTTCGTTGATTACGTGGCCACCTTCCAGCAGCTGAGGAACGTGGAGTCGGAATATCGCGAGGCGTTCCGAATCTACGACAAGAGCGGCACGGGCTTCCTCACCAAGCAGGACATCTCGTATGTGTTCGAGAAGCTCAGAGTGGACGCCGATGTGGACGCCTTGTTCAGGACTGTGGATGTGGACAACAGCGGTACCATTGACTATACTGGTAAGTCTGGGCTTTTTACCTTTCCAAAAAACCAGTCGTTACTATACACAATGGTTGTATGGTAATGCCGTATGGAATTATAAGATCTTTTAGCGATTCTGTCATTTTCTGTATCACAGAAATGTAATTTTACTTTCGAAGTTTCTCAATGTGATACAATCTGTGTGCCGACCTTTCACTGACCTTTGTAAGTGTCTTTTTAAGTGTGGTTATTGTGACGTTTTGGCTAACCGTATAATAACATCTTTTTTATATTGTTCTTCTTTAGTGACATTATAATCAAAAGACAAGCCGCAATACCCTGCAATATGATAATAGCAGTAATGTGATTCAATTTATCAATTCACTTCTAAATTACCCTATTTTACGATAACTTGTTTTCATATTTAACATAGACAGCTGAGACATGTTTGCTCAAAGCTCACGCGGAGCGATGTGACCGTGTGATAATCCTTGTCAAGATATAAGGATCTGCTCTGCGCAGTAGGGCCTCCCGCAATTACACATGATGATTACAACTGGTATATGTGTTTGTCAGTCTAGTGTACAAATGGGCCGATAACTTGTTTTACAAGTTATCAGCTGATAACATATCAGTTCTGAAGGCCTTATGACGCTGCATAAAGCACTGATGGCCCAGGAGGCCAATAACAATAAACTCATCCTTCTAAATAGTTTTATTAGTCACGCACATTAAGCAATTGTTACCATTAGACCTGGCCTACATATTAATTCGCCATGCACTTGATAAAACCTGTAACTGTTGAAAAAAGCAAAATTGAGGCCGCTTTCCCATTCGGCATTACAAACATAACAGCCTTTATCGTTATGTTTTCAAACGCCTTTCTTTCCTTGTAATATTGTCAGCACAGAAGTCCCGTCAGCGACTATCTCGTGTACATTGTGCAGTTTCATCCGTTAGGCAAGTAATCAACCTATACATGAGACCCATGTCAGATTCAGCTGCTGTGAAAGTATTCGAGAGCGTGCATGCGTTCGTTGGGGGTTGTCCTTTCTGTCAATGTTTTCTTCAAATGCTGAAGTGCCAAATTCACGATAGCTTCTGTGGAGAGTGTAATTTTCTCTGTTCTCCTCTGTGTTGTCAAGCGAAACAAAACATCTCTGCCTTTATCTCCGTCATTGCCTCATATATTAGTAGCAACAAATAACAAATTCTCTCAAAACTTAGCCCTTGTTCATCTGATTTTTCCAACAGAGTTCGTTGCCGCCATGGAAAAGACGCTGTAAAGCTTAAAATCCAAACATCGGCTGACAGTGACCTTGACCGACCCGACTCCGACACTGATGTGGTACAGCGGCTAAAAGACTTCTCTTCCTCCCTTCATTTTCAAAACATTGTCAGCGGATGTATGTCATTTTCTGCAAATGAGATAGACTGGTATGTTTGTATATATGTAAATAAGGGGCAGCATTGTACGGTTTTTTTTTGCTACATTGAAAGTGAGTGGTCATTGTCTAGGAGTTTGTGTTTGATAAACTTTCATCTGACCTTTGGCTACGAAGTGGTACAAAAGATCTGGTATCAACATATTTAAACTATACGGTACGATTTGACTTATACAACCATTGATGGAATGATTGATAGGTTTTTGATGAATTGATTGATTGATTTATTGAAGATATCGATACGCATCGGAATGAAGATATATATCTTCCATGCATTCTTTTGTTACGTTTTCACCACTTTGAATAAAGTGTTTCGAAAAATGGAAAGGCAGATCACACCCTTTAATTTAGGTTCTGCATGAAGCCTAACATCTCCACGGGCGACTCATATAATAATGCAGAATTTCATCTTTTGTTTCTGTTTGCAGTAATTAATTTATGGCTTATTCATTATTAGATGTAGTAACTCATGCTGGCTTCCTCTCCAGCCGTACACGGGAAGGTCCGTCAGCAACAGATGGTCGTGGGTTCTGTCCGGTTTCCACCCACCATAATGCTGGCAGCCGTCGTAAAAAAGAAATATCCTTTAGCCGGTGTAAAACATCATTCAAATAAATAAGTAAATGAATTATCAGATGTAGCCATAATTTTTTTTTCACTTAAAATTGATTGATAGGCTTTTAAGAGGAATTTTTTTACCAAGGACTGGGACGTATTCACATGAAGAGTAACTGAGTTTTGAACGAGACACAGAGTTCAGACGAAAAGATGTTGCTTAACCTTTGGGCACCTTAATGACATTGACGTTACGGTTCAATGAGGATTTCTGCTTGATTTACGAGCTGTCAGTCTGACGGTTTAATGGGATTTGCTCGAGATATGTACATAACACAGATGACAAACGCAAATGACTTTTGAAACAGCAGTGTAAGGCATTGGGACAATACAATTTTAATGATTAGATTGGCGTTGTATGGTAATGATGGCCATAGGTTTAGTCTGGCGCAGAATGATAATGATAGCCATAGGGTCAGATTAGCGCTGTATCATAATCATGGCAATAAGTAGGACTTCCACAATGGTGGCCATGGCTTGTTTGTAACTAGGGCGCAATGGTTACGTATGTTCTGATCCTATTCAAACCTGGGCGCTGTCGAGAGCTTATTGCTGTTCACGAGAATAGTGGGAGCTAGCGAATCTAGATAACTTTCGAAGCTGTTGAATATAGACGCTCCTTAAACGGCGTCAAAACGAATCTTTCCCATCACGATCAGGTCATCTAGTGTAAACAATATTTTTATAATGATCCTTCCACAGAAGATTATTTATTTATCATTTATTCATTCGTGTTCAACGCAATACTATAGAATTTGACACATACATGACACCCGGAAAATGGACTGCACGCGAACGTTACTCGGGTACCCGATGCATCCCATGACCCCTGAAAGAACCCTCAGGGATTGACGGACTCCGGTGATAACGACACCTTAGCCGTTGTAGACGCCAGTAACGTGATAAAATCCCGAAATGTAACAATTATTACACTGTAGGTAACAAATGCTACCCAGTAATATCACATTGTTACCTATGGTGTAGCAATTCTGCTGCATTACACTGAGTGATTGCCCATTTTGTGACCATTATGTAATAAAATTTTTTTACTTCTAAATTCAGGTATTGCTGTAAACAAATCCGTTTACAGATAATTTAACATCTATACACAGTGGAATTCGTTTTCAGGTTAGCATGAAATTACATTACACGTAGGTCTGGCTCTCGTTAATTCATTGATCTAAAGCTCAGAACACAGGGTTGCGTGGTTTATGCAGAATTATGACGTGATCTAACTGTCGGTTTAATCCAGTCGTATGTCTCTCGATGACTGGGACCAGATTGGTACGTCCGGGGGAGCTGAGTTGGTTTTGACCCTAAGCTCTCGTGTATGCCGATTTTAAAGCTTGGCATACACCAGACCGCAACTCAAAATCAGCTCCACTCGACCGTTGCCTCGGGTGCTAAGCACTCGTGTATGGACAATAACGACAAGATTCAACTGGAGTATGCTAATTGTTAAGCATATACCGGTCAGTTTTAAAGTCGTATGTTAATCGGATATGGCGTACCCGCAACTGAAATAACTTGAGTCGCGTCTTATGCTCTCCTGTAAGCCTAGCTTAGGACGATAATTATTCAGTACGGATAGTATTAGCATTACGGATAGAAAGTACTACCCATAGTGTAATAATTGTTATATTACGGGATTTTATTACACTATGGTTGTCTACGAGAAATTCGATCCACATATACGAGTTTAAACAAAGAATAGTTTTACATGTCATATAATGTAAGACGCTGTAGAGCATGGCTTCACTTTAATAGTATAGCAATTAAAAATATTCTTTTCCAAAATACTCACACACAACCATATGCCTTATTTAAATATTTAGGCAAGTTGTTGAAAAGGGCTCTATTCAGGCTTTGCTGAATGGTTTCCGTTGTGTTTGTTATATCTTTGTGTTGTTTTCATATCACCCATGACATATTTTATACCATGATCACGATAATCAGCTTCCTCACGATCAGTAGATTTTATTCACATGTACTTTATGCTAACTTAAATCAGCTTAAAATAATGACTCGGGAAAGAGCTGATGTACAACGCCACGGTCACAAGATCTGTTGTAGGTTAAAAAAAACCCTCTCTGTGAGCTTTTCATGCACTGTAGGCCCACAGATCGCAAGGAGAAAGCGACACGAAAGGAACGGGGCACTGGTCAGCCGGGAAAAGGGTCTGCCGGGCCACTGGTCGGCCCTGGCACTGGTCGGCCCTGGCACTGGTCAGCCGGGGCACTGGTGTAACTGTACAAAATGTCATTTATATTACATTCAAGCCGCGTCGAGGGCACATTGTTACTAGGGGACCATGTTCAGCGTAACATACACATTTTCCGCAAAAACACAAAGTAAAACCGGGTTGAGAAACCCAGAATCGCTAACTAAAAGAAATAAAAAAAAAATGTAAAAATTTTTAAAAAATGATAAAGGGAAATGTCATTTAATACTGATGTGTCTTACAGTTCACCTACAACGATTAAATGACAATAATTATGAAAAAATTTTAGGATTGCCCATGAGAATTTGTCTAAAATGGCATCTAGATCAAGTTAATGTAGCTTCTCCTCAGACGATTGTGATAAAATGGATTAAAATAATAATGATAAATGATTTATTTTATTTATTTCGTCTTTTACGCCGCACTAAGGAATATTTCACTTAATAACTGACGGCGGCCAGCATTATGGTTATAGGGATCCGAGCAAATCACGGTGAAACCCCAGCTGCAGATTGCTGACAGACCTTCCTGTGTACCATCTCAGAGGAAGTCAGCATGAGCTGGACTGAACTCACAGCGACCGCATTGGTGAGAGGCTCCATGGAAGAAGAGAAATGGATGTATTACGACATGTGACTTACACAGGAATCAGAGTGATATGCCATTAATAACGCGCACTTTTATTTGTCATTTTATACTGGGTTCGAACTAGTTTTCTTTGCAAGGGTGAGGTGGTCCTCAAATTTTAATTATAGCCTTCATACATTTTTTTTTGGTGACAATGGAGACAATTGTATAGAGGAGGATTTTGTCCTCCGAATGAGGATTTGTATTGGAATATAGGGATCAAGGCTATATGCGGTAGAAAGGGCGTGCCAGGCAGTTGACAGGAGGGTCACCTTAAGGCACTGTCTCTTGTGCTAAGACTATATTATGATGTAATGTTCTTGACAAGTGAGTTTGTACAAAACTTGAAAGCTTTGTAGGGAATCATGCAATCAGGGATTTCAGAGTGCGTGGGAAGTTTGACTTGTCTTGTTACGTCCCCTGCAGAGATTGTTGTAGGGGGCAGAGACGGATGTAGTGTTGCTTATAACCAGGTGTGAAGGGGTTTGATTTCACATAATTACACAGTTACGCCAGTTATTGCAAGAAAACACTTTATCCGGTAATTTGTAATCAACAACAGATAGTTTCATTTATTATGTATGACCTTCGATTTTCTGAGTTCCCTGTAGGTTTTCGAAATGAAGCTATGGCAATAATACAACATTGTTAACATCTTTCGCACCACATATATCAGACTGTCTGGCTATACTAAGGATGGCTTGATAGCCAACCAAAGATGTAGAGTTTTATATCGCATTATTAGAATTATTAACACAAGTGAGCGCTAAGGACACTTTGCGTTCTTTAGATGTACAATAATTAATACTGTTTATTTCTTCTGAAAAGGCTTTAATATTTCATATACCTCATATCCCTCATATCCCTGTCTATATTCCACCAAAACAGAGTTTGTAGTATTGCCAGGCTATGTCCATAGAAACTCTAAATATGTACAATGTGAAATACGTGTTATAGGTATATATGGCATTGTCAGCATATATCAGGGTAACATAAAACACGATCACGCTTCGTTGATTGTAGAGTGATAAATTATTCGTGAGATAATTGGAATGTGACAGTATAAGCACTTGGGTTAAGTGTATGTATAAGTTATCTGACTGATCTCTGTTAGAACAGCAAACGAAACACGAAAGCTACTACAGACGTTGTGATAAATGCATAAATCTAATCAAATGAGCTACAGCTCAAGAAACAAAATATTGTGCGAACGGGTCGTAATCACAAAGAAATGGAAGACATGAATACATGCGCACGGTAATGAAAGACGCCGATAACATGTAATGGTCAATACTTTAACTAATGTGCCAAAGATATAAACTATTATACCAAGTGATATTGTCGATATCGAATACAAAATAAGTTGCAAACTTAGTGCTGTATAATACGGGGGTTTCGAGTTCAGACTTTTTTGTCGCTGATGGTAAAATCAGTCTTACTATATCATGTGATTTGTCAAAAATGTTAGGTAACGTTTGTTGACTTAAATTTACTAATAACGCATCTCACCGTGTTCAGGAACTACATGTACGAATGACGTTTTCATTCAACAACTTTTTAAGTTCGCAAACCTTCAGCTCCTCAGTTTTCACCTTAGTTCGTCGAAATGCACATAACTTTTTATGACACTTTTTATACACTCATGTTATAGCAGATTTAATCAGAAATACCTGCCTATCAATTTTGTCCAGTCAGTTGTACAGTAGCACTTTTCTTACCTTTAGCGATAAAACAATTAGAACTGGAAACTCCCCTATGACGTGTCACATGCAAATACCAGCATGTCTGAGATGACCCTTACGACCTTTATGCGCAACTGTTCATGTAGCACCTGTCCCAAAGTAATTAACACTGATGCCCAGTCGGCCCAAGAACCATGAGCATTTAGAAACAGTCACCAAATAGGAAATCCACAGATTCTGTGTTGTACTTCTTACTAAAGTTTAGAATAATTCCTCTATGAAGACATTCTGTAATATATTTCTTTATTGGGGTGACCTTTAAAGCTCTCTTTTCACAGCTGACAGATTTGCTGTGCAGTTCCAAAAACGGAGCTAAATGATTTAATATAAGCAGCTGTTTAATCTTTAGGCTTCTCATAGCTGAAGAACTTTCCCAGCGCAACTGCCTCACGGTAAAAACCACAGGATCTGCTTTAGTGAACAGGTTGACTAAAGAGTCTGCGCAGTCGATTAGTCTTTGGCTCTCTCTGTGTCAGTTGAACCGTTACTTACGTCAGCGAGACGTCATCAGCCGTGAGGAAAATAAATCACTCCAGCAAGAGTCACTGTCAACATATCACATACATCATAAAACATATCATATATATCATACAACATATTACATACATCATACAACATATCACCTAGAATGGAAATATTTATGAATGTTAACAATGTATGCTTTTTATACAAAAGAAACGCAGTCTTTGATGGAGCTGGATGAGGGGTGTATAAACATAGGATGGGGGAGTTCGTAAGCATGTACAATTCTACATTTGACTTCTGTATTTCTCACACAGTTTTTCATTGAAATACTCCAACATGTATTTTCATTTCGTGCTGAAACCATCAGCAAGTAACACTTGAATCCTTCTCTCTGTAAACACGTCTTATTCACGATACATACATTCTGTACTTTAAGCTGCACATGTCTATAAGAACTAAGTCTTTTCGAAATTGATGTCGAATTCATTTTACGATCGACAACTTCAGTATCAGTTTCTTACCTCTTAAGTTATCCCCAATATTTTGAAAAAAGCCACAATTGTGTAGTTGCTTGTCAAAAACACAGCCTATTTTCAAATCCTGTCAGGTGAAAGAGCTTTATCAATTACCGTCAAGCTCATCTTAGAACGGTGGAGTCCACACTATCGAAATGTATAAAATACATAGGATGAATTTTTGCAAATTTCTAATAAATGCAACAAAACGCGATGCTGGCAAACTTTCAAGAGGGATGAAAAACAAAGGTCTTAAACATGTGTTAGTCTGACATTTTATCGTTCATGTGTGTTCTTTTTGAAAAGCCCCCCCCCCCCCCCGCCTTGTCTGCTTCACAAAACATGGTACACAGGCGGGTCAAGGATGGCTTAGTAAGCTGGTCATTTCCCAGCAGGAGGACAATTAGTAGAGTTCACATGACCATCGAATAACACAATTGTCCACAAAGCAGACGGAGATGGGGAAACCTGTTTTACCAGTATTTTGGTTACCTACGAACATGAAGCCTTGTTAGACCATTAAAGAAATGTTGACAACAGCAAGTTGCTCTGTCTGGACAATCTCTACAGACCTTGAGAAATTTGTTAGTGATTGTTCTACACCTTTAGCTCTGTCAGGAGTTTGTAGATGTACTGGCCATTTGGCTCTCCAGGCCGTGAAATGTGGGTCACACCGCCCTGTCTGAAGGCTGGGCTTTCACTACTGTTTTGAAGTCTTCCAAAGCCTCCAAGATGGCCTGGCCAAACTTCTGTTTATGGCAAAAGTGCACTTTACATATTGTACATTGAAAGGCTATAACTACGAGTTCAGCAGTTCAAAGGCCGAAGATGAAAAGTATCATTTTTCGTTGAAATATCAAAATCTGTATGCACTTTGTCGAGCCAATCATACAATACAATGCTGAGCATGCTGATTAATGAATGTTCCTAATTTTCATTTTCAACATCCTTGGTGTTAAATTTATATACATAAAAATACCTTTTCGGTGTAGGTTGCAACATTCACCCAATGGTGGCGACATGCTACACCGATCGTATGCCACTTATGACGTAATTTTTGGAATACATCGTTCATCCGAGGGGTGAAGTTCAATACCAGAAAATAAGTTGATTACTGTATGCAAAACACACACCCCACAAGTCAAAAACTCGTAAAAATATGAACAAAACAACAGATATCTTTTCCCCTACAACAGATATATTCTTGTATGACTTTTGATTTCATGCGGTATATCGTATAATGTTGTTGCATAAACTTCATCTGTATGGTTGTATTGATCTCTCCTTATCATTCGTACTTACGAACTGGAAAACAATTTGCTCGCTTGAAGGGTCGCAGCTCTGACGTGGTACATGTTTTCGTAGGTGTTCCACAGGGATCGGTTCTTGATTCTGTTCAGTGTATTATTGGTACTTGTTTGTTTTATTTATTTATTTGGCAAGATAATGACACACTCTCCCACGCCTGGCCCACATTATATGAGCGGAAGACAAGTGTTGTTCAACGACAGTGATAGCAAAGATCCGTAAATCAACAAACTCTCTGTCCAATTAAGGCAGGGATTATATGTTTTTTGAACAGTATTTTAAAAACTGTTAAATCTTGAAAACTTCTACGATTAAAATTAACAATAATCTTGATTAGGCTGACCATATTTACTTTGTGGCAATGAAAATTAACCACAAAGCGTACCTTTTCTCTACAACTAGGCAGTTTTAAGATTACAAACACGGAAAATGTTTCACCGTTGTTTTATTTTGCAGCACCTATCTCTTCTGTTCGCATGTCATGGGATTTTACAATTAAAGTATAACAGTGAAGAAAACGGGCCTAGACGTTATTGTAAAATCTATCATGCCAGCGATTCGCTTCTGCAGGCCCACATTCCTCTTTCTTTTTCTCCACTTTTTCATCCAGGGCTCGACATGCGGTTACAAATGGCAGTTGTGATGATTGTCCAAAGCTTAGCTTTCGCATTTCACATCACCCCCCACCTCCATCTTTTTGTGAACAAAAACTTCACCACAGACTACGTCTACAAAGAACAGCATTCATTAACTTCAAGCTATAGTAAAGACATTGTCCCGCGACGAAGCGTGACGGGGTGCTTCACGCTCCATGGCTCTTGTGTTCTTCTCCCTGCCATGTCTGTAGAATTCTTGCATCTTATTACCAGGTGATTGACAGTAGCGGGACCCTCTCCCATTTGCCTGTTATTCCGAAGATAGGCAAGGCTACTCCCACTTGAGATGCCCTATATAAGTCGCCTCTCTGCTGACAACGTCACTTCTCCAAGGGGTCAGACTGAGCACTTCCTATTTTCTTGGGCAGCGGATTTCAGCGGAAAAATGGTGCGTTTTTTTTCTTCATGTTTTCCTTATTTTTCCCTTGTCTTTATTTACGCAGATCCTGGAAATGATCCCAACAAATATATAAATGCTCAGAATTAGCAGTCTTATCGGCATGAAATTGTGCATGGCTATACTGAAATTTAAAACGATTTAAATCATTGGGCTGAAGCCGCGTCCTTTTTTGCATTGAGGGCGTGTTATGAACATGCCTCTCCATGGATAGGCTACAGATGGGTAGCACTCTTCGGGACAGTGATTTTCCACTGTATTGGGTTAAATTTGATCTGAACAAATATATAAATATGGTATTAAAACAGTCAAAAACGATACTTGAAGCAGTCAACCAATACATTCTTCTTCCCGGGATAATATAGGATCATATTATTGTTATAATTCTTTAATCTCCAAAGCTGCAACACTTCTAAGATTAGCCTGGTGTAGACTTGAAGCGATTTTGATTAAGCCACTCTCTGACTTCTTAGAATAGGGCTGTCATTAAGACAAACTTGTTATTTCATTGATTCATTGTTTTCTTCCTACCGGTATAGGTGATGTGGGGTAAAGCCACTGTTATTCATTTCCTGCCCTTCTTTTCTTTCAGTCTCAGAGTTACATTGACAAAACAGCCGAGGCAGTGTTCCTTCAGTAAGTATACCGTTTGCGCAGTCAGTTACTAAAACTTCGATATTTATTTTAAAATCTTTGTTTAAATATCCGACAAACTTTTACAAATGTATAAGTTCCAGATATAACAGGAAAGATTTCTCTTAAAATTTTTACTTATGCACACTTGAAATAAAGCTTCACCGCGGCTGCGCAGCCCATTGAAGTACCCTTTATCAATCCAGCTCCCTCCGGGATGACTGTGAATTTAGGTGTAACGGTTTGAGTGGCGGTTCACTCTCGTCCACCTTGTGAATCTGAGCGCCCTCTTGTAAGTGAAAAAAATCTAAAGTATTTGGCGGTAAACACCAATCAAATATTTATTTCTTTATTCATCTGCTGTCGAATGCCATATTCAAGAATTGTTCACTTACGTTTGCCATATGTAGATGTAGAAATGTGAGCGCACAAATATGACCAACTGCTATGGCCACCATATTTGTGGAAGACAAATGGTATCCACTGAACGTTAGATTGCACAAACGGTGGCAAGAATGTCGTCGACCAGGTAGTGTCACCAAGGTCCACATGAAATGAGATCTGGAGAATATACAAATTCCCAGTCCAAGAGCGGGACTGAACCCTCACCTCATGTGCCGTTACCACTTGAAAGGTAAGCGTCTCTAACTTCTTGACCCACTGACCGTTCCATCACTAGTCACATGAATGAATAAATTAAATTTTAAACGTCATCGGTAACAAGACCCTATCTCTACAGGCTGTTCGAGTGCATCCGATTCAAAGAGCAGGGGAGGTACCCACGACTTGATGACCGCCAAAAGAACATGATCCGGTCATCGTGGGCCGCCTACGTTCAGGGTGACCCCACGGAGACGGGCATTCAACTCTTCCTGAGGTAAGCTTATTGATTTAAGGTTATTTTAATGTACAAGATCTTCAATTAGCCAGTTAAGCTATTGAAAATAACCAAATCTTGTTACATCATGATTTAAGCGTTTCATATCTCACATTTTAAACATCTTCGAAGCCCTACAGCCAACCAACTTTTCCCAATTATCAATTTGAAATTCAGAAAATTTGAAACCCTGCCGTTAGCTCCCTTTGCATTCCTGCGAGCGCTTAACTAACTCCGCGTGTTCTGATCTCTACAGACTGTTTGAGTTGTACCCACGTACAAAGGACAAGTTCGACTTCGCCAGAGGAACCGCTGCCGGTCAGTTCCAAAACAACTCTCGCGTGATCTTTCACGTGACCAGAGTGATCAAATACCTGGGCATGGTGGTGGACAACCTTGACAACCTGGAAGATGTTGTTCCAATCCTGAAGCAGCTTGGTGGTCGTCATGGTACTCACGGTTACAACATTCCCCAGGAATACTTTCCCGTAAGTAAATTCCGCTGAGCGGTCCATTTTCCGGCGCAATGGTGATTCAGTCCAAGCTAAGTTGACTATTGTTCTCTTGCACTGCAGGAGCGATACGTTGTCAGTTTGCTCACAAAACGTCACTTCAACCAAATTAGCTTTGGTGGAAAATGTTCTCCATTAAATATCTGCATGAATTCGCAATAAGCTTTGGCGAAAAAATCGCTGACAACATTAGCATTTGGTACTTTGGCGTTTTTTACAGTATTTAGGACGTGCCATGAACGACAAAATGGGGTCGACCGTGTCCATCTACAACCGAAGCACGGAAGATGCCTGGAATGAGTTGTTCGGCTGGGTGACAGACCAGATCACGGCCGGACAGAAAGAGTACACTGCCGAACAGGCCAAGTAAACTGCTGCTAGCACACCACAGCAACAGGAAATGCTCCACCATACAACGGCTACACGAAAAGAAACCGACATGGACTAGGCCCGAAGACTAATGGACTGTACGCTAAAACCCGCTGCCCCTTTTGTACATATGTAAAATAGAAAAATGAAATTCTATACGATTTTTATCCATGTTGAAGTGACCTGCTGATCTTTTCCCTCTAACTGAGATTTCCAGTTCAGGAAGTTCGTGTTACTGCTGCTGTAACAACAAATATGCAGCACTTGTTCTTGTGGATTAATTTCACCCGGTCACACTTGTTTTTTATATATTTTTTCCATCCGCTGTCAAAATAAACTGTTGTTTATTTACATGGTTTATTATCTTTTCTTTAGTGTAGTATATGTAATTCAAAACACTGGAATCACACACTGATTGACTTGTGGACAGCGCAAAATCCTTTAGTCGGGTTTCGTGGCCTAGGGAATTAGCGCAGCGCTATGACCCATGAACAATGCGGTGGCTGTGAGTTCAAGTCCAACTTATGCTTGGTCCCTCACCCGCCGTACGTTTTTTCGAGCTCTGCCTGGTTTCCTCCAACCATAATGCTGGGCGCCGTGGTATAAGTGAAAAATGCGTAAAACGCCAATCAGATAGATAAAGAAATCAAACAAAACTCCATAGTGCCTTGACATATGCATGATACCTGACAAAGTAAATAAACTTGACTAATAATAAGATATCAACCTGTACAGCACAAGGATATGACAAGAACCAAGAAGCATACCCGTTGGAAATAAAGAAATTAAGAGTCCATTCTATATATATATATGGTTTACGTCGTGTTCAAGAATATTTCACTTATATGACGTCGGTCAAATTTATGTCTGGAGACAGACCCTGGAAGAAACCCTCGCAACTCTATAATAGCTCGCTTGTTATATCTGGCAACCTCCTATCTGTGGAGTAAAAAATTTGCCCTTTGGGTTATATAGGAAATATATTCTGATTAGGGATGTAAATTTCGTGGCTCTGACAGTGAGGTTATATTGATGCGGTATTACGAATCGGTGGATTTATTCCACAAATAAAATTTGTTCACTCTGAAAAGCAACCCGAGTGGATCGAGGCATTGTTTACCACATGCGCCAATTGTATAAAAAGAGAAATAACTACGTTGTGGTTTACACTATTCTGAGAGTTGTTATTCTTGAATAGGAAAATTGGTATGTATATATTCATTCATTTATTTATTTTTTATTTATTTATTTATTTATTTATTTATTTATTTATTTGGCGTTTTATGCCGTACTCTAGAATATTTCACTTATACGACGGCGGCCAGCATTATGGTGGGAGGAAACCGGACAGAACCCGGGGGAAACCCACGACCATCCGCAGGCTGCTTGTACACCACCCCACGTACGGTCGAAGAGGAAGCCACCATGAACTGGACTTGAACTCACAGCTACCGCATTCTACGTCATTACGCTGCGATAGCACTCTAACCAACGAATGACAATGAAGGCTGGCATGTGAGGAGATGGTCGTGGCCGAGAGATTAAGACGCTTGTCTCTCAAAACTGACTACAGCATAAGTGCAATATTCTTGAATACGGTGTTTTAAAATAATAAAATATGTGTATGTGTAGTTATCGCGGTCAACAAGTGCTTCCATAGAGTGATGTCGAAATACTTACTGCGCCTTGAGATTTGTCTTTAGCAGATTTTCAGGCCAATTTTCACAGATTTATTTCAACATCATTTGGAAGTAAGCAGTATCCCCTCAATGGAACACAATCTTGTCGACACTGTCAACTACAGTATTACAATAGGCCATATTCCACTCCTTAAACCTATCCCAGTCTTGCACCGGTAAACTTGACATATTTACACCACAGAATAAGCTATTCCGTCGGTATGCATACCACCGCCTATACTAGTTTTAAACGCGATACCACAGTTTTTTTTTTCTTTTTTGACCGCCTCTTTGGCCGGGTCGTTAAAGCGTGCTACTCGGGATCGGGAGATCAGGGTTCAATACCAAAGACTTTGAAAATGGCACTTGTTGCTACTGGCTTGGCGCTGAGCACTGAGAGGTTAGAGCTATGAAACAGAAACTGGTCGGCCCGGTGTCAGTATAATGTGACCAGGCGGGTGTCATGTCTGGTGTCTTGGGTATGATGTTCCAGTGGCGGTAGCACTGTGGCGGCATGAACTCGCCGTGCCACAAGAAGGCGCAGAATATATATACATTCTAATTCTACATAGGACTGAAAAATTGTTATGTACGACGTAAAACCCCAAAGCTACATATATGAATACATCGAAGTTACCTGCGAATATAAAGTGGTGATTATTAATAAGTTATACTATACTGTCATGTCTTCATTGTTAATAAAAAGCAAAGAGAACAAAAGAACAGAAAATAAAAAGTACACTTGAAAAAGCGAAAAGAAATTTGTTACAGACCGATCGTGCATACAGATAACTTCGCTTAACTGTGTGGGTGACCGGGATTTCTTGCTACACGTCATATGGAAAGCGTTTTAGGCTCACAACAGTACATCGAAGCGCAGTGCCGCGCAATTCAATACAGAAAAAATGTTTTTTGTTTTGGAGAAAAAGGCGCATGCAACTTAAATGACACAGTAGTCTATATATGGTACTCTGATGTCGACTTATAAAATACCTGTTTTTGTTAATTTTTTGTTTCATCTAATTAGCTTTGGGCACATGCGTGCATGGATGGAAATGATCCTGACATCCGAGCCCTGGCTACATGAATTCAGAATGGTATGTTCGCAGCCCTGCACGATTGGTCTGCATTATACTAAGGTATACGTATTGCATCGCTCCAGCAAACTTATTTGTGAAGGTCGAGGTCAGGAGAAGTCAGAATCTGGCTTCTGCTTTCTCCTCTGCACCTTTATGTCGAAAAGATTATCAAGTCCA
Organism: Acanthopleura granulata; assembly: GCA_016165875.1. NCBI lineage: Eukaryota > Metazoa > Mollusca > Polyplacophora > Chitonida > Chitonidae > Acanthopleura > Acanthopleura granulata. Next base: position 44,504,036 of record JABBOT010000001.1, on the reverse strand, counting down.
CCCATTGTGCGATGGCTTGCCGGGTTTTTGCGTATACACACGTATTCTTAAAATCAAGGTAGACACTCGGGACAAGTATGCTATGCTACTATAATAACATATGACAAATATGCTTTTGACTTTATACTAATAAGTGTATCTAGATTATGAAACGGAAACACGACAGATTTAAGAAATGTAGGTCCTTTTAATAGTATTAAGACTGTATCATCTCTGTGAAGCTCCTGTAAACGATACTCGAAATGGGGAGATCCGGAGCCAATCCCGGGTCGGGTCATACCAAAGACTTTAAAAATGGTGCTTGTTGCTGCTGGTTTGGCCATCATCAATGAGAGGATAAAGCAAAGAAGCAGGTCTGGTCGGCCCCGTTTCAGTATAATGTGACTGGATGGGGTGTCATGTCTGGTGTCTTTGGCATAATCTTCCAGACTTGCCCTGCCACAAGAAGACAGAAAATATATACATTCTGAGTACATCTCGTCGCCATATGAGTGAAAAATTGTTAAGTACGACGTAAAACCCCAAGCATATACATATATATAAACGATGCTTACATGTTGATGATCCGCTGTTTGAGTTACATTGTGCTGACTGGTGTTTTACACCTTCCTCAGAAATACTTTTGTATCATTGTTTTGCTAAAAGGCTGATGAAATTAATGGTATCATAATAAAGATTTGTTTCATTTATTTATTTATATATTTGATTGGTGTTCTACGCTGTACTCAGTAATACTCCATTTATACGACGGCGGCCAGCATTATGGTGGGAGGAAACCGGGCAGAGCCCGGGAGAAACCCACGACCATTCCAGATTGCTGGCGGACTTTCCCACGTATGGGCGGAGAGGAAGCCAGCATGAGCTGGAGTTGAACTCACAGCAACCGCATTCGTGTGAGTGTCCTGGGTCATTGCGCTGCGATTTGTTGCAGAACCTAATCCCTATGAATGTATAAACGCATATATATGACGATTTATGTGACTGTAAAATGACCACCTCTTTTCCCCAATTCGCTTGATTCTGTGTATAAACAATATATGTATTTCTCCGAGCATTTCACGGTTTATGTAGAATGGTTCAACTCAGTACAAGATCAACAATGCTCTCTGTTACGTATATAGCATGGCATCATACAGTCATTGTTGTGTTTCGCTGAAGCCATGTTTCAGCATCTGTAAAACCAAAAGAGTTAGATATGGTCTGTGGAAAAGAACGCTGAGAATATGTTACAATGGGGAAAGTAGGACGAAAACAATACTCAAGGTCCATGGCCTTCATAAAAGCGTAGTTTTAGAAACAACGAAAGAATGTGAATATGAATGTTTGTACGCACGCATGAATTTGTACGACATTCCAAATCTGAAAAGCATGGCACTGAACATCATAAAATGACGTGGTGCTCGCACGAATGACAAAACGAAAAATGATTAAAAATAACAATTTCAATTTCATGCATGAGTGTTTAATAAAATAAAACAGGGCCTCCGTGGCGTAATGACCTTGGTCCCCCTCACCAATACGGTCGCTGTGAGTTCATGTCCAGCTCATGTCGGCTTCCTTTCCTGTCGTACGTGATAATGTCTGTCAGTAACTTGCGGATGGTCGTGGGTTTCCCTCGGGCTCTGCCCGGTTTCCTCCCATCATAATGCTGACTGCCATCGTATAAGTGAAGGACCTCGGCCTAGCCGCTTCTTTGAGGTCCCCAGGAAGCTTTCCATAAGCCAACTGACGACGTAGGAGCACGGGATGCCTTGACAAGAGATTTAAATGCAATTTGAGTACGCTTATTTTCTGAATCAACCACAATCTCATAAGAATTTATCCGGTTAGCAGAATCGCTTTTGTTGAAATTTAATTAACTGGGAGGCTTTGACCTTCACCCAAGGACGTCTCAAACTTGATTACAGAGGTTTTCCTTACTCTGCGTACCAATGTTATGACTGCACAGAGCATCTTTGGAACCATTAAGCTGAAATCGTGTCAAGGCTGGCGAGTAGATCATGTCCAGTCTGCTATATCATCGTATTATCGGTATCTTTATGTGATTCTTTCCCAAAGTTATCAGAGTTTTACACCGTGTTGCTGCCAAATATTTTTTACCTCCATCAATGAGGTCCTCTTTGTCTGTCGGTATGTTTTCTGTCTATCAAATAGGCATTAAGCAGGCATTCATACATTCATTCATACTTTTTGCTGGAGTTCGTCTTGAGCTATAGATAAATCCACTGCAGTTTGATAGAACCGTGTCCAGATAATCTTCAAAGGGTTGTTCATCACTGAGAGATAGGATAGAAGTACAGAATATTGCTCCTTTGTCTGCAGTGGACGAATTTCTATATTGAGCTTGATGTGGCGAAGGTTTGGGTTCTCAAAGCAATTCATAGTTATTATATTTATAAATCTTTTAGTAGCCCTCATCATATAGTTACACCGCGTGGTTTTTAGCTAGCTGGAAAAGATTACACAGATATCTTCAGTGTCGATACTGCACTCTAATATATAATTGTCCTTTTCTTATAACTCTCCGGTACTTAGGTACTAACTCGACCTCCTGGTCTGTCACGCTACTCTCCCGAGTGTAAAAACTGTGTTAACATGCCTAGACTTCATAACTAATTTTAATGGTTATACAGGTAGATACAGGCTTGGGGCGATAATTGTACCGTAGCAGAAATCGCCTTCAGTCCACAGAGCACTGACCTGCCCACCAACTGTAACGAGACAAGTATCTCCCGTTCTGAGAGGATTTAGGACCTGACTATTGAGAACAACTGAAACAATGTTTATAAACGTGGAAAATATAGATCAAAAAATAATTTGGCGTGTTTTGCAAAACTCATACGAAAACGAACAGAGACACAAGTAGACAGACAGAGATAAAATAAACTGACACAGAGACCAACGTTCTTCTATTCTTACAAAGGGAGGACAAAAATGTTATGCAGTAGCGTAGCAGATTTATTTTACTTATTTTATTGTGATTTAGACGCATGCACAACGACCTAAGCTAATCGTCCGTTATAAGACGATGCATTCAAGCATTAGCTTGGCGGAGCCACAAAAATGAAGAGAGAAATTATAAATTTGAGCAGGATATATGCTAGACTGGGTTTATCGCACGCCTGTTTGCTCTCGCCAGTTCCCATCTCGTGATAAATATTTACTCAAAACATTGCTTGATTAACGTTTTCACAACAGTTGCTACAGACACGTTTTGCTACACGTCAGTTACCAGTTATAACAGACATGTGGTAACGAAGATATCCACAGTCACGTGGTTACTTCAGTAGTAAGCACAATTAGACGTGGGTAAGTGGTCAGCAGTAGTCACATTTGGTTAATGGTCAGTGGTTATCGACAACACATTCACATCATCACATGGGTGCTCGAAGGTTCACTTCACATCATATGATACATGTAACATTAATAATGTTATAGCAAAACACTGGTCACATCTTTATATTACATGTGTAGGGAAATGGCAGATTCAATGATAGAAATGAAACAACTGACAATTGAAACTGAAGTGTGCAGCTGAGCAGATGCAAGAGGCCAATATAGATCTTTGTGAAATTAATCTAAACGTTTGCCCCGATTGCATAATGCGGTCGTGTCCCCGTTACAACCAATTTTGGGATAAACTATTAATAGTCGCAGGTTGTAGGAAATTTCATATCAACTTGACCGCCGTATATCTCTCAGTACCATCTATCCGTGGCATCACTATCCGGCTCATTCGCTCTGGTTTTTACCAAACCTTTTGTTCTTAAGGTCAAAAATCAGAATCTCGTGCATTAACAAAGCAAAAATCCCAGACAGAATTGCAACCAGAAAGAATTATTGCATTCTCCTCCCTGTGAATTCGATGCACACTCTCTATTCGATAACACAAGTATTATGCTCGTAACAAAGGACTGCTCACTCCCTAGCACTTAACAAATTTGCATTTATGTCCTCTGATAGGAGAATGTCCAAGCCAATGAAACAGAGCAAAGACGGTGAAATTTAGCGGAACTGTTAAGTTGCAGGAACGTGGGAGATAATTCAGCTGCTGGGCTTTTCAGGAAACTGGGTTATCTCTTTCTTGTTTGTTACCGTAAATTGTAGGTTCTACTTAGGCCAACAGAAAGAGCAGAACTTTCACGGTTAGCATCAAACTCACCCCTATCGAACTAAGGCCTATAACACCGCAGTTCTATCCATCTGAAGAACCATCAGGAGAGATGCGTTTGGGAAAACAGATTGATTTAACATGAGCTGAAAAAGAGAGATATTTAGTTTTCTGAAAATTGTCTGCAAACTATTTGTAAAAAGGAAGTGAAATTATGTGTGGCTCTTTTCTTATGTACCGAACAATACTTCTAAAGAGCGTGGATCCGGAGCAATAGGTAGTGGGGCGTTCAGAAGATCTTTCCGCCTTATTAAACATGCCAAAACTTCCAAGACCGAAGTTTCGCAGGGGTGTGTGGTTTTAGTACCGGGCACACACTACAAACAACCCAGGTCGCAATGCACACACTACAAAAATACTTCCACACCCCACCCAAGTCTCTGTACAATGCATACACTACAGCCAACCTTCCATGGTCAACCCAGGTTTTAGCACAATCCTCACATGGCAACCCACCTTCCATAACCCGCCCAGGTGTCAGTAGATTGCCCATACTTCTATAGCCCCCTATGTGTCAGCACAGTGCACACACCACTGCACACATTCCATAGCCCACCCTGTTATGAGTACAATGCACACACCCTAACCCAACTTTCTGAACAGTGTCCACACTTTGGGTGATTGTTCTGTTGCTCTGCGTCATCTTATCATGCATGCACATGTTCGTCTTTTGGCAATAATTGCGCCTGCATTTCGCAAACATCCTGCCATGATTTCGTGCTGTGGTGTGGCTCCCAAATTTTTGGCTTATACGATATGGCTAAAAGTTCCATGGGTGGAGGAAACCCGACTGAGCTGAGTAAACCACCGACCTGTGGCATTTTACTGGCGAACTCACCCGTGCTATATTTTATTAGATCCTATATATGCTGAAATTCGTCCTGCACAAAACACGCCCCCGCCGTACCAAATGTGGCGATACATTGGAGGAATGGAGTCGCTATTTCACTAGGACCACATTAGTTGTTTTGGGCTGAAGTCGAGCATTTCAATCTCCTTTACAGAACAAAATAATTAACGACTCATTCAGAACCAATCTTACTTTCTTACTCAGGTCAACGTCGACATTTCAGCGCTAAAGATACGTACGAGGTATTTTGTTCTGCCGGACTTCTTTCCGACGTCAACCGGCATGGGCACTCGATCACGTCAAAGCACCATGTGATTTAGAATCATGAAACGATTAGACATGTCGTTGTCAAATTACTGGGCGCCACCATGTTCTCACTATTTCGTCACATTCGCTTAAATTCGCTTAAAATGTCGTTCACTTTTGTTCCGAAGAGCAATTCAAATGGACGTTCACAGGATTGTGAATTTACTGGTAGTTTTAAAAAATGCTGCCCCATTTTTGTGGCGAATATCAAAGCGTCAATGATTCCTAACTGCTTGCGAGAGCTATCTTAGTCTCGTATACAGGAGTTCTCGTAGGAATGCGACTGATCCTGTAGGTAGAAAATTCACGTTGAGAAACTGGATTTCGCATTAGTCACAGGGTATCCCATGACACTTTCAATGCAATATAATACGTTCGTTGGTGGAGTTACGGAGTTTTCTTGCCATGTACAAGTTGCTTATATGAAAAAAGGCAATTTAATCTTTAATAGCTCAATCTTCTATGAATACTCTGAACGTGTAAGCGAAATTAAACTCAATAACTGTTTGAGAAGGATGGTTAAGATGAACGATATGTACTGTTCCATTCCACGCCTTTGTCTATACACGAAGAAGACTATTTCGTCTATATATGTCCCCAGTGTAAATCTCAACTCTCAGTTCCTTCATATGACTTTTTAACTAGGATGATGGTTTGTGTGTTGATATATCTCAAGCCATTGCAGAAATGCTGAAAATATTAACGAAGGATAACTGCGGAGTAAGTGGCATAAGTCACTTATTCAACACAACCTTCTCCGTTTTCCTTCATATTTCTTCAAGCCGTAACATTGTCTATACATCTGTAAATGTCAGTTACGGGAGCTGGAATAATTTTCATCTCACTTTACGCAAATATTTCCCATGCTGCTGTCATAAAAAAAACTTGAGTTTTGTGCGACTGTATTACGTATGAAGTTAAACAAAATCAACCATAAGTCATCGACTCGGGACATAATTACAATATTCATGTTATGGCCAATAGGAAAGGACTAGTAAAATGCCTTATTGGCAGAGCAAAGAAGGCATATTATACACAAAAAATGAGTACTGTCAAAGGGAGACGACCGCCTAAAGTCGTGAAAACCAAAACAAATGCCAGTGATTCCCCTTATTTGACACACAGCTGTGACATGCACGAGGGTCTACTATGCACTGTATAGTTATTAAAACACAAAAAACTAGTGTGTTAAGGATATTCCATCAAACGCCTTCACACGAAGTTTCTTAAATTTTCTTGAAATTCTTGTAAATATAGACGTAGAGCTATATCAGTGGTTAAAACTTTCAGGCCGAGGCATCCGGGATCAATCCTGGGTCGGGTTTTACCAAAGAATGAAAAAAATTGCACTTGTTGCTTCATTGACTTTTGCCCTGTGACGGTATAGCGAGGAAAGAGTACTTGTCGGCCGGGTGTCAGCATAATGTGATTGGACGGGGTGTCATGCAAGGGAATGACACCCCGTCCAATGATGTTCCAGTGTCGGCATCAGTTTGGCGGCATGGACTCGCACTGCCACAAGGAGACGCAGTGAGTAGACGTAGACTCGCTTGCTCATAAGCGCTCCGTGGAGCCTGATGCCATTTCCACCTCTGGTAATCCTTGACTGAACAGTTTTGCCTAACTACGTTGACCACTTGTTTATGGCGCCTATTCCCTGACAACCATTACGAACTCCAATCTGTTCGGGACATCAATTCACAATGCATGGCGTATATTGTAAATCGGAAATTTTTTTTCGTCCGTACAACACTGACTAGTGATACCCTCTCCACCTCGTACACCCCATGTATGTAATGGGCTGCAAACCCCCACCCCCACACCTTAGAACTACGCACTTTATGAACGGCCCCAGAGTGTTCTCTATACTGTAATTCCATTTGGAATTAAGTCTCACTGCCCTTCAGGAGAATCATGACGGCCATAGATTTGAAAAATTAGCATGCTCCATGCACATGCTTTGGATAGTTGAGGAGTCCTGTGAGTCTTGTGAACTGCCTAAGTTCAATAAATTGCATACAGTGAAAGACCACTCAAAAATAAAATGGTGAGTAAAACCTGTCTACGAAAATTTTCTAAAATTGGCTTCCGCCAAATTAAACGCTCTCAAATGTTTTGATTGTATGGTGGACAAAATGGACCATAATGAACAAGCTGAAGAACAGTGACGTGATACATTCCATTTAGCTACGGTTGTGGTGTGGTGCTAACTACTTTACAGCTAGCACCTTATTCGAGACCTGAATAACAAAAACACATGCAAGCACGATATTCGACATTCGCATAACGAAAAGTGGAAGTGATGAGATCGAAATAAGGAAATACGTGCTACCTCGAATTTAATATATTCGAAAAAAAAGTGGCTTCCATTCCATGCTGTATTGAACATTTTCTGACATTCAAGCATCAATGGAGTACTGTGTGAAACAAGTTTTATTCTTTTGTTTGTGAAAGATATGAGTAAGATCTACATAAACAAGTGGAGTATAGAGGGACGAGTTTTCTCTCCAGTGGCATAATGTTAGGTGCGGCAAATACTCTTTAAAATAACATTTTTGTCCCGAAATGTTGCAAACTTAACTAGATGGATTTCTTTAGAATCTGGAAAATGCCTTGATCAAAATGTAGTTCCCATGTTAAATAGGGATTACCATGATTAATTTTTCAGATAAAACTGTTAAAGCCACATAAATTTAAATTGTTGTTTTAAGAGCAGAGCGTCTAAACAACTAAAAAGCAGTGCCAATCGAAGTAGTTAAACAAATAAAAAGCAATGACGACCAAAGGCAAACAAAGTAGCTTAACAACTAACAGGCAATGACTACCTTAGCTAAACAACTAACAAGAAGAGGCATATTAAACTAGCCCAACAACTACCAAGCAATGGTGATCAAATTAACCAAACAACGAACAAGCAATGGCAAACAAAGAACCTAAACAACAAACAATGCAATGTGCAATGTTAGTTTTATTTTTTATTACGACGGCCTCCTCGTCTCCCCTTCAAGCCGTCTGTTCAGGCCACAGATATCAAGCAAAATAAACAAACTAACAATGGCAGTTAAAGCCTGCCTTAAGGGTGCAAGGATAGAGGCCACATGATTACACAACACTGACAGCATTCTTGCTACACCAGAGGTCATCCCTATCTAGAGATATGCAGTGGGCGATTTCATTCGAAAACCGAGTTAAGACAAATCTATACGTTCAGTGTAACTGTGTTGAGCCGGCTATGGCGTGCAATGTGGTCAAGAGTTCTCCGGTAGAGATGTGAAACAGAATTCTAGGTGTTCTGAAGGTGTACGTTCTTGAGAAACCTGTCACATGTCAATGTCTTATATATACACAGTTCGATCCCCCTCCCACCCCATTCTCACCATGTTTGAATATCGGTGAATGTTAAAGACAAGTACACGCGGGAACTTTGTCATTATTTGGTGCGTGCAAGTCAGTAGCTTTGTTAATTGGAGATTTTGTTAGACAATTCTGTCTTACGTCTTAACAATTCCCTGGTTGCTTGATTTCAGTGTGACCCCGTTCAAGTGTTATATTGACTAACAAAGGTACTAGTTTGATGGTTGTTGTTGAAAGTAAAGAAAAGGGCGTGTTTCTTGATGCACGGGAGCTCGAAACAAAAATAATGAATTTCTTCATATGTATAGGGGAAGTGCTGCCCTTACACAGCCAGGTGGCCAAGTTCCAGGTTAACCCTTGTGCACGACGGATTTCCTGCTCGGATGGCTTGCAAACGAAAGATATCTCATGACGAGCACATGGAAATAACAAGCAAATCTGTGACAATTTATTTATTATCATTAATATTGAAAGACGTTGGTAATACATATTTCAACTGAAGTAAGGATATGTCATAATTGTTTTGAATTTGGAAAGAAATTAGATAAAAAATATCGCATTCAATTTGTCGCATTATTTTGGACACGATCAGCAAGTTATGATACCTGCGGTGTGATTGTGTTGTGATCGCTGACGTCATCCAGGGGGCCCTGTAGTAACCCAGTATTGTGTGGGTGTGTCACGTGACGAGACCTATATAAGGGGGTGACACCGCTGCTGCTGAGAATTGAGCTGGAGAAGCTCGGATACTCCGCTAGGATTTCTGCAGAAGGAAAGGCCTGTGAGGGTCTGAATAAGGCCGATAAAACCAGTTCAGACTACTATCTGAACAAGACAGTTGGATCGGAAGCTCCCCTGGGTTTCGGCGACAGCCGGCTACAGCACTACAGCACCAGCCAAGCGGCGCCGCCACCCGGCTACAGCACTACGGCTCCAGCCAAGCGGCGCCGCCAGCAGATTGTCCGATAGGATTTCAGTGTTTGTTAATAAACTGTTGAAACTACATTTTCGGCGTCTGGGTTGGTTAATCACAATAGCGCAATTCGTTATTGGAATGAATGAATGCTTATTGTTTAACGCCCTACTCAAGAATATTTCACTTATCAATTCGTTATTGGGTACGTAACAATTGGAATGAGCGGTGTGTGGGAATCTTTCGAATCTGCTGAATTACATATTTTTCCATGGTAAATGTTAACTTTTAGTGCAAATTTAGTTCTTCGATGAGGTTTCATAGGAGTAGGTATCCGTCATGGACTGCACTTCTCTGCTCTCCCGATAGTGAATATATGAAAAAAAATTCTTTCTGTTTCCAGTCCTTGTGTAGCTGTGCACGTAGAAAGAGAGCATTATGGCTTACCCTCCTTTCGCTGGTCTGCCCGCAGTGCTGCCGAGTGCATTGAAAGTATTAAGTGGCCCGTGCAGAGAATGCCTCAAGTCAGGGTGCTGAATAACAAAGTTCAGCGTTTTTTTATACTTACCCCCCAACGCACCCAGACCTCCCCCCCCCCGGCAATACACCAATTACGATCTTGGGGTAAACAATTTTGTAGTATCTGAGTCGTTTGAGCAATGCACAACTTCAGTACAAAGCGTTAATCCTTTTCAACCATCCATGTACATGTATGGAGTATGTAGGTTTAACACCCTCAAGTTATAGTAAATATGCCTTCAGTACATCGCAACAATTTTTGGCACTGATGTAGACCTAGAGTCTTCTTTGCTCGATTTTTTCATCTTCAGAGCTTTAAAAACTTTCTAAACACATTACAGAACGCCCATTATCATTTTAATTCCAATTGAGTTTCAGAAAAACTACATATCACAGAAAAAATATCCCAGTCTCGTCTTCAACATACCAAACAGTATTCATTTACATGTACCTGTGTCCGTTTTCTTTCAAAATACAAAATCACTTGATTACGTGACATAATTGACCATTAGCGAACTTCTACAACTTCCAACCGGTTTATGGCATAACCTGGGCAACATGTGGCGCTTAAATTTAGAAAACTAGAAAGTAGAAAATATAGAAACTACGACATGCAAAATTCAGTAATCAGTCACTTTTTTTGTGATAAAAATGGGCTGGTGAGCAGTTTTTTATCAGTCTACTTTATGAAATTGTTGTGAATTTTTCTTCCTTTCACATTGTCTTCCAGAATGAGATTTTAATCACAGACAATAATAAGGATCAAAGGAACTCGCCTCAATCCTGTAAAACATTTAAGTTGAGGAATAACTCAGATATTTTCATACGATGAGACATAGAAGAATATTGCCTAGACAATGTTTTTCTAATAAAACCAGAAATATATACAACTTGCACGTTGGTGGGGGGGGGGGGCAAAATATCGAGTGAGAAGTAATGTTTTAGCCTTGTATTTGTTACTTACATCTCTTAATTACTTCTATTATACTTTACAGCTTTAATAATGTTATTTCTTCAGATATTTGGCTCTGTTTGTGCACTGGGTGCAGGGGAACACGGTGCAGTATACAATCTCTTTAGGTCTCTGGTTTGAACGGTTAAATTTGTTGGTGAGAAGGGATGTAGTAAGAGAGGGAGATGGGCTGGAGATATAGTGTCTCATTGGAAATTGGACCTCCTACAATTTCGAAAAAAAGAGCCAGTCCAAATACTTCATTACAGCATGCCGGTTTCTTGCAGGTAAGTTATTGTACCTCATTAGGCCTATTACTTAACTGTAACTGAGAATAACTGTTTGGTTAGGATGTACTAAACAGTGTTTAAACTTATTCTCACCTTTAAATATTTGTAGGATAGTTTTCCTGTCAGTTCTAAAGAGGTTTGAGATGATTTATGATTTTATAAGCCCCTTTCACTATATATACGACCAATGAATGTGATAGCGGCAAATGCACGATACATATATTGGCCTACATTTTCTTATTCTAGGTGTTGCAAGAATTTATGGTGAGCGTTTAAAGGAAGACTTGATCTGGAATCGCTTGACTATCATCAATTGGGGCCGTGCATGGTTGAAATATTGGTTTAGACCTGTTGAATGCATTCCTAAATAATGAATTGAAAGGTAGGATTACACATTTGGAAAAAAATAGGGGGCAGTGTCCATAAAAGTGAATTGTAAGTTATCTAGTTACCATATAGTAACTATTTGTATACATTTACAGGCATTGCACTGGTTGTATTTATGTATACGATACCCGGTACAAAAATAGTACAAATGTACTTGGATGGTATAAATAAATGACAACATCGTACATAATATATAAGTGAACTCAAGCATATCGCTTTAAAAACATGTCCAGCTTAATGGACATAGGAGTTTGAACAGTAACATTTATAAAAACTTTATTTACTGATCTTAAACGAAGGTATAAAAAAAACCTGTAGAGGACTTCCCATCTCTTCCACATCTACCACCGCTTGCCAAAATCCCAGTATGGATTTCGAGGGCCCGTCAGTTAATCACATACTCTACACATCTTTAGCATCAATGCCCATACCAAATGCAACTTTGCAACCACAACTTTTAGCGATGATTCAGTAGTAAACTTCATTGTGATTGACTGCTGGGTATCAGGATCTGTGCTCCCACTTCAACGCTTTGTCACCACCTGCCCATGCATGTCTTCCAAGTATTGCCATAATTATCAGCTGCTCGGTCTGTGGTCCTACAATAATTTTGGAGAAAAGAAAGCATTTTGCTATGTAACAAGTACTGCTACATCGGGATTTACTTCACCTATGACATCGCCCTAAGCATTCTGCCTGAATTAATACATGATACTATTTTTTTGATTCAAATCACGTGTACGACAGATTAATTTTATTTTATTATTTTGCTGAACTCTTTATCCGTCTTAAATAGGCCATGTAAACATATATGTATTTTGTATCATTTGCATGATATCTTACCTTGCATAAATAACCCATTTGGGAGGCCCTTCCATTGGCCTATGTGTTTTTGATGTGAATATATCTACAAATAATTACGGCTTAACTGTGATAATTTTTAGGTTTATAGTTGTATAAACGGCTGTGCAAATATGCGGATTCAAACAGTTTGCACCGCCCTCCTTTGTATTTGTTCCTATAAATCTAAAAATTATTACACCTAATCCTTTTTATTAAAATTATATCGAGCACAGTATTTCAAAACAAGAACCAAAAAAAAATTAACACGATAACATTTTATTAAATGTCCGGCCACAGGCACCATCCCTTGTTATGATTTGTGGCCTTTTTGCGGTATGAACGCTTGACCACCTGTGGGTATATTATACACCAGTGTGAAGGCAAATTACACACCCAATCAAATGTTATGTGAAATGGATCTATGGTTTCGAAGATGTAGGCAACAGAAGGGAGTGAGTACTCCAAGGACCAAACAGTCGCCAGCCACCACTTCTGCAGGCCTTTGCGCTCTGACCTCTGGATGCAATAGGCGTAGCTGTCGGTATATTAAATACGCTTACAGACACAGACGGACTAATGACTCGAAGGCAATATTCATATACATGTAGAATTAGTATATAAGGATATTGACAAAATACTCGTGATTTGTACGATTTGTCAAAAGTATACCACTTAATTCTCAGCTACCAAGAGAGGAAACGGAGCTACTCTTCTGGCAGGCAAAAATGTTAGTCAAATGCTCTGTAGATACCTGTAAGATTAAACGAGACTTACCTGGAAGTTGATCTTTGAGATGCGTCCTGTCACACGGTAAACTGATCAGAGATCACGTGAGTTGCGCGAGCATACGCTGAATTGGTATTTCAAATTTCTGACTGGTTACTAGCTAACATGCAGCGTAATACAAAACAGCACGAAATAAAGTCTGTTTGATAGAAGTTTGTTAGAAGCAGGCCCATTAGCACATAACACAATAATAGGTTGCTGCATTTCTTATACAGATCTTGAGTTCTCTTCAAGTATTCCGATAACACAGTCACAATGCAAATCCTCCGATCAGGAGCATGCCTAAAACACAATTTCCTGGCTGGGTGTGTATCAGGAGATCCCCAGTTGTAAGCTTCACAAATGAATTAGTCCTAATCATATTACGAAAGTCAAGGTAACATAATGTTTGCATTTATTGTCCAGAAAGCAATGTTTAACAACACTGTCAGTTTTAAAATCAGATTCTTAATTGATATGAACTTAACTGGAGATAATGATGTAAGAAACAAAAGAACCCTCTCTGGGTGCCAGGTTGTGACATTACTTGGCAGTGCTGACCTAAGGTTCAAAACATCTGTCATAAAACGAGTGATTACAGGGAAAGTCCCAACTGGCTTCCCGTTAACAATAATCATAGTGGTGACCGATCACTAGTAATAGCACTATACTGTAATCCATCATGAAATAATGAAGTTAAAAATACAATCACGTCCTTCACATCTGGCCAAAATGCATCACACTTCCGTTGATTTGAAAACTAGGTCCATCGACTGATGCAACCATGATTCTCTCCAGTATGCTGATATAATCTCTGTAGCTTGTTGCGAAACCCCAATCTCAGTGAATGGTTTCCCTTACAGCAGACAAGCTACAAGTCTCATTCGTGGGAGATGAGTCAGTCTGTCCTTCCAAGGATGTGGAATTACATCTGCTGATCTGGTTAAAACAATAGGAAAATCAATTAGCATGTTAGTCACTTTGGAGAACCAATATTGTGTTGACGACAGTGGAGAGATGAGAATCCCAGTAGCATTTTCCTGTTGCATTTTCTGTAAGATTTTTTCTATTAATGAAAAATGTGGAAATGCATAGGTCAGTGAGAAATTCTCCCATATCTGCAAAAGAGCATCTACTACCATAGCTTTGGGATTAGGGTGCTAAGAAAAATAATTGACAACTTGACTGTTAAAGCGGGATGCAAATAAGTCTACCTCGGGGTAGCCAAAAATATCAACAATTTTATGAAAGATATTAGCGTCAAGTTTCCATTCGATATTATCTGTCATGTTTCTGCTTTCCCAATCTGCTTCCTGGCTGCCTCCAGGCAAAAGTGTTGCAGGCAATCTTATGTTCTTATTGCAACAAAAAGGGCTATTTCTCTGGCTATGTAATTACAAGCTTTCGTTTTACTCCGTGTGTTGTTTACATATGTTACTGCAGTACTGTTGTCCATTTGGATAACAACGTGGCAGTCAGAAACAGATTTACAGAATGTCTGTAACGTTAGTAAAGCGGAGGATAGCGCAAGAACATTTATGTGAGGAATAGCTTCTAAAGTGGTCCATCTACCATAGATATCTCTACTTACACCGCTCCACCATTTTTTTCGAGTCATTTAACTTTAGAATTAATGTTAATTCTGACATGCTTGCTTTAATTTGAATGCCTTTTCAAGAGTAAGTCTTACAGTCATATCCTTGGAGTTTAAAATGAAACCCAAATGTACTTGTATCTGTGCCGGCTCTAACACAGACTTGACAGGGTGAACCTGCCTCAATAGATCTATGTACAGTCACAGCTACATTGCCTCTGGAGGATTGTAATGTTTCTCCCAACAAGAAGGCATCAGCAATGACATTAGTACTTAAGTACCCTTGTTTACGAAGATTACTGAAAAATACCCGGGCTTTTTTGGTGAACTTTCTGGGCGCCGAACAAAGGCCATTTGGCAAAGCGCAATACTGTGTGTCTTCCCATTTAAATATTAAATATTTCCTGAAATCCTGATGGACAGGTACTGCATAGTGTGGGTCTTTCCCATCAATTAGTGCCGTGTAACAATTTTCAAACATCAGAATGATTGCTGTTTGTAAAATTTCCATTTTAAAATATATGTAGAATACATCAGAATGCAAGCTTTTGATGTCTAAAATTACCCGCGTAGAGACCATTCAATTTCATGGACACTCTCTCTATTTTATTAGGTATGGCTTTGTACACACTAGGCACAATTTTTTATTCCTGTAGTGTTTGGAATTCAAGTTTAACTCCAGATACGCCATCTAAAATGTTTTTATCAGAAGTAAGATGTCTCCATACAGGTAAACACTTTCTTAGTTGCCCAGTTGTGAAAGGTTTTCACCAAATTAGGCCAGGTAGTTTTCACAGACTCTATGAATGAGGACCAAACATGGCACTTACATACCATTGATTACTTCTGGTCTGTTTTTGCTCGACCATACTCTCCCTTTGTATGTGGTTGTCTTTTGGCCATTTGTCGTTCTCTGTCAAGGTAACTGTGATCTGGACGACTGCCTAAAATGGGCCGACTGCGGCCTGAAAAGTTTCCACGATTATATGTTCCACCGTAAGTGACACTGGCCACCACTCAATTTGTTTCATTTATGTCTTTCACTCACTTTCCGAGATCATTCCCAAACAGCAAGTTTGGGTCGGGTTCCTCAACATGACCACTGGAACACAAAAGCTTGAATTTGTTGTCCAAGTGTGACTTTATACAATCCCGGTGCCTTTTTGCCAGTTCTTGATGTGCACTACCAAGTAAGATTAGTGCATCCATTGCACTGTTCTTATGTTTCCAGTGTCGGAAGAATTTCGCAACATGCAGGTAACGGCACGGCCGCTTTGTTAATCTGCTGTGTGTTTTTTTGGAACTTCATGTCCACAGGCCTAATCTCAGGAATTTTGAGGAGATTTGTACTTGACGACTTGAACTTTTTCCACATCTGCCGACGCTAACATGTTTCCAGTTCCAGCAACCACATCGATTTGCTTTTCACCATTTCCACTTTGGCGGTCGTTGCTATGACAACCGGACTCTTCATCTTGACCTGGATTGATCGGCGTTAATTTTGAAACTTTTGTCGAAATATCTAAATTATTTACCGCCGCAGTGCTGGCAATTTTGCCTTTTTCCCGTTCTTTTAGGCCCCATTTTAGTTTTCTTTCCGGTCAGATTTTTCTCCCGAACGGATCCACTCGTGCCAGTTACCGTGACGCTCGGGCCGAATACTTCCTCGGCGAGGTCAAATGATCTGTCTGATTTGTTTTCGGTCATCAGACCAGTAAGTTTTGACTTATGAAAGTTGTACATTTGTACACTATCCACATTCACAATGATTGATCAGTGTTTTCATTTCCGAATTTCATCGGATGACAGCAGATTACTACTAAGCTGATCGCTAAGCTATTTACAGCTTACAAGGTATGTTCTCTATGAATTATGGGTATTCTCAAGAATCTCATGTGATCTGCTGATTACGCCTGGAGTGTGACTGGAGCCTTCACTTATATTCAGAATTTGATATACATTTACACACATACGGGACACCACATTTGTAGGAGGTATGCGAGATGCAAATCACCCATATGATGCATAACAAAATCATTCCGGCATTTCTATGAGTTAGATTTATTTCGACACAGCACCAGAGTCATTCTTTCTTTAATGCAATGAATATGTGTAGGAAAAAGACGCGAGTGAATATTCATGCATGAAAGCGGACGACTTGAACCTCACCTTTAGTGACATAAATGAAGGTCATTTATCAGCAAATTTACCACTGCCTTTTGCTGACTCGTTGTAGATACTGGTATAATATATAATATTCTTTCAGAGTGACTGCATGGAGTGCCAGTCGCAAGATCGCGATGTTAACTATCTTAAGTCAGACCTAAACTTAATTTCCCAACATCTTACTAACCGGAGTTTACTGCACTACAATTGTTACTTGCCTTAGGCACGTTTATTTTAATACTTTGACTTGCGTTGTACTTTCAAAACAAAGTGGGAAATTGTAACGAAAGTTCAAAAAGAAGTCAAATAATTATACTGCAAGCCAAGACTAAGTGTACTTAGCGTCGTGCTCATGGGGTCTAGGGTCAGTATAAGTCATATACGGCTGAACCGCCATGGTTCATACAGACTTCTTACATTGAATACTATACATACTCTATGAAAAAATTATTATGGCTTGCTGTATCATGGCAAACATAAGCTAGTACTGTATCTGTAGCGCTCATTAAACGTTCACGTGCTGTTGCACAAAATATGATGTACTACTATAACGTGGCAAGCACTGTAGTGTTATGTTCACATAGTAATATCCCACGTTGATTTAGGCATAAGACAAGTATATTCTGTGCCTTGCAGTTTATCTTAAAACATATGGGTGTCCTCCGTCCATTCGTCCGTCCGCCTGGGTTCTTCCGTACACACTTCCGGCCATTCCTCCGTCCACCTGGGTTCATCCATACACACGTCCGTCCATTCGTCCGTCCACCTGGGTTCTCCCGTACTCACGTCCGTCCTTTCGTTCACCGTCCAAACTGTCCTTCAGATCGTCCGTCCTTGCGTCTATCCCAGTATTCCTAGTAGTATAACCATACTTCACAAAATCTGTCTTGCCGTTCGTCGATTTTTCCCCTATACTCTGTGTTTCATACTCCCAGCTGTACCTCTAAAACAAATACTCATATAACATGGGACTTGTTTCAACAGATATTGGAAACGCCTGGTAGGATTTGAACTCGTATCTTCTAACATCTGGTGGCCTCACTACATGTTTTTTAACTAAACTTTCTCCAATAACTTTGAATTAAGATACCTGGTTGCCTGTACTGGATTTGAACTCCTTGCTCATAAGATTTTTAAACCGCTGTAGGGAAAGCAAATCTAATGTCTTGCAGGTAACCGCATAGCACTAAATCCCAAATGACCTTTTCCTAGAAATCTATTCCACATGAAAGTGTTTACATTCTTTTTGTATTCCTGGTGATTCCGTGTTTAACGTTCCCACCAAACGAGACTTGTTAGACTTTGCAACTTAAAGGTTTATAATTGACAGTGAAAAGGTGCTAATCCAATCAAATCTTTTAGAAGTGACACTGAAAAGTTGCTAATCCAAATAAATTTTTGCAATTATTTCAGAATAGTTCATATAGGGCTTATTGCCTTTCGCAAACTGACAAAATATCAGCATAAGCATGCTAGAGTTCGGAAACTGAATAATGAGGGTCGCTTTTTTACCATTTCAAAATTTAGAATAACTTCAACACTGTGAAACTATTTTCTGAAAGGAAATAACTTGAGATATTATTGGTAAATAAAGAAAATATGATTTGATAAGTGCATAACATGGATTTCTTGTCACAAATTTACTGATTTAAGCCTTGTGTCTCAAGGTTAGATTCACTGTTAAACACGAAGCAAAGATGCATTCAACATACCGGTACCCTCTTTATCCTCAAGTTACAGTATATATTCTTCTTACCACGGCTATACATACAAGGGCACTGAACGCATTGTAATCACAAAAAAATGTATTAAACCAATCGATTGTGTATCGATATTACTCCGGGTGGAAAAGGTGCTATAACAAAGCAAGAACCGGTTTGCTTTTAAACACCAGTTGGTGACCGAATAATGTGACATTGTGCAGTTATTGATCCGATCAGTGCACGAGATTGCCTCATGCACGAAAACTGACACTACTTATCAACCGCACAGCTCCTAACTCGACACGGAAGAATTACTTGCAACCACGAGCGTCGTGATAGCTTGGGGTCAGTCCGATAAAATAAATGTATATCCGACACTATACTTATTTATTTATTTATTTGCTTGGTGTTTTACGTCGTACTCAAGAATAGTTCACTCCTACGACGGCGGCCAGCATTATGGTGGGAGGAAACCGGGCAAAGCCCGGAGGATACCCACGACCATCCGCAGGTTGCTGGCAGACCTTCCCACGTATGGCCGGAGAGGAAGCCAGAATGATCTGGACTTGAACTCACAGCGAACGCATTGGTGTGAGGCTTCTGGGTCATTGGGCTGAGATAGCGTGCTAACCGACTGAGCCACGGAGGCCCCTCCCGGCGCCAAATAAGCAAAACTTACGCACGGATGAAGCTGTTTTTTCTCAGCTCGATACGGTCCACGTAATGAATTTTGAATTTTTAAATTTTCATTAAAATCAGACAATATCTGAAGCTGTTATTGCATGTCCCACAAGAATAAAGAAAATATCTAAATACACAACATTAGAGACTACACCATAGAGAGTAAATCCAGAAAAGCGCCGGCAGTGTGATTGTCGGCAAATCGCCACACGTTAATTAACGGTGAAATCCAGCCTCTTGTCCAGTTTCTTCAGTTAGGCTTTATTCCACCTCTCCACGTAAGTGTTTAAGAAGTCCTAACTGACACGTCCCCTGGCACCAAGACGTAAGCAAACTTAGGTAAAAAAGTGCACTGATCTTAAAACGTATGTACGGATCGGGTTAACCCATTATCTTGATCATTATCATTATCTTAATCAGTATCATTATCTTGATAAGTTTTTGACCTTGCTCAAAATATTTGTGACCAAAGTTCTGGACAATGAAGGATACTTGGAAAGGATTTCTAAAGTGGAGATTATGGTTTTCAGGAAAATGAAGTAAGTTGTGCCAGGAAAAGAATAAAAAGCAGGCATATTTTATATTAATAACCACTATGTTTTATTCTGTTCATGCTTTTTGTGTATGGTCTGGAATGTCGTTATCGATAAACATGCAGAGAACAGGGGACCAGCCTTTGGGACTCTTCAACCTAAGGAGTTATAATGACAGTTGTTGACGTCATGACAGCAAGGTACTAAATTCCCAAACTGAACCCTGGGCCCTTAGGAAAACTGTTTAGTTTAAAGTCATTTTTTGCGCCCCAAGAAGAAAGCGGAGGAACTTCTCTGTACATTCATATGTAATAGACATCCTAAGCTTTATATTAAGAGATAAAAAGCAATCAATTCTTGTGTCCTTTAATCCGAACTTCACCATGTTAAACACATGTTAACTATCATATTAATCTATACATCGACAACACTGTGACAACGCCTTTATGTGATCCAAGTGGGATTTGATCAAGTGTACACTATCACACGTGCATGGTCAGTAACACTATAACAAGCATATAGGTACACGACTCACAAGAGGAAATGTAAACTTTTAAGTGTGCATTGTACAAAAAACTTGAAGCTCTTAAACACGTTCAACAAACAAGAACGCACGAGTATGAAAAACATATCGGAATTAAAGCAGCAAGAACATTCAATACATTTAGTATATATTTCATATTTGGTTGTAAGTAATTCAGTAAATATCACGATTTGTAAATAGTTCACAGATCATCGTGAATAACAAGAGTTGCACAGTTAACAGAATAATAACAAAAAGTACAACAAATACAGGTATCTAAAATATATATTTTCATAAACGTATAAAAAAGTATCCAATAACGTCACTTAAAACAACATGATGCAAAACACTTTTCCTCAATATTCAGCAATTTCAATCATTAAAAAGATATATGTGTAATCTATCATTATTCATTTCAGTATGATTATGTGTATTCACCTGATGTGGTTATCAATTTGACGTCAGCAAGAGCAAGTAGGGACTAAGTGAACCACAATCAACGATACTGGAGCCAAAGTTATGAGAAAATGAAAGAGCCGAGTTTCACCAATCCTAATTCGGCCCCATATCGGTCGATGAGCCATTCATGTGTGGTCAGGAGTTTTATATTAGGTAGTCAGGGATACAAATTCGATGCTGAGTGGCTTACAATGGGGATAGGACTTTCTGAGTTAAATCCTTCAGCCTTTGTACACTACCGATACCTAAAAAATTCAGCTTGGCTTTGGCTTAGACTGAATTTGTCATGATTCTGTAGCCCTAAAAACTATCAAGGCACTTTACTTTTACATGTTTCCTTTCCGCTCTTCACAAGTCGGTTTGTTCCCCCGTTACCTTGATCTGAAGTTCTCTCACCGACTGGTGCACGGTTTGGAGAGTGTCCGTAAGTCTCGCCTCTAGGGTTTCTAAGCGGCGGGACATGCGGACAATTTGATGTGAGATATCGTCCTCGTCAACACTGCCGTCCACGCTGATGTTGACCATCGGTACCTCGACGTACCAACGTTCCTGCACTTGCGCTTGCAAATCGTCCGCGTCTCCACTGTCGTCGGAACCCGGAGACGCCCGTGCGGTATATCCGTCTTCCGGCTGAAGAATATCTCCTTTCTTAATACGGATATGGCTAAAGAGGGAAGCTGACCAAGGGAGCATTGTTTCAATTTCCAGCCCGAGTCTCACGGAATCCACCCTCCAGGTGACAGTTTGGTTCACTCTGATGTTTTGATAAGAGTCATTCATCATGGCAATAAGCACGTTAAGCAAGATAATTGTTGTGAGGATAACGTACAATATATGGAAGACTTTTAGCGGAACGCTGCTTCTGCCAGCTGCGGATAAACCGGCCTGTACATCCCCCTCGAACAGCCAGTCCATTCCCAACATGGTGTTAAACGTGGTGAAGACGGTGTCTAAGGCGTTGGGATAGAGGCTAGCCACTCCGTCCGACACCTGGAACAACACGTGGAAGGCAAAGGAAAATGCCAAAAGGATGAATACGTAGACAAAAATGAACCGAAATACATCTCGGACTATCATAAGCTGGAGCATCTTCCAAAAGTAGTGCACGGCTTTGAATCCCCGCGTGAAAGAAATACTGAAGAGCCAACCAATGAGAAGAGACACGGCCAAGACGTAATCGTGGTGCAGGAACTGGACATGGTACAAAATCACCCAGATGATCACCAATATCGCGTAGCTGACCCCGGTCACGATAGGGAAGTAACTACTCACCATCGTTTGGAACGCCACGAGACCTCTCTGTCCCTTGACCAACTGGGAACGTCGCGAAAAGTCACTTGTTAACGTGTACCGAAACAGCAAGTACAGCATGTACAGCAGAATAATCCCTGGCTCAATAGGCACCACCACGTACATGGCTATTTGGATACTGTACAAACCTGGTGCGTTTTGTCTCTGCTGCGACAACAGCGTTATGGTGATGGCGCTGAACGCTGCCATGTAAAGCAAGTGCAATATCATCAACATAGTATAGGTCCACGCACAGATTCCTCCGTAGATTTTCTCTACCTGTCTAAGCGTGGGAATATCAAATGTCTGTCCCGCCTTGTGTGGATCCTCCATGCTAACTAGCCATTCCATACAGGACACCGACGGACTTATTTTGTTTGAACCTCGGCCACTTGTAGAAGGGTTGCTTGTCTGAGGCGTCAAGTGTGTGATATCCATTCGTGCTTTCCCATTCTTTGAAGTGAAATTCACATATGGCATCATAAGAATCTTGCTCAGAACATGTTTGGCGCCGAATCTAGAGGCCAAAGTCAGCACGCACAGGCCATCTTCATTGAGTATACCGGCCGTCAGATGATGGACGACTTTCCTTTTGATGTGACGGTACATGTGCTTGTCGTCGTCAGGATAGATTATCTCCTTGCAGAGACACCACCACCGCACCAGCTCCTCGAACAAAACATCCATCACGTCCAAGTACTGCTTAGTATTTTCTGCATCGTTCACCGTAGAGATGGTAAGGAGATGGAACACAGTGTTACCATCCTTGTCCTGAGCTGATAGGTCAGCCCCGAATCGTATAAGATGTTTCGTGGTTGGTGCAAATCCCTGAAGAGCAGCTAAGTGGAGAACTGTCTCTCTGTTGTTGTTACGCTCATTAATGTCGGCGTCCCGCGTCATAGTTTCGAAGATATCCAGCATTGTGTCCAACACTTCGGGATGATTGGGTCGCACGGCGGAATGCAAAGGGGTATTCCCTTCGGAGTTTTTCTGTTTGAAACTCAAACCTCGGAATTCCCACAGAACTTCACAACTGGCGTTAGCAGCTGCTTCGTGCAGGGCTGTGTTTCCGTTCGCGTCTTGTTCATGAAGAGAGTCCCAAGCGTGAGTCTTGATCATGTAATCCATCAACATGGCCACTGAGGACGGTCGCGTGTTCGCAGATCTGGCCATGACGTGGAGAGCTGTGTCGCCTCTGGAGTTCTTGATGTTGGCCTTAGCTTTACATTCCAACAACACAGAAATGCAATCCGAATGGCCGTGCAAACAGGCGATGTGCAGTGGAGTATCGCCCGCCTTGTTCTGGCGATCGATTCCCACCTGTTGGTGAAAACTTTTAATCACATCGTCGTGGTCGTTGATGGCCGCATGATGGAGAATGGTGTTTCCAGCAGGGTCGGTTTCAGTTGGATCTAATCCTAGTGATATAAGAAACTTTACCTTTTCTGTTGCACCGAGCGAGGCTCCAATGCACAATGGTGGTTTCCTCGTAAGTCTGCTCGCCACTGAAGCCGAAGCACATTTATCTCCTAAAAACCTGACAAGTGTGACGAGGGTGTCATTGTCCTCACTGTTGATAGCGTAATGCCAGGCTCCGTGGCCTTCGTGATTCTTATGCGTGACTTTGGCCCCTCTATTCAACAATAATTCGACGGTGTCAGCGTTGCCGAATTTGGCGGCCAAAGTCAACGGCGTATCACCGCGCTCGTCTTGTTTATCGAGGCTAGCCTTGAAGTCTAAGAGAACTCTGGCCACGGCAATGTGTCCTTCTCGAGCGGCCTGCATCAGAGGACTTTCTCCGCCGCGGATCTCCATGTTGGCATCCGCTCCGTTTTCCAGCAGAATTTTGACAATGTTAGTATAGCCCAATGCCGATGCCAAGATAATTGGGGCAACCAAACCGACTTTCCTAACCTGATTAACGTTTGCTTTGCCTTCAGTGGCTAAAAGTTTCACTGCATGAGGGTGATTGTATCTGGTAGCCCAGTAGAGAGCAGTGGATCCTTTATCATTTTCAATGTTTGCCATGGCCCCATTGGCTATGAGAGTGCGGATCACATCCACATGTCCCCACCGAGATGCCCACAGTAACGCTGTGTCGTTTTTACTGTTGAGATGATTCACAGATATGCCATGCTGGAGGTACAGGTTCACTAGCTCCACAAAACCTTGAAAGGCGGCAATGTGGAAAGGCGTAAATGTCCTAGGTCGCTGGCCTACGATCTCCATCGCCGTCTCGTGCATCATGAGACGGTCCTTTGCGCCCGGATGTGTCGTCTGCTCGAGTACCTGTCGAGCCAGATTTACATTGTTTTTCAGTGTCAGTAAGTGCAGGGTGTTCCGAGCGGCCATATTACCTTTGACTTCCACTTCAAACTCCTGCGTCTGTAAGGAAGGGTGCCCGTGTCGAATGAGGCATCCAGCTGACGCCTTGGAGCCCTTGTCGATGGCGTAATGAAAAGCGTTCATTCTGTGGGAAGTCAACATGAAATCCTCAGTGCCCGTTATTCCCCTGGAACGCAACTCCATGACAATCTGCTTGACCATTTCTACATTGTCTGCTTTAATTGCCTCCAACAACTTATCCCGTATTTCGATTCCAGCCTTCTGTTCTGCTTGAATAGGCGTTTCCTCGCTGCTTTCAAAGGCCGCATTTTGGATACCAGACGAAGACCCAGATATACTGTTGGTCACGGATTCCGACATAATTGCCGCTATTCTCTGATGTTTCCTTTCTGCTTTTCTCTTCTGAAAACAAAAGCAAAAGCTACACACATATCCAGTCGGTTAGTCGTGTGTTAAATGCCGGCAAACAGTGTGTTTACGTTTATGCTAAATACGAGTGCAGTTCTTTCATTTGGATGACATAGAGTTAAGCCATATGCACTGATTCTTTCATCAGCGTCACTTGCAACATAAAATTACTTGTTTCTTTACATGTTACACTTTTGTTTGGTTACAGGGAAGTTAAGCTATTTATTTGTTTCATCCTTCAACGTCAAACAGCCCGCCGGACATACAAGCTATTTCAGGAGGGAGGGGGTGTGTTTTTATTATGTTTTGCCTTACCTCTCGGATTTCTCTAAGGACAACGTAGTCGCCATCCGTGGAGGTTTCCCCTGGCAGGACCGGCGCTGCCCTGGGGGTCAGTCCAGTCACGCGCCGCCTCAGCACCCTCCACCGGGACCGGGGTCGCTCCATGCTTTAACCTGATCTTACCGGCGCTGTAAACTGTAACGTAAAATAAAACAGGCTTGTACCTTTATGGATGAAATCAAAAGAGCTATTAGGCTACACCATATTCCATGTATAACACTGATCTGAAGACTTCACAAATCATGTAAAGGCTATGTATACTGAAGAAGGTTAACAGAGTAAACTCAGAGGTCTGAGATGTTCGGACCACTATTCAGGTTAAAGAAATTTATTGATGTAATGATTTATTGATTTCTTGATTGATTTACTTATTGAACTGTTGTTTAATTATTACACTACACTTGGGATTGTTCAGTTCTACAGCCTACGATAGCGTCCTGGTCAGCTGTGTATGGGTGTATAGAAGACACAGAAGGGGCCGGGCGGAACCGTCCGGTAAAGTTTAAAAAAATACAGCATCATAAACAGTACAAAAGTTTATGGAAGAGTTTTGAACAAAACTTAAATTTGTCTACTCACCAGCAAGTGTTATCCTCTACTCTGTAGGTCGCTTTTTCTCTTTTCCTGTTCCCAGACGTCAATGCATGTATAACCCCTCCAGCTCAAATACACACCAGTGGAGGTGTACATAGTCCCAACGAAACGAGGTTACTAACAAACAACCCGCACTAGTTTATTCCCTATAGATATGCTGAACGTTGTGATATCCAAAGGTATAGGTTGAATGGCTTATAAGGCTTATAGCGCTCAGCCATGCTCGCTTAGGATTAAAAAAGATCTCTAAACCGGTTCGCGGAAGATATTCAGGTCACTTTTGGATAGGTTTAAACCTGCCACCAACAGCCCAGCTCAATGAACCAGAACTGTCCTACTAGATTAGACACGACGTTAAAGGAACAGAGATAGTGTAGATTGTAGAAGTTAAAGGAACAGAGGTAGTGTAGATTGGGAATAAATCCCACCCCGGTAATTGATAGAACGTCAGTTTCTTCTTTCACTCAGTCGGTCGTGACGCAAGGGAAATAAAGATTTTATTCTATAAATTTATTTAGAACTGGCCTGCCTTGCCAAGACGGTCTGATACGCAGGTATTAAAATAAGTGTATGGTTTCCAGTCATTGTACATGTCAAACGTGATAGACGCGACTACCCTTTATGTACTCAGGCACACCACCCCGGTCCGAAATAGAGGTAGTTAAAGTGAAACTAGTGCATACACTCATATGGGCATGTACAATGTGCTTGATTGCACATATACAATCACCAGTCTTCTGTAACATCAGGAAGCCGCAGCATTGCCGATGTGGCATAAACATTCATTAAAAGTCTTCTTTTCCATTCAGTTTGTCGTTCGATATGGTTTCGGCCAGGGTAAAACCGTACTTACTGTATAACGAGGTACACTATGTGTTGGAACGTGACATCCATGTAATAGCTACATGAGAAAGATGTAAGCCCAAACAGCTTCTATTCATGAATGCATGAATGTCAGCCAGCTTGTGCAAAAGGTAATGTAGAGTCTCCTTTCTGGGTTCAACAATGGCTTACATTATATTACAAATGAAATTTTTACACTTTGTCACAAGTTTATAGCTCGTGTTAAATTATCCTGCTTTCTTTCTTTTTTTATTTGTCACAAGTTTATACCTCGTGTTAAATTATCCTGCTTTCTTTCTTTTTTATTTATTTTTTTATTTAATAGTTTATCTGATGTGTGACTTACAGCTTAACACCATATTATTTGAAGACAAGACTACCCAAACAGCCACAGGTGTGCCACAAAGACCCCACAGGCTGACACCAGTGGAATCCTTAAAATTCAATGTCCATGACTAGATTTGATCCCGTACCTCGTGTGTCCTAGATAATGGAAGGTAAACACCTTTATCACTCGGCCATAGTGCGCTCCATATTTTCACTTATAATACGTACGGCTCATGTGGGAAGAAATTCCTCTCACTTCGCGAAGTACGTTAAAAACCTCTTAAGGGTCTTGGGAGGAAACCTCGCCAGGGAACGCGACCTCTTCAGGCATCAGGGTTGGAAGAAACCGGGGTGGCTAACCAAGTACGCGACCTCTTCTGGGATCCAGGGCGGAGGAAACCCGGGTGACTCTCCAGGGATCAGGGATGGAGGAAACCCTGGAGACTCTCCAGGAATCAGGGATGGAGGAAACCAGGGTGAATCTCCAGGCACGCGACCTCTTCATGGATCGGGGGTGGAGGAAACCCTGATGACTCGCTTGGTACACGACCCTCTGCAGGGATGAGGGGGGGGGAGTGAAAAACGGTGACTCGCCAGGTACGGGACCTTTTCAGGAATCAGTAGTGGAAGAAACCAGAGTGACTCTCCGGTCGCGCGACCTCAGAGATGGAGGAAACCATGGTGACTCACAGGGTACGTGACCTCCAGGATCCGGGGTGGAGGTGACCACGGTGACTTCACCTGGCACGCGACTTCTTCAGGGATCGGGGTGGAAGAAATCACCAGCGCCCAGTCAAGGCGGTCAGAAGTCACAGATGGCGATTTCTGTGCAAAGTTGCAGATCGACGAGGAATTCACCCTGTCAGTGGGTTATTTATGACCTGGGCCCGGTTTCATGAAGCATACTTAGTGCTAAGTAGCCCTTAGCTAAGTGCACTTCTAATCTCTATAACGTAAGTTGTCGTGGAAGTTAAGCGAATACTTAGTTAAGTGTGCTTCATGAAACTGGGGCCTGATACAAATATCTAGCTGCCTTCTTGTGTCAACTATGGACGTTTTACTCCCTGGGACAGTTGGACCTGCCAGGTAAACGTTTACAGATGATACAAGACAGGTACGATCGTGCTTACTCCGATAAGAACCCAACTTTCTGAGCTCTTTTATGGCTAGTGTTTCGGAGGAAAAACAATACACGCATGCAAAACAAGACAGAAAGCCTTTGTTGCTTATCACATATTAAGAGTGAGTGGTCTTTATTACGTTATCAACGGGAGTAGCACCAGCAAAATGTGGATATCCTTAGGTAGGCTTATACACGTATATAAGTGCACAGAACAGACACACAGAACTCTGGTCCTAATCTACGGTAACAGTTGACCAAGTGCTTTATATACAGCTCTGGGAAAGATGTCAATAAAGATGGCTGATTTGAGGGGTCTAGCCGAAATATCGACACATGTTATGTTTATGCTTAAGCTAAATACGACAGTTCTTTCATTTGGTTGACGTGGCATTAAGCCATATTCACCCATTCTTTCACCAGCGTCACTACACTTCCGAATTACATAGAGCTAATTTCATTAGGCCCTTTTCTACCTCTGGCAGTATCAAGATCTGCAAGATTTTTTTCTTTATATAAGGCTTCTTAAAAATACTTAAAACCTATGTTTCTGGCTGTTGGAATAAGGTTACAATTGTCTCACCATAAGATTTCCCAGTTGTTCACAAGTCTAATCCCTATACAAGATCAAAGAGTACGACACAACTGTTTTTACCTCCGCAAAAAAGCCAAGAACAAATATCAACAATCGGTTGCGTTTCACAACCGGCATAACTTTACCAATCTCGATCGCTTAATCATTTACACAAAAGCCTTTGTGGGACATTCTTCGGCAGAAAACTCTACGGCCAAAAGTTTTTTCAAATCTGGCAAACGTCTCCGTGTGCCATCATGAATCCACATCCCAAGCCCCCATCCCCCGCCTCCCTACTCCCAACCCCTCGGGGTCCTGTATTCAGTTTACAAGCTAGTCCATGTACAAATATAACTTCAACATAAAAGTTTGAGATTAAATGTACACAAATTGAGAGGACCAGCCTAAACTTTCAATGTACATTTATACAGTCCTTTACAGTTGAGTATACATGTATAAACAAATCATAAACACCTGCCATCAGCTCATAATATACAAGTCTTGGACAACCATCCGCCATAGCCATCCATCCGTCTTAGTCACGTCCGGAAGACAGTAATACCTGCTGTCCTATATTAGATGACTTCTTACCGAGAACGGTTCATAACGGCTACTGGGTCGGTTTTTACTACTTCACACAATGTTAAAAGTTTGCACATGTAAATGTTACCACAGGACGCATAGTGATTCAGCATACTGTGTTTTTCTTTTCTTTTTTTTTTTTGTTTGGAGGGGGATGTGGAAGCGGGACAAACAAACATCAATCAAATATAACTGCAAGTATCAGTTCTATTTATTTCAATTCTACGTTTGAATTAAACTTTTCGTTTGAATCCAAAACCGTATCAACCATTCAGACTGTGCAACGAACTTAATAATTTAGAAAATATTTATAGTCTATCAATCTGCTTTAACATGTGCTTTCAAGTTTCTGCTCTACTCGCGGAATTTTGACATACAATGCGCCAATTTACCATTCCATGTAAAATTCATTCCTCATTTCCATAAAAACTATAGAAGTCACGTAAACATTGTTGGTATGAACAAACCATGGCCCAGTGTTTCTGACAGAGTCTTTGGTCCTTGATCTGGAGATCCTAGTGTTATCAGATACAGTTTTGACCTGTGTATAGCAGCTGTTCACAAAAGTAATTACATACATACATACACACACCGAGAAGCTACAGACACTACAATCATCAGACAAGATCACTGCATGCTGGCTCAGTGTATATGGTAAAGCTGAAAGTCCCTTTAACACACACATCGTGGCCAATCTCAAATTCTACAACTAATATATTGATCTAAGAAAAGAGCAGGTTACAGGTTGTACCAATCCAAGTGCAATGAGTGCTTGTACAAAACATTGCCCTTGTATTTTATACACGTAACTGTACATGGGTCTGAAAAAAAATGCATACATGTACTGCAAGGAAGTTTTTTCTTTGGGTGCGATTACTGAACTTTACAACATCAACGTAGAGATAAAACTTCCAAAACAGAAAACATCATGGTACATGGACACTTCATAAATGTATTATATAATGTTGTCCAGTTGACTGGTATCATCTAGCAGGATTCTGTGCTGCCAATGCCCTTGTATCAAATCATTATCTGTTGTCCATACATCTACATACTAGGATTATGATAAATATAATACTGGGGAAGTGTGAGGAGCACAAGCGCTAATTACCTGATTAGATATGATTCAAAGTAATTCAAACACTTTCAACTGCTTGTATTTTCAGTTGTGACAGACAACTCTGAAAATGACTGTTTGTGGGTAAGTCACTTGGTTGGTAACATTTCTGACATATTTTCTTTCAACATTGGCCACTCACTTACCAATGGGCTGAGCGCAAGACCACGGGGGTTGATTGCAGGATGTTACAGCTATGGTCAATTCGTCTTGTTTTCTTTTTATTTAAGTGATTAATGAGTGTTTTGGGACAATCTCCAGGCTATTTTACTTTTTACACGACAGTTAAGCTGGGATAAAAACTAAGCAGAGAGACCTCAGCCGAAAGCACCCTTACAGAACAACTTGAAAGTCACACAGTTCATAAGCTTCTATACTTTGTATGGCACTGTGCACTGTCTATGGCTTGCTGAGTTAGCCACATGTCATAAGACCACAGAGATTTGGGCAGTACTGTGACAATGACTCACTGCCCTAAGGCTTCAACTCAACATTGTACAACTCAACCGACATTAATTATCAATTAAGCTCCAGAGCAGTTGTAATATTAATTACACATCCACAGGATGTTTTGCACTGGAAGGAGACAGTGAGTGAAATTCTGCACCTTTTAAATTGAATTTTTGAGACAAAATTTGTCCACTTGGTTGATTTAAGAGCTTCACAAAAAGTGTAACTTTATCAGTCTACACAGAATAATGCCCTCAAAAAATGCTTGATTCAATTTCTTGCAAAATATGCAAAAAGCCTGAAGGTGTACATTGATATAACATATTTCCCACTATGGCATGGACATTCAAATTCAATCTTAGCATGTCTGTCCTTCCACATCAGTTGTCCCGAAATCATGTACCCAAATTGTAACACATGCTCCATCGTGTTGTCATAGGAGCAAACAAGCTGTGAGCTAGCTCATTATTTGAAAGGTTACACTGGAACTCTTTGTCACTAGATTTTTCAACCATTTTCTATAATGTACACAGATAATTTTTTACCAAATGTGTGAACATGGGTAACCAACATAATCTGATGTTCGGACAGAAAAGTAGACGTGCTACCTGTGTGATGAATGATATCTGCGCTAGCATCACTGAAAACTGTATATGGCCTTTCTACATTCAACAACAGTCTAAAAATGTACATCATACAGCATGTAAACAAAAGCTGAGTAGTTTTAAAAACAACAACTGCATCTCGTCTTCAAGCGGCACCCATTGATACAAACATGATAAGACTCAACTCAGTTGTAAATCTACTGAGAATCAATTGTTTGATCTCACTAAATCATAGTACACCACCCAAGACTACCATAACCTGGTACAATGTAAATCAAAACTCATCACTAAATACACAATATCAGACAGGTAAGGAGACTTAAAGGGTGGTTTTCAAGTTGCCCCTATCAGAAATGCATCTTTAATGAGCTAGAGAAGGGCCTATACATACAGATACAAGGAAACACTGGCTAAGGCAGGGAGATAGAAACAGCTCATAAATACCAACATGATATCATATTGCATTAAAATAGCACTATTTCACAACATTATACCAGATATGTTTTCATGAAGATTATCGCATTGCGTCAACATAGTTCTTGATAAAGATATACTATTTAGCACATTCATATAGATATATATCTGTAAATATAGTTTATGCTATGATTATATACATCTCGCATATTACAGCAAACATAATCGAGTGCCTTGAAAATCTGTGGATTACATTACATAGGTATGTACATGTATTTTCAAGTTTTTCTCCTGTATGTCTATCACATACTGGGACCTATTGCTTTGCTCTATATTCAACACTGACTACCTGTTATGTTTATGGCCACCCACTACTGTCATAATGAACCCTTAGTCTGTCTTGGCTTCAGCATGTCATTGTACACCCAGGTATCGCCTTCCTTGTGGAAAAACTGGAACGAAAAAAAAAGCATTACAACATATTCCATTATATTACCAGAAAGTTTATACTCTGTGGCTTTATAGCTTGATTTGACTACTGCACCCTGTCTGTATTACTATATCATCACAAATATCTGATTCCACTGTAGTTGGTCTTTCCAAAAGGAACTCTAAACCCCTAACTCTACTCGAAATTAGCCTGGAAAGCACTGCTTTGATCTTGAAAACTTGTCATACATATATCCAAAGTTTTTATTCCACTTTTAGTTATCTTAAGGTTATTTTGCAAATAGAAAATGGGCAGAAGAAAGATAGCCTTGCAAATTACAACTTAGTTGTACATTTACAATTTAATAAAAATTGCAGTAAATTATCTCCCAAAATAACTAGCCTGGTTCTGTTTTTGCGCCTGGGGTAAAACTGTAAAGTAACCTGATGGGAGTGCAAGCTGTGAACCGTAACTTCCAACAAGTGTGACAAACTTACTTTTGTAGGAAATTCTGTGTTAGTCTCTCGTCTGTGTCGCTCCCCTTCCCTCTGGCGGGCTTCCAGCTGTGAAAAAATACAACAGTTCTAGATACATACAAATGGATCTGGTCACAACAATAAAACAACACAATGGTGTGATCCAGCACGTACAAGCAGAGCAGTCACAGATGCCAAGTCTTGAGTATCAATCCCAATGTAATTACAAAGCAAGTATGAATGACCGAACAACTTGCCTGAAATTAAGTGAAGCAAATGGCATGTGATCCACTAAATGAAAAAAATAAGCACTGGGCATGGAAAGCATTTTCATACATGCTAAATTAATGCCACTGCCACTATTTATTTGATTATTTGATTGATGTTTACTATGGTGGGAGGAAACACATGACCATGTGCAGGTTGCTGACAGACTTTCCACGTACAACCATAAAGGAAGCCAGCATCCTGGGCTTGCGCTCACAGCAATTGCATTGGTGAGAGGCACCTTGGTCATTTCGCTACACTAGCACGCTACCTACCTCACAATCACTACAAATGGTGGTTAAATGCCTGCAACACTACAAATCCTCACATGACACAAGAGCTTTTCTTCATTTTTAGAAAGAAATATTTGTATTTCAAATATTCTCTGGAATATCTGTAAATAACTGCTGTATTTGTTACATGCGCCAAGCATCCTTACAAATTTCTTGTGCTCTGTTGCAGTGTTGACATCGCCGACAGCCAGAGCGTTGGTCACATGCTGCCAGAGACGGCGTGATTCAAATTCTCCCTGCTTGTCCAATGGTCTCACTCTCTTCCTGTACACCTTCAAGTCCTGCACATCAATAACCCGAGATTCCTCCTGAAATGATATGGGTGACCCAAGAATTGAACATACCTACACAAAGTACACCTCAGGAAATGATATAGGTGACCTAACATTTGAACATATCTACACAAAGTACACCCCTTGAAATGACACAGATGACCCAACAACTGAACATATCTACACAGAGTACACCTCCTGAAATGACATAGGTGACCCGAGCAACCTAGCCTATACGTAATGCATGTAACACTGGTTTTTCTACATATATATGGAAGAAAAAAAACCATGTTTTTAATGTATGAGGGACATAAATTACCTTCTTTTGCTGAACTACAAAATCAGACCTCCTTTGAACACATACCAGAATATGATGGTGTCTATTGGGGTAATTGGTGTCAGTATTGTAACCTACATTACTTCAACTGTTGACCACAGCGGCCAATTTACACCAACATCATTTCCTCGCATAAATGGAGCCCATGATCTTTTACGATAAAAATCTGTTGTTTAAACTTATTTTTTGTGTATTTCTATAAAATAATAAGGTAGGCTATATACTCACATCAGTGTAGCATAACTCAAACGACTTGTTCCACTCTCCCTGAACTCTGCAAGTGATATTCCCTGATTGGTTGTTCTTAACCTCGGCACTCACTCTGTGAAGCTTTCCTCCATAGAATGGCTATAACAGAAATGATTTAAACACAGGTTACCTTTTAGTATTATGAAGTAAGAGATAAACAAAAATTTGTTTGTAAGTTACAATGAATAATTTTTATTGCTATAGGTAAATGAGGTCATACCGTACCATGTAACCTGTCAGAAATGTATTCAGGCAAATGTTTTTAATTATATTCATTATAACATAACCATCAGAAAAAAATGTTTCTGAAGAAGTTATTTAGAGTAGATGAACAAAAGAGAAAACTGAGGAGCTGAGTGCGTGTCTGCTGAAGTTCCTGACAGATAGACTGTCATTTGTGCTTCTGGATAATTATAACACAAAGTTCTCAAATAATTCAGTCCCAACCCTCAAAACTATTTCTCTCATCCAACTCTACTTGGCCAGAAACCACCAAGAACTAATTGCTGGAAGAGTTATCTACCTTGGTGTGGAATGTGACAGCGGCCTGCAGGTTGGTTTTCAGACAGGTGATGTGTATCTTGTCTCCGAGCTCCACCCAGGGGACAGTGAGAATGGACCGGGCATACACACTGGGCAGCCCAAACACATACTCCTCATCATGCTCTAGTAACCGTAAACTAACTGCAACAAGAATATACATACAAATTGACATGTTAAGGTTAATAAATTCTTACATGTGACACTTTAGGTATGCCAGATGGAATTTTTTATTTATTTATTTGGTTGGTGTTTTATGCCCTACTCAAGA
Source organism: Acanthopleura granulata (assembly GCA_016165875.1). NCBI lineage: Eukaryota > Metazoa > Mollusca > Polyplacophora > Chitonida > Chitonidae > Acanthopleura > Acanthopleura granulata. The sequence continues at coordinate 44,468,880 of JABBOT010000001.1, read as the reverse complement.
ATTTGTTACCTATACGACAGTGGTCAGCATTATAGTGGGAGGAAACCCCACAACCATCTGCAGGTTGCTGGCAGACCTTCCCATATGACACCAGGGGAAGTCAACTTTATGGACATTTTTAATCACTATGAAGTCTTAAATAACTGACTATGGCAAAGTGCCACATTGGTAGTATTTCAGCCTGCCATACATCAGCTGGACAAAGACACTGTATAATGTTCAAAATTTCAGACCATGGTGCTCCAGTTTTAAGTCAAATGAAAAAGTAAATAAGTCTGTTACATAGACTACTAATGGACAGTATATTGTGAGCTTGTAAGAATGGCATTGCCCAGGTTTCTTTCTTTTCGCAGTCTGTCAGACTCTTCATAAAATCTATTCTATGATGACTATATACAGCAGACTTACTTCCCTTGTTATATGCCTTGAAAATGGAAAGGGAAGTTTCCAAGGGTTTGGACATTACTCTGTTCAACATTTTTTCCACTGTAATACTATGTAATACTACCATGTAGATGTATCTACTGCACTGTGACAGATGTCCAGCGCTCTGTCTTACTTACTTTTGCCCACCATGACCAGTCCTATAGACATGCCCATAAACTTGGACTTGGTGTATATAGAGGCATTCATACACATCTGCTTCTCAGGACACTCAAAATAAAAGGCTGAAACTGAAACAGAAAGTCATGATGTATATCTACAAAACTTATCAAACTTATCACTACAAACCATTAGCACAATACCCACAAAGCAGCTGTATTATGATCACTACAAACCAATAATACCTACATAGCAGCTGTATTATGGTCACTACAAACCAATGGCAAGATAATACCCACGTAGCAGCTGTATTATGGTCACTACAAATCATTAGCACAATAATATCACCTAAGTAGCTGTATTATGGTCACTACAAACCAATAGCACGATAATACCCATGTAGCTGCTGTATTACGGTCACTACAAACCAACAACACAATAATACCCACATAGCAGTTGTATTATGGTCACTACAAACCAATAGCACGATAATACCCACATAGCAGCGGTATTATGGTCACTACAAATCATTAGCATGATAATACCCACGAAGTAGCTGTATCATGGTCACTACAAATCAATAGCACCATAATATCAGACTGGTAGATGCCATTTAGAAAGTGAATTTAAGTAACAATACTATCATTTTTAGAGAAGGCTGGTTGTCAAGTGGTCCTGATAGTTGACATGTATTGCTGGCGATTTGGTGTCTGACTCTGAGGGCGATGGCTTGAAACCCAGACAGGTCTCAGCTAAGGTTTAGCACTAGAGCCTGTGCTATGTCGAGGAAGTGTAATCTCTAAAGCCATATAATACTGTTAGACCGGTAATACACATACAGCAGCTGTATTATGGGGGCAATCAATGGCTATAGACAGTCTATGAAAGAGAATCATCTAAAGCTTACATAATGTGCCAGAAGTGTCACGTAACGCCTGCAGAAAAACTGAAAAGGCTCCAAAGCAAGCAAAATAATAAACCTTAATATACATGAGTCAGACATCTGAGCTACCTGACATCGGCCAGACAGTTATCTGTAATAATATATGGTCACACTCACCTGTAAATATACCACTCAAAACCGTTCATCTGAGTTAAATGAACATGTAATTTTACTGGAAGATCAGATATACATACAAACCCACTAATTAAAACCCTTCATCTGAGTTGGTACTAGACAGGGATCTTACTGGGTGGATGATGGGAGACTTGCTCAGCACAGTACGTCAGCTGTACAGTGCTGCTGGAGCTGACTGACACCCGGGACAAGTCCATCTCGGCCTGTTTGCCCATGGCCGCAGGCTTCTCCTCTCTGGTTGCCTTATCCCCCATCCCGCGCAGCTTGTCACTAGGCTTGGACTCCGCCTCGGGTTTGCTTGTCGTCATATGCGGGACTTTCTGCATGGGGTCACATTTCTGAATCTCCTCTGGGGACAGCCGCCAGGAACAGTGAAACGTCTCCCCGATGATAGGGTTGTAAGGCTTTTTAGCCACAGATCCCTGCAAAGCCAGTTGTGCACTTTGAATGACTGCGGCACAGAAGCACATATCATCAATCACTTACCATCATGACTACATCTGTACTCTACTTGCATCTGTGAAGAAGTTTGCATCTGTGACTCGAAAATCTGTCCATCACATTTTTAACATCCTATCTTTAAAGATGTAACGGTCAAACCTTTGACATCCTAACTATTACCATATGCTACATATGTAATTCACCTAACAAGGCAAGACAACATGGACTTATTGTTGTTCACAATTTTGAGGACAATTTCATTCATATAACAGCAGTCTGAATTATGGACTGACCACAGTTTATTAGAACAAAAAACCTCACTTGTCTAGAGATAATTACTAAATAAGAGGAGCAACCAGAAATAACACTTCTTTGGCATCATGGTATTTCGTTTCAAAAATGTTTTTTATTGGCTAAAAGGATAACAGTGAATACCTGTCTGCCTGCATGGAAAGATGTAAGGTACCACTGAAGCACAGCCAGCATACGGCTCTCGGCACATGGTAAATCTGGTATTCTACCAACAAAACACAAAACGGAACACCCAGATATTAGCATTATATGATTAGACACCAGTATTCTGCATTCAGAGCAAGCACATAGAGCAGCACATCATTCACTAATCTTCATCAAACTGAATGATAACCATTTTCAAAACAAACTATCAAAATGCTTGCCTCTTGGGAGACAGGCTAATATAAAAATTTAGCTCAATACATGAAGTACCTCACCATTTAACTTAAAAATGGATTAATTTAATAAAGATGTCAAGGCAGGAGTTTTGTTGTGTACAGTAATTAACAGAGATTTAGGGCAACTATGAAACAGCCCCCTTCTGGTCATGTCCTTAACAACCTGAACTTATTACATGCAGTACCTGTAGAGACATCACCCTTAACATTTACTTTGGTGTTCATTCCAATACACAAGAAGCCAAGTCAGGAATTTTGAAACTTACAATCATTAATATGCACAGATTATCCCCGTTAGATACCCCCCCCCCCCCACATTATTGTGCTCCACATGTATACAAGACCAGAGAGAAACACTTGCAGTACATGTACTCTTTAATATACCACCAAAAACATTTCCCTGAACACTGATTCAGCTGTCATTGGATGCTGATGTCAGTGCTTGTGGTATGATATAACCTTAAGCTGTACTGTGCACATGAGCTATAAAGGTAACAAGACATGGAGCTGGATGGAGCCCACCTGAGAAAGATGTCTGGATGAGCCATGCAGTCAGCAAACAGCTCCAACAGCGAACGGCGCTCCAGAATAAATGTCGGCAGAACCACCTGAAACAATACCAAGACAATTACAACAACAGCATGCATAAAACGTCATTATCGCACATCAGACAAAATCCTCTGCTTTTGACAGGGCACTAACGGTCATGTGACTGGCGCGTATAACTCTATACCCTGCGTCCGATAATTAAACAGTATGGGGAGGCTGCCATGATGTAACAGTTATAAGGTGACTCAACGATGAAACCAATGACACAAAATCACCAAAGAATGTTGAACGAACATTGTCAATAACCTTATGATGTCATAATTCCCAGATCACTGCTTGGTAATTCAAAGCTCCTTGACGTGACAGGAAAAAGAAACAAATTTCGGAGTAGTTTTCAGAATCATCCAATGGATAAATTCGTTACATGGTTACCAAGTGAAAGGATACAAAACTGAAGGGGTCAATAAGCCTCATACTGGAATAATATGAGCCTTAGAGACCCCATATAGTTTCATATCCTTTCACACTGTAACCACGTAACGAATAATATCACACAGTCATAAAAGTCTGGATATGGCTTTAAAAACAAAACACACACATACTCTGTATAAACACAACTTATTCCTGTACTTGTAAAAAAACAAATCTGCTTAAAGTCAATTTGGGAGTTGATGAATGAATGAGTAAATGAATGATTTGATCTAAACACCAAATCAGCAACACTGAATCTGTTTTATATGTGACCTCCTATGCTTGCCATACGTCTACATACATGTACATATTTATTTATATTTTGAGTAGTGCTCAACAATGCTGTGCATCAGCAATGCTTGATTCAAGCATGGATGCATCTGTAACAGAACTGTCCCTTCCAAAAAGATTGCTTAATGATAACACCATCTATGTGTCTGTATGTACCTTGGTCAAATCCATGCCCAGCTTGAGCTGAGATAAGAGGTGTAAAATGATACTCTTGTGTTCCTCTACCCCTTCCAGGTCACAGTCTTTGTACTCTTCATTGTCCTCCACCTCGTCATCATGGTTTGGCTCCTCTGACATATGAGATCACAACTGCTATGTCAGACTACTAATGATAACAACACATGTAGTACTAAATCCTAATCACAAAACACTGTTTCTAAACTGAATTTATCTTAGTACTGCATGTAGCATATGGGGGGGGGGGGGTGAGGTGGACTGAAGATTGACTGTGCAGCTCTAACAGATAGTTTTCCCTGTTCAGTGGTAACTAAAAAGTGTGACTTACAGCCGAAGACACTGAAAACGCTAAGTCAAATTTTTGAACTGACATGAATATAGGACTGGCTTCTGGTTACTAATTACTGTGAGAGTAAGGAGGGATAACTGTGAACAGTTGCTGTTACTGAGAGGACTGGGTTCCCTTTGTAGCCGTAACAGAGATGAGACTTCTCTGGCCAGCAATAACTTTATAATATTACTGAGGGTAATGGGGTATAACTGTGTAAAGCGGCTGTTACCTGGAGGATTTGAACTTGTGACTTGTGATTGTAGTTCTACCAGTGATGAAACTTCTCTGGCCATTGGTTACTTATTACTATGAGAGTGAGGGGGAATAACTATGTGAAGTTGTTACCAAGAGGATTTAGTTCTGGAAATGTGTACCTATAACACAGATGGGACTCCCATCGTTACCCGTTAATATTTACTGGTTAATATTTGTGAGGTTGCTCTTACCTGGAGGGTTCGCATCTGCAACTGGGTAGGTAATAGAGCTTGCTGAGCTAAGACTGTGAACAAGGGATGCAGGGTCGCTGACTGTTGCTTCAGGTGGAGGCACTGCAGACTCTCTGTAACATAGAATTCTGCACAACATGAAGCAAAGATGCACAATCAATATTAGAACAACAGCTGTCATATATATCTACACACATGGCAATACTGGACGTGTTATATGGATTCACGTTTCCATACTGGACGTGTTATATGGATTCACGTTTCCATACTGGACGTGTTATATGGATTCACGTTTCCATAAGCTGTTTGCATGATTTATTTAAAATGCATGTAACCTTGTAGTTTCTTGTTTAACAAGGGTTTACAGCCTTGACTCAACAGAAACATACATGAGACTGACAACGGACTGACCTTTTCTTGGCCTATCCCTTTATGCTGCATTAGTGACAAGTGAGGGATGTACCCATATGACAGCAAACATTAACACCTCCCTACATTTACCGCAAGGCAGCTAGGAGATGTAAGGACGACAATTGTAGATAGATTCATCTTACATGACAGGTAGAACTACTTCAGCAGGCCCTTGAGGTCGACTGTTCGGTAGGTTTACGCCACACTCAAAAGCTGTCTGAAAAAAAAGAATAAAACGGAAAAATCAGGAAATGATGAAGCAATTTCAACTGGACACCTCAAACAAACTGCATATATTTTCAAAGACACATAATAACAGTATGAAGATTTACATTTCATCCAATCAGCCTGGACTGGATTAATATATGTTCAATTAATATATGTTTCAAAATTGTTCAATGTGTCAAGAAATTGCAATGTACATTTAAACTTGGGTTTCGTAGAAACAAACATAGATAGCCTTGCAAAAAATTCTTGTCATGATTTCTAGTATGTGACATCAACTACATCTACAGTTAGACCCACAGGTGCTTTTCTAGTCAGAGACTCAGCTTGAAAACAGAAAACTCAATATACACTAATGTATTACAAACTCAATCTGTCTCAAGAAAACTGAATACAAAATCTGTGTAAGACTCAATTTCCTGACATTTCTCACAGTGGTTACCACGAGAAAGTGGCTTGTAAAACGCCAGAACCAAATGAACATATTTTTGGTTTTCTGACAACTAGCAGTTCTATGTATTCAACAGACTGGGGAGTGACGGTTTTGTGAATACCAGCTTGGTTTCTTCAGGATGAAGAAGTATTTTGGCAAATGTCTTGGAAAGTAAATTACATTTTACATGCATCAGTGCCAATTCAGCTATAACAGATTACTTCCAAGACAAATATGTACTGGTTATTGTGTCAACATTCACTTAATTAAATATGGAACAGTAGAAGGCTTTCACAACACAGGTACACTGATTTAAAGCAGCTACATGTAGGAGCATGCATTGTCCAGGTAATCTTACAGGCTATGGCTAAAAATAAAAGTTACATTAATTTAGTTATCTGGGGGCTAATTTTCAAGCCATTTCTAACTTTAGCCAAAGATTTTACACCATTTCATAATGCTTAGTTTTTGGCACTGAAAGTTCAAATGTGACACAACTGTCTTAGGAAAACATTTCTGAGGTGATCTAAGTTAAGATTTCATGAGCCCCACAATAAGCCCTAAATTCTGATTTCAAATTCTGACTGTCAGAAAAGTCAGAATGGGTTGTGTGGAATTTATTTGATTCATTTATTTGATTGGTGTTTTACGACCTACTCGAGAATATTTCACATATGGCAGAGGCCAGCATTAAGGTGGGAGCATACCGGACAGAAACCATGCAGAACCTGGGGGAACTTGGTGGAATTAGCACCAGCTAACATTTGAACATTTCACTGGTATGTATCATCCTTAAAGCTTAATTTTGCATGACAAGAGTACATGTAGATGTGATGAGAACTAACCCGCCTCTTCTGTAGGATGGACAGACACTGGGAAAGGCACTGTAGGGTAACCACTGAGGTGGCTTTCATCAATAACAAGTCCTGCAAGAAAAGGCAACACGAGCTCAGAGACATGGACATGTGGTATAGTCTTCTGTTTAACAATTCCACTTTTATCACGTTCATTTACCCAAGCTTTAGGAATACAATACCATGGAAATCTGACCATAAATATCACAAATTCAGCAATCCCTTCCAAAAGCCATGATGTCAGCAACATCTCGAATGTTTCATGCACAGTACTGTAAAAAGGTTTACCAATTTATCTCCCCTCAATTCTGATTTTCCCATTACTTTGACAACTGATTAAGACTTAATCTGTGACAAATAAAGTGAAAATCTGTTGTTTCTGTCCTACCTTATCTAATGGATTCAGTATAGTGCCGGACGGAGGGAGATCCTGCAACAGATTAAAACACAATGCAATAGAAAGCATGCTCAAAGTGCTCAGGGCGGAACCCACAACTGAGACCATTTCTTCTCATTTACCTATTTCTAATGTAAACAGTACATCATTTCATGTATCGCAATGGTCCTGTCTGAGATGCCAAATACTACCAGCAGTGCAGAAATTTCTTAACCGTCCTAGTGAGAAAAACATGTCGAATTCTGTACATGAGTTTCAAAACAGGTGTCTTGAAGCACCACTTTACACTGATAATGTCCATGCTCAAGTACTTCATAGAGAGTTCATGTGCATTAGTGTACATTACTGCAGCCTAGAGTTTATGCCCCAGTAGTTGGAGATAAGGATTTGTTGTAAATGTAGCCTTATTTTGGAAATCTCAAAATGGAAAACAGGGCAACTATTTCTCCGAAATGAAAGTTTGAAAGTGAAGTAATATAAATAACAACAACATGATGTCATTTCTGTTGCTACATTGGGAAGGTGACATTGTGAAGCCCACCAACAAAATGATCCTGCGAATAGATTTTAAATAATCTAAAATATCAATTTAGCTAAGACTGAAAGTTAATTTATGCATAATTTTCTTCTGTGATTCACTCAAAGAACAAAAAACAAGTGTACAAGTGTGCTGTATTACATCAGATAAACACATGCGTTAAAACAATTCTAGTCTATGATTCAAGTCATTATTGCATTTGTTCAAGTGCATACACGTGCCAACAAGAGTGACATCACATTTGTTACAGGGTGCTTTGTTTCTGTTCCAAAAGAGTCAAAGGTTTAATCATTTCTGCACTATTCATTAGCATGATGCAGTAAAAAATGCATGCAAAAAAACAGAGCCTTTGATGAGAAAGTAGCTCTACTGGTTAGGACAAAATTATAACAGTCAATTACAGAATTATATATGAGTAACGAATTATGGACAATCAAAACTGAAAATCAATACTACGAAATATGTATCTTGATTGCTGAAACTGGACAAAACTGTAGTAGTAGTAGCAATTTGAAGATGTTAACACATTCTGTATCAACAGACAGACAAATGGACAACCAATCAGGGAAATGGGAAAATAAATTCTGTAAATTATGTATCTTGATGTAGTCTACACTTCAAGAAGTTTCCTTGAATTCGGACAAAAACTGTAGGAGGAGGTGTGTTTTGAAGTAAAAGTTAACAGATGCCGGACAGACAGACGGCTGGGCGCCAGACAACTTACTAATATACAACTTCTTCTGTTCTTCGACCAGTAGAACTAAAAACTACGAAGAGTAACTTTTATGGTGCCTATACTGACATGAACTATGCAGAATCAGCCAAACTCCTCAATTACACACAGCATGTAGCCAGGCTTCCAAATTTCTAGCCCTGATATAACCATTAGAAATATAGAACTATGACATAGACTGCATTACACTACTTGTACCTCTATCTTTTCTGATAAACTGCTTGCATAGTCCTCTGCCTCATGGATGTGTTCTCGTGAGTCGGTGAAGAGATCGGGCCCCCCCACGCCTACATGAGCAGGTGGGGCTTTGTGGAGAGATCTACAACAAATACAGCTTATGTAATACAACATCAGAGGATTTTGTTAGATAGAATCACAGGTTTAAACAATACACAAGTAAAGCTTTTGTAAGAAAACCTCACAATGTACAATGTATACTACAATGTCACATTCTACCCTACACAAGTACAGGTTACGTAAGAAAACACCAGGGGCTAAAACACAAGTACAGCCTACACACATGCTAGGAAACATCACACCTTTGAACACAATGAAAGCACAGCTTAAGTGAGAACACATCATAGGCTTAAACATATGTACAGCTTACTTGTATGTAAGGAAACATTACAGGCTTGAACACCATGTAAGCTTGTGTAAGACAGATTTACATGAAACAGTTGGTTCAAGTGGTGGACGACTTGTTGTCCTTTACTAAGGCATTTAACAGAGAATTTGTGTATATCATCTGAAATATACATATCATTGGCAATGCATAAACTTCTTTATTTGATTGTTTGCATATTTTCACTTATATGATGACAACAAATTATACAGGTGGAGTAAACTGAATCATTGCAATGTAATACCAACACGCACTGCAATGGATGCCAGTGTTCATGAAGGTCTAATGAAGTTCATTGTTATACTTGGGAAATGTTTAGCTTTATCACCATTCAGAGAAAATTCTACTGATCTGATGGGCTGAAATGCTCCACATACCAGGCTTGCGGGGGTATATTTGTGTCCATATATCCCCATAGTCAAGGCCTCATGTGCGATTAGGTCCCCTGAATCAAGGCAAAACGTGCTGACGCAAAGTGTTATTCCGGAAAATACAAACGAATCAAATGAGCATGCTGCAGTAACTCTTCGTTCAAAACATACTGCACAGTCAGAGGGTTTTCCAGTTTCCTCCAGAAAGATCAGATGAAGTGAAGTCCTAGAACACTTATCTTGCCAGGAGGTTTGAAACAGGATGGAACACTGTGTAAATCCTTTAAATGGTTCATTCATACACAGCTAAATCACCATATGACAGCTTCTGTGCCCCAACACATATGTAAGCTGATGATCAGTTTCATCTGTGGACTGTTTACAGACACAGGCCTGCGTGTTGGTGAACTTCACAAACTTCACACAGGCAAAAACTGACAGTGTCAAGATTTCTCCTGCCATACATCATCATTCAAATCAATAAGTTCTCTTTCTAAGAAATAAATCACCAGTAATATCCATAACAATCTGCTGTCATCCTACTTTCTTTGAGCCTTTCATCTGACTGCCACTAACCCTGACCTTGACTTCGACCTACTGTAAATTAACTGTTCTGCGACTTTGATGACCGTAACATCACAGTAACCATCTTGACAACTCTGACATTTAATAACTGTACAATACAGTCAATGAACATAAATATTATTTAAAAACAAGACCTTTTACAACCTTCTTTCAACGTCGGAGGGCACTGACCTTACCGACATGGACAGTAAAAAGTCAGAGAGTTTTACCAAGGGAGACAGCAGTTATAAGGCTGGCCTGGAAAACGTTAATAGTATTCCAAGTTTCACGTCTGATAAATGCTCTTCATGTTGATGAATTCACTATGTAACCATCTTCCGAGGGTATACGGGTAGATATTTGGCTTCAACCGTTAATACGTTTCCTCCCCTTCGCCTTGAAAAATATTATCGACCTTAGCCAAATATATACCCATATGTACCTGAAGATTGTCACATAACAGCAAAATTATACAGCAGGAGTCAGATTTATAGGTAGGTACATGCACATTAAAGACTGTGCCAGTCTCCACGCACCAGGGTTTGAACCTTTCTCACATCACCAAATTCATGGGCTTGTTGTGAAACAAAGCTGTCTGACACATCAGTCAGACTTAGTCTGAACTCCAGAACATTTCACCATTGAAAAACTGTGACTCAAATGGTGAATTTTCAATTTAATAACAAGAGTTGTCTCTGATCTTCATGATAAAAATGAAAAGGAGAAAGCAATCAGAGATTGCAAAAATGTATGTCCCCCTCTCCCCTCTAGAAACACATAAATGTAGCATAATCAGCCATTGCAGAGTATTAATATATTTTTAAGAGTGAGTGCACTTGTGCGCAAATACACAACCTGCATAAGATGCACATGAAAGAAAAGAAAAAAGACACTTTTCCCAGAGGTATGGATTCGAAAACGGCATGGACAAATATGTAGCAAGAAAAATAGCAGGGGTTACAATCTGTACCACTCCTTTCATGTTGGTGAACACTACATATACATCAACTAACTGGGTTTGTGCACAAATCTGAGCAATATGCACAAGGGTAGGTAACTTCTAGAATGGATCAAAATTTGGAAAAATAACCAGACAGTGAATAACTTCAGGTCACTGTGCATACTGTGTGAGTTTGAGAATTCTATATGTAATATTTGCCAAGATATGCTCTGCAGGAAGTTGAGAAATTTGCGCAAGGGCAGATAACTCCTAAAACAGACCGAAACATGAAATATTAACCTGAAAATGCACATCTTCATGTCGTTTTGCACACTTTGTGTGAGTTTGAGAATCCTATGCCTAATACTTGCCAAGATATGCTCTTAACACACATGTACTTGATAAATATGCGCAAGGGCAGACAACTCCTAAAGTAGACCGAAGCAAATAAAATAACCTGACAGTGCACAACTTCAGGTCATTTTGTACACTCTGTGTGAGTTTGAGAATCGTATGTGTAACAGTTGCCGAGATATGCTCAGCATGAAGTTGAGCGGGATAAACGGATGGACAGACGGACGGTTGGAAAAAGCGATCACTGTATGTCCTCCCTCTTAACGAGGGGACATATAATTAGCTTTCAAGTTCAAATCTAATTTCAGGAATAACAGCACAGGTTAAGTTGTGTTCCTGAGGCCTAGAGTACATACAGTTCCTCCATATACACACCTTTGCACCTGTGTGGCACCTGACATGTGTAAATTATCCTGGGAACTGGCGTGTTTCTTCCTGGTTAAAGAGTCCCCTGGCACAGGTGTAGCCACACCCCTGTTGTCCCTGTGCAAAGGCAGAGCACCCTGAAAAAACACAGACAAACTGTAATGATAAGCTGCAGCATGAATCCAGATTACACACTTCTGGGTCAGACAGGTCCAAAACACACACAATTTACTGCTGCTGACAGAGAACTCCCTCTCTATCACACAACACTGACACATGTATATATAGAAAACAGATGTATATGGTCATGGGATTCCCCTGCGATCTGCCCGGTTTCCTCCCACCATAATGCTGGCCGTCGTCGTATAAGTGAAATATTCTTGAGTATGACATAAAACACCAATCAGATAAATAAATAAATAAATTACCCAGGCTTTTTAGTAGAAGCGATAAAATCTCTTATAAGACCTACCTGAGAATTCAAAAATGTAGATCAGCTTTAGGGACTAATTCTACTAGTGTTTGATCAAGTCAAATTTTCAAAATTAATTAAATGCTTGATGCTTACCCTCAGGAAATGTTGCCTGCAAGGAGGCTATGTAAGCAGCATGATTAAAAGACAAATTCATCTGATACGAAGATAAGGAAACATGAACTGACAGGACATGTGAATTAACTGACCTGTGCCATGGTGGCAGTGTGATGCTGGGCAGTGGCTCGGAGACGATCCACCCAGTGCTGCCTCTGCTTGGCATCCGTGGCTACAAGGGACAAGCCGGAAGGAAAAAAACAGACATCACAAAAAGGGGAGGTAACTTGCAATCTAGTCATCATTTATTAACCCGCATGCAGCTTACCTCCTACAAAGCGTATTACCTGTACTTCTGTTTAAAGATTCTTATCCTGATATTTTTGTACAGTTATCAAGGAGACATGCACTGGGGTGACATGTATGCTGAAAATGTCATTCATAATGTAAAAGTTTGAATCATTTCTGATAGAATTACAGTTCACACCAATATAAGGATTTTTAATATTGTCTACAATTCTCCACAAAGATTCAACACATGCACTTAATACTGCCCCTGAATATTTCATCAGTCTCAATATTTTAGTCCAATGCACTAACTAATCAGGCTTCTGGATTTTAACACGCTTCCACACCTTCGCACTCCTCAAACAAAACCTATTTGTGCTAACAACACGTGCCTGACATAATTGGAGTGGGTAGTATGTACGTGTAGGTGTGCAAATCATACTCCTTGTCTTCTGCAATGGAATGTGATGATCACAGGCTTTCTCAAAAACAAAACTGACGACCGAATAAATGTTGATAATATATGATTTCATGACATTTACAGGTGTTAACATCTGCTGGGCATATAAGAGCACCTCTCACCTCTCAACCTGTAGATTTCACTGTTAGCAGCATTCACTGTGAAGGTCTGGGAATCTTCATCAGACGGACAAATAACTGCTCCCTGTAACAACAACAGTCCTCAATCACAACATTATTAAACGAAAATATATATGTACATAGAGATGCCGTTGCACTGAATCTAAAACTTATCACAAAACAAAGGCAGAGACATGTGCAGGTTTCCATATAACCAGATTATATTCATACACACTGTACCATGTATTCATAGACATCGAATACTTAGCCCTGGTGAATTCTTAACTGTCCTCTACCTGTTCAGACAGACAAAAACACTGCTCCCTGCGGCTAACTGGTACAATACAGTTGGTAACAATTCCACGTCACTACTACATTGCTGGGGGCTCCACAGTACTGAACAACTGTCTACATAGTTTAAACACAAATATTTCAAACATTTTAAATAATTCTTGAAAATGTGAAAAACTGTATGCAATTCAGGGCCCAAACTAAAATTTTCACTTTAACTTTAATGCATGAAATCTAACATGTCTAGTTGGAAGAAAAATAAAACACTTTGCACCAGTAATGTCATCACAGCTATGCTTAGTAAAGTTTTCAACACGCATCGCACTGTTTACAGGATGGGTGTAAACACACTCACTATTTCATCTCCCCCATCCTTATGGTGTGGGGACAAGAACAAGAACACAAGGACCTGATACTTCGTATTTGCAAATATGCTCTGAGTGTCTACTTACTGCCAGGTGCACTGAAGCCCTTGCTCTTTGTTTCTTATGCTCTTCTTTCTGCAGTGGAAAATTTTACATTAAGGTTCACACCTATTCGGTGTTGGAATGACACAGATGTATTTTTTTAAAAACAACTTGATACTGTAAATAGACACGTAATACAATTTCAATAAACATATATTTTAATGTATTTGTATTTAACGTGCAAGGAAATATACTAGTCTGTTGGTAGAGGAGTTTAGTGCACATTGTAGGGTTCACGACAAATTAACGAATGCAAAGTCTTACTAAGCCCACAAGATGGCTAAGTCACTGAGGGCTCCCTAAACATTCAATACATTCATTTCTTTATTCATTCTGCCATATTTATTTATTCATTTGATCAATGTTTATTTTTCAATCATACGAAGGCGGCTAGCATTATGGTGGGAGGAAACCGGGCAGAGCCCGAGAGAAATCCACAACCATCCGCAGGTTGCTGGCAGACCTTCCCACAAAAGGCCGGAGAGGAAGCCAGCATGAGCTGGACTTGAACTCACAATGACAGCATTGGTGGGAGGTTTCTAGGTCATTGCGCTGCACTAACATGCTAACTGACTACGCCGTTCTGCCATAGAAACCCATTTATAATCATAATAAATTGTTCACATTCAGTTTACACCTTTAGTAAAAAGTAGAAGCTTTATAATCATCTGCCGCTGGGGATGTGGGATATCATCAAAATCACCCATATTCCTCATGCCTGGGCTCTGGTATAATTTTAACAATTTTTAATTTTAACTTTTAACTGTAGGGTTATTTCTTTTTTTTTGTTTTCTGTTTTGTTAAATACCACATGAAAGTCCATTCATCACATAATTAACATACAAAAGTACCTATATATATATATATATTTATATATAAATATATAACAATGTTGTTTGACAAACCAGGTATGAAGACCCACCTCAAAGTACTCCAGCACACCAGACTCTGGATCGAGCACAAACCAGCGGTACTGCCAGCCCTTCATCACATTGGTGTACTTGTAGAGCTGACCCTCCAAGGGCTTCCTGTCAACAGACACAGTCAACATTCATCATCAGTATGAGGCCACAGTTACTGCTAGCACAGTAGTAATCCCTGCTGCTGGCTCTAGTGCCAACTGTCTAGACAAGACTATTTTGTATAAGCACATACACTGAACATATGGTGATTACTCGCTCTTACAAGTGCTCTGAAATTCAAGTGAATAGACAATAAATCATACCTTCAGCAAAATCAAACTAAAATATTTTTATTTAAAAGAGGCTAATTCAGTGAAACTTGAAAACTGGCTCTTGATTGCCTAACATCCTGTATACTAATTAATACAGCAGTAAGATGTACTGCATTTTCAGGTACAGACGGTTACATGTAATAATGGAAAGAAGGTCTAACAGCAAGATAATTCCAATTTCATGTTATTATACATGAAGTATTATATATTAAGTAGAAATTTCTGTAAAAAGCAAATAAACAGACATAGACAAACTGAAATATGTCTACTTGAAATTGTGGTTTAATGTTGTTTTCCTTTTCACAGACAACTGGAATGCACAAATAGCACAGCAAGACATTCAAGTCCTACTTCCCTTCTAGATACACAGCTATCTGCAGAACACTCAGAATACACAAATGGCTCACCAAGATATTTAAGCGTTATTCCTGTTTTAGATATAGATGGCTAGGAGACACAGGATACACAAATGGCTCACTGAGATATTTCAGTGATATTCCTCTTTTAGACATAGATGGCTAGGAGACACAGAATACAAAAATGGCTCACTGAGATATTTCAGTGATATTCCTCTTTTAGACATAGATGGCTAGGAGACACAGAATACACAAATGGCTCAATGAGATATTTCAGTGATATTCCCGTTTTAGATATTGATGGCTAGGGGACACAGAATACAAAAATGGCTCACTGAGATATTTCAGTGATATTCCTCTTTTAGACATAGATGGCTAGGAGACACAGAATACACAAATGGCTCAATGAGATATTTCAGTGCTATTCCCGTTTTAGATATTGATGGCTAGGGGACACAGAATACAAAAATGGCTCACTGAGATATTTCAGTGATATTCCTCTTTTAGACATAGATGGCTAGGAGACACAGAATACACAAATGGCTCACTGAGATATTTCAGTGATATTCCTCTTTTAGACATAGATGGCTAGGAGACACAGAATACACAAATGGCTCAATGAGATATTTAAGCGTTATTCCTGTTTTAGATATAGATGGCTAGGAGACACAGAATACAAAAATGGCTCACTGAGATATTTAAGTGATATTCTCCTTTTAGACATAGATGGCTAGGAGACACAGAATACAAAAATGTATTAAAAGCAAGACATAAAGATGTCCTTAAAATTAATTAGATGGTTAGGGTACACAGAATACATGTGTGGCTAAGCGAGATATGAAAGTGTTATTTTCCTTTCAGATAGATGGTTAGGATACACAGAATACATGTACACAAATGGCTAAGCGATATAATGATATTAAAAGATAAGAGTTGTTCCACCACCTGCACCAGGATTGCAAAATACTGTGACAAAAAAAACCAGGAATCATTGTATAACAGTTAATGCATACTGTAACAGTTCACAGCTATTGTAACGAAATGCAGACTCACAGACTCACTGATTACAACTACTGACAGCTATGTGAGATTAGAGTGATGAAGGATACGTTTTTTAGAGAACGTCTGAAAAATTAACTGATTTTGTTTTTTAAATCTTCAAACCTTATTCTTTTCACTACAATATATGTTATACCTCCCTGGCCTTCTCCTTTATGATACATGCACATGTAAATGGTTTAGTCATCTTACTAGTTGGCAAAATTTAATAAAAACTTCCTGTTGGCTGCAAAAACAACCAGAGATGTTTGACTAGTGTGTGTGTGTGTGACTGTGCTTACATTTAAGACATTGTGCTTAAAAGTCAGAAATGTGATCGTGATGGCATAAGGTCAGGCATAGCAGACAGTGATGAAAACTGGACTGTAATGATTCATTAGTATCTGAAAATTTTAGCCCAAAATACACAGCAAGACAGGCCATCCATATTCAAAAGTTGTACTTGGCCCAGATATTGGCTATCTCATTACTGCATCAATTAACAGCCAAAACTGACAAATGTGAGGGGTCACACATCAAAAACTTTTGTATCCATATATACACTACAAACTAAAACACCATGTGTAAGTTTTGCTTTTTGAGTGTTAATTCTGGAACTCATTTGTTTGAATGAATGAATGAATGAATGATTATGGCTTAACGCCACATCGGCAATATCTCAGCCATATCGTGGCGAGAACAAGGTGGAACCATCAGACAGTTCAGGTTTTCGATAGTGGCATAAGAACATTAAAAAGAAAATAAAAATGTTCGGACATGGGTTAAAATCAGGTAAGCAAAACCAAAACAGTTAAAACTCGAAAGCCAGCATATTAAGGAAATTTTATAACAAATATTTATTTTTGAGAATAAAGTTTATATTTTATGATAAAGGCCAATGGCCTTCAAATATTTTATGACAGCGTTGCCAGCGATGCTCATTTGTTTGATACACAATATAAAAAATATATACTGACTCAATATATGTGAGTATATAATATACAGGGTACAATAGCTGTTTATCACACAGTGTCCAGTCTCTGATTATACACATTCAGTGTCTGTGTTTACTGTACCAATGGCAGCATCTTGGGCTTCAGCACCATGTGTTGGCCATGGATGTACATGTACATAGCATACTAAACACGTTGTACGTATCATACGTAGCACGTCCATGAGGACACCTTAGTATGGGTGTCCGTGTACTTCAATACATACACTGTACATGCAGAAGTACACGGAACTATGAATCCTGATAACGACACTATCGCTGGAGGTGGTCTTCCGCCATGAAGTTGGGCTGACCAAGCACAGATATGTATGTTCAGCCTACCTGTGACATAATCATGCCCTTCATGATCTCAGTCACAAAGAAAAAAAATTCAGAAAAATCATTCTGAAAATTACTGCAAATTCCATCATGGAAATCAGAAGACTTTGGATTTAGTCATACCTTTTTCCCCATCTTCTATATCATGGATTATTTTCCAGAAAGAAAGAGAATTTAAGGAGAAAAAAGCCATCCGGAATCACAGAAATTGATAAATGTTAATCTATTAATTACATGTAAGTGCTTTTCATTACACATAACCTTGACATCAAAATCATACTGACCAAAACTTGAGCTTAATGTTTTATTTAGAGCTTACAATTATTAACATGATTACATGTGTGAGTGCTGTCCAGTTAACAATTAAAACAAGTAACAAAGATACAGACATGAGCTTTGGATAAAACTAGCGAGTGTCAAAGAGTCTCAAAAGTCTCAAAGTTTACATTAGTGAGTTTCAGAGTAGTCTGTGAGTACAAACAATGATATGTAAACCCTGCCAACAGAATCTAAAAAACAGAACCTCAGAGGAACACAAATAATATGAGCCTGCTGTGAGTTAATTTCTATCAAAAAAACAGAATAAAGAGGTTGGCCATGTTGATGGGTTACTTAGCACAAATACAAGACGGTTGGCATGGTCTCATTAATTATTTAGTGTAGAATACTAACAGAATGTTTAGCACATCCATGGTACTCTTGGGGATCTCCACAAGTTCATCCACAGTATTACAAACGTCATACAATTACACTGACCATGTGGCATTTACAATGCACCAGTATATCTCCACACAAAATCAGCAGAGTGGATGTTTCCCATAGTGTCCATTATTAGCCAATGTAGTGCTATTTTCAGCAATTCAATCTACATGGACCATGATAGTATACATGTACTTGTTTAAAGTTGGAAGAAAATGTATCTTCATTCAAAGCCAATTCAGTACAGATTTGTAACAGAGCACTTCTTGAAGGCGTTTGTGTCTTGGCTGAGATAAAATTAATGTCAATTTCTTACAAAATATCTATGCCTTTCATTAGCCTGAAAAAAAAACAACAACAAAAAAAAAAAAAAAAAAAATATAAAAACAACAACAACAACAAGAAAAAAACAGATCAACCTGTTTTTTTGCATCTTCTTTTTTCTTTAAAGATACATGACATTGGTTATTTTGAAAACTAAGCACTCAAACAAATAGTCAGATAAAGAGAGAAATCTACAGCTCAAGTTGGATAAGAGCTTATAGTGTGTTTTGGGTCTTCGGTAGAGTAAAAGCATGACCAGGTCTGGAGCAATCCTGGTTGTGTTATACTTGTCTGCTTGGAGAGATCCACTATCCATCCCATCCACACATACACCTACTGCGAAATGAATCGATCCATTTATTACCTTAGTAATGGACCAAATATGCCGAATATTGAATTAATCCACTGATAGCCACAACCGTGAAGAAAAATGTCTGTAGTGACATGTGTTCATGCAATTGGCTGCGCAACACTGTTGCCGCTCAATTGTAGTTGGAAATCTATCCTTGCAAAACTGTCAGAAGATGTAATTTTCAGGTATCTTTTATGTCAAAAGTTTTGGTATGTTTCAGTCGTTTGTGGCAAGTTTGGTATTAATTTCTCAATTGGGAGAAGGTGTAAAATGGTCCTGTGCTTCCATAAAGTTCATACATGATGTTATTTCAGAAAATTTCCAGTGATTGATGGAAAATACATGCATGAAAAAATAGAGAGCTTCTTTAAAACATGGGAAATATGTCTCAATTGATTCTTGGGAGGTGGAGGGGGGTGCCATATTTTTTGAGAAATAACTTTTATTTAATTCCCCTATAACCATAATCTGTGTTTTGAACTTTTCATGGATTCTTTAAAGCCAAGATATCTGCAGGCAGAACTGTTACCACATAATAAACAGAGCTTAAAAGTTCTGGGTCAGAAAAAATCAACCTAAAATTTCACACATTTTCTGGCAAATATGTATCATGAAATAATACATTTGGTGTACATCTGTCTAATTGGATATCATCCGTGACCCACCTTCTAAACAAAACTCCACAGATCTTTCGACATTTCAATCTCTCAGAATTAGCCTTTAATTCACTTGTCTCTCTTCTCTCCCTTTTTCATTCAAATTATTATGTACATAAAAAGTATCATAATACCAGTGTATAATTTCGGTCTTGTCAGTCAATACAGAAATTACAGCTGACAGGGCCTAAAACCATAATCATTCATTAATTCAAATTATTAAATTAAATACCATACATACTTGTATGAGCAGTTACTATGGAAGCTTGGGACTGTGGACAGTAGAATGTTACCCATGTAATAACATGACTAAATGACTAATATTTGCTATAGAACCAGGGTTAAAGAATGACTCAGAGTCCACCTGAAGATTATGACACAGGTTTTCCTGTACACAGTACTTGTCCATATGCCTTTACCTTACATGTACTGCTATACAGCTACATACATGTATACCTAACATTTGACATTTTTCAAGAACATCTACAAGTAACTGTATGTTGTCACCTTACCTTCCAAACACGCCTCAAACCATCTTTCTGAGATAAACAGAACTCAATGATTCATGCAAAATGATTTATTTATTTATTTATTTGATTGGTGTTTTACGCCGTACTCAAGAATTTTTCACTTATATCATGGTGGCCAGCATTATGGTAGGAGGAAACCGGGCAGAGCCCAGGGGAAACGCACAACCATCTGCAGGCTGCTGGCATACAGCTGGAGAGGAAGCCACCATGAGCTAGGCTTGAACTCACAGAGACTGCATTGGTGGGAGGCTTCTAGGTCATTACGCTGCACTAGCACTCCATGCAAAATAAGTACATGTAACTAGTACTAGCTGAAATTTAACAGGTCTAACACAGTATTTCACACAATGATGGCAATTGTTTTTTTTTCTTTTTTGTTAATAAGATTTTTGTTACAATTTTCTTATTAGCATTTGTTATCTCTGTCACCCACACAGAAAGTCAGAGAGAGATATCAAATATATCTACATGTATTTGCATAGAAATGGGTTTGTTACAGACACATTTTGTAATTCTTTCCACAACAATGGGATTAAGGGTTGACAGATAAATATAACAGTTCACAGTGTACATCCAAGCACGAATCTGCATTACAACAATGTGCGTGCACTGACTACTAGTCATCATCGCCTTGACGACGTGTCACAATACAAGGCAGGATTATCTACGTGAACAGACCGATGTTAGTCCATGAATAAGTACATAAATACATGCGCTGCTACCTAGGCTAACTGTGTGGTGTGATATAACATACTGAATAACCACTCCACATGCTGTGAATGTCACCCTCTCAGCTAGAATGATAATGTATATACAATGTACATTTATCTAAGTCTGCATAACAAATGTGCAAAAGAAAGACAAAGCGTGTACATGTAGTCATTTTTTTTCTATCCAAAAAAATCCACAAAAAACAAAACAAACCTTGCCTTTGAAGCCTAGAATGTTATAATACAGACCAGAGAGAGCTGAAAAGACGTGTAGCAGGTTGCAATGTTCAATATTTGTTAGGATTAAACTAAGTGGTACGTTAGTTTGAGAAATCCACAGTAGGCCTACCTGGGTTGTACAGCTGATTAATATAACCCCGAATGTTAATAATGTGCGTTCTATTATTTCGACGTTGTACTTGTCACCCGCAGTGGGCAAGGGCCTTTAGAGGCAAATGAAAGAAACGCCATGAAGTACCACTTTTGGGGCCAAAATTTTTCCATTTTTCCAGTAACATACCATCCTACCTTCCAATGAAACATCAAAAGACATTTCTGCAGTCAACAGAACTTGGAAATATGAGGAATTTGGCATGGATGACATTTTAGGTCATTTAGGGCATACATAGTAAATATAAAATGGAATTTTATAAATATTTCTCACAGACCATTAACATAAATACATGCTCATCAAATCTTACCAGAACCAATGTATCTGTACAAGGTGCAGAATTAAGTGTAATTCCTAAGTTGTAAACACTAAGTTTCCAAGCAGAGCTTCATGTCGCAACCATGCATGATGAAAGTCAGTACGATATAGAAGTAGATCTAATGGCAAACTGGAAATGACAGGTCACCTGTAGTGCGGAGGAATAACCCTAGGGCGACTGCCATCAGTCTGAAGCTTGCGACATTGGGAACATCTTCATCCAAAGATGAAATAGAAACAAGAGCAACATTTCAAAGTAGAAGGAACAAATACGTCTCTAAAGCTCAGCATACACGGGAAATTAGGACCCAACTCAACTCAGCCTGACTGTTGCATCGGGTCGTAAGAGCTCTTGTATGAGACTTAACAATGTGACAACAGTCTTTTATGTATATGCCAGGTTCACTTCAAAGTCATATGTCCATCAGCGTACACCTGCGCACAATCAGCTGAGTCACGTCTTAAGCTCTCGTGTAGGCTTGTAAATAAAGGTACGCATAGAGCATGATTTTAAAAGGCACTTACATATATATATTTGGCTGAAAATTTAACCAACAAATTATTTTTTACTTGGGTAACAAATGAAGTCATACAAGCATACAAAAAATATTAGACATAAACTGGAAAGAAAGGAGCCACATATATTTATATTTGATGTGCAAGTACATGGATGACAAATCCAGCCATATGGGCTTATAAATCATAAAATTATCACTATTTCTTCAAACATCTGTAAAATAGTAGAATCATGTATAAAAATGATATTATGATTATGATATAAAATCATAATC
Organism: Acanthopleura granulata; assembly: GCA_016165875.1. Classification (NCBI taxonomy): domain Eukaryota; kingdom Metazoa; phylum Mollusca; class Polyplacophora; order Chitonida; family Chitonidae; genus Acanthopleura; species Acanthopleura granulata. The sequence continues at coordinate 44,446,170 of JABBOT010000001.1, read as the reverse complement.
ATATATACATGAAGCATGAAAATGGCACATTGGAATGTTAGCACACTGATGAACACAAGGCCCTGAATCATCATGACTGTCCACACACAAAGAGCAGGAATTACTGACAGAAAACATAGATCCACAGCAGGCAATTTCTGATGTTTGAAAAACTTTTCAGAGATATGATCATGCTACAAAATATTAAAAGAATATCAAACTGACTTCAGTGTGGCAAAAAATAAAACTAATGACTGACTGTAATGACAAAATTATAATATATGTTTACACTAAGATAATGACATGTACAGGCACATATTGCCTGGACATTTTATGGTGATCAAGATACCCGTTTACTGCAAATAAAGTATGTAAATACATGTAATGTTAACCTTTTACATCACTCAAAACTACAAAGCATATATATCTACATATAAATGGATGTGTACAAACAGTGAGGTAATGGTAAGGGCTATTCATTGACTGCATGTATGTCAGGGCCTATCCCCTTTACATACACACATGCTCCCACTGGTGTTTGAAGCATAACAGCCCAGAAGATACGACCAACAGGGACAGCTTGAGGTCACCACTGACGATATAGTGCCATACAGGCCACTGTGACAGATGGTTCAATACCCAGGCTTTGCTCAGGGTGCACATCAACACTGGCCACCACCCACAAATCTGTGAATGCTGGGAATATCATAAATATGATACGAAGGATGACTATGTATTTCTTCATACAGAAGGCGTAAAGAACTAATCAGAAGCTGGATAAATTTATACCTTTTGTACAAACATGAGAATCATTAACACAACCAAAGCTTTATCATTTTGTGAAATGAAAGTCAAAGATTCATCAACTGAATCTGAGCATGAACAAAACATGCATGCATTTCCACATATATAATACTGCTAGAGAAGAGTTGAAAGCCACAGAATTGTTCCTAGTGGGGGTACATGAAGAAAACAACCCATGAGAGTTGCATGTGTACTTCACACAGACGAGTGCTTAGGGTATAAATCCCAATTCACTGTACTATATTCCAGTTCTTCCGTCTAAATGAGATATGGAGAATTGTGGTGTTGAGGGTGGAGGGTACATACAAATGTTGATTTACTTATTCCAGTCACATTCACCACATTCACTGATACACATGATACATGTCCCTGGATGCACAGGTTGTACTTTTTAACAAGGCATACTATAACTAGGTCAGAGACACTGTCTGATATTTGTCAAAAATAACCTGTGCCAACCTGTGCTCTGAAGCTTTACACATCTTCACATACAATACACATGTACCTGTCTGTAAATACAAGCAAGACCCACCACAAGACAGCCAATCGAACCCTTTGGCTTTAAAAACTATGCTTTAACCTGGATGCTCACACTCAAATCAGATAGTGATTTCACTAATGTGGTTACATAGGGAAAATCAAATGAGCAGTCATCAGACATGAATACAGTCCTTAATGAAAGTGACTCCAGGGGGAGATTTACATTACTTGTAATGTACCCTACGCTAAACCACTCACAGTCCTTTAAAGGGAAAGGCCCCGTAAAAATAAAGTTACAGTGTGTAAAAAGATCATTCAAAACTTCATCTGAAGAATACATTTCCTGACTTTTTTCCCCACCAAATTAAAATCCTGTCAAAAATTTTGATTGTGTGGTGGGTTTTATGGACCATATTGGTAATGTGTGTAAATGGTGATGTCACGCCGATCTTTCTCTGGCAATGAAGCAGACCTTTAATGTCATGTTAATTATTCTAGGCAACACATTACAGGAGTACTGTTCACAAGATCTTTATTGAAATCTGAACGCAAAGATGTACAAATTTTGTCATATGACGGTTGATAGACAATATCAATACGGTCCATAAAACCCTCTGTACTATGAAAACATTTGAACACATTTATTTTGGAAAAAAACATCCAAAAACATCAGTGGTGGAATATTCAGATAGAGTTTTTAATGGGTTTTTTACTCACAATAACATCACTTTTGTGTGGTCATTCCATTGAACCTGAACACCCAAGCCACTCCAGTATAACACAACCAACAATTTTGATGAATAGATGAACACAACATGTAGAAGTCAAAAATAAAATTAAAAAAACACCCAAAAACAAGGCCTCCATTATCCCCTTATGATGGCGGGCTGCTTCATATACCTGATCATGCTGGGTTCATATGTGCCCAGTATATGTAGGTAATTGGGCTCCATGTATTAGTTTGGATCCTCTCATTACAACACCAGCAGGACCACTGTCACAATGTGCATGCTTGTGTCAAACAGAACAATAATGTGTGCAGGACCAATGTGTACATCACAGTGTTATCACCAATTACACTCATGATAAAGGGTCAAACTTCACAATATACTGAAAAGAATTTTTTTCTTCTTGTAGTCATATATGCCAGCACATCTATGTGTACATTGCATGGTACCGTAAATCTTTGTATGACATGCAAGCACATCTATGTGTTCATTGCATGATGCCAAAAATCTTTGTTTAATATGCCAGTATCCCTATGTGTATATCGCAATCTTTGCATGATATACCAGCACATCTATGTGTAAATTGCACGGTACCATAAATCTTTTTTAAATCTCTTTTGTGTATGTCTTTGTACACAAAATAAATGGTTTAATGTAAATCCAATTTCATTCTTATCAGAATGATTATCAGTGTGCTTTTATAGATATATAAATATGCCGTATCTTCAATAGGGTGAATGGAAACAGCACTGGCCACACATCAGGGTAAAACTAATCTGCCAAATTGGCCAGATCCGATGCAGCTCTATCATATGACTCAATCGTCCTACTGGTACACTTCAGTGGAGCCGCCAGAAAATCAATAGACCAACCACCTACAGCAGCTTCTACCAGAGCTGCTAGTCAAAAATGGCAAATCACTTATTTATCTGTCCGATTGGTTTATAACACCATAGTATGATTGCTTCCTCTCAAACTGAGTTGCAACAATGAACCAGAATAAGGTGGTGATGGCAGCCAATGAGATGCTGTACCTGTACTGTACATCCTTAACACCATTGGGGACACATCAGTGTTACTCAACTCATTATCTGGATATGTTAATGATGTGGTAATCAAGTGCTATATGTATGTTTCCAATTCAACATTACACTACATGTCATCACAATTAAAATTTGGATATCAATAACATGTACATTTGTAGGTGTACATTCCAAGTACAGTAGACTCTCTGTAAACCGACCGTACTCGGGACCGAACAAAAATGTCGGTTTAGACAAGATGTTGGCGTATTAAACATGGGCAAGTAGCCTCCAACAACAACAACATGTGCATTGTACATACATATACGTTTAATGAAACTTGTTACAGACCGCAGTGATGTATAGCAACAAACTGTGGAAAGAAGCTGTTTACTTTAGTATATACGCATAATTATTCACAAAAAATCGATAAAGGGCAGATTGTTGATCCTTCATGCGCTGGTGGACTATCATCTCTTCCATGATGGAGGTCGTGATTTGGATGTGATCCAGCAATCGCTGGTCTTTTGCTGCAGAAAACTTTCTCAGCATTCGTAAATTTGCTAAGATTTCAGAGTAACCCATCTCAGCACCCATCGTTTCATTGTCGGATCCTCCTCAAAATCTCCCTGTGTCATATCATCCACTGCATCCGACAGCAATTCAACCTCCCAATCTGGCCCAAAAGTAGCCTCAGTGTTGGTTGTCTGGTGGATGTTTATGATGTCCTCTGCGGAGATGTCGGCTGGCAGCTCGAACTGTCTGATGAGCTGGGCTACAGGAACAACGTTGTCGTTGTCATTATCGTCCTGTGTCAGGCAGTCAAAATGGAATTCGGTTTTGTGAAACACTTGGTGATTGTTCCCGCTGTGGTCTCATTCCATGCTAAGTCTATCCACTTCACGGCATCCAGGACATCAACCTCCTTACACAAGCTGCTGACGAAGTCACACATGTCAATCTTGGCCAGAAGACTGGTCATCAGGTGTTTTCTGTATCTTGCCTTAAAGGCACGAATGATTCCCTGGTTGAGGGTCTGCAGTGATGTTGTGTTGGCCGGCAGGAATTTCAGTGTGACGTTGCTCAGCTCTGTCTTGTCGTGGGAAGTGGTATTATCAAGGAAAAGAGGAATCTTTGTCTTTTGTTTCCTCATTTCAGCGTTCAGGGACATTAGCCACTCCCTGAAAAGGCCTTGGTCATCCACGCCTTCTTGTTGGCATGCCAGGCCACAGGCAACTTCGATAAGTCAATGTTCTTAAAACACCGGGGCTTTTTCCAATCACAAGTGGCTTAAGTCTTTCCCCGGTTACACTAAATGACAACATAATGGTTAACTGTTGAATGCAGACTTTGGTCCCTTTCGTTACGTTACCCGTCCAGGCAAGGGTTTTATCAGGCACGACACGGTAGAACAATCCAGTTTCGTCACAGTTAAAGATGTCAGCTGGTGAGAAATCGGCAACAAGTCCAGGGATCCGCTTATGGTAGTCATCTATTTCTGTTTCATTTACTTCTGCACTCTCTTCACTCACTTTAAAGGCCTTCACAGAAAAACGGCGTTTCCAGCTATTCAACCACCCTGACGAAGCCTTGAAATCATCAATCTTTAGATGCTGAGCAAACACAAAAGCTTTCTCCTGGATTACTGGGCCAGATATAGGAATGGATTTCGATCTGGTTTGCTCAAGTTAACGCCATACAGGGTCGTTGATTTTATCAAATTTGCAAGCATTCTTAAATCGCCTTTTCTCGCCACTGGAATTCTTCTCGCCACTGGAATTCTTCTCATATTCCTCCAAATAAAATTGTTTTCTTTTGTGGATGTCACTCACAGTTGAACGGCCAACTGAAAACTTGTGAGCTAATTCAGTCTGAGCGGGCTTAGGGAATGTTTCGTAAGCTTGGATAAGTAACTTTATCACTCAAGTTCATTTCCACACAGCGACATTTCGCAGGTCTACTGGCCATGGTTGGATGTTGTCAGGGCAAAAGCAGGGGAAATTGTGATGGCAACTGTTCTTTGAGGCACTTTTATTCACTCACTGAGCTACTCAGTGTCAGACTCATCTTTCACTCACAGAGTGACCAAACTCCGATCTCCACAGGAGGTTTGATACAGTATCAAGACAGGAGATCACCACCTGCTGAAGTAGGCAGAGTTCGCATAAGCAGATTATCTCCCTTCCCACTGATCTTCAGTCACCTGGCAAGCAGGCAAGTTGAAGCCAAACTCATACTTCGCGCGACACACTGTGTTGGATTAGACAAGACAGATTAACACTCACTGGAAATGTTTGCACTACAAACCAATGTTGGTGTTCAGAAAAGACAAGAGTCGGTCTATTGGAGGTAATTAACATTACTGTCAAATGGAGCAGAAAATGGACTACTAAATGTTGATGGTTTTGACAAGATGTCGGTTAATTAAGGAGTCAGTGTTGACAGAGTCCACTGTAATACAATATTACATATCAGGTACATGTCAATACACACGTATGTATATGATCGATTCATTTACTTTACTCTATTTTGTTACATTTTTAAAAAATTTTTACAATTACTTCTATGATAAATGACAGTCAGCTTTGTTGAAGCCAGGGTGCCCTAGTAAAACTACCAATCTTGGGCAAGTTACTCACACACTTTCCCACACGAGGTAGAGATTGCCATCAAATCCTTATACACAATAAGAGTAGAGGAATGTAGAAACTCCTTGTCCAAGGTCGAGACAGAACTGACCCAGCACATCCAATTGCCCTGTCAACTTAAAGCATTTTAACCACTGGGCAACAACACACTCCTTAATACATCAACAAAATGGCATTTCTTTGTCAACTTGTAAGGTGATGGTACATTTCAAGTATTTGAACATCAACAGAGTACATGTATACATAACGGGTTCATGTCAGAGTATTTTAATGTGGTGTAATGGTAAGTACATGTGTTATTAGTTACTGGTTATTCAGTGAAAGGATTCGAAATTATAAGGGGTCTGTTATCTTCATTACGATGATGTAATGGTACATGAACACCACGTACATGTGTTACTGGTTACTGGTTACTTAGTGAAAGGATTCAAAACTATATGGGATCTGTAAGCCTCATAATGATGATGTAATAGTACATGAACATCAAATACATGTATTATTAGTTACTGGTTACTGGGTGAAAGGATACAAAATCATATAGTTTTGTTTCCTTTCGCTGAGCAAACATGGTAAACATGTAACGAATTTATCCTAAGGAAGACCATATAAACTACAATGAAAATTTGTTTCTTGAAAAACAAAAGAAGCTTCATCAGCAGTTTGGTGTCACGTTATATTCCCTTCATATTCCCAAGCAGTGATTTGGGAATTATGATGTCATATCGTTACTGACGATATCCATTCCCATTCTCTTGGTGTTATTGTTGAGTCTCACTGTAACTGTTACATCATAGTGTTCTCCCTCCTGCTGAGTCATGACATGTATATAGCATCTCCGGCAGGGCATAGTTATACACGTTTACCACATGACCATTACTGCCCAATCGAAAACAGATGGTTTTCTGCGATGCCCGATAAATACATGTAAATGTACCCGTACAGCAATTCAGTAGTACTGTCACTAAATTGTCTTGTATGTACTGGTACAAAACATATTTATGAACTGAATAGGCTGTTTTGGACATACAAATGCCAGGCATCACGAGAGATCACAAATGCAGGCCTACATATACGTGCTATTAAATTCACACAGAAATAACAAAGAAGTTTAGCACAGAAGTGGAGAACACCAAACTGATGTATAGTACATGAAGAGCACATTCAGCTGTAAAACACATGAAGGTACATTAACATACATATGTGGGAAAACACACCACAGAAAGTGAGGGCAAAAACAGCAAAGCTTTTACAAACAAACAGGAACAATAAATAAGGTGACGAACATAAGCCAATGAAAACTAAGTAAAGGGACAGTGACTTACCTCATTGTTCTTTCTTCCTGAGCTTCAAATTCCTGCCAATAAGAAAACCAATATACTTTCAGGTTTCAAAATTGTCGTCAGCTTGACCGGAACCAGCAAGGCCAGTCCTAAAGCAAGAAACATGATGACAAAGATCTGCATGTTACATGTCAATGTAGAAATGTCAAAAAGCAATAAACATATATATGACTAAGCCAAAAGCTGCAGAAACACACCAGTACATGTATATACATGTGTAAGTGTACTGTAGCTCATCATGTCCTCTGGTTATAAAGAACCCACTTGTGTAGATGCATATACAACTGCTGCCACAAACAATGCACTCTGATGTGATGAAATATTGATCAGCACAGATAAATTACCCAGGTGTGTATGTATGCTTATGGATTACTTCGCACTCAACAATTTTTCAGTTTAATGACCTCAAGGAGTGCTTAGGATGTATATGTACTGTGTCTTCTGAGTTCATACTGCCAATGAAACAAGCTGAAGGCACCAGACATGACACCCCACCTAGTTACATGTTACTGACACTGGACTGAACAGTAACGTTTCCTTGCTCTAACCTATCAAAGCTGACCGACGAGACAGCAACAAGTACTATTTTCAAAGTCTTTGGTATGACCCGACCCAACCCTGATCTCCTGACCCTGAGGGAGATGACTACTGAGTAGGCCACTGATGTGTGTCAAAGATTATTGCAATAAATTATCCCTGAGCTGTTAAGGAAGAACAAGTTGCCTTAATTAAAGGTAAACTGCAAAGGTTCTTGATCTGAAGTTTACAAAACTTTCAGAGTAACACATGGTGGTGATTGTGTGACACTTTGCTGTTATTCTGCATGTATATGTGTGTGCCATTTGCAGCTTATGTTTGGCAAGGAAACAAGAGGAGCACATCTGGACAGCTTACAATTTGCTTTCATTAAGTGCCATGGCTTGTTCTCCACACGGTTTGCAAAGTGAAGATGTCCAAGTCGCCACGAGTTATTCAACTGACCATCAATGAGGTCACAAAAACTGCTCAATGAACACATCTTATAAAAATGAATGATGACCCCAACAAAGGCATTACCACGTTTTAAAATCAAGAGAGGTAAGCGATGGGAATTTTACATACAACACGATATGTTAGACAACTGTAGATATGTATATTACAAACACTTAATGATTTGTACAAAGAAAACTTCAGCACTCTGTTAAAAGAACAGCAGAATTAGGCCTGCTGTTAACAAAGTTTTGTGAAATTGGGAATCTTTCCATCCACATTTAGGTAAAAACAAGGTCAGCAACCTGATCAAACCACACTGAGATATAATCTTGTGTGCACACACACCATGTTTATAGAATATACTGGAATTATTTTCAATATATTCTGACAATACTTTTCTAATTTCTACTCTGACTTTTTCTTGTGTAAAATTTACATCTGCATGTGCATGTACATGTTAGTGTTGAGCTTAAATCAACATTTTTCATCCTAAATTTTAGTTGGTATAGAAATAACAATCATGATCACCCTACCATGGCAGAGGAGCAAGATTTGTAAGTAACATTGTATATAATAATGCAGGGGGACTTCCACGGCTCAGTTGGTTATTGCGCAAGTGCAGCGTAATGACCCAGAACCCTTTCACCAATGCCGTCACTGTGAATTTAAGTCCAACTCATGCTGGTTCACTCTCCAACCGTACATGGGAGTGTCTGCCAGCAAACTGCGGATGGCTGTGGGTTTCCCCTCAGTCTCTGCCCGGTTTCTTCCAACCATAATGCTAGCCACCATCATACATGTATAAGTGATATATTCATGAGTATGGCAAAAAACACCAATCAAATTAATAAATCAATATAATAATTTTATTTGGGTTACTAATTGTATACTATGGAAATGTCACAAAGCACTGTTATCAAATCATACTTAATACACGTAATACAAGTTTACATCTGACAACAAATATTAATGTATTGTCTACAGTGCTGTGACAGGCTGTGACTGTAAACCCAAACTCTTGAAAATTCCAACCTGCTTTCATTGTTGGTAATTGCTTTAAAAATCAGCTCAAAATGCCAGGAACATAAAGAGGTATATGTGCCAGACTGTTACTCAGCAATACAGTGAAGGCCTGTGGAATAGACAAACATCCAAGCCAGCTCAGAGAGGCTACATGTACCTGCCCTGGTCTAACAGATCCTCTGTGGTCAATGACCTGACTGTGCAGGCAGGTTTATTTATACTGTGACAACTGTCATCACTCATGTACAAGCCATATGTCATGCTATCCCCGCTTTAAGACAGACTCCCTAGTGTTTCCTCAAATTTAACAAATCCTATATAAATATCACACATGGAAGCACAGATTTAACCAGAAATAAAATCGCCTTTGTGCACATATCTCCAGACTTCCTCTTATTTTCCCTACTAGTGCAGTTTCCATTTGTAACATTATCATTGTCTAATTTGCACACAAAAGACATGGGTATGTTTTTAAATGCCTGACATTTGGTCCTCAGCAATACACCCAGAAAATGTGAAGCTGATCAGATAATGGTTGACTTGTGGGTAAAATTTAAGAACATGTACATGATCCATATAAATGTACAAAAAGATTTCTTCCCTTCTTGTTAGACATCATGCACTTCGATTTTTAATAATATCGTCAGAATCGGATGTTTCGAAGAAACCAAGACATTCCTTGGCTGAGCGTTTATAGCATAATCTCAAGTAACCAAAACTATTAAACAGCATTACATGACATCTAAACATAAACTGTTTTGCCACAGTTGAATGTCTCAAGAATATGTTGTATCACTGTGGGTATAAGAAGGCAGTGTTCTCAACATATAGTCATATGTGTCCTTCCAAATCACTCAAATGAAATCAAAAGGCCCAAATTCAAAAAGAATCAAAGAAAATGTTACTGTTTGACATCAAGTGAAAATTTTGACAAAAACTTGAACTTAAAAAACTGGATGTGATGACTTTAGCAAAGCTGCCATGTCAACACTGCACACAGCAATTTTGACGAACACGATGATCATATTTGTTCAAATTTCACGCACTAAGGGTTTTTTTCTGGTGAATTTCTTTTTAGAGACTTAATCCAAGCAAATCAGAAAACTCAATATATTTTCGACACCAATGTATCAAAAATGCAGTTACTTACATGAAAACTCAATACAAAATTTGTCTAGGTATCAGTTTTTTGATATTTCGCATTGTGGTTACCAGAAAGTGGCTAGAAAAAAACCTTTGGTCGTAACTATAAAACAGAAAATCATATTATATAAAAAAGAACTACGTCATTACATACATGGCAGTATGGACATTTCCTCCATGGACTAGCCCTACATGTTTTTAACCAGGAAACGACCACAATATTATTTCGTCTAATGTGACATTCTTGCACACAACCATAAACTTCATGACAGGTTGACAGGACAACTTCATGTGTAACACAGTATAAATATCACAGTGACCAGCAATGGTGAAGGAACTGAGAATAACTCAATGCCACTACTCTGAGATGATTTTCAATATGTAAGCCTTATATGGAGAAGAAGAACTCAATGTCAATAATCCCATTTACAGTAAAACTTTACATATAAAGGCAGGGCTGTCCCCTGTAATCCCCAAGACCGTCAAATAAAATCATAATTACACAGGCTAATAAGCCGAATCAGCATTTCAGACGTCTCTCAAAATCACGCTGGTTTTGGACGAGACAGGGCGGGGGCTCTCCAGGATTAAATAGTAATATCTGCAAAATCACATAAGTTCGCGAGAACCCCCATCCTGTCTGATCCAAAACCAGTGTGATCTCTCCAGACTTCTGAAATACCGATTCGGCTTATTAAACAAAACCTCAAGATGCAATTATCTTTTATCACATAACCTGATTACATATATATTAGGGGAAAATGTTTATCAGGGGAAATGCCCATGGGGTAAAATGTTCCGGACCCCATACAAGGATACATGTGGCATTGTTACAGTCTTTGTGATTATCTGACTGAGATGGAGAAATTCAGAGCGGCAGGGGAAATCGTCTACGCAGTGATGCATTACCATAACTGACAGATAGTGCAATGATTCAATCATGGACAAGAATCAAAAACAGTCTGTGATCGATGGTCGCCCAAAGTGGAGTCCCAACTGTGAGGCTGTGCTAAGTAACTATCCACACACTGCAATGATATCAACAACCATACGCCCCCTTCGTGACATTGACAGCCCGCTATGAGGATAGCAGCTCGTTAAATACGTCTTGTAGATGAGTTGACCTTAATCTTACTGCCCACCTTTGCACGCTGCATGACCGCAATGACCTGTTGTCGTTCCCCCTCTGACAGACCTGATAAGTCGGGAAGATCAAAGTTCCGTCCGTTGAAGGCCATGTTTCTCTTTCCGGACAACTTCCGTCGTGTGACGCCCCTTCACGGCTAAACTTGCAGATGGCAAGGGAGGAAACCCTGCACCATACGCCCGCTGTAAGAAGTTGTCTGCATAATGCTGTTAAGTGTAACTGTTGCTCACTAAATGACACCAATGACTCTGATTTACTTGTGAATCTGGACAAGTTTCTGACTTTCAAAAAGTGATTTTTTTTCCTTGTATCAAACTGGGACTATTATATGTATTTCACTTAAAGCTTGGCCCATAGAGATGTATTTCTAGAAGTGCATGAAGGCCTTAAAACGATTCATCTCACACACCTCAGAAATCAGCTTAAAAAGAACTCCTAGTTTATAATGTGGATTATTCAATCCGTATTAAGCAAAATGTGTCATCCGAAATAGGCTAAGCCAATAGGTGTAATAGGTTCATGCCCACTGTTCTCCAGTCATGATCTAGACGAACACTGGATCTGTTTTTGTTAACTATACACAACTGTATGCTTGGGTTTTACATGGTACTCGACAATTTTTCAGTCTTATGACAAGGGTTCTTAGAATGTTTATATACTGTGTCTTCTTGTGACGGCGATTCCATGCTACCAAGGTGCTGCCGCTTCTGGAGCATCATGCCAAAGACACGAGACATGACACCCCACCATCACATTGCACCGACACTGGGCCCACCAGTCCTGTTTTCTTGTTCTAACCTCTCAGTGCTGATTGCCAATCAAGGCAACAAGAAGTGCCATTTTTAAAGTCTTAGGTATGATCTGACTGGGACTGACCCCAGATCTCCTGATCTCGAGGTGGGCCCTCTACCCACCATGCCACCGAAGCGGTCCAGTAGGGCTAACATTTAATGACACACTGGCCTCTTGGCACAGAGAATGACATCCCTGATTGTATCACGGATGTTCACGTAAAAATAGGTTTTCTTTACAGCATATAAATTAACTCTGAAAATTACAAAGATGACAGATGTGATATTGCTATTAAAGGCCACTGTAACTATCATAGCAACACGTTATAGACTCATTGGTACATTGCCTTGCTAGTTACAATGAACTTACGTGAAGCCTACAATGTTGCCTTGTGTGAATCTGACGACAGCGGGAAAATAGGTCTAATTTATCTCCATGGTCTGACTTACACTCAGCCTACAGAATACTTCCGATGCTACTGTATTAAAGCGTCAGTCATTTGATGAAACCCACTATCGTGACTTTGAGGAAACCACTCTCAGCTCATCTTGGGGTAATCAGAAACTGCTGGAGTCTATGCAGTCTACAAGATACTCCAGTTTTATTGAAATCTACAATAACCAGCTTACAGGCCTTGGTTCAGAAGAAGTAAGATCCTGTTTCTTGGGATTTCTTCATTTCTTACAAAGATAAATATAAGCATTTCAATATCAGTTCAAATAAAATAGCAACAAATCTTGGGCACAGTTCGGTCAGATACCAATACAGTTTTCAAAGAAATAAGCAAACCAACAAACAAATGCATATCTGGTAAAATTTTATTCATTTTCCATGATGTTCCTCCTTGTTACACTTGTACAGTCACACGTAAAGCAGAAAGGTTATGGTTAACATAACCAGAATGTTATAAGTGACAATACTATCTGATTGTACACATGGATTTACTCTGCTTGTAAACATCAATATTCAGGAATTTACTTGACAGTTATTTCAAATCTTGTTATCCTAGGACAATCAGACGAACAACACTTGACTACGATGTTGGGGGTGGTGGAGGGGGAGGTGCCATGGGTGGGCCTGTTGATGAAGGAGGCGGTACTGGAGGGGGAACAGGAGGAGGTGGGGGTGCTGAGGGAGGGGGGGGGCCAGGTGTGGGGATGTGGGAAGGAGGAGCAGGAGGGGTTCCCCCAGGAGGAGGCATGGGTGGGGGAGGTCTCATTGGGGGTGGGCCTCCTGACATCATTGGGGGCACTGGTGGAGGGGGTGGCATGCGAGGAGGGGGTGGCAGACCCTGCCTGGGTGGAGGAGGCACTCCTGCGCGAGGAGGGGGAGGGCCAAAGTTAGAGGCTCCAGAAGTCGGCATAGGTGGGGGAGGAGGCTGAGGAAGGGAATGATTCTGCAGGGCTTTTGGGTCATATTTGAACGCAAACTGCAGGAAAAACTGAAAGAGAGAGGGAAAGTTTGAAATTTTAAACATATATTTGCACATGACTTCTCTTAAATTACAAGTCAATGAGATAATCTGTATTGTAAGTGTTGCTTGACTTATTCAATTTTATACACATGTATACCTGTGAAAGACGGGTAGCTTTCTTACAGCATAGGTGAAACCCTCTACTAAGATTTCAGAGGTCTTGATAACGTAAATGATTATCTTACTTTTCAGTAGTTTTACTCTTTCAACAGATTTCTCAAAATCCTGGGCGACCAAGGACATGTATATAGTTTTCACCACAGTGATAGCTTAATAAAATTTCATTGCTTAAGAATGGCTGCTGGTAACAGCAGCTCAATTGGTAACAACTTATCAAACATGTATTTCTGGACAGTTAAGTGTTGGTCACTGCAGGTCTGATCATTTTAACAAAATGGGTCAAGATTTACCTGCTTTGTGTCCTTGTTCCAAACAGACCATAACTTCTTAGAGTCTTTGTCTACTTCTCGACTTGGCACCTAAAAAAAAATCCAGATGCAAGTTTGCAGAATTGATGTTTTTTTTTTCTAATGCTGTATTCAAGAATACTTCACTGATTCACATGTTCAAATTTGAGGACACATGAGAGTCTGAGGAGTAAACAGAGCCAAGGGAGGAAACCTGTCAGAGTGTGGGGAGGAAACATGTCAGAGCATGGGGAGGAAACATGTCAGAGCAAGGAGAGGAAACATGTCAGAGCCAGAGGAGGAAATGTGTCAGAGCCAGAGGAAACAAGGCACAGCTCTGAGATGAAACATGGCTGTTCCCACGCGGAAACCTGACAGAGCCCTAGGGGGAAAGGTGTCAAAGCCTGACGAGGAAATCAAGTTCAGCTCTGGGAAGAAACGTGACAAAACCCAGGAGAGGAAACATGGTGAGTTTGAGGATTATTCTTTTCCGAGACCAAAGTTATCTCCCCATGGATTGGCAACGGTTTTTCATCGATTGGTTTTTCCAGTACCTTTACCCACAAGCTGATCATAATAATAATCCTGTGCTTTCTAAAAGACAACTCTTGTATACAGAATGTATGCAATTATGTTATTTAATTATGAATAATGTTAAGATTTTAAGCCATATTCAAGAATATTATAGAGTCAAGCTTACAGATGAACAAAGGCATGGTCATTTAACTCTCTGGATACAAGGTCACAATTCTGCTGGTTTGAAGCCATGTTACACTCACCTTAAATGCGATAGTCTCATATGGCTCTGCTGCAAACAGCAAATACTGCCACTTCTTGTCAGGGGGTTCTACCTTCTGCTCATAAGCGGACATAAACCTGTGTCTGGGGGTGATCCCCTCCACTATCTCAGGGTAATCAATCTGCACAGACAATTATTGACATATGACAAATTTTGTAAAAGTAAAGCGCATATAAAATGTACACACTCTTTATATCTTCAATGATATTATGAGAGCTTTAAGAAAGAGTAATGAAACACGTGACTCAAAGTACATGTATACACACACAGTAAATAATGTCACGGGAATGTTACAAGCAGTCTCAGAAAAAATGTGTGATAATGACAAACTTACAAACATGTTGGGCAGAGATCCTGTAAGCTGTTAATATGATAACATGAGGACTGTACACTGACTGTACTATGGCTTCAGTATCTAGGCATCTTGTGCATTATGGGATTTGAAATCCGGTATAAGAGAATCACAACATGGTAGCCTTTTCTGCAGGTAGACGTGCAATGCTGCTTTTGTGCAGTTAAACAAATTTTCATTCAAAAGTTGAAGTCTTCAGCATATTTCAAGAATTGTCCGACACAAGAGCTGGTGTTATTTTCTTTTACTTCAAAAGCAATGGTTACATATAAATTTATTCACTCTTTTCTTTAATTCAACTTTCCATAATGTTCACTTAACACATTTTCCTTGCCTTTCACAAGAAGGTGGTGAAATAAATTCTCATGCAACATGGAATGTTGTAGACACAACATTTATTAACTATAACATCAAGCTTATTCTTCCAATGAAGTTTATAGGTCAGGTTTCTTCCCAGGTTACCTCTTACCAAACTTCTACTCCCCAATGCACTGCTGACTTGGGCTGTGATATTACCATGCTACAGGGAAACAGGGTTATTACCTGGAAGAGAAGACTCTGCTGTGAGGACTCCTCATCTCTCTGCTTGGTGACTTTGTAACCAGGGCGACCAATTTTCACAAACTTCTTTATGTCAACTCTGGGTTTTTCTGGCGCTGGTTGAGCTGGAGCTTCCTTTGCCTCTTTGGCAGCACGCCGAGCTCTGAATACAAGCAATGGGTATCAAATTAGTTCTGAATGCTAAAAATTGGCTTTTTGTCCAAGCCTGTGAAATGTGTCCAAGACAGACACCCCACCCTCCCAAGACACACACACGTGTACAAGTACATGGCCACAGATTGCCAGAATGTGATGTAAAATCCATTTTTGCATCATATATATCTATTACTTTGATTTATTTATTTGATTGGTATTTTACGCCGAGAATATATCACTTTTACAACGGGCAGAAACTATCTGCAGTCATTGCTCTGAAGTCTATCCAACATGGAAATACATCATACGCCAAAAGACATATGACAACTTCAGGAATACAATGCAAAACTGTTACGAAACCACAAGATTTAAAAAAAAACCTGTTATAGAAGTGATTCAGAAGCTAATTCAGAATGTGATATGATTTGTTCATAAGTCTTGAGTTTTTTATTCTGATTGTTGTTTTATTATGCCTTGCTCAAGAAATTTCACAAGTACTGGTTATTGTATTGAATTC
This sequence comes from Acanthopleura granulata, assembly GCA_016165875.1. Classification (NCBI taxonomy): domain Eukaryota; kingdom Metazoa; phylum Mollusca; class Polyplacophora; order Chitonida; family Chitonidae; genus Acanthopleura; species Acanthopleura granulata. Next base: position 44,429,847 of record JABBOT010000001.1, on the reverse strand, counting down.
AGGAAGTCATGATGGTGTCACCACTGCCATCTACGACCATTATGTTGCCATTACAGAGGCTTCATTTAGGGTGTGTCAGGCAGCAGTTTTAGGCAGCTGTTGAAACTGTTTGCATATTTCACAATAATCAACAAAAGGAGTAAAATGCATTTTCCTTTGAAGTGGTGGTTAGTGTTTTTCAATAAATATATGTGGCAGGGAAAAGTTCCCAAAGTGGAATGGCATATATTCTGTACAACATAGATAAGAGAAAGCTACAAGCAAATGAAGGGAGATTTATAACCTTTTATGATTAAACAAATGTGCCTTATACTAACAAAGAAGATGTCTTCTGCAAACAAAGGTAAAATTTGATATCAGCCTACATAAAGGCCATAGTACTTAAATGCATGTACTTGGCAAATGTGCAATCTACGCTTTAAACTTTTCCCTTACTTGAAAAATGAAACCTCTGTGCTGTATACTACCAAGTTTTGTTGTAAGCATGTTCACTTGTTTCACTTGTTTAATTATGTCCAAATTAAATAAAACTCCAAAATCAGCACCGTCTGCCACATCCTTCATCCAGATTTTTACAAACCAGAACTTTTTTTCTTCCTTTGTATCCAGAGCTTACATGCTGTTATATTTGCACATTAACAAAAACATGAATGAAAAGTTTACAAAATGTGTAATACTCACAAATTGGCCTGATGCTTTTTTCCTTGAGTGTGGGCTAAATAACTGCCCTGAAAAGAACAGAATCGTTCAAATATGTCACTTTGTACTAAACTTGATATCTTAAAAAGCAACCCTTGGTGAGATATTCTGAAATAATTTGGGATGTAAAATTTAAGCCCCTCTGATCAGTTTATATCTGATAAGATTATTAGTATTTACTTTTCAATTGGTGAAGCCACACTCATAAGCTTTTCACTTTTACTGTGGCAGTCATCTTTATGGTTGGATTCCTGGAATGACCTGAGGTTCATTATTACATATTCAAGTATTAATGTCTGTTTGAAAAACTGGAAAGATAAATATGGAAGCAGACATTTCTGCCAATTCCATTTACATCTGCCTGCTGACTGGACGTCACACTCGCTCAAACTACATCATTGGTACATTTAGCTGCTACGTTTCACTTAAACGACTCGGAATTCCCAAATGCTAGGACACAATTCCAACTGAAAGCATCTGACCTGATGACAGAACTGTACCATTTGATCTTATTTCTGGCGCTATTTTGATGTTTATCTGCACTTTAAAGCTGTGCCCGTCAAACGGCCGTAAAACACACTATTAAATAATTTTTACTTGCTCTTTTCAGAAAACATTCAGACTAGTTTTTCTCCATCATACTTTATGATAAACCCTTATAAGATCTATATATATAAATATTTTCAGCTTAAAATTTTTAATGTTACCCAATAAAAGGCAGAGATTTCACTTACCTCATTGTTGTGTAGCGTAAGACAAAGTTTGCATTCATAAGAGCCCAAGTGATTTTTCATAAAATATGGGTCCTACAATAAAAATAAATAAACAAATAATCAGCTGCATAAAAAATATACAGAAAGTTATCAACTTGTACAAGTAGGTGGACTTGTTACATTAGTCATAACTAAAGCAGATGTAAATATACCTGTAATACATGTGGAAACTAATCCACAACCTTTCAGTGTTTAAATATTCACCACCACCCATTAAAAAAATTAAAAAAATTAAAAAAGGCCGATGCAACACAGTTTTCAAGTTACTTCATTACAAAAAATGAGTGACTTCCCAGAGTGAAATGCCATCTTGTAACGTACATGCGCACTGTTTATTTTATTTGACACAATGGTTGGAGGAAGCTATGTCAAAGCGTTATTTCTTGCCATGTATGGTATCCAAAAAACCTAATGCATTTTCATGAAGCACACCAGAGTACATATATTATACACTAGCATGCCCCCTGAAAATAGAGCATATTCTTGTGCATGGTATAGAAAATTAATGTGACACCATTTCAGACTAAACCCAATAGTCAGAGTTATCTTAAAGTGTAGTGTACATATATATTGATCAATTTTGTGATATACATGTAGATCAGTTTGATACAAGCAGCAAACGATGCCATGAAATTAAAAGCGTTCTCATTATCTCATTGTACTGCCCCGGTACAAAAGACATTAAAGGCTGAAACCTTATTTAGATCAATAGTCTCCAGAGCCAACTGTCTGAGCCTCTCTCGTCGGTCACGATTGGATTCGGAGGCTGAGGCCACGCCTCCCGACCCTGTCTTCCCTCCAGCTCGATGCTGAAAATCCATGATGAAGTCACTCCTTCCTTACAGCATTCTGAAACACAAACAAAGAGTTAAAGCGATGATTGATCTAGTGACACATTCTTACATTTCTATAGTGACAAGTAATTCTCTACTACTAGGTAGATGTAAACATATTACAGAGCACTGTCTAGGACAGTCTTACACATTATCACTACTTTCATGTGACACAGAGTTATATTTCTCAGCATCTGATATTGGGACAAATTGCCCACAATACTGTTCACACCACAATAAATTTATAAATGGAGAAGTGAGGGTGGTGATATTTTCAGCAACTGAGCGCGCAATCTGGATATTTATTTATTTATTTATTTACTTGAATAGTGTTTTACGCCGAACTCAAGAATATTTCACTTATACGACGGCGGCCAGCATTGTGGTGGAAGGAAACGACCATCCGCAGCTCCATGAGCCAAATACACATGTTGTTATTGCTGCTGTTGTTGTTAAACCCAGACAGAGCACTCTTTGCGTGAAGTTTAACAAATCGAACCAACAAAAGTGACACCAGGATTTGTCTTTTCCTTTGACTACTAAAAATATCTCGATATTTTATACTCACAAATGTTGCAACTTTCAAGCATGGGCGAAATAAAGGTATCTTTACAATGTGTAGAGCGCACGTAGATCGTAAAGAGAATCCACATGCAGGCCTCAGAAGTATGCACCTAATCAAAATCCGGATGCGGACTTTCACATAATTGGAATAAGCTGTAAACATTGTTATTACTGGTGCATAATTGTTTGATCGGAAATTGAAAAATACAATTCTCTTTAAATAAATAGATATTTAATCTGTTGAAACTAATGCAAATCATAAATGCTGTGTAGTCGTAAGTTTGCGTGGCCCAACTACAAACAATCTGGTCAACGAGACCATGAAAGGTCTGTTTGGCAAGGTACGCGTCTACTTCACATTTTCTCTAAGGAAAACAACATGGTTTCGCAGGTAGGTATCCTAAATAATTTGGCATGTTGACTTTACATCTATCAGCTATAAGGAAAGGCGTAAACTAGAAATTTTAATACCATTTACCAGTTCGAGAAGACCACGGTATCTGTGTCTGATGGTTTGTAGGGTATATTTCTCAAACGTTTTAGTTTTGTCTCAAAGTGCACTCTCTTTGATAGCACCGTATTCAATGTTGTTGAAGTAAATAGTATCTGGTTACCTTGGAAGTGCCAGATGATACTGTTGCAATCAAGTGGGAATCTGGCGTAAGAAATACACATAGGTGACATATGTTAACTTGAATAACAAGATTGTATGTAAAGATATGTCACTGATAAACAAATCACCTTTACTGGACATACCATGACTGAACTAGATTTACTAACAGACGCCCCTCTCCTTCCCGGAGTGAACAATACCAACAGCCACCTATAAAGTGTAGACCGATATTAAAGAACATGACTTTTGTTGTTGACCCAACGATGTGGCTTTAAAATTGTCAGTGCTACTCTAAACCTGAAAGTAACAGACAGCTCATAACTGAGGTACTGTTCATTGAAGATATTATAAAATTCTTGCTGGAATGTAAAAAGGTGTTTGAAATTGAATGAATTTTCTGCTGATTTATCTTCATTTGAAATGTGGAGTATGTGCTGGCAACTGGGGATTTGAAGGCTTCCATGCTTTTAAGCTGAGGAGAGATTGACCAGTCAGATATCTAGGAGATATCGGCAGTTTATAACGTAAATCTTTGGAGTTGTCTGTCATGCATGACGTTACAACACAGAGACAGCACATTATTTTAATATTATATGATTCAACCAAAACAACATTGCAAACTATTTCCAGACACAACCCTAGCAGTTTACTACAATCTCAGGTGACAAGAGTGTTCCGCACAAGGAATAATTATGTCACAGCACACACAAAATTGCTGCATTTCATGCTAGTCAACGCAGTTTGGTTAAAAGTCAGTTTCCTCTGTCATAGTAGCTGTTAGAAAAAATACTTAACAGAAATAAACATGATATTGTCCAAACTTTTGACAAGTTAACTTAGATCATGCACTGTCTTTCACTTGAATCATTCATTCGTTTTCTGCCATGTCTGTCTGAAATCATCATGCACGTGTAATGGTATTAGTGTGTTACTCAAAAATTCTGACATTCACCTCAAGTCAATCACTTGAACCTAACAAAATGGCTCTAAACTCAAAGTCAGTGGACACAAGTGGGCACTCCAACTCACTTCTTTTGCCCATTTCTTTATCATTTTCTGGCTGAATCTCGAATACTATGTTTTAATTTACTAGCGTTACTGATGAAACTGAAGTAACTCGCTGTGGAGTGGTCACATGAGCAGTGAGATCTTCGAATGTACCAAATGGCCCTCCACTGGCAGCCATTTTGAAACTTCTTCTAATCTCTTGGTCCTGAAGTGAAGCAGAATTCTGGCATTGAAAACAAATCTTGAAAACTATGATGTTTTCATTGCAATGTGTAGAGGCTACATGCAGTCTTCATAATAAAGAAAAACATAAAAAATTTTTCATTTGACGGTTTTGAGAACAGCCTGGTAAATATTGACTTGGAGATGTGTGAGCTGCGGTGACTTTTTTGAGTTTGGGAGATGGACTTGCTGAGTTGTTGTAAACATAACGAGTCCATCTGGATGGGTTAATGATGGTGTCTACATTGTGTTCATATTGTTCGTTCCCTGGTGTATACAAGTACTATCATGACTATACTGAAGTATTCATGTTAGAGCAGAAAAGAGAATATCTGTATAGTGGCATATGGATTAGTGTAGGCTTTACATATCATTTTATGCTATTTATAAAGTCTCTAAACCAGTCGTCTCTCCGCAGTACTAAGATAAATTATGTTATTTAACACATGCAAAGAGCAATAAATATACTAAGGTGGTGGCGATCATTTGTCCTTTTTTCAGTATTACTTTAATATTTCATGATATGCAAGCTCAAGCTCACTACTCAGATGACCTCATTTACAGTCAGCAATGTCACATTTCAGTTATCACATGCTTTTAACTTTAACAGATGATGTAAGCATTAAAATCAAGTTATGGGTCAACTTTTAACATCTACATGTATTTGCCTGTTACCATTTGCATCTTTAATATGAGGTTCTATTTTATATTCTTGTCCTTATTGCTCTGTGGTGTATTAAGTGTGTGCTTCAGGGTTTGTACACTGTAACTAGTTGTAAAAACAGACATGATAGACTGTTATCATGACCTTGTTCCTTAGTGCACAAGGTAGGGATGTTTTTAATGTTTAGCATGTATAGATTAATTATTAATTTTCTGATTTGTTTTACTTAAAACATGCCATTTACATTTTTTCCTAAGCTCCTAGCACTCCTGTATAAAGAACAGACAAGAACCTGTGGCATTCTGTCTAGAAGCAATCTCATGTCACAGAACTTGATTTTTTGCTAATTGCATGTATATAAGAAATGGATAATGTTCATGTAAGTTATACATGTAATTGCTGATTTCTTTCAGGAGTGGGTGTGAATGTACAGAGGAAATGGAGTTGATGGAAGATGCGAGCTCAGAGATGCAAGATTCCAATCTTGATGAGTTAAGGAAGAAACGGTTGGCCTACTTCTCTCAGTGTAAGCAGCAGAGTGATTCTCCAGCGATGCTTGAATCAGGTACTGAGAAGAATGATAACAGAGGACCAGAGTTAGGACTGAATCCTCATAGTGTCAAATGTGAGGATGTGCCATACACAAAACAAACTACATGTAATAGTTCTGTTGATGTCAGTGTTATTAAAAAAGAGGAGTTAAGTCCAAGACATTCTGGAAAAGATGGCATTATCGAGAGACTGTTAGAAAAAGAATCATTGCCACATTCCATGAATAGAGCAAGCCCAGTTGGAAAAAGTGTTAATTTTCGCAGAGAATCTTCATCATTATGTCAACAATCCGTGGATAACTCTGAGCAAGATGTTGGAGGTGTTTGGAATTCACATACTCAGAATGGAATTCATAACAGTTATTGTGATGTGGACAGAAGTACCGATATAGAAGATTTAGGCTTGTCCACTCACAGACCTGAATCTAACAGGACACTACAACTGGAAACAGAAAATAGAACTTTAGTATCTTTGGCTGTCCCCAAGGAAAAAGGGTATGGTTTTAATGAAGGGCTAGGTGCTTTGGAAGACACTCTATGCGATAAAGAACTGCAACAGTTACTGGGGGAAGAAAAGTATCAGGAATTCCTGGAAAAGTCCCAAAGAGATATTGAGGCTTTAAAACTGGAAAGGAAGAACTCTCCTGGGAGACCGAGCAATCACAGGGTGAAAAATGCCAGCAACTTCATCAGCAACAGAGGGAAGGATGAAAGTGCGGACTTCTACAAGGGAGATAATTCAGAACGAGCTGAGAATGTGTTACCACAGAGACTTCACAGACCCAAACATGCCCCCGCCCTGGTGTCCAGCTTTGTGGTGAAGTCCAGAGGTGAGCTGGACAGGGAACTGCCTCTGGCTCACCATGACTATGGGTTCCAGAACTACGAACAGACTTCTGTGCCCCGAAACGTGGCCTACTCCTGTAATCAGATCTACCAACAGGCTTATGATGATGTTCCATACAACCCATATTTGAACTACAATGGCATATATCAGGGTGGTCTTCAAGTCTTCTCCCCGAGGGACTTAGAGGCCCTTATGTACCATGGGTACCCACCCCCAGGCTACACAGGGGTCCATATGGAGCACTATCCAAACCACATGTACAGACAACCCATGATGTTCTACTCCAGCCTGGGCCGCTCAGCTTCCTGTGGGGTTCCTCATTCTTCCCATGCACCCATGTCTGTAAATCACCGTAAGTCATTCTCCCCTCACCCACCACAGTCAGCAAGAGGTCCGATGACTATGTCACAGAGTGTGCCCATGTCTTACCCCTACAGTGTGCAGTCACACCCCAGCACACATGCCTACCCAGTTCCTCAGCGTCCCCGGGGTCCACCCAGTTACGTCCTGACAGGGGCGCACCCACAAGATGGCTTACACTATCACAGCTCCAATAGTCCCAGGTATGAATCATACCATCACCAGCCTTCAGTGGTCAGTGATCAGCATTTCGAGTCCTTCCACAAGGATAGCTGTATCCCTGGATCTCAGCCAGATGGCATGACACAAAACACAAGTTACCCCACCAATCTTCCTGTGCCCCACCCCCCAACTGGCCATAAACCCGTGGCCAGACACCCGCACAGGGAACATCTGGAAGGCGTTCGTCACTTCCATGAAAACAGGTGGGACATTGTTGAACTGTTATTTTTTCATGTTCTTCTTAACTTTGACATTTTTAGTAGCAGCCTTCTGTTTTTGATGACGTGTTTAAAATACAGACAGCAGTGGCACTGAACATGCTTTTAATGAGAAATTCCATATCCAGCCTCACATCTAGCAGCTATATAGGCTAAACATAAAGATGTACAGTATTGATAAGTAAAAGTGTATTACTTTACTGACGTGGCTTGATGTAAAGTAGAAGTCATTGTGTGCCTCAAATAAAAGGCAGTAGAGGACTGTGTCAAAAAACAATTTGAATTATTTTTTTAACATTTTAGTCTAACCCAAAAGGTGTAGTTATTTTCTAAGGTGGGTTTTTAATTCATATTTTCCAAGGTATTTTGAATTTTTTGGAGTATCTGAATGATCCTAAGAGAAGTTCATCAGATGTGATTTAACAAAAAGAGACTTTTCAAAATGTTCTGTAGACAAATCAGGGAAGCTATTGTGAAGAAAGTGATGTGATTTCCTTTTAATTAGATATGGTTTGAAAGGGCCACCATATATTATCCCATTTTCAGGCCTTTCTGTTTTTGAGCAGGAGTGTGATTATCACATAGTGATTTGCACACCTACTTGTAGTTTCACACTCCCCAGACTGTTCATTACTTCAAGTATGTGTTATTAGCACACCTGGATTTTGTGTCAGGAGTGTGTCAGGCATGGGAGTGTGGTAGCACACCTCAAATACGAATGCCTGCATTTTAAATTCTTTGATATAGTTGAGACAAACTTTTTAATAAAACCCCAGAAAAACTAAGATTGCTTTGAGGAATGTTTTACCTGTCACTTCATATGGCAATGGCTTGGTTTCATTGTTTGTGATCATTTTAACAAACAAAAGAAGAGTCTGTATTTTGAACTGTGACAAGCAGCTCTCATTACGAAGCTGTTCTGTGTGGTGGTTGATAGACCGGTCAAGTGCTTTGGCATCCTGTTCACATGGGCCATTCAAATGTCACCCTAGTCACAACAGAAACAGTGTGAAATATTAAAACGACATGTAAGAAATCCTATGGAACAAACCTAACACCACAGACAAAAAGGATTTTCAATTAATAACGCTGCATTTTTTTAACCTAAATATTAACTGAATATTCCTTAAAAAACAATATCTTTGGCTGCGCCCATAAAATTTTCCAGGTTTGTTGTGATAATATTCCTTGTATGGTGTCGAATCAGGCATTTATGCTGGGATAACATCAAGAGTATTTGAAAGATCATTTGTTGAAACACGTTAGCAATTGGTGACGTGCATGATGTCACACCAGGCAAAGAGGAAAGGACAGAAAAATTTTGTTGCCTTATTCTCTATGAAAATGTACGATATTGGTTTTAATACACTGCAATATTTTTACAGTGTAGGAAAGCATGTTAGACTGCACCTTTATCATTACATCTTTGCTTTGAAGACACAAATCCTCTGACACCAAAGTACATGTGTTGTAGCTCTTAAACTGAGTGTAAGAGAACAATGACTGTTGGCTGGATGTTTGACAACTACCCTAATTCTTCTAATTCTTGGGACAACTGATCTGCTCCTTTTGGCTAACATACGTATAATTGTAATAGGGATAAAAAAATTTCTTTTTTCTCCCATGGTTAGACGTCTAAAGACAATGCATCCATATTTTTACTTTTTGAGAAAACTCTGAGAGAAATGAAACATTTTGCTTTCAACAGGACTAATATCTGCCCCAGTAAATAGAACAATTAAGGTATCAGATCAATTTTTGTGGATGTTGCAGCTGTTGCAAATTTATTGCATGTTACATTTTGTTGCATGTTATTTTACGGCTCACATTCTTTTGCAAATACATTTTTGTACATTTCTGTACTTTCAGATGCAGACAAGGAGCAAGTAATAGTAGAGAACTGAATTCCTCGGAGCAGTATGCAGTGGACAAGCTGGAGAAATACTTTTCGTCCATAGAGAGCTACTACATTCCTAAAGACGGTTGTGGCTCTAGTAACGCAGACAGAGACCCGAGACTGGAGGCCTGTCATCGGGGTGTGACCGAGCAGGAAGAATCAGCCTTGGATGAGGAACTGGAAACACTGGTAGCCAGCACGATCACCAACCTCAAGGCAGGTGGAGTCACAGAGAGGCTCAAGGAACTGGGAATTGAAATCCCGTTTCTTAACTGCCCATGGCCTGGTGCTGGAGCGAACGAGGCTGCTAGCCAAACGAATTGTGTTGCCAGCAACAATACGAAGTCGACAGAACCCAGCGAAGCCAAGACATGTACAGAATGTTCAGCCCTGAACAAGTCGTACATGTCCTGGTGTGGAAGCTGTGGAGAGGTGCTTATCGGTGTGGAGGCCACGGGCATCAGTTCAAAACCCAGACAGACTCCAGCCCATGCAGAAGGCGAGGACAGCGGGTTTGACGACCGAGTATCTCCTCCCAAGCCCAAAGTACACTTTGCTGGAGGTCATAATGATGTTGTCAGAAAGTACCCCGAGAGAGTTTCAGAACAACTTGTTGAGAGCTGTGTTGATGAGCGTGGTGAGAAGGGTCAGAAGCTGGACACTGTGGACAGTGGAAGAGGGGCGTCTAGTGGGGAAGACAGGGAAAAGGTTGAGCATAGTGGAAGGACCAACCAAGAAATCAGTGATATTTGTCAGTCCATCAGAGACCCTGTCATTCGAGGTTTTTTGAAATCCTACTTGAGAAAGCGGAATTGGGATAGTGTGACATCATCTCAGAAAAAGAAGACTTCAATATTGGAAACTGACAAGAAAAAAAGTAAAGAGACAGCTGTTTCTCGAGGTGCAGTTGATGTAGAAAATTTTATTGATAACCAAGATGTCTGGCTTCATGAGGTTGGACCTATGTGCTCTGAGAACAACGATCCAGTGCCATGTGGACAAGCAGACAAGGCAGGTATAGATATTGAGGTGTTTTGTGCAGAGGAGGCGCAAAGCTGCCGCACTGTCAGTCGTAATGGTCACGAGATTCCGCTGCTAGACCTCGGCTTCAGCAGCGACGAGGAAGCTAAACAAGGGAAGCAGCTGGACCTATCTCTGACCGATGACGATGAAGAAGAAGACGGCGGCGACGATATCAAGGAAATGGGCCAAGGCGACGCCTCTCTTTCAGTGGGCTTAGTCAAGAAGGTCCAGTCTGATCACAGAGTTGTCAGCGTTAGTGGTAAAGGCCCCTGCAGTGAAGCCAAGAAGAGACTAAAGGGCAAATCAAAGAAACCAGAAAGCAGCAAACCAGGCCCAAGCAGTGATAAACGTATGCCCCTCAACCAGCCCCGTGGTGTAGTGAGGATGTCCATCGAGGCCAAACCTCCTGAACGCCACTGGGTGAGATCAAGTATTGCCTGGTCCTCCTTCAACCCTGGGGAGCTGAGTAAGGGCAGGTCCTTACCACCCCATGGTAGAAGACAGGGCCAGAATCCCCGCCAGGGTCTGGTGTCCAGAAGTGTGCAGGTGCAGAAGGATGGGTCCTCATCTGCTGACTCAAACGAGGAGCGTGCTGTGTCTTCAAAGCCCCATGCCCAGAGGCGGCCTGCCAGTGCGGATAACATCAGAAGGTGAGCTGGATAAAACACCCAGAGCTGGATGATACATGTATGGAGAAGTGGTCACAGATGAGAATAGCCTATCAGACTAAGCATTTGTCTTGCAGCAAAACATACCTTCTCCATAATCAAAAGACACTCTCCAGCGCCGACAAGCACATGTACACGAAGTGAAGATCTCAACTGTGGAGTGATAATTCATGGCTACTTAATAATTAATCTATCACTATCAGCATGAAATGTTTCCGATGCTTCTTTGCCCATACCTGTGTTCTACATGTTATATGTGCACAAAAATATCCTTAATGTTCTTGTACTATTGACACTTTCTAAACATAAACCTGTCAAGATGAAAAATAGGTGTTTTGCATTCTGACGTAGAATTTTAACTGCAAGTTTTGCTGATAGACCTCCTGAGTTTCGGACCACATTTCACCTTTACAGTACAGTTCTTGTACACATTATTTGCTGGCTTGTAACTTTGTTAAGTTCATGTAAACAGCGACAATTTTCATTTTTGCACAGGTATACCCATGCCAGAATTCTATAAACACAGCAAGCCCAGTTGTAGCATACAGTCATGTATTTGTTATGCAGTATTTCCAATAGAATGAACTGTCTCGTTTGTCAATGGTTCCATCAAGAAGTGATGGATTGTAGTGCATTGATTTACAGATGTCTTCATGGAAATCCTGCAAGCCTTTAATATTTTCTTCTGAGAAGTTGCTAGTAATTTTAAGAGTGCGTGTCCTGTATTAGGAAAATCTAAAGATTGGATCCTGTAGGCCTACCCGTGTTTAAGCCTTATGATTCAAGATAACAGCCATCACAAGGCATCATGGTATACAATTGCCACCTGAAATCGTTCCATATTACAGAGAAAGTTTGGTATGGTTTTTGTCTTGAAAACATGTAGTTTAAAAAACACTGTGTAACCACAGCTGATATAGAGAATGTAGCATCCGTCAGTGGCTAAAATAGCCCATTTCAGGATTGTGACCAACCTTGCTGAACTTGATCCCCTTTATTGTCATGAGTCTTGCTTTGTAACACTTAACAGAAAAACAAAAGTGGAAGCACGCCCAGACAGTGCAGATGGCAGAAGAAAGAGCTCGTGGGAGGGCCAGCGAGACATTAACTTGAATAGTAGAACCCTGAACATGCGTAAGATCCTGGGGGTGTTACAGAGTGATGATGTGACTGAAGTCGACGTCCACGCCACTACGGAGGGAGAGCAGGAACCGGAGCACTTTGTTCCCCTCCCTGTGCCCGTTAAAACAGCAGTGGCCTCCCCACTTCCCTGTCCAGCTGGCCTACCAGGTACATGTACATGTAGGACAGATCTACTCAAGGAAACACGAGTAGTGTACATGCACATGTATTATAGTCATTTCCACCAGTTAATTTATAGTTCTGAAGACAGTTTTGTGAGTCTTTATATGTCAAGCATGTTTTGATACACCCAAATACAATGAAAGCTGGGTTTTGTGACTAGTCTGATTTCTTTTAAATACACTTAAAAACGTTATTCTCCACATAATATCCAGTATTTTATCTCTGTTTCAGCTCATAAAACAGCTCAAAGTGCTTATGACATGTATCTTTGTATGGTGAGTAGCAGAGGCACACCCAGTTTACATGGTCAGTTCTGGCCTTGGGCACAGATTCCCACACCCTCACAGTTTTTAGGGGCCTAGGTGACAACAATGAAGTCAGTTACTTTTGTTGAAGTCTACTTGTCCCCTGAGAAAATGACTGGCAAGGCTACATAAAGTCATATGTAGTAAAAGTTGGGAGTAAGGGCGGTGAATGGTTTATCCAGGGTTTTCACGAAACTGGAACAGACTGCGATCATATCAGTGAAAAATTCTTCATTTTAGCAACAATAAGTCAATCCTTCATTACATTTTCCATGTCATTTACCTGTTGATGTATGCTGTTGAGTTTGTCCAGTTATGACTTCTACAATACTTTTTATTTCACTCACACAAGTCAGCTTCAGATGTAAATAGTAGAAATCTTCCTGCTGACACCGCTGCTTCTACAGAACAGGCCGAGCGTGGTCAGATTTATGTAATTTTGTGTGTTTGCAAAATGGACTAACTGTTTTGAGAAATTTGACTTCACTGTAGCGGCTTTTACAAAGACATGCAAGAGAGGGCCTCTGTTGCCAAGAGACTTAGCGTGCCAATGCAGCACAATGACCCAGATGCCTCTCACCAGTGCGGTTGCTCTGAGTTCAATCCAGCATATGCTGTCTTCCTCTCTGGTTGTATGTGTCAAGGTCTGCCATCAAGATGCAGATGGTGGTGGGTTTGCCCTGGGTTCAGCTTGGTTCCTCCCAACATTATGCTTGCTGCCGTGGTAAGAGTGAAATTTTCTTATGGTGGGCATAAAACACAAATGAAATAAATACAAAGATGTACATATAGGGGTGTAGATGTCATTCATATGGAGGAATTTTCGGATTCTCTAGGAGTTCAATATGTCCAGTGTACAGTAATCTAAACTACCTGCTGTACATCTGCCCACATGGCCTGAAACTCCACTCATTCATCGGAAACTTAAGAGGAGCTTTGTATTGTTTCAGACCCCCCGTATCAGTGAGGGGAGTTTCTCTGTTTGGCTGTGTATACCTGATGAGATCCTTCTCTTCATCTTGTCACACCTATCATTAGCAGACCTGGCCAGGTGTACGATGGTTTGTAAGCAGTTCTATAGAGTGGCCATGGACCAGTCCCTCTGTAAGTTCACATCTTAAATGTTCCTAAGAGAAAAAAATGCTCTGGGTTGAGACCTTTCATAGTTTTAATGAAAAAAAAATGCATACCATATTTATTTATACAAAGAGCTAAAAAAAGTATCGATGTACTCAGCTGTTTTGTAAAATTAATCATTTTTTGATTATACATGTTGTGATATATCCTTTTTAGTATAAGTATCATTTATATTGGAGAAAGACATTCATAGTTTCTGTGCGTTTCTTTTTCCCAGGGAGAAGTATTTCAATGACAAAACGTCAGGATCTCTCAGATGATATTCTGGATGTGATTGGACAACGGCAACCAATCAGCTTGTCCCTTATCCAGTGCCACGGTAATAACATCACGGTCAGTGGTTTGCAGAGGATGTTCCAGCATTGTGGCAGCTATTTGGAAGTGAGTGAAAATGGTTTGGTTTCCTGTCATGGGCATCTATTTTAAGCTGTCTTACATTTCAGTAAGTCACTGCTTTCAGCTGTGGCAATTACAATGAAGTAGTTGGTTTCACATAGCAATGTACATTTTTCAGTGAAATGTCTGTGTGCGAGAAGTGGGATCATTTGTCAAATACTTGTATATAAAGCACCATGTATGAAGCATGGTGTGAAAGCCCACTCACCTCTATCAAAGGGACACTACTCTTGTCAACGGTGTGGAAATGATCAAGTTTAAATCTAAAAAGCGGCCAGTAGTTGTTCAAAAGTGTATTACCCTTAGTAAGGCTTAAAACTTGAATACCAGTCTCACTCTAATCCATGTTCATACTGTTGCATTTCACCTGAGGTTTGGCATGTAAAAATGCTCTCTCAGAGGGACATTAAGTTAATAGAATGTTACTTTTCAGGCCAATGCTTGCAGTAAATGACCTTAATACACATATGCACATTTTTAGACCCGTTTTGCTACTTTTGGAGTTGAAAAGTCTTTTTCTCCTAGGATGTCATCCTACTTCCCAAACAAACCAACAAACCCCTTTCTAGAAAACCCAACAGAAGTTTTGTCGTGGACAAAATTTAATGTCATTAGGCCAAGTTTTTCTAATAAAAAATTAATTAGTAATGTCACAAAATGTCCTTAAATGGCCCTATAAGGTGCTTCATTAGAATCAAACAGAATATGTCTCTTGAAAAGTGCCAAAATTTAGGCGAAATACATTAAATCATAGTTTAGTCTGAACTTCAGTTAATCCTGGATTTGTTAACCTCTGGACTATTTTTGAGCTTGTTCCACCAAGGTTATGAAACACAGTTTGGCACGTGATACATTTGTGTCTGCCAGGAGCTGAACATTAGTCGGTGCAGTCGTGGTGGCCTGGTGGGGGACGTGGTACTGAGGCAGGCGGCCGTACAATGTAAACACCTGACTCACCTGGATGTCAGCTGGACGTATGTGACAGATAGCAGCCTCTCTGCTATCTCTTCCACAGCACACAGGTAAATAACTCATCCACAAAGATAAACAGCTCACCCTTACTGATAAACAGGGGTGTAAATGTACATTTATAGTGACTTACCTAGAAGTCAGCTGGATGCACGTGACAAACAGTCACCTAGCCACTTCTCTGCTGTCTCCCAGGTAAAAAAACTCCTCAACCCAGGTAAACAGCTCATCCACATAAGTAGACATCTTGGAGACACACATAAATAGCTCAGCCTCGCCGGTAAACATCTCATTTTGATAGGTAAACATCGCTTCCTCTCAGGTAGACAGCTCATCCTCTCAGGTAAACAGCTCATCGTCCCAAGTAAACAGCTCATCGTCCCAAGTAAACAGCTCATCCTCTCGAGTAAACAGCTTATCATCCCAAGTAAACAGCTCATTCTGACCAGTGAACTTGGTTTTACAGCTGAACAGTTCACTGTTAGTGTTGAGCAACTCCTCTGTCTTCAGACCACCAGCTTTAAGGTCTGCAACTGTTGTGCAAGCCATGGTGTAACATCAAGCATTTGTTGGGTTTACAGAGGGCTGTTTTAGTTTCTTTTACCTGCAAACCTGACTCTTGACGTATAAATGTTCTTGAATATAGCCTTGGATACAGCAATCATATATACACTTAAGTAACTGAACTGAGTGGCCTATGCACTTGATATTCTCATGTCACATTTGTCATTCAGGTAAATCTTTGAAGTGTTTTGAATGATTTCTCATTGCAGGTTGGAGAGCATGTGTATGAATGGCTGTTCCTCTATCACCAACCATGGCCTGGAAACATTGCTCCGCAAACATGGCAAGAGGTTTGTTCTGCTTGTTTCACGTATTTAGTATCCCCAAGCTGCAGAACTAACCAAGGCCAATCTGTATCAGTGGAATGCCTATAACCAGCAATGCCAGCATGTGTTATGGAAAAAATTCAGAATTGGAATGATTAATCTGATAATTGTTAAGGCTTTTGGTCATCAGAATATCAATGTTCTTTTCGCACATAATGAGTCATTTTTGTAAAGTCAGGTATAAATGGTTTTAAGTGTGATAGTAATATTAACATTGTTTACAGTTGACATTTCTGGGTACAGCACAGTCTCTTTTGCCAAAAAGTCATGAAAACTTTACCACTGACAGTTTTGAACCAGTGACATAAAAGTGACTCAGCTATTCCCCTACAATCTGCAGTCGAGAGTTTATCTTTTAGTTTTGTTTGTGAGATTTGCCCAGTGGCCTCAGACCGTCAGTTTGTGAGATTTGCCCACTGGCCTCAGACCGTCAGTATGTGAGATTTGCCCAGTGGCCTCAGACCATCAGTTTTCAGGACTAGAATCCGAGGTATCCACAGAATGGTCAATCCTCAATAATGGTGATGCAATCATCGAAGATTTAATGATGACTATATCTTTGTTGTAGCTTGAGGGTCTTAGAGCTGTTTGGATGTTTTAACATCAACCAGACAGGAATCAGGAATATTGCTCACCACTGTCACAGCCTGCTCACCCTCAACCTGGGCCAGTGCTATAAGGTGCCTATCCTGTACTCACCTTCACTCAAACCTCAAAAGTAAAGTCTTACATTAAACTATTCTCATCAGCCTTGTTGCCATTTGGCATTGTAATGATGACAATGCCTGTCACAAAGAAGTTACAAGAAAAAACGCTTTGAAACTTTTGTGAAAGTGAACCCTGTTAAAAAAATGTTGTAAAATTAAGTGAGATTTATATATTGTATACACCCATCTGTAAATGCAACAAGTGCCAATAACCTGTGAATTTTACTGATTTACTGTGTCTCACCCAAAGTTTGGCATTTCAAAGTGCACTTTCATATGCACATGAATTCCTTAAAATGATAGTTTTGATGCAAACGCTTAAGTGTTTATGGTAAAAAATTAACCAAACTTAAAAAAAGAGGGGGGTGAATCAATCAGAATGAAGCAAAATGTGTCACTTGGAAAGGGCTCAACTTTAGGTGAGATAGAGTAATGTTGCTCACAATAAATTTAACCCCACCGGTCTCATAATGCACATTGAGAAGTTGAAGTGATTGCCTCCCTTTTTCTCAGCTGAAGAAACCTATAGGTCCTCTATTAATTGCATTTATATATATATTTATATTTGAGATCACACTGGACTAGTACATTGATATTTGACCAATGTTCTGCTGTGGTTTGTCTTGTAGCTAACGGACTTCTCTGTGGCAGAAGTGACTAGTTCCTTGCCCAGACTGGAAAGTCTTGACATCAGAGGCTGTAAACAGGTCAGTACTGCATTTTTAAACACAACAAATTGACATTTCAGGAGTCTCCTCAGTTCCCGCAGATTAGGCAAGATAAGGTGAGGGCTTTCGCAAAATGACGTGGCTGAAAAATGTGATTTAGGGGTAGCTGTTAATGATCATCATTGATCTTACAGACCCCAACTGCGGTGAAGTCACGCCTTTTAGTCACATTACTAAATTTGTCAGAGCCCACACATTGAACTCGTCCAAAGCCTCCTTAAGTGCCAGTTAAGCTTTTCGTAATTATACCAGAGAAACAAATCCAGATAATCAAGCAAGCCATGCTGATTCAATTTCCTGTTATCGGATCCATATAGCATCGTGTGTCAAAATCTTACAGCATATGTCATGAAAATGGCGGTATAGGTTCAGTCCTAAGTCTGGTTAATTCCACGCTAGGTTCCCTGTAAATAGGGATATAAAATTGTAGTACAGGTCGGCCAGCTGTTTGTATAAGGCGAAGGACCCATCATCATTTCTAGTCTTTGGTATAGCAAGTACAGGCATTGAGACCAAACTGTAAAGTGATGTCACACTTACAATGTTGCCTTGGTCACAATGGAAAAATTTTCCTGGTGTGACATTGGCACAAAGCATTTATGCTGGGATGACCTCAAGAGCGTTAGAAAGGGTAGGGTCATTGGTGGATACACACCAGGTGTTGGTGATATCATGTGTTCATCACATCAGGCATGACGTCACATTAGGCAAAGTGGAAACGGAAAGGTACAATATTGGTTTTATTACACTGTAATATTCTTACAATTTAGAAAAGCAATTCAAGCTATCTCGGACTTTAAGACACAAATGTTTTGACACCAAAGTGTAGCTCTTTAAAGTAAACAAATAAATGAATGCTTGACATTGAGCTAATATCAACCAATTCCATGTTCCAGCTGGAAATATATTATTTGCTTACTGTTTATACTTGTCGCTGTACCTATTGATATTCATGGTTCTGGCCTTGCTTTTGCCATCAGATTAGAGATGCCAGCGTGCGGAGGATTGTGAAGAACTGTCATCGTCTGAGCAGTATAGCCCTGGCTAACTGCCCTCACATCTCGGATGTGGCTCTTGCAGAGATCGCCACCTACCTGCCAGGCATGAAGTATGTCATTGATCTTACATCTGAATCACTCCTGTATAATATGTAGAAGGCATGAGCAGTAATGTTTTAAGTCTAATCCCAACTATGTTCAAGTGTGAGCAAGGTAACACAGTACTCTGCACCAGATCATATTTAAATAAACTTTTATTTTATCCTGTTTCATTTTATCACTGGTCAAAGGGGAGTGAGTTATATTAATTTTTTATCCCATACTTCTGTAAAAGTTGTCTCTGACAATTTATTTCTGCGCAGTGACTGCCCCAATGAATGTTGTCCAATTTTTGATGAGTTTTTTTTTTAAGCCAGGCAAATCCATGTGTCGGTTTTGTGTCTTTATTGGATACCATGATTCTTGTTGATCTTTAGTTCTGTTTAATAACTGCTTCAAATATTACCGGATTGTGATGAAATTTTGTATGCAAATTCATTTTGTGGACCATCAGATCAAATTAAAAAACCAGCATGGTCCATGCATAGGTTGTGGGTGGTAAGATTTAGAATGGAACACAGATGAATTTGTTTTTCTATTCACAGGTGGATTGATCTGTGTGGCTGTAAGAACATCACTGATGAGAGCCTTCGGACCTTGGCCAAGAACTGTCCAAATCTCTACTATATGGACGTAAGCTCAACAAGCTGTACAAAGAAAAGGTAAGCAAGCTGTGAACTTCATGTACAAAGAAAAGGTAAGCAAGCTGTTAACTTCATGTACAAAGAAAAGGTAAGCAAACTGTTAACTTCATGTACAAAGAAAAGGTAAGCAAACTGTTAACTTCATGTACAAAGAAAAGGTAAGCAAGCTGTGAACTTCATGTACAAAGAAAAGGTAAGCAAGCTGTTAACTTCATGTACAAAGAAAAGGTAAGCAAGCTGTTAACTTCATGTACAAAGAAAAGGTAAGCAAACTGTTAACTTCGCGTACAAGTGGGTTACGTTTCTAAGTCTTGTACATGTAGTAACAGCCCACCCTCTTTGTTAGATTGAAGCTTTCCTCCTGCAGCCAGGAAAATGCAAGGGCCTGTTATCGCTTCATTTGACTGGTGTTTAATGGCATACTCAACACAGTTTGACTTACACATGTACCATGGCAGAAGAAACTCGGCACAAGATCACACATGATCAAGTACCCTCCTGACGTAGCACCATTTTCTTCTAAAACTTGAGGTACAAGAATCCTCTGATTCAGTACACTGAGGGGTAGCATCAGAAATTGATTTCCTCTCAATGTTTGATGTAGTTAGCGGGATGTATTAGTTGTGGTACACATTCTGGTATTTGCCAGTTCTTTTTTTTTGTTCGCCTTTTTTTTGGAATTCGATAAATATGTCTTCTGTGACTTCATGGTCGTGTAAGATACAATTTCATAACTGGAACTAAACAGGTAATAATTGCATTTTGTTTTGTTCTTGTTTTATAAGCATTTTAGCCCTCGCCACGCACTGCAGTAAGAAACTTGAAGTGGCAAAGCTGAATTTTCTGTCTGACGTTGATGAGAACAGCGTAATGCGACTAATAAAAGCTTGTACAAGGTGAGACTGCACAGCTGCATTAGATGAACGTTAATCAAGTTCAAGGTATTTACACAGCTAGTCAGCAGTGTGGTTGGACAATGTCAAAGATTAGGTGAAGACTTGGAAAAGGGTGCATAAAATAGATCTTTGTCTGAAGTTCCTATAGATGACGAAGTGAAAACATACAGACAACAGAGACTATAACCATGACAAAATACATCTGGATCAGGATCTTTATCTAATTTATGGACACAACTCATGTTTGAGACTGTAAAACCTCAACATGCAGCATCTAATTTTGTATTGTTCAGAGAAGACGTTCAGTATCAACAATAATGCCAATGTTTCAGGCTGGATTTGAAATACCATATTGTCTTCTTGAAATGTCTACATTTAAGATGTAAACTTGAGTTTTGTTGGTTTTTCTTTTTAATTTCACAATGTATATTATGCCTTTTTGTCCCTGCAGATTAAGAACACTGCATCTGTATGGCTGTAAAGGCCTCCTGACCCTTGTGGACAAGCTGAAGAAGGAGAAGCCAAACCTGTCTGTGGAAATGGGCTGACAAGTTTTCCATACTCCAACCCCCAGGCATTTTTCTACTCCTACCCACTGTTGAATTTTGAGATGTTATCAAAAGTTTCAAACTACATGTGTAGCTTGTCCTGGTTATTTACTGGTCATCTGGGAGACACCAGAATTACCAGGATAAGATTTCCGTCATATGATGACATGGATTTGCTGTCATAATTTATTTACTTGTCACTTTGTGATATTCTTCTTTGTTTTTAGAAAACTGTTTTGAAAATTTTATATTTTAAAAATTGTGATAACTACAGCTCAAGCACAATCAAAGTGTATGGATGTTGTGTGAAGGAACATGTACATAACGAAGTCATGGCATCATGTTTCTAGCATTCAGTGTTGTCCAGGGGCAATGCTGGCTACCTTACTCACTTAAAAGCTACAATAACTAAAAAGAGATTACTTCGTTTAGTATGTGTTCCAGATTATTAAGAAAACTATTGTTTTGGTCCAGTGTATGTCCAGAAAACCAACAATATTAAAATTTTTATTACTTTGCGGCATCAAAAACATGAATAATTCTGGTATTGAAAAAGGATATGGAAATTTTGATTTATTTCTCATTGTTAAATCATTCTCAAAACTTCTTGCATGGTGGTGTTCATTGTGTATTTAAAGTTTTGCCTTTACCAAGGTTATCTGTAATTATTCAACTGACGTTCAAAGTTTCAAAAAACATTGTTTCCTTGTGACAAAACATGCAAAACCAATAAACAACTGAAGTATTCTCCAAAAATGTGAAAGGAATTACATGTGTCATTGTGAAAATGTTTTTTTTAAAATCTTATTTGAACTTATTTTGTATAAATCTTTAGGTGATAAAATTTTAATGACTGTTCGTTTCAGATAATAAGTGCTTGGATTTATTTTATTTTTGTTGTATTTCACTGGTCATGATATTTCATTTGGCAGAAATATTATGTTTACTTACATAAAAAGGTTTCCAAATTAGGCTTGGTAATTGTATGCAGGCATTAGATTCCATATGAGTACGTGTCAAGGTGTGGAAGTGAGTCACATGGTGTTTAGGATGTTCTCATTGCTTATTGCATTAATCTTGGTTCTGATCTCCGATCATAAAGTATTATCGCAAGATCTGCAGAACCTGAGACAGATGATTAACATATTCACAACCTTGTTTTTATTTGGGTACATTTTTAAATTATCTTTTATGAGTGTCTTATGCTTTGTCAGTTTATATCTAGTTATGCATGTAAAACCAACAGAAAGTTTTATATAAATGCTCTGATCATTTTATAGGGAAATTTACGCCATGCTGATAACAGAGCATTTTAGACTTAACGTATATTCCTAATTCTTTTACTATTCTTAAGGATTTTATATTAGGTATTAACCTGCTCTTTCTCACCAAGGAACAGCCATAAAATGAATGGAAAGATGCTGACTCTGTGTGAAATTATGCAATCAGATATGAAAAAGACCAAAATGTAACTTGAGTTGTAACTTAAAAGTGTAATGAGTGAAATTATTTGAGGGGCTAGGTGTTTATTCTCTACCCACAAGTAACTTCCTGTGACGTTTGAAATGATGTGTGTTTAAAAAGAGAAAGAACAGCCTATACCACAATGATTGTGATTAGCGGAATGTAGTTTGGCATGCATCAAAAATAAAAGCAGTACTAAGCAAAGAAATGTGTGGTAAGTGAAAAAAGACAACAGACATTGCTTCACTAACTCCCTGTAGATGTTCATTTGTTGGTAGACAGCATGTTCAAATATTCACTGACACTTGGTAAGGTAGAGACACGGCTCCTTGCGGGTTTGCCTCTGTGTGTTCGTTGTGAAGCAGCAGCTCTTCGATAACGTACAAGACTTTAGATGGACTCATCTCTGTGCCTTGAGTCCGTTAAGTTTTAATCTTGTCACTTCCAAATGAAGCCATGTTTTATGCAAAACTGTTTAGCGTTGAACTAACTTAAACTGCCAGCTTTGTCAGTTCAGTATTATATGTAATTTAATAAAATTGCTGTTAGTTTTATTAATATTTGTTTGGATTTGTTTTATTGCCATCTGCATAGTACCTTCATTTTGTACCAAAAACGTATTCAGTTATACTTTGCAGATTGATGACCTCAACACGTTCGTAAGTGTTTTTTGCACGTCACTGATATGAATCCACGGTATCAACAGAAAGTGGGGACGTGGACAGGTTGTAATAGGCAGGCCTACCTGTAAATGTTGCACATTTTACAAATGTACACATACAGCGCCACAATCTTACGGATGTTGTAAATTTTTACTTGTTAATTTTCTCTGCATACTATACTCACATTAGAAGTCTTTGGTGGTATGACCTCCACCTACAGCAAGCCCCTATCATTTGTTCCAATGCCCCCCTCCCCCATCTCTCCCTTGGTGCTGGAATTGTGCCCACTGCATTCCACAGGTTTCCTGTGAATATCAAAGGTGCCCATTACACTGCTATGTTGTCTTGTGTAGGCCTACCTGTGGTATACAAGTTCTTGGGAGGACTTCCGTTCAGTTGATTTGACACTCATCATACTACATGAAAAAGCTGTACAAGATGGCATGACTTATTGACAAGTTATAATTTTCATTTATTGGTATTTTACGGTGTACTTCCTATTCATATATGACAGCTTTTAAGAAAAGTAGTTGGACTTAAGGGAAAGGAACCATGGCCGCAGAGGCCAGGATACTGTCTGGTTAACCATAGTGGAGTTCTTCTGAAACCTCTGTTGGGAGATTTTACATCATGCAACCAAAACTTCTACAGTAAACAGTTCCGGTTAATGGCTTTGAGGTGAACATATTTCAATTTATGCATACTGTGAGTGTCTGTAATATAATAGAACATGGCTTGTCGTCTTGCATGTCTTGGGATAAGAACATAATGATTTTATTCATAATCAAGACAATTCCAACAAATCATCCGTGTATCCAAAAAGAATGAAATTCATACAGAGCAAATTATGTCTCGGTCCCAGTCTTTGTCGCTTCTCCACAAAGTTCGATCGGTTAAGATGTATGTGAAAGTTAAAACAAAAGATATCGTTCGCATGCATACCACCAAATTTATTTTTCCTCTTATGACATCATGCTAAACACCTCTTGGTTCTTTCCATCCTGCCACCTAAACTTTAATACAGCAGTGAAAGACATCTGGACAGATCTTGGAGTAAACCCGTTGTTAGTCAGTATTTTAATAATAACGTGTTATGATACCCGTACACGTGAGCAATCACGAGAAACACAAGAGTAAAACCAGGAATTCATAAATGTACAATAGCAACGAGAACTCGTGAGGGCACAAGAGAAATGAGAATCCATCAAGGTAGACGAGCAATGAGAACCCATCAAATCATCGTAGCAACGACAAGTCATCAAGGTACAAGAGCATCGAGAAAGCAGAAAGGTACAAGACAGAGCAACGAAAACCCACCACAGTACAAGAGCAATGAGAACCCATCAAGGTACAATAACAAGGAGAACTCAAATGCGTCGAGAACTCATCAAGGCACAATAGCATTGAGAAATCTAAGTATTAGCTTAGCATTGCCAGGTATCTATATCTGCTACAGAATGCGTAGGTGCTGACCAAGTGCGAAAGTCAATTTTGCAAGGCTGTGCATAAGTCATTATCTTAATTTTCACTTGCTTACTACAAGACAGAATATAACTTAAAAGCCCACAACTACTTTGCGAATACACACACATATATATATATTAGTTATTTCACAAGAAAAATATATAGGTGGACTTCCTTGACTAGGTTTCATGTTGGAACTGTATACAAGAAACACAGCGATAAATATCTTTTGAAGAGAAAAACATTTTCAAACACAAGTGAAAAACTGTGAACACCGCTGTATATAAAACAGATTGCATCCCTTTCGTCCCTAGAAAGGGGAAATGGAAACAGATCCATGCTTGGTAATTTCCAGACGAGCTTGTGAGCTGGACACTGGTTATAAAAATTTGTAGTTTAAGCTGAGTATATCTGACTGATCAGTTTCTCTCTTCAAAAAATATTCTTTTTTTGCCTTCAAAAATACTTGTCTGGCCTAATTACTTTAACCGCTCCAATGAGCAAGTAAAATAAAACCAAATATCGTCGTCTGGTATATTACATGTACTTTAAGACTTAAGTGTATATATATATATTGCACTCTATGAAAATAATGTCACCTAAACATTTATGAATCTGAAAGTTTTTTCCTCTCATTTGTTTCCGGTTCATCGCCCTTAGGAGTGTCTGTGTCTGCAATCGCTCCGTATGACTTCCGGTCTGTGTCTGTTTCGCCCTTGTCTTTGTCTGGGTTTAATGTGGTTAGCGGGAGAGTCTGTAAATATGTCGCATACGGTGTCCGGGCCATGGGATCCGTCTTCTGGACTAGCTTCAGTCCCGCAGGGGGTTCGGCCCATGGCTGAGGCTCACCTGGAAACGGTGACGTTTTTATGAATATTTACTGGCGGTAATTAAGTTCGCACATGGGTTCTTTACAAACTATTATGTATGTCTGTATCTCTTGCACTGCCTTTGCTCAAACATGAAAGCCAACAACTATGGGCAACATGAGAAAACAATTCAATGCATTACGGTGCTCTACACTTCTTTTGTCCCAGAAATTAAACAAAATTCAAGCTGAGAAGTGATATTTCGCATCACATGAACTGTATCCCATTATTTGTTTGCTTGGTTTTTGACGTCCCTTTAAACATTCTTTTGGTCATGTATCCCAACCCTGTCTCAGCAGAGGAATCTCAATACATACTGTGATGCACTAAATAGCTTTGCGTCTAGAATGCCTGTGGCTCTATAACGACACTTTCAAGACGGTTTCAGTTTATGACCTAAATCCGGGCATTACTTAGCTGGTTTCAAACCGAATCTGGACTGCACCAAGTGTTTATAACATGTACAAAACATTGATAGCAATGACTCATATGGAGCAAGTGAGCGTCCTATACGCAACGTTTATGCTTCTGGTTCGAGTGTAACTCATGGTAATTTAACTAGCATTTGTAGTCTGTCGAATATTCAGATGTTGAATCCTACCTGAGCCAAATATTGCATAAAAGATGACTGCAAAGGCAAGCACGCCAGCGGTGATGAAGAAGACAATGTGCCAACAGAAGATTAGGTTCTGCAACAGAAATACCAGATATTGTATTATTACTCAAATTGATTGATTCCATCAGGAATTATTTCAATCAGGAACCCTTTCACCAGGAACCCTTTCATCAAGAAGCCTTTCCATCTGGAACCCTTTTCATCAGCAACCCTTCCCTTTAGGAACCCTTATCAGGAGGATCCCTCTCCTTTAGGATTTCTTTTCTTCATGAACCTTTTCCTTTAAGACCCCTTTTGTGTTTAATAATTTTACAATTCGATTTGAGTGCAATTGAACATGCTTTGCTATTGCTTGCCATTTATTATTGATCATTAAATTTATTGAGTGAGCCTTGCACACACACAAATCGTTATCCTCATTACAGTTGACGTGCAATACTTACCCCTTCACCATCATTGGTGATGTGCCCAGCCACCAGTGGAGAGGCAATGGCACCCAGGGTTCCCAAGGCCGAAGAAAGACTGACTAGAATGCTGGCGTACCGAGTTGCCAGGTCATAATGGTTGATCTGCCATCCTAAAATTATAAATGATTATGAGTAAAAATCTGTGTATATCTCTCAGCATGGTTTCCGTCAAGTTTTTATGCATAAAAATAGCTATCGACATAATGAACTGTAAAAACTAGAGTGTGGTTGAGAGAAATAAAAAAACATTAACGCAACATTTGAAATTTGTTTCATCATTTTTTTTTTTTTTTTTTGTTTGTTCGTTTGTTTGATTGTTTGTTGTGGAATGGCTGTATGTTGATTTACGGGTATTTGGGGCGTTCTGTAAGAATAATCGTGATGGGGAACGTTTGTCTGTGCAACAGACACTAGGGTCCAGGTGAGATTGATCACTGTGGTATTGTAAGGCATGTCTGTTAGATTAGCGTAAACAGTTTTTCCACATACATTCAGCTTAGATCCATGAAAAACTACATTTAAGATTAAGAAGCAATGTTAGACTTCAGTTTCATTCTTTTATTTTGCTACAGAATCACAGAATTTGCGATTTTGTCCTTTTGGAATGCTAACTTCAGTAAACTTAACATTATCCACGATTACCACAATGAACACCAAGTTAGTGCTACATAGTACATACATGTATAGCTAAGCCTGAGAACCCTTAGTGATGGAAGTGATGGAAGTAAACTACATGTGTTTGTAAATGTGTAAAAAAAAGCAACTGTGTGACGGTAATTGTTCTAGAAGACTAGAAATTTGATATTGTATGGTTGTTGGTGAATGTTAAAGCATGCGACCAGAAGGGGGCCACAATGGACTTATATACATTTTGGCTATGTGATATTCCCTGTATTTTCGAAAGTCGAATGCGGTATATTCGAAAGATGTATTGCGGCAGATGAGTATGTCAAGAATACATTGTCAATACATTGTGTGAGATCTGATTCACACCAGATTTGGTCCCGAATTGAGCGAGTAAGAGAGATTCCAACAAGTACACAAGATTCAGCAGAATGTGCCAAATTCAGACAAGGCCACTACACTCTCGACTAAATATTGATGAAATCTCGTTTCGTTGAGATGAATCTTGTCACAATATGGTGTTGTCGTTCAAGTATAGACAAAATTTCGCTGCGTTGTTGGAATGTCGCAGGACCTGGTTTGGCTCAAGTATGTGAAAGTGAACATACAGCATCACTCGGCTTCCTTACATACTGGATATTGGGATAAAGCTGACACCTACCTGAGACAGTAAGTCCACTGAAACCAATCCCAAGGGAGAGGAAAATCATCACTACCCTGCCCACCCGCTGGAAGCCGAGAATAAAGAAACACACGGCCTCCATCCCAAATCCTGTCGGAGGGGAAACAGAAATCGTCATTAATCACTGTCAACATGCTGATAGGATTTAGATGAAGGTAATTCCAACACGTCAAAACGAGGAAAACGTGACAACTGACCTTTATTGACGCTCATTTTATAAATTACAACTCTATAGCCGTCGTCTCGAATTAGCTGAATCCATGAAATATACCCATAAAAAAAAGTGTGGTCGCTGTGAGTTCATGTCCAGCCCACACTGGTTTCCCCTCCAGCCGTGCGTGGGAAGGTCTGCCAGCAATCTGTCATGCATGGGAAGGTGTGCCAGCAACGACCGCGGATGGTCATGTGTTTCCCATGGGCTCTGCCCAATTTCCTCTCATCATAACGCTGGTCGGCCTCGTATAAGTGAAACATTCTTGATTACAACGTAAAACACGAATTTAATAAGTAAATAAATAAATAAGAAACTCAAACAAGAGGTAGATGGTTGTGACACCAGATGTTGAGATAACCATCGGCTTGTAATCCGGCGCAAAACATCAATGACTTTTCGTTTACAATTACGGCCTTCTTATTATATCATTTCGCCGAAACTGACACGTCAGTATATTGAACGAATCCTCTCACTTAAAGCTACATAAGAAACGTCATGTGAAAATTTCACCTATGAGCACCTGTTACACTCAAGGTACTTTCGTATGTCTTTAAGCTACAAGGTGAACAAAGTAAAACTTACCAATACAAGTCAGCAATTTTCTAACCACGGTGGCATTCAGCATGCCATCTTTCATCAGGCAGTCGGCAATATAACCGCTACAGAAAGCCACAATGGTCATCAGGATGTGCGGGATGGACGACAAGATGCCGTTCTGTGGGCGAACGAACAGCTTATGACGAGACACAAGTAATACAGCCGAACAGTGTCGTTCAGGGAGGTTACACCGAGACACAAGTAATACAGCCGAACAGTGTCGTTCATGGAGGTTACACCGAGACACAAGCAATACAGCCGAACAGTGTCGTTCATGGAGGTTACACCGAGACACAAGTAATACAGCCGAACACTGTCATTCATGGAGGTTACACTGAGACACAAGTTATACAGCCGAACAGTGTCGTTCAAGGATGTTACAATAAGACACAAATAATACAGCCCAATAATGTCACTTATGAGAGTTATACCAAGGCACAACATAGTTCCTCGGCGCTATACCAAGACACATGTAAAAAGTCAAAGAACGTGCACATCTTTGTAACAAGCATTTTATACCAGTGTGTAAATAACTCAAATATGGCCACGCAGGTATGTTCAAGGGCCTTAACGTATACATTGCTTACGAACGTCGTGGTTAGTGGATTAGGCGTTTACATGTACGTAAAAGAGAGAAGAGCCACAACTGGCTTCCATACACTAGTTAAGTTACATGATGAAGGACTATGGAATCCATGGTTACGCATGCTATACTCTATAGTCAGTATGTATATTATTTTGGCATGTAAATTAAACCTTATAACCTAATTATAAGGCATTAGCACAAACTTTACACTCTGCATATATTTCCATTTCTTGACTTTGAAATACAAACAAATAGTAGAATTGACTGATGAAGTAATCTGTACCAACCTCGGCAATACTGTAGTTGAAAGCATTCAGGTAATAAGGTTCGTTGGTCAGCATCAGTATGAATACAAAATTACGGGCGACATTACACACGCAGAGCGATATCACCGGAAGTGACGTCAAGATCGAGGCCCATGGGATCTTCTCATTCTGTAAACAAAACCCGGGATAGACCAGACTATCAAACAAGCAGGAGTAATCAGAAGAATTAATTGATGTACAACTTCCAAGAGAAGGGCAAACACTATTGTTGTTGAGAGTCGTGTTCTGGTTGGAGACCTTTACCTTTTAATCGCTGGGACACACGAGCCAACGGGTTCAAATCCAGACTGGGGTTAACATTTCCCCCGCTTTTAATGCTTATAGTGGATGTGCACATCTGTGTGTCACACGTGGAAAAGATCGTCAGTACAACGTGCCAAAGGACGGTGGTTTTTCCCCGGGAGCTTGTTCTATCCACTCATAAAACTAACTGTCATCGTATGTAAGTGCAACATTCTGGGGTGTTTATCGCGTTACGCAGCAATAAAATAAATAAAAACACTGTTACAGGAATCGTCACGGACAGGTTTTCAAATTGATCTACAATCAAAGATCAAGTGTAACGTTAACGCCCGGGATATGAATCTTCATCCCACTTTTATTTTCGACGCCCACTTGTCGCAGCGGATGGAGTTCACATCCCTGTCACAGAATGAAGGGCGCTTGTCAGGTATCATTGTCATGAGATGGCCTCCTCGCGCGCCTGTTCCATTCATCCACCAATGCCATTGTACAAGTAAAATATTCTTGAGCATGGAAAAAAAAACCACCAGAAAAAGACTTAGACTTAGATAACAGTCCTGTCACCTACCTCATATTCAATGACAGTGGCACCCTGTCGTTTTTCTATCAGTGAAAGCTCTTCGTTGGATATGCTGGGATGATGAGAGGGTCGCTCGTGGGCACCAAACAGCCAGACGATGTACCATAAAATAGCCACACCCGCTGTGCAAACACGATGTCTAGAGTTACATGCGCAATTTTAGAGCCTTATATCCATGTACTCAAAATAGTCCAAGCCATATCAAAGGCAACGACTCACAAGATCCAGTACATATTATACGGTGGAAAAGTGTCAACATTACAACCACGTTTACAGTATTTTGACACCGGAAGATGCACATTGGATGCCTGCTGGGTGTAATACACTATTCCGTTTTAATCTACTGTCAAACAAGACTTCTAAAGCAACTGAAAAGCCAAATGGCGACACTACATATATTTACCAATTTGAACTAATGGCAGCCACTTTGGCAACATTGCAGAAATATCGTGTCGACGAACGTAATTGTATGTAGCACAGTGCCTACACATTGGTTGTATAGATTAACCTGCCTTTACTCGACAATGTACCGGGCTTGACAGTATGCATCATTGTACGCATGCATATGCAACCCGTTGTTTCGGCTATAAATGTAAGGAGTTAACCATTTGAGCAGATCATCTTTAAAATAAAAAAATATCAACTTATATCTTCAGTAGTTGTGTGAATATACATGGATAAATTTAAGTATACGTACAAGTCACGTGGTAAACGTATTGCCATCCTACATAATGTGTAATAAAGCCGGCTACGGGGAAACCAATCACAGCGCCTGCGTATGCACCTGTAAGAGGAAAACATTATTGAGAGGACGGTGTAAAACACAGTATTATCTAGAACAGCACCTTCACAATGTCAAGGTTTTTTTCCACCTCGCTACCGAAGATCCCTTGACCTCTTCCAATACTACAATCAGTTCACTCTAGCCATGTGCTAATCTAACCTGGGTTATCCTATCAAATCTCTCAGCACGTTCTACTTTGTTTTTAAATCCTATGTTGCGTCATTGTATGACCTGAATTCTGCAGACACCCTGATTGGTCACACTTACTTCTTCGCTCCAGCACCTGATTGGGCGACAGGAGTTAGAAGTACTGTAAATGCCTTTTTATTCGCGCGGTTCTAACTTTCGCGGGTTTCGCGGTATTTAATTTTCCGCGAAAACCAAAACCAGCGAATACAAAACCCATACGTTTCTTAAATACACGTATATCGTATTATGTACTAGTATTAGTCTGCACTACAGCATGTACAGTCTACTTGAGCTGCATAAAATAAAGGACAAAGCAGGTATTGTAATAAAATAATTTATGTATTTTAAATAAGTGTTGCAATCATACACTACAAAGCACTGCAAATTTAATGGCACAATTAAGTTCACAAACTTTGTTAAATATTTACAACGTACTTGTGTGGACTCCGACTTTAATAAATCCAACTTGGATTAAATCCTGTCTCTTGCTGATTATCTCCTGGCACTTGATAATTCAGTGGGCATGAATAGGCTTCAACACAGCGGTCCGTGTATTGACATGGCCATCTTCAAGCTGGGTCATGGCTTCATTAGCATACCACGCCTGGAAACAGTTTTTGAGTTCATCATTGAAATCTTTGTTGCTGGAGAGATCAAGCGGCTGGAGACGGTCGGTGCAGCATGCTGGTACAAACACACAATAAATATGGTTTCGTCTCAGTTTGGCTATTAAATCTTCCCCCTGGTGGGCTCTGAACACTTCAAATATTACCAAACACTTCTGGGTAGGTCTCAGTTTTAGCGCCTTCCGCTGTTTCTTACAGTAAGGGATAATGACTTCGTCCACAGTGTGGACTCGCCTGTACTTCAGTGGGATTCCTTAATTTTACCGAAGCCTTCTGGCAATTTCTTCACATCTTTTGTTCCCTTTCGCTTGACATATCCCATTCATTTAAGCAAGGATTGGGCCCAGGTCTCCGTAATAGTAAGTGTGCCACCAAACTGTGGAAGTTTAGTTTTGTCCTGTTATAGTAGGATGCCTTCAGCTGCCGCCATAACAATTCGACGGTTTATCACTCCGCCACTCAAACGGACTTTTTTTTTTACCCAGTCCTTCACCATATCGTCAAGTTTTGTATAGTTAACAAGGGATGATCAGTTGTAGCCTTAGGGAGGGATCGGATAACGCTGCCGGTTTTTTTTCGAATCATTTTCAAGTATGAAGACTTCATACTTCGCACGGTGCTTTCATTAGTAGGGCGGCCTAGCTGAAAAGAGAATTTACGGGCAGCACGTGCTATGCCGATTTCCACAGCAGTTCGCTCTCATGTCATCATCATAGCTGTTGTAGCTTCCACGCTTTCGTTTTCTGGGATTTTCTGCTATTTCCGAATCTACAGCATCGTTGGCAGCCTGAATAATGTCGGCTTGTTCTATGGACTGGCTACTGTGTGGATTTGGTAGACCGGGAGTCTTGGCAGGGTTCGTTGTGCTTATCCATTTCCAGAAAGACATTTTTTGAAGCAATCGTGACGGACTTCGTAGAGTGAGAGAAGAATGGTTTCAGTGGCAGCGGCAACTGGCTTATATTACCAGTAAATTTACTCAAGTCTGTCACAGGTAACACGTTTACAGACCGGTTTTTGGCATGTGAATTAAACAATAGTGTTTATTTATTTTTGTCACATTTACCGTTAATCCTTAAGTTTATCTTAAGGAGATTGACTTCCTGACCCCAGGGATCCTTAATCTTTAGGCTGAC
Organism: Acanthopleura granulata; assembly: GCA_016165875.1. Taxonomy (NCBI): domain Eukaryota; kingdom Metazoa; phylum Mollusca; class Polyplacophora; order Chitonida; family Chitonidae; genus Acanthopleura; species Acanthopleura granulata. The sequence goes on along the minus strand of JABBOT010000001.1, from coordinate 44,396,934 downwards.
CGGCGAGACTAAGTCTTCAAAAGATTAAAAACGTAAGACGATTATTTTTCTCTCTCTAAACCAAGCCACTGAACTGCATAAATCTTTCGTTATATCTCACATGTACAAACAAGTTTAAATTAAACGCATTTGACGATTCCTGTGTTGAAACGCTTTTGTTAAAATCCGCGACAGTTTATTCCCGCGAATATGTCTTCTTGGAGAATCCGCGAAAATTTATGCCCGCGAATATAAAGGCATTTACAGTATTTGAACTGAACTTCACCAAAGATGCCACAGTCGTCCCTCTATGGGAATGGCCTGTGGGGTGGCGAGAATGTCAGAACAGCAGAGCAATTTTCAACTATTGTCACATAACAGAACACAATATTTTCGTCAGAATTGCCACATAAAGGTATATGTGTTAGGTGATTGAACGACTGAGAAAATTAAAATTCTCCATACAGCGTAGGAGTATACGTCAGCGAACAAAGGGCAAACATTTGTATATAACTAGTCAAATTGAGATAGTCCAGTCTTGGAGGACTACACCGTCATACATATATCGTCACTATCTTCAGAACCAACGCCTTTCGCAGCAATCTTTAAACTTTCTTTATATATATACAATGGTTTACTGTCTTCTTCGACAAAGAAAAGAACTTTAACAACAAATGGAGGATATCAACAAAAACTTCTGTTCACATACAAGTACCTGCTGTGGCTTTACTGCACTGACAGGCTGTAAAAGTACGCGCACTCATACATGTCATATTAGCTGTCATTTTACCTACTACCGGTGTATATTCGATTGGCAATATACCATAACAGCACTTTGCTATCCAAGAACATGAGGGGAAACTCTTGGGAGAGCTGACCATTACTTTACAGTCGTAAGAGAGCTGTTCGCGCACCAAAATCATGCTGTGCATCCCAAAGTACAAAGTAGCCAGCAAGTTTTACTACAAATATACACCACTTGTTATTACAATGTGGTGGCGTTTAATGTAAACTTGTTTTTGTCATGCACAACAATAGATTTTAACGATTTTGACAACGTGCTAAAATACTGACTCTAATTTCTCCTGTCCAGACAAAGTTAGCATTTATGTACAGGGTATACAGACAGCACACATGTATACGACCTACATACATACACTGAGTATTCAGCACACAGGGTCAAACCTTCCCAAGATATATCATGCATGTATACGGGAATCTTACATGACAGATCCATTAAGCTAACGTAAAACCAAATGAGTACAGGTATAGAGATTCATACATTTCTGCTACATATATACGAAGGCTTTGTTTGTAGACAAAACCAGGCACGACTTCTAAAATGGGCAAACGTCGCCAAGACTTCTGGGATGGCTTGTTAGTCATGTGACAATAATGCATGGCCCTGGTTTACGAGTGCCGAGTAAACATGCGTTTCCATTTTTGTATTCCTTTTTACTCATGATTATACCATTTGCATTAAACCTGATGAACGCCTCTATGCTCAAAGTTCTAATTTTACCATTCATCACACTTTGTTCATGTTGTTCTATATTGTTCAGCTAATATTGTTGTTAAGAAACGTTTGTTCATGAACGTACCATCAGAATATAATAATGTACTTGACTAATCTGGTCAATTAAGGTATTTTTAATACTCGCAGATCAGTTAAACTGTAAATGAAAGCCAACTGCCTCATGTCTGTATAGCGTAAACTTTTAATTTTCTCGACATTTATATTTAGGAAATTACGTACAACACTCATAAGGTAGAAAGACACTCAACAATTGTACTTCTTTTGCGGAAATCTCTATACTTCACCGATTTTGTTATGCACAATATTCACCACTGCCGTGTTGGGAAATGGAAATCTATTGACATAATATTACCTCCAGAAACTAAAGAGTTTAGGGTCATACAATTATCAACTGAACGTGACGGCCCTCAAATATTTCTATCTAATTAGCCTTCAGCGTTTAGTATTGGCCTACATTTATTCGCTCAAGCAAAATCTTGAAAACAAATTCACACCAACTTTAAAAATCCCCATTTTATTTCACAGTCAATATCGTTGAAGAGTTTTCTGCACTTATAAAGTTTCACCTGTTAGAACTGTCGATCCTAAGCGTCCTCGTTCCTGGGGCGTGGTCCACTGACGTAACAAACCGTAACAGGATGGAAACAAAGGCCCCTAAAACAGATTAGATAACATCAACATACTGATGTTATATTAGGGTATGTGTACACTTGGTCAATGAATGCCTCCTGTACCTTCCCACAAAATCTTGCCTTGAAGTGCTCCTGTTAACATGCACATTGCAAGGAGAACAGAAGTAGTGAAGTTTTCGTTTTTGGCGGTAGTGATGGATTAATTGGTGTTTAGCGCCGCACTCCAGAATTTACCACTTTTGTGACGGTGGTCAGGATTGCGAGTGAATGAAACCGCAGAGCAATAGAATCCTTCTCACAAACTGAAAACATATTTCAACTCCTTTTAAATCTGCTATCACACATTTTTATATTATTTCATTCTGTAAGGTTTACTTTCAACAATTACATTTTTAATTATTTAAAGGATTTAAATTAAAGCAATATTTTATCTTTTACTCAGTCTTCATGCATTTTATTTTACATGCCGTCTATCCTACCAACAATATGGCAATTCTGCCAAAAAGAAAAAAAACAACAACAACAACAAACGAACATACGTATACCTCACTCAAACCCTGACAGAAGCGAATAGCGAGGGTAAACTTGTAGCCCACGTTAGATATTGCCACGGGAATCAGCAGGTTCAGAGAGCTGGATATGAGGATGCACCCTCCGAACAACCTAAAACACACATGCACAATTAGTTACCATAGTAATGCTCAGATGTATTCAGTTCTATATCTCTCTTGTAGACAACACAACCATTCATACATGTAGCCAGGATGCAGATAGAAGCACCATGGATTTTTATAGTCTTTTGGGTGAAATGTTTTGTAGGCATGCAGATCATACTTACAACGGAGGGATAGCCTTTCCGTTAAGATAGTTTGTAGTAAAAATAACATTCACCAGGACATACCCGGAGTTAAACGTATACGGCCTGTCACTACGCGTCCATGGTAAATTTACGCCTGGCTGCAAAATATTTCAATATGCTAACGATACTTAGGGGGTCTACGTGACAGATGTATACTGTTTGACTACAAAACAGTTCAGCACACAAACTATACGTCTGTGGTACCGTAGATGTCTGACTACAAAAATATTTAACAATGCGTCATATTGTCTTTATGCTGCAATACTTTGTGTATATCTACGCCACACAGCAATACCGCATACAAAACAGTCTGTCTGGTGAAAGATATTGTTCTTATAAACCATAAATCTTTATGGTAAAAAAATTCTATAACCAGTACGTATATCTATCTACATGTAGCACTACATATTCCACATGTGGAATATCTGTACCACACCAGTGGCAAAATCCAGCCTCTAAATAAATAAAGGACCACGTGTAATTTCTTGTACAGATAGGAACAGACCGTCAAAGTTGTTATACGTACATTATGTTATTTATTTATTTATTTATTTATTTGATTGGTGTTTTACGCCGTACTCAAGAACATTTCACTTATACGACGGCGGCCAGCATTATGGTGAGAGGAAACCGGGCAGAGTCCGGGGGAAACCCACGACCACCCGCAGGTTGCTGGCAGACCTTCCCACTTACGGTCGGAAAGGAAGCCAATATGAGCTTGGTGGAAGGCATCGGGTCATTGTGCTGCGATAGCGTGCTGACCGACTGAGCCAGGGAGGTCCCCATTATGTTATATGTAAGTTTATAGGATATGTAAAAGTTTGGAGGCTGCCCCTTACTCTACTCTTCTGCCCTTAATCGTAGTGACTATGTGGGTTAGAACGTCACCCGCAAATAACATCAGTATACCAGTAGGTGCGTAAATAAATGTATACCGGGTTTATATGGTGTGCTACAATCCAGCTAAACCTTCATCTAGTTATCTGGCCTATAACATCGGTCAAATCGTATGCAAATTAATGAAGAAAAAAATTCTGCAAACACTGTACTACATCTGTAGTAAGTATTAATGTAGAAAAGCTGATTTACAGTTTCACGGCAAAATAAACGGGTAACAGGTTTAAATAGATTAGTTCATCTCCCGCGCGTTAATGTAAAAATAAGCAAACATAGCGAACCTGAATCAGATATAGCCGTTCCAATTCAGAACTAAATTGTGGTAAATTAGAGACTTGTTTATGTAATACACTATTGCTTTAATGTAATAGTGTAGTCAACTAACGTTGGTGTTATATAAAGTGGCATAAACAACTTGATATTTACTGTATAACAGCGACTTAATGGAAACCCGAATTCCCCGCTACAAGACAGAAAAAAACCGTTATCGACATGCAGCATATACCACCCCTGTGTTATATTCAGTACTAAGTAAATTTAATATCATACTTCACTATAATCATGCCGTGGCGGTGCAGTTTATCAAGTTCATTATTTGCTTAAATATCGATTTATTCTAGAATTCTGGAATATATATATATGACCTGCGATAACGCTATATATATACATTTACTTGTACAGGTAGTGGGTTTGAAGACTACAGTCCAGTGAGGTTAGACTATAACTGTGGTCGATCGCTGGTTTACACAGCGGGCTAACCTGTTTCATATTTTTGCATATACACAACATAGTGCTTAATTTTACGACAGAGAGAAATGCTGTAAATCATTTGCAATAGGAAATGGAGTAAACCTACAAAAATGATTGTTACAATTAAGCATCTGCATGCTGTATTGACATAGGGTGTTGACATACCATCGAATTATGATTTCACTCGTTTTAACTGTAACTTTTACATGATATTGCTGTACCCGTATTTGATCGGCTTTCATACCTTTGCCTATAAAACTCACGAGGGGGTGTAACTTTACTGCGCCTTCCATATATTATTAAGTACTACGTAATTTGGGCTGTAAATTTACAGCCACAAGAGAGTTCTTCATCTACAGAAAAATGCCCTGTACATTCAAACAATCAGCAATCTTTAGTGTGAAAGTACACCACTTTTCGTCACAGTGCATCTGCTGTATAGGTGCTTGTATACAAGTAAATGAATGTGGGACGCGCCACACCAACAAGGACCCATCGTCACTCGAAGAGCGACACGAGATGCGTCACAGATCAATGGCTAGTCGCAGACAGGGATTAATAAATGACGGAACTGTCTGCTTCAATGCAATAGCAAATGTTTGAAACAATTTCCTCAGACTAATTCAACCACATATTTACAAGCTATATTTACATTTTGGGGTAATATAAACAGTCGTTGTCGGTCACACTCGATGGGAATATTTTATGCCCTCTGGGTATTAAAGCTTTCGTATTCATTTATAAGAGGAGCACATTCAAACGTATGACTTACTATAAAGTCATAAACCTGACCCGCGTGATGAGGCCAGACACCAGCAATAACTGAATTGGAACCCACGGCCTCAGCTTTGTCACGGGCTTGTAATGTAAGCTAAATCTACGCCATTGATTTGCTTTCTGGTAACCATATATTGTGCTTTCAGTTGCCCTCAGAGATGACTGTGGCAGAAGACATAAAGCTCAGGAATCTGTTCACATGCAAACTTAGCCTACATTTTGTTATCCTGGCTTCTTTCTGTAAAACCCAGCTTTAACGCTGTCTTAGATAAAATCACAAGGTACGGTGGCACGTAAATGGCTATTCGTGCATAAAAGTTGTCCTCGTATTTGAGCTGAACACGGTAGTCTGTGCTTACGATTTGATTCATGTTTAAGGCGGTACTACGCCAAAGAATACTTGAACGGATGATTAGGCAGCATTTCAGACACATCGCGACGAAGAAACTATTGATTTTCCAGCTAAACATGCTGTGTTAGTCAACCACCACAAACATTTGTAATGGTTAGTATAATTGAGGAAGTAAAGACTTTATTTTAATCCACAAATCAATTCCGCAGAGCGATTGTAAGCAAAGTGAATTGTAACTACCATGACAGACACATGCTAAAGACACATGCTCCCATGGTAATTACGGTTTAATAACCCAAGGTTATTTTGTTGGATGGGAGCCTGGAGTGGGGTGGAACATATACTCGCCTGTGACATGGCACGTGTTTGGACAGAAATCCGCCCGGAATGTGGGTGCAGAAGAAACCGATGTAAAACATGCTGTGCATGATACCGGCCATACTGGAATCCCAGATATCTGTGGGAAGCTGAAAGATGAAACAGAGGACAATATGGGAATCAGTGAATTGCTGGTGGAGAAACAACACAGGCAAATCAATGTCGGACCGAGCATAATTGCAGACTCCATAAACACAAATATTCAGTGGGTAACATTACAGCTAAGAAAAACAACACTGTTTCTTTGCAGAACATATTACACTATGAGATTCAAATGAATCGCGAAGTTATATACTGATAAACGTCGATCCTGGTTCTGACTCATACAAAATAAAATATGAAAACAAATCATGGACACAAGAGTTATTGATCCCATGCTACCCCCATGATATTTGGGTGACAGTCTCGCGCAAGGCCACAGTAACGATAGAATGTAAATGAGGCAGCGATATCCCGAGGTAATCTGCGAGAACACCATCAGTTCCTGATGGAAGATGGGAGAACCACGGTTGAATGACAAGCTGCATGATGAAGCATGGGAGAACACAGTGGTCAATGAGTTCTTGCTGAAACTTGTCAGAACACAGGAGTCATTGGGTTCTTGTTGAAACTTGTCAGAACACAGGGGCCGTTGGGTTCTTGCTGAAACTTGTCAGAACACATGGGTCAATGGGTTCTTGTTGAAAGATGGGAGAAACCATAGGCACAGAAATGGTCTAATTTAAATAATGCTATAAATTTCATACATAGCCTAGATCCACTACAGTACATACACATTATATGCATGTTTACTGGTTATCAGGATTTCTTTTCATTTCAAAGCTGAGTTGAACTACGTTACTCCATTTATGCAGGGTTTAACGTGTTGCACAAGGTAATACTGGAAGACAACAGTGTTTGTTGCGAAGTATAGTAAAGATGTAAACATGATTCCAAAGTGTAACAAAACTGGTGTTTTCATCGCTTGCAAAGTAAAAACATTTGTTTTTTAGAGTGTTTAGTGATAAAAATCATGATAACAGTCGCCTTTACTTCGAGTAATTACATTTACAGGCTCATAATTAAAACAACGACGGTAAGCAACTGCTGTAGGGCACTGAAATCCATCAATTTACAACAAAACATTTTAATAGCTTGCCTTTGCATCAAGTGATTCTTTTGAAAGGCCCTCAGGCCGTTGTGTATTTATATCAGTTAAGCTGAGTAAATTTTGTCTCCAGGATTATGAGATTACAGTGCTCCATTTTAGAAAATCAATACTGTTAAAGTGAGTTGATGACAATTTGTGTTATTATTGGTATAGAGAACAACAACAGACACGTGAAGTTCAAAAGATTACATTTTTCGTTGTACTTCGCATGGCTTGAACTAGAACACTGCCTGGATGTAAACATTGCTTTCAGCCGCACACATAGCGGAGTGATGGAGTATTGAAAACTGAAAACAGTATTTGCCATCTGGTCCTTATAGTCACAGTTTCACTGACAACGGCATAATAGTTTAAGTGCTGAATCGCTGCGATCGCTTAGGTTATGTGTTCGAACCTAGTCGCCGCTGTGTGGGCTACAGCTTTAAATCAAGAGGTTTGTCACTTTTATACCCGGTGAAGATCAGTGGTTCACACCGAGCAATCCTGTTTCCTCCACTTGTAGCTTGACCGTGGTCTTACAAGTGAAAACAAATCTTCAGCAAGGGGTAAAAATGCTAATAAAATATATACAGCTATGAGTCTCTGTCGATTGGCAGTGCATAAGGCAGGAGAAAAATGAACATCTTTGAAGATAGTTTCGCTCCTAATAACGGGATCTTTCCCTGGTACGCATGCGGGCGTAATGAATGTAATTATATATGGTAAGTGGTGTATGCGCACCCTACAGGATGTGTATGTCACAGTGTATACAGCCTAGAACTTTCACCTCACAATGAGGTCATGCACATTTGCCGAAGGGAAGTTATTACTAACTTACACCATATTAATGACTGGCATAAAGAAACTATCTTGGCGACTTTCCAGTGGATAAACAGAAGTGTACTGGACCCTTCCAAAGTTCCAAAACGGTAAACATCATAAATTACAAATGCTTTCTGGAAGTGTGGTGACGTCAAGTATAGTCGGGCGCATTGTTTTACGATGAATAATGAATAATGACATTCACCGTGGTGAAATTTAACCCACGGAACACTATTTAATGCGTGGGTCAAAGAAAAGCACTGTTGCAGTACATGGGAACACTTCACACTAACATTTTTGTATCCTTCCGTTTTCTAACAAATTTCTGTTATCTGGAAAGAGAGAATCGGTTAGACCAAGAGAAAATCAAAAATAAATGACTAAATGGGTCATCAGAATGATCATGGATATTGTATGGAAAAATATATGTAGTCATTTTCTTAAACAACAGAGTTATTAAGCGTAGTTAAGTGTTCAGGTTGCAGGGTGGGCTTTACGGGAATTGTTTTGGTGAACTTTACTTTCAAATAAACTATCACTGGTCTTTTCCTTCAAGCCATGATCATTAATCCATTCTTTCAAAATTACAGGTAATAAGATAATTTTGAAAAGTTCATTTTGTGATTGCGGCATGATTTTGTAAGCAAATCATCCGCGACCTTCAAAAGATACTGATTAGCTACGAGTAATGGTACTAAGTGAAAGTGAACGACCAGGTTAGCACGCTGACGATATACTGTACATATTGCAGTGTGTCCTGTGAGTGTAGAACTATAACACATAGAATTTGCAGTATGTACAGCGTAACACAAGATATAATGGTGGTGTGGTTGATGGCGGACATCCCGTAATTATACAGACTCACGGGCAAGAATAATTATGTCTCTAATTATAACCTACATCGCAGCTATTTTACTATATCTGGACCTAAACTAGAGAGGGCAGTAAATAACTGCCGCTAGCACATCTTCAGTCTGTAGTGCCTACATGTCATTTTTCCTCTCTTCTTATCGGTATCAGTATTTTACCCATACACAATTACACAGTTCGCTGGTTGAGACACTACTCATTTGATACGCTGAATGAGTTTAAAGATACATGTTGCTCCAGGCTCCGTTCTCAGAATTTAGGATTTGAAGACGAAGAAATATTTGTAACAGTTTTTCATACATTACATGGCCAATCTCAGCTAAACAGTATTTGGATTTATTTCTTAGATTTTTTTCCCACTGGAAAGTGTTTGGATTGTAAGGAGGGTTTTAAGAACTACATGGATGAACTGTTAGGTTCGATGGCATCACGCTGACTTCTTTCCTTCCCTTATGTTCACTTTTGTATAATAAGCAGATTTTTGTGCATTTATTTTAATGCAATAACTATGCACTCGGATATCTTAGATACAAGAGAGATATTCAAGCTTAAAATATAAGCCAAGCTAGGTTCACGAAAAATAAAATCACACTCTTGACTGCCTTTAATATTGAACAGAAAAGAAATCACAGTTTTTAGTCATCCATACGCCAGTTGATTAAATTACATTAAATACACCAAAACAATTCCAATAAAGCCCACCCTACAACCTGAGCTGAAAGGGTTTTTTTCCCACCAAAATAAATGCAGCCAAATGTTTGAATTGTATGGTGGATTTTACAGACCATATTGACCATGTATGTTCACTGCGACGTCACAAATCCTACACATTTATGTTCAGCTCTGAAATAACGCTCCTGTAAACCGTACTCCTGCATGGTGTGCCTGTGTTTGGAAAAGCCAATATGAAATTAAAATTCTGCTTCAATACGAAAGAAAAGTCGGCCTGTCGCCACTGTTGACACATAGTGTAAATAAAGTCCGAAAACCTCACCATACATTCAAAATATTTCACTGCGCTCAATTTGGTGACAAAAATCTGAAAAAAAGTAGTGAAGGTATTTTCAGACACAGTTTTCACTGGTCTTTTTACTCATCATAAATTCATTCTCGTCGGATCTTTCCCACTTGGGCAATATTACAGTCACGTCGTGGCGATAGAAGATTTGTGTGAGTCAAAGGTGTCGGATCACACGGGTTGATTACAATATTTCCTTGAGGTGATGATTACAGCATTTCTTCTGTTTGCTGATTACAGTATCCGTGGCTCAGTCGGTTAGCGCGCTATCGCAGCACAATAACCCGAAGCCGCCCACCAATGCGGTCTCTGTGAGTTCAAGTCCTGCTCATATTGGCTTCCTCTACGACCGTAAGTGGGAAGGTCTGCCAACAACCTGCGGTTGGCCGTGGGTTTCCCCCGGGCTCTACCCGATTTCCTCCCACCATATTGCTGGCCGCCGTCGTATAAGTGAAATATTCTTGAGTACGGCGTAAAACATCAATCGAAATAAACAAATACGCGATTAGGCGTACAGTATTACCCTTTCGTGATGATTACATATTACTTGTACTTGTTGATTACAGTATAAGCTATACTCAATGGTTACAGTAGGATCTCCACTTGTTGATAAGAGTGTTACTTGGACTTGTTGATTACGTCTACGTTCTGTTCACAGTATTATATTTACACGTAGATTACATTATAACCCGTACATGTTAATTACAATATCACCTGTAGGTGGTACAATAGTACACGTTTAAGTATTATGTGTACAGTTCGATTTTCCTCGACGTGCTGATTGCAGCATTTCCTGTACGTGTTCATTGCAAATGTTCATTTTAATACTACATTGTACCTGCACGTCTAGATTACAGCATTACTTGTACGTGCGGATTGCAGTATGTACTTACCTGTATGTGTAGGTAACAGTATTACCTGTACGTGTTGATGTATTACCACATTGATGCATGTGTATTACCTGTGTGGATTGGCCACATTACAGAATCTACCCCAAAGAATAAAACGACATTCTCACTATTTACTTCTTTCCTGGATTCATCGTAATGGTTATCATTACGAGGAATGCGAAGTACCTTCATTCACCTTTACAGACTTTGATTGTTCTGTAAACTCTATCGTTGCGATCTTGTGGTATAACCTGGCAGTACAGCCATTCGATCTTTTCAAGGCTACAGTGTTAGACATGGGCTAGTTTACTTACATTTGAAATAGCTTCGATTGTTCCAAGTTTCTCATGAGCTTTGATATCCAGTAATGTGATCACAGTAACAGCTAAGTTCACTCGGATGGCGTGGATGATTGTCATGCCCATACAGATCATGGCGATCATTATGTAACGCCTGGGGATGTAGAAGGAGCAGCACCGCCCTGTAGACACGGGGGTGGGATCACCCTTCCCCTCCAGGCGGCTCGCCTTGCCGGGGGACTCCTGGATGTCGGAAGATAAGGCCTCCTTGTCCCCGGCCCCCAGTCCCGCGTCGTCCTGTGGATCAGACATTTTTTTTCTGGCAATCCCGTTACTTTTCAGGTAAAATTGTGACACCTGCTGGTAGGAACATTGTCACACGGCCTTGCTCAGTGACTACGACGTGTATGAGAAAGTAGATAACATCACAGTTTTAATCTCCTTGTGTCACACTGCCAAGCCATGTTCTGCTCGTGCCTTGAACGACACTCACTCTCCAGAAGACCTATTACACAGACACAAACCGCTGTAACAATCCTCCTGCTAGCACGAAACACACTTTCGCTGTTCGCCACATTAACCACACGGTACACCGTGCATGCCGTCAGTCACCCTGTTACTTGGGCGAGTTTTTGGGCCTCTAGTCTGGCAATCATGTATTGAACTGGTCTGGCAGCTAAATGCGCACACACAACAGCTGTTGTCACACACCACGATAGATTATCTTTCAAACGGCTAGCTAACACAAAGCGGGATGACATACAATCGATAGTTTAGCAAACTTAAGCTCATTACGTGGAGTGAAGCTTTCTGCAGGATACGTACTCTGTAGGCTCCACTGAACAGGGTAACCCCTGCGGTGTAGACCAGCTTACCGATAGGCTACACACTTCATACGTAGTCTTCGTCAGTTGTAGGCTCCAATTAGTTTCTTGAACTTCACTGACGCATAGCTGATTGTGTAACGATACAAACACAATAAATGTGTTGTTGGCTGTAAGCTCTAGCCTCGTGCGAGCCGTTGAAAGTTCAAATCTGACGGAGGTAGGCCCATATGTTGATACCGAGCTACCACTGAGTATTAGGCTCTCTACACTGACTTCATGACCCCCATTGATATTGTGAGGCAACGCATGTTTATGTACTCCACTTACCCTTGTCTTTTCTTGTGTGTAAATGCGATGTGTTGATTGGACCGAACTTGCCGACTGCTAACAAACAACAACATTGCCAAGAGGAGACGTAAGGAAGTGGTTACATTCAAAGTAAAACATTACACCGTTTCTGTCCTCGCGACATATCCCAGAACATTTACATGGATGTTGTCAGCATGAAGTTGATTAAATAATTCATTAACAATTATAACTTCATATTTAGAACTTGGTCTGTACTTTCACAAAAAAGTTGTAATTCACATTTCAACTTTTTTTTTGGCAAATGGCGTTGTCTATATAGGTTATGGCGCCATAAAGCAAAATCGATTTACGAATATTTGTAAAAGTGGGCCCACATTAACAGAATGACAGCAGCTGTGAGAGATCAGTTGAGTTTTCAACTAGAAATTCTGTTCTTCAGGCAGATTACATTTGGCACACCGGAATAATAATGGCACATAAGTTAAATTTATTCTTTAAGGGCCTCGTTACAAAACCTCTAGCGCAGAGTAAAGATCCAGGAGCTTGCCACCAATGCGGTCGCTGTGAGTTCAAGTCCAGCTCATGCTGGCTTCCTCTCCGGCGGTAGGTGGGAAGGTTTGCCAGCAACCTGTGGATGGTCGAGGGTTTCCCTCGGATTTTCCTTGGTTTCCCCCCACCATAATGCTGACCGATTTCGTATATAACCGAAATATTCTTGAGTACGGCGTAAAACGCCAATCAAATACATAAATAAATACAAAAACCACATAGTTTACCAGTTTTTGTTTTTACCCATGTCGTTGGATTTGGAAACCAACCACACTGACCAAATCGGACGAAACACACAGTTACAGTATATCACCTTCAGTGGTCCTTAACAAAGTCACTCACCCGATTCGAAGAGTTTTACTAGGACGATGATTTAAGGTTTGCTTCGAAGGCACATGGGAGATGACATTTTACTGGAAAGACGTAAGTTTTTCAAAACTAATATTTCTATTACTTCTATTTGCCCTTATTAATGTACTTTGTTGGGGGGATTTTTAGGTCAGATACTGTATGTGAAAGTGGTCACTGATACCGATACATCAATGATATACAGTGATACATTAATGATACACGCGGAGTATGTAAGTTGCCTCCCGGACAAATTTATATACGGCCGGAAACACCGTATAATTTCTATGCATTTTTCCTTAAAGTGAAGGAACACCCAGAAATGAAATTGGGATAAGTGAAGAGAATAAAAACTATTTCTGAAAATAATATCACTGATGTTTTTTTTTTAGATTTTTGCCACCCAAATTAATTGCAGTCAAATGTTTTGATTATATGGTGGACTTTATGGACCACATTGAATAGCCTAAAGAACAGTGACGCCACTCATTCCTTTTTACAGCCTCTGATTATTACACGTTTACGTTTTACATGAACATACATATAATACCACACCGGAATCTGCACTTAGTGTGGAAACGTAACAATCAGAAGTTGGTTATCCACTAAAAGGAATGTATGACGTTACTGTGCTTTAGCCTGTAAAGCATGGTCCATAAAGTCAACCATACAATCAATTTGGCTGCGTTGAATTTGGTGGAAAAAATCTTTAAAAAATCCGTTAAGCTAACTTAAGATATAGTTTGTTAATCTCTTTTCACTCACCACAACTTCATTTTTGAGTGTTCTTTCAGTCTATAAACTGAAAAGCTAACATTAAACTTATCCAGTTATCTGCCCTTTTCTGCTTTGGTCTAGCTGTAGAGAGGGTCTGGTTTTCCGCAGTTCCTCTTGGTGTAGACAGCGTACCTGAATTTTCTCAGACCTTTGTCAGTTTCCCGTCTGACGCCCAAGTTTTCCTAACAGCAAGGGTAGTGTATATGGACAGACATGTACATGTACCGCTGTAGCTCGGTTGGTCTGTCGGTCAAATACAAGAGTGCTGTAAGTTTGTCACAATTTGAACACCTGGAGCAATGATCAGCGCAAATCTAAAGTTTAAGTTTAAAAATTTTGATTTCTGACGAAAATAGCTTTGTGTATTGGTGCCTTAGATTATAAATTGGCTGAAAAAAAACAATATATTAAATTACTCGTGCGATTTTGAAGAAAGCAGAAGTTTAAAGATATAAATTCAACCTATGCGTTCCTTTTTATGCACGCTATATATTCACCGAATTCTGCAGAAGTTCTTGGATACCGAGAGGATCGAAACAAACAAGGTCTTCGGGTTGCTTTGTCAGACCTCTGGCGAGGCTCACTGGGTTTCCTAGGCTTCTAATCGATTTCTTTACCCATAAACCTAGCATCTGTACAGATCTGTTGTTATTTTTCAGCGAGGCTTTGCCATGGTGGATGAAAAAGCGGATAGGGATTGACGTGTGAGCTATTTGGCTTTACTCCAGCACCAAATTTATGATTGTTTGGGGGGAGGGGGGTTAGTGCGCCAGCGCGGCGTAATTTCCCAGCTGCCTCTCACCAATGCGGTCACTGTGAGTTCAAGTCCAGCTCATGCAGCCTTCCTCTCCGACCGTACATGGGGAAATCTGCCAGCAACTTGCGGATGGTCGAGAGTTTCCACCAACCTCTGTCCGGTTTCCTCCCACCATAATGCTGGCCCCCGTCGTATAAGTGAAATATTCTTAGGTAAGGCGTACAAACACCAATCAAACAAATAAATAAACGATGCTTTGGACGATAACGTTGGCGCATACTGTTGTTGTTAAGAGAAAGATAGCTTTCAGCCAGAGACAAAGACATGGCTACAGGAATCAAAGGTAGGATTCTAACACACATGTCCTGTGCAAATTATATTCTGGGGAACAATTTTTTCACCCCTAAATCAGGATTTGAAAGGGTCCAAAACCGTATCAGATTGGCTGAAATAAACATTGAGGAATCTTCAATTGGCTGTAACATCTATAATGATACCAAAATTGACACCTCATCAAAAACACACATACACATACACTCCTATGTGATTTGTTTTGAAACTGTAAAATTAAAAAATGCAAGAAAATATTTTAGACCGATTTAGTATATTCGCTATGGGCCAGATCTCCCCATTATCACCTATCGTACTCATGCCGGCCCCCAAAAAATGGTTGGCAGTAGACAAACGCGTGTGCCCTAAAATGCACAGAACCATGTTCATTCTCCCGAATTTAGCACGTGATAATAGAGGGGGGTTCCTTTCAAATGTTTATTACAAGGGAGACAACTTTGCAAACATTATTCAAACAATTTTTTTGTAGAGTGGTTCCCCTATAACACACCGGTGTTGTCAATCGTCTGGCGACACTGACGCCATTATGAATTGGAAATCGGGGGTAAAATTGCAGCATATCCTATGACGGTCACTGTTATGGGTGGACGAAACCGCAGACCACCGAAATTTTGCAAATTAATGACGAACTTTCCCACACGTGACACCAAGCTATTTCACACCATCTGGTGGAAGACAATTTAACTTATTTTGTCTTAGTAAACGTGAGGCTGCAAAAAGCTCCACCCAAACGCCAATGACTACTGTCAGCAAGACCTCACATTGGGGGAAGGGGGCTGCTACAGTGGAAGCGCAGCCGGTTTAGAAACCGCACCTCGTGTGTCACACGACGAAGCCTGACGTAGAGGAAGGAATTGGAAATTAAATGGATTACAGATGTAGTTAGGAATAACTATTTGAAGTTTGGACTAGGCTGGATCGTCCCCACAAATGAACCGCACTCGTACGCTAGGCCTAAATCACCAAGGCATTGGGCAAAAGGCAAAAGTTAGCATTAGAAATCTCCGGATAATATTGTTCAAAAGACTTGTGGGTATGTCAATTTTTTTAGAGAATATAGATGTTACAACTTTGAACAATTAAAATGTGTTAGGTAGAATAAAATAAAATAAAAATAAATATATCCCAGTTTGACCTTCTTGAGCAGTGAACAACGCATCATATTGAAACATTCAGTATGATGTATTGAGCAGAAAATTTGTAGACCTCACCAACGACATCTTCGTGGTCGACAACACTGGTTTGTGCAGTCTGTTGAAACTCGCTGTTCTGCCGCCTATATGGTGCATGAGCACATCTGTAAGTGACATATGGGAAAGTTCGTCCATAATTTGCCAAAGGTCGGGGGGAGGGGATAGGTCAACCCAGGGGGATCCGCTTTACCCCTCCCATAAAACTGACAACCCCCATTTAAGTAACATTGTTGAGTACAGGTTTAAACAACAGTCAAATAAACGATTCTTTGAGTTGGCTTATCACAAATTAGAAGAGTAGTTCCAAGTTCGAGCATGCTTATCCGTTCTGATCATTTTCGTCAAACTGGGAGAACAGGCCTACTTGGTTTTCTGAGAGATGTTTCTGAGAGAATTTACACATTATTATTGTTTCACTGGCGTTTTCTGCTCTACCGGTGGCCAAAAATATTTCACTTATACGAGAGCGGCCAACACTATGGTGGTAGGAAACCGGACAGAGCCCGGGAGAAACCCGCGACCACAGGTTGCTGCCATGGCAGACCTTCCCACGTACGGCTGGAGAGGAAGTCGGCATGAGCTGGACTTGCCTGTAAATTTATTAAGTCACCTCCATTTGACCTTTTTGTTGCACGTAACACGTGCACATAAATATACATGTAACTACTTCGTTTACAAGCGCGGCTGTTAAGGGTCTTCCGCAGGGCTTACGGGATCGTGTATATTAATAACAAATAGTTTCACATAATTATGCTGGTAGTGCAGTCCGTGATTTATTTGTCCCAGATATCGTCGCTCAGTCCTTTTATGTAGGTGGCGAATCAGAGCCTAAATCACCAGCGATTCAGAGCGTGAAAATTACATGTACACGAACAGCTATCCCAAACATGAGAAGTAGCCGGATCCGTAAACTGCATTTGTGCATTGTTTACTTTTGAGCGTCAGGATGCACGAACGAGATTGAAAGTTTAATGGATTCCACAAAAAATAAAACTTCACGAATCCATCAGAGAATTTATACAATTAAACTTCTCCGAAGTGCTATCCGGCTCACAGACTGGTACATCGGCAGCCTGTTCTGCAGCCGAGAACACCAGCACCAACCACGGCCAAACTTGTGCACCTATTGTTTTCATCTTGTGCAGCTGTTGGAAAAACACCTGTGGTATATTGGCTGTACCAGGCAGAGACGCACCCAACCCACAGTAGATTACTTCTCTAAAAATAAATATATTTAAAAATTGTAAAAATACCAGTTCACCGCATGAATAATCGAGAAGGCTCATCATTGTGACGCACATTGACTCCAAACACTAGTCCTCTTTGCTCCGAAACACAACTGTCAATAGACACATAGAGAAGACTAAAAATTCACTGACAGTCTGTGATAGGCCATGCAATTATGTATATCATTCTTCTTAGCATATCAGCTAACGCTGACAAACATATTTTGAAGGAGCACAGTGTCGTTTTTTCTTAAACTGGAAGGTGTAACTGCTCCTACCGGCAATTGAATAGCGACATGGTACGCTCCACTGACTGTCTCGCGTTCTCTCGCAGTTGCAAATGTCCGCCATCAAAGAATGTGTATAAATGCGGTCAGATTTTCATTTGACTTGTATAACTGTCGGTTGTGATTATCGCAGGCCCGATCGCTGAATATATAATCCTCGGAATACTACAGTGTTCATAATCATATCAGACATCATGGCGACTCATCCCGTTTTTGTTCTTATGGGAATATTTTACTGTGTTATAACCCTTCACTTTGACCAAGCGGAGGGAAGTGAGCTTCCAGGCTGTCCTCGGAATATAACTCCATCCGGTCCGCAGTCAGCGTGAGTATACATAAATGGGTTCTCTTTCCCACTTTAATTACGACTAAACCGACTTCGAATGTGCACGGAGCCTTGTTTCATATTATATTTCCTTTGTAAATTACCACAGTACCATAAATGTTTTGTACTCTGATAAGAAGATCAAAAATATGTGCACTAGAGCTATGTGATTGTTAAAAAAGTTCGAACTTATTCCCAACAGAGTATCATGCATCACAATTTCTGTAAAGGTAAAACATGTAAGATTTGAAAGAAAGTTACTTGCAAGCTTCTTGTGTTTCTTGTCATATTACATCTGTATTTCTACGTAAGCACCTGACTTATTTTATATTTATGTTCCATAAGGTATACATTTAAATCAAAGGCGATAGAACAAAGCCATGTTAACCTTATTCCCACCTTACAGTCAGGATTATCCTAAATATGCGACTAAATGACTATTATTATCTTCCTTATTGTATTTTTAACGTTTGAATATGGTGGTGTATAAAAAAGTACTCAGAATGAGAGCTCACATTTTGATAACTATATCTAAATTTAAAAAAAAAAAAACAACGCCCTAAAATTAGAAGCAGTGTTCAATTTTCATTGACTTTAGGACGGGAAAGGTATGACATATCTACTTCGACAAAAACCATATACCGGCACCTCAATCTGTAACTAACATATACCTCCCACGAGGTATATTCGTGAACGGATACTCACAGTGAACAATGTAAATATATATCTCAGTTATATTTAGCTCTGTGTGACGTCGAGACACCATTGCTATTCGCGGTCAAACGAAATTAAATATACGATAAAGTATATAGCGCCTTAGGCTTTTCTTTCTTGTGATCGCATTTATAATAGGATAAAGATTCTGTTCGAAGATTTTATGTATCAGTTTATTACGATGTAGGTGTAAAGGCCCTATGATCTCACATGATCTAGTGTGTAGGCAACTGGTAGAGAAATGTGCGTCCTATATGCACGGTGTATAATTTATAAGATGTATTGGTCTGCATGTATGTGTGGGTATTACCATTCTGTGGAAGGACAATGCTGTTCGTGTTATGAAAGCCCGATGCGACCATACTCTCTTTCACCCACTCGGCCGCAGCCGCAATCAGTGATATTCACATGACACTTATATCACGATGAGAACGCCAGAGATCCTAGTCTCAGCCGGCTTCATATATTGCTAATCGTGTATAAGGTAAAAGACTAATCCTCAGATTTCGTATTTATTCATAATTAGCTACCTCTGTATACAATGTTATATTGAGGTTAACAATATTTAAAAAGTGAACAGCACATTCAAACTGATAAACTGATAATAATGTCGTTTTGATATGAATTCCCAGTTCATGCAGCCCAGCCAGACTTGGGTTCACCGTCTATGACGTCACCAGCTGAACCATACCGGACGGCCGACTGTAGATCGCCTAGAGCAGTGAATCAATTGTTTTGGGCTGATTTAAAATCATTATTGCGTTTCCCAGAAGCCCTCTAGGTAATATACTTTGTAAACAGCTTATAATCTATATAATTTAACATCGCCCCAATGGCTCAGTGAAACTCGTCTGAGTAATTTTTTTGGCTACTAAAAGGCTAGTATATCAGACTACACATACAAGTTGCACATATACCAAATATGATGACGTTGTGATATTAGTAGACTATAAGATCAGAGTGTTATTTATTTATGTATTTATTTAGTATTTGCAGTTGCTTAACACCAAACTTAGGGAGTTAGAGTATTATCCGGCGGAATGTACATGTATGTTGTCATAATTATACATTGCAGGATCAGTATATAATCCGTAATTAAGAAACTACTTGATCTGCATGGATACTTCTTTCAATATTCATGTGTATTTATGTAACATCTGCATAAATATCAATATTAACATATGAACGTCAATTGTACAGGATGCAAAAATCCAAAACAATCCAACATTTTGTTATGATATCAAAAGCTGCCTTATATCCCTCTGACTGGCTTTGTGTTAAGCATCGTTTGCGCTTTCTTTCCATGCAAATAAAAGACCGTGGTGGCCACGCGTATAGCTAGTGTTGTACAGAAAAGAAAATGGTTTTATTATATAATATGATATGATATGATATGATATAATATGTTATGTTATGATATGATATGATATGATATGATATGATATGATATGATATGATATGATATGATATGATATATGATATGATATGATATGATATGATATGATATGATATGATATGATATATGATATGATATGATATGATATGATATATGATATGATATGATATGATATATGATATGATATGATATGATATGATATGATATGATATGATATGATATGATATGATATGATATGATATGATATGATATGATATGATATGATATGATATATGGTATGATACGACACGATACGATACAATACGATATAATACAATACAAGACAAGACAATACAATATTATACAATGAAGTTAAAATATTATCGAAAGAAAAGAAAATAATATGGAATTACAAGAAAATGAAACTTGTATGTGTCACCCAAGTTTACAGTGAAGGTGAATTTATCATGCACCTATCGATTGAATGTGGAACGAAAATAACCTACCGTTGGCCCATGTGTAGCACATACCACGAGTACAAATATTTTCAGTTATTTATGTGCATATATATTTTTTATTGATTATCTATAGCTGGAAGTTGTCATAGATTCGCAGATGAATGTAGAGCCATGGCCGGAGAAATGCACGGCCGCCAGCTTCACTCACACATCTTGTACACTGGGACTTGCCCACAATTAACGCACGCCAAGTCTTAACCCCGTCTGTTAACCACCGCCATTTGTTACATACAGTATGCATGTATGTGTGTAAGTTACTAGCTTGTGGGCATCAAACAAAAAAACAAAAAAACAAAAACAAACAAACAAACAAAAAAAAAATAACAATTTGCTCATCAGTTCATTCGTATAGAACAGAGATAATACCAAGATAATACCAAGCACAAGCAGGCGTCCTGAATCTGGGTCAGGTTTAAAAAGAATAAACAGCAAAAAGGTATAACCAAAGGTTTTTTTTAGAAGAGAGGTCTATACAGAACTAAACGGGCGTAGCCATTTTTTATTATGACGTGATTGGCAACTTTGCATATCATCTTTTATTCTGGAATTCTTACGAGGTCATATGTGAGATTTTAGAGAGACCAGAAAGAAGATGTCGCGTCATTTCTGTGCGATGTGAAGTCCCCTTTATTATTACAATCGCAGACCACATTTTGTGGCTTCCTAGGCCACAATTGCGTGTTGCAATTGCATTAAAGTATATCAGAATTGTCTCGTAAACAATAGAAAAACAGCTGATTTGACAAAGCAAAGCAAATTTCACCCAGGCGAAATAGGCCTTGAATAAAACCTTGTCCTCAGAAATGAAAACTAAAGCTTTTAGACACGAAATTATTCGGAATTTCTCTAGCCTTCAAACATGACAGTTTCAGTGGCTTGTAGTTCAGTAAACTTTAGAAGTCAGGAAAAATTAACATTTTCGCCCATTTCGCCCCATGTTATTTATCCCCTCCAATTCCTTGCGAAAAATTACCAATACTTCTACAGGGCAACAGGATGAACTAGAAACGAGTGACATCACAGAGGCCTTCTCTGGTGGTAGAATTATCTCGCTCGTGATTCGTTAAAATTGAGAGCATGGCGGCCCGTTCGATTTTCCGTATGTGGCCGTATTTGCTTACTTTGAACTGCGATATCGCGATTATACTACGTCACATAAATAAAATGTGACGTTTTTTTGAACTATGAATGGGATTCTTTATCTTTATCTTTATATGCATTTTGTCCAGGTGTTTACACCGTAGGCCTACTCAAGAAAATTTCACTTATACTTCGGCGGCCGGCATTATGGTGGGAGGAAATCGGGGAGTCCGGGGAAAACCCAAGAGCCTCCGCAGGTTGCTGGCGAACCTTTCCACGTAAGGTCGGAGAAGTAACCAGTAAGAGCTGTACTTGAACTCACAAATGCCGCATTTTGTGAAAGGCACCTGGGTCATTACACCGCGCCGGCGTTCTAACCCCCGCGTCACTGATATAAAACGGGTTCGTGGAGCTGCGCAAGTGGAGCAGTGATGGTGTCGTCGTTTCGTCTGATTGCTTCATAACATCGTCTCATCGCTTCGCGGCATCGCTTCGCGTCATCGTCCCGTCGCGTCGCATACCATCGTCAGGCAATACTACAATGAAATAAGGGTGCGATAACTGCCCTAGCCGGCTTTTACACCTGGCACTACAGTTCGCGCTTAGTGCTCAGACGAGCTTGAAAACACCCAAAGTTTGCACAGTTCATGCGCTCCATGATTATGTAACACAATACAGCCCAGTCCCTATTGTGGCATATCACGGATAATTGCACCAAACAGAGCGGCTCAGCTCAAGGTCAGACAATTTGCTTCATGTCGTTATTGCGAAATTTCTCGTGCACGCTCGCTTGCCTCTTTGAAATGTTAATAAACGCTTGCATGATGATGAAAGTTTTGAGGCTTGAATAAAACATTAGCTTCAAAAGCTAATCCCTCGTTTATTTATTTATTACATAAGTGCTTGACGCCATAATCAAGACTTTTTCACATGCGATGGCCGGTCAGTTTTATTGTTGGAGCAAACCTCAGTGGAGATAGCAGGTTACCGAGTTCAAGAGAATGGAAAACACCAAACGAGTGAAAACGTAATGTGACATGGCATGTTGCATATAATAGGCCCTGTGTAGAGGGGAATGTCCGCGTAAGGCCCCATTGCTTAAGATGAATATATATACATATATGTATGTATATATGACAGAAACATTTCTTAACCAATGTATTCTTCCAATTAAAGAAGCAGATTTTAACTGAATCGCCAGACAAGTACAATTGCGAATGGAAAATACTTTTGTTTGTATAAAGTTGTTGCGTGTATCCAGTTCTGCATGTAAGCCTAAATACTTCCCAGCTGCCTCCAGCAAAAATTTTTTACGAGATGTTCATCGGCATGAAAGGTTTGGGATTTTAGGGCTTTTTCTTAATTTAAGTAGTTACAAAGATGTTCTCAATTAGTTTTGTCCCCGCTTCTATTGTTCTCTGGGTCTTGGTGAATATGAAGCGGTTGGTGATATTCCAGTGTTTAGTTTCAATGGCGCAAGGTTTTCTCCGAACGGAGCCGCCACCCAGATATTACCATATTTTGCAATCTTTTGCAATCTTATACATTAAGAAAGCTAGAGACCACTTGTGTACAACATGTACATGTCATGAAGGTCGGCTCTGTAACTTGTCAAAAATCCATTGGCACCTCCGGTTTCCCCCACCCATAATTTATTTATTTAGTAGATTAGGGTTTTACGCCGTACTCACTTTCACTTATACGACGTCGGCCAAAATTAGGCTGGAAGGATTTGATTGATTTGATTGATTGGTGTTTTACGCCGTACTCCAGAATATTTCACTTATAAATTATGGTGGAAGGAAACCGGGTAGAGCCCGGGGGAAACCCGCGACCATCCGCAGGTTTCTGGTAGGTCTTCCCACGTGCGTCCGGAGAGGGAGCATGAGCTGGAATTAAACTCACAGAAACCGCATTGTGGGAGGCTTGGGGATCATTACGTTGCGCTAGCGCGCTAACCAGTTGAGCCACGGAAGTTGCTCATAATACATATTTCTGTTTTTTTATCAAAATACGTTTGAATGTATATATATATATATATATATATATATATATATATATATATATATATATATATATATATATATATATATATATCTGATGGAAGTGTGCGGGGGGAAAAAGACAGGCATATGTACATCCATACACGCAGACAAACAGAGATCCCTTCCTGCTTTAGTTAGACATAATGAATAATACCCAGGACTTTAAAATTGATTGATTAGCTTAATGGAATATACTATGTACAAAGTATTCACAAACTTATGGAAATCGGCCAGAGGACTTACAAACTTAGCCAAATGCAGATGTATGGGAAAGTGACTTACTGTGGATGATTTCATTTTCCACTGGGATTTTGTCTTTGTCTTTTTGTCATTTTTTAAAAACATACAAATTGTTTCTGATTAGAAAAAATATTTTCTTCGGTGGGTTATTAAAATAAAACCATACTGCCCCAAATGTTGTTTCGTCAGCATGTACACATTCATTATCCTCTGCATGAATGGTTTAGAGCTAATTAGTGCTAATACCAACACATGATTGAGGTGTTGTCTGTGGGGAAGGCAGCAAACACCTTTTACAAGACCTTTTTATCGGCATGAAAAAATTCTAACGTTTGAAGCATGTTCACAGACGTCTCATTTGATCTTCAAGACCACATTTTCTTAATGTGAGCTCATTATGATATTAGGAATAATAGTTCGGCATATTTTTAACATCATATGATTATCCTTCTAAGACAGTGGATCAAGAGTTCAGTTTTGCAATGGAAAACCCCTATTATGTTCAGTACGCAATTGGCCACCCTAAATAAAAAGGCCCCTCAATTTCTAAAAAATAATCTCCAGCAATGTTACTTAATTCTACGGGACATAACAACGCCAAAGACGGTCGCCCTTTAAAGTAGTTTTTACCAACGTCACTTTCTTCATCAAAGACTCATTGCCAGCTCTGTTTAAGTATCCAGTTTTGCAAGCCTAGTTACTCCTATAACATTATATTCTTTAAAAGCGATGTATGGGCAACACAGGCAAATGTGTGAAGTTGAATTTCACATTTTCCCGAAGAATTATTCTCCAGTCCTATGATGTAAAGAGAACCGTTTCAATGTGATGAAATATCCCTACCACATAAATGCGTTCTGGGGAAAACACGGATACGTGGTATGTATTAAGTTTTGCAAGCTGCATGGCTGGAAGCAATTTTTGAAGTGACCTTTTAGTCGTTAACCGTTCACGTAGTGACTGTGGTGGTTGGCGATTTTACATCTACATGATAGGTAATTGCATTCAAATCATACATTTTCAAATCAAAGTTCATATGTATCATGTTTATAATGGATAAGGCCATTAGCGGTGTAGTTAAATTGGGGCTGGTTTCTTTTGTTTTTCTGTTTCAGACGCCATGTTCACATGTTAACTTGAAGGACACCTTCACTAACATAGTGAGGAAGACGTATGAATCTGGCCTTGCAATGCCTTGCGATGAACAATCAATGGCATAATTTGTTTTGGGGCTATTGATGGTGGCTTATACGATGTGTGTGTCTGCATGCCTATTGAAGGCTTCATTGAAAATGTGAATTAATCACCCCACTTATTTCAGAGCTTATAGTCCTTTGCCATATTTATGAAGTAGTTGTTCAACATGGCTCCACCTGCCACTCAATCATGCGTCATTTACATTTTGCATATGTTAAGATACCATTACATTAAACGTAAAAAGCTATCAAGCTCGAGCTCAAGGTAGGCCGATAAATGAGGTGGATTTTTAATGAATGTTTGAACAGACGACAACAGCATTAGATATTTCAGTTTAAGACGGTGTATTCAAATAATTCCAATCAGTCACCGGTTATATGGACTATCGGTACCGGGACATACAAAAACAGCACAGTACGTTTTGTTTTCTGTAATTTCACTTCCTTTCCCTATGCGGCAGTCCACTTTTAATAGTCTACTCCGGATGTGACATGTCGCCACGTGACAGTGTATATTTGAAGCATGATAAGGTTTTGGCCTTACACTGGCGTATATGCGCTTGATTTATTTATTTATTTGATAGATGTGTTTGATTGATGTTTTACGCCGTACTCACTCATAAGAGAGCAGTCAGCACTAAGGAGGAAACCCGGTAGAGCCGGCGGAGAGCCACTACCATCCACTGGTTGCTGGTAGACCAACCCACGTACGGCCGTAGAGGACGCCAGCATGAGGTGGACTTGAACTCACAGCAACTGCATTGGTGCGAGGCTTCTGGGTCATTGCGCTGCACTAGCGCGCTAACCGACTGAGCGACGGAGTCCTTTGTATGGAGGTAACACTGTTTGACATGCTTTTCCTTTAGGAAATGCCGGATGTCAACAAAGTGTGCATTTATACTAGTTAACTACTTAACTAACAAAAATTATGTAATTTTATTCAGCCTTCATATGAGCGTTCGTTGTTTACTTTTAGGAATGTACCTCCACTACAGCGCTTCCAGACCTACCTCTTGCTTCTGTTGGGATTCTGTGGATTCTCTCTTCTCCTTGCTTTATTGTACAATGCCATACGGAAACATATTTTCAAGGATTTCCAAAATCTGGACAGCACCTTTGACGCCGGTGGCCGAGTGACCTTGAGTTTGACCGCTACCACTGTGGCCACACAACTCCTCTGGCCAGCCGACCTGCTGCAGAGTGCCACTGTTGCCACGAAGGTACATGTACTCACGAGCCCTGTGTTGTAACAGCACAATCACACTGAAATAAAATGGGAAAATTCAACAAAAGACCAGTATAGACTACTAGAATGCGAACTTTGGCTTCCTAAATTATAGAAATTTTGCTATTGTACATGCTATA
This sequence comes from Acanthopleura granulata, assembly GCA_016165875.1. NCBI lineage: Eukaryota > Metazoa > Mollusca > Polyplacophora > Chitonida > Chitonidae > Acanthopleura > Acanthopleura granulata. The sequence continues at coordinate 44,370,263 of JABBOT010000001.1, read as the reverse complement.
TCGCTTCCAGGCCTCACGTTGGGTGAAGCAGTGTCCCATTCACATATCACCCGGTTTCCTTCTATCATAATGCTGGCCGCCGTCGTATAAGTCAAATATTCCTAAGTGCGGCGTAAAACACCAATAAATAAATAAATGAATAAATAAATAAATAAATAAATTTTACAGACCACACCGCATAGCCTTAATCGAGAGCTTTGGACGTAGGCAGGAATCATGCACTCATTCCCAAACCAAGCCATGTGTGGACTTTGTCTTTGTACGCAGGAAACTCGGTGTCACTCTCGGTTTTATGTGTCTGCATCGTGCAGAGGAAACACGCAGTCAAACCACAAATTATGCCCTGCCTCAGACTTCACAGCTGGCAAATCTGTAACATTTTCGCTACACGTACAACATGAGGCGTCCCTGTAGCACGGTGCATGTGGCATTGTGTCTAGTGTCTTAGGCATGACCTGTTAGTGGGGTTAGGGCTGAGAGCTGCCCGAAACAAGAAAATCTCGTAACGGAATGATATAATAGAGGAAAAATGTTTGGAAAGAAACAGAGGAAAGGATTTAAAGTTCCATTACTGTAAATTCTATCATATCAAGAGCACAAAAGTTTTCTAAGGCTCCAAGAAGAGTTTTCTGTCGAAATGATGATAATGAGAACCCATATTTTGGTATGGTCAAAGTATATCAATAGCATGCCGCCGTCTGCTTGGTGGTGACCCTTGAGGCACATACATGCATATACCACCACGACGACAGCGCTGCTTGTTTGTGCCATAGGGTGATAAATGTACACGGCGTCATTAAGACATACAACATATGCGCCAGCTGAAAAATCCCTTCATTGATCGATCGTGTTATTTAAAGTTACATAAAATATGTGGTGCTATTCATGCAGGATATGCTTGGTGGGTGGATCTCTGCTAACTGCCTTTCTAGATGGTTTGCTCATGGTCAGCGTGCGTTGAGATATCCTGCTCAATACACCAATTAAACCAGCTATAAATACTCTCCCTATAGTGATACGCATAGGTGACAAATGGTGGTGACTCGTGAAGCTGACCTGGTGTCAGTTGTTAAATGGGTGTTTGTTTATTCTTGACATTCTAGCTTGCTCATTGGGTAACTGGACTGAAACTGACAGCTTACAAACAAATACCAGGGTTACCACCTATGCATTTCCTTTTTGCACTCTGAATGTGTATAAAATATAACAGCTAAGCGACATTGGAGGGGTACTTCAACGCGTGAGGGCATTTGCCTCTAATTCTTCAATGCTATACGTACAGGTTCAGTCCTTTCTTTAAAAGTGAACAAATATGAAGATCTAAAAATCACCTTTCTTTTAAAAAAGTACAAATCACCTTTATATAGTGGAATACATATATATCTTTTAGAATTTAAGTGCACTTCAGTTAAACAAGGCTGTGTTGTTATATATGTCAAAGTAGGAAGTCGGTCGATATTAATCCTTAAATCCGTTGTACACTGTACAGAATGGGCTGGCTGGACCTTTCTGGTACTCCGTTGGGGTTGTGGTCAACGTGTTGCTGTTTCCTTTGCTGTCCGTGGAGGTGAAGACAAAGGCCCCAGGGGCCAAGACGTACCTACAGGTAACGCTATAAGACTGAGTGGCCTGGGGAAAGGCCTTAAAGTGACATCCGGCTATATACAGTTTTAAACAATACACAATAAGTTAGGGAAATACATCGTCTGAAGGTCTGTGAAGATAATTCTGCAGTAAAATGAAAAAGTTTTATGTAAAATATGCTTAAAATTATGCTTGATTTTCTGTGAAATTATTAAGGACTTTTGTCGATTTGTCGTGTCTTCAACAAATTGGTGGCGGCTACGAGATTGGGAATTTGCGAAATTGGCAACATTTTCAAACCCTTTTTCTCACCAGTTTCACACGGTATTCTCATGTCGTTTTCTTAAAGACACGGTGTTCATTTATTTCCCAAAAAACCTTAGTTAACTGAAATGGATTACCATGAATTAAAATAGTTATTCTCTCCTCTACCTTGTCAACAACGAATTAGAAACATCAACTCTTAAAATATCGCCTTACCATTAATACATGACAACTTTCTCCATTTCAGATCATTCAAGCACGATTTGGTTCCGTTCCTCACATCACCTACACGATTTTCGCACTGGTAACGAACGTGGTGATAACGTCATGTCTCGTACTAGCCGCCCGGGCCACCATTCGCTCCTTGACTGCGGACGCTTCGGACGAGATGGTAGTCATCATTCTAGCAATCATGTTTGGCTCTTACTCCTTCGTCGGTGGACTCGGCACGACCTTCTATGTGTCCTACTTCAACGCATCCTTGATATTCGTCATGTTAATGATTTTAATCCTCAACGTTTTCTACCTGGATAACGACTACGGTGACGCTTTGGGCACAATCCACAAAATGTACACCACCCTCAACTGTACCTTAGGACCGGAAGGCAATGAAGGAAGAAGTTTCCTGACATTCCGCTCTGAAGGTTCTCTCATATTTGGAGTCATTGGTATCTTTCTGGCCTCCTCCGTGACATTTTGTGACCAGGCGTCATGGCAGAGTAGAATAGCAGCCAAACCGACACAAGGGGTCCTCGGATTTTTGATAGCCGCCTTCATCTGGTATGCAATTCCATCGACGCTGGCGACAACCACAGGAATGGCCTACATAGCCTACAGCTCCGAACACGGCTCCTACTTCCTCCCAGAATCAGAAGTTAACGAGGGTAAATAAATGCCCTAAGCAACTCAATGTGCAGACATATTCTATTAAAAAGAATTAAGGATATTCTATGTATACTAGTATTAACCACAACGATTAAAATTAAATTAGATAAATACTTTATCATTAGCACTTAACACACCAACACACGATATACAGATGTTCAGATTAAGTCGTGATTTTAATCAGTCCAATGTATGGAAACTTACTTGTAAGTCTGAATGCGAAATGCGCCTGCTATATTAACGTGCATAACATGCAAAAAGGCCTGCAAGGCATTGTTGTGGTTTGACTGCTATGTTGACACTTCATGAACAGTATTATGTATTCATTCACATTTATACAATATCGACTTTGCAAGAAATGCCAACACCGCCTGGAATATCGTCCACTTTTAATAGAATATTTTAGAAAAGCTTATTTTATCGTGTCTCCTGAATCTGAAATGGTGAAATGAATATCGACTCCGTAGGATATCTTGACTTTAAAAGACGCTCAACCACAGAATCTGCAAGATTTAATTTTGAGCGAGAAACTATGTTCTGGTAGTTCGTCGGCCAGAACAAAACTTATGTGGGTGACTAGGACATTATTCTCAGTGGTCGGTTCATTTATGGTCAATAGCTCCGATAAAGCCAGAAGCATGCTTTTCAGAAGTATTTATGAATTCCACATGGGTCATCAGCTAATGTAAATCCGCCCGTGAAAATGGACATTGGCCAAGCAGACACCGACGGTGCAGATTTAGCTACAGTCATAACAATTATTAAGTCGCTGAGCTCAAGCAAAGTCACATTTATTTGAATAAATCAAATGTAGGGCTCGGTCTCAGGAAACGTCTGACGCTTTTTGCTTAAGCTGAGCCGAGAGTGAGCTGTGTTTGTAGTGTTTGACTTAAGTCTGCGCAACAAACACTCCGCATTAGGCTTTGTCAAAATTCTACCGACTAAGGCAATTTATTGAACTTTGTCGACCCGGTGCCAGTACATTGTGCCTGCATTAGTAGTAATGCTGGATGGTTTAAGTATATAATTCTGGTGCTGCAATCAACAGGCATGTTGACAATGGTGTTGTCCTCAAGCTTTATTAAAAATGTATTGTCGAGTAAAATAATGTTGCAAGGCACGTTAAAGAGACATGGTCACCCAAAAATGGGCATTTAAACAAATTCTGATTACGACGTCCTAACAAAGTTTTGAAGTTCGTTCATAGACTAAATCAGTAACGCTAAAATAAACAATATTCAGTGAGTATGTAGCTTGTGCGAGCCCGGACAAGTTCTGTCGTCATTCGAATTCAACACAAAGAGAGCGTGCTATGTTCGAGGTTTAACACCGCCAAAACAACAACAACATTTGCACTCACTAAGTAGTGTAGTTTTTCGACAACTGACCACCAAGTACGACTCGGGACTTGCTTGTCCACCTGCTGTGCTTTTTTTTCTCTTGCGCGTGTCCTCAGCCACGTTTGTTTACATATGAAGTTTGCCGCGTGCTGTGCGCATGCTCCAGTTCCCCTGCATTGACAGCCCTTCATTTAAATCTTCTAGCAGACTTTTCAGTTTTTAGGGGGGGTTTGGGGCTAATTTTAAACATTCACTTAACGTCCAGTGTTGGGGTGGGATTAACGAAAAGCTTGTAACTTTTACTTCTTGAGAAAAATACTAATACTCATGTCATTCTGTAATAACGCTAAAATACCTAATATTTGGGCGGCCATGTCCTTTCAAATCACATGCAGACATTATATCTTAGCTCCTTTTTACAGGCTATGTGACACCGTTTATTACATCACGGTTACTGGGTGAAACCGGCGCCTTCATGGTGTTGTCAATGGTGTCCATGGCGCTCATGTCTACGGGGTCAGGAGAGGTCATGGCAGTCTCATCGATTCTCGTGTACGACATCTTCCAGAAATACATCAGGCCATTCAGGTATGAAGCCATTTACAGCAACAATCTTCCCAAATATTATTGTTCATAATAATGCTCATTTTCAATTATCTGTTCATTTTTGATGTCCATTAACAAGCTTCACTGCTCGTCACGCTGATGAAACTATCATGTGAAAAAATCACGTATTAATTTTAAAATAAGAAGTGTATTGATTGAATGGTTTAACAAAAATATTTCCTAGTTTTGGAAGACTTCGGCAAGTACGACTGTAGGAAGCATGTGCATGAATAAATGAAGAAAAACTGCAAGAGTGTGGCAGGATTTAAAATAGGAAGATTTCCCACCTAAACATATCTATTCAAAAATGTGTAAAACACAACACCATTCTCTGCTGTTAGGCCTCTAGTGTAAGTTTAATACCTGTTTGCCATACAGGCACATCTTTACAGAAATAGGCTGAAGTATTATAGAAACGAGTACACCTGTTACACCGACTTTTTTTAGGCAGGTTATATTCAAAATGAGGAATCTTTCCTGTCTGAAGTCATTCTGTCCAAAGCTGCGTAGTCTGTAGTTCATTGCTGCTTTTGCGATGATGTTTTGTGCGCAAACTGTTAAATCAGTACTCATGTTTTACCATTGGTCAGTTAAAGACCACTGGTCAATCCATCTTATGGCCGATTGGCCATTGGCCGCTTAAAAGGTACCCAGATTGGCGTATAATTTCAGAAAAAAAACTTCAACTTTGCCCATTTATTTGCAGACGCAATTTGCCACCCGGGTGCTGTATACTGTGTGGGAAGTCGAACAGAGGGCACTACCAAGAAGGATGTCAATCCGCCTCGGATAATCGCAAAGAACAGCTCTGCACCTGCGTCCGGGTAGACCATTGCGAGGCGTGCAAGGTAGACCTGGCCGACACTAGGCAGTACGGCAAGGCCTATAACTGTCCCACTCACGGGAGGTACAGGCACTACCAAGACATGCTGATCCGCTACAAGGACTGGTGTATCGTCTGGGTATCCATGTCCATCGTGCCGTTCGGCCTCTTGGTCTTTACCACTGGCATCGATCTGAACTGGGCCTTCACCGCTGGCTGTGTAATCACGATCGGCTTCTGCCCGGCCGTCTTCTTGTGCATCATCTGGGTTAAAACCACTGGCATCGCTGTAACTGTGGGTAAGGGTTTTACGACAGGATTTTCAGAATTTCATACCAAACAGTGTAATGGCCACATAAATTGGAGTGTTTATTTATTTGTCTGATTGATTGATTGTTGTTTATTGCCATACTCTTATACGATGGCTGTCAGTGTTATGAGTTGACGAAACCAGAGGTCCTAGGGTAAAACACCGACTTTTGGCAGGTTACTGACGAACTAATTACTTCCCGACGTCTGACAAATGCATGATCTTAACTCCAGGCACTTCACATAGCGCAAACGGCCACATTGTCATCAAGGCCTCACGAACAGTGACAGAAGGGTGAGCGGGGGAGAGGAAGAGGGTTTGGGGAGAGGGCACAAATTCCAAGGCCGGGATTAATTTCCGTTGTTAGATGCTAAGTGCATTAATAGAATGTGAGCGTTTAGTTTTACATATTGCACTTTGTTAAACTTTTTGGTGTTATCATGCACCCCTCTCGATTCATTTAGACAGACCCAACAATGTTGTTTATTATTTTTGTTGCCGTTGGCAATTATCCAACAAACATACAAAGCCTACTTCATTCGAGTCGGAAGGTGTATCCCAGTAGCAATTTCATTGTATTTGATTCGAATGATTACACTGTGAAGTTAACTTAGAGGATGATAAGATTCGAAGCTCTGAAGAAAGTATTTTGAAGAAATATTTGACTGACGGTCACTTCAAAATCATCATACATGATAACAGGTGTCTCAAATCGTTCTGTCTCTTGCCTTTGTATATACCAGGTGGAATAGTCGGGTTGTTGTCTGGAATCTCCGTCACGCTCGGATTGGCGACAACTTACGAAGGTGGCTTATCGGATTTCTTGGCCAACACGGGTCAGGATTACAGTGTCCTGGGAGGCTGCTGTACCAGCTTTGGCGTCAGCCTCATCCTCATTGTTATCATCTCACTGTGCACCCACAAGGTCAAGCGGAAAGAGGATGCAGATGAGGAGTGGATGAAAACCATCGCTATACGCAACCCGCTGCAGCCATGGGAATTGACGTTCATTGAGGACTTCCCCAAAGTGAGAGACGGTTACATACCAGATCACAAGGACATGGGGAGACGGTTCAGATCGGCCAAGATCCTGGCCTTGGTCGGTAGTCTGTCGGGAATAGCTCTGCTGATGTTAATCTTGCCAGGAATTATGTCTAGTCTGTACGTGATGAGCGAGGCGCAGTTCACGCATTGGGTGCGCTTCTGTCACGTGTGGACATTCATAATGGCCGCGTTCGTTATTTTCGCGCCTCCTATTCAGGAAATTATCAGCATCAGCAGACAATATAGACGATTGAATAGACTGTCTCAAGAAGCGTCTTCAACTGAGATTTCAACTTCTGAATCTTACTCAAGATACGATACAACTGGACTGTAGGGTCTTCTTCTTGTATAATATGCCTCCTGGATATGATATTCTCCGTCAGAATTCTTTTCTTACGTCCATTATGTTGTTATGTTGTTATGCTGAAACAGCTTGCAGAAGATCCAGTCTGTAGAGAGTGACTCTCAGTTGTAAGATTTTCTGTGCAAACACAACCGCAAAGTAGCGGGTTTCCCGAAATGATAGCAACCCCTAACATTACACATAAAATCAAAAATAATAATGTCATTAGTTGTATTGTTTGATATACTATACTAAAGAAGAGCATCACGAAAAGGTGAAGTATCTAGTTGTTTTCCGAAGAATGCCTTGGATAAATCAAAAAATATTTTTTTAGGTCGAAACATTTTTTGATGTGACGGCCTTAAAAAAAGGGCAATCAAATCTTCGAAGACACTTCAGATTTAAGCACGTTTAACATTCCCTATTACCGTCATACCCAAACACTGTCCCGCTTTGACCACTTCAGGTGTAGGAGTTAGATGTAATACAGCTCCCTCTGAACTCCTTGACTCATCTGTATACTGGGCAACCGTTCAGATTGAACTGTCATGTAAATCTTGTTTGCACAAATTTAAACGACTTGCTCTAAGACAAATATCAATGGAAAAGTTTCCTCTTAGTCTGTGTGGAAACAACAGTGCTGAGTGTTTCGTCTATATCTTTGACTCATTTTACAGAATGGAAAAAGTGAACGTTATATGTAGCCTTATTATTTACGATTTTGTGCGGTATGTTATGTGTTGCATTCAATTTGGACTACAGTGTCTTATAGGTATAATTTGTATATGTGCATACGCATTGCCCTGTTACCAACTAAGATATCACCTAGACGCACATTCCTGTGGATCATATGGAACTCATATTTCGTATAAGTTTGAGGATCAAATGTCATATATAAATCACAAATACATACTTGGTATATCATGTACACCTTTAAAGAGCTGTTAAACAATTCCGATTTTCATAATAGCGGACACCGATTCGTCGAAATTCTACGTAGCCGCCTAAGGCGAAATTTGGAACTGAGTATAAAAATAAACCTTCAAAGCCTATATACATGTAGTATGTCTGTTCACTGAGTATTTACTACAGGTTTACTTGTTAAAAAAACAACATCACTGCACCAGGTAACGTCCTTTGAAATGAACGAGTTGTTTTTCGCGAATGTCATGTACGTTTTTCAAAACCTATATAGAGGAAGAAAATCCAAACAAACACATCTCGGGGATAGAAATGAGCTCAAATTACATGGCCCATAACCAAATTAGAGATGGTAAAATTGTCCTAGGACTATATGACGTGTAATCTTTTCGATAAACACTACTGTACAGAAAACAGATTGAATTGTGGATTGAAGCGAAATTGGTTTTGGTATAAATTGTAATCAAGTGCTGGTCATTGGGTGAATGTTACATTTGAACAAACATCGATCTTAGCTTTGCGGGGCACTTCCTCATGTATGTTTGGTTCATGTCTCGGTATGTATGTGTGTAACTATGGGTTATGTCCTGGCATGTATGTGTGTGAGTTTGGACTATGTCCTGGTATGTACATATGTAAGTTTGGGTTATATCTTCGCAAGTATATGTGTAAGTTTTGGGGTTTATCCTCCAATGTTTATGTTTAACTTTCGGATATAATCCCCAATGTTTATGTCTAGCGTTGGGTTATAACCTGGTACGTATAGGTGTAAGTTTGGGTGATATCCTGACATGTATATGTGTAAGTTTGCATTATATACTGGCATGTATATGTGTAACTTTGGCTTATATTCTCACCCGGTCGTACACGGGAAGGTCTACCAGAAACCTGCGGATTGTCGTGGGTTTCTCCCGGGCTCTGCCCGGTGTCCTCCCACCATAATGCTGGCCGCCATCGTACAAGTGAAATATTTTTGATTACGGTGTAAAACACCAATCAAATAAATCAAATATATTCTCGCATGTATATGTGTAAGTTTCGGTTTTATCCTCGGTTGTACATCTATATGTGTAAGTCTGGGTTATATCCTGGTATGTATACTAGTATGTGTAAGTCTGGGTTATATCCAGGGAAGTATATATGTAAGTTTGGGTGATATCCTCGGTTGTACATGTATATGTGTATGTTTAGGTTAGATCCTGCTATGTTCTTGTAAATTTTGTCCCCCACCTTATTTCGGAGTCTGCTCTCCATGTGTCCCCCATGTAATTTAGGAAGTAAATCCCTTATGACTGGGTTCTGTCTTCATATGTAAGATTACCCTCAATACTCCCACGTTTGCAATTTGTGTTTGCAAACGAATTCAGCGTTTCGATATATAGCAGACCTGTGCAGAAGTTGGTGTGGGTTTAAAATCTATGAATAACGGTCCAGTTGTGTGGATTTTTATTTCCCAGGCCACATGTGCCTGCTTAAGGAAAGGCGTTTAAAACAGAATTCCAGATACACCCGGATCAAAAACAACACAAAGGGATTCCAGGACGTACGAGTACTGTAAGCCAAATATTTTGTCAGTGGTGCTAGAAGGGCTAAAAGATAAAGTGCTATATATATATATACATAGACGCCAGACATTCGCCGATAAAATATAGCGGCCGTTGTACACCTGTTTGGATGTACATACAATCATGTACTTCTTTCAATATACTTATTCAAACAGGTCACGAAACGCTGACATTCGACACTACTATAATTAAAGTGTTAAGTATCTCTGTTTGAGATGAACCGGGGCAGGAGCGAGAAAAAAGAACCACTTACCTGTCTTTTTGCAAGAGTTTTCCAGGTTAAACTATATTTTTTGTATACGTGAGCCTTTTGTTCGTTTATGAATACAATACGCCTCTATCAAATATATTATCTGCAAGAAAGCATGTAAGTACGTTTTTCCTCCTAGCAGCGAGGCGTTTAATATTTCAGTGCATTAATGACGACGTTTTCCAAAATGGGTTGAAAAGAGATTTACTTAGAGTAGTTGAAGGACCCTGCACATGAAGTCATTTGCTCCTTACATGCTGCGCAGTGCAAGTAGACCTCTTATCGTTGTCATCGAAATAAAATTGCTAAAAGTAACGAGAATGACATACAGTCTTGTCACTGAAGGCGTCATTAAGTGTCAAATTAGGTTAATGGGACACTAATGAGTTGAAATGCTATAGGGCTTTGCAGGCAACACTGGTAGATTGAGACCAATCTTATTATGTATGTACATTTTTTTCTTTTTTCAGTTAAGTGCAACCATATGTATACTCGTCATTTTTCACATTTTGTTGATCCCTTGAGCAGATACATATCAAAAGAAGATTAATAACTGTGAAGTGCAATGCACTAAGTGAAGTGTGAAAAAATGCCGTCTGCCCAACTGAGAAAAACAGTTTGTGAATATCTGTCAGACTGTCAGTGAAATCAGCAAATCTCAGGTAGGGTTTCAATCCGTTTATTTCCTCGAAACTCATCAAAACAGGCGAAATATATTTCCTTTACACTTCTCAGTCGACATTCTGTGGACGTTCAAGGCATTTAATTCTGCATTCTTTCAATAGCAGGATGTACAAAAACATGAACGAGCTTAAAATAGGAAGGTATGAGTCACTTGAAAATTGGAGATGCAGGAGCACCGTAGTATAAAGTTTGACTAAGAACTACAGTGTCAGCCAAATGTACATACATAGATATCCAGTGCCGTCATTTTTTTCTAACCGAGTGACGATTTTAAGGTTTTTATTCAGCTGATAAGATGTCGTATAAATTTTTAAATTCTGTACAATTGTTAAACCTTGAAAAACAGGTATAATAACTGAATTTGTATAGTTGTGCGCTTGTAGTAAATCATGTAAAATGACTTAATTTCTATACCTTTAACTATGAGCTTGTAATAAATCATATAAAATGACAATTTGCTCAGCTATGCATGAACCTGTAATAAAAGATGTAAAATAGCTCAAGTTACTCTGTAGCTTTTCCAAATGAATTTGTGTGGGTTTAGCATGAGTGAATAAACTTAGTCTTAATGACTGACTGACTGATTAACTGGTGTTTAACGTCGTCGACTTTTTCAATCACGGGAGGGCCGTCAGGTTTATGGGTGGAGGAGCTGGAGTGACAGAAGAAAACCAACGACCTTAACTTCAAACCTGACAAACTTCTTCAAATAAGACCGCAGGCGACACACAATCTGAATACAACTTTATACAACTAGCGTGTCCTCACTGACCCAACGCTAAAATTGGTTCATATGTAAACGGACATCATAACTCCACAAGTCAATCAAAATCCCAGCACTCGAAGTCATATCTCAGTGATCATAAATGGGTTTACATGAGTTTGCAATGTTTACGTCGAAAAGCACAGCTGTTTCCTGACTTTAATGTTCTCGACGCGATATGGCTGACATAGTGTCATTGTGGCGCTAAGACCCATTCATTCATTCAACTTATATATAGGCTGTACAGCAGTAAATCTATAAAATGATCCAACGCCCTGTGTGGTATACAGTGACTGATAGACCTGCCTCTCAACCGCACCTTTAAAAGGTCAAAGGTTTCTTTTGCTTCGCTGGAAGATTACCCCCGACAAAACTGCAGGTACCTCCACCCTGATATAGAGTAGCCTTACACAACTCGATCATCATGGATTCTCCGAGGACAAATATTGAAATATTTCGGGTCATAACATCACCTACGCTTTGACACTCCATTGGTCAAAACCTGTTACATGTATTTGAAATGAACTCAAATTATACACCAAAGATACCATAGTAAACCCTGAAAGCATGAAAGGCTATGACCACTGGTTAAGAGAGGAAGTGTCACCCTTGTGCAACGACACACACACCTGATCACCTTCGGCTAACACGTACAAGAAACAGCCGCTGTTTATTTACAAATCTCTAAACCTAATTATGTATGATTTTGTTATTTCCTATAAAACTTTTTCACTTGTATAACATTTAAGGAGGGGACATCTTAACAGAATGTGGAGGTGGTAAATGTTGTTGGTGTGACTGGAAAAGAAATGAACGACGCCATAGGCTTCACCAGAACGTGTAATGGCGAATAGAGACAATAAAAAGCGATTAGCCTCTAGGGATATCTCCATTTCTGATCTATATATATGTGTCTCTAAGCTACTGGAGGCCTCGTATTTGACGTGCATGCATTACGCAAATTTTCGAAAAAAAAAAACACAACAAAAAAACCAACAACAACAAACATACAAATAGCCCTTTTAGCCAAAAGCAAGCTTAGAAAAAATCTGGTGTGATGAGACAATTGTTATCCGAAACCATCAAGATCTAACGTAACTTTGACGTGAACTTTCCGTATGCTGCTGTCAGCGCACGTAGACAGGGCCGTCGGTGAACAGTCCCTAATCACACTGTGTATATACATAGGCTTGTCTCTTTCATCTGACAGTTTCATGGTTTCATGTAATTGCAGTTGAAGTGGATTAAATGGAACACAACAGACTGTCAGGACAGATAATTGCAGACAGCAATCCCCCCAAAAACAGCCTTCGCTGACACACATAAAACTGTGAAATTATCAAAGCGTATATGTTCTCACAACGCCAGAACGATGTTGTGTAATCATAGATCACAACCCCATGCAAAAGATGGAGACCTTGATCATCCAAGGATAAGTGGACTTTGCACCATATGTATTTGAGCATGGAGTAAAACCTAAAACCACCGTTGCTTACTTCAACCATGTGCAGGTGATCGCAGTTTTAGCTATATTCTTGCCTTCAGAAAAAGTCTCTTTCCACAGTAGTGTTTTAGGTGTCGGAACAAAGAAGGTGGGTTGAACTGTACCAAACATATAACGCTGAGTTAAAAACACAGACAACATAATACACACCATCATCCAGCCCACTTTCAAAAATTTCTACACGGATGTAGAGGTGTCTTTTCAGCTGAATTCTGTGACATGTATCTTCTACATTTTAACAATTTCCTACCTGCATGCGGGACACTATTTAACCCTTTGACTCCAAATTCTTCCCATTTAACAAAGGCTCATTTTTATAAATCTACTCGAAACCAGGGACAGACAACATGAAGGCTGTATTGGTGAAAGTCAAAATCTGACACACAGTTTTTGCACTCATGCTTGGAAATAACAAATTAAAATTGTAATTACAAGTGTTGCATTCGCCATCACAATCCATATCTCCTCTGAAACCATCCACAAAGCATTGTAATGGTCAAAGTTTCACGTATGTATGTAAATGTCTAAATGACAATATAGTTGTATAACGCATTTTGGCTTTGCATATATTTTTTAAATTTTATCGGATAACAAGTTATAGTTTCTTGAAATAACCCGTATTTACTTACAGATACCGATAGTTTTAAGGGTTACTGGATACTTATTCAGAATCTGTAAATTGACTGCTAATGATGTATGGTCCAAGTTTCATGCAGGGAACTGTGCACCTTTGTCTATATTGCTGCCAATATTTTAATATGCTTTTGCAGTTAAGAAGAAATGAATTACTTCATTCATTTATTTATTTGGCTGGGATTTTATACGCCGTACACTCACATATTTCAGTCACAAAAACGATGGCTATGGCATTACGATGGTGGGGAACTAGCCTGGAGGAAAAGGGGAGAAACTGGATCGTCTAAAATGAAGATCTTACGGATCTGACCTAATAAGCTACACAATCTTCTCACTAAAAGCCGATTCTTAACTACACGGCTATATGTACCTCTCAGCATTAACGATACTTAGAACCTTTATTTGTCATGTCGAGTAAGGCGATGATTGCCCTTGTACCAAAAGACACCTGAAAACTGATCTGCACCTGTGATCCTGTACAGGTACGGTGTGCCGGCTAATGAGAGAACATGAAGCGTTCTGCTCACGACAACTTCAGTCCTTTGAGCCGCGGAAGCTGTCAAGGCCACCGAAAAGCGTGACGATAACTGAGATTTGTACGTTAAAGTGGCCGCTGCTCAATCTTTGTACATCTATTTTATTATTAAAAAAATTATTTTTACTTTTTACTTACGATTTATTAATTGTAAAAGTCTGTTCACATGCAGATATTGCAACAGACCATGTTTGACAGAATGTGACAGATGTGATTGATTTGATGATTCGACAAAGGAGACAGATAGTGGAAAACAGTGTGCCGACCATAAAAGAAAATGTAGCGTTCTGCTCGAGTTCTCTTCACGACCATTTCAGTCCTTTGAGCCACGGAAGCTGTCAAGGCCTCCACAAAGCTTGACGATAACTGAGACGTGTGCACTAAAGTGGCCGCTACTCCATCTTTGTATGTCTAAATGTAGCTACGTGTCCTTGGACGGAATTACACTACACTGCCCACAGTGTACTGTTCTACTATCATCCGTTGTCAGGTATTCCAGAAGCAGGCTAGGCGCGGCACAAAGCGTACGACCCAGCCGCCCAATTCCTTAAGAAGGTGTTTAATAAATCTAGAACAGGAAATGAAATATAACGATTTAGGTTTGAATGATGAATGACTCACATGAAGTCGTCATCACAGAGGTGAAAGTAGCATCCTTTTGGGGGTTTTACACCTGAACAAACATCCATATCTCTCTTACGATACAAATGTTACAACGTGAACGCAGTTGTTACAATGTGGACACAAATGTTACAACGTGTACGCAATGAACAAACCAGTGTTACAATGTGAACGCTAATTTTACAATGTATAAATAAATGATACATGTGAAATGCTATGAAAAATGAGTATCAACATAATACATGACACAAGATCCTAAATGCTGTGAAGTATGAGTGTCAATATAATAAAATGATACACACGTAATATTACAAGATTTATAAAAAAATAATCTGAAGTTAATTATCTGAAACTTAATTATTACATTACAAATGCTTTTCCTCCTCCACCACCACTGGCAAAATGTTGGATTTAACATTATTAAAAGTGATAAAATAACATTTGACTTGTAAAACGGCACTCACGCAATGTGCTATTGCTTCAGTCTTATTCTCGGTTCCGTAATTTGTGAAGGACATGTCGGCCTTGTGTACTGATAGTGTCATCCTGTAACGTACTATAACGTATAGAGTTTCGATATCAGGCCGAAGAAACGGATGTGACTGCTGACGCGATAGGTCAGTTTGAGGAGCCGTTAATATTAATATGACATTAGTGTTCATTTACTTATTTATTTCAATGGTATCTTATGCCGTATTCAAGAATATTTCACGTACACTTTAGCCACAGGATCATAGTGGGTGGTAGGGGGGGGGGAGTTGATGCGGGAGAGGATCCACGGCCATTCGCAAGTTGCTGGCCAGCAGACCTACTCAGGTACGACCGCAGTGGAGGCCAACATCAGCTTGAGCGCATTAGTAAGAGGGTCATTATGCTACACTGATGGGCGAATCCCCTTTGGTAACAGGTAAGCTGGTTCTTACACAAGAAATGCACCTGTTTAATCTACACAGACCACTCCTTTGAATCACTCCATTACCGCTAAACAACAATGATCCGCATAACCATAACTTCTTGGTCGAAAATATTGCGTTGTTCTCTAGCGTTATGCTGCTTCAACTTTGGATACAGACATATACTTGTTCCATATCTCAACAAAGCTAATCCTAATTGCTTGGCCTTCCACTTCAATTAGTAGCCCTTCTTTGTTCGAAGACCCATTTAAAACGTCTGCTCATTTACACATCCTCAAAACAATCTTCCCTTAAACACACTGTTTGAGGGATAACGGTTTGCCTTTCCTTTGATCTGATGGATTAATCCGTTCTTGATTATAAATGAAGTCGTTCTTACGAACGGATTAATCCGTTAGATTAACGGAAAAGCAATCCGTCATTCTTCAAATATCGGATTTAAGGGAAGTTTTTTCATGGCAGGCTGATGAAACAATGCAGAAAATACCAACTAATGCATGTTGGAGTTTATTCAGGCTTTGTTAAAATGATGTCAGCGCCATTATATTCTATGCTGGAGCTTTATATAGAAATCTGAAATCTTTTTATATATATAAATTCTACGGCCGACAAATGGAGCGGCGTATAATTATCATGCTTGTGGTGACCTTTTTCCTCGACCACAGGTCGGGTTGAGGTCAAAATAAGTACCTATGGTGATATATCGCGCTCTGCTATCAGTACACAATCTGGTGAACCCGTGTGACCCCCACATGAAAAGTCACATTGCTATATTCTGGTAGTCATGACAATTGCTGCAAGGTACGACATGCACTATTGACATTAATTTCATATTCGAATCGTATAACAACGCACTGAGGGACACTCATGTTTGGATTTACGCTGTAAAATTCCCAGTGCCCAAGGCGTTTAACGGCTGATTAATCTTCAAGCAAGCGTGTTTAATAAATATACACATGTATTAAAGTATTAAACACAAGTGTCTAAAACATGTATATAGGCCTATACTTTAAAGCTGTAATCTCACTAGTGTTTACTATCTGATGCATAAAAGTGTTTATAAGATAAACACCGAAATTTACAGTTTACAATGGCTTGATTCACGGTCCAGTAAAAGTGATCATGATAGCTTTCTTCTCTTTACAGTTTAGTTGTGAAATTCTGCCTTGCCTCTTTAGCTATAGATAGATACAGTCAATCCTCCACCCTTCGCCAACTCATCACTCTGCTTTGCTGAACGCTTGGTGAACCATAATTTGACTTCATAATAATGTTATTAATGTAAATCAAATATAATTTTACATGAGTTTTCACAAGCTTGTAACGTAGTGTAGGGTAATAGTTAATTAAAATTCTTGACATTATAGTTGATTTACTGAATTAATACGGAGCGATACCTATAATCGCGATCATGTTTTGGTCGTCACATGTATAAACAGAGGGCTCCGACAGCGCAAAACACTTCGGCACGGCAAAGTGTACAAACTTGCCATGCCAACCAAGGGGCGATACTCTGAATTTGTGTCCTATCTTGCAATAGGATGCCTTTTCCCACGCTCCCAAGCTGATTTGACTGTTGTTCTATTGCATTGCATGAATAATGCGTTATCAGGTGGTCCATAAAACGTCACCATAAATGCAGGAATGAACATTACTTTTGGCGGAAACATTTCTGGGTGTACGAATCCAGAATTCAATCACTGCACCAAAGTGTCAGGCAGTGGTGCTTATATGACAATGCCAAGATATGCACAAAGTTTTTTCCAAATCCAAATTTTGGATCACACCATGCAGAATGAAATAGATTGACGCTCATACCACAGCCACACAGTTTCATCAAAATCCATCCATTGCCTTTTCCCTGAAAAAGTTACCAGAACCACCAAAGAATTTCAAATTATTGGTACTTTAACGTGGGATAATAAGTTCATTCCAAATCAGTCCATAACATTTCCTGTAAAGTTGCTGACTGACAAAGAAATCCACGTGGCGAAATCATAATCTCTTCATAAAATCACAGGAATGAACAGTGACGTAATGAAATCGACACTAATTTCAAAATGGGTATGCCGGGGTCAACAATCGGAAGGCCAGTTCCCCAAAACGACAAATAACACAAACCACCAAAGAACTAAGAATGTACATCAAATAAAAAAAAAGAAGGACGGATTCATGCAGAGAGTAGCAGTTAACAGTTTTCAATTATGACGAAAACACGCAATGAATTTTCTAGGCGGATGAATAAAATCAGTATCCAATTCGTGTTCCATTTTAGTACATATGATGTCGTTAACCAAATAATTATGTATTTTAATTGGGCCTTGATTGCGACTCTTCATACATCCAACGTGGCGATAATACTCAACACGATGAACATATAGCCCCTAGAGCCGGGTTAAGCGGAACTAGACACAATTATGAAACAGGGTCCAAGAGATTCTGTGCACTCAATCCACATTTACAAGAAAGGCGTACTCATTATTGTAAAATTTTTTATTGTAGAAACTTAGAGTGAAGGTGTTTAATTGAAGATTCTTAACACACTACTATTTGCAGTAACAACTTTCGACGTTGATTGAATTCATCACATAGCGCACAGGACCTAACAAATGCTACAAGGCGAAATATGCTGACCGCAATAAGCGCAATGTTAGCCATAATGATGTCCAACATCGTCCTTTAGCAAGCCTCTTCTTCCATTCTTTCGTCTTTATAAAGGGAACTGTCATACTAATGAATGAACGAAACGATCATAGATAACACCATGTCACCGATATTTCAGTCATATTGTGAGGGGTAGCCGTCTGGGCGGAAACCGTAACGTACTGTATCTTTGTCACAACCCGTGGACGGATACATCCAGGTCAAAATGGGACCATTTGGCATCAAAGATTACCACAGTACTTGAAGCTTTTTCTCATTCTGTACCTTTCCACATTCGTAGTATACCATTCATATCACCCACCGAAGGCGGATATTACAGTGACCATGGTTACTAAGATAGATCCCAGGTGTCACACATAGATTTTGATAGGCACAGCAAGTCCATCAATGTATTAATTGTTGGTGAAAGTTAAGTGATTCTCCATAACCTTCATGCAAGAGCACGATTCGGCACGATATTGCTTTTTCGTCGATGCAACGGATTAACAAATAAAACCATTAGATTGACTAAAACGCAATCCATCATTACTCAATTAATGTAATTAATGGTGAAATTAACTCCAACTCTCACCCCGGAGGTAGTTTTAATCTACATCAGCCTACTCCAGATTTCCTAGGCTTTCAGACAGGAATGTAAGGCAGAGTGCTGTATATAGAATGACACAAAATATATAAATACTTAACATTTACATTAGGCTAATAAACCCAGCGTAACCAGCCTCTCTGCTTCTATGCCTATCGAGAAACGAGAGGGTCAATTTACACCAATGACCATCCATACACGAGAGAACCAATTTACCAATGACCATCCAAACACGAGATTTCCAACAGCGTAGATTTATATCAAAACTGGCGAGATCAGCATGCATGTGTATATATTTATAAACACTATGGGCAAGACTGATACCAAGACAACACATTTAACCTTTATTGCAATAAATTGTAAATCCAGACATGACAGATGTTGCAAATGGAAGGTTGGCGCATAATATGGCAATCTAGAAAGCTGCAAAGATAAACATACCAGCTTAATACATTGCTGCATTTCCAGTTAAGATGAAAAATGAAAAGAACTGTCCAAGGTAAAGAATTCAGCCTACAGTACCATTTATAAAAGCTATGTGTGTCGATCAACACAACTGCTATCTCTATAAAATAGGACAGCAGTTTACCTATCATGACACTCCTAGTCATTGTGATTTTATAAAATTCTTTATAAGGAAAGATGACAGCATAAACACATTTTCAGATTAAGCTACGTTGACAGAAAGATAAATAAATACATAAATAAATAAATTTCATGCTGATTTACACAATTATTCATTGCAAAATTTTACCTTTACCACCTGAAACAGAGCAGGCTAGTGTCAACTGTTGATGGTAATGACTACTTGTATAATCCACTTTGTACTGCTAGTAACAGAAATGATGAAACAGCCAACCTGATCTTAATTGGGACAACATTTGGTGAACTGCTCTATTTTATATGGTTGAAGATTGCACATTTCTTTCCACTTATGTATAAGCAAGAGAATATAAATAAATAAATAAATAAAAATAACAACAATAAAGAATGCAAAAACCTCCATCAATAAATAAACTGAAAACAAACATATAATATAGTAAAGGCCTCTGCGGGACTGATATGTAAACAGATATGACAAAAGAGTCTGGTGTCAATACGTCCTATAAATCACTTCATACCTTGTACCTAGTGAAATCTACAATAATGAGATCAGGAAAAATCACTTAAGCTGTTTCTGTTTATGACATGATCCAATGACGAATATTCATGAACAATAAATCACATAATTTCATGGAGTCTTTCACAAACTAATCACTCTACCATACTGACTTGGTGAAAATTAAGTGACACTATATGTAAATGCAACAGGACATTGCAAGTATATATAATTCTGATCGCTTCACTTGTATACTGCCTTACAATGTAACAGGATATACACTGTATACAAGCGTGCATAAATGACAACTATTTCATGCATTCAGTTTGCAATGAAAAAAATGCACTATTTTCAAACCAAAACAGATGAACAATGCACTTTATACCCATATTACAAAAACTGACAATCTTTCAACAAAAAAACTTATACGAATAAACTTTAGAAGTAAATATTTATAAATTATACCATTTTAAACTTTATATACTACTTCAATACAAGAACAACAAGACTGTCAAATATGCCATATTTCCTCAGTGTAAATAACAATTACTTTCTATAGACCTGAAGGGATATGGGAAATCACAAAGCTTTGTAGGCACACTCTGAGCCCATCTTATCTAGTTGGTTTTTCTTAACATTTTAACACAGACAGGTTCAACTATTAAAGCTAAATGAATCCTTATTGCCCTTGTGTACTGCACCAATACTGATAACCCCAATCACGCCTGAAAAAACACACTCCACAGGTGTATCAACCTGGGCAAACCATCACTCTTCAAAAATTTTCTATGCACCTGTATAAACTTCCATGTGATGAAATTGCTTGTTGCTGACTATAAACTTTTACTTATTCTCAAAGTTATCATTTCTTAAACTCTTAAAAATTAACCCTTGATACCCAAAGAGGCCAATTTTCTGGACTACATCTCTAACCTATATCCCCAAGAGGTTACTTGTCCGGCTTCTGACCATGCCTGTTAATTCAGATATTGACAATGAATGTCCCATAGTGGAGAGCCCAGGGTCTAAGGTTATTAGTGCCACAGCATCTATGGTTCAAACTGTTAAGGTGTGTTGTGTTTTGGAGTAAGGTACAAATTCAAAAGAATTTTTCATTTGAATTTCACACATTTTTCACAATTACGTTTTGTCTCAGTTTGTTACATTGCTTGATATAGTGCTTTGATTTCTTCCTCATGAGGTCTTCAATCAATGCAGTCCAGGAAGCTAAATAAAAATAATGCTGACTCTCTTAATTTCCCAGATATTACCCTGACTTAATGACCTCAGTCACTTTGGTCCACATGTGAACAAAGTGAGTTGAGTATGGCAATGAATAAATAAATATATATCTGGTGAATAAAACGTGAACATGAAGAACTACACTGTGCACAGCAATATATACATTTAAAGTATCAAATGGAGCATGAAACATGCCTCTTTTGCAACAATTACAGCAGTTCTGCATGCAAATGTAACAGCTTCTAACCATACTGGCTATCATGAATGAGTCCATGAGAATTTCCCTTTAACACAGCACTAGAAGCACATGCTGGCTAGAATGACGCCCCCTCAGTTGTTGGTTCAAAACCTGGCTTTAGAGTCTCTCTTCACAATAAGTCAGTACTGGTATCTTCTTCTACGCCACATCTGTGTATTGTACACGAGTGTGACTGCATCTTGCTAATTTGACTGTCGTCTGCATGACAATGACACTACCTGTCTACAGTTGAGACAAAGCTACCACCCTCATCAGCCTTCTGTGCTGAATAAATCTGTGCCTCGTATTTCTATGTCCAGGGTAGGTTTGGATTTGTTGTTCCAGGCCTTGCGGATGATGTCCACTGCTTGAGCATGGGTAACAGCCTGCAGAGTCTCGCCATCTATGCTCAACATCACATCCCCAGCCTGAAAATATATAAATACAACACTAATTTATTCATTTATTTACTTCATTGTTGCTTATTAAAAAGCCATACTCAATAATAAGAAGGCGGTCAGTTTTATGGGGTGCCCAGTGCAAACCACCTACCTTTGGCAAGTTTCTGACAAACTTTCCCACATGTGACGTAATGATATGCACATCATACTGGAGGAGGACATGTGGTCTATGATCACAATAAGGAACACAAAACACTGCAAATGACCACATGGCCGTTTATGCTCACTCTGGCCCAACAGCGCAGTGAATGGATTTTGGGGAGGGGTCTCAGATATCCCTAATTATTTAACAAATTAAAAACAAATTGACAATTCATTTTTTCTCCATTATGTAATTAAAAAATGCCTTTTGGTGATGTTGAAAGGCAGAGAATGCATAAATGCATAAAACAATACATTAATCATGTCAATTATAGGACTTCCAGCTGAAGGCTTGAAATTCAAACCTGTTCGAAATTGTATCTGTTAGTACTATTATTCCCAGCCGCAATGATATCTGTAACATCTTTTATTGCATAACTAAACTGATTCAACCAGAAATTAGGTTATCACTACCAGACAAGCTTGAAGCCTGGAAATGCTGTCTACTATAAACAGTTTGAATTTATGTTATATCCATTCACTTTCTGTTTAGATTGGTGAACATAAAATATGGAAACCAAACCTTTCCCCTGAGTATGTGTATAACAGCCTGTATGAGTAGTATTTATCTGTCTATGTGATTGGCGTATAATGCTGTACACAAGAGTATTTCACTTATACCAAGACGGCCAGCATTATTGTGGGAGAACAGCATGGAGAGCACTGTAGGTTTTAAAATGGTATTAAGTCAAAGTAAATATCATCTAACAAAAATGCCATATCATGAGGAACTGCGGTATAAAACTGTAGCCCAAACTGTTAGCTTGGGACATGTGAAAGGCTTGCTAACTCAAAGACACATTGGGCTGAGTACATACATCTATATCCATTTCTTTACATACTGTATGTCAACTTTATTTCTGACCAATACTTAGTACATATAAGTGAGTGCACACTTGTCAAGGCCACTGTGTACACAGGTGAAGGGCACGCCTTGCATCTACAGACATTTATCACTACATCTGCTTGAGAAGTTCACACACCATGTCTTTGACCAGATTTTTATTGAGTTACTTTTAATTAGTTATTTGTACATATTAAATAGAAAACCCAAATGGCAAACAGGAAACAGGCAATATTTGTACATCAATGAACACTAAAATTTTTCTCTTGTTCATACATAAACACATATATATTAAATCTGCCTGGGAAAAAAAGGTTTGAGCTCACAAAGCTATTCCTGTATGCTGACTTCACACTCCATATGTACTCATGCATAACAATAATAAACCAACGAAAAAAAGAGAGAGGGACGAAAAGAAAGAAGACACAAGTAGACAATCCTTAATGCTTCTGTAAGTCAAGTGAGCAATGACCCCACATGTTCAACATGACAATGTGTACTGAAAAACTCATCCTGATTGAAAGATCGTTATGTATGCTTTGGTGATCTGCTTAGAGTAAAAGGAAAGCTGAACCTGGGTTAGGGAAAAACCTGACGGCTTGCTGGAAAGTTGTTCAGTTTGAACTGCAGGTTAAGTTGACCGGACACCTGAAATAGCAAAGGGAGCTTCCCCAGACAATGACACTGGTGCCACTGTCACAACATCTCACTCTACTTCATAACAAGTGGGCTAAAAATGAATTAAGGAGCGGCAGATGAAAAGCTGAAAACTATGTGTAGAAGTAGATTTTTGTTTTATTTCTTTTAGAGAGAAAGGCCCCACAAAATAAAGTTATGGGGAGTAAAAAGACCTTAACAACTGTATCTGGAACTACATTTACTGATTTTTTAAGATTTTTTAAAAATCCAAACTAAATATAGGCAAATATTTCGATTGTAGGATGGGTTTCATTGACCATACTGACAATGTGTATCAACCGTAATGCCATGCAGACTTTTCTCCGGTATGTCTGGCCCTAAAGCACAACTTTAAGGCCATATCAGTTTTTCCATACACAGGCACGCATTACAGAGTATGGCTTACAAGAACTTTATTCAGATCTGAACATCTAGGTGTACAAAAAGAATTATGAGGTCACTGTTGACACACATTATCAATATGGTTCATAAGCCCACCATACAATCAATATGTTTGACTGCATTTAATTTACTAAAGAAAAAACATCTTTAAAAATCAGGAAAAGTAAGATGTTTTAATAGATGAGTCTGTTTAGTCATCATAACTTCATTTTGCTGAGTCTTTCTCTTTAAAGACAGTAAAATGTATTGAAGTGCTTTTATTCTATGGTGGGCTAAATGTAACATATAACAGGTGTTTACATTTACATGTTTTTTAACATTAACACAGCTCTTATTACCTGCAGGCAAAAATATTACTTTTAACAGCTTATAATTATAATGTTGGCAAAAATATAGCCTTCAGGTGAATATCTATGAAGTGTATATAAAAACTCCCCTATCCCAGGAAGTGTGGTCCACAGAGCATATCTCACAATTCAAACATTTGACTGTATTTAATTCAGTGAAAAAATTCTCACAATATAAGTTAACATTTTTTCAGAGACAGTTTTCACTGGTCATTATTCTAATGCTAGATTCTTCCTATTTTTTAATGGTGAGTCATTTTCTAAAAGATAAATTACCAGCACAGGTGTGACAGGTCGTTGATCTATGTCCAACTTATTCAGATAGGAAATAATCTGTACATGCTTTAATTAAAACACAGTTCCTGACTGACAGTGACTGAGGCAAAGATTAATAAGATTATAAATTATTCTCTCGAATGTAAAAATCTGTTTGTATAAATTCGTTGCTGGATTGTCTTTCTTTGAAATGTGGAGTATTTTGCTGCCAAGTGGGCCTTGAAGGCACCCATGCTTTTAAGTTTATGAGAGATTGACCAATCAGAGAGCTACGAGATATCAGCTGTTCACAAGTTGAGACATAAATCTTCAGCACTGACTATATATTCAATGTAACATGTAATAATGGAGGACAGGACACTGTTTTAATGTTACATGTTTTAATTATAATAAGTACATGTGTGAACAACACTGCAAAGTATTTACAACCATTTCATGTTATAAATTTACATATTTGTCAATGTAACATATAATAACATAAAGGCAACCCTAACAGCTTAATAAAGTCTCAGGTGACGGGTGTTCTGTGCATGCAACAATTACGTCACGGCTCATAAAGAATGGCTCAGCTTCATGTTAGCCGACGGAGCACGGTCAAATGTCAGTTTCCATTGTGGTAGTAGCACTGTCTTTCACTTAAAAAATATGTTTCATGGTGTAATCTGCCTGACTCTCCAAAAAAGGGCCTCACTCAAAAGTTTTTAATGTTTTGAAATCTTTAAAATCCTTAACTTTTCCAAGAGCTAGAACAAAAAAAACAAGAATTCTCCACCTGCTGATCATTTTTTTGTCATAGGTCAGGTTAGACTTTTTTAAGGATAGCCTAAACAAACGATATTATTTCAGGAATCGATATCAATCAAGTTAATTATGTTATTAATTAGCAACACACAAAAGGCGCAATTTTCTGACATATTCTCATCAATAAAGATGTATATAATAAACCAAACAGCTCATCATGCAGGTGCAATGTTTACTTCTCGAAAACAGTGAAAATGGGTGTTTTATTATATATTTGTGCAACTAAACTAGCGGAAATAATCTTATACATTTATAGTCTTTTCAAATAATTTTAGGCTGAATTTGTGAGGTCCAAATCTGTAACTTGTTGCAGAACAATGTCACAAGATTCAATTCAATATGAGGAACAATTTATGATGATGAACCAAAAAACGCCTGTAAAACTGTTTAGTAGACAACTGACAACGCCTTGGACAGAAGGAGTGAATGAATAGATGATTATGGCTTAATCCTTTTTTTAACTTATATATGTGTATATCTACATGTGCTAACCTGGACAGTCAATGGATTTTGATGTGATAACAATATCTAATATCAGGCCAAAATATACAGACGGTTTTAAAACCAGCTAAGAGCCTGCAACCTCAGCCAAAATTAGAAAACCTAATTTGTATTTTTAAAATAGTATCTTGAATGAATTTATGAATGACCAGGGCTCAGCCAAGAGGTGAAAAAAGATGTCAGAACCAGATACAGATTTCAATATCTGAACTATGATAAACACCCAAAACCATAACAAAATAAAAACAAGGTTCCATAAAAATGTCTTAAAAAACAAAAAACAGAAATCATTTATAATTCAAAAATGACATAAAATACAGCACATAAATAATTAATAATAATCAAATCATTATTTATCAATAGAATTACCAATGCTACTAAAGGATCAAATGAAAGCTATGTTCACACTTGCACGGAAAACGACCAGGTGGCTGTAACAAATTCCTATCCAATTTTGTGGCAAATGGGTATAGTAGTAAAAGGTAGAAACATTCACATACATCGCAGCTGAACTTGTGTCAGGTCACGGATTAGGGCCGATGGCTTGCGGACCCATTTCTTCCAGCCCGGGGAGAAAAATTGTGACGGATTTTCACTACTCACAATCAGCATTGTTCAACATTAAACATGGTGACAAGTACAGATCGCTCTGATTCATGAGTGAGAAACATGGTGACAAGTACAGATCGCTCTGATTCATGAGTGAGAAACATGGTGACAAGTACAGGTTGCTCTGATTCATGAGTGAGAAACATGGTGACAAGTACAGATCGCTCTGATTCATGAGTGAGAAACATGGTGACAAGTACAGATCGCTCTGATTCATGAGTGAGAAACATGGTGACAAGTACAGATCGCTCTGATTCATGAGTGAGAAAGAATGAACTGTTGTTTGATCTTAAAGGTAGATATTACAGAGATGTAAGAAGAAAAGATGGATGTGCTCAGTGAGATCAGGCAGTGTGTTGGATGTGAAAACCCTAACTTGATTATATGTACTACATTTGGCGGGTTAGCCACTTTGCCTTACACTGAAAACTGGCCACTGTATAACCTAGTCAGTGTGCTAATTCAGGTCAACACAAAAACAAAAGGAATAACACACGGTGTAATTTCTTCGTAAATTTCTAGTTACATGTTAATTATTAATGATATTATATGATGATCCATTGCTAAACTAAATAACGACCAGTTTACTCAAGAAATAAATTCACTTATGAAACCGGATCTGCTCTGAATTTCCTGTGTGTGAACGCACACCTCAGAAAAAGTTATTGTTCACAAATTCGTTTCGGGCCCCAGAGCGATTTCCATGCATAGCGTGAACGTAGCTGAACTGATTATTTCTTGGCTTGATAAGCAACATAAACAATACATGGCCGATACTTATTCAAGCCACAATCCTTAAGCTATTGAAAACCTCCCCACAGCTGGACCCTAAGCTTTACATGTACCTAGTCTGGGCACTAATACCCACATGATCCTCCCTCTCTAAAACGTAATACCTCACACCACTATGAAACAACAGTATCTGGTAACAGTGTTTCACCTGTAACCAAAAGCTGAACTCAATACATGCAGTACCTTTTAAGATACATGTACCTCCCCCAGTCGAGATTTATCTTAGAAGGGATTCTAATACAAAAGAGATGAAGTCGTGAATTTTGTAATTTACAGCCCTGGAACATCCCCCTTGTGTTACTGGACTTTTGTCAGTGCAAAACCTAGGCTCTTTAAATGCAGTGCTTTATGAGATACACCCCGTAAGATTTACCTTAACAATGCCTTCCCAGTTATTGGACTGACAGCGACACAAGCTATGACATAAGCTATGTCTATAAGTACATGCGAGCTTAAAAGCCTAGAACTGCAATCAACACATCCCACAAAGTGCACCATCTGAATGCAATGTTTCAAATTGGGGTTTCACATTGTAAAACACCTTTATCATGCAGGCTTATAATTATGCGTGAGACTCAAACTTCAAAATATGATGAAGACAATGGTGCTGACAAGGGACGATGTGCAATGGTATTGAGGGGGCCTCCGTGGCTCAGAGGTTAGCACAGAGTAATGACCTAGGTGCCTCTTACCTATGCAGTCGCTGTGAGTTCAAGTACAGCTCATGCTGGCTTCCTCTCCGACCAAACATGAGAAGGCCTGGCAGCAATCAGCTCATGATCTTAGGTTTACCGTGGGCTCTGCCCAGTTTCCTCACACCATAATGCTGGCTGGCGTCATATAAGTGAAATATTCTTGTGTACAGCATACAACACAAATCAAATATATTAATAAGTACAAAATAAAATGGCGTTGATGTATGTGTACAGTGGACCTATCTACATCCTCACCTGGAGGGTCCCTTCCTCTGCAGCTGATCCTCCCGGGAATATCTTCTGAACTTTGACCTCTGGTTGAGACTTACTCTCCACACCTCCTGAGATGCTCAGACCTAGTGACAAGTATCCAGAAGAAGATGCTTGTCAAAGAATTTATTTCACAAGCATAATCCGTGGACATACTAACTATTGTTTATATTTAAACACTAATGTCTTGTTGTAAGATGCACTCTACATGTACGTACATCTACACCTAGTAAGACTTGAACAAACAAAACAGGTTTTACTACTCAAGACAGAGAAGCCCTGTCTCTGACCAAAAATTTCATCCAAAAAGTGCTTCTTACAATGCAAAATAAAGGTACAAAAAAGTATGACTTCTGGTGGCACAGCTCAACTTGCTGTGGTAGGATATCATCCAACCTTCAAAACAAATCTAACATTACCTGTCTACAAAGGTCAACACAACTCTCAGAATTTGGCAAAATAATTCTGCCAACCTTACATGTATTCACAAACAAAATTGAGATCTAATACTGTCTCATTCCTGCAATCAAAAACTTTAGACTACGACACAAATTCTACTGAGGACTATTTACAGATTAAAATTAACAGTAATGTCTGTACCTAGTGTGCTGATTGTTTTGGAGAGTCTCACAACTTTGGGCCTGGGAGGAGAATCCTTGAAGGTGGCTGGTGGAGAGAGGGGAGATAACTCCAGTGTCGGGGGTCCATCAGCAGGCACTGCGGCGATGAGGAGTGGAGGAGGGGGCGAGGAGATCTCGCGTCTATGGGGCGACCCTGATGGTGAGCCCATCATGGAGGTGACGTAGCGGATGGGGCTGCGTGTCTTCTCTGACGCCAGCGAGGAGCGACTGGGGGACACCTGAGACCGGGCTCTCTCTGACGACCCTCGTGAGGGACTCTGCTGAGACTGATTCTGGTGAGCAGGGCTCTTGTTTGACTCCGGGCTCTTCTGTAACTCCGGACTTTGATGTGTCGAGTTTGTCCATGAGGGAATCTGCTGAGAAAGGCCCTGGTAAGCAGGGCTCTTGCGTGACTCCGAGCTCTTGCCTGACTCTATACTCTGATGTGTCGAGCTTGTCCATGAGGGACTTGCACCCACAGGGACGTGGCTCACGTGACTGAAATGGTGCGAAGCTGTCAAAGAGGTTGGCTCCTCGCCAGCAGTGTTTTCTTCCTCCTCAACCAGAGCATAGGATTTAACCTCTGCCTTCTTCTGACTGGTTGATCGCAGCCAGCCTGGAGGAAGGTCAGGCTCATCAAAAGCCACCGGCACGCTGTCCACCGAGGATACAGAGCTACAGGCAGACAGACGATCCACATGGTCATCAAAACTGTAGCAAGAGACAAGGGACAAAAAACGCTTAACTTTGACTTTGAATTGTCACAAATTTTCGGTTCAATCAATTCAAGTTTAACATTTTGTGTATTGTGTTCCATTTTGATCCCAACTACGAAGCTTAAAGTATGCACAATAAGTAATGAGTATAACCATATATGGATGTATACGGCTATTTGGCAAACTTTGAGTTTGTTATTCCGTTCTTGGTGAAAGCAGGCTGAACACATGTAATCAATTTTTGCAAAAATACTGACGTCATGTTCATGTTCTTGAGTGACAGTTCGGAAAACAGGTCACCCTAAGGTTAAATATTCATGAGTTTGCGCTTATCGCAAAAAGTTTAGAAAAACGTGATTTTCCAACCCAATTTATTTTCATTAACTTATATTTAAGTCTACCATATGCAAAGATACTTTATTAATTCAAGGCATATTCAAGTCACAACACAGAAATTCTCCAGAACAGACTCTTTAACTTTAATGGAAATGTATACATGTATTTAGCAAAAGTAAACATGTTCTTTTAGGTTTTGTAAAGCACATCAAAAATTAAAGTGTCTGTCCTATTACATCTGCATAAAGACCAAGTCACAAGAGTGCACACACATCTGGCCCTACATGGCCCCGCCATAACTCCCATATTTGGATGTCGCTTACCAGCTAAGCCATAGGATCTTCCATTTACTTTCCTTTGAGTAATGCATGAGATCTACGGCTTCACAACACAGGCATTTATCATGTGTTTCCTGTGAAAGTATACACATCCACAAATACATGTATGTGTAGTAAACTTTTGATGGACACCTTGACTCTTAACAGTTTGACAAAGATCATGTCCCAATGTTAAAGCAAAACCAAGCCATAATGGTAGCTGTGGTGAGTATAAACAATATCACCTCCCCTGTATGGAGAGTTCCAATTCAGGCCGCATTTCTACTCACCTCAACATACATCTGAAACTTACATGTACAGTTGCTGCCATATTTCACCACTACAGCTTTGGATTGCTAAGCAAAACCAAAAACCTGGTCCATCTGTGGGTCCAAGCCTCACTAATTCCCCATTACAAAATTTAGATCGGGTCAACTTCTACGAACGTCAAGTGATATTGTGCATACAAAAAACGTGGCTGCCCTCTGAAGTGCCAACAGTAGCACTACTCCAAGGAAAGTACACGGAAGGTCATATGGCTTCACTGGTAAGAAACATCCAAATATTGGAAAGGCAGAGCCATGTAGTGTTCATTCACATCAGTGTTTTCAAAAGTGTTTATCATGACCAGGATTTCTGTCTCTGATTTCTTACTGCATCTGTATGCAGTTCACAAGAATGTATCAACCTGTAAAACAGCCCATGTGGGGTCCTTCGCTGGACCTGTAACAGAGACTGATCAGCCCCTGAGGTAAAAGACTCAACTCCAGCTGCCCAAGCAAGGATTAATAGCAGCTTTATTACATGCAGACACCTCACAAAGGTCTGTGGTTTTTTCCCCGCCCTTCCACATATTAAATATCCATGGTCTTGTAAGTGAAACTTCTACACTATGTTATTATACACAAATGAAATAAAATAAATAAACAAGTACATGCAGATAAATAATAAATACACTGGATGCAAGTATATTGGCAGTACCCCAGTGGTCAGGACAGGTAGTTCTACATGTGGCAGTGTAGGCCACCTGGTTAACCATCACCTAGGCAGTCAATGAACAATTCATTACCCATTGTAAGCACTGTTCATCTGGTAGTTTGAGAAGGGCTTGTGTGACAGGCTCCCTGAGTTCACAAAGACGATGTCTGACTGTTTGTGAGGACTGGCTGCCAACACTGGCCTGTCTAATGTCTCTGGACCATTCGCATCGGAGTCGCTGCTGTAGTCGTCTGCGTCACGGCTGCGCTGTCGCGCCGCCTCCGTCCTGTACTTGCCAGTGTACTGGCTGTGTTCCTCCAGATGGAAACTGCCGTGCAGATCTGTAACACACATAAAGGAAATGACAGAAATGTTATGTCTTAGTGTCAAATCAGCTATATTTCATCCAAAATCATGATGAGAATATCTTTGAACCAGGAAACAGAATGGTTTTTGATATATGGAAATGTTATCTTTGGGGACAAACAGCAAGTCCACACACATATAGAACACAGGTAAATGGACTACACCAGGTATGTGCTTCATAGTTTCCTAATAGCTGACCTAATTACTACCTGGACTTATGAATTTGAGAGTTCTTTGGGCATACACCTATTTGTTATTATTTACTTTTAGCCATAAAGGATGGTCGCAATACTGATACTAAAATTAGTCCAACTACAAAGTTGTTCTTGTTATTATTTCATTCTGAATTCATTATTTCATTTCTTCAACAGCTGGAACAATTACATGTACTGTCTTTGTACCAATATCAGGCCTGGACCCTGTTCCATAAAGCCCGGTAGGCTAAGTTGATTGTAACTACCATGGCTACCTATCTCTTTAACACAGGTTGTCAATAAACTTAGTCCATTTGCTTTGTGGAACAGGGTCCAGGTTATTAGCTGTTTACAGTATGTCCACATTCAGTACATGGTTAGCCGATAATTTAAAAAAATCTAATGCCTAATAAACTAGTTGAAAGGGGAAAACTTTTGTTAAATCGAGAAGTGAATCTTTTTTCCAGGATATGTCAGTCTTGAAATAATGAGTAGGGCTATATGAAAAAAGAGAAAAGAAATTAAACCAATTCCTTAAAATTCAAGACCATTATAATGGTCCACTGATTATTATGATTTGCCCCCTTTTATTGACTTTCCGGCTAATATTTCCTGATTTTCTCATTCCAACTATTCCTCTTCTCTGAGAAGGATTGGCTGATACAACAGAAGATCAGTTTACCCATGACGGGATCCATGAGCACTTTTCTGCCTGGGGGGTTCTCCTTGATGTGTCGGACAGGTGATGACTTCGAGGAATTGGCTCTGAGCTCATGACGAGCCTGAGCTTCGTATCGAGACACCATGCTGTCAAAGCGACCAATGTCTGTTGGGTGCACCACCGTTCTGTAACAGCAATAATATCCAGAGATATGTCAAATAACACAATGGTTTTACTCCAGATAAGTCGGCTTTTTGATGTGCAGTTTGACTGTGTCAGAAGTGTGATATGAATACATATCCTTTAAGCCATATTTTCATTTGAGGCTATGCACCACTACCCTTGCCATAACAGAGCATCTGTGGTCAATTTAGCAATCCGTCCCTGACAGTGCGTGTCAGAAGTTTGAGGCTAAAGCTTCTTTTCATGGCTATCCAAATGGCAAGATTTAAAAGTAACACTATCTAAATGGTATTTTCAGTTTATCCATTGTTTGTGCTACAAGTGACTGTGAATGGAAATATGATTTGCAATGTAGAGTTTCAATGACCTGGATATTTAAAGAAGTTAGTATGCTGGGTTAATAGGCCAACTTCTGTGTACTGAGATATTTCCACTAAAAAAACTGGCTGTGCTCTAAAATGCAAACGCGGCTCATTGTGAAGGTACACTAATAAACTTATATGTATATCAAAACCAGTCTACATTCCACACACTAGCTTTATTTTAGACTATTTCATTAATTCAAACACGGTGAGAAAGCAGATGTCAGAAAAATAACAATTTCACACATAACTGTGTTATTGCTGGTTTGCTTGTTTAGGGTACAACATAGATTTTTACCATTATTTTAAGCCACATCCCAATCATCTGGCCATGAAAGAGTCTGGTCTGAAGTACAATTAGAACAGTGCTGCTTAATGAGAACATGTTTGTAGACACCAGATATGACACCAGAGTGTTAGCCTGCTACCTGTCTTCCCGTCTTTGGGACAGGAAGATCGCTTGTGAGGATATGAGACAGTCACTCCACTTAACTGCAATAAAATAGCAGTCTTTGGGACGGGTAGCTTTGAAAATCTACCCCCATATCCTAACATATTGGGGTTGCAGTAAATTTACTCGTGTGGAAAACATGTTTAAATAATGCATCCGCACTGTCATCGAACAGGAGCATACTGAACGCACGGCCATTTACCTCCGGTACCGCCTCCCGGTATGTGCAATCAGCCAGCTGTCAACTGTCTTGTACAACCCATACCATCAAAGTAATCCTTCTAGAGAAAAGTGCATCTCTAAAGACATTTAGTTATTCTCCCATCTGTTTAATACACGATAAGTTATAATGTTTAGGATTTCTAATTTACCCACAGTACTTTCATTTCACTTTTATCTTTGGTAAACAACAACAATAATGTCTCACTGATCTGACTTCACGGAAATCCAAAAAGGCAGTCTAGCTGTCTTGCAATTTGACTTGCACGACAAAACTCCTAAAAATCAGTTTTGTCACATACTGAGAGAAAAACACTGCACATTTCACAATGTTTTTTACGTTTAAAATACTTACCAAAAACAAAAAATTATCAAGGGAGAAAAATCTAGGTATCTGTCCCTGTATCTCTTCATAAATCTCTGTAGTTTGAAGTTCTGTTGTTTTGTAGCCTTTGAGGATTAATTTACTGGTTATGAGAATGACCACCTTTTAATGTGGTTTTGGTACTAAAGGACCTGGTACCCTCGAGATAATTCTTTTTAACTTAACTCCAAAACTCTTGAAAACAAAAAAATAATAAAAAATAAAGGACATATAGAAAGTGACTTACTTTCGATCATGCTGGAAAAGCATGCTTTAGACTGAGTAAAGGCCATATGATACATGAAAAAGGTATTTCATCTTCAAAGTTATATTTGTTTACAATACATAAATAATTTGTGCTCTTAATTTTTAGCTGGTGTTTGCACTTGTAAAAAGCACATTTTTTAAAATATGCTTTATAGAAGTCTTTAAAGAACCTTGTTTCTGGATATGTACAATTTCGTGAAAAAAACAAAACAAAAAATTTCAAAACATCAGCTGGTAAAACATATTTTTGTCACACTATGTTATACAGGCAAGCTCCATTAAGTGAGTAGGAGTGTGTCGTTATTTGTCACAACTCCAGAGTTTCCAGGCTCTTAGTAATGGATCATGGGTGAGACACCCTGGGTTTCCATTCTGCCTAACACTATGTATGACAGCCCACCCAGACATGTTACAGTAAATATAATGAATGCCAGGACATGGTCCATCTTAACT
This sequence comes from Acanthopleura granulata, assembly GCA_016165875.1. NCBI lineage: Eukaryota > Metazoa > Mollusca > Polyplacophora > Chitonida > Chitonidae > Acanthopleura > Acanthopleura granulata. Next base: position 44,335,541 of record JABBOT010000001.1, on the reverse strand, counting down.
CTATTTAATGTCAAGTCAGGAAAACAAGGGCTGGGCATTGGGTCTACAAATCCACAAGCACTTAATAGCTTGGACCATTAGAAGCTGGCAATCCAGATGAGGACAACCGTGTTCTATTTACCTGATATGTGTGAACAGCAGGATTTTCTCTGGTTTGTCCAGGATAACCAGTAACACCTGCACTAGTCTCTCTATGTCCTGAGTCTCCTTGTACTAAAACACAGAAAGACAAGAAAACGTTAGACACAAACACCAAACATATAACATATTATATGTCCTGAAGGCTGTTCATGCTGGGGAATGGATCCCTAACCTTTGATAGTGGGCTGGTTGGGAACATACAAGTTTATCTTTTCATTTCAATTTTCCAGACAAAAGGGAAATTTTACCTTGATCCTGCGATCATGACTTTAGTTTTAACCTCTTAGTTATGACAATCAGTGACAAGGTCAAGTGTGATAAAGCATAGTAAGCTATTCATATAATATAATTGTACAATAAATTACAATAAAGTCAGAATAAATGTGTTAGAAAAGATATCAAACTGTAACGCTGAACTACAATGTAATACCAAACACTGTAACGCTGTACTACAATGTAATACCAAACACTGTAACGCTGTACTACAATGTAATACCAAACACTGTAACGCTGTACTACAATGTAATACCAAACACTGTAACGCTGTACTACAATGTAATACCAAACACTGTCTTTCCTAAGGCATGTCGTCTGCTGGGTTTCCTTCCATCATAATGCTGGTCACTGTTGTATAAGTGAAATATTCTTGAGTCCAGCGTAAAACACCAATCAACTAAATAAATAAACTAATGCATGTCTCCTAATGATGACTTAATTAAAGCTGTGACATGGTCACAGGGCTTATGGCCATGTGTAATAGTCATCCTGATCTCATGAAACATTCTCCTCAGCTTAAAAATGAAACCGACAATACAGCAACTTTTTTAAAATCATAAAATATACAGAAAAAAAAATCCATTCAATTAAACCCACTCCGCTTGACGTATGCGACACGAAATGCATTTTCACTGTAAGAATGGCCCATACATCCCAGTGACAAAAAACAGGAACATTTTTGACGACATTCAATTGTAAAAAAGATGAAAAAGGAAAGTGATTCTTGGTAAGGATTGCAAAGGTTTATACCTATGGATTACGTGAATTCTTTGCCTTTAGATAACCATCCATGTATACAAAACATATATTACAGTGTAACAATTAGAGCATGCTGCAAAGTGCACAACCGTATCTACAGATGTAGCTGTGTATTTCATCATCATCAGAGAATGGTCAATGCTGCATAACACACCAATTAACATGGTGGATAAGCAGAGTTACGACTGAGTCAGCCTAGAGCAGGTAAAATATGGCTCACACTGCTAACATAGAATTCTTAAACAACAACATTATTGAACACTTCAGACAGGTCTGCTCAACATCTGTTGCAAACCTTGAGTAACTAATACACATGAAACACACCCAAAGTACTGCATGAATGAAATTAATAGTATGGCACTGGGGGTAGAAACCATGTTTTAATGTATATGTATGTCATATAACACAGTCATAACCATACAGCAATTAGAAGATGTAGTAGATCAATTTAGTACAGCAGTAGACACAATGTGGATGTCACTGATAACCACAGCAGTGATGCAGCAATCATAACTAGATGTGCCACACCACTGCCTTGCTTAATACAGAAATGGATGTGTCCATAACAGCAAAGTACAGACGCATACTTGTCTAACAATGACACCACAAAAGCTTACAATACAGACAGGAGCCTCTTGCCAATGCGGTCACTGTGGGTTCAAGTCCAGCTTTGGCAATGTTAGCTGGCTTTCTTATTTTATTTATTTATTTATTTGGTGTTTTACTCCGTACTCCAGAATATTTCACTTATATGATAGTGGCCAGCATTCTGATGGAGGGGCTGGCTTTCTCTTTGGTCGTAGATGGGATGGCCTGTCAGCAACCTGGCAGTCTGTTTGGTTTTTCCCACCATAAGGTTGGCTGTCGTCGGTTCGTATTAGTGAAATATCCTTGAGTACAGCAAAAAACATCAATCAAATACATAATAAATATAGTACAGACATAACAACAGTACTTACTGTACTTGTGTGTCTGATGACAGTACACTGTATGTAATGATGCAACTGAAATTGCACATACAGGTACTCTTACATGCAGTACACAAATGTCTGATTAGGACATAACTTACAGCATGGCCATGTCTGACAATGCCAGTCACTCCCAGTCTGTGTAAATGTGTTGGATAATATTCTCACATCATATATGTGTTGGATAATGACAGTACTTGACAGTCATAACAGTAGATACAGATGTGATAAGAACACTCACAGTACGTATGTGTGTGATAACAGCAGAAGCCTCATCCTCAGACAGTGTGGACCTGGCACGGTTCTCTACCTCCATCATAATCGATCCCCCAATTGAGCCCCGATGCATAATCTGAGAGCCAAATGACTTCTCAAATACTCCTCTTTTTCTGATTGACCCAGAGTAAGAAGCTGTAAGAAAAACTAAACATAATCTGGGTGTGTTGTATGGTACATGTATAAGCGGTCTAGCTCAAGATAGACATAAGTGTAAATGCTAGGTGAAGGGCTTTTTTCTAGGCAATTTCTCTTTAGAAACTCAGTTTGAATAAACCAGAAAATGTAATACTTTCAATTTTCCAACCAGAAAGTGGCTAGAAAAACCTCTGTAGGTTATTGCATTTGTCTAGTCTACAAATCAAAGGGTTACCTGAAGATATACCAATATCTGAAAAATGTAAATGTTGCAGGAATAGATCTACATGAAGACACGAACAACATATAGAAATTCTGGGTGCGAGTTTGGGGGAATGGTTTATGTATCTGTTTGTACATGTATATGTAGTAGAACAGTGTTCTAGAATGACAGGCACTGCTTTCTGTATAATTTAATAAGGCGCAGGAATTCATGGTCAAAACAAAGTCTGCATGAAGTTTGCTATAAAAGTCTGAAAATACCATAAATTTCCTCCAAATTACATCGGCCTATTGGAGGAGAAACCCCATGCCTGTTTAATGAACTTCATGCCTTTAATAACATGCACCTGACTACCCAGTCCTGGGCCTATTGCGTTATAAAACAAAGGTTTGGTAGCAAGACTACCAAATAGCTGGCTGTAGGAGACACCTAAATGGAAAACATCACCTCTCAATACATAAAGTACATGTACTTACATAGCCTTTTAATACTTTAAACACGGATTCTAATACAGACAAGAGATGTCAAGGCCATAAATTTTAGAATCTACTATAATTACTATGCACCCAGGGTATCAACAATAAAACATCCCCCATCATTCTATTGTGCTTTACATGTAGACAAACCTCAGCTATACACATGCAACAGTACTTTATGAGACACCATACCTAACCTTTACCTAAAAAAAACAAAGACCATGAATAATATATTATAACATGAGTTATTTTGAAGAGAGCCAAAGGAACCCCAGTCACTTTATTCTGGAGTGCAAGGTAATGAACTGTTAATTCTTACATGCACTGTCTTCATATTTTGGAGTTTTTGTCTTTCCCACCGACCCCTTTTTGCTTCGAGACTTTCGACTTGATGCTGCAAACAAAAATCGTAAAAGTAAACCACAACGCAGTTCATCAAAAGATCTTCAGACAATGTAAGTGTGTTAAATTATACAACAAAGGACATGATTTTACATACAGTAAAGTGCTCATAGTTACACATCTGACTAGTAAAACGGGAAATATTTACAAGTTCTTACTTAAGAATGTAGTCTATTAATGTTGTCTTTAGAAAATATGTGAACAGAAATACTAACTCAAAGGCTTTCTCTCTCGTCTTTCAGAAGGAAATTCTGTAAAAGATAAATGAAAACCATTCAGAAAATATGAAACAGAAATGTACACATGTATATATTTTCACAGTTAAAAATAACATCCTTAATGTACTATAAAAGGAAAAGATAACATACAGAATGTGGAATACAAATGCTGGGAGGTAACAGAATTCTAAATTTGCAGCCAAAAAAATAGGAAACAAAATCAAAACCCATTTGTTTTTCCTTCCTGCAAACATGAAACGTGGTAATAGGTGGATTTAAATGTGACCTACACAATGTCTCTTCCTTCCTTCTGACTATATCAGACTTCACTGCCCTCTCAGTTCTTCCCATTATTACAGCACCTACACAATGTCCCACCCCTCCTGATGCCTTATGACAACATGAGACTTCACTGCCCACTCAGTTCTTCCAATTATTACAGCACCTACACAATGTCCCACCACTCCTGATGCCTAATGATAACATGAGACTTCACTGTCCACTCAGTTCTTCCAATTATTACAGCACCTACACAATCTCCCACCCCTCCTGACACCTGATGACAATGACTTCACTGCCCTCTCAGGTTTTCCTATTATTACAGCACCTACAGTGACTCAACCTTCCCTCTGACTATATGAGGCTTTACTGCCCACTCAGTTCTATTGGTCCCATTATCACAGCATCTTCGTCACTGACATTGTCAGGTTATAGTCCCAAACCATAATTATCCTTTGTAACTGATGGACAAGCCTGATATGGCAAGACTCAATCACTGAGATAAACACATATGTAAGCGGATATGCAAAAATTATGTACATTTAATGGGGGTGGTGATGGTGTTGATGTTGATGGGGAGGTGGGGGGTGTCAATCACTGTATGTACAAAACATTATAAAAATTAGCATTATTTGCCATACATTGTTCAGCAATGTCACAAACAGAGAAGCATGTCATGATCAGCGTAGGTGTCCCTAATGATTATCAGTAAGTAGGCCCCATTAGCATGTGGTCAGCCAAATCTATTCAGTCATGAATAACTAGAACTGGAAACGGTATCATATTCCATGAACTCAGCGTATACATGTATGAAAACAAATCTACATGCATATGAAAAAATAAAGTGAATGATTATCGCTTAATGCCACATCTGCGCTATCTCAGCCATATCAAGGTGAGCCACTATATAAATCAGCTGAGTAGTCATAGCTGTTGCCAATTTGGCAGTGTCTTAGTAAGATCATATCTGATTTTGGTACATTAAACATGAGGTGGCTTAAACATTACATAATTGATAAATCTGCAGCAAACAATTCCAAACTGCCATTTACTGTTTTAAGCATTGAAAGGGCGAGTCAAAAAGTTCGGGATTTGAATGTATGTACTTTATGGACAGCTCCTAGAGTGATAATTCAGGCCATCCTTTAAAATATGTTCACTGGGCGAAACACGACCGATCCTCCAAAATGGACCCTACTCCAAAAGTTTTTACTGGTACTTTGATAACAGTTTTTTTGTCTCCATCTTGATTTCTTTATAACTCCTATCTTTTTTAAGAGCCAGAATAATAAAAAAAAAAGAATTAACTACCAGCCGATGCTAATAGTTCTCATGGGGCCGGGTTACACCCAACAAACAGTGTTTTAGGGATGGTCTCACTGAATCATCTAGCAGAGAATTTTGACACATGCATAGGGAAACTAAGATACATCATACCTAGGTCCAGTGACACATCCCTGTTGTTGTCTGTCTCAGATGACTTGGCCAAAGAAACATCGAAATTTTGATCGGCATAGAAAGAGTTTTCATTTTCGAAATCCTCAAGGATGAGATCCTCGAGATCCGACCCCGAGGAGTTGACTTTGCTGTTGAGTGTGGAGTGCCTGAGGATGAACTGTGAGGAGTCCTTGGGCATGAGGATCTCTGTCTGTAAGGGTAACACCTCCTCTGTATGGATGTCCAGACTCAGCTGACTAGAATCCTCATCATCCGTCTGCGTGTACACCTCTATCTTACTCTCCAGGGGCACTCGCCTCACACGCCCCATAGGGACTTCACTGTAGGATGCAGCACGACTCTCAGGCCCTGCACATCAACACAATTTCCTCACTGACTGATCGCCCCAGGTTGCTATATCAACCCCTGTTTTATAAACTGCACAGACTGGATTTCATAGCCACAGTGGCAAGCAATGGTAGAGCTTACACCGTTTCACGCCAAGTCACCTAAATCCTTTCTCAATGACATTTGCAGCCCAAAACAGGTGTCAGCCGTGGCTCTTACCTATCTGCTCGGCCTCACACACAACATCCCACGTATACTTCTCTTAGTAATGGCTCAGTATATAAAATAAAGACTGAAATAGCAACCTGGGCCAATCATACTGAAGAAGTTTTCACTTATGATGGAGGAAAATGGAATGTCTAGGATAAACCACTGGCTTCAGCAAATCACACAGGAAATTCCCCACTGTGACATACATGTAGACTAGCTTAAAGACTATATTACTTTCATTGAACGACTGGTGGTCTCAAGCAAATGGCCCTATAAGCAAATGGCCCTATAAGCAAATGGCCCTATAAGCACCAATGATTCATTTATACCTTCACCAAGGCCCCACAAACAGTGCATAGTGTTCATTAAAGAGTACAAACAGGCCAATCAACTAATCCAGCCAATTCATACTTTTAAGTTGTTGGTTTTTTATTTATCAGCAATCAGCATTTCAAAATTTCAGCATTATTTCTTCATGCTATATCACTAAACATAAAAATTTATTTATTTATTTGATCGGTGTTTTACGCTGTATTGAAGAATATTTCACTGGTAACTCGGCGGACAGCATTATTGTGGGAGGAAACCAAGAAGGGCCTGGGGGAAACACATGGCCATCAGCAGGTTGCTGGCAGACCTTTCCATGTACTGAGAGGAAGCCAGCATGAGCTGGACTTAAACTCACAGTGACCGCCTTGGTAAGAGGCCCTTGGGTCATTACGTTCTGGTGCACTAACCACCTCTGCCAAGGAGGACCCCCATTAACGATAGCCGTGGCTACGTTTACTATTACATGTAACACTATGACACTCCACCACAGAAATATCACTTGCTCTGTATTGAACTTACTTGACCTAGATCCTTTGTAACCATTTAACCACTTGTATTCTGCATACATCTCCTTAAACACTGGGAACCGGCCCAAATACTGTAATCAAGCAACCCAAAACTTAATGGTCATGGTTTTCAGGTTAAGAATGAAAACTATTCTGTTAATTTTTTTCTGTTCATTTGGACTTTTCCTGACCCTGAGAATTCCATTGATATTAGAAAAGTGTTTTCAGGTTTGTTTGGAAGTTGAATGATATCTTACTGGTAAAATGTAAGCTCAGCACCAAAGGTAATATTTTATGAGCTTTACTTGCCTCTAGAGCATGACCTCTGGGGATGAAATTTTATGTCATTTACATAATATTTCTATAAATTTTCTATAAAGGTGCTGACATTTAAAGAGAACAATTAAATACTTGCAAGCCAAATGACAGATATCCTTTCCACTAAAATCACCAAAAATCTACCTCTACATTAATGGCAAGTAAGTCATGTAGCGGTATTAGGTATATATTGTCATAAAAGAGGGCCATGTAACTAGTGGTAACAGCAGTAATTAATCAGGCAGTTTGGTTCAATACCCATACCATTACAACACTTGGCAAAGTAATCACATATAAGTGTGGTAATTATACAATCAAAAGTTAGTCTTACCCTGACAGTGAGAATGAGCTGTGACTGTGTCTTGAGGAAATCGACAGCCCTGCTGTGGGTGAGGCCCTCAAATGACTTGCCATTGACGCTGAGGATCTGGTCCCCTACCCTAACACCCTTCTGCTGGGCCAGGCCACCCTTATCAATTCTGAGGGAGCAACAGAACTTACAGTATTAAACATACAATGCATTTTGCATTGAAAGAACTTCACAAAAATATGAATGCCCAGAAAAACAAATGTTGAACATACTATCTATACATGTAAGTATGCAGACTTTAAAATAAAAAAATAAAAAATTTCTAATGAGCTGTGAGAGGGAAGCACTTGTATGGTCACCTTAAGTCCAGGCTTTATCTTGAATGAGTTATAACTTTCTACAGGTGAATGCCAAGCATATACAAAGCTGAAAATGCTATTTAACAAGGTTTTCAACACTGAATTAAATATAAAATGAGATTTTTTATATACACGATGTAGATTCCATAATAAAGTAACTGTTACTCCAAACACAGAGAGATCGTCTATGTTTGACAGGTGCTGTGTACCTGGAGACATAGATGCCGAGCCCAAACTCGCTGCCCCCACGGATGTTGAAGCCAAGTCCATCCCTCAGCTCCTTCTTCTTCATGCTAAGGTTGACTCGGCGCTCTGATATTCCATTAAGGAAGGGCCCCAGGCTGGAGACAGGGGAGTTGTATTCCTGCATGTCTCCAGTCACAATCTTCTGCTGTTCAGTGTCATACCTGACCAAAACCCATGCAGTAAATGGCTAACTGTGCCTGTTAATTTCTTTAATTTCAATAACAAGAGTTTGTTGAAACACCTCCAACTGGTCAAAGTGGCAGCTGACCACCTGTATTCGCAAAGGGCAGCTGATCACCTGTATTCGCACAGGGCATGTTGTATTGGATGATTCAGCTCACACAATAACGTCCAGCAAAACAATAAAACAGTAATTTTTCAACTTGTAAACTGCTGAAGTGTATAATCAACATAGGTAAACATCAACCCAAAACATTGATTGTGGCCTATGTACCAAAAGAGTACAGCTTTAATATTTACAACATGACCTTCAACAGAAATTCTAAACAAACTAATTTATTTATTTATTTGACTGGTGTTTTATGCCGTACTCAAGAATATTTCACTTATACGACAGCGGCCAGCATTATGGTGGGAGGAAACCGGGTAGAGCCCAGGGGGAACCCACGACCATCCACAGGTTGCTGGCAGACCTTCCCACATACGACCAGAGAGGAAGCCAGCATGAGCTGAGCTTGAACTCACAGCGACTGCATTGGTGGGAGGCTTCGGGTTATTGTGCTGCGATAGCGCACTAACTGACTAAGCCACGGAGGCCCCCTCTAAACAAACTAATCATACAGTGTATCTGGTCCATTGTAGATTTCCTATATGCTCTACTCAACCTGAGATTTGTGCATTTAACATAAACTGTACAAGTCCATATGAAAACTTTCATCATAATCCTTAGTCCTCAGAAAACGATTATGACAGGTAATTCAAACAGATATCAACTAAAAGAACTCTTTTATCGTTCATACAGTCACATAAGTGAAAATAAGTTAAAAAAAGGTAATTATATAAGTGTTGAATGGTTACCACGAGATCTGTTCCGAGGAGTACCTCCAGCCCGGTATTTTCCCTGTCCGCTTGATCAGCAGTTTCAGATGGTTGTTATCAGTGAGGATCTTCACAGCACTGCTAGATGGCAGGCCTTCCATTGCTATGCTATTGACCTCCAGTATCTGATCTCCAGGCAGCACGCCAGCAAAATCTGTAAAAACACAAGCTAGATTACAAACTGATGGTGCTGTTGAAATGAGGTCAATGTTATGCATTTATTTACTTATCTGATAGTAGTTTATATACTTAAGAATTAATTAAGAGCAATCAAATCAGGTTTACGGGTTGATGAAACCAACCCTGTTCATCAAGTTTCCTTTCTTAGTATGTTTTTTATGACGTGTCCTAATGCATCAAAGTATAAAAAAAGCTCCACAGCCTTGCTATCAGCATGATTAGAGGGATGAAAGTGGCTTTAAGCCGTTCCTAAAGCCCCAGGAGTCAGTCCATGAAATCAGTAGGCTGCTCTCAAGTGCGTTGTGACATGAAAAGTGTGAGATCTAAGAACAACTCCATGGGCAGGATGGGAGCAGAGTCAGCCACTAAGCTGGCCACAAGTGTGTTGTAACATGAACAGTGTGAGATGTAAGAACAACTCCATGGGTATGATGGGAGCAGAGTCAGCCACTAAGCTGGCCACAAGTGTGTTGTAACATGAACAGTGTGAGATGTAAAAACAACTCCATGGGTATGATGGGAGCAGAGTCAGCCACTAAGCTGGCCACAAGTGTGTTGTAACATGAACAGTGTGAGATGTAAGAACAACTCCATGGGTATGATGGGAGCAGAGTCAGCCACTAAGCTGGCCACAAGTGTGTTACAACATGAACAGTGTGAAATGTAAGAACAACTCCATGGGTATGATGGGAACAGAGTCAGCCACTAAGCTGGCCACAAGTGTGTTGTAACATGAACAGTGTGAGATGTAAAAACAACTCCATGGGTATGATGGGAGCAGAGTCAGCCACTAAGCTGGCCACAAGTGTGTTGTAACATGAACAGTGTGAGATGTAAAAACAACTCCATGGGCAGGATGGGAGCAGAGTCAGCCACTAAGCTGGCCACAAGTGTGTTGTAACATGAACAGTGTGAGATGTAAAAACAACTCCATGGGCAGGATGGGAGCAGAGTCAGCCACTAAGCTGGCCACAAGTGTGTTGTAACATGAACAGTGTGAGATGTAAAAACAACTCCATGGGTATGATGGGAGCAGAGTCAGCCACTAATGCTGGCCACAAGTGTGTTGTAACATGAACAGTGTGAGATGTAAGATGGGTAAAAGAGTCAACACAAGTGTGTTGTAACATGGTGTGAGATGTGATGGGTATGAGCAGAGTCAGCCACTAAGCTGGCCACAAGTGTGTTGTAACATGAACAGTGTGAGATGTAAGAACAACTCCATGGGTATGATGGGAGCAGAGTCAGCCACTAAGCTGGCCACAAGTGTGTTACAACATGAACAGTGTGAAATGTAAGAACAACTCCATGGGCAGGATGGGAACAGAGTCAGCCACTAAGCTGGCCACAAGTGTGTTGTAACATGAACAGTGTGAGATGTAAAAACAACTCCATGGGTATGATGGGAGCAGAGTCAGCCACTAAGCTGGCCACAAGTGTGTTGTAACATGAACAGTGTGAGATGTAAAAACAACTCCATGGGCAGGATGGGAGCAGAGTCAGCCACTAAGCTGGCCACAAGTGTGTTGTAACATGAACAGTGTGAGATGTAAGAACAACTCCATGGGCAGGATGGGAACAGAGTCAGCCACTAAGCTGGCCACAAGTGTGTTGTAACATGAACAGTGTGAGATGTAAAAACAACTCCATGGGTATGATGGGAGCAGAGTCAGCCACTAAGCTGGCCACAAGTGTGTTGTAACATGAACAGTGTGAGATGTAAAAACAACTCCATGGGCAGGATGGGAGCAGAGTCAGCCACTAAGCTGGCCACAAGTGTGTTGTAACATGAACAGTGTGAGATGTAAAAACAACTCCATGGGCAGGACGGGAGCAGAGTCAGCCACTAAGCTGGCCACAAGTGTGTTGTAACATGAACAGTGTGAGATGTAAGAACAACTCCATGGGTATGATGGGAGCAGAGTCAGCCACTAAGCTGGCCACAAGTGTGTTGTAACATGAACAGTGTGAGATGTAAGAACAACTCCATGGGTATGATGGGACAGAGTCAGCCACTAAGCTGGCCACAAGTGTGTTGTAACATGAACAGTGTGAGATGTAAGAACAACTCCATGGGTATGATGGGAGCAGAGTCAGCCACTAAGCTGGCCACAAGTGTGTTGTAACATGAACAGTGTGAGATGTAAGAACAACTCCATGGGTATGATGGGAGCAGAGTCAGCCACTAAGCTGGCCACAAGTGTGTTGTAACATGAACAGTGTGAGATGTAAGAACAACTCCATGGGTATGATGGGAGCAGAGTCAGCCACTAAGCTGGCCACAAGTGTGTTGTAACATGAACAGTGTGAGATGTAAGAACAACTCCATGGGCAGGATGGGAGCAGAGTCAGCCACTAAGCTGGCCACAAGTGTGTTGTAACATGAACAATGTGAGATGTAAGAACAACTCCATGGGTATGATGGGAGCAGAGTCAGCCACTAAGCTGGCCACAAGTGTGTTGTAACATGAACAGTGTGAGATGTAAAAACAACTCCATGGGCAGGATGGGAGCAGAGTCAGCCACTAAGCTGGCCACAAGTGTGTTACAACATGAACAGTGTGAAATGTAAGAACAACTCCATGGGTATGATGGGAGCAGAGTCAGCCACTAAGCTGGCCACAAGTGTGTTGTAACATGAACAGTGTGAGATGTAAAAACAACTCCATGGGTATGATGGGAGCAGAGTCAGCCACTAAGCTGGCCACAAGTGTGTTGTAACATGAACAGTGTGAGATGTAAAAACAACTCCATGGGTATGATGGGAGCAGAGTCAGCCACTAAGCTGGCCACAAGTGTGTTACAACATGAACAGTGTGAGATGTAAAAACAACTCCATGGGCAGGATGGGAACAGAGTCAGCCACTAAGCTGGCCACAAGTGTGTTGTAACATGAACAGTGTGAGATGTAAGAACAACTCCATGGGTATGATGGGAGCAGAGTCAGCCACTAAGCTGGCCACAAGTGTGTTGTAACATGAACAGTGTGAGATGTAAAAACAACTCCATGGGTATGATGGGAGCAGAGTCAGCCACTAAGCTGGCCACAAGTGTGTTACAACATGACCAGTATGAGATGTAAAAACAACTCCATGGGCAGGATGGGAACAGAGTCAGCCACTAAGCTGGCCACAAGTGTGTTGTAACATGAACAGTGTGAGATGTAAGAACAACTCCATGGGCAGGATGGGAACAGAGTCAGCCACTAAGCTGGCCACAAATGAATTCATCAATGATGTCATTTTCGAAAAATTTGGAATGGAAAGTATGCATAAAATAGAGGCATAATTAAGAGATGTACAATATGGTCCAAAATTACGAAGTCTAGTTCTGTAGGAATTCTTTTCGAGTTAAAACAGTTCGATATTGAAAGTCAGGTCACAGAGAGATGTCAAATATGGGTCAGCTCACAGTCAGCTGAGAGACGTTCAACGTCTGTGAGTTAAAATGTAACACTATTATGTTCTGTTTTAGTTGTAATGTTTACAGCCTCTTCATTGGATGTTTGTCTTAGTAATGTTACATCCCAGACACCATACTGTATGTAGTTCTAGTGAATCTCTTCAAAACCACTGCTTTTTAGCTGCAAGTTTATAAAACTGCTGCTTTCTCTTGCACACAGCTTATTTTGCCTATTCTCCAAAACTACTCGCTTCAATATTTTCACTGATTTCGATGGCATGAAGAGCTTGATGACACTTATTGACTTTTTTAATTATTTGGATGTAACAGCAGTGTTTTGGTGGGATCATCGCACCAGTGCAGTGTGAGATAAACATTTCAGACCACAGCACCTGTCTGCTCTCAACCAATTGCTAACTTAAAATCTACTGCATATAGAAATAAACACTGTTTTATGCCCACTTCTGTTTTCCTCCATTACCTCAGCCTTGCCCCTTAAAATACCCTTATCTGGCTTGCCACTGATTCATATCTGTGTCAAAATGTCCCTTACCTGCCTTACCAGTGTCTCACATCTTTGTCAAAATGTCTCTTACCTGCCTTACCAGTGTCTCATATCTGTGTCAAAATGCCCCATACCTGCCACAGAGTCTTCATCCACCTCACTGACATATATGCCCAGGCCATGTTCTGTGCCACCCCTCACACTGAACCCCAGACTCTCATCATTGCTCTTCGTTACCGTTATCACCCTCACATCTTCCACTTCTTCTTGTTTTCCTGTGCAATATCAAAACACAAATTTGATGTCTGAAATTAGATATGACTGAAACAAAATATTTCACTATAATAGAGAAGCAAGAGTACTAAGTTCCATATTTGTCAGTGTGGCTGGATTACATGTACTTTGCGATAACACGTAGAGTGGTAAAAGTCAGGCAATGAATCATCTGTTGATTTCTTTGATTGTTTTCCATAACAATTCTGAGCAATTTTTACTCATACGAAGGCCGCCAGTATATTATGGAAGAGCATGATGAATGGAACCAGATTACTCACAGTAAACAACTGAATCTGACCAGAGCAAGTTCAGTTACTGATAACGTTTCCCACAAGTACCATACAGATACATGTGTACACACCACACACTGTTTGCTGTGTTTAACAACCATGCCTTTGCTTAATTATCAATTGGCCTCCAACATTATATCACAAATGCATCTTCGTGTCAAATGTAGAGTACTTTTCAGAAGTTAGAGGCAGGCGTTCATTTCTGACATTCATATTTACATGAGCGTTTCAATTTAGGTGGAAATAACCAATGTTGTCAAAGCAGAACAGTCCAGCTCGGCCTCATACCCTCATTTACAGCCAGGCATGTAATACCAGCACCAGTTGCCCATAACCATACAGAACTGACAACTGCACTACATAAATTTATTTATTTATTTGACAGGTGCTAAAAAATATTTTACTTATATGACGATGACCAGCATGGTGGGAAGAAAATGAGCAGAGCCCAGGATCATTTGCAGTTTGCTGCCAGACCTTCCCATGTATGGACATAAATAGTAAGGAAAATTAGTGTACGTTTGCAGTCCTTAGTCATTTGATGACTATCCTTGATATCCCCATGTTTCCCTGCTAAAGTTGGTCGATCATTATCTTATGGTGTACTAATTGTGAAAATGTATGCAGAGCTAAATGGTCTTGGTAGCAAAAGAAGGATACCAAGGCATGTATTAAAGATTACTTTAACATTTCTACCTCTTTTGCTTAATTATCAATTGGCCGATGTTATATCACAAATGTACCTGGGTGTCATGTGTATGGTATTTTAGTCGTTTAACATGTGCGATATCAACCCTTAAATTTGACCACCATTATGTAACCTAAATAGCTAGTCTAAGGACTGCACTGTTAAGTTTCATCCCACTTATTGATATGCTCAGCCCAATGTCTCCTGAAATATATGACCAATTATAGCGACTCTCGATACTGGAATGTATGTGTCCATTCCTGCAGAACTGATTATGATCCATAACCTCGTCAGTGTTGGGTCTCCACTTTATTTACAGACATTACAAAGCTTTCAAACTTGGGTCACTGTGTTATGTCATTTGAATGTTGAGAAGGGTGTATGGGGATTTTAACCATGGGCGTTGGTTGCCCTGAACCACATGAAATCGACAAGTGCACAACATAAATAGTTAGTAAAATCAATGTACGTTTGCTGACTTTCCTGGATTTCCCCATTCTTCCCTGCTAAACTGGGTCAATCATTATCTATGATGTACAAATTTTGAAAATGTGTGTGCAGAGCTGAATGGTCTTGGTGGTAATAGGAGGATAAATATTATTTTAACTTTTCTCCCGCCTTTCATGACAATCGGTCCACAGAATAGGCAAACTGCCACACTTTCATCATTGACTACTTAATCTAACAGACACCTCACAAACAGGGTGAGCAGGGATTCAACAAAATCCCCACTCTAGGCCTTACCTGGATGGTGAAAGTACTTGTGTCTGTTAAGGCCAGCGCCGTGTCGTGTCTGTCTCCTTGGGAGGGTGGAAGATTTGTTGGCCTGTAGCACCCTTGGCTTACTGATGTTCTCTGTGCTGCGGTAGTGCAGGGCCCCTGGGTTGATGTGGGCCAGGTGACATTTCCCCACCCAGTGATCAAACTGGAACAAGTGACTAGGTGGAATAAGCTCGCGAATCTTTAATGTCAGGTCCTGTTTTTCGGGTGTGTTGAACAGTACTTTCAGACTGTGAACCAGTTTATCCACCCGTCGATATTTCTGATATTCCTTAAGAGCCTTGTACAAGCTTTCTCTTTCTGTCTCGCTCAGTACATAGCAGGCATGTTGCTGAAAGGATTTTATGCGTCGTCTTTTCTCAATGCTTAGAGCTGTTTGTGAAACTGTGGCCATATTGCCTGTCAACCCTTGTGCCAAAAGTGCGTATAAATGTTGCTACAGTGCATAAGAAATCAGCATGACTCTGGGACAATGTTGCAAAACAAGAGTAGCAACAGTCAGACTATGCTGTGGCCTCAGCAGGACTATGCTGTGGCTCAGAGAGATAATGATACAGGCTCAGCAGGGACTGTGGTTTGGCCTCAGCAGTTACCGATATTACTTCTCCTACATTCACTTTTTAGCTACATTCACTGGTAACCTGAAACACAACAAAAAAAGCTTATATATGTATATATGTGTGTGTGTCTGTTTATATAGACAAAGTACAACTCGCCTGTTCAGTAATCCATTTTTCGTTCATTTGAAAATAAAATATTGTTTAAACCACTTGACTTAATGCAGTTTTTGTCTTAAAAACAGAACTATGCTATCGGACTTTTAAAGCATTTATCTGTTCAAATTGTTTCACTTATTTGTAGGAGGTCAGGTTTTTGGTGGTAGTAATTAACATCATCAGGCAAATGGAAACCTTCGAAAGTTTCAGCTGAAGCAATGAGACCTGGATTTGAGCTCACAACTATTTAGCTCTTAAATCAACAAATCACAACACAAATGGTGGTGGTGAGGGGAAGAGTCGTCACAGATATATGGATTTCTACCACAGACTACGTTTAATAACGTAACTTTACAGACATTTAAAACATATATAAAAGGCATCTGCCATGCTTGAAAATTTCAAGAATATATGTTAATAATATGTTTAGAGTTTAAACATGTTAATGTTTAACATCAAATATTTATATGTACATGATGATGTGTACAAGTACATGTATATATAAAACATCCATCTGTCAAATATCTTGGATAGGGAGACTATATGCTGCACAGAAGCTGGACACAGAGGTGTTTGATATTAACATTTAGCTAGTTTGTCTGGGTCAGAGACCTCAGTATGTATAGAGAATGTTTCTGACTATGTGTATGTACCACAGACAACATTCTGGAAAGCTAAAAGCCAAATAAACAAGTATCTGTTATAAAGACACTACATACTCGCCACTTATAAACTTTAACTGTATATCACAAATGTAAGTACAAGTAAGTTTGATTGGGAAGGCCATTTAATCTAATGAGGAGGTGCTAGTGTGAAGCAGGACCTTGTTACAATGTATCAGTTTCTATTGTAATGTCAAGCTGTCTTTAGCGCGATGAGTCAGGAAAGGAAGATCCGACGTCAATAAAATGACGGGTGGCCACTGAGCCAGGCATGGTCAGCAGAGGATTAAATGGTTTCTAGGGACTTAATACTACACATATATATGCAAAGAGTGTGAATCAATAAGGTACTGTTCCAGGTAATGGTATTAAAAAGGTTAACAAAAAAATGTCTTTTTTCAGTTTTGTGGGTGGAAGCAACCAGGGTGAGTGAAGCTGGCCTTGAGAAAGTTAATGATAACTGATATTTAAAAAGCGTGACAATGTATCCCATATGTGACATACAGATTTGCAAGCCAGGCTGGTGTAAGACAGGTGGTGTTCAACAAGCAAAGATATATGTAAGACGCGTAAACTCCATGTAAGACAGTGTCATTGTAAAATTTAAAAAAGGCTCCAACTCCACAGAATCAGATTTCCTAGAGTTGTCAAAAGGCAGGACTGAACCTGCAATATGTATGTCTGTGGCTGTGAGTCATGCTACTGTCCATTCCTATGATGGGATGGATGTTTATCTAGTAGTTGGGCATACACGAACCCAATCTGCCAAGCCCAACTGTTTAAATTTAAACACGCATATTGATTTAAGGCTAATCCCAGTTGTGACATGTAATATAGATTTTGAGGGAACCAAGTATGAAGTCACTGTGACCTTCACACAGTCGATTATACATGTGGATTACCTGATATATATATATATCAAGGCTTACTTTGCCTAATACATGTACAACCTGCAATATACATTTATACACTCTATGCATATATATATATGTGTGCTAAATGGTACCATTACTGTATGCAGGATAATTGCTGTACAATAGTGCGGGCTATTTTGATTGAAAAAGAAAAAAAACTCTCCCCACCTGAAAATGTATAAATTGAAAATACAAGGAATAAAGGGAGAAAAAAAATTCGAAAAGAAAAAGCATCCACCAAGACACAGGTTTTAAGTTAGATTGTTGTGACAAGAGAGCACTGTTTCTTTGCAAAATGACATTGCTGTTTTACGACATGATAGGGTTAATTACATATCCTTTTATATGGCAACTTCTGTGTTCAGAAGAATCCACGATCAAAATTTTGTTTCTGTTGCCCAAAATCATATCCAACATCAATAGGGAACCTATCTTGCGGTTTTATTTCATAGTCTTTGTTCAATTTTCCATATAAATATGTACCAACCCAAAATGAATATGCCAAATCTGCATTGCTGCCATCTTGAGAGATCACACTGGTTTTGGGTGAAACAGGGTGGGAGTTCTTTAAAACTAAGGCTAAAAGACGGGCCGACAATGAACAACAACAACATTGTTAACATCTGTGAAATCATGATAATGTGCAGGAGCCCCCACCTTGTCTTGACCAAACCAGCATGACCTCTCCAATGCAGATTCTGTTAATTGTACAGACTGACCCTACTGTGGCCTAAAGCGGTGACGTCATATGTCAACTAGTGATATGACATCACTGTTGTAAAATCGCACAAACCTGGAAGGCTACATAATGGAAAATAATGATACTTCAACAGCAAAAAGCATACAATTAATACCTCCCAAAGGGCAATGGTAAAAACCAGGGTGCTGTCACATGGTAGCAACCACAATTCATTGAGGATTCTCTTGTGACAATAAACATCAGAAAAGTGGGTCGAGACATACAAAGGCACAGCCCTAGTCTTTGCAACCGCCAATTATGTTAACAGCCTTTAGATCAGGAAATCTAAGTCATCCTCTCATTCAATAACTGCATGCTGGGGCTACAACTTACATCTACTATACTTATTGGAGCTGTTGACGTTTAGAAATGCACGTGTGTCAGTGTACATCAGTCAGTATCATCGGCACTCTATGGTGATGGGCTGCTCCCAACGAGTAGGGCTCAACTACCGAAGACCAGCTTCATATTTCACAACCGCTTGAAGACTGTTACATCACATGTATGACACGGTGTTCGGCTTGAGTAACAGGGACAGCTGTCGAGCCGTGGGCCACGTTGTCGGGTCAGAGATGACTTGAGTTGCCCAGGGGTCTGTGGGTACAGCGACCCTATCTAACCCCGGACTTCTCTGGAGTAGACGCTCGCCATCTGACCAGCTGTGACATCGACAACACCTGACGATACCGTGAGAGATTGACCAAGCCAAACACGAAAATGACAACACTAAATATACAATGTAACTACACGTACTGGCAATATGCACGATTACAGTGAATTCCTACACAAATACATCTCTTGACAATTAATTAATTCAAGGCGAACACTTAATATTACCTGTTTAATTAGGCCTACAACGTAACACGCTCACCTGCAGCAATTTCTCTTTCCGGAACGCCATCTGAAATCCGGGGAGAAAACGGGAGATAATGAATATAGATAAACGTCAAGGAAGCATAGTAGTGACCTCCCTTGAATTAAAGCTTCTAGGCCTTAGAAAGACGGTCTTGTGATTTCAAAGCTTTAACACGGCAAAGAAGAATTTAAACGTTTTGAATGTGTGAGAAATTCAATACATCGCGTTCATTCTAGAATAGAAAGTCAAATCAAAATCAGATGGAACCGTATGCAATTAAATGTGTGACATTGGGTTGTTCCAGAAAAGATCATGCAAGATTAGCCCTGAGAAAATTATAAAAATACAGTTTTTTCATCAAGTTACATATAAAAGCTTTGTACCTTACATGATAATTGTAGCTGATGTTTAAGGCTGAATTCAAATAATTAATTTCGGAAACTTGTATCCATTACAGTATATGAACACGCAGGCTAAAAATAGTTTCTTTGCGCATTAAAAGCACCAAGAAAGATTTCCCATTTAGTATGTAGGCCTTAAATTCCCGGTACATTACTCAGATATCGGACTGATTCATCTTAATAAAAAAGGCCTGAAAAGGTATCTAAAATCGGCATCAGGAAAGAATCAGGAAATGCACCCAGGGAATTGACTTAACAGAAGTCTTTTTAGGGAGGGTTAGGCCTTAAATCCATTACTTTCGCTTGGATAAAAATGCCCGTTTTACACCTTTGATGCGCATTACACCTAAGTTTTGGGATGGAAGACTGAATCCAATTCAGCTTGAATGATTAATTGGTGTTTAACGAAATTTTCGAGAATTTTTCAGGTTTATAAGCAGGGGGAATCGTATAGGTGTAGTGCCCCAGAGTCAACCACCGACCATCGTCACACCTGACCACACTTGACTTAAAGCCGGAGTCGTAAATAGCAAGAACTGTATTAAAACACGAGACACTGATCAAGGGCTTGACATTCGCAGTAAGCCTGTACTGTAAGTAACTGAATGAAAGTGGAGGCTTTTTAATATGATTTTATCTAAGCATTTAAACTTTTGAACACTGCAGGTCATATGTATTCTTAAATTTCTGTTGTAAGTGAATGAATGAATGAGATATCGGCAATATCTCAGCCATATCGTGGCGAGTTGTTGTAAGTGTGTCAATACACACTGTTGTAAGTGTGTATTGATCATAAATTGTCCAGCTCCAGCAATATAATGTAGTAAATTGTCACGAGATGTGATGATCTGACATAGGGCATGTAGGATTTTACCAAAAATTAAGCATTCACAAACTTTTCTTGACAGCTGACCGGAGGTTATGTACTTTTTTAACGCAATTTTAATTACTGTATGTGAGTGGGTGTATAATAAATAGGTTATTGGCTTGTATGGCTCTGCATGAACTCCTCTCAAGCTTAACACTTCATGCAGAACCAGGATTCCTCCATACAGAACCATACAAACGTATAACCTATAAATATATTTTATTTGATTGTTTCTTCACAATGTGCTCTTGAACAGAATGTCTCGTTCGATATACAGAGGCCTTGACAGAACCTGGTGAAATCTTCCGCTGATACACTGAACTCTTTCTATTGTTTGTGTTTCAGAGTTACAATTGATGTTCAGTCTAATGTACCGGGTGCCTGATGGCATCATTCCCAAGTTACATGATCTCGAGGCTCACATTGTCAGCCAGGGGCTGGTTGATATGATAGCTGCTGCAGAAAGTATCGCACAAGTGAGTTATCTCCCCTGAGTTTGTCATCTCTCCCTCCATACCATAAATGTATACTGTAAATGACCTACAATTTCGTCCAAAAAGTGCATTTTTAGAGTTAAATAAATGTATTAAAATATTACACTTGGCGCTGAAACTTACATTTCCGAGAGGATATCATTCTATTTTCCAAACAAACCTTAAAACCTCCTCCTACAATCAATAGAACTCCCAGAATCAGAAAAATGAGTTACTTGGTTATGGTGGAAGCATTTTGTCGTCTCTGGGTGTTTTCCAGCTGACTGAATACATTGTAGCACGTGGTGGTCCAAGGTAAGGACATTTTGACAACATTATAATTGGAGCCCCCCCCCCCACCATTATAATATAATTTCCCCCAAATTCGTAATCATTTTAATGTACACATATCCTGAGCGACTGTGCGTCTGCATTTCTCTTTGATCACCTGCAGTAGTTACCGTGCGTTACCAGAAATATGGGAAGAAAAGAAAGAAAGAAATCACGCATTTGTAATTTGTGGATTGAAATACATGTACCCTAAATGATCTAAAATTTCGTCCATGATTAAGTGACTCATTTTTCTTGACTTTGAGAGTTTTGGTTTTTGAGTTGGTTTTGGAAAGGTGATTTGAGGTGTATTTGGAAAACGTAAGCTTCAGGACCAAAAGCAACATTTTTGGACATTTTTTTTCTCCTCTAAAAATTGCTTGTTATGGATGAAATTTTTTTTTTACCTCACTTTTGTGGTGAAATACCGAAATGGTATAAAGCTGTTACACACATGTATGGTCATATGCTAATCTGACTTGAACATAGTCATATAGAACAGCTACTAGAATTGTTTAATAGGTTCAGCGACTTGGTCCAGGAAGCGTTTAGTGAGGACCCCAGGTTTTTAACTTCCAAGCATAAGATGAGTATAGCAGCTCATTTTCGCTCGGATTAAGGGAGATGTAATTTCTTAAATGTCGCATGTACGGTGAGGCAGTTTAGCTTTGTAAAGGCGAAGTTGTGTCACGCCTGTATTGAAGTCTTATTACTTCTTGAGTTCATGTTGTCTTTGATCATTGTTTTTTCAAGCGTACAAAAGTGTAATGAACAAAACGTCAGTATTTACATTAGAAATTCCCATCAAAATAAAAGGTAAGTTTGCAAGAGATTTTTCCAATGTAAAAATCCAAGGATTTTTTGCTAGAAATTTTTGATTTAAAAAATCTGAGGGATGTTTAAGCTGACGAAATAGTGACGAATCCTTGCTTCCTGTGAACACATTTCCAAATCCTATACATGAGGTCACTATCAAACAAGTTTATTTTTCATCGTGACATTAAAGCGCAATGAAATAAATAACGGTTAATACAAATAAACCCAAGTGTCTGTCTCATTCTTCATGAATTTATGTGAATGATTGATCTCCAGTTACTTTTCACCGAGCTTTTCGCACCTGTTAGTCGATTTGTCAGAATGTGTGCTGTGTCTCTCAGTTTTAGCCGTGTAGGAGGTAAAACTTAGTCCAAGTGCCCCGAACTACATGCTAATTTCTGTGATATACTTTTGAGAAAAACACCTCTTAGTGAAAAACTTACCTCAGGGGAAGTAGAAAGAAAACTTAGGGATGTTGTAAGTATGAAATTTTGAGTTCAGAGTTTAAAGTGAGTCTTAAATAATGTCGCCTTTAACACACGTATTCCTTTTTGGCAATTCGTACCCATGCGGTGATTTAAATTTTTGTGAATCATGTTGATTTCTTAAGAAAACTCTGTGCCCTTGTCGGGCTTTTCTCAGCTGCCCCATGTTGACGCCATATGACATCCCTCTCTGTTCAACATAGTAACTTCTAGATTATCCCATAGAACATAATGTGGAAAACACAAGAAATTTATAAAAGGAAAACTTATGACTGTATGCCAACATTACATTGCGGAATGAAATTGTTGTCTTCATGTTTTTCAAATTTTGCCTAAGCACCTTATATGTACAGGTAGGTGGGACAAGTAAATATACCTGAACACTGAAGGTCGTCAAATGTTGTCCGTAAAAATTAGGGCCAGGTGTTAAATCATGTCAGCATGGGGGAGCCTGAAATTCACTGCATGGACTGATGTAGGCGTCATATTGCATCCACGTGGGGCTGAGAGTTAACGAAAAATGTGCATGTGGGTTTATTACAACTTACCTTACCAAAGTTTAATAATTAAGCTCTGTGTTTGGCCCCGAGTACAACGATACTCAGACAATTAGGTCAGTCCCCATAATGCAGGGTGTACTCTGTAACCCAAAGCCTGAGAGATAGTGAGCTCAGGACATCCTTAAAAATATGTCTGTTAAGCATAACCCTACTTACCCTACAGAATAGGACCCTACTATTAAGTTTTTATTGACACTTTGATAAAAGTTTTATGGCTATTTTTCTGTCCGTGTTAATTTCTTCAGAAACCCTGTTCTTTTTCTTTTCAAAAGCTTGTTTTTTTCTCATACGGTTGGGTTACGCTTAACAAACAGTTTTTCAAGGATGGCCTGAATCACCGGGCTTGTTGCACTTGTCTTTTCAATCTGTCAATCGCTCACGAGGCCGCGGTCACTGTAAGCAGTCCTCGATGCTCTTGTGGTCATTTGCACTATCTAGTGCTCATTGAAAACCACTTGCCTTCCACCAGTATGCTGTGTATATGCATGTGTACAACATGGGAATGGTTGTGAGTGACTTAGTGTTTTACCTTACTCACAACGGTTTCACAACGGTGACCATCATACCCTTGAACTTGCCATCACGGTTGAACAGCTGAAGATTATGACAAGTATCTGATACACTAAAAATTATAACATAACGGTAAATGATTACTAAATACAGGTACATGTATGCTTATTGGACACATATATTCACATCTCTCTGATTGTTTTAATCGCTGTGTTCACACATATTTCAATAGAATCATAACCATGCAGATCACATCATGAGACTGCCCAAATTCAGAGCAGTAGTCAGCTTTGACCTATGATAATTTAATAAGGCCCCAAGTATCAGCATCAAAATATTGTGTAGCATATGTAAAATGTTGTTATGCAATATAATTGCCTGGCTCTAGTATGACAATGATGTTTGTGCTGTTTTGGTAAAAGCCTTTTATCAGAAGGTTTCTGTAATACTTGTAAATATGGTCAGAGTACAGTTCTATGCTGTCACGACTGGGGACCGCTAGACGGCCGCAGAGACGTTGAAAGCGATTTCTGGCGTCTAAATTTAGAAACTATATTAAGATATATGAAGTGCTGAACTCTTATTATTTACGCACATATCGGTGCCCAGTGGCGCAGAAAAATGCAATTTTTGGGGTGAAATATGGGCGTCAAACGTTCATTAGGTAGCGAAAATTGGACCTCGAGTAATACATCAATCTGTGGGCCGTCAGCAAACTGCACAGATGGCGCTGTTTTGTGACAGTACACATGGGGCTGTTTTGATATAACAGCCTGTGTATAAATACCGTCCAGTAACGGGTTGATTCCATTACAGCTTGTAGAAGTACTCAGACTGCAGTTTGGTTAATTCATTGCTCGTTTCACTCAAAGTTTATAAGGCCTGTTTCGGAGATAAAAATTCGAAATGTCGAAACTATTTCTCTCTAAAATCACGTTCAGAAATTCGTCAGAATCCGTCCCCTCCGGCAGAGGCTGTCGAAGAAAACCCTCAATGCGGTGACAACGAGCCTTCGGCATCTGGGTCCCAAATAACCTCACAGCGTAATCGCATGACACGGGTGTCATCTACTCTTAATCAACGCAGGTCGTTTGATTTTCCGCTCCGTGAGTTTGGGAAAAAAAACTACACCTGGGTGCATTATCAAGATAATAACTTAGCTTTCTGTTTTGTAACCCAAAACGCAGCTTGTTCGTCAAGGTTATCCTCCAGCAGTAAGACTGAGCACACTTTCATATCTAAAGGTCTCAGCGACTGGAAAGAAGCACAGGGCGTATTTAGAGAACACGAAGCTAGCAAGTGTCATAAAGAAGCCGTTGAACGCCTCAGTACCTTACCAGCAACTACTAGAGATATTGGCCAATCCCTCAGTCAAGTGCATGATGAGAAAAGGCGGAAAATAGATAATTCTTGATAACTATGAGGTTTTATTTAACATGCTGGAAGAGGCACTATAATGTGCGACAGACACTGAAGTGAAAGTTAGGATTATTGGAGTGCAGTCACAAATGAGAAAGTTCGATCTTTTCTGGGGAATAGCACTCTCACACCTCATTCTTAAGCATCCTATAATCTTAGTAAAACCTGACAAAGTCCTGACAAATTTGTCAGTAGCAGTAGGTCAAGAAAGTGCTTCTTTGACTGTTAAAACCCTTCAGAAAATAAGGCAAAACCGAGATTTTGACCTGTTTTACGAGACGATTCTCCAAAACGCAAAATCACTTGACGTAGGATCCCGTGTTACCGCTCAAACGCAAGACGCCATCACGATAGGAAGTTGACGAAGGGGCAGGGCATTTCCCTCAGACGCCGCGAGGGGTCCACAGGCAACAGTACTTTGATGTTCTTGATCGTATCATTAATGCAATTCCAGACAGGCTTGATCAGCTGGGGTTCCGACAGTATAGAAATCTTCAGGATCTGCTTCTGAATGCCTGCAATAATAAAGAGTACAGTCAGCAACTAGAAGCCGTGGCAGCATTCTACACATCAGATTTTGATAAAGAAAGACTAGCCATTCAGTTAGATACACTTTCTGTAAAATTTACCGAACGGGAAGACTCACCTGATGATTTGAAGTATCTGATTTCCTTTTTTTCAGATATGTCACACCATGAGAGGACCTTTTCCTGCGAGGTTTGCATTGTACTTTGTCTGATCCTTGTTATGCCAGCCACAAATGCAACAAGCCAGAGGTCTTTCTCTGTTCTCCGTGGGCTAAAAACATACCTGCGGTCCACCATGACACAGTCTAGGTTAAATGACCTCATGGTCTTGCATGTTCATAAGGATTATACAGACAACATTGATATGAAAACTGCAGTCAATCAGTTCGTTGAACTCTAAGACTATAGGCAATCAGTCTTTGGAAAGTACTGGTAGCCTAAATCAATCGGCAAGCAATTATACCGGCGTAATTATTTCAACTAATTGTGTGACACTCATACGTCCACTCAATGCAAGCCTGTGTCAGAAAAGAGCCAGTTTCTCAAGGGCGAATACCAGCCCTTATAAGCCCTTTTCTCCGATTCGTTCTGTCTTTTCAATATACTACGTTACTGTTATATAGTTGGTTTCATGGGCAGCAGACTGCACGCCAAGCTTCAAAACATAGCAGGCCTACCACAACGTCAGAGCCATAAATACGCTGTGGAAGTTATTGACTTGATATGCATTGGCACTAAAAAAACACAATCTCTATTTATCTATAGGTGGTGGATAATTTGCCTTCACTCCTGTTCTGATTCTGTTTCTTTTTCAATTTTTTTTTTTTTTTGGTGGGGGGGGGGGGAATTATTGCACCGACCATGGTCGGGATGATCGAGGCGGTTCCACCGCCCATGCTGTAGGAATCTAAAACTTTGATCACATCTTTTTGCCATCCAAACGTTAATGGACAATTTCTTAGGGATCGATTTGGTAGGAGATGGCACGGGGCAACTTTTCTATGTGTGCATTCCACATTGTTAAATAGCTCGAGACGGCTCCGAAAGAGACTGTTATTAGCAGATTGCTGTGCAGCAACACCTACCCCTTACTCGCAAAGCTGCAACTATGAATGATCAACAATACCACAGTAAGACCTACCGTGATTGGACGAAAAAGCCATCTTTGTAAAGTTCAATCTGATTGGACCCAACAACTTGAAATCGTGCGATGGTATTACAACCGCTTTCACGCCATTTTTGAAGACATCTGAACGACAATGCCAACTAACAACCTGCCAGAGATGACAATTTATCATTTCAGAAGCTCAAAACCACATCAGGACGTACGTGTTTGTGTAGAAACGTACGTGTTTGTGTAGAAACGTAGGGTAGAAAACATCGTGATTTATGTCTGCTTTGGTTTAAAATAATTTCTTAAACTGGAGATCGCAGACATCCGGGCACTTCATTTACTTGAAGCATTGCCGAAGAATGGCAGTAGAATGTGAAGAACCCGTGAAGATTTAATATTTTCGTTCTTATGTGTTTTCAGAAGCAAGACATCTTTCTTATAAGTAAGATTATTACAGTAAAAGTACTTAACGATACCTTCTGTCATTATCTGCCATGTTTGAGCTTTTCTTTTTCTTTGCGATGCAAAAGAGCCTCCAGGAACATATCTTTAGAAACCTGTGTGACTGATTTCTCTAATGCTGTTTTGTTTTTATTTAACTAGTCATAATAACGTTTTAAAATACACCTGTCCACTAAAATAAGAAGCTGGTATGGCTATTGGTCTCTTGATATCTTAGTCTTACTTTTCCAAGCAGTACTACAAGGAAAAGGGTGAACCTGAAACAGAACATAGATGTGTGGTGTGACATCATTGCTGTAGTGTGGCATGCCCATTGGTCTAAGGGACTAAAGTCTTGTAAAGTTCATTGTAATTCGAAAATATATAATAGTTTGTCACACCCAACTACTCGGTTTTTAAGATAGGAATGTGTGTAGTCAAAAAGTTTTATTTTAGACCATACTTTAAAACTTCTCATTTCATGTACAGTGCTGTAATATATACTCTAACAATGATCTGGTCGCTTAATGTTAGTCTCCAAATAAATTAACAAGTATCCCTCAATCCCACAATGAAGCAAAGAATATTATTAAGCTTAGAACTAGGATTTTTGCAAACTGTTATGTGACAACACTGAGATACGAGCTCAAGATAAAATCATTACCACACAAATGGACTATTAACGATGTAAGATTCTTAGCTGTCCGATTTTCCTATGCCACGTGTTAAGTGAAGAATGGGGTCTCGGAAATGAATTGTCAAGAGGGCACACAAACTCATTACAAGATTTTGTTTTAATTTCATGGTATGAAAGGGCCTGGCCGTGGAAAAGCTACATGTACTTGCATACAATCTTACATAAACTATTTGGCAAGAAGAGCCTACATTGCTTTGAAATTTGATAAAGGTTTTTTCAACAAGAAGAAGTATCGCACTTTAAGGTAATCATACGAGAGGCTATAACGCATTAGTAATGGTGAATTTTAATCCATGTGTATTTGTCAGGGATCAAAATAATGGGGTGTCTTTTGTCTGAAACAAAAAAATTTTATGTGATAGGTAAAAACAAATGTGGCTGGTGCTTTTTAAGCAAACCATCAGTGAAAATTTCTGAGATATCTTTTGGCCAAATCAAGCTTTTCCGAAAGAATCAGAAATTTTATATTTCACTCCTGGGTTCTTGTGTTGTCCGTTCAGTAGATCAGTATTGTTTTATGTAAAACGTTCACACAACTCATATTCTGTCTGTGGATCAGTTTCAGATTTACACATAGGCCTGCAGGCTGATAGAATATTGTGGGCGGGCAACCAAATGGCAGAATCCACTTGTCCTAGGGACAACATGCTGATTTCTGAATTTATAACACTGACATTATATAATCAACTGCTGATTTTTCTTGAAGTGAAAGACAAAAACATCCTTTTTAGTGAAATGTTCTTTTTTATTAAAAATTGATCACTGGAATCATCCAAATGTAAACTTTTGAACAGCCCGACATACTTTTTCACAAAATACTCACTCCTAAAATACAAGTCATTGAATGATATCTGTGAACATGTGACATATAGTAGATGTATATACAGTAAATGGGCCGTTCAGAGGAAGAGACTCTAACTGCATCGTTTACACCCCTAGATTTATTCCCCTTGCCAACCCGTCATAAAAATAGGCATGTCATTTCCGACAATTGTTCTGTTTTATTTTGGACGTTTTTGAAGAGTTACATTTGTGTAATTACTGACGTTGATAGAAGGGAAGGTTCACTTTTAGTGTTAGGTCATATGCGGTGCATAATAATGAGGTAAATAACGGGATATGTGTTTTCGCCTTAGTCAGTGTTCATAAATATTGTATAAATAATAATTTTAGTAGACACCAGAGATGACGTCATCGCTCCAGCAAACTATGTCCGTAGCCGTTGCTGTATTTGCTGATGCGGTGGGTTAATAAAGCGCCCTGTTTGTCTGTACACCTTGAATTATTATGTAACAATATTGTAGAACGTATTTTGATGATTCTTGTGTCGAGCTCGAGTCATGAGTAGTGGAGATTTTCAGATGATGTCAGTTCAGAGGTGTTATCTTGATAGAGAATATTGTCGTGTAAGTCATAAGAAGCGAACTCTATTAGCAGAGTAGTAATATTTCTTATGCATAGCATTTATCATAGAGTAAATGGAACTCATATCTCCCATATATGGCAAAACCTGTCATGTAGTAAAAATCTCCGGAAGCCCGTATATGCCATACTGATATTACACAAATGCCGTGTATGTTTTTTGGAATATTTGTAACGATCTTAGAATATTATGGAAGGACTTACAGCAGTACAGGACAAGAGAAAACTCATATCCTTGTGAATCTGTGGAAGCGCATAACAGAATAACACCAAAAGGCACTGGCATTGTTTTTGAACATATTTCATTATCTTCATTCGTACAGTTTCAATCAAAGTAAAAATGAAAACTGTCATTTGATGACGTCATCCCTCCAGCAAACTATGTCCGTAGCCGTTGCTGTATTTGCTGATGCGGTGGGTTAATAAAGCGCCCTGTTTGTCTGTTTACAGACCATCACGGACCTCTAGTTCTTTGTTCTGAAGAATGTGCGTCATTGAATCAAGTGTTTTTATGTGAATTTCGAATTTTCAGTCAGCGTTATAGTTGGGACATACATGTATTTTCAATGCACACACAGCAGTCCCCACCAAAACCAAAGATAAGCTAAATCACCACTAAGGGCAATGGAGATGAAACTCACGGCAGGAAAGCGTTTCCCTATAGGATGCATTTATCAAATTAGGTGCCAGTGCCAACCGAAGTACACCAATAAAACCTGGAACTCCCTGAACATCCTGAATAAAGGAAAAACACAATTCATAAAACGATAAACATGATGGAAGCTCTCGGTGATCATATCACAAAATATAACAGGGCATAGCTAAACCATGTCAAGTGACAAAACGATGTTGGAAGAAAATATGGCCCCAAAAAATGAACTCATTTAGAAGCCATTCACCTGAGGAATAACAAACAGCAGCTCAACTGTGAGCAGATAAACCACATGCCAAGCCCATTTGACCACCTCATTAGTCTTGAGAGATCACCGCCATAATCCCCTTCTCACTAACATTGTGTGAATTCAAACGTTGTGAACACACCTACCCCATCATTGTTCTACTCCCAACTTACCAACAATGTATTATTGTTTATTTATATGTTGTAATTTACATATCTTTTCATCTGGGTTTTTTCCTCTTACTTTTTTCAGTTCATTTTTGTTGTATATTAGCTACGCAAATTCACTACATGTATGTCATGGGTCTGAACCTGGTGAATAAACCCTCATCGAAACATCATCAACAATACATGTATATATGTAAGAGTGTTATCCGTAGGCAATGTGTTTCTGTTTAAATATTATCCCAGGAGGTTCCGAGTCATGGGTGTCTACATTTCTAACAAAGAAATCAGTCAACCATGAAATAATAATGGCACCGAGTTACAACATATTGGGCAATAGCTAACACCTGGAGAAGTGGGTTCAATCAATTTTAAGGTACACAAAATAAAAACAGCCCAATATTTATAATTATTCCAGCCCGGAAAGTTTGTAAACAGTTAGGCACTGAGGTAGTATGCTTTTTCACCTGTGGACAAGAAAACCTGTCCTCTTATCTTTCTATCAAGTTGTTACTCTGTAGTGTAAGTAGTTGTAAAACTTGTTTTTTTTAACACTCACAATTTATATATGCTATGCAGATTGGTCTGCAGTAAAACTATAACTTCAATATATTATCAGCAGCACTTCTCATAAGATGATAATTTGGAAATGAACAAAATTACATAATATTTTATTTGCTTGCCTTAGTTCGCTGCAGTAACTCAAACATTCTACTGCCATTCTTCGGCAATGCTTCAAGCAAATGAAGTGCCCGGATGTCTGCGATCTCCATTGCAAGAAATCATTTTAAACCAAAGCAGACATAAATCACGATGTTTTCTACCCTACTTTTCTGTCGGATCTTGATAACCCTGTTTCGTGTATGCTTTAGTCATTCAACCGTGTACACAAACACGTACGTCCTGATGTGGTTTTGAGCTTCTAAAATGATAGTTTGTCACCTCTGGCAGATTGTTAATGGGCATTGTCGTTCAAATGTCTTCAAAAATGGCGTGAAAGCGGTTTTAATACCATCGCACGATTTCAAGTTGTTGGGTCCAATCAGATTGAACTTTACTACTAGCCGTCTCTCCATAATTACGGAGCCGTCTCCAGTTATTTAACAATGTGGAATGCACACATAGAAAAGTTACCCTGTCCATCTCCTACCAAATCGATCCCAAAGAAATTGTCCATTGACTTCTGGATGGAAAAGATATGTGAGCAAATTTTAGTTTCCTACATAGGCTATATGTTCCTAACTGCTGCAGAGAGACAGACATTTTCAAATATGTGGATAACGTCCATGCCGGATTTACCGTTTGGCATTATTTCAGGAGGTACTAGCACTGTCAAGTACGCAGATCACTCCAAGAAAAGACCTAAAATGCATATACTTATTTATCGTAGTGAACTGAAATCAACATTGGCTACTGCTACTACTGTTTCAGTTTTTGTCCAACTCCAGAAAATCTTGGTACATCAAGATACATCATTTCTAGTACCCATGGTCATTATCGATGATCTGTTAATGTCTGCCCGTCTGTTCAAGTAGATCTAAAGAACTGTTTTAATTCATAAAATTGGTCATTTTCTGCGGTACAGAGTAAGCCGTGAAGGCCAATTTCATTCTGAGAACCAGAGCACATGCAAAGCTAAAAGTCCATCCGATCACAGCTTGGAAAGTGAAACAATCTTTTGGCTGAGGCAGGGGCGGTACCGCGCGAGTCTTTACACGGAAGTAGCCCTTCGTCTTTGAGTTATCCTTCAACACTGCCCGTCTCTGAACAAAAGCGCCTACATGGGATGGGAGTAGGCAAAACGTTGTCCTCCAACAACATACCAGGGTGGTCCCGCCTGCAGCAGTTCCTACAGAAGTCATCGCTACTGTAGAGGCGTATTTAATGGAGCTGATGCTCATTACCCGAGGTGTGGACAGGGAAGTTAGGTGATGACGAGCCTTGCGTCACAACAGCTGTACCTCACGTCTTGTGCGCGTCCACCTTGTAATCCGATCAACAGGTGATTGAGCACATCAGGGAATTAACAAATCGGCTAGCTGCATATAAGCACAAAAGTGTTTGCTTGACAATGCACTTGCATGGAGATTTGTGGTCAGTATGTAAGAATACTCCTATGCAACGTGGGCTGACGTTAAGGAAACTCTCGGGGTGTGCATAAGACCAACAATACAAAACGTGGTTTGATCATCGATGTGGGGCCTACGTGGCAGAGCGGGGGTTTGCGCGCTATAGTGCAACTTAATGACCCAGGTGACTCTCACCAATGCGATCGCTGTGAAATCAAGCCCAGCTCATGATGGCTTCCTCACCGCTCGTACGTGGGAAGGTCCGTCAGCAAACTGCGGATGGTCATGGGTTTCCCCGGGGTCTGCCCGATTTAATCCCACCATAATGCTGACCGCCGTCGTATAAGTGAAATATTCATGAGTACATCGTTAAACACTAATCCTATAAATAGATAAATTAACCATCGAGGTAAATGGAGCGTGTGCAGGAACAGTTGTAGAAATAAAAATTCAGAATTGAAATAAACTCTACTTTGGAAATACACAACACTTTTGTGAACCAGTGTGGCCAATTTTGAAATAAGTTGCAGATTTGAAAAAAAAATGACCAGCTATATATGAAATAATTCTGTTTACTACTTTTCAAATAATGATTGGCCCATTGTGAAGAAACTGACATTTGTTCATTTCAAAAGTTGTCAATATTCACATATCATAACTGGTTATCTTTAACTTCAAAAGTCGACTGATTTAAAATTGTCCAAACGTGAGTTTTGTCTGAAAAATGGCATTTATTGCGAGAATAGCTTCTACTCGCAAACTTTGTTATCTAGCCTAGATAACGCGTTTCATCACTGATGCAAAAACCTATAACCTTAGCGACTTGTTCTTTTACAAAACTCGTAGATTCTTTGCTATCGTCAAGACAGAGAGCAAACGACGGCAGTGGCCTGGAATAGGATGACAGGGGACTGACGCCATAGCTTTATGGTTCATGTTTTGACCTGTCTCTCTAACGGAGAGAATCTGTGCGCCCCTACCAAGGAGAGTCCTCTCCTATATGTTCTGCGGACGTACCGGTAACTAATAAGTTATTTGTAAATGACTTGCAAACTGTCCCTTTTTCTAATAAGATCGGTAACACGACAGAAACAGGAACGAAGGACTCACGTTATAATGACAGAAAACACAACTACCAAAGTAATGACAGTTACAACCGTTACAACGGGAGGAGTGCGCGTTACCACGGTAACGGGAAGCCTTTTTAGGCTCAAGCGAAAGACACGGGAAGTATCAGAATCAGTGGCAGGGAAGGAAGGACAAGCTTCCCATAGCCAGCCAGAAATAATGATCACTGGTCAGACTCAGTCCTTAAGGAAGGTGAGCAATTTTGAAAATACCCTCCCTTCAATGATTGAACAGCTGAAGAACAAAACCAGACAATTTGGTCGACGGTGCCATTTTATTTCTGAATGGACAACTTTAACATCTGACACTGAAATTTTAAATATGATATCTGGTCAAAGCATAGACTTTACTGAAACGCAAGAGCAACAATTGGACCCAAATCCAATTAAATTATTTTTTTGAACAAGAAGTTATAGACTCAGAAATTCAAAAACTCTTGGGCAGAGGCATGATTGAAATCACTTAGTAGAAATATATTCTCCTTTGTCATGCTGTCTTTGTGAGAGCAAAAAAGGACGGCTCATATGATTTTGAATTTAAAAACCTTAATAAGTATGTACAGTATTTCCACTTTGACATGGACACAGTGCAACTGGTGTTGCAATGATGAAGCCAAATTGTTTTATGGTTTCCGTGGGATAAAAAAATGCATATTACTGCTTACCTATTGCTGCTGAAGGCCAAAAATACTTAAAATTTCAGGGGAGAAAAAATTTGTATAAATTTACCCGTTTTCCAAATGGCTTTCTGCCCACGAAATTTCACGAAGTTGCTCTAACCAGTGTATTTAACCCTGAGAAAACAAGGGAATATATCTGTTGCCTATATTGATGATATATATATATAGCTATTTACAAGCAGACACTTATTCACTCTGCGTACAAAATGTGATTGAAACTGTCAGCCTACTTGATAAAGTTGGTTTTATTACACATCCAGAAAAATCTGTTCTCATGCCTTCCCAAGAAGTAGTTTTTTTGGGGGTTTGTCCTCAATTCCGTCAATATGACAGTGCAACTAATCCATGCATGATAAGGCAGTGAAAGTTCAAGCTGCTTGCCAAAATCTTCTGAATAGTTCTCTCCCTTCAATCAGGGATGTGGCTCATGTTCCGGGCCTTTTCACCTCCAGCTCTCTGGATGTCATGTATGGACCTTTGTACAGAAAATTCCTAGAAATAGCAAAAACAACAGCGCTGAAAGAGAACAAGGGCATTTTTATACTCTAATGAAATATCAAGTTAGTAGTGGCAGACATAAAATGGTATATTGAAACAATCAATACTGCATATAATGTAGTTAGCCATGGAGAGCCAGATGTAGTGTTGTACACAGATGTCTAAAAGTTTTGGTGGGGTGGAGGGGACTACATATCGTGGAAACTGGACTCCACTGGAAACTGAAGCAACCCATCATATAAATTATCTTGAAATTCTAGCTGTGTATTTAGCCTTAAAGTCATTTGAAAACAGAATGAAAGACAAGTATGTCAGGTTAATGGTAGACATTTTATGACTGCAGTATTATCCATTGAAAAAATGGGTACTTGTTACTGTGATGTTTGTAATGAAATGACACGAATAATTTGGGAGTGGTGTATTGACAAACAAGTCTGGCTAAGTTTAGCTCACATAACTGGTGCAGATAACACCATGGCAGACAAACAGTCACGAATATCTACATCAAAACCTCGTGTTAATTCTCTGTCACTTATCGGGGGAATCCCTCCAAAATCGCTTATTCTTAGCTAAGACAACGGAGATAATTCAGCAATCCTGTCGACAGAGTACCAGGAAACAGTACGAAACTTACTTATGTAAATGGGAACAGTATTGCAATGCTGTAGAGATAGACAAATTCCAACCATCGGTTGAACATGGCACAAATTTTCTGACCAATTTATATCAGACTGGCATTGGATACAGTGCATTGAATACAGTTAGGTGTGCTTTATCTACAGTTATTTCGTTTAAAGATGGGAGAACATTTGGTTTACACCCACTTGTTTGTCGGTTTTTAAGAGGTGTGTTCGTTAATTGACCCTCACTTCCACAATATAAAGAAACTTGGGTTGGTCCATTGGTGCTGGATTATCTGTGTGTTATGCATCCGACAGAAAGACTTCAACTGAAGGACCGGACCTTGAAGCTGGCTATGTTGTTGGCACTAGTTACTGGTCAACGATGTCAAACTTTACAGAGTTTGAAGATCTGTGACATGAACATGTATAATGACAAATGTGTTTTTGTGATAAGTTCATTACTGAAAACATCTAAGCTCAGCAGGCATTTAGGTTGTGTTGAAGTGAAATGTTTTGAATCTGACAAATGCCTCTGAGTTCTTGATTATTTGAGATGCTATTTGGCCAGAACAGAGGAAATTCGGGGTTTTACACTGAACTTCTAATCAGTTACCAGAAACTTTATAAACCAGTTTCATGCGATACTATTGCCAGATGGCTAAGACTTGTCATGTCAAAATGTGGTGTTGACATTACTGTTTTCACTGCACACACTATTAGGCCAGCTAGTACCTCAGCTGCTAATGAAGCATTAGCCTTATTATGGAAAGTGCTGCGTTCCCATTAGTGTGATCATGGAAAGTGCTGGGTGGAGTGGTACATCCACCTTTGCCAGGTTTTATGATAAGCCAATCGCTAATACACAAAATTTTGGCGACCTGTAGTCAACTTCTTAGGTCAAGAAATGCTGATTAATCAAATTATTACAATTAAATGCAAAAGCATTTGTACCTTATTTATTGCCATGTTGTGTTTCTATTCGTGCTGACAAGGCTTTGAAATCTCACATGGTTCATAGTGACGTCATCAGTGACGACGTACAATAATTATGTCCTACCCTAATGATGTGATATGTGATATATGATATATACCAGGTAGGTCTCGTTTAATTTTGTTATTTTCCGGGATAAAAGGAAGTAAGTGACTCTAGCCAATCATAATGCACGCTATGAACGATGTCAGCATATCAATTGAATTGTTACTAACACACCATGGACTGTGAAGCTTAGCGTAGCGGAATATTTAATTATGGCTAACGTTCTGAAGCTCACAGATTTCTTTGTCGAACTAAAGAAGTTGTGAGTAAAACAATGTTTTTTATGTTTGTTTGTTTGTTTGTTCACGTAACTTCCTAAGCGTATTTTGTTTTCGCGGAAAAAGCAAGCACATATCATCTGTTGTTGTTGCTGTATCATCGAAAACTGGACTTTCTATAATATTAATGTCTTACTTTTCCGATTAAGTCATGTTCACATTTGAAGTGTGGTAAAAATAAGGAAAAACATTTCAGTGCGTCTAATTGTTTATAAAACTGCTTCCTATTGGTGTTAGTTATTTCTGAGGTAATCAAGCTCATGCTTTATGAGATCCTGCGTTGTTTTGAGTATGCTACCTGCTTCCTTTCGTCGTCCAGGACGAGACATACAGACAGAAGGAAGTAACCGACATATATACAGATCGATATCTAGGCCTATGTCTTAACAGGATCACAGCAACTGTTTTCTTGCCGTAATAAACTCTGTAAAAACACGTAAAATCTGTACAGGTTAGTTTCAATGAAACGAGCACGTTTTCAACAGGTAGTGCGTCAGAAAATGTTTGCTCCCTAAGTTTTTATTAGAGTATGCAGAGGAAAGGGAGCGCGTCACGGAGCTAAAGAAGCAGGACCCTGTCTCTTCCATTCTCCCATCAGGGTAGTCTAAACTATACACATACATTTTTGAATCTGGGGATTGAGGCTTTTCGCATATTTCGTCTGATGATGATTTTATACACAATACTGATTCTTTATCCGATAATTATTATTCATTTTAGCACAGTAAATGTGGCAGAGTTGAAATTTTAGACCGAGGCGTACGTATGGACTGTGCTCTAGACCAGTCATTAGCTTGATATTAGGCCTACATCTCTGGCTCTCATCAGGCACGTGGGTTAAGATATTTAAGATAATCTTACATCCCTTGGTATCCTCCTATTACACTCAAGACCATTTAGCTCTGCACATTCATTTTCAAAATTTGCACATCATATGGCCTAGGGGATTAGCACACCAGCGCGGTTTAATGACGAAGTGGGTCCCACTAATGCGGTCGCCGTCAGTTCAAGTTCAGCTGATGCTGGCTTCCTGTCCGGCCGTAAGTGGGAAGGTCCGCCAGCATCCTGTGGATGGTCGTGGGTTTCCCCCGGGCTCTGCAGCGGTTTCCTCCCACCATAATGCTGGCCGCCGTCGTATAAGTGAAATATTCTTGAGTCCGGCGTAAAATATCAATCAAATAAATAAATCAAAGACAATGACAGCCTAATGTG
The DNA here is from genome assembly GCA_016165875.1 of Acanthopleura granulata. NCBI lineage: Eukaryota > Metazoa > Mollusca > Polyplacophora > Chitonida > Chitonidae > Acanthopleura > Acanthopleura granulata. The sequence goes on along the minus strand of JABBOT010000001.1, from coordinate 44,297,605 downwards.
GTTCAGGGCAGCCAACACTTAATGCTACAGAGATAAAAACCGGAATCTTGAATGCAACTGGTTGATTGGAGGGGTTAAAATGTCGACACATAGGACTTGCCAGAGCTGCATGCCACTTATTGGGTAGCCTGTATTTTAACTTTGCGCCTCTGGGTTAAAACTTCACATCCAGGGTTAAAATCTCCATATACCCTTCTGAACATGCGGATGACTTATAGTAACCCACGTCTGAAAACCTTGAAATCTCTGTAAATAAAGTGGTGAAGGCCGAACACCGAAAAGGTTACGGAGCAAAATCACATCTGCGGAAGTTGACACATATTCCAGTATCGAGTGACATTATAATTGGCCATATAATTCTGGAGACATTTGGCTGAGCCTATTGCTTAATAAGTGGGATGGACGTTAACTGTACAATCCTTAGGCTATTTAGGTTATAACATGGTGGTCAGCTTTGATATACGGTAGTTGACTGCTTCGTTAAACCAGTAACTTGTGAAAAATTCTCACGTTTTCAAAATTTGTACATCAAAAGTAATGATCGACCAACGTCAGCAGTCAAAAGTGAGGATTCAAGGAAAATCATGAAATGACATTGATTTTCCTTACTATTTATTTAGTGCAATTGCCAGTTTTATATTGTTCAAGGCAAATGGTGTTCGAAATCGCTTTTAGGAGCCATGTTATATTTTGTAAAAATCTATAATTCCTATATTTTCACACACGCACACGCACGCACGCATGCACGCACGCACGCACGCACGCACGCACACAGCTGTAATGTTGTGTTGTTGCTGCGGCTGGTGTTGTGTCTTGTCTGAACTTCACCTCCCAAGTGTCCTGTTGTCTTGAGATGGTACTGACTGGCAGTTCACCCTTCCATCCAACGTTGATGGCTGACGAGGGTTCAGGACCCTAAGTTAATGACTAAATGGTCGTATATGCGTCTAAATAAATTGTGGTTTGTGGGATCATAAAAATAAATCTAGTCCCACACATGCGACAAGGATATCATATCATTCGCGCGGCCAAGGTTATTCGTCAATGGGCCGGTTCGCCAATCCAAACTTCGGTCAAAATCTACCGAATCTAGAGTGGTAAGGTAGTGACAATATACTCCGAGAAATATTCTTGAGTACGGCGTAAAACAAATAAACAAATAACTAAATAAACATTGGTGCATTCTTTAGTGACAGCTTTCAGGGTGTATGTACAACCACTACATTCCCATACGTATATAGTAATCAGCTCCCCTTACTTGGGTCATCAGACAGTGAAAACAAACGCAGTACCAGTTTTTAAAAAAGGAAGCCGTAATGATGTGATATACTAACGTCCTATCTCATTACTCCCTCCGTTCACTAAATCATTCGAAAGACCTTTTACGATAAATTATTTGATCATGTTACAAGTCGCTTAACTCCTGAACAACATTGTTTTTGTCCGAAATAGGGATACTCAAGCAAAATTTGGCCGAATACACTGATAAAATTTCTAAAGCAGTTAATATGAAATTACAAAAAAGAAGCACCCATTTAGACTTTATATCATATTTATATATTATTATATATAGATATATTATATAGTATATATTTAGCATTATGGTGGGTGGAAACCGAGCAGAGCCCGGAGGAAACCGAGGGCCATCGGCAGGTTGCTGGCAGCCCCCCCACCCCCCGCCATCTTATTAAACTCACAGCCACGGCATTGGTGACAGGCACTGAGATCATTACGCTGCACTAGGGCGCTAACAGAGGCCACAGCCACCACCATCCCCACCACCACCATCACCCGAAACTGATACATATATAAACTGCATCAATTCAGATTTACCGGCACTGTTTTGAGCTGGCTTAACTTCTATCTTGCCGAAAGACATGGGAAGATCCCTCATTGGTCCGCTTTTGTTCATCCTGTTTGTGAATGAAATGAATACTTGTCTACCATACTCGGAATTCTCCATGTATGCAGATGATAAATGTATGCAGGTAAAATTTACAAATGTGTGCGCTTACTCACACATTGTGTATTATTACAGTGATGCAATCGTGACATCTATAAGTTAAGTTTGGCTAAATGCAGCTTCATATCCTTCATAATATGATCGATGGATCTATGGATCGCCTCTTGACCGAGTGCATTGTATCAAGGGCCTAGGTTTGACTCGAGTAAGTAACATGCAGTTTTGAATCCATTTAAATAATATAAGAAAATCATACCGCTTTTATACTGGGATTTTTGCAACGGCCATATTGTTTCTTTAAAAACATTGCCTCCTGAAGGTCCCTCTATCTTTTACTAATGCGTTCCAACCCTGAACGCATTGTTATCTGGAGCCCTTCACAGCAGTGTTTAATTGACAAAATACGAAAGGCCCAAATAAAGTTTGTCCTACTTCTTTGTTTTGAACCTGATTCACTTTACTCCTCCTACAAATATCAGGAACTTTGAAAGATAATCTACCATATTTGTCGGATTACCGCTGACTTTCAACCCAAATGCGTTCATTCAAATATTGACTCCAATATAACGACAATTATGCATAAATAACGTTTTTAAACCTCCATTTGCCCGATTGGCCATGCGAAACAGATTTCCTCTTCCCAAGGAGGATGTCTTGCAATAGATTAAGACAGTCATATGTTATGGTGATATTTTGTTAGGACAGAAACAATCATGCTGGATGTGTTTCACACAAGTGGACCAACATATCAACGATTTCCATTATGCATACAATTACATGTATGCACATTCGTAAGCCATCAAGTCAGGATGTTCAGGCCTACACTTTTAGCAATATCAGGGCTCTCAGTATATTTTCCTATAATTCTGACGACCTCCAATATTTTCCTATTTTTGCAAAAACCTCTCTGTAATTCCTGTCATTTCACTCAACACACATACGCACACATACACACACAATTGTAATGTCTAGTGTTGCTGCTGCGGCTGGTGATTGCTTATAAGTTGTAGTGTCCTGTCTGACCTGAACCTCCGAAGTTGCCTATTGTCTTGAGATGATACTGACTGACAGTTCACCCTCCCATACAACGTTGATGGCTCAGGTCTTGAAATGGTACTGACTGGCAGTTCACCCTCCCGTACAACGTTGATGGTTCATGTCCTGAGATGATAATGACTGACAGTTCACCCTCTCATACAACCTTGATGGCTCACGTGAGTATCAGTTACAGGGGACAATTAAGGTTTGAAGTGTCTGTCAGTACGATTTTGATGTTGGTAATTTGGTAAGGTCACATCGATTGTGTTGTTCAGGTAATCAGATCGTTAAACAGTTTTAAATGCATATGTTTGTTGAAATGATTTCCTTATAATTTAGTGCAAAAATTCCTATTTTTTTTACAATATTTTTGTCAAAAATTTCCTATATTGTTTCTGTATTTTTGAAGAGAAGTGCTGAGAGCCCTGCATATGCTTTCTTGACGTCCACAACTTGAATATGTCTTGCAGACTATTCTTTTCTCTAACATATTTTGGTTTCCAGTTATCACATGCACACACTTCTCCAACTATCGTCCATTTTTGTTCCTTTACGTTTTCCCGGCTTACCCATTTGAAGTTATCACTTCTATCACTTCGATGCCTGTGCCCAAAAAAAGAAAGTTTGTATAGGTACCAGGTTAAAGGGAAGTGCCTGTATGTTCGGGGTCTCGAATATTTGAACTTCTTTGGCCTTCTCAAAAAGTTTTTTCTGTTTGATTTGTGTGTGGCGAAAATTAATCGTTAAAAATTTAGTTAATACTTTATGATGAGATTCCTGGTTTACTTTAGTCGGCATTGCCTTGTTTTCCCGGTGTCGTCAGTCATTGTAGTGTGTGACTCTATAGGAGCAATGATCTGTTAGGTATTACCAGGGATGTGGACATTGAGACCAGTGTACTATAGGCACAAGTGTACAGAGCAGAACATGGTTTAAAGGCATAATAATTTTATGACGTCTACATCAGGTGGCTGAATGACGTTTCGGTGGAGACTGGGTACCAGGGAGTAGGCAACAATATATTTTGAAAACCATATATATGTGCTTGAGCGAAAAGTTAAAATTGATTTGAGGTATCCATGTTTTAGACCGTACATTATTTGAAACTAAATCATACTCGTGTTTGACAGCGCACTTGCATGTGATGCGTTATGCATTTTCCAATGCTTGAAATCCAGGTTCCAAGTTGCATCAAGACATTCGGCATTTACGACCACTATTTGATTGTTCGACTTAAAATAAGTATCATTACCGGAAAGAAAAAAGTGAAGAAAACTAGGCACCGTTTTCGTCACTTGGACATTCTTGTACGATGTTACTAAGGACGGAACGATACTGTGAAGCGAAAACACGATGGTGCAAAGCGATGTCGGCAGGCTGGGAAGCGACGGGACGATCGTGTGATTTCTATGCACAGTAAATCGTGCCATCTCTTTGCAACATCGTGCCATCGCTTCGCAGTATCGTTCCTTCACTTCATTCCATCGGAGGCAATCCGTGTGTTTGAGTTCAAGTTCATTTATTTACTCCTAGCCACTCCAGAGGCATCAAAGGCAGTTTACATGGAAGAGCTGGGGCTCCGGCCTCGCCCTGGAGTAAAAAGAGTATCAGCATTCATATTCTGGGCAAATACAACTGAATTTTTTCCGTTAGCTTTGTGTGTAAATAATAACTGTAACACTATTGCTGTAGACTACATTTCTGTTTGCCATTTAAAGTTTGTATTTTTTAACAATATAGTCTTAGTCTTATGTATTTCATAATCTTATTAATTTTCATGTCTTTTGCAGTCTCATGGTCATATACACGCATTCTTTGGTATGTAATTTGATACCGCCCATACTGATAATGTGGTGGTAATATTTTGGTTTTTGTTTTTTATTTAAGAAATGTTTTCTGCTGTTCGTATATGCTTGTACATACATAGATCTGTATGTAAACTTTAATGGTGGTATTTAAGACTCTACTGCTACTCTAAGTTATACTGCTGTTGTTTTTGAAATCACGAGTCTGCAGAAATGAAAAGAGCATTAGGTGTGTTCTAGAAACCTGACGCTAAATAATGAAATGACACATTTGCAGGTGAGGAATAAATTAGGCTTATGTAGCTCAAGTTCTTCCCGTTTCAACCTATAAGAACACTCGCTCTCAGGTTTGAGGCAAAAAGCCTCCACCGTTTCGCATGAGCTATGTCTCGATCAGTCGGTAAACAAAACTCGAGTCAGCGAGTTCGCGTTGGCTGGAGCTAAAGTTTGGTGCTCAACATATGAAAGCTAGGCCAGTAAGTACTGGTCGGTCTGGTGTGAGAATTATAGTTTTTTACCCCCAGTATACTGTGCATACACTTCCTAGTATTGTGTACATACACTGTGTGCGTCACCTGTGGGAGAGTTCGTCAGGAACATGCTAAAGGTGGATGGTTTCCCCAGGAACTCCTGTATTATGTAAACTTAAATGTGTGCGCCATTGCAAAAGAAAAGTGAAAAATTCTTCTGTATGGCACTGAACAACAATAAATCAATCAATCATTGAATCTGTTTCAAGAGTAATGTAAGCTTTTGTTTTGCTTTGTTAATCATTGAATATACCCACTGTACAGTAGCAATGATTGGATGGCGCACCGGTCATCAGATTTTACTATTAGCCTGCAGTGTGTATTGCTCCGGAATACAATTCCCTATATCGACTATATAGAAGCTAAGCTACTCTTGTATCATCCTAGAAGATTAAAACAACAACTCGCTAATTTATGCAATTATCCCTAAAGTAGTCACAATTTTTCCTTTTTTTTCTACATAATACATGTCTTTGAACCATCTTACTGACATCGAGAGCATTGCCCACTGGACAGATAACTACATTATGCAATCGATTTAGCAAACTGTCATAGCTGCTCTGCTTTCACACTCAACGGGTCTTTCATATTAAACCCCTTGGCATCATCCATAGCAATCAACAGCTGTAGCGAACTACAGTTACCGATTTGATAAACCTCGAACTGTTTAATTTTGATGAATGGGATTATGGTCGCCTACAATTTATATTCCTTGCAAATGATTACAGACCAAAATTAGTGTTCTTGTTTCGGAAGAGATGAAGAAAGTCACTCGAGAAAAAGAAGAATTCTAGTTTTTGCTGAATGCCTCAAATATATTTTCGTTTCTTGCCACCTGTCATCTGGTGCCGAACTGGTTTGGAGTTATTTTCGTGAAACTTCTAAACTGTGGTGAATGGTATGAAGTAGTGAAGTGTCTGTGTCCTGGTAATAACGTCTATGTCATGAAGTCCGCTGATAGGCAAACTGCTCTCGCACAAAGCCCACTGGTCTTATATGCTTACAGGAGCCCCCCGTGTTATTTGAACACTATGTATGCAATAACAACCGTGCTTCTGATTTATCTTTTTGCTGTCTGACAGCAGTTCGAACTTACTCTATATTTCGAAAGAGAGACGTCTCATATAAGATTCCCGTTTACGACACCAAAATTCATGTCTCATTAATTAGAAAGCCTTACAGAAGCCCAAGAAGTACATTTGTAAGCAAATTAAACAAGTACACCGAAAACTCTGAATTCAAGCAACCTGATTCGATATAACTATACTGTCTTCTTGAGTCGTCTGGACGCAAATAGGGAATGAGCAAATGTGATTGTATTAATATGAATGAATATTTATTTATTTATTTATTTGATTGTTATTTTACACCGTACTCAAAATATTTCACTTATACAACGGTATCCAGCATTATGATTGGAGGAAACCGACAGCGCCCTTGAGAAAACAGCGACCATTCGTATGTTGCTGGCGGACCTTCCCACGAATGGGATGGTATAGAAAACCAGCGTGCTGGATGAATTGAAATATGATTGTATAAATGTGAATGAATGAATGTGTATAGAGATCTGAATGAATACGGGTGATTGTATCAACGTGAATAAATGCGATTGTATAGATGTGAATTACTACATATGATTGTAAAAATAAGAAATAAACGTGACTGTAATGATAATGATCAAACTCTTCATGACATGGTTTTATTGTATTTCGAAAGTTGTATTCAAATTTGTAAGTGAGTTTCCTTACAATTAAGTAATCAGAGTAATCTAAAACATATGGGTCTATACCGCTGCCTTGATCTGATGACCCAGTGTTATTGATATTCTGTTCATGTGGTTAAAAGACTGATAATGAATATTAACGGTTGTAACTCATTTACATAAATTATTGCTGACTTTTTAAAATTAGCACACATGTACACGAGCAAGCACAGGGAGCTTCGGTATACGCTCCTGGAGATGTGATCCCCAGGATAAAATCGAGGCGATGTCTGTCAACGTGACATTTTTCTGAGATTTTTCCACTTCCCAGCCAAAATGTTTTCATTTCACAGCTTGGCAAGGCCATTTTTAACAGCAGAGAAGGCCACGTTTGTAAGGCAAGAGTATGTTTACTATCGTATATTTCAAAAGAGCAGAATTTTATTGGAAACAGATCCGCTATTTATCTCCGTTAAATGCGACATGTTATCTGCTCTCCGATAGCCAAGCACCACGAACACACGCTGCGCATCATGATAAATGCCAAACTCGTTTTCGTTTGATATCATTTTTGATAGAGAGATCTTGTGAAAGCTGCGATGTTATAAATACACGAACTTGAGTTTCTTGCTATGTTTGAATACATGTGTGTCTAAGTGCAGCTTATATCTCACCGTTGGATTATCAGGGGTGTTTTCTTAGAGCAAAAAGTTCTTCTCTATGAACTTTTATAACACGATTAAAAAGGGCCTGTTTAAGACCTGTTATTGCTGTTCAGATTAAAAAAATGTGATTAAGTGACCTTATTAACAGCTTTCAAGCGGAACAGATCTCCTGTAAATTTTGCTTACGTCGTCTTGGACATACTGTTTGATTTTTACTTAATTATTTTTTTTACAGAAAGAGCAGCTTAAATGTCCGTAATAGAGTTTCTCCACCCGTAGAATTAACTATGGAACCCAGTTCTGTATTAAGATATGCTGGTTCTTCTTTAAGGTATCCATAGCTCTATTATTATTATCAGACTATTAAAAGCCCACGCGGAGCACCTCGGTATTCCAAGATGTTCGAAAAGCCGGCTACATCATTAACATTCCAGTCTTATCGATTGTGGTAGAGTAACGTTAAGAGTGACTTGCATATAGCCTTAACACCAAGGAGACAAATTACCGCCGTAATTGACTTGCTGTTCACTCTCTTCCCATAACCACTGTGACAGTATCGTGGGCAACCAAGATATATCTACATTTAAATAAGCCTTAGCTAATATCGATGAGACGATCTCTCTGTCCCAAGAGCGGAGACTGCTGGCGACTATATCATAAGCCTCACATGCATAGTATTGCAAAATCTCAGGCTGTGCTGATGTATTGTATACCTCTTGTAACAAATACCAGTAACAGTTATAGACGGATAAAAAATATAACTGGTGAGCACGTGAGCGGCTCCAGTGGCAGTTTACCGGTAGGTTGAGAGTAACGAGCTTGAGAGTGATACCCTCAAGACTAATTTGGGAATGCGCCGACTGAGATTCATTTCCACTGACAAACTCGTGTCTTCCCTGTGAAAACCGAATATCCAAAGGGTTCACCACAAGCTTAAGGGGCTGTTATAAGAGGCTGTTTAGGAGGGGTTCAGTAATCATGACATTCGGATGAGATATAAAGTTATGATAACATCTCTTTGGTCATCTTAAACTCATCAAGCAATGCAGTGTTTATATTCGGCTTAGAACTCCATAGTTATGCGTCCTAACTCATTGCAGAAATAATGTGCTTGGCTCAGAACAGCCATGGTACCATTGTGCTCTGTGCCGCATCCTCAAGGACCTCTGTCTTGATCGCGGTATATTGAGGTCAGGAACCCAGATACAAGTTATTTAAGACACACCTTTCCACATCCCCATTGTAAAATATAGACCTGGGTGTTGTCAGAGACAATATTGTTGCAGCTATGATTACGTCAGGTAAGTGAACGTAGAGAAGACGACATCACTATCGCCAGGAGTCAATGTGTATAGTGCACCTTAACCATTAATAAAAACCTGAGAGCATCAACACCATGTGCCGCTGGGAAAATACCCGCGTGCCCAGATGGTTTAACTGATCTGTGGGAAATCATATGGTCTCGGCAAGTATATCACAGCACGATGTAAGATTGGGTCATTCTAAGCTGCAAAAAAAAAATGCACGTTATAATAGGTCTATGTAGTAAAATCTACACGATAAGAATGTTGTGCCCGGGATATCTTCAAATTCTTCTGGAAATCGCTGCAAGCTGATGGCAGCATGTTTCTCTTTTGTATGTTTCCAGCCTTGTTTACACGACGAGTCTTTTTGTATGCAGGAATTAGTGTTAATGTGCGTTAATTATCGACAATGATATAACGTGTGATTATTTAGGGTGAACAGTTTCGGTTTTAACGAATAACGTCATTGGAGGCGACCCTATAAATCTTGAAACTCACAGTTGCAGTGGGAAAAGATTGTTTTTATTTACACATTTTTTACTGATGATAATCAGTGTTGGGAATGTATTGTCATGTTTAACCTCAACATCTTGAACCGGTTAGCTAAAAGTCATTATGTTATATGATCATTCATGGAAAGTCAGTGGAAGATCGCTGCCTACCTTACTGTATGTGATCCTCTTACGCGGACTTAAACTCAGGAGTATACTGGCAGTATATGACTTTGCAGCAGAGGCTTTCTATTTTTGTTAACATTTCAAACATATGCATGGTATAGCCAAAGCAGTTTTTGCAAGAAGCAGAGTTTTATGTGTTGCTGATGTTGCTACATTTTGAACGTCATTCTTTGGCCGTGAATCAGTTGTAACGTTAGTCACAAACAGTTTCCATAGTGCTTCGTATCAACCCTCACTGTCACGAAAATTAATGACGCCGCCAGAGAACTTTCTGGATCTCTCGCTGAGGAAATTAAGTGCCGAATTTAAACTACAGCTGACATCATCAACATGTTATCCCGATTCCTTGTTCAAAACTCAGTAGCAAGGAGTTAACTATGCAACCGCGCACTGTCGACGCATTCGCTCCGCTCTGACGGTATGTGGGTTTAAGAATCTCTAGATAAAGTGTAAATATAAACGTGAAATGGAGGCGGCGTATTTTTGGAGCTGCTAAGTTCGTGCCACATGCCGATGTCGGGTTGCCACAGCAACTGAAGCGGACTAAAATACTTACCAAAAACGACGGCGGCAAAGGCGGGCTGAAGCGCTGCTGCTTTTGTTTCATTGGCTCCTCGTTTTAAGGCGAAGCTTTCGTTTTACAGAGGTATTTTGCTGGGGGGTTTAGCGGGTCAGTTTGAGCCTGGAACCTCGGTCCTTACTCTAGCGTCTGCTCTCCGATCGTCTTGTCTTGTCATTCAGCCCATCACCCGTCTCCACAATGGCCGACGCACCTGTACCAGAACTGCCCAACGGCTACCTAGGGCCACAGCCCAAGTTCAGGGAGTATGGCCTGAGTGTTATGAGCCACTCCGATCCGGTAATTCGGCTGCAAGGCAACGAGGTGGAAATCAAAATTGGTTACACAGACCCAGTGAAAACCACAGCTTCGTTGATTAACGCTTCGACGGAAGAGGAAAGTAAGGGTTTCGTTTTCACTCAGTCCAAAGGGTCTGTCCTGACCTATATGGCAACGTTGCCCAGCGAAGGCTGGTGGAAGCTCCAGATATACGCTCTTCCTGCCAAGGACCCCGGTAATCAGCTGATCGGAGTATACAACTACATCATAGAATGTCCTCGAATCATCAAAAAGGCGTTACCGTTCCCGAAACAGTATGCCCAGTGGAAAGACGGCTGCTACATCTTCGAGCCGATGGTGCTTCACAAGGACGTTAAAGGACCAAGTGTTCGCTTCCGGCTGTCTATCCCACACGCTAAGGCCGTGGCCGTAGTGGCTGACCAAGAGTGGACCCATCTGAAGGAGAGTGGACAAAAGGGGCTGTGGGAGGCAACAGTGGATTTGGCCAAGTACTACGGGAAAAACACGCGGGTCACCGTGAACGCAAACTTCGGCGAAGACAAAACGAGCTACTCGACTCTTCTGGAGTACCGTGTATAAACAGTGAAGATTAAACAGACGTCCTTGGGCAGGTGACAGGTGCTGGCAGAAACTGAGTATTGCAAGCTTACCGTTGTGACATAAAGAGACATTTGTGTATAACTTCTGAACTTGCTCAGTGTCTGGTCGATTCTCTTTGTGAGCCGGTTTGTATAGATTAGCAGAACTCACTACGTGGATATTTGTTCGTTGATATCGTGTCATGCTGTTGTTGTTGGAGCGCTCATTTCTGGTGATTGTTGACGATTGCCTTGGCCGCAGACACTACTCATACCAGGTATGTTATAACTGTAACATTTGTGCTCTATCTGGTAACGTTGAAAATCTTTTTTTTACGGAATTTTGAAGTTTATATAACACAAAAGTGTGATAGGTGGGGTGATAGACGTTCTTCAAATGATCTTGACAAATGATTCATTTATAAACCATCGTGCTTCGCCGACTACATGGGAATCTACCTGAAAGCCACGATCTACGATCACAAGGAGGCTAGACTATCTGCGACCTAACTGGCCTAGGTAATATGGGGTCTTTCCCTTTGAAACATCACTTCCCTCAGTATCTCACATTTTGAATTAACGAACTTTTTACACAATAAAAAAGAATATGTAGAGTAAAACTAGTGAAATGTTACCTCTAGTCAGTTAGACTTTTATTTTAACGGCTCATGTGAATGCTTAAAAAGTAATAACTCAGACACCCTCTTGCACCATGGTGTACACAGAATTAGGTAAAAATCTGGTGGTGTTAGCTTCAGTGTGTTGGGGGTCACTAGTCTAGATGTAATCATAATATTGTGTTGTCATGGCATAAAAATAAAAACACATCAGATAAAGCAAATGAAGTTATGATTTACTGTTCGATACGGCAGGTTATAAGCACTATGGGGCAAGTCATAAATGAATGAAAACACGGATAGCGAATAGTGAAAATCAGATGACCTACTGAGAGGATTTGGAAATATTGAATTTATTCCGACATTATCTGAAATATTCACTGCATAAAATTCATGAAAGGTGGCATTTTCATGCATTTCATTTCTTTGCCAAGTATGCGTTTTTGTAATATAACGACCAGGTGAAAATGACGTGTCGGGTAAGAGTATTTAGAGCTCCCAAATAATGCCTCCCAGGTGACAGTTTGGTGGAATTAATATTCTCAATACTAATTACTTAAACTCCTCAATCGCCTAATATGTCATTATCTTCAGATGAGGAGAGTGACACAAATATCATGATAATGAATTACCGTCTTCGCTTGTTTTGACCATGCGTTCTGTTAAAGAGCTCCTTGGTAGTATCTAGTTATTTCCTTTTGTCAAAAAATGGAAGTCAAGACGTCTATCTCAAAACTACCAATTTCTCTCTGTTAGCCACAATTTGTGGACGCATCATTTTATAGTCATAGTTTTATTACCAAGCAATCCTCTCGAAATTCTGTTGACCTTTACCGAGTGATTGCTTCAAGGAACATCAAGTGTAAAATTTAATTAAATTAATCTCGTTGTTGTGGACATCGTATAAATTTATAAAAGCCTTACATTTCTATTATTATGACTTTTGATTCCAGTTACCCTCCCGTCTACATTATTGGCCATGTTTGTTTGTATATGTATTCTTTCTAGCCATGAATTTGTTGGTATTGTTTATATGAGAAAAGAGTCTGCCCCAGGGGTAGGTGGAAAAATACTGCTGATGCATGCACGTTAATCGCCCACAGGGATCCCTTTCCGGTCCTTGTATCAGCACCAAACGTCCCCCTACGGAAGTCTCATCCCAATTGTCATTTATGCTGCCTTCCATCTCACGTGGTTTGTGTTTTCACAGATGAAGTGACTGCTTCCCAGTGATCCGGGAATAAACATTCACCGTTCAGCACCCTTTGTTTACAAAGGCCCAAACAAACACAATCATCCCGTATAAATGTACCAGGCTATAAATATATTGAACTGTATACCTATAGATAGCTATTTATATAGCCAGGCACGTCACTGGTACGCTGCTCTCTGGATGCCGTAACTACAGCCTATTTACCGGCGCTCGGATATTGGAACCAGGTGTTAGGCAGTAATATATTAATGAGATTCCAGGAACTGCACACCTGGTATTTATAGGGCACTGTACGGCCATTCTGACTCAAGCACTTATACACTTATGTAACAGCTAGACTAGGATGGCAAGGCGTCTTGCTACGACCACTTTAGATAGCTGAATGTATGTGTGACCATAAATGTATTACAGTATTCAACCACATTTTACTGCTAGCATTCATGTCGATATTCATACAGCTATATACGTGTAATGCATATGGCTAGTATTTTAACCATATTTTATCGACACAAAAGACTTTCAAAGAGGCACAGAAGCACTAGCTAATCTCATTGCATAGAGCAGTTGGAAGAACATTCTACCATTTGTTGCCAAAAAGGTATTAACCTTACCTTAAACGGTACAATGTTTGAAATAGGTGCGAATGTATGTGTTTGTTTGGTTTGTTATTGTTGTTTATCGTTGAATTATCTAAGAAGTCAGCGTTAAGAAGTCTTTACGTAAGCTTTCCAAAAACACACCCAAGCTATTGGTATATGGTAGATCGGCCCATGGTATATTTAGCTACTTGTTCAAGGCCTGGGCTTCAAAGCTATATGGACTAACTCTGTTCACATTTTTGTTCTTTTGCAGAGTCCCGTGTATTGTATCCGCTTTATTCTGGCTCGCTGGATGACATTGGCCTCTCGCTGACGCCATTACTCGCCTCCCGCTCAGTTGGCAATGGGCCTGAGACTTGCGGAAAGATAGATTCTCAGCGGTTTTCGGCGAAGGAAGGGCTGCTGACTGTCAAAACACCTCAGGGAAGATAACCTCTGCAACGACTGGGAATTTCAGTACAATATTTAGTCTGTATCTGTAACACCGTGAGTGGGAGAAAGAAAGACCCTGCTATCTGAATTTCTGACGGCGTTAACTTTGTCTTGGCTTCCATTTTCTGACTGCAATAAGCGTTAGAAAGCCGGTTCGCCTGGGAGGAGCGATACTTGTCAATGAGCTTCGCGTGCGAAAGAACATTTCGATCTGGAGTCAGCCCGTGTAGGTGGCATGGATGTAACCTGATACGTACACAGCTCAGCTAGTTATCTATTTATGTGTTAGTTAGTCACTAACATAGCACCATGGGTATTAGATACCTCTGGGTTAACCCCAAAGCATTATCTAACACAATGAAACACAGTTTGCGTGATCCCTGGAGGTTTGGTGAAAAATGCATCACGATCTTTGGCAAAATATCACACTTTTCCCCCGGACATCTACGATCTTCATCTCAGAGAATCGAGTCTGGTACTCAGTATTCAACATAAGCGGAAACTTTCAACATCTAGCGATAATCCAGACGGGATATAAATTAGCTTTGTTGAGCAATTTAACAAATATCTCGTTAGATATGATGATTCTAAACTAATGAAGTTCATGTAGAAACTGAATTATATTTTTAAGAACATTATATGTCGCGTATAGGCTTTCACATCGGCCAGAATACCCAAGATTGTCTTTCCATGATATATCTCTTCCATTGTTTATCTGTGTTGTTTTATCTACTTCAGTCATGCATTTATACTGAATAAAACCAGAAATGTGTTCTGACATTATGGACCGCTTTCGATACACGGTGCTATTGATTGTTAACGCTGTTCAACCTGCCTTGTAAGATCCAAATAAAGGATGTACTGTTTTTATTCCATTGTCCTTCTATTACACTTACGAATTATTGAACTGTATATTCTTTCGCTTTTGATATGACAAACATTTAAGATTTCTGTCTCGTTATATCATTACAGTTTATCAACGTAAAATATAAACAGATGTGCAATATTAATGTTGTCTCGCGATCTTAACACCCTGCTTATATTGTACCCCCGCTTGAGATCTTTATTATTTAGTACATACGCAATCTGGGCACAAGATAATGAGAATCTGGCAGGTAGCATAGCTTTGTTTTAACTTGAGCGATATTGCATAAAGACATAATGAGTGTACTATAAAGTGATGAACGCCCAACGCGTTTAAAGGATGATTAAACTTCAGACAAGTGTATTTAATAAATATAAACATATATTTAAATATTAAACATGTCAAACAAGTAGGCATCAAGAATTTTGGAAACATGTTTCGAATCTATCCAGGTTTAGGAAGAAAGCGACATGGCAAGGAAGATTCGGTTTGACCTTGACTGTGACCTTGACCACCTACACCGTAGAACCAAGTCGGTTTAAACATGGCATTAGTTATACTCAGGTATACGTAAAATACGGTGATGGTTTACACCAGGCGCTCCATCAGTGTATCTCACTACAATCGTTAAATGAGCAATGCTTGAGCCCGCAGTTTAGCACTATCAAATGCATTGAAATTAAACTTAATTTGTGTAGTTTAACCGCGGTTGTATGTTTAGTTATTTAAGTCCACAGTTTATCACTAATCATATGAAGTGATATTTAACGAAGTTTAAGTAGTTTAATCGCGGTTTTACATTTCCATGGAGAAACAGTGCAACGTTTCCTCGAATACCGAAACAAATAATAGTGTGTTTTAGACAATTTGTATCAAAGGACGATATGCGAGAGAATGAAAATGGCCGTCTTAGGTCAGCCATATATAGTTCATCCATGCTGTTGTTCATTTACTTAAAAATTTCCCAATGTGTCCCGAAACGCCCTAATCTTTTATTCATACTCGCCTAACACTGACCTCACTATACAGTAACATGGGAACAGAGTAAAAGTTTAAAAAATGCCTTATAAAACACAGAACTCAAAGCGTTCCGAGAATCAGCAAACTGCTTTGTTAATTTAACCTTATTCTCCTAAAACTCTCTGGATAGATAAGCTGACTTGTTCAGGTCGTAATGTAGGGAGAATCCTACACGCTTGTTCCAAAAAAAAGCTTTCAATATTAATTATCAGGCAAGAGGCATTCTTGAGTAGGTGCCAGGATACATGTGTAATTTCCATTACTTCAGCGTTCCAGCGACCGTACCAAACGCTTCTCGGTTCTCGGAACGGCCAATAAAGTGTTTGGCAAAGTGATGATTTCCGGAACCTTCCCCTGGCTTTGTAAAATATTTATCTTAGAAATTTCTGAAACCTCAAAAAAAAAAAAAAAAAAAAAAAGTTGTTTCTCAATGTTTGCTTTGACAGGTGGTTTCACTTGTTTTGAAAACATGTGACCGAATTAACAAAGGAGTTAGAATGCAAAAAATGTAAAACAAAGTCTGTAAAAAAGGACAAAGTCTGATTTATGTTCTTAAGTTTTTTATATGAATCTGAAAGCGAGTTTATCCTTGGATTTGTAAGAAAGAGTGATTATAGACTGTGGGCACTTGGATAATATTGCAGTCATATCGTGGCAAACGTTGGATATGCCTAAGCTGTAGATATAATATATAGACATATTTAAAGAGAGTTCCTGGGTCACGTGGGTCTTCAATCATTCCCATAAAACTTATCACTTCCGGCCTATAGCAGATATCATCTCCCGGAGTTATCATCAGGGTGAAATGGGGCTGAGAGTAAAACATCAAGCTATCTATCTCCTAAGAGTGATAAATGCTGTTTATATTCGCTACAACGTTTTAGGAACAGCAGGGTATATTTTCTGCAGTCAGTGTATTTACGATGGAATGAAGGAATATGGTCAACTGTGGAACATGGCTTCACAAAATGCATTTGAACTCAGTTGGTAAGAGTCTTAATTACCTGTACGTTTATAGCACACATACACATATATATACATAGTTCAAAAGTTTAACAACATTTTTGATAAAAAAAAAACACTTATTTTATTGCATGCCAGTGATGCATGATGGAAATTTCCTCTACTCAGAAACCAGACAGCGATACTGTATATGTAGGTGAGGTATTCTCGAACATATATGCAAGGTAAAGACGTTACAAATAAATGTTCATTAAATACATATATGTTAATATAAACAGGTTACCGATACCTTGCTAGATAAATGGTGTGAATCTGAATGTCATATTGAAAACTTACAGTTATCAAATTTAGAAGTAATTTATGGTAATTATGTAGGGAATTAAAAGTGCATTAGCCAAAAGCGTGAGACTCCTGGGTGTATTATTTTATGATGAAATAAAATGGGCTACACACAGAAACGAAATATAACAAAATATAACAGAAATTTAGGTATGAGATTAGTAAAGTCTACTCCAAAATAAGAAAAGTTTGCTTCTGTTAATATAGTCCCATCTTACAATCCAAATATTTGAAACCTGCAAAAATGCAGTTTTCATTGGTCTTCAGTTCTGCTGTTGTTTGCTTCTATTTTTAGAGTTTCTTTCCCTATAAGTTAATAATATTGAAATCACTAATATTGAAAGATCATATACACAATAATGGAAAATAGTATGAAGTTATATTGTAAACATGTTATAAATTTGGATGAACAACACATGGAATTAGCAAAACATACAAAATACAAACAGAGTATTTATATATATATATGTACATGTAAATGTAAAAAGGTATAAATAAAGCTGTCAGGGACAGCGATTCCGGGGAGAGGCTCTGTGCGCTGTGCATGCACAAACTCTACTTAATAACAGTAATAACAGAAAAACAAAAAAATTGAGAAAATCGTGACAAAAATAAAATGAAATCAATTGGAATTGAGCCCGAAACTGCCAGGTATCATACACAATGAATCTAGTATAACAAAGTTATGTCGTGCGAACGACTTATCAAAGATGTCGTGCGCATGACTGAACGATTATCTTGCGCTCTTGACATCTTTATAATGTCGTGCGCACGAGATAATTGTGCGTTTCTATTGGTCAATTATCTCGAGAGCTCAACTTAGCGAAGATGTCGTGCGTTCAAAAAAAACACACATACAGACGGGAAAATTTAAGTACTGTCTTTTTATTACCTATATTTTTCTTTTGCGCCATGTCACTTTTACGGCTTCGTAGTTTTTCCTAGGATTCCTTAAGTTTGAGCTGGTCACCACATGCTGTCTTATCGACAGAAAAACAAATGATAGCTGTAAGCTTCACCCCCAACAGGCTACGAAAAAAATGGCTAAGCCGCTTCATAATAGCATACAGGTGTTATGCTTAGACAACTTACCAGAACTGACTTTATGGCCGCTTTGCAGTGAACCGATTGGCTGAATAAACGATGACAATTGTTAAATTAGCTTCAAGGTATAAGTGAGCTAAATTACTATTTACAAACATGAGAAAAAGCGGATAATTTCTTCTTCCTTCTTCGTCTTTTTCTGTAAACGAAGAGCGATAACGTTCAGAGTAATGAGTCGAAGTGAAACAAGAAGAACGTACTGGATTTGGTAATTTGTGAGCTTTAAAAAGGCATTCATTTGCTGAAAGAAGCTGAGGCATTCCTAGTTTTCGCCAATAAGTAAATAATTTTCAGAAATTGGAGACAACACTTTTAGAGCCGAATTTGCTCTTGGCTACCTTAAGAAATGACTAAGGACTGCAGGCCAGGTTTCAAAATCTAAGACAAAAAACTTAAGCCGATAGCCAAATATTTTTTATCAAACTAAACTGAATAAACCATCAAAGCGAAGTCTTTATATCATCGACACACTAAAACAGGAGGCTTATCGATGCACATTCATTCGCATTGAATTCGGTTCTGAACACGCCATATTCGGGTATAAATGCACACTGATTTCAATCCATATACATATGTGGTTTGAGAAATTCGATTCAATTCACTTCCGTTCAGTTATGGGGTGCGTCAAGGGGAATGCGGTTCCATTCCGCTAAAATCAATTTGATGACAACAACTCGTGCGCAAGACACGGTTTTTCCGAGCTGTGCTTGAGGTACTAGGTATGACGTGTCGTGACCTCATTAGGAAGGAATTCTCGCCAAAAAGCGCTTTCGGTACCGCATTGGACAAACTCCGGTGTGTCCACCTCAGTCCGCATCGATGTGCATTGGAGAGAGGTGAGTCAACTGAAATCTCTATTAAGTGCGATGGGGACAAAATTGGCGTCAGGAAAACATCTCCCTAGAGGGTGTAATAACTGTGAATGCCAACGGGAATACACCAATGAAAGGAATAGGTGGCGAATAAATTAAGTAATGATTTGCCACCTATATTCAGGCACACCTGTCGAGCAGTGCTGTTTCTAGTTATCGATTGGCTCATCTTGAAATAAATAAGTGGGAGATCGTAACAAGCAACCAAGCCTTCGACCACTATGTGAAGGCTAGCTGCCATGACGAACTCAGTCAATGGCGTTGTAAATGGGCACACCTTTTATGGCATTGCATTGTTGTATACCCACTCAATAAATCAGTCTTTTCTACTAGTTGTAATCAAATCAAAACAACTATCATTTACTAAATGATTCCAGTTGTAACTTTTACTATATCTCAGTTATAGCGTATCCTGAAAATCTTGGAATTCGGAAACACCATGTTCAAATGGACTGAGTGAATGAAAGTGGATAAGTAGTCACATTGTAATAATTTTCAATCCAGCAATATAATATATGTATGTGACAACAGAGCAATATAATAATACATGCGATTGGGTGTTTCAATATACACTGTGCTTAAACCACGATCTACCCGTGAAGATTTCACCTCAAACATTTTTCAATTTTCAGACAATATTTAAGAGAATCTAGCAACTAGATACAAAATAACCCATTCATCCATTTATTTAAACAAAAACGTACTATGGACAATGTATGCTAAACCACAGCGACAATGTAATTCATTGTTTTAAGTTTTAAGTTTCACAGGAAACAAATATTGGTTCACCCATTACTGAATTGTTCGCAGTTGTCTCCCTTTTAATTTTTGTTTCAATAGTCTAGCTTTATTCTGTGGAACTTGATCGAAATCGAGTTAGCATACTTTGCATTTAAGTATTTCCTTGCCTATTATGCCAACATGGAGTGGCAGGACACACTCTGATGTTATCGGTTGTATGCACACTGTCTGATCGTGTTTCGTTTTACTTTTTTTAAATTTTTTTTTATTTGTTGGATCCTTACTTGCCTTGAAATGTACGATGTGGTGCATCATGTGGAAAGATTATCTGATCAAAAAACCTTTACACAGCGAGACATAGTGATTTCGTCCCATGGCAAGATCTATCTGTAGTTTGCCTCTGTTAATATGTAACTAAAGGAAGTTTGTTGTTAGATGCATATTCTAGCTGACTTGATTCAGATTGATAAAGACTATAACGCTAGCACATAGAGACTAAAACCAGAGCAGCGTCACCAGTGTGACAGTTGGCAAATGGTCAAACGTAACCTGTTAAATACTGCCGAGGGTGGATTTAGCTCATAGATTTATTCCAGCTGTCCATTTAAATGCTCAACAGCTGCAACTTCCCCTACAGCACCGTGGTTAGAGCAGGATTAGCTAAAAATAATGCAGTTAGATTAATCGCAATTTATTTGACCTCACTCTTCTAGAATTATTTAAAATATTGTGCTGTCATCTCATTTACTAGCCATATCTATGAAAACTATAAACAGGGACGTTACGATTTTGACATATTTGATGTATATGTATATAGTTCCGTGTTAACGATAATACTGAAAAAGCGACAAAATTGCAAATATGTGCCAACATACTGGCGGAATTTTAGCTGTACTGGCTGTGCTTTACATAGACTAAAAGTTCCAACCTCGCTCTAAAGATGGATTGTTTCTAAAATGATCTCACGCCATTAGTGCCGACGAATTACGGCTCAAATTTTGATCTGGAGAGTAAGGTTGTATACCTGCATGCAAAAGTCAGGCACCGGTCAGTTGCCAGTGCTGGGATATTCATGATAAAATGCATACGTTTTTCGTGAACAATGTTGAATTTTGTAAAAGACGGTCTGTTCTGATAACTTTCAGGCTGCCTTGTTTAATTACCAAGTTTTGCCGGGTGACAGTATAAGTTATTGAAATCTTTTCAGCGATTAACGGACGAAATGCAACAGCGAACGACTGAAGGAACATATTGGAGCTATCGAAGTTTTCTTGATGCATATACTTACAAAGAAACCACGCTTCCTTAATTGTTATTGCCATTCCTTCCGTTACTGCCTTTACGGTACAGTCTACACTTGAAAGCATCGATCTATAGGCGTTTAAACTGACAGAAGAAATCCATTACTTAGGGCCCATTAGAATCGAAGTGCTTTCTCAGAGTGTTTTTTATGAAGATCCTAAATGTTTATATCTGGTTATGAACACCAAATCTATGAGGGTGATATGCAGTATCATACGAGAAAGAATGTTCATGTCTGTGTATATTTCGTCGTTCTCTTAGATACAGGGGCGGCAACTCTGTCTGCTCTAATATCTCACCGTTCACAATGCATCAGTTTGTGAATCGGACCGACAGAACATTACGATATTTAAATGTCATACAGCATCTTTTAAAAGACAAATCAACCAACGACTCCTAAAAGTTTTACACATACTGGTTTATATGAACCGCCTATAGAATCAACAACATGGCAATCATATGACAAGAAATTGTAACGTTTTTACGTAGCATGAAAGACAAACCGTAATGAAATGTCCTGATATGAGGAATTATGTGACGTCCAAAGGTGAAAAAGTTTTTACTGATCGTCATATAGTATATTCTAACACTGTTGCGTATGATGGACAGTCTTCCTGGAATCTCACATTAACCGACACCCTCTCGCCGTAACCAAAGTAGCGTTTATGAAGAAACACTTTGCCTGACCACTCATTGCTTCCTGACGACATTCGCTCAAGTTCTGTCCACTCCTGGTCAACCACAACGGACACTCCCGAGGCGTTAGGGATGGTCAAGCTGAAACTGACCTCCGTGCCTGCTTTATCCGGGCCAATGTCGGTAGGGGAGCGCAGGGCAAAACCCTCCCGCCATTCTTTGGATTGTCTGGGATATGGCTTAGCCTTCTTACTGATTCTCGCACACAGCAACAAGTAGTTGTAAACGTTTTCCAGACCGGTTCCGCCAGCTTCATCGTGCACGGGTTGAGCGAAAATCATGAACTTCCACGATCCTTTCTTTGGTAAAGTTATGTTGAATTTCACCACTTGTTCTTCTTCGTCAATCTCCTTGTAAACGTACTTCGATCCATCTCTGCCCGTATCAGCATTCTGCAGTTCATAATCCATTAATGTCGGATATGTGTATCCTATACGTATTGTAACTTGATTCCCACTGAAAAGGCGGATAATTGAGTTCGTGTGGCTGAACACATCCAGCTTGAAGGGCTTAAACTTTGCCTGAGGTCCGAGAAAACCCAGTGGTAGCTTGGGCATAGGCGGAATCGTTGGCATCTTTCTCTTATCGTTAATAGAGTGGACCAGCTTTTCTCTCAACTTAAAACTAAACTGAAGACGTAAATTAAATCTCATCCGACTCTGTATATATATGCTGTAAGACTTAAGCATGTAGGCTTAACCTATTTTCTATGTGGACCCAGGCGTCAAAGACTGACCCGACGGGGACTTGAATTCAGTAGACTCAAGTGACTGCCCTGAGGCTGAATAGGTCGGTTTTGTCGCCTGGCCCAAGTAGACATGAATTTGTTTTTGTAAATCTCAGTTGGTAGTATTTGAGGTGGAGAATTGCTTAGCATGTGTGTTGTATTCAGTCGAATGACGACTTGTTCAGTCTGATCAGATCTCCGTGCTGTCTGGAATGTGTGACCCGAAAAAAGTAAGGCTTGTTTAGGAATGTTCTGTGAATGGACTGACGTCTGTACCAGTAGGTCTGTTCATCTCATTCTGATCTATAGCATCATTGTGTACAAGTCAGTCAAACAAACCGAGAATGATGCATGGGTTAACAACTCCGGATTAATGTCATCTTGGTTTGTAACCATGTCATTGGGTTAAAAGGTATCGTTGGTAGCCTACTGAAACAAGTAAACAATATATGTACAATAGTACGAATCGCAAAACGAAAACGTCATGTCAGATCTGAATATTTTTCTATAAGAAAATTCTCTGTTTTTTCAGAGGTAAGGTACATGTGAGGAGCCACACTCGCAATTGTTTCGTTATAATAACGTGCAGGTGTGCATATTAATGTTGTAACCAACTTTGTAACTAAGTCAGTGGGTTAATAGATATCGATAGCACTGAACCAAGTGAATACATAGTTATGTGGAATATCCTACGTTTTAGGCACACGCTAATGAATCACAGCATGTCGTGTTTAATTCAAAAATGTCTCTAAAAGAAATACTGTGTTACAATTTACTGTGTTGCAATTCATACACGAGAAAGCATTCAGTCGGGAACTGTAACCAGCTATAAAGAATATCCTGCTCTAGACGAGGAATCGCAGCCTTATAATGTCATTAATCAATCCCCTGGTCGCCGATGCGGTCAAATAAAGTTATCCACTTTCGCTGAATTTAAACGAGACTAAAGCTTTAGTTCTAATGGTACATCTTATTTGGGCCTTCATTTCTACAAGAATCAAGGTCTCCTATCAATGCCAGCTTTTGTTAAGGCAAAAGAAATGTTTTCAATTTTGAAATTGTAAATTATCCCTATTTGTCTCGCCTTGCAGCATTTGTTAGATCCTGTGTTAAATGAGACGATTACATGTCTAGGTCACAAGTTACTGATTCCAAAACTAATGTGTCAAGCAAGGAAACTCCATCGCACTCCTGCAATCTGATTTGAGTACTTTTCTAAATATGAGTATAACACTGTAGTTGGCAAATATGGACGAAACGCTCAAGAGCTATGGCGATCTGTGACACAGTTGCTACAATTGTGTCTAATTCCGCTTAACCATAGTCTCGGGCCGCTATAAGCGTTCATGTTTATTTCATTAGTACTGTACTTTCATGAACAATTGCAATGAGGGCGTGACTATATTTTTATTCCACCTAGAAATTCTTCACGGACAGCGAGTTGGAAATTTGAATTAAATGTCTTTCCGGTATTATTGAAACTGTTGACTGCTTCTTTCTTTCATGTTTACTAACTTTATTTAATATATATGTATTCTTTGTGACATATTCCTGTTAGCGCTGGTCTTATACACAGGTTGTTTTGCAAAAGGATCTTGCAATTATCGACTTTATGGTTTACGAGTGCTATGCGAATGTAGGACTTGATGCTCTTTGCTGACTTTAGGAGTCTTACCCACTTGAAGAATCAACAACACAGGACAAATTCAAATTTATTGCAACGTATTCAAATTATTTGCCCGATAGCCACTGCTACACATATCCCATGTGGCTTTAAGGTGTTTTTTTTCTAGGTATCATTTGTTTGTTTTCGCTGCACACCAGGCAAAAGTGGTCATAGTTTACTTGCCTCCGACAGCGTGTTTATGAACCCAATTAGGTGTTAATCAGTTTTACTCAAATTTTTACTCAAATTTAGTGACTTAGATGAGTCATGAGTGTTGTGCCCTCGGAGATTTTCGTATAGTGCTGTGAGGCCAAAGTGAAACATGCAGATAAATAGAAAATTATTCGTGGGATGTACCATCGTCATATCCTCATTTCAAGGGAGTTAACTCTTCATTGACTCCTGACGAGTGGCCTAGCCATAGCAATGAATCCGTTTCTCTCAGGAATGCAGTCAAATGAATAATTCATCACTGTTTATCGATACACCGATACACAAGAACACCTCCTAGATAGACAACATAGGACAAATCGTATAGCAAGGTCAATCGTTAATGTACTTATGTCCATAATATAAAAGACCATAGCATGGATGGTTTGACAGTTGACAAATGGTCACTTGTAAGCAGTGAAATCCGCACTCTTGTCAGTTTACCTCTAGTAAGGCCAATTAAGACAAATGCTTTATTAATTGTCAAAGGTTAGTAGCTATTAAATAACTTGGTAGATTGTGACATATTCTTGAGTACGGTGTAAAACACCAATCAAATAAATAAATAAACGGCTTCAGTGAACCCATCCTGGGTAAACAGTAAAGCTAGTGCCCTAAAATATAGTCTAAAACATACTAAGTGTGGTAAGAAAAATACGAAACATTTCTAGAAAACAAATGGTTGTGTTTTGGTATGTGTCTTGTCGGTTGTGTTTTGGTATGTGTCTTGTTGGTTGTGTTTTAGTATGTGTCTTGTCGGTTGTGTTTTAGTATGTGTCTTGTCGGTTTACCTCAGTGAGGGATTTATTATATATATTTCATGTGAATGCCGAAATAGTATATCAACTTATACCGCCCCCAGAAACATGGCTTAAGCAGAATTGGATCAAAAATATGCACTGTTGTTAATTGCAGTTTGTTAGACTCCATTTCTTCAGAATGACCCAAAATGCTGTGTTGTCATATGTTAACATTACCTTGACCATATTACGGCGACATGCAGGATCTTATTTATTTGTTTCATTGCAGTTTTGCGCCGTAAGAATATTTAACTTATAAGATGGCGGCCAGCGTTATGGTGGGAGGAAACGCACGTTCATCCTTAAGTTGCTGGCAGATGTTCCCACATACGGCCGCATCTTCTAACAACGTCTATGCCGTCGACATGACGAACATTTTTCGTTTTCTGAAGAATGAGAGTTGGCCTCCCCTTCAATGGAGAGCAACAACCTTAAATGTCTTGTTATTACTAATTTATTTATTTATTAATTTACTTAATTAAACACTTGGTGTTTTACGTCGTATTCGAGAGTATTTCACTTACAGGACGGCGACAAGCATTAGGGTCGGACGACAGCCCGCAGGTTTCCCACAGATCTATTAATAACTTTAAAATCTGAATTATGTATCCATACTATGTTTTATTTAGTATATGAGATGCCCCAGCATGAGACAAGAAAATGTAGTAATGCATAATCGCTAAGCACACTCTAGGTTAATGCCTCCAGAGTGAAAAACCGCGGGCACACAGGCGTCAGCTGGAGTCGAGCCCGTCACCACATCCATTCAGCGAAGCCTTGTGTCAGTGGGGTGGTCGAACTTGTCGTGTATTCATTTCATTATTTGATCCCTGCTTAACACCATACCCAAGAATTTTCCACTTACAGAATGGCGGTAGTAAGTTTTAGGGGCGGAGGAAGGTGAAGTTACTGGCGTAAACCACCAATCTGGCTAGTTGCTGACAACTGACGTATTCCAATAATATTTCCGTAGTATGAAAATAATATTGGAGGTATTAGCTATGATTTCAACTCTGGTCATATTGGTGGAAATCAAGAGACCTTTAGATAACGTTAGAGTGTGCAAACGGCCTCACGAAAGTCACCCACCCTTTACACTGTCACCACAAGTGGTGAGATCGAAACAGTGATGGCCGTAAGTATTTTCCAAGCGAACTCGAGTGTGGATAGAGCTAATACCAGCACCTGTATGAATTAACACAGTGCACAGCGAAAGCTATTGTAACTGATAATGAATCGAGCACTTTGTAATTGTATCTGGACAAATATCACAAGACTTGATCTGATATATTTTTATTTTCCCACGCTTGGGTCGGTCCATCTGTCTGCACGCCTTTCACAATTTCGTTTCCATGATATAACTGCTCCAAATATAATCCCACTGTGATAAAATTTTGTGTGCACTTCACTTTGTTGATCATTTAATAAATTGGGCCACACGCATTATTCACTAATTTCCGTGCCGTAACTACTCAAAATGCTCCACCATTTTGATTTGACTTCCTGTATGCCTTCATATGTGTCACCGAAGATCAGTTACGAAAACCATTGTGATCCACACACACCCATATATATATATATATATATATATATATATATATATATATATATATTAATGCGTCGTTACAGTGGACCGGTGTCAGAACATACCGTGACCTGGTGACCATATCTGGCAGCTACGACACCGGGTTTTATTTAAGCTAGAAAGAAATATCAGCGTTATGTGACGAGATAATGTTGAAAGGGAGGGACGTTGCTAGAAATTAAACAAGCATGCACGTTTACACATTTACCATAAGAGTGAATTGCGCAAAAGGAAACCACCTCTTGAAGAAATTGGCGCATCAGACTATTTTACTCTGGTGTTTACCAGATACCAGATCTATAAGACTTCATAAATACTGCTGGAGTGCATGGGGCTCGGAGACTTAACCCCGGCAGGAGGACGGCAGAGTCGAGGGCTTTATCTTTCCCATCTTTCAGAAGATTTTATGCATTGTTTATACTGACAGTTTTGTGAGGATCAGGTGAAATAAGGTGTGGATCAAAGACAGTTTTATCCTGAGTAACGTTAGATGTTGGTGTAAATCGACGAATTCAGGAATGCATGAAATAATGAATCAATCAATGAATCACTGAATCAGTGAAAGTCTTCACGTCAGTGAAGATCTTTCTAAGAGCTGTGGATCACTGGTTGCTAAGTAACTCCAAGTCACATGACATCATACCGAAGATAACATTCATGAAGTACATGTCTAGTGACATGTAAGGGTATGTAAGGATATCTCTGACATTCCTGTTACAGTGTGACTGTAAAGTTGGCTGCGCACGCCAGGCACCTATGAACTGACGGTCCACTGGTGTCTAGAGCACCGTAACTGTGCATCTTTTGTTACCAGGAGATCTCGTGATATAGCTCAAACAAGGTTGCGAGCGATGTCAAATCTTAACTGTTATTGAACAAAGAAATCCTTCTACCCCAACTCCCGCCCCTCGGCCCCACTTCCATAGAAAAATCAAACTGTAACACGAATGTCGGGGATATCAGCTATGTAATAAAGAGCTGTACAAGGCCCATGCATGACAGCTCTCAGTATTACTGGAAAAGATTTCACGCTATTCAACTATGGCATAACCACAAATACCCAATAATTATAGTTCGAAAGCGAGCGTTGTCAAAATGACACCACCAGTAGAAATACACTCAGAAGAATCTGTACTAAAATAATCGAAGGATTTAAATGTCAAGACATATTATTTGTGTCAATGGTAATATAAGGAATATTTATTAATCCCTCAAGAGCCTTTTGGCACTACGCTGTGTTACGGGAGGAAATATTATATGCAGGAAAAAATATAAGACCTGTCTAACACTGTTTTTGTCGTGTCTTGCCATGGCGAAATCTGCAACGAAATGCTGAAGTCGTTTCATTGGAGAAGTATATGCACATTCGTTTAGTGCAGTTTCTGTCTCTAAATTAGAAAAGCAAATGTGTCACCAGAAGGCGTGACAAATGTCAAATGGTGTACTCAAGAAGTGTGCTGTAAGAGCCTCCCTCCGGTCCGTACAAGGCGTTCAGCGTCACAGATGCATTCGTGCCGTAATATTTACCATGTTTACCGAGTACGACATTCCCTGTCCATTCGTCGTCGATCTTCATCAAATGAGTCCACTCCTGTTCAACAACAACAGCTACTTTGTTGGCGTCGGGGATGATCACACGAAAGCGGACGGTGGGCCCAGTAACGTCACGATGCAACACCATCGGCTCCTTTAAGATGCAGCCGTCTTTCCAGTCCTTGAACTGTTTTGGGCGTGGGTAAGAGCGCTTGGCGGCTTTCACACAGTGGATCAAATAGTTGTAGACTCCTGCCAGACTCTTGCCGGGGTCGGACTGGGGAAGAGCGAAGATCTGGAACTTCCAGTAACCTGGGGCCGGGATGGTCATGTGATAGCTGATGGTTTGATCCTCAGTGTTCGTCTGCGCAAAAACACACTCGGACCGCTCTTCATTAGTGTTCGCTTCAATAAGAGAAAACGTCGTCTTTACGGGACCGCTGTAGCAAATCTCGATCCTCAATTCATTGCCTTCCCATTCTTTCATATGAATCTTAGCGTCTGTGTGGCTAAGAACGCCCAGTCCGAACGCCCTGAATTTTGACTGCGGACCCAAAAAACCTTTAGGCAAAGACGGCTCCTTAGCTGATGCCATAGAGAGATTTTTGCACAGTTGATCCATACTGACCTAAATCTCCAAGAACTTCTCTCAGAGTTTAGAATTTTCCGTTCGTGGGTAGCCCTTTATACCCAACACTGCTGCATATATATTTAATAAGTACAAATTGGGGCAAGGGTATGCTGAATGGGCTTAAAATATACCGAATTTTAAAATCGAGTTTGGTCGTCACCCTAAGCAATGAATGGAACGTGTAGACCAGTCCCCAATAATTCTATCACCTGAAATTGACACCCCAGGTAACGGTGAATTTAGTGTGACGTACGCAGCTACGCCTTCTCCGAAGGTGGAATGCCTGGTCGTTACAGGACACCGCACGTACGCCCATGAACTTTAACACCGATAGTCTTCAAACAATTGATGGTATTATAAATTGCTTTGTTAGCGCTCAGTAAACAAACTCTCAGTTATGTGGCCCATGACCCCATTGCTCCGGATCATATTGTATGCATACAGATGATGTACAGTTATGATCTGATCTCTACAGACTTGCGATACAGTTGACACGCCCGACACGTGGTGTTCTTCAGCTGATGGGTCATTATGGATTGTAAAGTGTCCTGTACACATACACTCAAAACACAATCACTCATTCTCTAGCACCTCTGTCAGCATTTAACCTCTTCCCCTGCATTCCTTACATACATTCGCCTCTTAATAGCCCGAACTGCTGCATTTATGATCTCCACTCATCTTTTTCCACAAAACCAAAAAGCACTACTTTTCCTTGCATGTATGTAGTAGTCAATATATTGTTTGTCAAATACATTACGTTGGTCCTCGATCTATACCCACAAGAGCAGTTTTCAACTTTCTTTTTTTCTTTCTTTCTAGACTGCGTGGTAACCATAAAGCATTATTTCTCCCCACGTTAATACATGTTAATATGGATAACAATTTTTACTCAGTGAGAATGGTAAACACCTTATGAACGGTTACATTTTCATCGTAACAATGCTCACAGTTTCAAGAAATCATCTGCGTTGTGTTTCTGTGCTGGCCAAACACATCGTCAAACATTGTCGTAATATGTATTCTAAATACGACCATACGGATACTGTTAATCTTATGTAAACAATAAAAAGCCCAATTTTAAACACCAGAACTGCATGTGATCTGAACTAATGTGTTTCTTTGGAACTTCATAATATGATTGTAAGTCGTAATTTATAAATTTATATCTGAAAATGAAAGCAATCAGTTAAAGACAATAACATAAAAAGTGGCTCTCCTGTTGTTTCAATCGATATTTCTCATATCGAGTGACATTGAGATGCCGTTATGCTCTCCTACCTGCACTCGACGCTTAATTGTAAGCGGCTCTGTTCTTTTATTTTCAACACGAACTTTTGCCTTTTTTTTACAATATTTTATGCACAACGGTTACAGACGGCAGGAATTCGTAAACAAATGTGTTGTTTGTTAACGCAACAGCTTGGGTGCAGCAGATACATGTATAGATGTATACATGAGAAAAATGTAGATTTGAATGGCAGGAATCCTATAGATGTGTCTCAAAACAGTACATTATATGATTAGTGTACACCTACGAGCCTAGAATAGTATTATACTAAAACGTTTTTACGATTAAACGTTTTTTGGATTAAATGTGCATTATTTAAGTAACTTGACCTGGGTAAATTGCTCTTAAGTGAAGTTTGAAAGGTTGTAACTTGAGTGGTAATATATTGCCCGTCAGAAAACAAACATGGCAAGTAGAAGAATTAAAACGTGCGATCTCAGTACACTTTTATGCTCAGGCGTTCAGTGCTTTGCGGACGTTTGGCTTTTTATGTTACTTTGAAAGACTGAAATCTAGCCATTAAATACTATTAACAGCCATTCACATTCATATTGTTTTACACATTGTTTTTGTTGGATATTTTCTCCCCACAATACTTCATTAGAAACACAACATGATAATTTAGCTTCTCTTTTGACCAGTATAAAGGGGTTCAGTATGAAGAGTAAACCCGGAAATGATAGTTGACAAACGGCCGTATGTAGATGTAAGTGGCGGTTCTGAGGTCTAATCCAGCTCTATGGGATTATGCCAGAAAGTTTATTCTTTGGTATTAAATTTGCACTTGGGTTAATTTGATATCCTACCACGGGTGTGATCTTGACGCTTTGTAATATATGTCTGCACGTTTTGCTTCAGTCATTTGTTTGACTGGTGTTTAGCACTGTACTCGAGCTTTATGTCACTTATACGACACGTGGTCATCTATATGCGAGGAGTAAGCCGGAGTTCATGGGAGTATACTGAAGATGTTATAGATATTTATTTATTTGATTGTCGTTTTTACGCCGTACTCAAAATATTTCACCTATATGACGGCGGTCAGGATTATGGTTGGAGGAAGTCGGACAGAGCCCGGGGGAAACTCACAAACATCCTGCAGGTTGCTGGTAGACCTATACAGGTACGACCGGAGAGGAAACCAGACAGAACTGGACTTGACCTCACAGTGACCGCGATGGTGAGAGGCTTCTGGGTCATTGCGTTGTTATAAGTAAGACAATGGCTGCTTATATAAGTTCCCGAGCTTTGTTTTTGAGTTTTTGAAAACAATTATATAATAATAGTATATAATACCGATATCGTTCGGACTTACTTCAGATTCGTAAATTTGTGTACATTGTCTACATTATAATGTGTACACAGTATTCATGGTCGATCGGGTAACAGTTGCCAGACGGGCATGCAGTGTCTATCCCGCTACCTGTAGCGTAAAGGAAATCGGTGGGCTGCAGATGCTCTCTATTATATGTACCTGTGAAGTGTATTGTGATGTAATGAAATTCACCCTCATATTTCCATAATGAACAATATGTTATATACGCTTTTGAGTTCACCACATACATGTAGCAGTGTCACACTACCCTCACACATGCGCCCAGAGCGAACAATTAGCCTATGAATATGCATGTAGTGTTATCGGATAGATCTTCCTATTATTTGTCATTATAGATGGAGACAAAAACTGAAATGGAATGAGACGACACACTGATATGAGTTAATTACTTCGTTATAAGCCTGTTAACATTTAGCTTGTGTTCCGTTAAGTTCTTATTTATTTGTGTATTTGATTGGTGTTTTACGCCGTACTCAAGAATATTTCTCTTATACGACGGCGGCCAGCATTATGGAAGGATTATGGAAGGAGGAAACAGGGCAGAGCCCGGGGGAAACCCATAATCATCTGCGGGTTGCTGGCAGGCCTTCTCACGTACGACCGGAGAGGAAGCCAGCATGAACTGAACTTGAACTCACAGCGACCGCATTGGTGAAAGGCTTCTGCGCCACTGGGCTGCACTGGCGCGCTAAATGACTCAGCGTTATGTTTTTACTTAAAGCAAGTAAAATCCATATTCAAAATTTTGGAACTTTAGTCTCCTTTAAAAATATCGGTTTAGCTGATAATACACCCTTCAACAACTGGGCAGTGCATTCAACCATCAGACGTTAAGAGTTCATGCAAACAATGACGTAAAAGCGATTTGCCTTTGCACCACTGGCGTGCAAGGGAAGGGTGACGCTAAAGTACTGCGATCATAGAGGCAAAAAGCAATCAATAATCAGTATGTCGGGCCCATTTTTAAGAATTAGCAAGACTGAATGAACAGACAACATTTTATAGCTGTAATAAGAATGAATATTTTTCACTTAATCAGCTGTAACACTGGCTAGATGCCTGATAATAAAACATTGTTGAATTCTACAAAGGTGATGAAATTAAAACTAATTATACCATATATTTACATAGTAGACAGTGTTATCAAAACATATCTACCGAGGTGTCCAACATGTGAAGCGTTTGGTGATGTAAGAAAGTCAAATATTGCCAGAGAATATAGCGCATAGCATTCCCACTGAATGTGGCCAGTCCTGAATAGCGCCCGTCAGGCCGCCTGCTGTCTGGGAGCGAAGTTCCTACTTCATTAGATGGTGTACTGCAGCAAGGTTGTGTAGGACGACCCCTTGTCATCACCGAACCTGGCGTTGACCGTAACCGGAACATTACGTCCGTAATAATCCGCCAGTTTCACGTTGCCCTCAAAGATGCCCTTTTTTAACTCGTCCTTAAGATGATTCCAAGGCTGTTCGTTGTTGACGCATACTGCGACGTCATTTGCGTTGGGTACCTTGACCTTGAAGTGAACGCTGCCGCCACGTACGTCCTTGTGTAGGATGAGTGGATCGTACAAGTGACAGCCGTCGCTCCATTGCTTGTAGCGTTTCGGGTAACGGTAAGGCTTGGCGATGACTTTGGGGCAATGGAGCAGGTAAGTGAACACTCCAAGGAGTTTCTCACCTTCCTCGGACTTTGGCAGAGCGTATAGTTCTAACTTCCAGAAGCCTTTGTCAGGTATGGTCACGATGAACTGTATAACCTTTTTATCTTCGTCGTGCTGTATAAAAACACTGTCTTCGGCTTCCTTGTCGTCATCTACGGACTTGAGCGTGGCCAAGGTTCTCACTGGATTCCGGTACCCGATCTCGATCTCTGCCTGATTCCCGATCAGTCTAACCTGGGAGTTCTTGTGGCTCTTGAGACTCAAGCCGAACTCTTTAAACTTGGGGTGCTCGCCGAGATTGGTAATGCTTGGGAAATCGTCGAAAGACATGGTGGCAGTCTACAAACCGAACTATTCACTGATATGTGTGCGCCAGAGGTAGGCTTGGTATAAGGGTGGTTGGAGAGTATGGTCGCACCTTGTTTACTGTACAACGACAGACCCTGCACTGGCAGCCCTGGATATGAGTCAGCCGAAGAATGTCACCTAGAGTGTGTTCAGGTATCCGCCCCGCGACAACTGTTTCCTGACTGGCAAGGACGCCGACCTATATAGTCCCGCGCTGACACAAACCCACTGACGTTCTTATCAGTTCAAATAAAACACCATCGATTTTCTATACCAGTACACTCATACCCCCCCCCCCCCTACACACACACACCTATCAGACACACTCATACACAACTCACAGCTAATTTAAGGTGTATTCGTCCAGTGAACTCTAGTGCATTTAAGCCGGGGAATTCGTAGAAGAAATATTCCCGAGATGACGCTTGCCTCAGATCACGATGACCCGAACATTTATTAGCTCCATATACTAGGGTATTTCTTCAGCCCACGTCAACCGTAGTTGATGTATAACAGGTTATGACCCCGTTTAGCACACTCGTGTAAGAAAGGAATAGATCGTCAACAATATGCGTGAAAGCCAAGCTCATTCAAGAGTGAACGATGTAGATGTATGCAGAAAGAGGGCAACTCTGCCGATTCAGAAATGAGAGGTCGCCTTGTACATGACTGATCTGGCAGGCAAGGTGAATAAATGCATGTTAAATGGACAGTTTGCAAGTCCCTGATGACAGCTCAAGTGGTAAATCCCGTACAGCTTCAGTAATTGATGGGACAGCATATATAGATACGTTCTCTGTCACGCAAACAGCGTAAAACCCAATAATGCGTGTAAGAAAATCAGGAAAATTACAGTGTTTATAGGTGTAAATAATAACCTCTTTCTTTCAAGTGCAATGATGTATCTGAAAGATTATATCAGAAAAATATTAGCTAAAAGTAACAATAGGCTTTATACTGCCTAGTCTGGTTGAAAGTATGGTATCTTAAGTAATAGAGTGGGAGTAGTTTAAGCGATAAAAAAATAAACAGATTCTCCTCTGTTTGGAGGATTAGGCTTATTTCGTTCATGTATGACCCGGAGATCATCTCTATAAGAAATTAAATTAAAGCGCAATCGCTATGTAATGCTTAATCAAGAATGACCTAAGGATATGAGATAATTGATTATGCGCCCAAGTGCATAGTATCCTAAACTGTCAAAAAATGGGCGACACCCGCAACGGATACACCATTGTCCTGTGATTATAACGATACTTCAGATGCAATTAAGACGAGAATTACATCTGTCTGCCCCTGAGTGTAAATATATGCGCTGAATATGACCTGCGCTCGTTCCAAGGGAGACAATCGCAGGTGCAAGATTGTGTGCCCGTGAAGACCACACAGGCGCGTCGTCCACCTCAAGGTACTAAACAATGCCTACAAGTATTTAACGCTGTATTTCACTGGTCCAATAGATTTCTTGATTGAAAGAACGTAATAGATGAATTTATTCGTGCTGATTTGAATGAATAAATAGATCATCGAAATTTCAATGAACTCCATTCTGACACCCAGAAAAACTTAGGCCCTTATCTCAGCCGCAGCTCTAACATAAGGAGTCAGCTTAAGGCAAGCAGCTTATACTTCTCCTTATTCAGGACCTATGCCTTTCTGAGCTATAGAATGAGGGAACGGCGTGCCTTTCGCTGTGGCCACACTAGCCGAAGATATAACTCACTAAACATAAGGTCGGTAGTGGGGTTTGCACCCCTAAGAGCGTTCCAGTATTCAGTCATCCTAATTAATTCTCTTCGGTGTCTTAATTTAGTGTCATTTTTAGTTCCATACTTATACACATGTATGAGTATGATGGACATAAATGTATCTGTTTACTTAATTGGTGTTTCACGCCGCACCCAAGAATATTTCACGTATATCATAGATAGCACGCATATCAAAGGGGAAACACAGGATCATCCAGAGGTTACATGTCGACCTTCCCGCGCTTCATCGGAGAGAAAACCAGCATGAGGGGGGCTTGAACTCACAGCACCGCATTACATGAAAACAATGCACTGCGACCAGGCCTCGGGAATGCGTAGTCCAGTAGCAGAAAAACCAGAGCAGCGACGGTAGTGTGATAGTTGGGAAATCGTCACAAGTAATCGGTCTCTCATCAATTTATCTCAGTTAGGGTTTCATTCCAACTGGTTAAGAAAGAACTTACCTCCCCCCCCACACACACACACACTTACACACATAACACCATGGCGAAGGGTAAACATAATGTAAGGATACAAAATAGGGAATAATGTAAAAAAAAACAAACAATGCAGTCTCCTTAATTGTTGGACGTCTCTAGTATAGAATTATTCAAAATACTGCCACTTACAGATAATGCACGTGCATTTGCAGAGGACATACCTCACACGTTGCATATTTAGGACGTGTTTCACAAAAAAAACCACCAAAACTCAGCATTCACTTTATGAAACGGACCAGTAATACACACAATATGTAAATACATATCACACTGCATTGAAGCATTCACAATAATGACATTAACAACGTTATAACATTTACCAGATGACAAATTCACAACATCCACCCATGAAATGGGTGCGCACGATATATATGTAGGAATCACCCACATGTCATGTACGTCTTGTTATTGGACGTTATGGTGACCGAAGTATAGCTTACAAAGTTTAATAGGAGAATGTTGTGTTGACAATAATCAAATATGACCGAGGCGAAATTCGTGGCTGTACGGTGCGTACATGCTAAGATTGTTTTCAAATATGAATTAATAGTTCCAGAAGCTCGACTGGTTAATGTGTGTATAGAGCGACTTGTGTATGGAGCAAATGTTTAGACAGGTGGCTCTTAATGAAGCTTTCAGTAATGTATATAACCTTGTGTTCAAGTGCCCTGGATATTTCAAACTGCTTCAATTACATTAACCTATACCTTATTCGGGTGCTTGAGGGGTGTAAGCTGTTACTTCTTATTACACTTACATGAACAGTTAGATAAATTGACAAGAGGCCTGCTTTACCGATAATGTGTAAACATGTATTTGCCAACTATCACATTGTTGTCGTTGCTCTGGTTTTACTCGCTATGCTGTTAGTAATTTTTTATAACGTGTACATATCTGCACACTCACCTACGTGATATACCGAGCCTAATCTGTCAATATTTGGCTTGTGAACTCTTTTTGCACGCTGTGACAAAAACTGTGCCATTCACAAATATATGGTACATTTCTACAGTGATATGTTTGTGGAAAGTGACGAGAAAGTTCACGTGAATGTGGTGTTGATATAGTTGTAAAGGATTTAGAAATCGCTCGAGTTTTAGGTTGAACTTACACTCGAAGACGCAGCAGCATACAGCCCTGCTTGTCTCTTCACACCTCAGTGAGTTTATGTCACGTAAATAATCTCTATTACAAGCACTAGACCGTCTTTCTAGGCCTCGGGTGTATAGATAAGAGCAATGATCACGGGGATAGCAGTGGATTCGCTTCACTTTAATGAAAGTCGTTTAAATGTCACACTAAACTCTTTAGAGAAAAACAGACATCCCTGGGCCTTTGTGAAATTCAGGTATTTTGTGTGGTCTTGTCGAGTAAACAGAGCTACCTGCAGCTAAAGGTCAGACTACATTAGCCAGAAGACCCTGCGATGTATACACCGCAGCTATAGGTAGTGCTCCGAGGAATAAGGTATACACTCCGGGTTACAGAAACCGGTGGCTATTATTGCAGTCTACAATGGTGTGCGCCTTCTTATAGCTTATATAAACAGGCAAAGATTTATATGCTACGGTGCACCTAGTTCATCTAGTCACAAACTCAATCTATCGTTCGTGCAAGACCAAGTAACGCGTGCATGTGCCTTTGCTATAAGTCACTGCCACCAGCGAGATAAAACCTTCCAGGTGGATACGGGATCTGTCTACCAAGCAGCTTGCAGGGCAAATGCGTTCCTTGTAATCCACCTGGATATATATAGCTGGCCTGCCTCTCTCTGCAGGAGTGTTCGGGGCATCCTGCTGGTCTGGCAGCAGTAAAGCTGAATCATAGGGATTACCTGTCGTGCTTTCTGGATCATTCTAGTCGGACAAGTATAGACATCTCAAACAGCGAATAGCAGCCTGCAGTGATCAGGACGAACTGAGATTCTGTCGACTTGATAATTGTCAAACCAGTACAGCCAAGCACACGTAGGAACTTTTGATTCTCAAACATGGCGGGATCAAATCTGATGCTGCCGAAAATGGCGGATGGGTTCTTGGGACCCCAGGCAAAGTTTGAGAGCTACGGATTGCGAACAATGAGCCATCCTGAACCGGTGATAGTGTTGCCTGGAAATGAAGTGGAGGTGAAAATGGAACGCACCCAGCCCATGAAGATGATGGCCAAATTGGTACCGTACGGGATTCCTAAAGAGTGCGTGAACCACGTGCTGATGAGGGTGGACGAGTCGGGAACGATCGTGAGCTTCAAGGCAACCATCCCAGGTACTGGCTGGTTCAAACTCAACATCTTCGCTCTACCCCCCTCCGAAGCAGGCCCTAAACTCTTGGGTGTTTACAACTACCTCATCAATGTGCAGAACATCTCCTTCGATGCCTACCCTTTCCCCAAACAGCATGGGCAGTGGAGGGACGATGGTTGTTACGTTTGGGAGCCATTGATATTACACGCCGGCTTCCGTGTTCCAGGGGTAAACTTTAAATACCGACTTCCTAACGCTGCTAAGGCGGCTATCCGGATCGGAAATACCAATGACTGGATTATGTTGGAACCTGGCAGTGAACGGGATGTTTGGGAAGGCAGCGGTGATCTCAACGGAAACTACCCCAAAGACACAAAAGTCAAATTGAACGTTAATTACGGCGGGGCGAACTGGAACACACTGCTGGAATACACCATCTAGCTTTCATGTAAATTGTTATTTGACTGCACAATTTATTATCGTAAACCGGTCGTATGTATATATACATATATCTTATGTCCAGGTAATATATTTATGACTATCTGTTATATAACACAAGGAATGTTATTTTGTATATCGATCGACTGATTTATGTCCTTTGAACTGTGTAAATTCGCCCATGCATAATTAAATGTTATTTGGGTTTGATGTTAAATTTAAATTTAATTCAGCTTACAATTTAAACTTTTGAATTTACCTCTCGACTTTTATGTGTTTTATTTTTTCGTAAACGACTACGAAAAAGTTTTAGTTTTTTGGTGTTAGAATTGAGTACTTTTTGCGATTCCTTGTGTTCTTGATAAGTTTTACATGTATTTTATGCCGTGCCTATTCATAATCACCTTTTCCTGCATGTGTATGCATTCCAATTCGTACAGTAATAATACAAGAAGTTTTGTTGATGCATCTGTTAAACATTTGTGTCTGTTACCACTTCAGAGTTGGTATTTACCTAGCCATCAGGAGAAGATAACTCTCAAGCGTATCGTCTTTCAGCACCCTCTCGGTCTATTTTAGGTAGTATAGACTCTGAAATCACTGCCATTAGACAACGCCTCACCAACAGGGAATAGCGATAGTCTACTGAGTTAGTGTGAAACCTGACCGGTTCTATGAGAGTCTCTGTTGGATACACAACTCCGCTACTCAGTGCAAACCCACGCACCTCGTACACAGCTGATACTGTTTTGTGCATGAGGAGCCGTGCCTGTGAATGTGCCGGTTAAGTTGTCCATTCAATCCATCCCTTTGTTTACTTGTAAACGTGTTTACACACATGCGCCACTACTATTGGTGTTAGGACTTCGCTGCTGATCCTGTCAGGCCATATTGTTACATCTCACGCTGCTTTCGGAGGGTGGATCCATTAGTGTTTAGCTTAACATATCATGCAAAAATCCCCATGCTGCTATTCTTTTAAAGATTATTATTAGGGATTAAATTATTAGGGATAAAAATTAAGAATTTTTAAAGGAGAAAATATCTTTAAAAAATTGAGAATTTTTATCCTTAAACTTCTTGTTCTTCATATACTACTATGGGAGAACCTTCGTCTGTATATATAACTAATTTATCGACTGACGGTTGATTTAATCGATTGACTGATTGATTTGTGATTCATTCAACTAAAATGGAATACACGTACACGGTTGACGACCACCTTTATTGCAGATAATTTGGGGGAAATCCGGAAATCACCAAAACCCGGTTTGAATTGCTGAACAATGAGGGCTTAACGTCCTACTATGATATTTCTCTATGTGATTGCTGTTCAACGACACACTCAAGAATGTTTGACAAATACACTGGTTGGGGAAAACATAGGTGCCTGTGTTAAACCACCAACATTTGTCAAGGTTACTCAAGAAGTAAAGTATATTTCTACAGCTGTTTTTTTTTTTTCTTTTTTTGTTTGTTTGTTTCGGATAAACATAGCCATTTTGATGATAGCTTTAAAATGTAATATGAACGCAGGACAGGAATAGTGTAAAAATTGATATAAACTGAGAAGGTCAAAATAAAAAAGTGCTTTTTTTTTCGTAGGTAAAATGAAGTAGAAAATGAATGCTTGAAATAAAAACCGTTGGACTAAATTAAAGGAGAAAATATCTTAAAAAAGAATGTTTATAATATGAAAAGTATTATACAGCGTACTCGGGAATATTTCACTTACAGATGAAGACCGGCATTAAATGATTATGGAAAGAAACCGGACATAGTCCAGAGGAAACCCACAGCCATCCCGAGGTTGCAGACAAACTTTATTAATTGCTTCTGACTGGAGGGGTAGTAGGCCTACGTCGGCCAGAGCTGGACATGAACTCACAGCATTCACATTGATGAGAGGCTGGGTCATTGTGAAATATGAATATCTATCATGATTTAAAATTGGATGCTTTTAAAAGTAAATGCAGGATAAAGTTTTACTATAAAATTAAGATTTGGTCATGAAAAACTCGGACTGTCATATTATTATCTAGCTAAGTCTTACTATTATTTTTTAAGTAGTGAGGGGAGGGGGTTGGTGGCGATGAAATACACAGAAGCTGCATCCATTATATTGTTCATATAGCCTAACCAACCTATGGCCCCCAAATAATCATCTTCAATCTTAACAAGCTGAATATTTCTGAGAGCTGCCAATCAACAATCTCTACCTTTTAAGCCACCCATTTTTGTAACGGTTTATTATTCCAAGGAGCGGTTTTGTGAAAATAAATTTGTGGCATAATTTTTCAAAACTTTATTCTTTAAAGTTCTCAGATATCTACATGATGCCCCCGAATTTTCGAGCTGTTTCATCCATTTCCAAAATTGTGGTCCTGTTTTGAAGTTTGGCAGTTTACCTTACTTTCCAGATACATATGCATGTTTAGTATACTGTAAATTGAAACTTAGTACAGAGTTAGTAACTCTTATTGGTGAAACCAAGTTTTTTTGTTCTGGTATAGATTTGACTCACCTATTCTGTCAGCTCAAAGAAGCGCGTTTTGCATTTACGATTTAATGCTTCTATAATGCTTGTTTCCAGATGTAATAGTTTATCAAAACTCAGTGTTGAAGTCAGATTAAACATTCCCATAGATACGATTTACTTAAACATTCGAATCACACACATCACCACATGAAAGAGAGTTTAAACAAAACCTCCGTTTTAAAACCATAGTATGCTTTATGATCCTGCAATTGCACTGCGCAATAACCAGATCCCTTTTAAAGCGATCAGGTTCTAGTTAATTCTTATCATTGTAATTGAAAATTTCCATGAATTTGCCACGGGAATTTTACATCGTGAACCGGGACACTTCATATCCGAATGTCTTGTTTTCAAGAACAGTTCTGGCACGATGCTGTATTCCTGGCGATTGTAATCATCAAGTCTACATGTCGTACCTTGAGGTCGTGAGGAACTTGTTATTTTTACGAGATAAACTTTTAGGACGTTAAAAACCATGGAAATTTATTTAACATTTTAATGATAATGGCGATGATGATCTTATTTTGATGTGGTATCTCGTTAGATATACATTTGATTGGTGGGTTTTGTTGTTTGTTTAGTTGGTTAAATGAATGAATGAATGTATGTATGTATGTATGTGTATGTGTATGTATGTCTGTCTGTCTGTCTGTCTGTCTGTATGTATGTATGTATGCATGCATGTATGTATGCATGCATGCATGCTTGCTTGGAATTAACGTTGTATTCTACAATTTTTCAGTCATATGGCGACGAGGGGTCCTTAGAATGGATATATACATGCTGTGTCTCCCTGTGGCAGGACGAGCCCATGGAATATCATGTCGAAGACACCAGGCATGACACCCCACCTTGTCAGATAATACTCACTCCGGACCGACCAGTCCTGCATTCTTGCCCCAACATCTCAGTGCCGAGAGCCAAGTGCCATTTATAAAGTCATTGGTATGACCCAACCCGGGACTGATCCCTGATCTGTCGAGTGGAACTCTCTAACCACGAGGCCACCGAGGCAGTCCTGAATAAAAATAATACATGAATGATAAATCCTCATTGTTGGCGTAGCAACTGGACGAGTGGGCAAAGTCCGCGTTAGTGGATGCATGTCATGACTGCGGATGAGGTAAGGGTGGGCGAACTTAAAAGCCACTTATAATCTAATTCTGCCACTTTATCTGCCATAAGTCGCTCTGAAAGTCGCTTTGTCGGTAATAATGTTGACATCTTGTTTTCGTGCGGGATATTCACTTAACTGGGACGTTAGTGCAAGACAACATCAAGGTCTTACGGGATGTCTCCAATGTTACGACTTTGCAATTGTTCAGTTTATCTTCATACTAAAGATTCACACGAGATTCAGAATTCAATGAATTGCATTCAGTCAAGAGCTTATGCAAGGGGTTTAGTCTCTCACCAATGCGGTCGCTGTGTGTTAATGTTCAGCTCATGCTGGACTCCTGTCCGGTCGTACGTGAGAAGGTCTGCCAGCAACCTGAAGACAGTCATGCGTTTTTAGGGTTTTTTCTCTCATCATAACGCTGTCCACCGTCGCATACTGAAATATTCATGAGTTCCGCGTAAAACAACAATCAAATAAATACATAAATGAATAAGTATATAGCAAGTGCAATATTATGATATTAGTAGGAACTCGTAGATAAGATGAAGGCTTGCGTGTAGGATTTGATTATTTCCGGGACAAACGTCCATTAAACGAGAACATAGTCATGTCCAACTTCAGTGTTTACAGACCATCTTTTGAAAAAATTTTACATTACTTCATCCTGTTCAACTGGCCTGTATAGTGTTAAATCCAATTCGTGATTGCGCATGGAGGCATTAACGTCCTTTGTGAACACACGCTGTTAAAGAATGTAAACCTGTCGTTTGCCAATGAACAAGGTGTAAAACATCAGCCTGCATTCGTTGGTGAGTCACGCTGAAATGTTTATTTATTTGTTTGATTGGTGTTTTATGTCGCACTCAAGAAGGATTTCACTTACACGACGGCGGTGAGCATATTATGACAGGAAGGAATCAATCAGTGCCCGTGGAAATCCACGACGTTATGAAGGTTGCAGGCAAACCTTCCGACGTACGACCAGAGAGATTTACCTGTATATAGAATTGCCTTCCAGGTACTAGTATATGGCTCACCTATAGTTGTGATTTGTGAATACAAATGTGTGCCAACCTAGAGGGTATTCATTTAACACAAACAGGCTAGTAGAACAGGTCCTGCAGTTTCTGATAGCAGGGTAAATTCCACTAAATTACTCATATTCAAAAAGGTTTTGACAATTTGGATTGTTGTTCAGGCTCAAATACATAGACCTCCGTCGTTAATTATAACTATCATGACAAGATATATAACAATGCTAGTTACACCAGTTTACAGTCTAAAAGGGAAAGAAATCATACACTGACAATTCCAGCGCCTCTTCTCTGACACGATTTTAAACAAACACCAGATATTTGTTTAGTTTGTATGAACGTATAATAAATTAAAACTTTCAGCCCATCTGTTTAACTTCTTCTTTGTGGTTTACGTGCCCGTTTGTCTGACAGAGTTATTTCCCTTGAACTGCCTATATCCACGGCACGGAATTAATGGTGTTGGTCTCCATTTGTATGGAAATGAGGAGAGTTGACAACAACAGCAACAACAACAAAACCACAAGAAACAACAACAACAACAAACAAACCAGGATTTAGCTGAAAAGAACGAGAAATGAATATTGTATTTTTCAACACCCATATGTATTCAAGGTTGTACAATATTTACTTGTCTAGCTGTTTACCTATGAAGCAGCCATCGTACTCGTTTTCTCAATAAAAAGTCAATTCATGCTGCTGAGATATCAATACCTTGTGCTTTTCCATGGTTACAACACGCGACCTTGGCACGTATCCCCTCGTTCGTGCCCACAGAGGGAAACTCCCTAACGGAAACCGGCCCCAACACAGGATATTGAAACACTCCATATTTGCATAGAGTTGTTCGTTACATTGTTGGGTTACTACAATCGCTTTGGTTCCTGGCATCGATGTTAAGAATTTATGGACACATTGTGTGAAACAGAAACAAAAGATTAATCATGCGTTGTTCTGTTTGTTCGAATATCTGCCTAAAGAAGGCAGTGCGACACTGTTTCGATGGCTAACTCCAGAGCCCGTTATACCTGCTGCTGAAGCCATGGAGATAAGGTGATACTGTGTCAGCAGTTACATGCACAGTTGGAATTAATCTCTTAGTGAGGTAGAATGACAACAGGCCCAGTTTTACCGGTTACTTATGAGCATTTGTTCATCACCTACTTTCGTTGATCTGCTTTTA
Source organism: Acanthopleura granulata (assembly GCA_016165875.1). Taxonomy (NCBI): domain Eukaryota; kingdom Metazoa; phylum Mollusca; class Polyplacophora; order Chitonida; family Chitonidae; genus Acanthopleura; species Acanthopleura granulata. The sequence continues at coordinate 44,253,127 of JABBOT010000001.1, read as the reverse complement.
CTCGCTATGCTGCAATATTTTATATTACACCGTATACCGGTAATGCGTCCTGAGGCATGCAGGGGAGGCAGTGAAAGGGTCTTTTGGAGTGGGAATTCTAACTCACGAATGTCACAAGTATGTCATCTATAAAAAAAATAACGAACACATGACAGTTGGCTAAGATGCTTGATATTAATGTGACTATAAACAAAGTCAAAATTTGGTCACACCCTTTGTCAAAGGCACAGCACACTTTCTGTTTTTATATTTGAGATAATCAGGACTGAGTACATGACCGGTCCATTCTTGATGTTGATGAGCTCAGTAAAGTTGGCACAAGATTCGATGAAATGGTTCTGAATTTATATTTCAGTAGATATCATGTAATCTTCAGTAATTTGAAATCATATCAAGATTATTTCACAAGATGATGGCAACACAAATGTCAATATCTGACAATGTGGAATTTGTCGACAAATCCGAATAACAGCCGAGAATCTTATTTGCCACGATTGGGACGATTAAACGGAGGGTAATTCGATAAAACCCTGTGAAATATGAGCACGTGATTTGAGAGTGACCAACAAGCGCTAGACCTAGAATCAAACGTCAGTTGTAGCCTTAGAACAAAACGGGAGTTGTAAACCTGGGACAAAACGTGTGTTGCAGGCCTGGGACTAAACGTGTTCTGTAGACCTATCCGTAGAAATAGGGCATAGGTCTGCTGTAAACCTAGGACAATCTATTAAAATGTCTGCTGGAACGTGTACTATAGACTAGGACAAAATGTGTGCTGTAGATCTAAAACCAAATGTCAGCTGTACACTTAGGGCAACACGTGAGCTCTAAACCTAGGGCGGAACCTGTGCTGCCAACCTAGAACAAAATGTGAGCTGTATACTTGCGGCAAAGTGTTTGCTTGTGTTTTAGTGGTCACACGCAGCAGTTAAGTGTGCATAGTTGTATTTATCATTTTAGCCACATGAAGTAGAAAGAACTACAGATGCTTCAGAATACATTTTCTGTAGACAGACCATTATATTGATTCGTTTCTTTTCAAATTAACGACGAGGAATTAAATATTTTTACAAATTGTAGAAAACTATAATGCAAATCGTTGCAAACAAAGACTTACATGGAACAATTACAAAGCAATCTATTCTTCTGACAGACCCTTAGTTATTCCAAACGGATAATAGTGAACGAAAAGTAGTGACATGTGCCTTGCTAACTGTATTTAGTAGGACGCATGCAGCCATGCCTCTGAAAAAAGCCCCGGTATCATAATTCTTGACAATACTGTGAGTAGGCTGGACGATGGTGTCATACCGGTGAACAGTCAGGTGGGGCATTGACAGATGGCTGTCATTTAGTGTTTATACTGTTAGAATGATTAGGGTTTATGCACACAACAGACTGTTAAATAGTCTTGCTATTTTGAAAACGTCTGGAGTAGGCCCAGGTTATGCTAAACATTGTTTGTTCAAGTTCATATTACTGTACGGACTTTGGCAGGGACGCTGATACCAATCAATACATTCACTTTTTTAACTTTGTCTTTGTACTGCATCGGCAATTCAAGCTAACTTTATGGTAAGGTAAATCACAAAGTCATCAGCAAGCAACCGATCACCTGAAAATAAACAAAAAAGAAACACATCCGTTAGTGGAAATGTCTGAATCGTGCTGTATGGCTGAATCAGTCTTCAGGTCCCAGACGCGCACCGAGGTAGTGTTCGTGTAGTCCACTAAAGTTAACTGGACGATGTGGGCAAGACATAATTAATGAAATTAAGATTGGACATTTACCGACAAGTTATCTGAGACATGAATCTCTCTACGGCCGTAATCATTCCTATCTTAACAATTCTGTGTATTTAACGAAATACGACTTTGCACCTAATTACATTCCGCTAGCCTTGTTGTAATTGAAATCTTTAGGTTAAATTAGGGGATTGTTAAAAGGAAATGATGCTAAGCAATTCTGTCACATTTGTTTGTATTTCTACCGCGTATACCAGTGTTATCAGAAGTACGCATGGACTTTATATCTGGCCGACAAGGGGGAACTTTGCATAACATGTAATCTAGGTATTATATGTATTATTGCAATAGAACAGTGTTATGGTGAACCGGAGAGTCTGGTTTATGTTTCATAAGCTGCTTGGTGGTCAAGCAAATTTAGCCAACCACAAGTAAAGTGCCCAGTGACTTGTTTTCAAATCCAGTTCGGGTATGCGCGACAACACGAGGCTCTATTAGAAACCAAAAGCTAAAGAGGACGATTAAATTTTGTTTAAACTCAAAGTTCGCTTAGTGGATTCATAAGATGATGGAATAAATGACTGTATTTAACTCTGTAGCTGTATTTCGAGAACTTACTGTCCCTCACCTGATACAGCAAAGGCCACGTGTGTGGTGGTGGGACTGTAGATGAATTGTGGGAAGGAAGTTGGGTCTGTTGTCCATGTGCATGCATCACCTTCCTCCAGAACCAGCATCCAGCCAGACATCATGCAGCCTCTTGCGAACTGCTTGATAGCAAAGCTTTTGTCTGGCCTGCAGTGAGATATGATCATGGTTTGTTTGCTGACTTTAATTTAACAAAATCCTAACTTGAGAACTGAAAAGAGCTTATCCTTTTTATTTAGAAGCAGCCGTGCAGCCCTTTCTCTTTTGTTGCTTCGTTTTCCTTTGTTGATCAGGGCTACGGGGTTTAGATTTTAACACTATTTCCGTGGATTTATTCAACATTTCTTGTAACCATGAACATGGAGATTTAACAAGAGTTCTCGATTTCCTGAGAGCAGGTTACGAGCTCGTGGAGTCTCGTGTTCGATTCCAGGACTTGCTAAATGTACGTTTAGTGAAATGATGAGCATTGCTTAGAACACCAGTCTAAATACACATTATAAATAATGGTGTAATGGTCAAACAGTTGAAACATTAACCTGTGATTTCCTTTTTTTTTCCTTCTTTTTCTGTTGTATATTTTGTCTTCTTAGGCGTCATATAAGGCCGTGTCAGTATTAACTTCTTATTTACCTGAAACCGCCTATAGCTGTTCACAACACTGTAAAGGGAAGATAACTTTTCAGATTGATGATTTCAGATCCCACAGAAAGCAGCAAATACTTATCAGTGGTCTATAAAAACGGTATGTGCAGGTTGCACCTTATATCTGATAAGAATGTAAACAATTGTAATTTCTACGTATTCTTTAGTCGTTAGTTTTATATGTTTATTTATTTATTGGATGTTTTACACCGTACTCAATTATATTTCACTTATACGACAGCGATCTGCGTTATGGTGGGCTTCTGGATCATTGCTCTGCGCTAGCGCGCTAACCGACTGAGCCATGGAGGGCCCCCGTTAGTTTTAAGACAGGCGCTGTGTTATGTAAACATGAATAGATGGCTGTTGGGCAAAATGTAGAAAACTGTGTTAGGTGTACGACAACTACATGTAATGCCATGTTGTACCAAATAAGTAATACTGTATTCAGTCTCATGATGTGTATTTGTATATGTAACCGAGTATATGTCAACTTTATACTGAAATGTAGTAAGAGATTAATGTACTGACTGACTGTTTACCTTTCAGGCAATCGCCAAACTTCTAGAGCCAACAGATTGTGTGTTACGTTAAAGACCAAAATAAAAGACTGTGTTCTCTACAAAAGGGCAGACAAATGTTCAAGCAATCCTCAAATAAGAAAAAGCTAAATAGATACTAACTATAGAGATATGCAGAATTTCAAAGTTGTCGAGTAAAACTGTAAATATCCAAAAGTGAAGATGTTTATACGGTATCCCTATACGTATACATACGTATTCGATATACATTTACCTACATGTAGTTTATGCTGTAGGGGTTGCCAGTATGGGCATTAAGATCCGGCCAGGGCGTTGATAATCGATTCCTGACGGAAAACCAGGAGAGTTTGTCTGTGTGTTTGCCATCAAACAAAAGCCGGAGTTTCTCTGTCCCACTGGACAACAAGGTGATCCTCACCTGTAACAATGGGCATTTATGTACGTCTTGCTGGTTTTCTTTTAAATACGACTTCCTGTCAAGCTTTCTTATTCGTAATGAATGTGAAATGTCATATACTTCATCTAGATGTAAATATACTTACCTGTCACATTCTACAGTAAACCACGTTGGTAAGTAACACGGTCAAAACTGTAATGTAGACGAAAACTTAGAAATGAATTAAACAGATTCCGAAGTTGTGTTTATTTACCCGTTTAAGGGCTAGCCTCTATGTCGCCTCGCCATTGGTTTAACTCACTGTGGTACATGATTTCCTTAAACGCATTTAATTGTCTTTAGTACTTTTTGAAACATTAGTATACCTCCAGAAACTTTGTTTTCTCGGATGTTGTGGTTAACCAAATGCGATAAAGAAGAAATCTCATGTGCAATGAAGCAGCCATAAGAAATGTACCGTAGGAAAACACACTTCTTGCCTTGCATTAGAACGTGACGGTGTGTCATCGCTGACACATATCAAACCCAACCACTGACACACCCTGATTGTAACCATTCCTTCGGTTATTCCTGCAATAACCACACAAGTTCTTGTTTAAGAAAAACTTGAAATATTCTAAACACAGTAAATATACTGGGGAAAACCATGATATTAAACTACTTCGTCATTAGCAAATTCAACCAGCCTTTGAGAATTCCGTATATAGTTGGCATAAGCTTGTCTGTGCTGTCTACTATGTCACATTTAAAGGGGTGTAACTAATATTGAGTTTTGAGGATGACAGTCTACGTAACAATGTATCTGGAAATCCACATAGTTTTTGTGTTGAATTTTTGTGACATTTCTAGTATATCAACGAGAAGTCGACAGAATTTATTCACTTCCTCAGCCATCTTATGTTATTCGATGTAGCAAAGTATATATATAGACAGATAAAGAGTTTTTAGGGCTAACTTATTCACATTTTTTATTAATTTATTTCAAAAGAGACACTGCCGGAAACAAGTCCTATGTACAAGATCCATTGAGTTGTGCATATGACAAGCAGAGAGTGTATATGGCAGTTTTCTTTCAGTATCCAATTTACTTACGGTCTGAATGTCCCATTTTCCCCAGTTGTCCAGCAAGCCGTTTTTATACGTCTGAGCGAGACTTTGGTTCACGTCGAGGGCCTCGCACAGTTCCGCCTTATTAAGGGTGTTGTTTTCAATCCATTTCGCAAACACAGCATCACCTGACCGCTTGGTTGCTCTGAGGACCAAAACCTGGACATTTGCTGAAGACAACAAAATAACACACTGAGATGAAAGAGGTACCTTTCCCACAAGCTAGGGCTACTCGGCCCCGACCATTGCTTACTTACACCACGTGAGTACAAGTTTCCAGTTTCCCTACAACTCGCCATCGGAAAGTAAGGAATGAACGACAAGCTACACAGCTTAGACGAAAATTATTTTAGGTGGGAAACGCTCACAAGTATTCAAAACAATGCTCTTTTGAATATCCCCTCTCAGAGAAATCTAGGAATAAGCAAATCTGGCGCTCAGTCATTAAACATAATTTCTCCATTGTATTACCATTCACGTTCTTTATGTGCAATTAACTACCTGGAGCTGTTTCCACGCATGCATTTTAATTTGTGTGAGTATAGAATTTAAGTAAGACACGATTTTTGAACTTGTTTTGTATTATAGAAATAAAAATCTGACCACTTCATAAATATTATCTGAGGACAAATGTACTAATATTTCATCTTTCAGTATCAAAAACTATGCGTGTTAAAGAGGTTATACATTTTGTTTATGTCAGAAATGGATTTGTCGAATCGGCAAAGGTACCATAGAAAAGTTAATGTTAAAACTCGTCAAAACACATATTTTTACCACGTAGAATCATGGTGATAAAATCACCTAAGCTAAGTGGAACCGGGCCTTTGGCTGATTTCCACACAAATCTGATTCCTACAACATACATCCAGCAGCGAATTCTAATATCATAATATGTGCTGTTTAAGAATATCTTCGTAGGCCATGCGAAAAAAACGTTATAATTTAACTGGCCTTTCTTTGAGTGTGGATTATTAATGTCGAATCAAGCAACTTTATTGTGCTTTCGTGGCCTTTTAGTTGAGCTACTACACAGGAAGTACTCCCACAGAACTGCCCACAAGGTTAGAGATAATGGCCTACAAGCGGCGAAAGATAACAAAGTGCTATTCTCTGATAATGACCTGGAGGGAAAATGAGTCTCCAGTGAATCATCTCTGACATGCCTGAAGCTTGAAATACATGGCAAGGCTGAGATGTACGGATAAGAAAAATATTAACAGAGAAAGAGTCCACGAGACCACGGGAGAAAAAAAAAGCAAAGCAAAGCTCTGCAGGGCTTCCACTTGGTTTGGTCTTCGACAGGTGAAGATAATCTGGCACTTTTAGAATTTATTAGACGAATCAGAACAAATAACTCTTTTGATGCCGGATGTGACGTATTGATTGTTTGATTGATTGATCTTGTTCGGCGTCATCCTAGAAAAAAAAACACCTAAAAAAAATGCAATCATTCATGGAATCAGTTGTCACTCATAGTTTCTTCTGGATAACGCCAAAAACCTTCTCCTGGTTCTGTTATAAAATGATTCTCCTTTTCATAGCAATATTTTCCAGGAGATATGACTTACCACCTTCTTTGGCGTAGATGTTCCAATTGTCGCTGTAGAACCACATTCTTTCGATACTCATAGGGCGCGACTTTAAACTCACAAGACAAATGCATTAATCTTGGTTGCGAAGGTTTGGCACTGCAACCACCTCACATTCGTTAAGCAACGCGCATTGCTTTATACATCCAATAGTCGAACGCCTGTTCGTGGTAGCCAAAAGGCCAAACGCTAGTTCCGTCTTGTTATCCGTAGGCACGAGTTTAAAATACTGGTTCTGCCATGAAACCGTATTGATGAGACCGATTCCAATTGTAAAGAAATGCGCAAATACAAAATACTTGGTAGTTTTCGCCATGGCATCTCCAAAAAGGAACATTTACTGATGTAGCAAAAAAAAAATATGAGCGCGCTTACCCTGTCAAGCACAAAACCAGCTCCACTCGAATTGGAGGCAATTAGTCAATAGTTATCAATATGTATGGTCACGAGAAAACTTGTCGAAAGCCTCCACTTGGCTTTGGCTTATTAACCACCCAGTAGCCTTGATTGCCTAAGATGTAGATCGTTAGTTTCTGTTTCACCTATGACCTAGCCGATCAGCCGATGGTCTCTGTATTGTAGCAAGCATGAGAGACTATTCGTGTAGCTTAGACTACATGCCTCACTCAATAGCTTCAGTTCGAAGAGACTTTCAGCGCACTGGTACGTTCGTTATTGGGCCAACATCTTACAGTACACGTCTTTAATGCAAGCATCGATTTTTCTTTGTACGTGGCATTAATTAAAAGGATTAAAAGAAAAATTCCCTCTTGGCATTCTCTGAAAAGACGACACCGTTCCTTTCCTTTGTGTTTTACATGTCCGTCAATTCTGTTCCCTTAAAATGCGTTTTGTGTATAAACATCCTAACTGCAGCTTATAGCCAAGTATTTCCCTGGCTTTCATCAATCAAACTATCAAATATAAACATTTGAGATGTTTTAAAGATTGTGCGTCTAGCAAAGGAAATGGTTGACCATGAATGCTTGATATTCATTATTAATCTGGGTATCTTAATCAAGGTATAATGGATGAGAGAGTGCTCCGGCTTGTGCTTGCCTATCACACACGCCTGGGGTTGTCTAGCAGGAAATCTATTCACCTGGTGGGAGAGCTGTAAATATTTACATGGTCTTCATATATACAACCTTTCTACCCACTTTGTCACATCCATCGTTAATTATTTGAAATAATGTCAAAAGGTTCCTGTTAAAGCGTATCAAGATAAAATCACTGATTGACATTTAGTCAGTGTTTTTCCTGATCGATGGATATTGTACTGATCAAAAACTAGTTCCTTGTGATATCCTCTCAGTGTAAACAACATACCTCAAAGATAAACAGATAGTGCAAACTTACACACAAAACAGGATTTGTTTCCGATTCTTTGTTATATTTTTTACATATAGGGATTCATTATAAAGTTACGTTTGGTAAATTAAAACCAGGTTATTTCCCATTCCCCCGACCTCCAACCCACCCCCCTGACAGAAAGGATTAGTATACTAGTGCAGCACAATGACTCAGGAACCTTGCGAGTGGTCGTGGGTTTCCCTCAGGTTCTGCCCAGTATCTCCCACCATACTGTAGGTCGCCGTCGTATAAGTGAAATATTTTTGAGTTCGGCGTATAATACCAATCAAATAAATATATTAAATATTTAATTCAAAACTTTTTAAAACATTAAATATAAATCAAACTAAGGGTATTCATAGTGTTGTTTCGATTTTACCTTTGTGAGTAAATGAGTAACATACTGACCACCTAGCTGCAGGTAGCTCCGAAGCACTTGCACTCAATACCTTTAGAGCACACAGCTACAGCGGTAGCCTGATGAATTAGACTATGCATGCCACCCATATTTATCGGTAGCGTACAACGTCAGATTCATTAGGCTACAATCGTGACTGACAATGCAAAATCGCATATAACGACAGTCCAGACATACAGCAACTAGAAAACCAGAAACGCGGTGGTCTTACCTTCGTCCTTTACCCTCCAGCCAGCACGAAAGTACGAAGCCTCATGTTAAAACTTCCAAATACGGATCGCTGTCACACCACATCACACAATAACCCAGTGATGCTGTTGTGGCGAGGGTAATGGCTTTGGCGACGGATTTGGAAGTTTTAACATGGGGCTTCGTACTTTGGGGCTGGCTGAAGGGTAAAGAACGAAGATATGACCACCGCGTTTGTGGTTTTCCAGTTGCCTTGCGCCTGAACTGTCGTTACATGCCTACTATGTGTATCGAGAAGGCAGCGCGCAAGAACACTGGACTCAGGACACGATTTCACAGTCAGCCGCTGTCGGAGCTACCTGGAGCTACTGACCACTCAATTCTCTGACCACCCAAGCTTAGGAGAGCAGTCACCTGTATTAAGCCTAAGCCTCAAGCCGGACACTCGCATACCACTCGTATAAAATTATGGGTCCTTCCAAGTCGATAAGGGCCAATGCTCATTTTCAAAATAATTATAAACACCATTTTCGAAAGGAATGTGTAAACAATAATTAGCTTTATAGGGAGACAATGAAGTAGATTTGTGCTGTATGACACATTTGCGAACATGAAACCCTCAGCAAATCTCTCAAAAACTGCTTCTCAACGGCGAGAGATTGACATGTGTCAAGTAATGGTTACATATCCAAAACTCGCCATAGGCCGTTCTATTTTCATGGCAGCTAGGAACAACTTTATATTGCCACAGTTTTTCAGTCGTCTGCTCACTTCCAATCATCCACTTACAGCTATTAGTGGATAACCTTTCTCTGACAAACGTAGGTTAAGCATTGTTGATAATGTTGTGCGGGATATGCAACTGTAACCTCATGAGACAACCAACTATCTTGCACAGGATGATCTTTAAGTGGTCAATTTCCCAGTTACGAGTTGAACTGAAGGCGTTCGGAATAGTAAATAAAGCTGTTAACAGGTACGAGAGAAGCAGTAATCCGTTTTCATTGATGCAGCGAATACTATTAATATTCTAGGCATGACAACCGAATCACATTTCAACTCAGTACTCAATGAGGAAGGTTCCGGTCGAATACAAATATAGGTATGGCAGTCCCACTTCAGTCACAGCTGCTCGTAAGAGCACCATGTTGAAATAATACACATAGGTGCTTGTGGAGCCCATAAACCAGGATTATTCGGAATACTGTATCCACATTTGCAAACAAGTGTGTTATACTCACCGTAGGCTTTGAAAAATTAGAATAAAGGTGTCTAATAAACTATAAAGAACAACTGAGCTAAACTGACAATAGGCCGGATGTCACCGGTTACGTGTGACCATTGTCATTTATCACACAGTGGTCGCTGTTCTGGTTTTCCTTTATGTTATAATCTTTTATATCTGATAGAGTAGTTTTTGCACACACTTGCATTTTAATCAATAACTTGTGACGTAATTAAATCTTCACAGTTTGCACAGAATGAAGCAAAAACCACAATGCGAGACAAGAAATATATTTCTGTATAAATAGGGAGAAGTTTCAAAATTGAAATTGCATACTAGTATATCCTTTTTCTCAAAAAACACTGCCGGCTAAAAACGATCAAACTTAAAAACAAATAACTTTTTAGTAACTTTCTTGCACATTCCTACATTTATATGAAAATTTGTATAATTGTGGAATATCCATCCATATTTGGTAAACAGCTTCATCGAATAGTGAGAGATTACACCAATTCAATGAACAATGAAACTGTCCATAAATCGTATCCTTTACAAAAACAGTAGTAGAACTAAATAATGCCTTGTTGATTTTGACAATAATTTAATTGTTGGTGAATTGTGGTGCAAAGTGTAGAGAAATTGCAACTGGATACGTCTTCATACGGCGCGTGGGCTTGATCGTCAGGTTCTTCTTTGATACATTTTGAGTTCCACGAATCCACTTGCTGTTGTCACCTGGATTTTTCCTCTAATTTTACTTCTTGTAGATTCTTGTCAGTAGGGTTGACAAAAATTTGGCAGTACAATGTTTTGTTGCATTGATGTTACTTTATGTCGTCTTTATTTGACTATAAATCTTGTTTTACGATTCTGCTTCCAAGATTGTGCGTTGGAAATCATTTAACACCAGACAGACTGGAACCCCATTACTACTCCCTCATGAGGGAAGGGAGTTAACTGATGATGTTTCTAAGTACATGTACTTATCATTGGACTCTCGCTTAATTCCCCTGACCACAGTGTCATCATTTTAATTTTGCCAAATTGAATTTAACTAACTGACATTTATGAAATAGATGTAATAGTAGGGGAAATGGCAGAACTTAGTGCGCCTGTCTTGATTTCTCACATCTCTGAACCTCAGTTTGATCATATTACTTAAGGAAGGTATTCACACGGGAAAACATGTCGTGTACGTGTAGATTCAGTGTATTGCCTCATAAAGCGTGGGACCATTAATATTATATGGATTCTACATCCCAGGTTGGAAGTAGAGTTTCATTTTTGTCAGCTTTTGCACCTTAAGCAATGGTGCTTGGGCGAAGTGGTGGAGGGGGGGGTTGCTTCTTTCTATGCATTTACTGTATCCGCTCGCTAGGTATACACTTCGTGTAACTGCGGGTTGGTATAGAAATGAAAAAGCCAAAATGTACTTTTTTTATTAAATCGCTCAGTGATTAATGGTTTTGCTTATGTGCTTTGATTAACCCGTTGTCCAGTTGTTAGGCGCTTTGTGTGGATGTATGAGGCACACAAATGTATTTTTCTCTTAAAAGGGTCTGAAAAGCTTTTTGTTTTCAAATCTGTAACATATAGTTGCTATCCACTCATTATGTTCAACCCTCCTTAACTATGGGAAAGATATGAGGAATGAGGCATTTTTTCCTTACGGGATTGACGAAACGGGACGTATTTGAGCTCTATATTTAGTTTGTGACATGTTCTAACATGTATAATGGCACACAAGGCTTCCGGACTTCTTACTAGGGGGTAACAGTGATTACAAAGGTAAGCCAAAATCAGATTACAGCAGTCTTCTCGACAATTAATGTATGAACTATACCAGATTGAAAAAGATTAGAAAGAAGAACCGTAGTGGGGCGGGTGAGAGAGGGGATGGTACAAAGCCTTAGTATTTATATGTTGTACATGTGGCTTGATGCTGTGATGGCCTCGAAATCGATGAGGTCCGAAATTGCTATTTTGGCCACTTGAAAAGGCAAACAGCATTTCATGTCTGTGTCTAAGTATTGGCCTATATAACCTGTTGTTATCAGCAGGCTCAAAGAGAAAGAAGCTACGAAGTATGTTGGAATTCCATGTATGATGATCACAGAAGGCTGTCGTAGCAAGGGTTGATCAGCAGACATGTACTCGTCAATCCATTCGGGAACATCGCCAAAAAAAGTAGGGCGACGGTCCCGCCGAAGTTGCCACCATTGATAGATTACGGCATGAGTAGCCAGAAAACAGCTCCCGAGCTTGATTGTCCCGCGAGACTAATGCATCACGTGACTATCGGTGTCAGACTTCAGCCCACGTGGGACAACTGGTCGACATGATAAAGCGGGACCGCCGGGAGATATTACATCTGTCCAGCATCAAACAGAATTATACGATATGGCATCCCAGTCTCAGTTCGCGAAAGTCTATTCATTTGGGCTTATCATGATATACCCTTATGTCACGTTAAATCTTTAGAATGATCTTTTCAGGTTTCCTAAGTGTTAATATTGACTTGTCGTGTTACACGACAAAAGCTATAACAGTTTTTCCGTGTATGTGTGCTCATCTCAAGAATACCAAACATGGGGAAAAACAAAAGAATATTAATTTGTTATTTTTGTGCGCTACCCATTCAGGTAGAGAAACAAAAGCCTGAAAAAAGATTTCAAACCGTGTTGCCTCAGAGAGCTCTTCATGGAACCAACATTGTGGCATTGAAATCATGAGATAAATTCCCACGTGGATCTGTTTCCAGTATGCTTGGTGATGCCCAGTCGCAGGGCCGATAAAACATGACGTAAGTTGCGCAATATTACAAAACGACAGGCTCCATATAGGCTTCGTGCTTTGAGGTTCATAATGCTAACCTTAGTTTTGACATTTGCAACCAAGAATGCTAGAGTTCAATATCTGAACGGCCTTTGGCTAGATCAGGAATAGATTTCTTTGATACATCCGGTGACCATTAATCCTTATCACAAAATATATACCTGGATACCTTACAGGACAACACTGAATCGCTCAAACGCGCACAAACACATCAACCAAGATTAATTTCCTGTCTGTTTCATTGACTTACGACAGATTATTTGTGGATGGTAACTAATTATGTGGAACAGAATGCAGTTACAAAAGAGATTATATGTTTTAAAAACTAACTGTTTTTTTTTCGAACCTGAACAATACCTCGGGTATGTGCGCAGAGAAGGTTCTGCTACGTTATGTGCAATTATTTATTTAGCTTTATCTTCTGATGTCAATAATATGTAACTCAATACATCGTCACTGGCGCACAACGTTTTCACCAGTGAGGCTTTTCCGGAATCTCCTCTCCCTTGGGAGGTGAAAAAATGCTCAGTGTTTTACAATACCGCCGCTACACCATCTGGCATCCCACCAACATGCACCACACATGGCGCGTTTTTACTCTACCGCCACCATACCCATAAACCTGCTTACCGTAGAGTGGTGTTCTCTACTCAACTCAGTCCACACCGACATGTATATCAGTTCGGTGTTTTATATATGATGCCATTTCGCACCAACATTCAACAGATATGACACACTTAGGTGTTCTTTAAACATGCAATTCCCACCAAAGTGCATCATAGATGACGCATTTTAGTGTCCCACTTCCCACTAACCTTGTATCATGTAACACGTATAAGGCAATACACATGACCGTGTTTCACGGGCGATCTCTTTTCAAACCAACATGCAACAAATCTGATGCACTTTAGTGTTCTATATATTGTCCCACCTCACACCAACCTTGCATGAAATATGGCCCTCTTTGGTATTAACGTTAGAATATATCCCACCAATATACATCGGATATGACACACTTCGGTGTTTTGTGTATGATTTATTTATTTATTTATTTATCTGATTTGTGTTTAACACCGTGCTCAAGAATATTTCATTTATCCGACGGTGGCCAGCATGATGGTGGGATGAAATCGGGCAGAGCTCGGGGGAAAGCAACGACCATGCGCAGGTTGCCGAAATAACCAATGAAATAACCACTGTGAGATAACAGCACAGCAGTGATGGTATTTCTGAATACAGAATTTTATGTCTTGTTTGTTTGACTCCTATAGCTTGCGTCAAATTCTATTTGTTCGAACTTGTTATTGACAGTTATTGACTTGGCATAAATTACAACAACAAAACTTTGGCCAAGGCAACCTTGCATCTTGCAGTACCAAGGCACCGTTGGTAATCGTGTGGTATACTAGCAATTGCAAGACGAAACAATACGTTTCCTTGGTCCTTAAAGTAGGATGTCTCATCCATTAAGCACCGTATAGAGTACATTTTAAGTCGCAGTAGTTATTTTTCTATCTTTTGGACTGCTGCATGTTCCGAATAGAGCTGTACTATTTTAAGCTGAAAATAAAACAACATATATAGATCTCTACCGTCTTCAACATTCATCTTCGAGATAAGTGATTTTTAGATTTCTTTATGTGTCTAACATGGTGGATGTGCATGTAGACCAGGCGACTTGGTAACGAGGAGTGTGAATTAACAACTTCTAGAAGGACAAAGTTGAGTTGGTCGTAGCCTGACCAATAGATTGACAGCTTTTTGATGAGCAATAGTACATTTATCACACTGAATATTTTTCGAGGTCAAATGTATTTGTTGGAAATATTCACATTTTGTTCGATCCGTTGCATGAACATATAACTGAGCATACATATCCTTGCTCATTGGTCAAGTACAGTCCCATAATACTTAACTGGCACTGAGATGATGCGATTTTAGTCAATTTCTAAAATTCAGTGAAAACGAATTTTCACATTCTACACTTCCACATAATTTTGTGTACCAAAGTACACAAGGTGTGTAATTTGTGTCACAGTGACATGTGAATCCGTAATAAACAATTTGTGTACCACAATTTGTGCAAGTGCAAATTTGTACACAGTTCTTGTACAGAATATTATGGTTCAGATTAGGTTTATTTAGTCGATTATTGTTAACGTCATACTGAAAAATTTTCACTTATACAAAGGTGGTCAGCTTTCTGGGTGGAGGAAACAGTGCTCGGTGTGTAACAGGGAACTTTGGTAAGTTACTGGCCAGATTTCGTAATGTGGCACATTTTACTGAAAGACAAGAGGTTACACAAGTTAATGACATTTCTTCGGTTTTCTTTTTAACCTTTGACTCACAAATTCCCTACAAATGTCCTATAGCTTGACGACAGGATGAATGAATGAATGATTATGGCTTTACACCACATCGGCAATTTTACGGCCATGTCGTGGCGAGATGACGGAATGAATAGTTACGGTTAGAATAAAAATGGGTTGGTTACTCTTGGTTTTTGCACATATTATTTGGAGTTTTTATTGTTGTTTTTATTATTACTTGATATAATGTTTTAACCGACATAAAACTTATATACTAGATTACGTGTCTCACGTTCGCCAGTAGCTTGCCAAAGGTGCATACTTTCCCCTCGGGGTATCCAGTTTTGCTCCCAACATTAAAAGTAACCACTACCTTGTTGTGTCAAAGAACAATCAGGTAATCAGTCACTCTCTTAACAGACCGGGCGTAGAATTATGAGCTCATGAATTTGGGCATGTGCTTGAAATATGAAGCGTTACAAACGTCCCCGGTGCCATAAGGCCCATGTCCAGCTCAGAATTACACAAGTGACCAGCCACCGTCTGACAAATGACCACACGGTGACTTGAGGCCTCGTTTCGTGATTGTACGGAGAATTTAGTGCAGATGTTTGCATAGCTAACGTTCACAAAGCACGGAGGTATGGCTGGCAACTTCCCACTGACGCCAGCCAGATAACTGTTGTAGTTTACGTGCAGAACACACAGACAATACCAAGTCTTTTGGGATTAGTTCTTAGGATTGTGTTGCGGTTGATCCGAGACCATCAACTCACAGTGTTGTCATATTGTATCTGAACAGTGAATTTGCTAGTGATGATAAATCCTGTGGCGTCCTCTTGAATGCCGCTTTGATCGACCAGACACGTGTTTGAATTCATTTGTTATGCTTTTTCTCTTTGCCTGCAAATTAATATTAACCACAAAGGTATGTGAACAGACGTACTGAAGTCTAGGATTTCCTTGTTGATCAATTATAAGCTCGAGTAGTTCTAGGGAGGCTCATGACTTAGTATTTGCTAGCAAAATTGCAAAAATATTACAGGTATTACTCTAATTTTTATTCTTTTTCTTCTTTTGAAAATGTAATATATCACATTTTATATACATTTTAATTAGAAGCAAACTGTGTTTGACAGTTTACAATACTCCGATGATACTAACGAGGAAAGTAGTCTAATGAGGTGAAACATCCTTGGGCGACGTCATACTTATTTAAATTATTTGAATGAGTACTAATTCCGAATCCTGTTTCAGACAGCAATCCCACTGAAAAAAGTCAGTTTCAAATCCTGAGCGTATACTGCTTGCGTTGTTACGCACCCAGGTCTACATATTAATATGGGCTAATAAGACGGGAATCGAAGCAAACTGGCAAATAATATCCCTTGCAGACGAATCTTCGAGCCGGCTTGTCTAATTTGAGCTTTAATTCAATAAATGGCAGTAGAGATTGGGTGGAATGAAATTTAATGATGTCGGCGTCATGGTGTTTTAGAAATAGATGAGGGTGCGGTAAAGTTCTCCATCGGGATCGTTGCTCTGACTCGAGGGCTTGTTGGTGGCGTGCCAGGCCTCTGATACCAGTCAGACTGACAACTGTCTAGACCCATAGCCTTAATTCCTCAAGTTTCGTTAAAAAAACCGATAGCTCCTCCGTTGGGTATATTTGTTAATGAATAGATTTGGTCATTCGTTAAATGATGCACATGACAAACTGTAGAAGACATGGCCGCTGTATACTTTTCATTAAGAATATGTTAAGTATTCTACATTTAAAAAGGCCATGAATCTTATTTGGAAGTATGTCGACCGAATAAGTATCATTTTTAGAGCGAAAATTCCCTAATTGATTGAAGATAGTAAAATTCGGATGACTGTCATATTTACGAGCGTAAGTTACACACGGACTGAATTTCTTGCACAGCGACAGACATGCAAAGAACAAACCAACAAACAAAATAAGAAATAAAAAGAGACAGCCCAGGAGGTCGTGATTTCTTAACTTCCATCATTTAAATAAAATGATGGCAGACGACTGGAAGAAACCCTATTCAGCATTAGTTCACAAGAGAAACTACATGCGGATGAGCATGTAGAAAGTATATCCCACAAAATAGTAACATCGCATTGGGCGCACTTTCACAAAACTTCGCTAATCAGTTTCTCGTAACATTTTTCGTAAATCACGTCCTTACAATCTAGGCGGCATCATTTCCAGAGAAGTTACGGAAAAAGTGAAAATAATGCCGACGCCTGCGCAATTCAAATTGAACATATGCACACACCTACCCACTGATCTGTCACAGTATTATTTTCTAGTATTTTATAATTTGATTTAAAAATATCTTCCTAAAGTACTATATTTGTCGTAAATCGTCATCGTAGGCAGCAGATAACGAACCGTGATCCAGTGGTTTCTGTCAACCCCTGAGTCACACTAAACCTGGGTTTAGGGACGTTCTCGAACAGGGAGTTTCTCCTTGTTTTCATTCATCTTGTGGCCTTGGTTACAGTAAGTGGTCGGCGGTAGTCTCTTGTGTGGTCTTACGTCCTTCTCTGGACACCACTTGTCAACCATAAATGTGACATGTGTCACATTTGATAGAATTCGTCAGTAATTGGCCACAAGTCAGTGGCTTACTTCGGACACTTGCTTTCACCCATAAAGCTGGCTGCCATCACATGAGTGAGTAACTCTTGAGTTTGACGATAAACAATAATCAACCCTGTAGCTATGGTGAGTATACTATCGGATTTCGGAAAGGCGGTATCACTGACTTGAATTCTTCGTTTTCTGGCTCTTTTTGTCCTTACTGGGGGCCTACATTACTTCCGACTTGATTTTATCCCAAGATAAAGACAATTTTTCAGTGTTTACAGGGAAGACTGTGATGTGTCGGTATGACTAGATACATGTACGAATACTGACCTTCGTATATATGACGGTAAATGGTCGTCAACAAACTCCAGACAGCACCATCTCTAAACACGGCATTCACACTATTTACTTTGTATGGGGTTAATTATACAAATGATGATTTGGTGGGTGCTGGTGATAATGAGGATGGTGGTTGTGGAGGTAATGGTGACGATTGTGGGTGGAACGTGGCCACATTCTAGCGAATGATGTGCGTCAAAACGATAAGCTACACCTTAGTACAGAAGACGACAGCATGAAGCTAGGGACAAGAGATATGAATACAACCCCACGCTGGCCACAACTCGCCTGTACTCAGTTCAGTCGTATTACCATTTGTATGTGGAACGTGGCAAAAAAACCAGACAAGTATAAGCACATAGGCTGTTTGTAAAATCAGGAAACTAAAAACAGCTCACAGATAAGAACAGCATGCACTTATCGACATGTGAAATTCTGTGGCTGAAGCTTAAAAAACGTCATCATGCCTTACATCGGCTCTAACAGGTATATACGATGGATAAAATCAGCATTTTTCTATTTGACACGTGGCAGCATTTTTGTAACTAGAGGATTTTTGTTGGCAATCGTCCATGAGAAATCCGAAAATACCTGCAAAGTGGTGCTAAACCGGTCGTTTGGAACTGTTACGATTACATAAAGTAAGAGTGCATCCTGGACAATCGAAGCCGAAGGTATACAGTCCGTGCTCAAAATCAGAATTAGCCATGATTTGTGTACAGGACGTGTAGTTTCACACCTTTTATATTTAACTTCGTGACCAGAATTTATACAGAGCCGTTAAGTCGATAATTAGTTAATCATGACAACCGTAACAGTTGTAATCTCCATTTAGTGGCACCTCACTGCCGGTTTAATTGACTAGCCGGATTATTAATCGACACTATTCTGAGTTTTGGAGGTTTGTCAAGTATGTGTGGCACCAGAACAACTTGAACTGCAGTGTGAACTGTCTTTGAGACGCTCAGAGTAGGTTGAGTTCACCCCCGCGATCGATGTGGCTAGTGGTTCGAAATTTCTTATAGATGGGCGCTTAAAACGTGCCGTTGTGTTTTATTTATTTACTTGACGGGTATTTAACGCACTACTCAATAAATGTTTCCTTATCAGGGACCTGAATATGGATGGACAAAACCAGAGAAGTCGGCATAACATAAGCATCTTTGTCATTAGTATGACAAGGTTCATGACTAATTTATTTCTTTATTTGATTGGTGTTTTAAGCCCTAATTCAAGAATATTGCACTTATACGAAGGCAGCCAGATTTTGGTGAGAGGAAAACAGGCAGAAACCCACCACCATCAGCAGGTTGCTGGCAGACCTTCCCACGCACGGCCTGAGAGGAAGCCAGCATAAGCTGGACGCCGTATTCAAGAATATTTCACTTGCACGACGACGGCGATGCAGCATTATGGTAGGAGGAAACCAGGTAGAGCTCGGAGGGAACCCACGACAATCTGCTGGTTTCATTTGAATGCCGTTTCTAGTCAGCTGTATTATGTAGTGTCCGTTCAGGCTAAAATCATATTTACGTTTGTCTTTGTTGTGAATTAAGACGACATAACCATGTAGGCGTTCCTGTTGCTAACGAATAGTTTTAAGTAATGGAATCACCCAAAATGATTGGAATTCTGAAGTTTTGTACTATAATCAGCTTTTTTCTTCTGACTTTCAGTGTGAATTTTTTTCTTTACTCTCTGTAATAAAACACATAAGTAAGTTGTTTTACCGGTTTCCAGTGAACAGTTTTTAAATTAGTGATATTATGGTATCCCCAAAATAAGTGGAATTCTGAAGCTTCCGATAGATTTTGTACTAAAATCAGCTTTACTTTCGACTTTTGTGTCGAAAAGACATCAGGAAGTTCTTGTTCCTGGTGCTGGCGAACAGTTTCAAGTTAGTCACCTTATGGTACAAGTACACGTAATTCTGATTTCGTAAATATAAGGCGGTAATATCTGTGAGCATATCAGTGTGTTACGAAATAGTTCTTATAATGTGCACAAAGACTCTGTAGACGTGAATAACGGAGAACCTGTATCAGCCCACTGAAATTTCAAGTGGGAGCAAATCACACAAAGAATTGCTAAATTCATTAATTATTAACAACACTGACAGGACGACGAAAAGGAAAACTGACCCATGCGCCATATTTAATAACTGCGTCCCTGACTTGGGCTTCCGTTTCATCCGTACGTAAACAAAGGTTGCGTCCAAGACAGGTGTATTTCACTTTATGAAACCAGCATTTCCTAATTACATGTCTGTAAGATTTCCTCTCTGGGAGAATCCATCAGAAGTTCAGGTTGTAAATTGTGTGGAGCTTTCTTTTAAAAGGCTGCCCAGGTCGTCTGCAGCAAACGTTAACCAGCTAGCCGATTGGATTAGCGGGAAAAGTGTCGCCAAATCCTTCCTGAAGTCCCTAAAGTCTTCCCAGCGTGCTTTGTCCTGTTTACTAATGATAGCATTTAAGTAACGTTCGTCATGGGGAGCTAAGCACATTTAGGAAGGTCAGGTTTTATGGCTAAGCGATGCCTCTCTTCTCAGGAATGAGGAAAAAACACCTTTTACATCGAGTCAATAATGTGATCTAATCTCTCATGAAGATATTATTTGACCAAGGAAACCTATACAGTTTGCGAAAACATGATGGACAGACTTCTATAGAAAATAAATCTGGTATCAGTTTGTAACAATTTTTTCATCAAACCCGATGGCGTAACGTCGGTATGGAAGGTACGTCACACATCATCTAAAATTTATGTGACAAAGGCGAATGACACAGGCGACATACTACATCAGGAATACATCAATTTATTTGGTTGGCCAAACGTCAGTGTAAAATGTTAAAGTCAGAGGTTTATTCTGGGCGTTTCGGTTCCCCCCATCCAAGCAACATATGCATAATGTGATAAAATTCAGCAGGGAAAAATATCACTTACTCAATAAATCAGACTTTACTGGAAATAAGTATGTAGGCTTGGGTTTTACGTCGTACTCAACTCAAATTTTTCAGTTATATGACGACAAGGAATCCTTAGTATATTATATATATATATATATATATATATATATATATATATATATATATATATAAGACACTTGACATGACATCCCACCCAGTCACACTGTACTGACACCGAGTCGACCAATCCTGTTTCCTTGCTCTAACCTTTCAGTCGCCACGATATTTCTGAGATATTACCTATGTGGCATTAAGCCATTATCATTCATTCATGCTTTCCTCTCAGTGCTAATCGCCAAGCCAGGCAGCAACAAATGCCATTTGTAAATGGAATGATCCCGACTCGATAGACATTCTACCCCTAGGCCACCGCTTAGGTAACTTTTCTCGAAAATTCACTTTGTTCGTGTCATTGAGTATATGTTGTGTGAAGCTTGGTAGTGTTCCGGCGTTTTGTATAACG
This sequence comes from Acanthopleura granulata, assembly GCA_016165875.1. Classification (NCBI taxonomy): domain Eukaryota; kingdom Metazoa; phylum Mollusca; class Polyplacophora; order Chitonida; family Chitonidae; genus Acanthopleura; species Acanthopleura granulata. The sequence continues at coordinate 44,231,748 of JABBOT010000001.1, read as the reverse complement.
ACAAGTCAAACGCCATCGCTTAAGTTCGAATTTCTAACTGAAGAACACTGCAGTAATAGACCACAATGGAGGTTGCTGTGTCAGCTTAGTGCGTTATAAACGCCCAACCCTAGTATATATTTAAACGAGTAATCAGATTTTATCTGCTCGTTCGTCATATTTATGACAAATGATCCATGCCTATAGCTGTTAGCGTTTCCTGACAGAACTGTGATAGTGGAAATGTGCCATCTGATGTCCCCAATGCGAAATGTTTCAGCCGGTCCAACGTTTGCCTCTACTAAATTAATACAATTTCCCGGATATTGAGAAGCATGGATGTGAGTGGCCACACCCTTTGAATGCAGACACCGAGCAGGGAGTTACCTCATAACGGTGGGTTTCCATGTGTGTTTAGGATCAACCAATAAATAGAGATATCAATCTTATAACGGAACCTCACCGGACACGCATTTTCGGTGTTCTTATCACACTTGTAGGCGATACTTAATATGGCTTGAAGTCATGCTTCAAACAAGGATCTAAAGAATAGACTATCCAACAAGGCAAATTGTGAATTCTATATTATGATATGGCATAGCATGTAGGCATGCCGTTATTAAATGTGTACATTCTGTTTATAGTTCAGTTTGTACTATCTAATAGCGAAGAAACAGTCTTTTGGTAGATCTTCTAACATCGCTTCTAACAAAAACATCTTCTATGGTGTATAGCTCGCCAACTTCTCAATGCCACTCCGAGATACAATGATATTAGTATTTACAAGGAATCGCTGTGCTAATAAACCAAAAAGGTGTTTATCCAAAAGGAACATCTTGTCTAGTGTATTTCCTCACGAACTTCTAACTGCCACTCAAAGTTACAATGATATCATTTATCTGATAACGACATTAGTATCTACGCGGAAACTCCTTCCTAATAAACCAAAATCCATAAGGAACATCTTGTCTAGGTCACGAACTCGCGAACTTCACCAAAATGAGACTGAAAGAAGATGTACAAGGTGTTTAATTTTAAAATGTTTGACAGTCGGATACCGTGCATGAGGAAACTGGAGAGAAAATCGCGTCACATGATCAAGTGGCCAACTCATGCTGGCTTCCTCACAGGTCGTATACTTACCGAGGTATACTGACAGCACGATTATATTTCGAAAACACCATGTGAAGTAGACCAATTCTTTCTCTTGACCTGCACGCTCGGGGCAGTCGTTAAACGATTTACCCATATCACATTAGTCTTGTAACTGAAACCAAACCTTCAGCAAATCAGACCTGTGTCTCTACCGATCGGTTTGTAAATTAAACAGATGGTTCATAAGCTCATTCAATAATAAAAATTCGTTGACGGCTTCTCGAGCGAATCCCTTGGTGATTTCAAGAAGGATTTAATTAAACAATTATTGGTTTTTTATAGGTTGCATCACAACTGCTGACAATATGCTTGAATAAAACAATCCTATATTCATATATAAAAAAAACTACAGCACGGAGAGCGAAGTGCATTTTACCACTTATTTTCGAGGAAATAGGCACACATGACCTCGGATATTCCAGAGATCGGTATACCAGCCTAATGGACTACTGGGGCTAGGCAACCTCCTGATCAATAAAAAATAAAAAGGTCAGGAGTCAAATGCCTTGTGATCAACCAATAGCTCCTGGAAGTAAACCTTGTCTACTGGTTCAGTCGTCAGCAAACACCGGTACGAAAAATGATTTTATTTTTTACCCTGCATTACATTTATGAAGCAGAGTAAGACAAATTTCTGTTACCTCAGTAAGTAAATGACAAAAGTCTTCTTCATTCTTTACTTTTTGTGTATTTTTTTCAAAGCTTAAATTATGTAAGCAAATACGACTCACCCCTTTTATTTTGGTTCTCCTTCTTTCTGCATTCAACTACAAAACCATCTGTTTTATTTGCTGCCCCGAAAAAGTTGTCTAGTCGACGGAAAGCTTAACCTCTTTGCTACTGTAAGCTGTGGGCGACTAATCTGATCAGCTTATTAGCTGTTTTCCCATTTCCTGGGATACCCTACGAATAATGAGTCAGAGGCTGGATTATCCTCTCCAGCTACCTAGGCGAGGGAGCGTTCCAGACGAGCCCTCTACAAAGATAACTCCGGCGAGCCGCTGAAACGCTATACAATACCCCCGCAACTGTCATAATTAATACATGTACAAATATTTGGTCAAACTTGTGGCGGGTGTGAGTGGAGAGGGCAGCGTATTAAACAAGGCACCTGCCAGATTTGTGATATAAATGGATATTGGTCAGTTCGCGTAGAAACAGCACGGCACGAACAGTTGGCAGTAAATTTTTACTAACTGGATAAACGATTGTTTGGTGCTTTCGCTGATATCCTTACCCCGAGGTTGCTCTGGTGTCGCAATTCCAGCAAAGGTGAGTGATTTCTTTGACTGCATCATAAGACTATAGGCCTACCAAACCCCTGAAACTTTTTATACGTACACCTGGGTACGTGTTTGCGGTTTACTATGACGATTTTCCAACATCTATTATTATATAATTGCTCAAGGGTGTATCGCATTACACAGTATATTGAGTTTTAAATAGGTAACTACAAATTTGATTCCAGAAATTTGGTTGATTAAACACAAGTATTAACTCATTTATTGTTGTTTAACGCCACAGTCCAGAATACTTTACTTATACGCTGGGGGTTAGTTTTTTGGGTGGAGGAAACAGGTGCGTCCGGGGTAAACCACCTACCTGTTGAAAGCTACATATGAACTTTCCCGCGTCCGAGGTACGCATACAGGGAAACACTGATGGAAGGCAAGTGGTCTTCAAAAAACCGTAGGTTTTGCTATGAGCATTGCAGAGGGGTTACCTTCGCCAGGTCCCACAGAGAATGAATGTACAAATTCATTGTGCAAGGTCGGGTTTGAAATCCGCACCTTATGTGCCTTTAGTAGTGAAAGATAATTAGCCACAACTTTTCTTCAAACATTCAGTCCTTTGCTTGATAGATAGTTTTCGTTGATTAGCGAAATGCTTTCGATTTCCTTAGCATTGAACCTATCTGCTATTTCAATGAATGGGCCTTTTTTCCAAAGACAATGGGGTTAGAGAATATTTTGGATTCTTGACTCTTATAACGTGCTCTGGACAACAGAAATAAGAATCGTGTGGCGACCGCAGAGAAAGTCATTTATTTTTTTATTTGATTAGTGTTTTACGGCGTACGCAAGAATATTTCACTTATACGGCGGCGCCGTTAATACACTTATTAGTGCTGCCCGTTAACTGTTTGTTTTTGCACATTCTGCTACCTCAGCAGATTTTTTTATTTCAGACAAGGTCAGTTACCAAAAGAAAGAATCATAAACAGTTTGCAAAACCCTGCAAAAATGAATCTTCGAAAGAGGTAATAATGGTAGCATCACATTTTAACAGTTAATTCGGATTCACTGAATGTCATAATACATAAATGAGTTAAACGTGTTCATGCATATGCATATCACATACAACACATGTAAGTATACCCTAGGCGAATCCCATTTAATACTGATTCTCCCACTTTCTCGGTGCCTTATTCCCTTATATAAAATCATGTTAATATTTTCCATTTCTGCATTGTGCGCTCAATTCAGCTTGACAAGCCGTCAACTCAATAGTACATGTATAATGCCAACTTAAAAAAGTAGGGTACACGCACTGCCTCGCCGTCGACTGAAGTGGTTTCAACACCTGTGACTCGGGTCTGTGTGATATCGTCTATCGGTATAGTCTAAAAGTAATAGCCTATATCTGTATGGCATAAAACAACCTCAAACAGATCCCTTTCCTCCTTTCTTTCTTATTTAATTTTATTCAGTTTTATTTATCTTTTATGGCGTGGATTTAAAGTAACCCTTGAATATATTCATTTCATTTGCATGTTTCTTGAAGTGCATCAATAACAAGGACTTTCCTTAAGTCTTTCACAGATAAACATTATTTAAGGAAGTCCGTCGACTTTTCTATGGGAGCCGATTATTCTTATCGTGTCCTTGTTTCTTATATTGGGTTCTTCGATTTTGCGGTGACCTGGTTTTTATTTACAGTAACTGAAGTTTCGCACATAACATATTTCGGCAAATTGCACAGTTTACATAGTACTCTTTGCTGGTAATCTGTCATGTTTCGAATAATAAATGACTGGGGTTTTACGCCACATTGGGAGTATTTCAGCCATACCATGGCCCGTCACATTTTGTATCTAGCATTTACAGGTTTCATGCACCTGTCACACACTGCTGATATATTCCTGGCAACCGGTCAATGTGTTGATCAAATTAAAACAACATAGGGCTCTCTACAAGATACACCGCGCAGTCCCCTAAACCAATGATCTTGGATGCCATTTCGTGTTTTACCGTATTCAAGAAAGGTAGTAGAAACCAAGTGTTCTTAAAAACAGCGTCTAACATAATGAGTTGAACACCTAATGTCGGTGCAAGATAGTAGGTATAGAGAAAGGTCTGTATGAGTGCTGAAATATCAAATGGTGATTTGTTAGAGATTTTCCGCTTATGTTTTGTTCATGTTTCACATGTTACCAATTATATTTGATGTGTTCTAAATTATCACACCGTCATTCAGGTTTAACGCACCCTGTTACACGTTTTCTTTCTGTTCTTATTTATTTATTTGATTGGTGTTTTACGCCGTATTCAAATATATTTCACTTATTGACATTATTGTGGGAGGGAAAGGGGCAGATCCAGGGAAACCCACGACCATCCACAGAATGCTGGTGGACCTTCCCACGTGCAGCTGCAGAGGAAGCCAGCATTAGCTGGCGAGCTAACTCCGTCGGCCACGGAGGCCCCGTTCTCTAATCTAGGAAAATTATGAAATGTTTTGTGATAAATGTGAGAACAACATAAAACTTTGAATAATTCTAGATCCGTGAATGTCTAGTCTCTTGCATTTAACAACATTGCAATTTTTTTTAACTTAATTCTGGTTAAGCCATGGTGCTAGAGGTATTGTAGTCTGTTACTTCTTAAACACTTACATGAACAAACTACAAAATGACAAGAGGCCCGAAAGCACAGGTTAGGCGTGACCATGTGCCAACTATCACACTGTCGTCGATGGTCTGGTTTTACTCTCTATGCTGTAGTCTTTTATATTAAAAATACTTAAAACAGGTACAAGTATTGTAAGCTTTGTCTCAGCTATCACACGCCTTATTGCTCCAGAATATATGGACTGTAACAAGTTAGTTTCATTTATTCCCAGGGTTTAGTCTCTGACTTGAAAACAATAATAATCCAAATCCAAGGAATCTTCACATTGTTGTAAATCAAACACTGTTGCAAATCCTATTTGTAAATGTTTAACTAACTGCCGTGAGGTAGAATATATCTGATGAAATCTTTTCAGTTAAATTTGTGGCTGGCCTGAAGATGTTTGCCTGGCCTCTTTTAGGCCATAAGCTATCACCTGAAGTGACAGGTTTTTTGATATGGGGCTTATTAACTATTAATTAACAGGAAGTTGGTCATTTTGTTCGCTTCAGTTAGTAACACCCTGGTGAAAAATTACACTGTGATCGTTAAAAAGCTGTACTTTTAACGTCACGTACTGTACTTTTTAAAGTGTGCAAATGACAATCTAGATATTCAAGACTAAAAATTCTGTACTACTCATGAATCGTTTTCACACATAGGTGTATGTTCGTGGCGTGTTTTCCTGGCCCTCTGGTTCCCTCGTTCATATAAATGACGGCAAGGTGTAAGTAGAAAAGTCCTCAGTATGGCGTTAATAAGTCAAAAACAGTGGAATACAATAAATAAATCACGTTTCAGCACCAATTATGCACTTCAGCACTTACTAGCAATATTCCCATTATATTAGGAAAGTGATTCCTTGTGCTAGACCGGACGCCATAAGGATATGTTTATAGCAATACCTCAGTGGGAAGAAATGCGGAAGCCACAGCATATTTGTCATCTGAAATAGTCACACTATGCTTCTATCAGACAAACTTCTTAAAGTTTAGACATGATCTTTCCCCGCCTTTGAACCCCCGTTAACTGCTCTAAAATAATGATTCTGAGATTCCAGTGGTAGACAATGGCATTCCTAGCCTACTGGAATGCGTAGATTCCTCTGCTGGCGTAGATTGTTGCCAGCAACCCGTAAAAGCCACTTAATCCCATCTGAAGATTTTTTTAAAACGCTCAATTCTTTACAGTTATCGGATATCTTATAACCTGCTGCAAACAAGAGCATATTGTCTGTTATAATCAACTGATATCCGTAGATCTTGTTTAAGGTTTAGCTCAGAAAGGTGATAAGAGTCGCTGGTTTAAGCCGAGGTCCTTCATGGTGGATTATCGCTTATCGCCTTCTCGTCGACCTCTGTGTTTGTCACTGACCTATACCCTATATTGCTGGAACAGAAATTCCCCACTAGCTTCGAGCAAATAATTAATTCCCCTCCATACATTTTAGGCCCAATGTGGTACAGACGGTACATTAAGTCCCACGGAATTAATTAATCATTAGCTGCTCGGAACCGCTGACTTACGCGTTCTACTGTATTCATGTGTTCAATAAATTGTCTTTAGCTCAAGGACCACCTTGCCAAGTGTCCGATAATCGCAAAACATTCTCTCTAATACTAATGGGTTGACTTCATTTGAACGCTCAGCATTTTCTACCAAAAATATAAACTTCGTGCATGGGATGTTTGATTTTTGTTAAATATAAGAATTAAACCACCTTTGTCCATCTTCGAGGATGTGCTTTGCCTACTATCTAACAAATCAAGTTATATATATTAGATCCAGAATTTCCATCGACTGGCCTCAGACAAAATAGTAGAAACCTCGCTTCGAACACATGCAGCATCTTTGTTTATTGTTACTCAGTATTCGATTAGCTTTCTGGCATCATGAAAACGTTTTGCAATTTGAGAAAACACGATTCAGGTCTCATATACCTATCATGGAAAAGGCAGTGACCATGGAGTGGCCTGGTAAGAACTACTAACATTGTTTATTTCTTTTAATCCGTCATTCAGTCTGGAGTTTTCATGCTTTATAGATAAACTTTCCATAATGACTAGCAAAATTTTCACTTCTGAGCCGTATGCAGACTTTTGCAATTGTTTAACAAACACAGGTGAAATCTGCTTCCTTAAGTTTTCTCAAGACAGTCTGACAATTAAAACACGTCTTTCACGCGGAAAATATATTCAAAGGAATGAATTTTACCATTACCCTCGGAATGTTTCTGCATGCGTTCAATTGGGCATCTCTCGATCATGTAAGCTATACAGTTTGATTTATTTATTTACTTGATTTAGGATGTAGTTTGAAAGCAAATAATCGAAAGATAAGTCAGTCTACTGTCAACCTGAGGTTGACCTGAGACATCATGGTTGACAATCTTAGAGGAATAACAGATTCCGTCCCGAGCGTTGATCATTAATTCTCCACTCCCGAAAATAAAATCCCGATGCTGTTTAAACGTAAGTCATCTTCACTAGCTCTTAGCCGTGACAACCACCCTGTCTGTCAGCGTCTCTGGTCCCGTCGTGGTGCCTGCTATGATGGAATTCAGGCATTATTTATGAAGTCAATTTAAGGATAGCCACTCCCTTGGGTTTTGACCCAGAGCGGAATGATTAGCAGAGGCGCGTGAAGCAGAGCTGGCCTCTTCACCGTACAGCGCACGACGTATGGCTTATCTCTTTTCACTTCAAGCGTACTCTTTATACCTTGTTTACAGCCTCTCGTACAGCCCACACAAAACGCTCGAAGAATCTGGATTAAAAAATCGCAAGAAAAAGTGTACTCAATGCCAAAACAATAAATTCGAGAAAAACATGTCGCGTTGGTTCAATCCCTGATGCATAGATCCATATTAATTGCATTAGATGTTTACTTCGTACAGAAGAACAATGACCCAGGAGCCTCTCACCACTGCAGTCGCTGTGAGCTCAAGTCCAGCTCACGTTTCTTTCCTCTCCCGCCGTTCGTGAGAAGGTCCACCAGCAACCTGTGCATGATCGTGGGTTTCCGACGAGCTCTGCCCGGTTTCCTCCCACAGTAATCCCGACCGTCGTGGTATAAGTGAAAAATTCTAGAGTACTGCGTAAACATCAATCAAATAAATAAATAAATAAATAAGTAAATATGTCCTTATGTAGTGTTTTTTCTAATTAAAAAACACATCCCAATACCTAAGACTTCGTCACACTTTTTATCTTGAAACTTTCTGACGGGCTTCTGTGTACCCCAAATGTGACCATATTCACGCGTGACTTTGAGATCAACCAAAGATGCCTTAATAGATAAGTGTTATTCTTTGATATGGGATTAAGTACCAAGTTGAATATAAGAGAACCTTTGGCCGTTTCTGGCCACGGAATTGTCTTCACCAAGTTTTGCCATCCCCTTATAGAAGATACGGCGCTAGGATAACTCATCATGCATGAATAATCAGCCTGTGTGTCATTCGTCAAACATGGTCCTATCACAGAGCTTGTCCCTCCTGCGCGAATATACAACCGTCATCCTTACGTATTGGGGAATTATGCCATGTCTTGGATTCAAGCATATTGATTTATGCAGATAGAATTGATGCTGTCAGCGAAAAGTGAGGAAGGGGTAAACTTCATCCTGGTATACACCAAATAAAGCGTTCGATAAATGAGACGAGTGAAGGCGGAAAGTGTAGTAGTGTAGCTGCGTACAGGACGTGAAAAGAAACGGGTTAACATTTCCCAGATATGCCAAGTCTCTTGAGTGCGCTAGCTATAATTCAATTCAACTCCGACAGCCGTTTTTCGTGGAACCGTGAGTTGGCGACAAAGCGCACAGTGAATTCCCATCTTTGTTAACAAGCTACAGTGTGAGTGGCGCGTGACGACCAGCCCAAGTTTGAGAAGGTGAACTGGTGCCGAATATTACTTTCCCATATCGGGTAAATATTTGAGAAGAAGAGGGCGGTGGACAGTGAAAATACGTCATATTCAGGGTTTCCTTAGTGATTTGAGAACCAGCCTCCGCAGCTGCAATACGTGCGTGTATATATATATATAGTATGTCAAATGCTGAAATGACCCGAAGAAACTCTGCCTAGACTGAAACTGTGGACACTCACCCTCTTGTATTTTTCAGTTTGACTCAGAAAGTCCTTTGAATAACGTGAGGAAAAGCAATTGCAGACTTCCAGGGGCACAGCGTGGGAAGCCAACAGCCTTGTTTTCGCTTCGCATTGAAATGAATTCATTATTTAGTTTGACCATAGTATCCACGGTGTTGATCGCGGTGCTACTAGCTGAGGAAACATTAGAAGAGGATAAAAACAGAATTCGAGACTCCGTCAGGTAAGTACTTTCTTGTAATATTATTTGTTACTTAAATGAAGCAGATTATTTAACATCAAGATTTACGTAATGAAATTTTCAGTTCATTACATGTTTGAAATAGTTTTAGAAATTTATAAGACATTTATTTGTAAAGAGTTCCAAGCTGAAGAAACCTGGTTTGTATTATTATTGTCACAAAATATTTCTAATATCGGTAATGGTTGTTTGATATTTCAGCCTTGTACAGAACACATTTGTACTTATTTTCTGATGTGTTACATTTCTCTCTCTTCCTCCGAGTTTGTCTTGCCAGTTCAAGATCACACTGGGATGTTTTCTCTATCAAAATCTATTCTTTGAAGTGCTAAATGTACCGGGTATAACGGCGGGAATATTGCCTGGATAATGTGAAAATCGCGTGATTGCACTGTGGCAAAACACAAGAATTAAGAAGGGTTATTATTGGCCGCTGTTCTCGATGGACGCGTACACGTGTAAGAAAGAGAAGGATGAAACAAAGTAGACGCGTGTAGCTATGGTCAAATTGCTTCGTGTTCCCTGGATCAATTTTCTCGTAAACTTGCCACAAGAAGAAGGTGGTTTGCATAAGGGCTAGGCGTTTTACTGCTTTGTTTGAATGTCGGTGTGTATTAGCTAGTGAGCACAGAAATGGTGTGAAAGCAACAGTGATCTGTATCGCACTCTGCTGCTGTGTACAAGGTTGCTCTAAATAGCTACGTGTCTCTGTGTCACTTCCCTGAAGAATCTTGACAGTTAGGCTAGCAATGTGTTCCTTTCTAGTTACAATACTGCTTTACACAAGATTGCTCAAAATAGCACCCTGACTGAATCTTGACGAATGGGGTAGCAATCTGTTCCCTCCCAGTGACAATATTGCTTTTAACAAGGAGGCTTCAGACAGCCACGTGACACAGTGCCGCTTCACTAAAGAATGCAACCGAATGAACCAGCAATGTGTTCCTTTCTAGTGACATTATTGCTTTTACAAGGTTGCTCCAAATACAAGGATGGTTCAGTGCCACTTTATTGAAGAATCTTGCCTAGTGGACTAGCAATGTGTTCTTTTATAGTGACAATATTGACTTTTACAAGGCGGCTCCAAATAGCCACGTGACACATTGTCCCTGCACCGAAGAATCCGTCTGAATGGGCTTGCAATGTGTTCCTTTCCAGAGATAATTTTGCTTTTGACAAGCTTGCTCCAAATAGCCACCATTCACAGTGTCGCTTCACTAAAGAATTCGTCTCATTAGACTAGCAATGTGCTCTTTTCAAAATAGTGATGTAGCACAGCACCGCTTTGTTGAAGGATCGTGACTAATGGAACAGTCATTCGCCCCTTTCTAGTCGCAATACCCCTTTGCAAAACGAAGGTCCCAAAATCCACTGGTACCACGTCATTAAAGAACAGTGTCGAACGGACTGGTCCTGTCACCATATCTAGTCACAACACTGCTTCATTAAGAAAGAAGTCCAAATTTCCTCGGCGGCCCATTACTAAATCTTGGTTTCAATTTTAAGGTATTTTTTCTCGATATATAGTTACAATAATGTTTCTGTAAGAAACCGGCTCAAATATCCCCAGTGCCCCATTACTAAATACCAGTTCTAATGGATCCGTCTTGTCCCGGTATCTAGTTGTAATACCGTTTAATTAAGAAAGTGTCCCAAATGCCCTCGGTGTCTCACCACTTAAGGTTTGTGTCAAAGGGTCCAATCATGTCTTCCGATCTAGTGAGAATAGTTATTTGCAAAATCAAGTGGACAGAATATCTTTGGTGTTCCATCACTAAACAATGATGAACATAATAGCGTTTTTGTTTTAGATTGTGTTAAAGTAAAGTAAGTCTGGGGAAAAAATCGCTGTTTTCTTTCCTTTCTCAATATTTGTCAACTTTATCCGATGCAAATTCTAACATAACTATAAACTCATCATAATTAGGGCTTAAACAGTAAGAGTAATGAAGAGCAGTTTAAGTTTATCTCGTAAGGTATGAAAAAAGCCATCAATACTGCTCTGTGCAGTTCTATGTTAGTCTGTGTCTAAAAACAACACCGTAAACTGTTTGAGCAATGAGGGCACAAAACCTGGAAGACAGTAGGCTTGAAATATGATTATGCAATTGGCGCTATTGGTCTTTAGTAGATTGAGAACAGCCAACAGGTCAGCCAACAGATCCCCGTAATAATGTCAATAGTGAAACAAAGGTATAAAGAGATATAGTAAAAATATAAAGAGACAATAAGAATAATAGGACTACGTTTCAGACGAGACATGTTTTAGCGGTAGAAATCTTTCTCCAGGTTGGATGTGAATACATGCAGGCTATGTCTGAAGAGCACCCAAACAGACAGAGCTCGTGGCTGAAACTTTGTCTCAGCCTCTGAAGGCTGGCAAATTCCAGATTCAACAATAAGTTCTACGCAGAACTCACGGCTTTTTCAAAACAATGAAACTGTCTACACAAACTACGCGCTTGGTGATAAAAGCACCCAATCAGGGTAGCATATGCCACATTGCACTTCTGTTTTGCCACCATAATCGCTTTAATGGCGTTCAGACTGATATTTTTTCTAGTCGCCAGTGGCCACTTGGGAAATTGCTTGTTGCGAATCATAAGTTTTTATCTGCTATTTTAAGTACCCAACAGCCTGTGAATTATTCCTTTCTTGGACACTTTGCACCCATTAAGTCGTAGTGCCATCATAGGAGTGGTTCGCGTCAAGCTGTTGTAATCTGGATAGTTTTAGAAAGTGAGACTGCTCTGATCTTAAGAAATGCGATGAAATATGTATTATTAGTAGGGAACCTCGGGGATGGTTTCCCCAATGACTTCTACTGCCCAAGGTCGGATGACGGTTACAGCATGATTAAGTCATTGTGTCACTCCTGGCTCGCAATCAAATAGTGAATTCAACGAGAATTTCTCCGGCTCTAAGTTGTGCTGCGAAGTATAAAATATGTTGACTGACGAGAGCTTGCAGCATGAGAACTGAGCATCTGAGGCTATGTCCATCCATTATTGATTCAAATCGCTGAATTGGCCACAATATAGGTAAAAATGCGCTTCGGCATTTCTCCCCGTGCAGATTGGGATAAACACATAAACCATTAATTCAGTTAGATAAAATCAAGATGGAGATCTCAAGAGACACCTCTGAGAATTATTGATTGCTGCACGTCCCCGGTTTATTCCCCATTCATCTAAACAGTGTTCCCACCTCTGGGCGCGTGAGATACCGAAGGCCACTTTTCATGTCTGCATGTTTCCGTTTGGCGTTGGCAAACAATATGGCATAAGAAGATTCATGCTGGCAACAAACACAACCCCAGTGGACACATTGTGTGGTTTTGTTCGCAAACAAGCCTACGGCAAAAGATTCGTTTTCCGAGATACGGATCGATCTATACTTCAAAGATGAGGAGCAAACGTCTCAATCGGTGTGACTGACAGGTACCTATACACAATATAGAACATTTATGAAACAAATACACTAGTTGAGCAAGCCTAGTCGACATGCAGCCCTTCTAGCCATCTATTCGTTTTCACATGGAGCTTACAGCTTAGGTGACTGCAACAAAGATAAGGAATAAACGCAACCATTTTGTCGGTGTGTAACAGAGATAAACTGTGTAGCTAGTAGGATATGAGAAACTTTGTCTTCCTTTAGCAGTTTTGTTCTTTCCTGCGTTAAATTTTATGATTTCAAATTTAAGCATTTTGTTTACACAAGTTCAGCCATTGGAACAAAAGAAACAGTTCTAAATATTTTTATGCACTACTGATAAGCGACTCACCGGTTTTATCGCCCACTCATATTCTATTGGATATAAAAGACTACAGCACAGAAAGTAAAAACCAGAGCAGCAGCGACAGTGTGATATTTGGCAAATGATCACGCCTTACCAGTTAAATCCCGCCTCTTGTCAATTTATATCCGGGTTTTGTTCTAAAGTAACAATCTACACACCCTCTACCAACATGCCTTAAGCAGAAGGAGGTAAGAAAAATTTCAGTGGTGTTAAATGCAATTTATTGAGCGTCACATGTCTGCAGTTACTCAAAGTGTTGTGTTGTCATCACATTTAACGCATGTATACACAATAACGTGTAAACAATGCAAAGGGGCGAGGTCCCGGGGATGCTTTGTGTACCAGAATCCCGGTCTATGACGGCATACAATATAATGACACATATACAGCACAGAGAGTAAAGCGAGTCATGCCTCGGCTCCATCTGACGGAGGGCTACCTGGCGTCCAACAACAATCCAACTCCATGTGATGAAGGGTTGCCTAATGTCCGACAACTATCCGATAACTGACCCTCATCACGTGCATATTTATCGTAACAATAAACCACACGTCCTTCCCATTCGTCCCATACCCTCCGACAGTCAATAAATCCCGATTGTCCCATACCCTTCCGACAGTCAATAAATCCCCATCGTCCCATATCCCTCCGTCAGTCAACAAATCTCCAACATCCCATATTCTTCCACCAACCAATAAATCCTCATCATCCCTACTTTTGTCATAAACTAACATCGATCCATACCACTTCGTCAGCTAATAGATCCCCATTAGCAGACAGATCTTCATGGAGCAATAGCCTTTTCCCAGCCAGTAAATTCCCATTGCCACACGCCCTACTGCTAACCAGTAAATCCCCAGCACCACCTTTCCTTCAATCAACGGCAAATCCCTGCCATCACATGCGCTTAAATCGGCCAATAGATTCTCAACGTCATCACTTATAGGTCAACACGTCATCTGGTAAAATGTATTCATTAGGGCCTGTATGTCACACTGGATATAGTCACAAGCCCATGACCTCATGTCATTACCAATGTCCTTCATATGTACAATGAAATTACCTTATGTCCTTCGGTTTCCACACCCATTTCATTCATCACTGCCACTGACTCGACATTGTCACATCACATGTCCTGTCAGCTCCCACATTCGTAACAGCCGGCACATCAGCATACTCATTCTCATCCACCAGGGGCTTACAAAGCTGGAGTAGCTTACGTCAGACGTAGACGTTTACACCCGCTTTAGTAGCAGCTTTCGTCAACTCCTTGTTGCGTCCTACTAAAGTTGTCGCAATGCTTAGGTGTGTCTACGAAACACCACAAGTGCCGTCATGTTTAGTACACTTACGGAATTTACGTCTGCCCGAGGGTAGGTGTAAATTTGCACACAACTTTAACTCAAGTTGGATGTCAACTTACTTCATTGGATGGACTCGTTCTCCCTCTGAATGAATACATTATCCAAGGAAAACAAAGAGAGCATTGTTCTTGGTGATTTCGACGTGGACCTGCTGAAAAGTGGTAATAATTCCGTCATGTGGTCCAGAGTTAAGGAGAATGAGTGTGGATCGACACAAGATCACGACAGTACGTGATACGTTCAGTGATCACATCTACGTCTCTCATCCTGAAAACATTAGCCAAGTTGTGGTTCCAGACTATAACATTAGTGACCATTTACCTATTTGTTTCACCAGAAAGTTGCAAAGGAAGAAAAAATCGACCCATGAATCTATAAAATACAGATCTATGAAACAGTTCTGGAGGAAATGCAACCTTGCAACCTATACCGTGCAATATCTTGACGATCCAGATGATATGTTAGGCATTTGGATTCGCCTCTTTTTCTCAGCACTAGACCTCCATGCCCCCGAAATGGTGAAAAGAGTTCGACATAAATGTCGCCCTGAATAGTGGAATGAAGACATTTCTCGAGCTATGAGTCAAAGAAATAAGGTTTACAGAAAAATGAATAATGATCTGTTTAAATTTTGGAGAAATAAGGTTAAGGGTCTCATACATCAGGCCAAAAAGGCTCACTACTCATCGATGTTGGTGGAAGGTTAAACTGATATTAATGAGTTTTGGAAATATTTAAGACTTTTGCCCAAGAATTAGTGGGAGATGAACGAATATCTGATCCAACATCGGTGTCAAATAGTTTTAATGATTATTTTACATCTGTTATTGACCTCTTATCTTCCAGTAACTTAAGCTCTACTGATCAAAAGGCTATGGACAAGCTTTCCAACTATGTAAACAATCCCAGAAACCCTGGCTCCAATTTTTCTATTCCTCAAATATCCCCTGAATTTGTGACAGCCCAGTTAAACGCTTTAAATACTAAATATTCTCCTGAAAAAAACAACAAACCCACATAATTCCTCAAAATTGCAACATTTTAACCAATGTATATCCAAGTCTCATTTTCCATCAGCGTGGAAAATAGCCAAAGATTACTCACAAGAACAGTCCAACAGGCGATGCAGGGAATTATCGTCCCATCAGGGTTTTACCTGTTTTTTTTTCACGGAGTACGTGACTTATAACAACCTGTTGTTCAAACAGCAGTCTGGTTTCCGGAAAAAGCATTCGTGTGAGACGACCTTAACTTCTTTAAATAGTACTTGACTGTAAGAAATTGGCCAAGGCAACTTAGTTGGAAGTGTTTTTCTGCATTTGCGTAAAGCATTTGACCCTGTCAATCAGAACGTTTTACTGGCTAAACTTAAAATTTATGGGTGTATTGACCAGTAACTAGCTTTCTTTCAGTCATATTTCAGATCGTCAACAGTATGTGAGCTTGAACGTAATAGAGTCTGACTTGAAACCAATATCAGCCGGTGTGCCTCAAGGATCAATTGTAGGAACGCTCTTGTTCTCTATGCTTGTAAATGATCTGCCATTGCATCTAAAAACTAATTGTTCCACTTTTGCTGATGACACTACCATATATACAGCAGATATATCTATTGATAATATTGTGAACACCCTTAATCATGACTTACACAGCATTCAAAATTGGTGTCAATAATGGCATGCTACTGAATACCCAGAAAACTAAGGTCTGGTCAGACGCCATCCACTCTATAGAAAAATAAGTGAGGACTAAGTTATATTTCCTAGCTAGAATAAGAAAGTTCTTACCTATACACTGTAGAAAACTGTTTCATTATTGCTTTGTATTACCACATTTTATGTTCTGTTCTAGTGCGTGGAGTAACTCCTCCTCCTCAAATGACCTGGAAATACTCGAACGCCTGCAACGAAGGGCTATGAAATTAATACTTGATCCTGAACCGCGTACTCCTGCAAAGAATCTGTATATTGAACTCAATTTGTTACCATTGGCTCTTAAACATAAATTGAATCGTCTCGTTTTAGTTTATAAAGGCATTCCTGAACTTTCGCCTCAATATATTTCTATTACGTGTAACCAACAAACGCCTACTTGAACAATCAAATAATAAACTCTTGTTGCACGTTCCAAAGAGCCGTACTGAAATGTATAGGAGATCATTTGCAGCAAATGGCATGTCAGAGTTTAACTCCTTCCCAGAAAATGTAAAACATCCCAATACTGTTGCCTTCCTCAAACATGTTTTTTAAAATCTTTTATTCTCGGAATTTTTATCGTCAATTTGACTCTGACATCGTTTTAATAGTGACTTCATTGTACATTGATTCCAACTTTATCATATAACTAGCTTTTCTCCTTATTGATAGCATTTTTCTTAAATTATTTTTTATTTATATTATTTTTTTCTTTATTTTTATACATATATATATTGTTTTATTTCTTAAAATTTAGTTTATCATTATTATTATTATTATTATGTTTATTAGTGTTGTTAAAATTTTATTTTATAACTCGACCTCCACGAAAAGAGGCCTATCGAACCTATAAAGTTATATCGAGTTTTTTAAATAAAGATGATCTATCCACCTATCTACCTTCATTCATGAAGTCTATTCCTACAATCAAATAACCCTACATTATGTAGTCTATTTCTACAGTCACAAAATCTTACACCATGAAGCCTATCACCTTCATCACATAACCTTGCTTCATGAAGTCCATTTAACAGTCACATAAACTTGGCCCATGATGTCCAGTTCCATGTCACACATCACAAATTGAAGTCTTGATGAAATCCATTTTCACAGTCAAATAACCTTCCCTCATGTAGTTGATTTTTCATAGTCATAATCTTATATTTCACCGCCACCACCTCTTGTTTTGAGAAGTTCATTTCCTCAGTCACAAAAGCTTGACTAATTAAATTCATTCCACAGTCGCATGATCTTACCTCATGAAATCTATTTCTACAGGCACATAATCTTGCTTTATGATATCCATGTCAACAGTCACGAACCTTGTCATATAACCTTGTTTCAGCAAATCCATTTCCAGACTCACATAACCTAGCTTTAGTTCATGAATTTCATTTCCACAGTCACATAAGATTAGTCCAAGAAGTCCATCTACACAGTTACATAAACCAGCTTTATGTCAGGATATTTAATAAATAAGCAAATCTATCAGCTTCGATAGAATTGTATATTTGACCCCCCCAAAGAAACGGGAAAAGAAATGGTATGCTATTAAAATTGTCTCACTTCCATTTCAGTTGCACGTAAGGTTAAATTTTGGAAGATGACGTTTCTAATTATTTCTAAAGATTAATGAGCCAGAAATGTTTTTTGTATTAACCCGGCTTGATAGCCTGCTCACACCAGCGCGTATGACGCCGTAGTAGGCAGCTTTGCTCTGTGGCATTCTTGATTTTTATGCCTCTTAGTCTAAAGCAAACAGTTTAAGATCAAATGCCTGGGTCGCTTTATAGCCACAGATATCTGTTGGAGGGACAATTTCGTTCAATGTCGCGCGTCCTCAATATTTTAATCGATTCGCGTATGTTCGTCATTAACATATTCCGTGACTACAGTCGCAAGTTCATTTCCACGTAGGCTACGTTGTCTGGGAGCTCTTTGTCGGCAGGTTAGCGTGCCGGGAGAGGGAAAGTTGTTTTCTCTATTTTGGAATCCATGCATCCCAAGGGACAACCAGATACCACGGGTTTCGATGGGACGAGTTATATGCAGTTTTAATGCTTGAAAACGTCATTAAACATATTCCATACCTTAAAATGTAAACAAAGTAAGCAAACGCCAGTGATTTTCTTCTTCTTGATTCAATATCACTGACTTCTAGCAAACCATTCTCTGGAACAGAGCTACCATGGAAAGGAATCAACACAATCGTCATAGGATCATCAGTCATTTGACTATGTGTCTGTGTAAGCAGAAACTGTGTATTCAAAGTAGATCAAGTGTCAAACCAGCCATTGGTAAATCACGAAGAGAGGTTCCAATTCGATAATCACAAGAAATATTTCCAAAACAACCTATAACACCAGATCACAAAGGAATATATTAAAATTATATATAATTATATACAAACAGCAAATAGAGCTGGTAACCGGTAAGGAGAAGCTGTCAGCAGGTGTCACTGATGGTGGGAAGACAGTCGACTTTCTAAAGATGAAATCTGATTTCAGATTTAAAACTCGTAGCCCGTGAATCCTCTATTATTACGATTATTACGATTATTATAGTTTTTCAGGCGTTGACTTGTCTACCGGATCGTTATTTTAATGTTCAGGGTTTACCCCTGCATAAGTTATAGCTAATATTATAACCATATTTAAAAGATATCAAATTGTCCGTGACTGCCGTTTTCTAAACATGACTCTGGTAGATCACTGACCTGCATGTGTTGTTGCCTGTGTTGTTGTTATTGGTCTTTTATGGCCTTTTACTGTGAGATGTTATGGGGAACGAAGCTTGTATCCAGCACGCCACAGGTAACGGCCCTATACGGCCGCAGTGATCTTTTGTGATCTGTCGATACATCTGCGAACATTTTCACACCGTATTTTTACACGTTATTGAGGTACAACACAGATCGTATATCTTTAACGGAGACAAACATCCATGTGAAAATTTGTGAAACTGGCCCCTGAATTCTTATTATGACTGTCGCCAGATCTTGCATGTTTTAAAGTGTATAAATCAAACGACGACCAAAACGGAGCTGCAAGTCATGTAAATATGTTTATTGGCCTTTTTTAACACAAGCGATGGCGCCAGATTCTTGAGTGAAGGTGGTTATACAGTCTCCGGAACTTTCCTAATTGTAAATTATGTTATATTGGCGGGAGACAAGCAGCACCATGGAAAGCGACAGAAGTGAAACATGAAAGTGGAACGTTCACCTTGTCGGCTTTATTTCAAAACAGATATGTAGCCTATGCTCTGCTGATACTTTCTGTATCTACTCAAGAGATGCTAAGGAGCTTGTAACAGTCAAGAGCTTCTTGAGATGTATCTTTTTAGCATGTTTCAAGACTTTGGTGTAAACACAACCACGATTTCGTACTCGTAGGTGTCCAGATTCTCGTCTGTCTTTTGTTTTATTGGAATCCCCAAAGGTGTAAGAGACACAGTCCAGGCGACCACACACCGGTGATCTCATTCCGGGAGTGTTGTGCAACGTCGGAATACCACAGGTTCAGTCGGCTTAGACGAGAGTAACTCCCCAAGCACTGTGTCATCCAACGCAAACCTAATTGGTTTGTTCCTTTGGTCAATTATCAGCGTATGTGGAGAGCAATTAACAAGAGAGAAGCGGGAGTAATCAACGCGCAGAGGAGTAGCAGACCAGAGCTCGCCTTCCATCAACCAGAAACATCACACGAGGGGCCATTCTGGGGAATTTTATACCGCAAAGCAACCATTTTCGCGCAGAGCTACAAGTTTTACCCATTGCTTATATTCTTTAAATCCCCCTGAAATAAAGTGTCTCCGTCCTTTTTAAATAAATTGAAATGGTTTTCTTCAAAGTATTTTTTTATTATCTACCATGTGCAATGAAATTCAAAATTCTTGTTTTCAGAAACCGGCAATTTTTATTCTCAAGAGGCACAGTAGGAGATAAAACGAAGGAGAACTGTCAAGTTTTAATGCACAGCAACACATAATGTTTCAAAATGGCCTTATTTCCCCTGACTGTAGATCAAAGAGTTTGAAAATGTCCCATCTGATGTCATTTTTGCTGCTTAGCTATTAGCACGGATGCAGGGCATCATAAAATTTGACGGTAAATGCTCAACTCACTGATTGCTGTGGGAATAGTCACTACTAGGGGAACCTTCCTTCAAAATGCCGTGGTAAACATCACTCCCAATTTAACCGTTTTCACTTAGAGAATAAACTAAATGTAAATCAGATTCTAGCATCTGAGGTATAACTGGCAATCAATCATTGCTTTAAAATCCACCTTTCGATGAAACAGCTAGTTTCCTTGGCCAAAACATTATACATTTAGTGTGTGTGCTTTTATTTTCTCTTTTCAGATTTCTGCAGCGGCTAGAGAACACTCGCCAAAATGTGGCTGCTCTCCGCGAGAATGTCATCAATCTAGACGGAGATCTGCAACACGAGCAGTAAGTCAGGTTTCAAGCTTATGACCATTTCTAGATCGCGCTGATTAAAATCCAATTGTCCACTGACCCTGAGAATCAGTCCGAAGTTAGAATGTGAAAGCCCTGGCAGTCAATTAAACCATATTTACCTCATTCATACAGGCACTGGAAGGGAGCAAAAATTTCCTCTATTCAGAACATCATGTACCAGCTCCCGCCATGTGTGCACCCAGTCAAATTCTCCCAACTTGAAGAAAGAAAATAGTGGCACGCTTTCCCCGATTACATTCATTTACCAAAGCCATTCAGTTGTTTAAATTCTGAGGAAGCATGATTCTAGTTATCCTCGGCAGAGTAATATATTCAATTTTAGCAATTGCGTTAACAGCCAATATGCCAATGATGTGTTATATAGCAAAGCTTTGGTGTTGATGATGGATATTCCGCTGGGGGAAGTTTATCGTTTTGTCGCATTTGCCAAACAGTTGGAGTTGATTAATATTTGCAATATCCCACAGTCCGAACACACTGCCAATGATGGTTCAAATGACTGGGTGGAAGAGTCCACAGGAACAGTTCTGATGTCTGGAATGGCAAGGGATCACCCAGTAATGCTATACGTATTGCTACTGTCAAAAATCGCAAACCCAGCCATCTGAAAGATAACCTAGTCCAAATAATAATCCTTACAGTGGCTTAGCCGATATTAACCTGTTCCCGAGGTAACTGTAAATCATTGAACAGCAGCAGTTTGTTTTTGATGGAACACGTAATCACCTTTGCAAATGCCTGTGTTCCAGACTATTAATTA
The DNA here is from genome assembly GCA_016165875.1 of Acanthopleura granulata. Lineage (NCBI taxonomy): Eukaryota > Metazoa > Mollusca > Polyplacophora > Chitonida > Chitonidae > Acanthopleura > Acanthopleura granulata. Next base: position 44,210,271 of record JABBOT010000001.1, on the reverse strand, counting down.
CGATCCGGATGTATCCAGTCATCCAACTCGGCTAGGAATTATTTCGTACCTATAATTCTTGTTACATACGTTGGTTTGGAAATCAAAAAAGGAACTTCGAGTATTAAATAAGTGTCGCCTCACAAAACAATTTGAAAGTGCCTAAGCAAAATCCCAACACCAGGGGAAAAAATTTTTTTTAATACTATGTTGACATGTTTGTCTTCCATGTTGAGTAGTCTTATTGAGAAGCTTCCATACAATAATTAGCCTATACCTGTGGTTATCTCAGCATCACCATAGGTGAAGAAAGAGACCGTACGCTAATACACACAAATTTACATGGATTAGGGATTAGAAAAATCGACCGGTTTCTATTATCATGCCAGGACAATGAAGCTATATAAACATGCACAGGCTGATTGCCTTCGCGTATTTAGAGAGCTTGGAGTGCCAGTTGTATATGAAACCAGCAACAGAAAACTCGTGTGTATAAATCGTTCTACATTTCTGGGAGCCTGTCTACATTTTATTCAAAAAGAAAACATTAATATTCTGTGCCCTTAGCCCTTTCAAAAGCAGTAACGCAAAGAATAGTGCTGCGAGTTAGTATGGGGTTATTTAAGCTTATTTTCAAAACAGGGACTAACGGGTTGAAAACAATGAGATTCTTGCTTACCTTTCTGTCAGTCGATTGCCAAACGAAACCGCGAAGTATTTCTAGTACTGTTTTCGTTCAAACTGGAGGATTATTTTTTAACATCCCTAAACCTTACATCATGTCCGTTTTAAAATAGGAAAAATTTTAATATTTGTTTACTTTGAAGTTAAATTCGTCCAAAATATTGCAGTTACAGTCGCAATGCTCTTAATGTATGGCTTTAATATTTACGATGTTGTCCATTTATAACATTATTAACACCTTGTGCTGAGTATCAAAAAGGTTCTACCAACACGAAGAAAAATAAATAAGGCACGTTCTGCTTTAAAACTTTTGCCCTCGGAATTCATTTAAGCGCTAAGACTCATCTAAGCGATATGTCTTTCACCATGAATTCTCTAGGGCGCATCATTTCCGTAAACCTTAATGAATAGTGTGTTGGTCACTGGGGTTAGTGCCTCTCTTCACCAGCATATCGTATAATTCTGTTTGATGCTGGACTGATGTGATATCTCCCGGCGGTCCCGCTGTATCATGTCGACCAGTGGTCCCACGTGTGCCTTCGTCTGACAATGATAGTCACGTGATATATTAGACTGGAGATCCCGTTCTTTCCTATAGACAGAACGGCCAGCAATGTACGAGTAGGAGATAAAGTCATTTCCAATTAAGGCGATAATGAACTTTATGACCCTTGACTTGTGGCGGAGCAGGGAGGTGGGCAGTCACTCTGTCCAGTGATGTCTGTATCTACGTGGTATATTGTTTTGGGACAGATGTTAACTTCTTGTTATCGTGTCCGAAGTGACAGCTTTCACAACGAGGGGGCACACTGACAGTTTGAATGACAAAAAGAATGATACTTTGTTCTACATCAGAATCACTCGGCCACAGCACGATGCCCTGAAAGCTGCTTTATAACGTAACCCTGTTGAGGCTGTTTATGGGGGTTCTTCAACTACCTATATCTAATAATTAAACGCATACCCTTTTTTACTATAATGGCCGTTAGTCGTTGACCCCTCTTTGGAATGTAATCGTCAATGTTGTTTGCAGATGTTAAAACTGTCACACTTCAATTATAGCTACTGTCATATCGAAAAATAAATTCAGAGACTATCGTTTTCGTCTTATAAGTGAACTACTTCTGAGTATGGAGTGAAACATCAATCAAAATAAAGTATACACTCATCAGAATCCAGTGTATGTCAACATGCTAAAACGTTTAATTAGGTTTCCTTCACTGAGATTAAGACTGGATGTAAAACCAGCCCGAGCGTCCCTTCGCTACCATAAAAATTAGCAAGGCTACGTTATGTAGCCTTAGGTGTGCAATGGGCAATTCTTGTTCAAGCTGAACATTGTCCTTTGTACTGCAGGCGTTATACGTCATCAATTTGCCTACAAAGCGCCATTGCAAATACCAGAGTGAACAATAAACTAGACAGCTTAGGCACGGATGACTTTGGATGGGAAAGGTTCCCCATGTCTGTCAATGCAGTTGACAATAAAAATTCTGGGATTTATCATGCACCGTTATATATGGATTGTGTTTTCGGATGGGAATGCATTTTTATGTCATTTGTGACAGTAAATATATACTTATTCAGAAATGTTCATTTCCAGAAAACGAACCTGTAGTGTTGGTCTAAACAGTGATTCATGTAAGACAATGGCGGTAGACGATGCCATGAATGCCTTAGACTGGATGTCAAATGGTTTCAGTCCGGGAAAACGAAGCGCTGAGAAAACGCGAGATTTGGCCAGATCCGAAGCGTGAGTACTGATGACTTCACTATAACATCAAGACATACTATTGAGGATACATCCTTTATAGAGACTGTGCCTTCATAAAACACTTCACTTTGTGTGATTGTTATTGGGAGTAGCTGGATTAAAAACTGAAATTTCACACATTAATGGGCTTTTGATTCCCGTGATGTAGAGAGCATCTCATGATACAATTTATTGACCATGAATGTAGATCAAGCTCATTAATCAAACCCTTTACAATTAACAAATTTCCAATTCTGTATGTTTTTGTGTGTGAATAAAATCAAATCAAATCAAATCAGATGGAATCTCCAATAAGTTGTTACACGTTTTGTAGAAATCATCATGAAACAATCTCGTAATTAGTCCGTAATATGAAGTAATAACAACCAAATTTCCAAACTCTAGATAGTCCCCTTCCCAAAAAGTAAGAAAAACGAAACCAATGTGGCTGTACCTTTGTTACTCTGGTTACACCATTTTTGCTTTTAAAGAAAACACCAAAACGAGAAATAAAAGTGGAAATTTATCGGTGTGTCTGAAGTAGACTTTTACAGGTGACCTTGGCAAAGAAGCAATAAAACCAATTTATGAGGTTGTCTTCCTCCTTGCTTTCGTGGACGATACATGTAATCTCTACATTCACCGTGTAGGAAGATCTTGTTATAACCACCAGAGAATTCCCTAGACACAGGCTCTTTGTGTTTTCACTTCCTCTTCACTAGAGTTTGTCGGTTTCGTTAAAATGAGCCTCAAGTTTTATGACATCCGGCCCTCTTGGCGCTCTTCAGTTTAGGGTAATTAACAATGCACAGAGGCCAGACGTTCGTACCAGGACAAGAGCATCACTAACTGGGTCACCATTACCTGATGAGTGTCACTGGGAGCAACGTGCTTACCTCATACATAGGTGACGGATGTAATAATGAGACTTATGGTTACTTGCATTTCTGAAGGATGGAAAAGTGTAAAGTATTACAACTCAGTACTACATACATAGGATGAATGGCCCAGCAGTACGGTGTGCGCATGCAGGGGTATTCACTTTTCTTGCCTGTCTGCCGTGCATGCGATGTTTTACCTTTGCCACGAATAAGTGCATAATATCTCAAACACTACATGTATTAACTCAAATTGTAAAAGTGTGAAATTAAAACGCCAATGCAAACACCGCAAGCCAATGAGATACTCTGTACATTGAAATATCACGTGTTACTAGAAAGTAATCCATTTCAACAGAAACACACTTTTGAAACACATAGGTCACAATGAAACGTCATCGAGAGGTCCACTCAGTAAGATACAGGGGCGATAAGGATTATCGTTTGTCTTACCCAGTTACGTTTTCATCAATAGCATGTAAACATAATGCTTGAGCGGCCTCCTGGCTCAGGTGCCGAGCACTTCCCATCAATACCGAAATGCTTTACTCAAATATAACACAGTAGGAAATGGTTAAACTTCAATAGTGTAAAATGACCTACCAATCCTCTGGAGACACCAAAATATAGCCAGCTGTTTAGCGTTAACCACTCAATCTGCATAACCAGTTAAGGAAGAAGCGCACTGCAATGTCATTGCTTCTCTTCAGTGTTGTGCACAACACCACTGTAATGGAGATCAACAATTCCGATGACCAACCACTTCAATGAAAAGCATAAACGAGTTAGTTTAAAGAAGAAATATTATACCTTAGCCATGCCATAGTCGTGAATTAGAAATCAAGAAATCTTTCATGAATATGCTCACCAAGAACGGTCAAAAATCAGTAATTTATTTCCCTGTCTACTTGCCCAGTTCCGTTTATTTTATGCTACATCTGATGTAATCGTGTAGAAACGAGCATTGACAGCTTTGTCCCAGACATATCATACCTAAGGTTAGGAGGTGTCGCGGTTAGTTATTTGAATTTTATATTTGTATGCATTGTCACTGCATTGTAGACATGCATGATTATGACCAGTTAGTAAATAACACTGCCTTTCAGACAATCGTTACCACGTTATGACTGAAATACTTTCAACGTTACACCAAACGCTAATGATTCATTTGGGCAATTATACGGTCACCAATCACGTGTGTGTTACAGCATGCTGATGGAGATACTGCGGAGGCGCCAGTCCATGCACAGTCTCCGATCATTGCTGGATCAGGCGGAAAACCACATCATACGGGAAAGGTAATAATTACAAAGAGGATATCATCCTGCTAGGGTGTTAGCACATATATTAAAATTATCAGACCAAATTTTCAGAAATACACAGTATACTTTATTTTAACGTCAGTCTATGGCATATTCTAATGTTTTGTCCGCATTCCTCACCCCAAAATCCCAACCAGATAAATAACTGTCTGAGCGTTCCTCTGATAAACTTCAGGTCACAAGAGGAGCATTTTCTTTGTGTTGTTTACGGAGTCTGAAATTCTTAGTTATGTAAAAGAAAAAGTCCAATTTCCTCTTCCCATGAGTGGAATATCCTGGAGTATGGCCTTAAGCCTCAATCAAGCGAATAAACATCATAAAAAAATCATTCCTCATCCGACCACTGAACATCTATGATCACCGGGCTATGGTGCAGTTATTGTAGATCAAATCATTCAGAATCAAATGGCAAGGTTTTAGAGATTTACTCCGTGTGAAAGTATAGGGTGAAATATTTTCACGAGACTGGTGTGTTGACATAGTAATTATAGGCGATGCATGATTAAGTATAAGACTTCTTCTCACCTAAACTCACTGCCCTCGTATAAATGAAAAATTTTTGAGTATGAAGCTAAAGAAAAGTCTAATAAATAAATAAACGGTGAATGGAATGAATAAAGCATGATATTTCAGCAAACGAACGTGTCGAATGAACCTGGGTGGACATTGTCAGACAGAACTGGCCTCCGCTATCGCCGAGCAATGGCATTATCTCAACTCTCCAAACAGCCCGGGACGGAAACGGAGAGACACGAGATTACTGGAGAAAATTCTCTCGCTCAGTCCCTCCTCGGCGTAATGATGCGGTAAAACTTCTACTTCTCTTACCAGTTGTAGGATAATCCCTATCCGATAAAATAGTAACAACTGTTATAATGTCATTCGTACGTGAGGCCTGCCAGCTACCTGCAGATGGTTGTTGGTTTCCTCTGATTTGTCCGGTGACTTCCCATCACAATGCTGACGACCGCCCTGTAAGTGAAATATTCTTCAGTACGGCGTAAAACATAAATCAACTCAATCAAAATGAGCATAGTAAGATACTCAGCTTTTTGTAATTCCTTTCTGACCTTTTATAGCTTAATATCAGTTCTATTGAAATCATTTGGCAGCTCAAAAATCCTACAGCATCAATCCATACAAAGTGATAGTCTGGGGGCCGTTAACTAATGTCTCTATTCGACGCTATAGCAACGTATTTCTACAATTCCACTGTTTGCAAAAGGTTTACAAAGTTTAATAATTGGGGCGTTGTCTCTCGATGAGAAATGGCTTACCAAGACAATAATATTTAACATAGTTAAATGGTGTTTTAAAATGTTACATTTTGGAGAGGAATTATCTCCTTGCTCGAATCTCCATGATCGCTTGCCAGGATAAATATTTATTTATATTTTCATGGATCATGTTTTGGTTTCTTGTTTCTAACAGGACGATAAGGCCTTGTCTGCAGGGAAGAAATTTTAATCCAGTCGGTAGACCAGGAGAGGAGGTTATAAGAGTCCTTTACTTTGATCACCATGTATTTCATTGTTACATTGTTTGGCGATGTTCGGTCAGTATTTTATAAAAGAGATTATGCCCTTCCGTGGCATCTTTTACAGCTATCAGTGTGCACTCTAAGATGTCTTTTGACCAGCTGAAGTAGCAGATCGGGCTATTTCTTCAATGATGACAACTGGGACGACATGTCACGTGGTCATAGAAGATCAAAAGACGTATTGTGTATTCAGCTGAACAGTTTTTCTTGGAAACAGAAATTCGATATTGCATTATCATTCTTTAAACTTGCAAACCACCAAAGCTTTTCAAAAAATTAAGATCAGAGCTGAATAATATTATTAATAAATAAACGATGTATCATCTTAATATTATTAAATATACATTTACTCTCTGATATGCTGCATCGTGGTTTTCATGTGTTTAAAGTACGTGGGGTTCATTGGATTGTCTTTGGTGGGGAACATATTCTGCCTTTCAGCATTTGGGTCTCGTCCTCGAACATGTCGGAGTCCAGTTAGTTTTCCTTATAGTAACGCCAGAATGCAACGTCTCTGTAATATTCTACAGATAAGAATGACGATGATGTGGAACCTTCCATCCAGACATGAACTGGGTCCACGCTGTGCGGTGTTTTCTTCATTACTACCTTTGCGATTACGTTTGGTGGAGAAACTGAAATGTTTTACTCATGCATTGTAAGAGTTCAATGGTCAATTTAGCATGGATCCGAGTCGCCACAGAGCGGGGAAAGCTAGCCTTTGCTGAGCAAAACCGTTATGTATGTATATATGCTAGGTTATATGTCGTAGGCCACAATCATTCAGTTATATGAATGGCGTTCTTCGAAGGTACAAAGTTATTCTGTGTCTTCTTGTGGCAGAGCGAACCCCTGCCACCAAAGTACTGGCACCCAGTCATATTTATACTGACACCGGATCGAGCAGGGCTGTTTCCATGCCCTTACCCCTCAGTGCTGTTTCCATGCCCTTACCTCTCAGTGTTGTTTCCATGCCCATACCTCTCAGTGCTGAGCTCCAAACAAGGCAGAAACTAGTACCATTTTAAGTGTTTAGATGACCTAGTGATGAACCAGAGAATTTCGTCAATAGTTAAATTTATCGACACTGTGCTCACGAAGTGCGGCATATTTGTAAAGTTACAATGACTATTGATTACTTAATATCTAAATGATTAACTGACTTCAAGGTCCGCCACTTACGTCGTTATAAATACATTTATCACGTTCACGATACTCGAACCGCTCCCAAGGTTGCTGATGACAAACTGAAACTCTGTTAAAGCTGATAATAACAAAATGAACCGCTCCCAAGACTGCTGATGACAACCTGAAAGGTTGGTGATGGCGGCCGGAGAAGAGAGACATGACAATTGTATTTAAGATGTAGTTTTTCTCTTAGCACGTATATTGTTTATGAATTTGTTCCATTGGGGTTTCATTAATTTATTTATTATTTATCTATTAGATTTGTGTTTTACGCCGTGCTTAAGAATATTTCACTTGCACCACAGCGTTATGTTTGGAGGAAACCGGGCATGGCCCGGGGTAAAGCTAAGCTCATCCGCAGGCTGCTGGTGGCTCTTCACACGTAAGGTCGGAGAAGAAACTCTTTGGGGTTTAACATCGCTTTCAACAATATTTCAGTGCCTTCTTGAATGTCGTAGGCCGTTCTTAATGCCGACACTTTTATAAACTGACACTGGATCTACCAGCACTGAGTCTTTTCCTGTTATGCTGAACGCCAAGAGAAGTAGTTCTGTGATTACGATTAAAATCTGTGGTATAACCCTATACAGGATTGGTCCCCATACCTAGCGTTTACGAGACAGATGCTCAACCCACTGAGCCACAGCAGCCGATCTTAATACAAAAGTATACCAAAAAAACAAAACTGAGGCCGGCTTGAAGTATGTGAAAAGCTAAGCCAAACTGAAATCTTAATATCTGCTTTTTCGAATATAAAATTATTACGAGTCTATTAAAGTTATTACTGTGGTTAACACGCTGTTGAAGAACTGGACAGAGGTGAACAATATTCTGTCCCCTTTTATGGCTCTTAAAACATTATTTCGGCCTTTCTCTGCGTTAAAACACGTGTTTGAAGTAAGCCATTTCCAATTTCTAATATTACCTCAGTGAGACATCATGTCAGCCAGCAGGCCCCACTATCACCAAGCTGTCGTAGACGTAAGTCAATCTTAGTCTTAACTTCTGGTGGTATTCCTGAAAGTATTCTAAGGTCTACGACAGAACTCTTGGTATTACGATAAAAATTCTTCACTCGAGTCACAATTTTAGTGCGTTAAACTGTTTTGAAGTTAAGGCTGTGTCTGACTGAAGTTTAAAGCAGCTTTGACCTGACACGGTACGCCCAAGCCGGATTGTTCTGTTCTAGGCGATGGAAAGAAGTGCTGCACGTAGGTTCGCTGTAGGTATGTATGTACAAAGTGAAACCAAACTCTAACTGGGCCTCATACGCACAAAGCGATACGAACTCAATTCCGATACGAATTTGTCTGCACAGGTGCCGGAAACCACTGAATGTCCCAAATTACGGGCTAAATATAACAAATACAGAATAGACGAGGATCGTTAACTGTTATTTAGGAACATTTGTCATTTAACACCTGGTTTATTCGAAAGGACACTCTGCAAACTTTGGCGTGGTATATGTGGTGGCATATGTTTATGATTTGTGGCGTCAATACAGCTTTTTCAGTAATTCTAGATCAGTGACGTCAAACAGGCTGAAACGAGATCACCGCTTTTGTTCGCCTAATTCCGCATAAACTATTACGCTAGGGATCGTGCATAAGTTGGTACTTGCTGAGCCTCCGTGGCCAAGTTGGTTAGGGCGCCATCGCAACGTAATGACCCAGAACCCCCCCCCCTCGCCCCCACTCCCACCAATGCGATCGCTGTGAGTTCAAGCCCAGCTCTGCTAGCTTCCTCTCCGGCCGTAGGTGGGAAGGTTTACCATCAGCCTGCGGATGGTCGTGGGTTTCCAACGGGCTCTGCCCGGGTTTCCTCTCACCATAATGCTGGCCCCCGTCGTATAAGTGAAATAATCTTGAATACGTTGTAAAATACCAATCAAATAAATCGATAAATAAATAAATAAATAAAGAAATAAATAATTTGTCACTTCCATTTACATGAACAGTAAGAATAAAACCATAAATGAGGTAAATTATCAAGAGATCCGATTTCGCCGCTTGCGTGTGATCATTTACCAACTATCACAGAGCCAGATATGACTGTCCAGTCATTTCGCTCATTTGTCATCGACTTCGAACGACAATGCATAGGGGACGTCAATATCAGTGACCTTAATCTCGTCGTGTAGACCAACCTGCCGCAGGATCACAATGCTGTCTTACACTTAGGCCAGATTTAGTCTTAACTTTGAGTATTCTTTCTGAGCTACGATTTTAACTATGTAAACTGTTTTGAAGTTCAGACTAAGTCTGACTTCAGTATAACACACATTTGTGATCCTGTAGCCTGGGGTTCGACACGATATGTTAACATGGTTTTAATTCATTCATTTTAGAAGAAAGCACTTCCGCCACTTGACCACCACATTACTGGGTTACGGTCCTGTAACACACAGAGAGCTTACATTTCAGCTGGTATATCATATCAATTTTACCGCGTTTAAATTTCCATGAGCAGAGAAATTAAGTTACTGTGGGAACCCATGCTCACTCATATCATGCAGCAGCGGTATTAAACTTCGTGTTGTTATCTTCAATCTACAAAGCTTCCGCGAAATCATCATAATCATATTGTCCATGGCCTTTGACAGATAAGGTACCCTATTCCGGGGCTCTCAATCACCCAAGACAAACGGCAACTCCGTCAGGGAGGACTGCATGCTCGTCGACTCCACATTGGGCCAATACTGACGTCTCCTCGTCTTATAGGTCCGATTGGCACTGTTGGGTCACTGATGGGTCCACATTCCATCTCAGTTTGGCAGATGGAACCTGGAGTCGACTTGGTGAACGTTAAGTTCATTAACGTCTTCAGCAGGTGAACAGCTCGGCTTTTAGTACCAGATTTTTGTGACTACCTCGCGTCTTGTGAGAACTGTTAGTTAACAGAGGACGCTGTGCAACTTGTGCTCATACAACTAAACCAGTGACGTCAGGTGTTTGCGGAACTGGCTTTTCATTGGCTAACGAATCACAGATCTAACTATACATGTATAGCTTTACAGCATTGCAAAGACACAAGTTTTGACTTATTTTAGACATGGGCTATTATGTTCTGTATACATATAAAACTATTAACAATCTCAAAATTCATAAAATGTATAGAGGGAGTCACAATGGTGTAGAGGTGAGGCGTTTCAAAGTTTAATACGGGACTCGTTCTTTGGTCATTTAAGATGTCTTAAACATCCACCTCTGAAATTTACACCTGGCTCATCAGAAATAGGTGACGAGGTGTAAGATTTGATGTCGCTTTAAGAACTGTGGTATAATGTAGGCCAAAGTATCGTAAAGTTTATTCCATAGAAAGTCTCCTAAACCTCGCCCGGCTTCCAAGCACCTCCACGGGGTGTTTGTTTTTCTTTTGTGGAAGGAGGGATTAAATTTTATCTAAAATTTGTCTTCCGATTGTCTTCGGGTTGGGAAAGAGGTGGTATTCGAGGAAGGTCAAAGGCTGTCTTTATGTCCAGTCCGTGCGCAGACTTGTAAATATAAAGCACATGCAGAAATTACCTCTCTTTTGAATGTCATTCTTTCAACAATACACCCCATCTGTTTTTTTTTTAGCCACATGAATGTTGTTCTTGAAAAAAAAACTGTTTCTGACGGCAAAAAATCACAAACTCTTTTTCTACAACCATCCTAAATCTAAAGTCATGGTCATGCGACTCGTTGTTTGAGTTGCTTTTAGTTTATTTCGACATATGAACCCTGTCATGTGACAAGGATCTGATCGGAGCCATTGCCTCACACATTCAGTCCCCATTCCGAGTCTTTTCCTCAAATGATTCAGTCCCCATCCAGAACCTGTTCCCATTGAATACAATCCCAACCCCGAACCTGTTCTCACTGGATTCCCTCCACATTTCGGTTCTATTCCTAACCTGATTCAATCTCCATCCAATCGACGCTCTTTATAAAGTCTTTAACGTTAGATTGCTATCCAGGAAATGTAACCGCAACATTAATTTGCGTGGTCAAATGCGGTTGCTTTTTAGCTGGCACCTTACAAATGCGATTATCATGTTCCCTTTCCTGGGACTATTGTTAGTTTTTCTCACACCTGATCTCCGCTACCGTCATGTTAGGGAAGCGTTCTTCACCACTGTGGTGAACACCAATCAAATAAAACAAGAAACGAAGTCCAAGGATACGTTGTCCAAGACTGGGGTGAAATGCGCCTTCAATGGCGGCAGTTCCTGCACAGGATAATAGTCCAGGTGGTTAAATTGGTTATTATCGTTGTTGTCGAAGCCTGACGCTTTGATAAATAGAAATATATATAGGGTTTTTGTTATTAGACAATCCACTCCTAAAAAGCAGATACTGGACAAAAAAAATCCAATAAGGTCAAACCCCTTTACAAATTTGAGCCAGAATTCTCTTGTCCGATTCCCGAAGACGTTATTATATTCCAAAGCAGCAAAGGCAGTAAAATGTAAATATATATGTTATGTATATAATATATTCTTATATCGACATAACATACCAGTGAAGTGCACGAAGCCCGCTTCTTCTGTGGTATAATTTTCCACTCAGTTGCATCGTTCACTGCGAAGATATCCACATCGTAGCTTGTGTAAATTGGTGTAATCGCCATAGTTGATTACACTTGGATTGACAAACTGAGGAAAAAGGCCAGTTTTAAGCATCATAAATTTAGATTTACTTCTTATATTCCGTGGGGGCTGATGGGGGGGGGGGCTCCGTGCCTCAGTCGGTTAGCGAGCTAGCACAGCGCAATAACCCGAAGCCTCCCACCAATGCGGTCGAAGTGAGTTTATGTCCAGCTCATGCTGGCTTCCTCTCCGGCAATACGTGGGAAGATCTGCAGCAACCTGCTGATGGTCGTGGGTTTCCTCCCACCATAATGCTGGCCGCCGTCGCATAAGTAAAATATTCTTGAGTACGGCGTAAAACACCAATGAAATAAATATATAAATATATTCCGTGGTTTAAAGTCGCCTTCGGTGGTGTGTTGGTCATGTCAACACAAGCCTGTGTGAATGTGGAGAGCTGGCTTCTTGGAACAGATCTGCCATGTTACATGTACCAGCTTACTGACACTGGGCTACGTTCTAATCGACTAAACCCTGAACGACGAAGTTTCAGGATAGCTGAGAACAAAGTCTTTTAACCAGAGTCCGTACTCAGAATTCATCTCTTATCTCATGCTCGCGACACACATATATAAAAGTTTGGTTAGGTATACATAGTTTTTAAATCATTCTGATCCCAAATTTTAAGCATCTATGCGAACTTCTTATAAAAGAGAGCCTTTTGAACAAAAAAATATGTCATCATGCTCTATTAAACGTTTTAATTAGGTGTTTGTATTGTGTCAGTGTTATCATATATTTATATTATTATATATTTCTTTATTGGTATTCTACGCCGCACTCAAGAATATTTCAGTCACACGACGGCGGCGAGCAATACGATGTTAGGAAACCGGGCAAAGACCTGGGAACCCACAATCAATCCGAACGTTGATGGCACAGTCACTTACACAATAGCGGAATAATGGCAACCTTGGGACCCGAAGTGGCAAAATTCATTGTGTTATCGGTTTTTTTTTTTCTTCTTACAATGAGATTATTAACTTATCATTTTCAGAGCTTACCACCCTCCTCGTGTAAGTGTTGTGTTGAATTCCGGGAAAGTGTTCTTAGCACCGTTATAATGCAGCATGGCAAACGCTGTCTCCTTCACCACTCTGTAGTCGGACAATGCAGGGAATCGAATCACATAGTTGTCAACGGATATTTTAGCGTTAAGAACAAAGTCGTACCTCTCTCCTAGGATTAGAAAAGAAATGATTCCATCTGAGATTTCATACAGACTATGTACCTGCGAGACGCTGACAGACTCAGCACATTGCACATGGCAAACCATGTTTTTCAATCTTCTTTACCTCAAAAACATAGCCTCACCGCACCCACCACCCAACACCGCCGTGGAGCCTCAAAAGAAGGGAACAATCTTCTTCAGGGACTACTGACAAGGTAAAAAGAATGCAAGCATTTGTAGCAGTGGAGAAGAATCGTTTACACCATTTATGAAATTCAGCTTCAAAACACCAACAAAATGTAATGGATTGCTAATTTGTCCATGGACAAAGAACAAATCTACAAATTTCTGACTCCTAAACTTTCCGGGATTGAAGATCATTGTGCTGGCCAACCTGGGATGAATTACATACCGTCTGTGGTTATCACAGTTATCATGTGAGACTTTATAGATAACTTCATGGGACAGGCAGTTGATGCCCCAATCACCCTGAACCTGTATGTCACATTTTGGTCCACATTGAACACGTTCAAGGGAATGAAGCCTGCGGTTGCAGACATATTGGTTTTATCAACCACTTCAAACTTCTTCGCTCGGCAGTTTACTAAGCCGAAACTGGCAACGTCAAATCGAATTGGTTATGTATTAGATCGAAAAAACGAGTGATGGAGACTGGTAACCAATCATTGACGACAATCACGTGATAGGAGTCGTCCACGTCATACAGCATACCCGAGGGGTCCGTGTTTTGGGGTGTCCTCACGATGATGGCCCCCAGCAAGCTGTCACCAATCTGTATTCCTGAATGGGAGTGGGGTATCGGTTTACATCATCAGCTGCACATGTAGTACATGTTTGATGAAAATTCACTAGATATCTTATGAGCTTTCGTGTCGCAAAAGCCTATTACAAAATATAACTTGAGTAACACTGCCAGGAAGAAATTTGACCAGGCCACCGAAAATGAATTGATTCTCCTCCAGCGGACAACGGAGGGAGAGTTTACAAAAAGGCAAAATGTGTCATTTCGACACCAAAATCCACCAAACAGCCTTAACTATAAACCATTATCTCCTTGTAATGTTGTGGAGTTGGAGAATGGCTTTAAACAACTGTAACAGGGGAAGTCAATCAGTTACATTTTTTTGTTGTTGTTCTTGCATTTGCAGTTATCTCCCTTAGCCCATTTTTTCCTCTGTGGGTCGCGTTCACAACAGAGATTATTATTTTTATCCAAGTTTTTTCAGCTTCACAGTAAGCCTAAAATGTTTCTTTCATTTAAAGAGTATCATTGTAACTGAGCTGGTAGCAGTCTCATAGACATAGGAACTCTAAGTGCTGAGAGTAGGTTGACATCTTGATGAGAAATTTCGCCCAAACTTGTTCGAAACGGTAAATTGCCATGATTTTTACTATTGATTGTTCATAAATGACAGTAATTACAAGGTGGTATACAGTGCTGTCAAGGCTGAAGACCAATGTGTGCTGTTGCAGGAGTAATCGAATACTGTCAAATCTAAAGACACAGTGAATAGCACAGGTTGTTGTTGTAGCGCTTGTCAAAATGTTTACACCGGGGGTGAAATTTTGTCAATATTTAGGGTATATTCGTTACTTAGTGATGTTCACTAACAGGAATCACATCAGTTACGAGTTATGAGTGCCTTATATTGGTCAGTTTGGCCATGAGGTCGTAGCCAGATAACCGGGCGACTGTCAGAACATGAAGGTTACAAAGAGGTCTGGCCACGAATGATTTCCACATTGTGTCTGCGTAAGGATACTGGTATACATTTTTTTTGTAAAGGTTACTTCTTTGATGGCGTGTTTATATTAAATATGTCATTAATTGCCATATTGTACTGGAATTGAAGTATTCAGGTATTTCTGAGATGAGTTCCCATGTGACATGTACATGTATGTCTCCGGATAACCAGTTCTTTGTAATCATACATTAAACAGGGTCATGGAGAAGGCGTAAAAGGGAACACATTGTTTTTTATTAGTGAAATCTAATTAGGATATTTTAAATGAGTCAGTAATAATGAGTTGCATTGCATTTTATGAGTGTTGTTGTTCACAAGAGACAATACTACTAATTTGTATGTGAGGTATATTACTCTGTTTTCAGCTTGTATTTTGAAGGTTTATTTCTCAAGGTGAAATGTCATTTCTTACATGTTTCATTAAACCTGTACTAAGGGAATTGTTATTGTTCTTCCACAACCGGGTTGCTGCCCCTTTCTGTTGTTTCCTTTGCCCCCATCAAAACTATTAAGTAATAAAAAAAGTACATTCTACGAATACTCATTACTCCGGCTACACATCAGCTGAATAATTGTGAGCTTGTGTTTCACCATTTGCTATTTTGTTTGAGACGTTCATTTGGAGCTTGTATGGCTCACTGTCTCTTTGTGCCATTACTTACATTTCATCCCTGTTTACTCTGAAAGTGACTTCGTGTATATTTCCGAGGACTGAAACATACATCGCCAGCTCGGCATTACGGACGCTACTGTCAACCCGTTCGCCCTGAGAAGCTACACCTTCACGGGCAACTGGGTATTATCGACGTGCCGTACCTACTTCCGTTTGTCACTTACAGGACTGTCCTCTTTCGATTCGAGAATTCCATATTACTGTGGACTACATATTCACGTGAACTGATTCGCCTGTGGAAACCGGAATATTCCATCCGTATTTGGACGCTGTCATCAGCCAGAAACTATATATTTTGTAATTATCCGTATTCGTTTGCATGTTTTTATCGGTTGTATTTCTCTGTTTTGTTTAAATATATTTATTGAACTTATTCAAGCGTCTTTGTGTCTATCGCTGTCTGAGAGTTAAACAAGCCATTTGTTTATCATTTTCCTCTTCGATAGTGGTGTCCTTATAGTATTCAAGTGATATTCATGGAAATTCTCCAGCCGGCAGTTGACAATGCGACGAGGTGTGCCTGGAGTTCCGGTACTGTGTACTGATATCCATGGGAATCCTTCTGCTGGTGGTTGACAGATATGGGAATGTATGCCTGGAGTTTCATGGGAATCCTCCTGCAGGCGGTTGACAATGTGGGAATGTGTGCCTGGAGATTCTGTGTTGTTAGATATTCAGCTGTGCGCGTATACAACAAACTTATTGCTGTTCTGTGAGCAGGTAAGTCGGTGTCTTTTGTTTTTAAAAGTGGATTGTGTGGGTGGAGGAAAGAACTGTTGCATTCGAACAGGCCACATCATTGGTGAAGTGCCTGATTTTCACTGCGACAGGACTCCAACAACCTCATCAAGCTAGACCCCTTAACTCTAATGATCTATTTACTTGATTGGTGTCTTACGCCATGCTCAAGAATATTTCTTTCATTTTGGTGGGAGGAAACCTCACACAACCATGAGAAAACACACGGTCATCTGCAGGTTGCTGACAGACCTTCCCACCTACCGCCAGAAGAGGCCAGCATGAGTTGGACTTGAACTTACAGCGGCCACATTGGGAGAGGCTTCAATTTCATTTCTGCACGTCCGACGGGAAGACTAATATGGTTATTCATGGCATGGCGATCACGCACAGTATAGACAGCTGAGACTTGATCGCTACAGGACAGGACCTATAATCATCGTGGATATCCCAGCCAGAAGGAGATCAGAATTACGAGCCCTGGCAGGTCATCCTTATTTTGTTTTCTGTGACGGAATACACATGATGCGAATTAATGTCGCCATAATAAGAATGTGACTAGACATTTAAGCATTGTCTGTAACCTCATTAACTTATGAAGCCTGTTTATTGTGCACCAGTATTATAAAATGAAGACATATCCATTAGGCTCTAAGACAATGATTACATAATTTGTGACGGCCATTTGTGGGATCGATACAATTGCGAGCTGTATAGGTATACGGTGGCTTGAAGATAACCCGTTGTCAAGGTAATACTAAAAACTACGTGGATCACACGCAGTCATTGGTGCGGAGAAAAGGTTAAAAACGACGACATTTTGCGCATGTCATACCAGCTTACCTCAACAGGCTGGCAGACTGCGGGTAAGGTTTTGATATGGGTGGATGTGTTTGCTCTGTTGTAAGCTAAAACTTCATCGAGACGCCTTCATTCCTAGCTAATGTACCAACGTGTGAGTACGAAGTCGTTTGTAAAAAACAGTCTCTCTTTCTTCGTGCGGATAAATGCTTTGGCAACAGGTATGAATACATATTCTTATGTAAATCTATACTGAGCCAATGCGTATAATTGGGGAACACTTTATGTTATCAGGAGAGTCCATCATAGAAAATTTACGCATTCGACAGGGAACTCTCAGTCACATGTACCCTGCTGAATGTATTGACATATTTAGGGTTAAAGATATTCTATTTTTACCGTGTACTGAAACTACGCTTTTCTGTAAACACCCGTGTGTATATCAGCCTAAACGGTGTAAGGTCATGATATATCGAGACAATTTCTTGCTGACAACGTCAACCTAAGTGGATCCTATCTTAAACAGGACGGATAGTACTTCTTCACCAGAAGAAGAGTGGATCGTTTTTCGTGGTAAGCCACTAAACCGTGCATTGTGCTGGAGCATATACACTCATGGTAAATACGGGCATCTGTCAAATGATGGTAAGCTCTGACATATTTTTTTTTTTGGTTGGCCTTCAATGTAATTTGATTTTAAAGACGTCAGTTTAACAAACTATAGTCCTTATGAATACCTGCTTTTTAAAAAGATTTTAATTTTTTTTTTACTAAAGAACTGTATGTCAGCCCACTGTCTTGCATTATGTTCAACCGACAACTATACATGTCAGAATTCCAACAAATTTGGTGGATTCTCTAGGATTGTCAAAGGTTTGTCCAGCCTTACAACTGATCCCGCTGCAGTCATATTAAATGCCCTGGTCGGGTTTCCATTGCAAGGACGAAAATCTGATTGATTAAGGTCTGCCTCTTGAAAACAATGGTATCGCATCATGAATAATATGGATAAATGAGTGAGAGTTATTAGCAAATACAGTTCTAGATTTGGCCACAAAGAAGTCACGAACTGTACACAAACAGGGAGGATGTCTTTGTGCTTGAGCAAAGGACACAATACGGCAATCATCTTAATTGTCTTGCTGACTAGTCTGATTTCTATTTGATGATTTCCGTGGGAAGGGCCCTGGTGTACAGAAACAAAAGACGCTACCGTGATCTCATTCGATGCCTCTATATGCTGACATGGGAAACTTTCCAATCCACGTTTCAGTTAGCGCCAAGAATGAAATGGTATAAATCGCCACAGGGGTTATCTTTGGTCACGCTTCTCGGCGGCGCATCAGGTCAGGAAGATTGTCAGGCTAAGCACTGGCGAAGAGTGGAGTTGTGTCCTCCTTTCAAGCAAAAGTAAACGTGACTTAAGTCGTAAAAAGGGTGTTGTCGATGTAAAGGGTGTTGTCGTAGCGGTCCATGCATCCTTGAAGATGGCATGAAACATTAATATGCCGTTGGACGCCTGCTGAAGAAGTTTTAAGCCTGAGGCCTTTATTAGACGAGAGAAATACACTTGCCATTTGTAGTGCCGGATTTCCCAGGACAGCCAGTTGGTCTTGTATAGTTCATCGATCCAGAACTACAGAGCACCTATCTGAGTTCTTCATTCATAGACAGTCACAGGTTGGGGGCCATTATCATATGAAATGCACACACTTTTAAATTTTTCTGCCACATACTCCTGTATCTTCTGCTACATTCGTAAAAGTATCAATCTACAACATGCAATGTACTTCTGTCAAGACCTGTCAAAGCTCTTAAATTTTTGCCCCGAATTAAATATCAAACAGTTTGTGCAATGCAGATATCGTGGAGAGATGTGTACCATTATGACTTGGAGACACAAGGGATTCTTTGACCATTTATGAGTCAGTAAGATAATAAGAGGAGTCTCCAGTGACTTCGTCGATCAATTTTCTGAGTAAAATTTCTTCTGAAAAACTCAGATTTTTGAGTCTGTATCCCCATTTTTTTCTCTCAGTGTGAGTGTGTTGCTTTCAACCGAGGCCATTTTGGGATATATGTTAATGATTGCCCAGAATTTTGATACGTGTATGACAGTGGTCAGGTTAAATGGCCACACAGAATACCTACTAGAGACCAAAACCAAGGCACCAGGTCAACTTTCTTAGTCCCCCAGTAAAATCCTGCATGTTTTATGCAGATATTTAATTTAAAAAGCCAAACTATTTTCTCTTTTTCCACAGGGCCTCATGTGATAGATGCCTGCATACTGTCTCATCTCTCTTCCAATGAAAGCAGTCATTGAGTTTTCAAGCTTATCTGACATGTGACTATTTCATACCTGGTCCTACGTTTCAAGATGGTCACCTTTTTTCACTACTACTTATGTAGCACGATTTTCTTGTCCCTTTAAATTGCTGACACCGATGCCTGGTTAAATATCCAGGAGTACGTGCAGTCCACATGCATAATAGACTTAAACACAGGGTCACCATTCACTTCTCGCGATCAAATATTTATTCGCTATTCTATTCGTGGAGCTGGATGAACAGAACCCGTGCAAGGTCGGAACAGGTACAGAATTTTGATGTGTTCACCTCGCAAACACTGGTTTTTGGAGAGGCTATTGTAGTTTGTCGCACTCATGCATCTCTGCACACCTGACATCGATGACTACTTCATCTGATTTGGCTTTGAGCAGTTAGTACAAATGTACCATTGCGTGTTTATTCACACCTTTAGTGTCATGGTATCCACCACTAGAACCTCACGCTTTGAACATTTGTAAGGTTAACAACTCACAAATGTGCACATCCTTTTCGAGATCACATTCACACAGGTAAGACCTAACACGTGCAAGGTTATTGTAAATGTTAAAAATAATCCAAATAGCCCAACACCTGCATGGGTTCAATGGGAAAATTACTGAACCTGGCTTGAATTCACACAGTGACTGTTCCTTATCATGAACATAGATCCTATTGGCACGAATACTTAGACCACTCCGTTTTCGAAAGCATGCAATTTTTAAAGCCAAAGTCCAGCGTATGGGGTGCCGTTTTTTAAAATGATTTTTGCATTTTAAACATGTCCAGCTCCATTATTTTCAAGGAAAATTCCTCGACGAACAGCGAACTGGCTCAAAGCAGAGCATTCTGCTTCTTATACGTGTCAGCCATTATGAAGAAAACCATTTGAAAATTTAATTGTTAAGCCTAATAAATAACAACAATAAACACGTATAACAGCATCATCACCACCACCCTACCATCCCCTCCAACCTTGTTTGTCGTTGGTGCAATTTGTTGATAAAATCATCTACGTTTTTCCCTCTATAAAGAGCCTCATATCAGTCAATGATTTTGCCTCAGTCTATGCTGACGTCAGTTCAGGCTACTCTGAACAAACGTCAGCAGCTCTCCGTAAGGAGATTTCCCTGATCCCTGATATGTAGTTTCTTCACACCATAAACAACCGCTATCGCATCGGTTTAGTATTTATGTGTACCAATTTGAAATTAAGTACCATGGTATAAATAATCGTATGCATTTCTTGACATGTGGTCTGATGGCCGTGCTGTTGGTTGCACAAAGATCGTGTAAGGGCAGTGAGAACACAGGGATAGAAAAGATTTGTCAGTACAGATAGACGCCTTTCACGAAACTTTTACATAGTTCACTGCACTGATAAGAAAAACAAGTCACAGGATATCTTATCGGTAGGTCATGGCCAACATTCAATATTGGTTTACTTAAAGAAAAACTGTACTATATTTGGAAATTGCAATGCCTTAGTATCTGTTTTGAACAGACAGACTTAACAAGAATATCAAGTGTCTGTTTTCTGTGAGGCACTCTGAGTTTTTCACATACCCGTTAACATTACTTCAATCCGTCATGTTCTTCTGCAGGACAGCACGTTAAATTGCCTTATATTCAGAAACATGATTTGAACATGTGATTTTTCACCTTATGCTTTCCCAGACTGTTCCAAAGATGTATTTCCTCTGGGGCCTGGTTGGGCTGGCTATACTAATAACAGGGGTGTCAGCGACAGGTGAGTGAAGACATTTAAATTCTGCACATAAAGTACATGGTCAGAATCAAGATCTGATGAAAATAAAGTATGCGCATAAAACTGATCTGCTGGACTAGAAATAACTAGGCAATAACTGGTTAAGCATACAGTCATTATACATGAATTATATTGTTAAATCTTATCATAATTCAAATTGCATGTATTCGTTGGAAACAACTAATTTAAATTCGAATATATTTATTAGATATGTATCACTCTTATTTAGAACATTATTATATAAAGACTATATATACCAAGAGGTGGTCCAAAATAACCACAGAACAAAAATATTTTCAAATACAGACAATGAATTAATTGGCCTGGTCTTTTAATGATGTAGTACATAAAATAACAATCCTAGAAAAAGTCAGGTTAATACATAATTATGACAGTGATCTTTGACCATGAAAGTCACTATGCAAGAAAATGTAAACTGATGGCCAAGTGAAGAAGTCGAATACATATGGGCGACTTCAGACCGATTTCACAAAGCCATTCCTAATGTGCCAAAATCGCAATCACGACTTTAGAGACAATTGTTTAGGCCAAGGAATTAAAAGTGTTGCCACTTCATAAATGTTGTCTTGATGCAATCATGTCACACTTTTTACCAGCAGCACCAAACACTAAGTATGGCGACGAAGTTTTAAATGTCCCTTAAGTCAGAAATGACTCAGTGGAGTCGATCCTGGGTTTTGGTATAGTCCAAGTTATTGCCTGTCTTGACAAATAGGACATCTGTTAAAACAGTGGCCTCTGACCATGAATGTAACCGGCCTTGTGTGGTAGGGGAACGCCCTAAAACCTGTGTCTACAACTTCACAGTGGAGTGGTACAGGACTCTCTCTAAGGTAGGTTTACATGTTGGCTAATAATGGGCATATTTGGGTCATCCATCATTACTATACAACGTATTTGCTAAGCTTCACAAAACATCCTTAACTGATTTCCCCACAATCACTTGCGGAAATGGCTACCCTACAGAGTTTTTTGAAAACTTAATAAGGCAACATGGTTTAATAGAAAAATATGTGAAATAGGAAGTTTCTGAAGCTAGACCTTGACGCGTGCTTTTATCTCAAACATTTTTGACCCTCTATTTAAGATCGTCATGCCATTTTAACCAAATGTAGTTCTGAAGAAAATAAATGGCTCTAGGAAAGGAACTTTTCTGGAAAGTAAAGTTTTAATAGTGCAACGTAAAGTTACAGTCATGTAAATTACATTTAACAGTCAGACTTTAATAGCAGTAATACAAAAGAATGATTGGTTGGTGTCTGACATCGTGTCGTAAATATCTCACTTATATGACAACTGGCGGGTTTAAGAGCAAGCCCCTTCTACCCACATGAATCCTCTGCCTACCCACAAGTATCTTGATAAACCTATTGACAATACACGTTATTGACCCATGTGGAACAGAAGCCTCAGTGGAGGTATACAAGTTGTCTTGTCTTATGGTTTTCTGCTCAACCGGTGAGACATATTGTTGATCGTTGTGTGTGAGATCGTTGTTTTGTGTGATCGCTGTATTGTGTGCTCGTTGCCTTATGTGCTCGTTGCCTTGTGTGATCGATGTCTTGTGTGATCGTTGTCTTGTTTGATACCTGCCTTACCTGAATGCTGTCTTGTGTGACTTCTTTTATCTCAATGCTGTCGTGTCTGATCGTTGTTTTGTGTGATCGTTGCCTTGTGTAATCATTGTCTTCTGTGATCGTTGTATTGTCTGACCGTTGTCTTGTCTGTTGGTTTTTTCTTCAACAGGCCTGCCACATGTGTCCGTTTGTGGAGGAGGATTGTTACCGGCCACATTGTGTGGCTGCCGACGGTCATGTAAGGGCCCACCTGGCGGTAAACAGGAGGATGCCTGGGCCCAGCATTGAGGTCAGACTTTCTTCTGGTGAAATATATATATATATATAGCTTGTCGAATGTCGTCAACTTTGACCCAGTAAAATGTTTAAAAGTATTATATTTCTTTTGGCAGAAATTCAGTTCCTTTTAAGAAGACTCCTATCGGTATGTAAGACAAGTCATATTTATAACTTCTGTTAAACAGCATTTGTGGGGGATTTTGGTGATACGCCCAGTCAGTTTGAAGTACTTTTGGTTTTGATTTTTGATTTTTTTTTTATTGACACTTCTGGAATTTATTGAGAATAAAGTGTTTTCCTTAAAATCACTTAGCTAAGTTTCACATCAAATTTCGCTATTAAATTTACATCTTCTTTTAAAACGACGTGAAAACTTAAGGCATTTATTTATTTATCACCTGGGCCGGTTTAGGTGTGTGAGGGAGACACAGTCATCGTGCACGTCACAAACATGCTGGAGGACGGTGGCACGATCAGCATACACTGGCACGGGATACATCAGTACAAGACGCCTTATATGGACGGGGCGGCTCATGTGACCCAGTGCGGGATCGATGAGAAGGAAACATTCACGTAAGACGCTTTCATCTCTTGCCTTCGCCTAGGATATGTTTTTCTTCGAGCTTTTAGAGTAGAGCCTCTTACTTGGGTAACAATTGATAACGACTTGTTACATATTGGTAGAGATGACATTTTTGTCCTGATCAAATCAATTTTTAGCAATTATGCACCATTACCAGATAAAATACAGACGCAATAGTGCATAGCAGAATGCTGTTCCTTTGTTTGATCTTGTCATGCGGTCAAGGGCAGCCTTGTTGTAGTGAGGGAATTTGTGCATTTGGTTGTGGTTTGCGTTTTCGCGCTGCCTTCTAGTTGATCAGTTACTCTGGGTCAAACTAACCGCTTAATC
The DNA here is from genome assembly GCA_016165875.1 of Acanthopleura granulata. Taxonomy (NCBI): domain Eukaryota; kingdom Metazoa; phylum Mollusca; class Polyplacophora; order Chitonida; family Chitonidae; genus Acanthopleura; species Acanthopleura granulata. Next base: position 44,186,263 of record JABBOT010000001.1, on the reverse strand, counting down.
TATTGCACAGTCCTGCATATTCGCCAACCTTTTTATGGGGAAGTTGAAAATGTATTACTCGTGTTGTGCAAGAAAACAATAGTCATGTCAGCTTGGGGTTGCCTAAGGGCCGGAAAAGATGTCCCATTATGTTCTTTAACGCCATACACACGAATGTTTCACTCATATGAAGGCTGTCAGTTTTGTGGGTGAATGCGACTTGAGCGTCTCTCAAGGAGTTTGGATTTTGCTGATGTACCTCCTGTGGGGTCTTTCGGGTTGATGGGATAAGCAGTAAAAAGCAAAACATTTTGTTTTGGCGGAAAACACATTTTTCTTTGACTTTTATTGATTAAATCCAACGACGCAAACCAATATGCCGTCGTTGGATTTATGATTCATATGACTGAAACTACACATGTTCATGTGTCGATAATGTTGCAATTTCAGCATCTTTAATTAGCTACCTGAACGCTTACTTCTGCACACTTCAGGTATGAATTTAAAGCGAGTCCGGCGGGAACCCACTGGTACCACTCTCATTCAGGAATGCAGATTGGTGACGGTTTGCTGGGGGCTTTCATCGTGAGGACCCCCCAAAACACGGACCCCTCGGGTATGCTGTATGGCGTGGATGACTCTGATCACGTGATCATCGTCAATGACTGGTTACCTGTCATCTCCATCGGTCGTTATATCAGCCTAATGCACGACCTGTTCGATATGACGTTGCCAATTTCTAGCTTAGTTAACGGCCGAGCGAAGAAGTTTGAAGTGGTTGATAAAACCAATATGTCTATGCCAGCAGCCTACACTCCCATGGAAGTGTTCAACGTGGACCAAAACGTGACGTATCGTTTCCGGGTGATCGGAGCATCGACTGTTTGTGCCAAGAAGTTATCTATAGACTCTCACATGATAACCGTGATAGCCACAGACGGTATGCCGATCCAACCCCAGGTTGCCAGCACAATGATCATCAATCCCGGTAAGTTTCGGAGTCACTGGTCTTCCCGTCAACAAAAGATAAGAACGTCAGATCAGAACCAGCTCGCAGCGTCGGTAACTTGTCTTACACATGCAGCTCAAATTCATGTCTTCAGCTATTATGACAGTCAGGATTCTTGTTGTCACCTAAAACGTATAAGCACAAACTTTTAGATTCGTAAGCAGCCCTGCTCTGTTCTCATTTTCATGAGGAATTAGCAAGATGTGATCACGGAATCCAATGATCAGGGACGTCTTGATGCGCCCAGCTGCTGGTGTCTCGCTGTAGATCAGAGATCAGAGATCACTGAGCCTAGAAGTTCCAGATCAGCTATTCTTCAAGTTTCCTCTGCTCAGTAGAGATGCGATCGGTTTCCAGGACTCAACGACTTTTCCTCCACTCACATCCCCGTGACCCGCTTCAGATGAAATATTGTTGAGAGCGGCGTGAAATACGATTCAAAATAACTAATAAAACATAGAACTGGGTTTTAATTTGAGATAATTTCGTTTCGAATACAGAATATCTTACCATAGCCAAGGATCTAGGCTGTGATCTTTTAATATGGGGTTAGGCGCAGATCACAGCCGAGGAGCAATGCAGGTTAAAATAGTGGTATTTAAGAAAAGCTTAGGGCGGAGAAACTGCTCTACGAAAATCCGTACAAAATGAACCAAGACATGAGTGACCCTGGTAAAACTGAGATGTTCACCAAGAAATTCTCTGTTCTTCTGCCAATTTTTTTTCACATTCTGTAGCTTTAACGACAGGTAAATCCAAGATAATTTACATTTGTGATTTACGCTCACGCGCGTTGTCGACAGCTTGATCTAATAAACCGTATTTTTGCTTTCCGCGAAAGCGCATGCGTGGTTGACTTTTATGCAAATTGATTTTGGTATTGATGTAAATTTTAAGATATGATGCCACGGAAAGGTCAACCGCTGCTATACATGAGCACCTCGTTGAACCAGATTTAAAAAGCATGGCAGTATTTGGCGGCTGGCGGGCTTTTCCACTTCCGCTAAGATTTACTTAAGAACGGTCAGGTAATTCCAAGTAGCGATTGTGGCAAAGTGTGCACAAATATTCCAACTCTCGGAATTAAGGCGCAAGCAGCAGAACTGAACGAGGGGGTAGTACACCAAAATCGGGTTTACGGGTGGCCAGCGGCCCCCGCGTATCAGTAAATATGCCACCCCGTCGGTAATGCTTTGAGCAGCAATGAGCATCCACTTTGTTAGTCATAGTCCGACATACACACTTCCGTGGCTTGCAGCGTTCTGTTCAGCTCCTGTGCTGCCTGACATCACAGGTATAATAAATAATCTTAGTGCGTTTCCGTTGAAATTCTTCTTCTAATCCCAGGAGAGAGGTACGACTTTGTTCTTCACGCTAACATGCCCGTGGACAACTATGTGATTCGATTCCGTGGGCTGTCAGAATGCAGAGTGGTAAAGGAGACAGCGGTCGCTATGCTGCATTATAACGGTGCTAACAGCACTTTCCCGCAGGTTAACAAAACCGTTGTGCGAGAAGGGGTGGTAAGTGACTGCATTATTCAGGGAATCTTCATTACAAACTATGATAGTTATCTACATTTTGAGGGGAAACATAATGGTTATCTGGTCCATAAACAAAGGGTTTATTAAGCTGTTTGCAATAATATTGGTCGTGAAACTTCTTACCACCTTAAGGAAAGACATCCAAAGCTCAGCGTTCTTGTGCTCTTTTCCGTCGTGTGTCGATCTTTCGTGTGTATGTATATGTATGTGTACATAAATTACTCAGGTCCAGTTTTGGTCAACCGATTCAAAACTCTGAGTTTTCCGACAGAGCTAATTGACGTCAGAAATTGACGAGATATATAGCCATGAAAGACTCATCTGACTGCTATTTTGTTGTAATTTGGGCCTCGTCCATACAAGACACTCCCAGCCCTTGTGGTAGAGTGGACGTCGAAACATTTTTCTCTCTGTGAACATCACTTGTTAATAATCTTGCTTATGTACTAAAAGCTTGGATGTAAGTAGGCCCTGCACACTACAAGAAATAGCTACACGTGTGTCTTAATGGTTAGAACACTTGGTCATGTTAAAAGACCATAGATCTTGGTACTGCATCTTTCACGATTTTAATCTAATATTAGACTGATCATTGTCAATATATTGTGACGTGGCGAGGCACTATGCCTTGTGACTGTGACACTGTCTGGTGACTGTGGGGCGATGTCTGGTGACTGTGGCACTGTGCCTGGAGACTGTGGCACAATGCCGCTCAGTCTTTACTTATTGTATTATTCCTGCACTGAGATATGAAGTTAAGCACTAATTTCTATTTTTGTCATAAGCTCTGACAACTTTGGGCATTGAAATAAAATGTCTCTCCAAATTTTAACGCAGTTCAGAAATTAAGACTCAAACCGAAGACTGCTTAAGACTCAAAGTCTAACGCAAGATCCTGGGACCAGACAACGTTTAAAACTCAATCATAATTATACTTTCCTTCTCAGTTCGTCAATCCAATTCTAATAAACGGAGGGCAACCACTGTACTTAAGCGACCGTCTGGATGTCCTCGTGGACGATCTTCGCAGTGAACGGTATAACAAAGTGGAAAACTACACCACAGAAACAGCTGACTTCGTGTACTTCATTGGTATGTTGTTTAATGCAGCCACACGATGTGCCAAATAAATAGTATTGGGGTGGGTCTCATGTCTGTTGTCTTCTGCATGATGTTTCTGTGGCGGCAACACTTTGGCGTCATGGACTCGCCCTACCACAAGAAGACACATTATAAGTACACACCAGGACTCCTCGTCGCCATATGACTGAAACACTGTTAAGTACGACATTAAACCCCGAGCACTCACTCACTCCTATTTGTTATAATTTTCTTTATTAGGTTTCCACTTTCAATAATCATATATATGATAGAAGTGAAGATCAATTGGACATGGACCGACATCCACTTAAGTTTCATAATTGTTTATTATAAAAATATTACAATCAGCTATTTGCTGATATCAGATTGACGTAGCGTTTAATAAAAGTAACCTTGTATATTTTTCTGTTTGTCACAGCGTCAGACTATAACAACAACGATAATAAAAAGTACAACCACCAGGACTATTATCCTGTGAAGGACTTGCCGCCATTAAAGGCCCATTTCACCCCAGTCTTGGACAACGTATCCTTTGACGTCTGTGTTTTAATTTACTTGATTAATGTTTACTTCCATGGTAAAGAATATTTCATTTTTATCACCGACATGAAATTAGACTGAATATAATTCAAACAACATGTCGTGTAACATTCAAATAGAATTAACAACATGGCCAAGACACAATCTTTCAAAAAACAGTACTGTTCTAAACCAATATTCTTGTTGACAGGAAAACATTAATTATTGAATGTGTCTTAAATTTACTTTACGTCTACACACGGGCTGTACAGCTTTCCCTAATTGGACATATAGATAACCTTTGATCTTCCTCCCATACCACCTCTTTCCCAGCCTGAAGACATCCGGCCGGAATGGTTCTGTAACCGAAGCTCGCTTGACATGAACACTTGCTCAGAGAACTTGTGTATCTGTACACATCTGGTACACCTAAAGCTGAACCAGGTTAGTGACATTTAGTACACATTTGGTACACCTAAAGCTGAACTAGGTTAGCTCTATTAGCTCATTGACTACTTGTTAATCATTATTGCAGATGAAAACCAACTATATTAACATTTAATGCCAATGTATTTTTCATTATATGATATACAAATTCTAGATGACTTGAGTTTACTCCAGAGGTTAAGTTGCAGACTTGCCACATCAGGATAGTGTGGCTAATGTACTGTGTTTTACTACAGATTTAATAAATCGGGATAAATGCCTGTCTTAGCCCGTTTCGGTTTGAGGTTACCATGAAATGATTTCTCAGCTGTTGGATTCCCAATATCTGGAAGATAGTTTGGTAGCTAACTGCTTGTTAAGGAAATTTCAAATAGACATACCAGTTACATGAAGTGGGCATCCATATCTTCTGAATACATTTATAATATACTTGTTATCAACTTCTTGTTGTGTTATTCGTCGCATGATCAATGAAACCTTCCCACCAGACTTTCTATCAGATGAAAAAAGCCCATGTATTAACTTGTCTGACAACTGTACCCTTTGGCCATCATTTTCGTGAACCTTAAGACAGCTTGAGCTACTCCCACAACGTCACATCCAAAGGTTTTATACGTCTTGTATCTACTCTCCATTTATGATTACGTTGCATAGAAATCTTAATATTCTCTGACTTTATATGGTTTTGTATGTATTTTAGCGAGATAACAACCCTTGCGCATACGGCTATTGTCCTTCATAATGAGGGCTAGGCAATCGAGATCGTTTTCTCTTTATAAGTTTCGTATTTAAGTTCATTTACAGCAACGTTTGAAGTTTACCTTGTTAGTTCGTTCATAAAGTGTCGAAACATAGAGAATTTAGCAAGGACTCACTTTGCCATTGTTTTTCTCCCTAACCCAGTGTAATATTTTTTCTACTTATTTCTTCAACGTGTTACTTTCTATCATATAAAGGTTGTGGATTTAGTGTTGGTGAACGAGGGAAAATCGTTTACGGAGTCTGGCCATCCCATGCATTTACACGGCCATTCATTCAGAGTTCTAGGAATAGAAAAGGTGAGTTGTCACATGTACTCGTATAAAACAAACTTACGTCAAACACTGGGCTTAAAATTTCAAGTACTCAGTGACGTCAAAAATGGTTTCAACATAAAAGAAAATAAATGGCTTTACTCTCCATGCTGTATGTTTTAGTATTTAAAATTTATTTATTGGCTCATTTGATTGGTGTTTTACGCTGCACCTAAGAAGATTTCACCTTTACGATGTCGGCCGGCTTTATGCTGGAATGAAATCGGATCAAGCCCGGGAACCATCTGCAGGTTGCTGGCAGACATTACCAAGTACGACTGGAACGGTAGCCAGCTGGGCTGGACTTGAACTCACAGCACCCGCATTGGTGAGAAGCTGATTGTGTTTCGCGAGCGCCTTAAACGCTCGGCCACGTGGGTGTATCAATAACCCTTGCTGTTTCAGTTGGGAGAGTCGGTGTCAGTTAGTGAGGTAGAAAACCTGGATAAGGAAGGAAAACTGAAAAGAAACTTAATCAACCCGCCATGGAAAGACACGGTTCATGTTCCTGACGGTGGTTACGTCGTCATCAGGATTATAGCTAACAATCCAGGTAAAACTGGTTACGTCGTCATCAGGGTTATAGCTAACAATCCAGGTAAAACTGATTGCGTTTGGAATAACAAATACATAAAATATTCCCAGCTTTTGAAATATGACCAGTCTGGCTTTCTGATGGAGTTAAAAGCTTGTCTGCACGACATTCTTGGCATAATTAGAGTTTTGTCACCTTAATCATAATCTGCATAACACACATTTGCTTTCGCTATTTTACATCTTTACCTAAACACTGTCAAAAATTATCTATTTTATTCATTTAATTGTTATTTTACGCCGTTATCAGGAATATTTCACTTATACGATGGCAGCCTGCACTATGGTAGAAGGAAACCCGGCTGCAAGAATTGCGCACAGCATCTCGCTACCTCTATGTGTATATATATATTTGTGCTATTTTCTGAAGGGCTTCTTTTGGTTCCTAAATGGTCGGATTTTTCACACCGAAATGATCCTAATAATGGAGGGATATATATTGCATTATCTAATATATAACCTTCTTTAAAATTTCTGATTAAACAACCACGCTATATTTCGCAATATATATATATATCTTACACCAAACATTTAATTTTTGTTTTTTTTAGTTCTGTTACTACGGCAACAATTAATGCTTTCGTAAAATATTTTTTTTTATTTGTAGGTTACTGGTTTTTCCACTGCCACGTAGACTCGCACATGCTCCAAGGAATGGCTATGCTGTTTAAAGTTGGGAAAGACGAAGACATTCCGAATATTCCCGAGGAATTCCCGCGCTGCGGAGGAATGGGCTTCAGCAACGCAAAGGAAAGAATATCTCCTACACAGAAAGTCATAGAGAAAGACTGTGAATCCTCGTCTATTACAATCACACCCTGCTCCACACTCTTTTTGGCCATAATATTCGCTGTTTTTGTTAACATAAAATAGATTTATTATAACACTGCTTGAATTATAATCCATGTGCAAGGACATTATATATTCTAGATCGAAAACTGTGAACAAAACACATTTTAGGGAACTCAAATTTTTTATATATATGTATATGTTAAAGAATTTCATAGTTTGTTTGATTCTATCCCTGACATAACCTATTTGAAAACGCTCATGTGATCATGTGATACTTAAAATATAATTTATTTTTTCTTAGATCATATATTTCGTTTTTAACGTCGATTTCTTTATCTAGCTGATTGATTTAATTATTGGATGTTTAACATGTTCAAGATCGGGTTTGCGGACGACTGAATCAGTGTACAAACCTGGGGAAAGCTCCGCACCTCGCCATGTGCACATCTGGTGAAACTCCTCTCTTAAAGTCACAGTCAAACCAGTCACGGATTATTAGTTAATTTCTTCCTGTAGAAACCATTGGCACTTTTGGAAGGCGAGGTGAGCTGTGAATGCGATGACACTCTAACAACGGCTTCGTCGTGAAATTACCATATTCACTATTAGATTAGCTTATTCACTGTCAACCAATTTAAGATTTGCAGAATGTAGGGAACATCACGGTGGCGAATATTTACACGTCCGTTTTACTGTCAGTTTGCCTGCAAAATTACTGTCACCGCTGTAACAATAAAACATCTACACATTTCATATCTGTGGTGCCAATATTGTTTTTAATGTACGCTGTGTAAACCGTATATGTGAGTGCGTTTTTATATTGCTTGTATGATTAAAAGTGATCAAACATTTTAAAGGTGGTTACATTTTTTTTATAATAGCTTTTCAGTTCATGGCTGGTTTTGTTGATTATTTCTTTGTCCCGTATCCTCGTGCCTATTTTGTTTTGATAGCTCAGTCATTCTTTTTAAAAGCAACAATTTTATTCAATATACCACAAAATAATCTTAAGGTACTGAAGAATGGAAAATCTGAACGAAGGCTCTCAGGGGCAAGACATCTTTGCGCTGCGCGAATCGTTGACGAGAGTTGTCTCCCTTGTTTTGTAGCCTTCAGGGTGTCACTATTCAGCACTCAACACCAAGGCCTGGGAACTGCCTTTGTACTTCAAGTATGCAAATTGTACAGCTGCTTCGGAATATTTTGACCTCACAGACGGCGAGCAAAGCTCGCCCTTTACATTTAACATTTACGGCTTATTCCTGATGGAACCTGATAGACTCTGAAGAAATCCACCGCACATGGCGAATCTACTGACTCAAAGCAGTATCTGTGCGACAGCTGGATTCGAAGATGTGACTTATTTAGCCAAGTGTCAGTCGTAATAATCGGTGACCCAAAAGGCTCCGCGACAAATTTATTTATTTATTTATTTGATTGGTGTTTTACGCCGTACTCAAGAATATTTCACTTATACGACGGCGGCGAGCATTATGGTGGGAGGAAACCGGGCAGAGCCCGGGGGAAACCCACGACATCCGCAGGTTGCTGGTAGACCTTCCAACGTACGGCCGGAGAGGAAGCCAGCATTAGCTGGACTCACAGCGACCGCATTGGTGGGAGGCTTCGGTCATTGCGCTGAGTTAGTGCGCTAACCGACTGAGCCACGGAGGTTCATGAAGCACGCATGAGTAAATTCTTTTAAGTGAGCTGATGGAGAAAGGCATGCGTAGATCAAAGATTACCCAATCCTGTTAACACTGTGACCGTTTTGTACCACATCTTACCGCTAACTATCAGGTGAGCGTGGAAAGCGTAGGTTCCTGTTCCAATGGTCAACAAATTGGTCAAGGGCTTTCGCCGGCAGTAAGTCAGCGATTCAATCATCTGTGTCAGTAAGATCTACTCTTAATGCTTATATATTGATTTCATATTGTATACATTTAATGTTTTTATTTATTTTTTTTAAGTACCTTGTTAAAAGTATTTTGTTATCTGAGATTATAAATCTCATTTTTTCATTTTGTCAACAAATGAATTTGACTCTAAGAGTCAAATTCGACACTTCCACACTACCTGTGAAACAAGAACGGTTAAAGAAATTATCCAAAACCATAAGGCCCATTCCCTAAACAACCTCAAGCACCAGTTCCATAAAGGAATCTATGAGAAATAATAGGAAAAATTGTAGGTAAGGCAGGTAACATGTAAGACTGTAGTCTTCTGTTTCCAATGATGCAGGAAGACTCTCGATATCCTAGGTATCAGAAGCAATTCCAGTACACAAACCCCTAGTACATGAGTGATGTCCAGGTCAGATATGGACATAGATATCTCAGCTGAGCGAGGACTGCAACTGTTAATCACAAAAACACCATGTTAATATAATACACATACATATATGCTGGCCGCCGTCGAACAAAGTGAAATATTCTTGAGTATACGGCGTAAAACACCAGTCAAATAAAACAATCTGTTTTGCTATGTTAAAGCTGTAAGCTAAACAATATTTATCAAATACATATATTATTGCCAATGTGAATAGATGCATTGCGACTGTAGTGGAAGTAAAAATAACACAAATGACTGACAATATGCAATGTGTTGTTCATTTTCATTCCAACAGATACATGACATTAGTGGATATATATTTACTGGAAGTTATTAGGAGTTATTAGAGAAGGAAAAGATTGGCTCTATTTACTATATACATACCTCTTGCATACATCTCTGTCGGTTTGTGTCCACATCCATTAATCCGATTTACGGATGCATTGCTGTAGACCCAGGAACATGATCATGGTGCAGTGTCGAGTATCAAAAAACAATCATGTCGTCAGGAATCTTTTCAACGAGAATTGCTTTAAACATTCTGGATTTTTTGTTCTCTCAAAAGGTTTTATTTAGAGATTAAGACCATCTCTGATAAAAAATCTACATTCCTTACTTCTTCAAAAGGGATTAGTGATAATGAAAAGGCTTCGCTGCTTAAGCCGTGGTGAAGAGGGGTGTATGTTGTTACTTCTTAAGCCGTGGTGAAGGGAGGGGCGTGTGTTGTTACTTCTTAAGCACCTACATCAACAGTTAAAATAAAACCCTAAATGAGGTCAACTGTCTATCAACCGACTATATTATGTTGACGAACATTGCGAAAGTCGTAAGGCCATACAACATGGAGCTGAATATGGCTGTGATAGATGAGGAGTACTGTATAACTTTCGGTGGGAGCGATATTCTTTGTCTGGCGTTGCCTAAACCCATTCCTCTGCAGCGCGGGAAATTCTCCCGAATCCCTGGAACGTCTTCGTCCTCCCCGCCTTTAAACAACATAGCCATTCCTTGGGCCAAGTAAGAGTCCACGTGACAGTAAAAAGACCAATAGCCTACACAATAATAATAATAATAACATATTTATATAACTGGTATTTCTTGGAGTGTTGTCTAAGGTACAACGAAGAATGCTTTAGGTAAGATGAAGTTTTATGGCTGGAAGAAACCATAGGCCTGGGCAACTTTCTGAAGTACTTTCTGACGAAGACAGTATCGATTTCAACGTCACAGTGTAGACAAACACTCCCGCGACTGATTGCGTTGACCATCTACAATGCTACCATGACAGAATGAAACAGTACAACTTGAACATATGTAACAATCAACGATCTGTTTGTTAATTCAGAATTTTGGCAAATCACGAATGCCACTTACAACATTTATTTATTTCATTGGTGTTTTATGTCGTAAGAATATTTCACTTATACGGCGGTTGCCAGCATTATGGTGAGATGAAACTGGGCAGAGCCAGTGAGAAGCTCAGGACCATTCACAGGTTGCTGGGGAACTTTCCCACGTACGACTGTAGCGGAAGCTAGCATCAGCTATACTTAAACTCACAGCGATTAGCGAGAGGCACGGGGTGATAGCGCCCTTCTGGTGCGCTAATTCCCTCGGCCAAGGGGTCCCCCTACATATAACAGAATATAATATACACACATCGTACATCATCTTGATTTCAAGAAAGAATAACCATTTGTGAACCACACCAAGCTTAAATGAAAAAAACCTGGGTACGGTTCGAGTGGAAAGGTGGAATGATTTCATTGAAGTTTTAACTATTCTAACAATTTTTCGTTCTTTGCCTGAATACGATTAAGAAAGATATGGATCTGGGGCTGATGTAGAGAGCCTTGTAGAAATAACAAGAAAACAATAAATATTACACATGCGTTTTGAAATAGGTGTGTTATCCCTTCATATAAATACCCGAATATATGACCTTTATACGTCAGAGTGATCCAGGTTCAAAGCCCAAGTCGGGACATATCAAAGATTTTTTAAAAAATGGTACTTATTGCCTCCTCCACTGGGAGGTTATTGAGAGCTTAGAGAAAGGAAACAGGATAGGTCAGCGCGGTGTCAGTATAATGTGACCGGGTGTCTGTTGTCTTCTGCATGATGTTTCTGTGGCGGAAGCACTTTGACGGCATGGACTCGCCCTGCCACAAGAAGAGACACTATATGCACACACCAGAAGGACTGCTCTCGTCGTCATATGATTGACACATTTTTAAGTAGGACGTTTACACCCCGAGCACTCACTCACGCATTCACACATTTTTTTCATGAAAGTCTAGGAGAACTCTTACTATCGAAATAAAAATTCTTAAGGTGATATGTCTTAAAACATCAAAGAACTGCTGATGTATATAAAGTAACAAACTGATGACTCATGTAACGGGAAACAATGAAAGGTTGAAATGAATGTTCTATGGCCAAAATGATTAAATTGGTGTTCAAATCGTGTACCAGTCGAGTATATATTTATTTATTTATTTATTTATTTATTTATTTAGTTAGTTAGTTAGTTAGTTAGTTAGTTGGTGTTTAAGAATACTTCACCTATACGATGGCGGGAAACTATGGCCATCCGGAGGTTGCCACTGTACCTTCCCACTGTACCTTCTCCAAGCTGGAGAGGCAGCCAGCTTGAGCTGGGCTGGAACTCACAGCGATCGCATGCAAGTTTATAAGCTGCAGTTAATGAAAACATATGTTTCTCAGTTTCGCTTTGCTCGCATTTGATCCTATATCCAGTGTGGTGCGCTTACATGTAGTCGACACAATACACATGCAGACCCACCTTTTCCAGTCCCAGGATATTGAAGGAATGGCCGTGTAAATACATGGGGTGAACTGCTTCCGTAATTGTTTTACCCTCGTTCACCATCACTAAATCCACAACCTTTGTATGACAGAAAGTAACATGACGATTAAAAAACTCGAAGAATGATAAAGCATAGCGAATCTTGTCAAACTGTTCGAATTAGTTTATTTTTTGACAATTTATTTAGTAAAGCAATAAGTTAAATCTAAACTGCTATTGTAAATCAAAGCGTGCTTGAGATAGACAGAGGAACAGGATTTGAGGATACCTAGTCCTTTTGAAAAGGAAACGATGTTAAACCTCAAAATACAGTGGTAGTTTAGGTATAAGTTAACTGTATTTGGTGATTTTATGCAGAGGCGTCCGCTATAATCAGCTTCAAAGACACGTATGTCGTAAGGTTGGATTTCTTCGGCGTCAGAAAGAAGTATAATTAAAAACATTAAGCTCATTAAACATATCGCTGTAGCCCAATGACATCGATCAAGAAATACCCAGCGGGGATCCATCCTTGACCAGACAACTTAGTGCACTTAGACATAAATGTGAATGTTCGGTGAAGTCACGTAGCCTACTTTTTGACAAAAAAATGGCGCTTTATCGTGCAAATCAGGGAAGAGAGCACAGAATGTGGCCGTTCTCTTGATACACAAGAACACTTTGCCCAAAGGATGAACTGATTTGAAAATGCTCACCGTATTGGGCGATTGTCAGTTGATGAAAGAGAAAGAGAAGTGAGGTTGCTTGAGGAGAGTCTCAGCACGACTGAGAGCAAACCTTCACAGTGTCTATTTCATCTCTTTTCAGGAGGAGCCTCGCCCGAAATGGCTACTATTCGTAGTACAATCCAGGTACAAATTACCCTTAACAAGGCTGTCAAATAAAATCTCTGTGCACAGAACTTCATTTAACTGTCTTGTTCAAGTCTGCAGTGCACATTTAAGATGGGAAACTCTGACTGATCACAACACGTACGATTTACAGGTACTTCAGTTGGACCTTAATGAAATACATAGATGACTTCTCATATAGCGAGAATGCATATACCACCCGGTTTAATCTTCACACCACAACAATTGTCCGACTGCAACAACGCCTACAATAAACTGGAACGACAAGTGATCGTCCAAGGCAACCACTTGTCACTGCCGTCGTCGAGGAACCGTTCCTACCCTCTTCCGTGGATCTCAACCGCCCCAAGACAAACAGCCACTCCGTCAGAGAGGGCTGCACGCTCGTCGACTCCACACTCGACCAGTACTGACGTCTCCTCGTGGCATGGGTCACTGATGGGTCCACATTTCATCTACGTTTGGCGGATGGAATTTGGAGTCGACTTAGTGAACCCCAAGCTCATTAACGTCTTCGGCAGGTGCACCGCTTGACTTTTAGTACAAGAGTTTTGTATCTATCTCGCGTCTAGAGAGCTACACACTACAATTAATGCTTCTGGGTCGCGAGGTACGAAGCCAGTTCCTTTCTATTTCTAGATATATTTTCCTTTGCACCTCTGGGCTGCCCCTTTTCATTTTTTTTCTGCTTCTTGGGTGGTATCATTTTGTAGGACAGGCCTCAAAGTTTCATTCCAGGTATAAATTTGTGTGTTTTTCAGGACACAAGACACAAGGCAAAGGATGAACTGATTTGAAAATGCTCACCGAATTGGGCGATTGTCAGTTGATGAAAGAGAAAGAGAAGTCAGGTTGCTTGAGGAGAATCTCTGCACGACTGAGAGCAAACCTTCACAGTGTCTATTTCATCTCTTTTCAGGAGGATAAATCAGAGCTCACTAATCTGTCACTGGGTGGGCTTGTCCCTGTCAGCTGTTTGTCAAATTTGCGAAAAATTTCATCCGTCATGCCCTATCAGGAATTTTACTGGAGTTTTCGCAGGGGACAAGGACTATTAGGAACGGGGGATTTAGGGCTTGCTGGTTTAGGGACAGTGCTGTGAGACCAAACGTTAACATGTAAGTAAATGGGGAATTAATTGTGGTGTGTGGCCATCTGTTAGCTAACAGAGGGCAATATGCAACTTGTGCTTATACAACCAAATCAGCGACGTCAAGTGTTTGTTGAACTGGCTTTTCGTTGCCTAACGAATCACAGATCTAACTATACATATATAGGTTTACAACATGGCAAAGATATAAGTTTTGATTTATTTTAAGCGTGGACTATTATTTTCGATATACATGTAAAGCTATTTACAATCACAAATTCATAATATACATATATATACAGCAACAATGGTGTAGAGGTGAGACGTTTCAAAATTTAATACGGGACTCGTTCTTTGGTCATTTAAGATGCCTTAGACATCCACTTCTGAAATTTACACCTGGATCATCAGAAATGGCTGACTAGGTGTAAGATTTTATGTCGCTTTAAGGACTGTGGTATAATGTAGGCCAAAGTATCGTAAAGTGTAATCCATAGAATCCATTAATATCAAGTGTCACTGACCTGGTTCAGCTTTAGGTGTACCAAATGTTACTAACCTGGTTCATGCAGAAATTACCTCTCTTTTGAATGTCATTCTTTCAACAATGCACTCCATCTGGTTTTCTATCCACATGTATGTTGTTCTTGAAAAAACTGTTTCTGGCAGCAAAAAATCATAAACTCCTTTTCTACAACCATCCCAAATCTAAAAAGCCATGGTCATAGTTGTTTGAGTTGCATTTAATTTATTTCGACATATGAACCCTGTCATTTGAAAGGCTCCGCCATTGCCTTACGCATTGAGTCCCCATTCCGAGTCTTTTCCTCAAATGATTCAGTCCCCATCCAGAACCTGTTCTCACTGAATACAATCCCCATCCCGAACCTGTTCTCACTGGATTCACTCCGCATTTCAGTTCTATTCCTAACTTGATTCAATCTCCATCCCAACGCTTTTTCTAAAGTCTTTAACGTTAGATTGCTATCCAGGAAGTGTAACCAGAACATTAATTTGCGTGGTCAAATGCGGTTACTTTTTAGCTGGCACCTTACAAATGCGATTATCATGTATCATGGACTATTGTTAGTTTTCCTCAAACCTGAACTCCGCTGCCGTCAGTGGCGGCAATTCCTGCACAGGATAACAGTCCGGGTGGTTAAATTATTCTTATCGTTGTTGTTGAAGCCTGACGCTGTGATAAACAGAAACAAATATAGAGGTTTATTTGTATTAGACAATCCACTCCTAAAAAGCTGATATTGGAGAAAACAAAACAGTAAGGTCAACCGATTACCTGCAAATTTAAGCCAGAATTCTCTTGTCCGATTGCCGAAGAGTTGTTTGATACATATTTCCAAGCAACAAAGACAGTAAAATATGAATATATATATATATATATCATATATATTACATAATGTTACATCAACATAACATACCAATGAAGTATGCGAAGTCCGCTTCTTCTGTGGTATAATTTTCCACTCCGTTGTATCGTTCACTGCGGAGATCGTCCACTAAGATATCCAGATCGTAACTTGTGTAAATTGGATCGCCATTGTTGATTAGAACTCGGTTGATAAACTGAGGAAAAGAGTAAATTTTAAACAATATAAATTTAGATTTGCTTCTTATATTCCGTGGTTTATTCGCCTTTGGTGGTTTGTTGGGCATATCACCACAAACCTGTGTGAATGTGTAGAGCTGGCTTCCTGGAACAGACCTGCCATGTGACATGTGCGAGTTTACGGACTCTGGGTTTTGTTCTAATCGACTAAATCTTGAACGACGAAGCTTCAAGATAGCTGAGAACAAAGGTTTTAACCTGAATCCGTACTCTGAATGAAACCCTTATCCCATGCTGGCGACACACATATATAAAAGTTTGTATTAATGTTATCTCAGCAGTCATAATCAATTATTATTATATATTTTATTGGTATTTTACGCCATACTAAGGAATACTTCAGTTACACGGTCGCGGCCAGCAATACGGTGGGAGGAAACCGTGCAAAGACCGGGAGAAACCCACGATCAATCCGCAGGTTGCAGGCACAATCACTTAGACAATCGTGTAAGTGTTTTTTTGAATTCCGTTATAGTGCTGCATGGTAAACGCTGCCTCCTTTAACGCTCTGCAGTCGGACAATGCACGGAGTTGAATCACATAGTTGTCCACGGATATTTTAGCGTTAAGAACAAAGTCGTACCTCTCTCTTAGGATTAGAAAAGAAATGATTCAATCTGAGACTTCATACAGTGCACCTACGAGACACTGAAAGACTCATCACATTGCACAATCCACGTCGGGTAATGGCAAACCACGTTTTCCAATCTTCTTTACCGCAAAAACATAGCCTCCCAATATGGACCTCCAAAAGAAGGGGGCAATCTTCTCCTAGGAACTACTAACAAGATAAAAAAGAATGCAAGCATTTGTAGCAGTGGAGAAGAATCGTTTAAATCATTTATGAAATTCAAATCCGGAACACCGACAAAATATAATGGATTGCCACTTTGTCGGATGAATCGCATACCGTCTGTGGTTATCACGGTTATCATGTGAGACTTTATAGATAACTTCATGGCACAGACAGTCGATGCCCCGATCACCCGGAACCTGTATGTCACATTTTGGTCCACATTGAACACGTTCATGGGAGTGTAAGCTGTTGGTATTGTTGTATTGGTTTTATCAACCACTTCAAACTTCTTCGCTCGGCAGTTTACTAAGCTAGAAACTGGCAACGTCAAATCGAATTGGTTATGTATTAGATCGACAAAGCGAGTGATGGAGATGACGGGTAACCAATCATTGACGACGATCACGTGATAGGAGTCGTCCACGTCATACAGTACAGAGGGGTCCGTGTTTTGGGGTGTCCTCACGATGATGGCCCCCAGCAAGCCGTCGCCAATCTGTATTCCTGAATGGGAGTGGGGTACCAGTCGGTACCTGGTGGACTGAGTTTAAATGTGTACCTGACGTGTGCAGGAGTAAAAAGTTAAGGAATACAGGATGCTGAGGTTGCAAAGTTAATAGAGGATTAATGGACCTTGTGGCATGTTCTTTTTGCGTCGTTAGATTTCACCAACAAGAGTCAAACATAAACGGGTCAGGGTCAATGAAAAAAGAAAAGGTTTACATCATCAGCTGCACATGTAGTACATGTTTGATGAAAATTCACTAGATATCTTTATGAGCTATCGTGTCGCAAAAGCCTGTTACAGAATATAACTTGAGTAACACCTATGACCTGGAAGAAATTTGCTCAGGCCATCAAAAATGAATTGATTCTCCACCAGCGGACAACAGAGGGCGAGTTAACAAAAATGTAAAATGTGTGGACACCAAAATCCGCCAAAAAACCTTAACTGTAAACCATTATCTTCTTAACATGTTGTTTAGTTGGAGAATGGCTTAAAACAACAATTGAATAAATAAATCAGTACACCCAAGCGTCTTACGTGAATATTTCCTTCTCATCGATCCGGCACTGGGTCACGTGAGCAGCCCTGTCCATGTAAGGCGTTTTGTACTGTATATCCCGTGTCAGTGAATGCTGATCGTGCCACCGTTTTCCAGCATGTTAGTGACGCGCACGATGACCGTGTCACCCTCACATACCTAAAATATCAGCGGGGGAGGAGAATCATGGATCATGTGGATTCATATGACTCATCGCAACCGTTAAATGTATAGATGGGGCATAACTCTTCCACGTCAAAGTTGCTGTTGCTCAACACCCTGAATTTGACAGCAAAACGGGCAAAATACTTCGAAACATTACGCATACTGTGCCAATACTCCGTCCATGTATCTCGTACAACCATCCTTTCACAAAGTGACTATGGTTCAGCTAAAATAAAGGCAGTCATGTCTGGTCCAAAAGTTTTCTCGTTGCCCGTTTATCAGCGTGTCAACAACAACGTTTGACCATCTTCGCTTCAGTCCTCACTACATTTTGACCAATTTAAACCCTTCAGTATGTTCCATCCTTTTCCAGCTCTTTTCACGACTAACACAGAGCCATCCTCTCAGCAGTACCATAAATAATCTATACAATTCTGCTTCGCTGATCTAATTTGTTCAACTGACAACATTAAAACTGTTTTCCCACTTTTACTGAAGTGGGTAAACGCTGTCATCAATTAGCTTAAGTTTATTTATTTAACCTTCAACTTCAAGGAGGGCCTACCAGAACTGATTTTTTCCCTCCCAAACGGAAAAACATAGAACAGACAGTCTTGTGGGATAATAAATTCGTTAGTTAGATTTTAATTAGGATATATGAAATGAGGTTATATCATGTCATAGACTTGTTAAAATCTAAAAAAAATTATATTGTTCACTTTCATGTCGTTAACATTCACGTGCACAGGTGATATAAAACTGGCTCAGCTAGAAAAGACTTCAGCTTTCATTTCCTATTTCACTAAGCGACGCACAAAGATGAAGATGATGTTTAAAAACACATGACAATAGCAGCAAAGTTGATAACAAATGTACAAAATCATTATTACAATTTTAATTTTGAAAAGGAAAGCTTACGAAACAGAACTCAATTCTACGTTTCTAATGGAAGGTTATATGG
Source organism: Acanthopleura granulata (assembly GCA_016165875.1). NCBI lineage: Eukaryota > Metazoa > Mollusca > Polyplacophora > Chitonida > Chitonidae > Acanthopleura > Acanthopleura granulata. The sequence continues at coordinate 44,167,508 of JABBOT010000001.1, read as the reverse complement.
AGCTTTGAGGATGGTCCTCAAAAAAAAAATATCCACCATCTTGAAAATATCTCATTGGTTCTTGGCTAACTGCGATCTACCAGTTGGTAAGAACGCCGTCAGAAGAAAGTCTGACCTCAATGCTGGGCCCAGGTATCCTCCTGTTTACCGCCAGGTGGGCCCGCTCATGACCGTCGGCCGCCACATAATGTGGCCGGCAACAATCCTCCTTCACAAACGGACACATATGGCAGGCCTGTTGACGATAAAAAAATCAGACAAGACAACGCTCAGACTAGACAAAGTCCAGATAAGATAGCAATCAGACACGACAACGATCAGACAAGACAACGTGTACCACTCGACTGAGGCTTCTGTGTCAGTGACTTGTTTTGTCCAGAGATTTATCAGATAACTATGGGAAGACAGGGGGTTCTCTTGGGGGCTGCTCCTAAACTCGCCTGTCCTTATACAAGTGAAACATCACCGTGACTGTTAACAACCGATCTTTGATCTTCTTGTTTTGATCTTTACGGCCCATCGTTGAGGAAACTACCATTGTTTTGATACTTTATTAATGGCGAGTGGATCGGTTATTTCTGTCCGTTGGACCAAAGCTCTACACGTGGTTATATGTGAAAGAACTGGCTTGATAAAATCAGCATGATCAATTCCTGCAGTATTGCAAACTATTGATGGAAATATAAGGCAACCTATATCACTTGCCACTATGCATACCTACCTTTGAAAGAGTCCTGTACCTCTCTACTTATGAAGCTGTAAACACAGATTTTAGGGGGTTCTCCCACCACATAGCGCCGGTTACATTCATGGTCAGAGGCCACTGTTTTAACAGATTATGTCCTATTTGTCTAGAATGGCAATAATTAGGACTAAACCAAAACCCGGGGCCGATTCCACTTAGCAATTTCTGACTTCAGTCAGATTTTTAAACCTCGTCACAATATTTAGTTTTTGGTACCACTGGTTAAAAATGTGGCACGTTTGTCTCGACACAACATTTATGAAATGGTAAAAACTATAATTACCTGGGCTAAACATTAATTTTTAAAACAGTGTTGGAAATGTTTGACACGTCAGGAATGGCTTGGTGGAATTGTTGCCTATAGGCATAATTGATTGTGTGGATTGTTTCCAGATTCTTCATTTGGCCGTGAATGGGCCCCAGTTTACAATTCCTTGCAAGGTTGCTTCCAAATTGTTAGCTTTTAGTTTTATGTTAAAGAGAAATGGGTAGCTGCAAATCTTTTCGGCAAGGAAAATACGATCACTCTTTAGCCGAAATAAGTTTCCAAAGGTATAAAAACTGTTCAACTTTGTATATGTTATCACAGGTTTGAAAGTTAAATAGCAATCAACATGCAGCTTATTCAATCAGCTGCATTTAGGTTTACCAGAAATGTCTAGTGCCTTAAACGTACCGACGATACCAAGCGACTTCTAGCCTATCGGCAATGTCTGTAGAATTCAAGGGTACCAATAATGCCAAGTGACTAAGCTACCAACAATGCCATGTGACTTTCAAGTCTAACGGCAAGGTTGATTGACTTTAAGACTACCAGCTATGTTATGCGGCTTTTCAAGCCTATTGGCAATGTCTAGTGACTTTAAACCTACCATCAAAGCCGAGTGACTTCCACTCTAGCGGTCAGTTTGATTTGAATCATCATATCCGAACTATGCACTTTACCCGCAGAGACAATTTCCCTTCACTAAACTGACGCTTACACCCCTGTCATCAGCACAGCCAGCTCTGCCAGGTAGCCTAGAAAATGCTTCTTTGGAATAGTCTGGGAAAGCATAAAGTGAAAAAAGAAATGTACTATATTCCATAACAAGTAGTAATATCAGACAAAACAGACACTTCAGACTCTTACTTCATTTATATATCCTTTCAGCACTAACATTATAATCTGTACAAAATAATACAAGATGTTTTACGAACACCGTGATGGCAAAATATATTTGTATTTATTTAGCCAGGGAGAAACATCGTTCTTACAAGACGTAATGTAGAACATTAAACGAAACATTAAACGCTGACCACAGGACATCGAACCTGCTACCTAAACCTACCTTCTAGACAACGGGGGATATTGACTCTTCGACACGCACTTGAGGTGTGAAGGCAACTTAGATGAATGGATTTTCGAAATGCTGAGGAATTATTAATGGCTTGGAAATGAGCCTGGCACGGTTTGCCAAACAATCAGTTGCTCTATCAACCGTCTGCTGTGTTCCTTCTTTATTTTAATCAAGGGTCTCCATGCTATGTTTATAGTGGAGATGAATACTGAAAGTTTGAAAAGCAGGTATGATATGTTAATCTCTGTACAGAGAATTCATGCTGGCTCATGGTCAGAATCTTCGGATCGAAATAATCATTTTCCAATCTGGAGGAGCATCTTCCAAACGAAATAATATCTCACAAGTCGGATCAGCATCTCCCAAATCAAGTTTCCCAAAGCAGATAAACATCTCACAAACTAAATAAACATTCCATAAACCATGAATACGCATTTCCAGAACAAAACAGGCATCGCTCATACTGAATAATGGTCTACCAAAAACGTATATTCTCAAAAGGAGTCAGGATGAGCTGAACCGAGTTGTCAAAGAAGTCAGGTTTGCATCCAAAACGATGACCATCAATTATCCAAACATATCTGGAAAGGTCGTGGCTGTTTTCTTTGTACCTGGATGGAGACAGAGAGCCAATAGGTTTGTGGCGAAAGGACGCAATTCGGAGCAACCAGAAGCAGCTTGGAGCGCCTGATCGGGCGCTGGCTGTAGTCGACCGATGTAGGCTAGCGATCACCGACGACGGCTGAGTTGAACATGTTCACCATTTCTGCAACTCGAAGCATAAGGTTATATTCGTATATCTACCACCAGAAGGTCACGATAGCTAAGCTGTTTCAGATGTTTTCATATACATACGCGTATGTCGACTTCGTCGAGATCAGCCCAGTCACGTAGGTGCTTACCAGACAATCAACACCCGGCTTTACTGATTCATTTGGAGCGGTGCAGACATTATCAGGTTTTACTTGACTAGCCTCCCCTAGTGTATGGGAAATTCTTGCAGCGATATATGCAGAAAAGTCATTTGTGTTATGAATTGAGTGGATCCCCAGTAATACATGTTTTGAAAATGCCTTAGCTGGCATCTTATATGACGAAGTTAATGATCCAGTGGCACATCGATAAAACAGAGCCAGCTGAGATCACCTTGACATCGCGTCAACATTTCTGCAGGCGATTCGTTGACGTCAGTATTGTAGATGACTCGAATAATTTCAGGTGTGTCTTAACTAGGTCATGCAGTGAAATTCCCTAGAACATATCTCCAAAGGATGGAAGCCTGATAAGGTCATCATGGCACCATGGTACTATTTTTAGTTGTCCCGAAGATAGAGCGAAGGGATGGCACAATAGAGTGAAGCGATGGAAGGATAGCGTGAAGCTACGGGACAAAGCGATTAAACGCCACGACCGGCCTTGTCTTCCGTTGAACACTCCGTCCTGTTGTAAATTGAGTTCACTGATACTGTAGTCTCGCACAGCGTCGCCTCACAGTTTCAGGTGACCTTACATAGTTTGATTCGCATGTTTTTTTTTACAGAAAGGCATCTTTTCTATAGAAGCTTACAATAAACTATCATTAACATTAGATAGGTTATACTTTCTTATTTATGTAGAGTTTATCGTCCTTTGTTAACAAATCCAACGGTGTTAAAAGCAGTTTAACAACTGCATATATAAGCAATAAGACATATCCATATAAGCAAGAAATCACAGCCGATACAAAGTTTGAAAATTGTTCGCCAGCTTGTAGATGTGATACATCTATCACACTAAAAGAAATTCAAACATTTATCGCATTTTATTCTTTGAAAAGAAAAAAAGATTTAAAAAATCAGTTTCAAATGTCGATTTCCAAGCTCTTTCTACTGAGACATATACTGTTACGTACTCAGTAACGAATTGCGCTATTGTGATTAGCCAACCCAGACGCCGAAAATGTAGTTTCAACAGTTTATTAACAAACACTGGAATCCTCTCGGACAATCTGCTGGCGGCTCTGCTTGGCTGGAGCCGTAGTACGGTAGCCGGCTGTCGCCGAAACCCAGGGGAGCTTCCGACCCAACTGTCTTGTTGAGATAGTAGTCTGAACTGGCTTTATCGGTCTTATTCAGACCCTCACAGGCCTTTCCTTCTGCAGAAATCCTAGCGGAGTATCCGAGCTTCTCCAGCTCAACTCTCAGCAGCAGCAGTGTCAGCCGCTTATGTAGGTCTCGTCACGTGACACACCCACGCAATACTGGGTTGCTACAGCGCCCCCTGGATGACGTCAGCGATCACAACAATACTTCATGTCTTAATTTCGTGCACTTTAAGTTTTCCATATTGCAATAGGCAGAAATCCTATTGATCCACATGTACGTTCACCACTCAGTTTAATGTATGGCAGCATCCACATTTTGTTTAGTTTGGATACTGCACAGAACACAATGGTAACAGACGATTAAGGGGCAGAGGGCACTTTAATTGGGATATATAGTAAATATCAGCATCACTAGAGAACAGCCTGTGATAACAAGACAAATAGAGTGAAAGCTGAATTCATCAAATACGATTCCGCTGCTACAGATGAACTTTATATCCAATAACGTCAGCTCAATAGTTTTTCCTTAAAAAGTGTGTCAATTTTCTAACCTCACATCCGGTGCCTGTCTGACAGAAATTCACAATGACTCAGAGACGATTCAATGATTTCAGCTATTGATATTTATATGATAAAGAAATTGTCATGAATGGTAGATGGAAGTTTGCATTGTTTGTATCTGTTGTTCCAGTATACGCACGTCACCTCTGACACCCCTGTCACTGAAATCTTTCATACCAATATCAAGTGCGGATGCGCCTTTGTGCGAGGGCTCTTCTTCGGGGGAACTGGGGTACTGGGGGCTTGTGGGGAGGAGCTTTTGTCCTCCAGGGTGAATCCATAGATGCATAGAATATATACCGGCAAATTCCCATGAAAGGCAGTTTTATTCTGTACTACTAATTTCAGATGTACAGAAAGCGATTTGCTGTTTTAATTTCACATTATTTGCAATGTTTTACTCTACGACTTATATCTCATTGAAGTGCTCTAATGTTGGACTTCCATATCTATTGATAGTGTTTCATATTTAAATGCTTTACCGTACGATTAATTTCATGCCTTGGCGTTTCACTGTAAACCATTCTGCTTTCATACCTGTTGGCAGTGTTTTACTGAAAGACAAATTTCTCATCTAACATTTATGGGCAAAGATTTATATTGTTGCTGATTTTAAAGCCCCCGTCATTGCTTTTGGTTATAAAGGTTCGGTTATTGTTTTTACCCTCAGGTTGTTTATGCTTTTGGACTCGGCATTTTACATTTCATTACGATTTTAGACATACGGACAATATCTGTCAGTCAATGCGACAATCCACATGCCACGTTGGCATAAAGATCATTTATGATTTATGACATCAGCAGGTAAATTAACTGGTTTCCAAATTTAGCACCAATCAAATAAATAAGTAAACAAATAGTGTTTGGAAGACTAAACTGTTACATTCGCTCCATGCTAACACCCATTACAAAACACAGACATAATGATTTTCCTACATTTCTCTGAAAGCCTAAGAGTATACTGTTGCGGTTTCTTTTCTTGTAAAAAATATCACCAAGAAAACTCTATATTTTCCTCTCTGCCTCGTACAACATGATGTCATTATAACTGCACTTTATACACATTTTTCTTTCAGATGCACTGTTATATATACTATACAAGTTATATGCTCTCATGCCTACATACATCTGTGTGCACACTCTCGGTATATTCACACTTTTGTACACCAAATAGGAATTCCGAAGTCTCAGTGAAGATTCGTCCACCACAAACACGTCCACCCCCATCAAAACATTCCTGTACTCAGCTAGTATGACACATCACATCTAATCTTTCGTGTTTGTGATTGGCTAATGAAAAGCTTCATGTTTTCCTCATGTTTACCTCCACTTCATATGAACATTTGTTCTCTTTACTTCCTTCACTGAAACTCATTCGTCATGGAATAATTATTCGCTTGGATAACTTTTACGTGATCGTAAAACCCCATGCGATTTTTTCGCCCAATTTAAGTCTTGTCGTTTCTGGATTTGAGACCCTCTATACTCGCGCCTATACTCACTACATGCGTGAAGTAGTCTGGGGCGTGGAGCATTTCCATTTATATAATTATGAAATTACTTGTTTTGACAAGCACTGAGCCGTTGGGAGGGGGGGGTGTTCACAAAATCCAACTTCATGCGCTGCCTTCACTGTTAGCACCTGAAACTAATGACGTACACTTGTGATACACTTCATGTTATCTCGCGACAGACTGGTCGTTATGGAAACAACCTTAGTGAGACTCCCGACGTCAAACTGTAATCCAAATTTAATTCAAAATTCATTTAAATCGAATAAATTTTGACCTCTGGTTTTGTGCAGTGACATGACACTGTTGGGCACGTTTAACTATCCAGCTTCAGTCATTTTGTTTCGTAAGCAGAAGCAGATTAAAGGCATGCGAACGCATTGCCCTTGTGAATTACAAATACAACAGTCGTGTTCCGAAAGTAATGTCTAGAATTATAAAGACTAGGTTAGAAAGTCAGTCAAGCGCTTCAATGGAAAACAGGTAGATGCTAATGAGGGCAGATGAATGGGCTGAAATATTGATACACTGTACGAAAGATCTCTTGTCAATGTACATTTCTTGGATTGCGTCTGACTTTTTTACACTTTAACCAGCAAAGCTAAATGGTCTATTCTTGTTCACCGAGCCCACACGATACAGCTCTACGTTTAGTAGTAGAAGTTACAAGATGAAGTATCAAACATAATTTAAAAGTAAACATTAATACATCAGAGCTGAGTCACGTCACACAAAAAACTGGAGTCTCGTCATTTGAAGCTATGAACAAAAGAAAGAACATTCTGTTGCGAAGTAGACATCCATTTGAGCAATAAACCGTCTCCTCACGCCATATACAAGCTTGATGCCGTATACAAGTTCTGCTGATCAACGGCGTAATGCAAGAAATAATACTTATGGATCACGTCTATTACCAATCCGGTTTGTCCCAGAAAACAATAGAAGCTCACCATTCAACCATACTCCTGCATAGTTTTATCGTGTAATGGTAATACATTTACTGTTCGGAGAGGGAGCTACTGTGTAAAGAGAAACCTCTTTTTCTTCACATAGAAACCATGCCTGAAAACTTTTTCTGTTAGTTCATCAGCCAACGAGGAATGAGCTGAATCCTTGTATTTGACTATACATGGCAGGAAATCGCGCAAATCGCAGAGAGGTGGCAAAAAAGGGAGGTGAAGTAAGGCTGCAAAATGACACATTACTGCATGTTACGGTGAGTGTCAGGAAGAAAACATCATTGTGACATCCTGGCTCCAACTTTATCCCTGTCCAGAAAAGGGGATCCAGTTACTGAAGACGGTAATTTCCAAACATCCTTGGTATTTATTCGGTCTATATCAAGTAAAGAAGTGGCATTCAAAATCAAGAGGCAAAGGTATCAATTTAACCCTTAAGACTGTAAAGCGCCAAAAAATCTTTTGCACTAAGGTAGGTTGGAAATATTAAAATACAACTCCTGTGCTAATTAGGTTCTGTACCTCAACTCACTTCATCCTGACATAAACGTTTGACAGGGCTTTAAACTGCATTCACCATAAACATCTACAACGGTATTAAAATCAAAACTACAAGCATTTTTTTATGTGCTTTAAAATTGTTTTAAAAAGTTGTTATTACGTTGTGTTCTTTCAATGGTCATTGGATGCCCAGGTAAGTAAATAGTTGGCAGTATTTCTGTGAAAGCACAAAGTTTGTTTGAAGTTTTCCGTGGTATTTTGCTAGTCCGGGAAGGAGTGGCTGAGATGGGGGGAGGGAATTGATGGGTCGATGGGGCGCTATAGGAGATGTATCTGCGTTGTGTGGACCAAACGTCCTATTCTCTGATTGTATACACTGTCCCAGTACATTTGAGGTTTGTGTTGCATGTTGTTAGGAAAATTAGTGCTGCAATCATTGTTCTGGGAACGTCCATTATAGCTGATAACTGGCATTCAAATTTTTATTAGTACGCCAAAACATATGCTGTTTAGTTCGACCGGAAACGGGTGTTTTTGTTTTTACCACCCATTTTGATTTTTGTTCAGTTTATGCTTTACAAAATTTCAGTGCAAACCGCCGATGCGTGTCTCCAAAAAAGTTTGTTTTGCACTCTAAGATGTTTAGAGCATTAATATGCATCAGATATCTTCTGTATGTGTTGAATGCATCCGCTCAATTCACTTGCACTTAAAGTGTGATAATAAAACCGGATTTAAATCATCAGGTAAGCCCTAGGCTGGGCCCTAAACTCCCAATCCTGTGCACACACCGTGGCCGGCAAGCAGGCTTTCCCGAAACCATATAGGTGTAACTAATACAAATGAAGATGGATGATGATAGCTCTAAAATCAGAGCATGACATATTTAATTTGAACTACAAAATGCTCTGTTTCACATTACCTTTGTCATGCTACACGACATGATAATCAACAGCGATGATATTTTTCATGTTTCAATTGTCTTTGGTTAAACAGCACATTTTCAGAAGAGCGGTATGTTACGCAGTTGTAGCAAAACAGGCAGCAATATTATTTGGCTTAAAAGAAAATTTTCAGTTTTAGGTTGTAGTATCTTCACTTCTGTACGGCACATTCTGTACGGCACATTCTGTACGCCGTAGCTCAATACCATCGTTCAACAGAACCCACATTGACCTGTGTAGTCTGGCAATTTTTGTACCCGGTAGGCCAATAACACGGCTCAACCCACACTGCCCCGTGTAGTATGGCACTTTTCGTACTAGGTAGGTTAACACCACTGTTCAACACAACCCACACTCACCTGTGTAGCCTGGCACTTTCTGTACCAGGTAGCTCCATACCACGGTTCAACATACCCACATTGCCCTGTGTAGTCTGGCACTTTCCATGCGCGGTGGATCAATACCAAGGCTCAACATAACACTCCCTTGTGTTGAACCGCGTAGCTCAATACTACTGCTTAACATAACAAACACTCCCCTGTGTAGTCTGCCACTTTCTCAATACCACGGTTTAACATAACACACAATCCCCTGGGTAGTCTTGCATTTTCTAAAGGCGGCGGGTTAAAAAAGCAGAAAAAGCTCATTACATCCAACTGATAATGGTTTTTCGGAACATACTTCAGCATATATAGCTGCTTGTTTCCGCCTGAAATGTAAGTTATCGGACAAGAGTGAGGAAGTGAGTGGGTACGTGGGGTATAACGTTGTACTTCAGTACAATCTTTCAGTTATATGACGAAGAGGAGCCTTTCTGGTGTGTGCATGTAGTGTGTCTTCTTGTGGCCGGGCGAGCCCATGCCGCCTAAGTGCTGTTGCCACTGGAACATCATGCCGAAGACACCAGACATGACACACCACCCAGTCACATTATACTGACTCCGTGTCGATCGGTCCTGTTTCCTTTCTCATTGCTGATCCCCAAGCGAGGCAGCAACAAGTACCTTTTTTAAATTCTTTGGTATGACCCGCACCGGCCTTGAACCTGGATTTATCGACCTCGTATCTGACAAGAAGGCAAAATTTGTAAACATGCATCCTGTTGAATACATGACCAGTAGCGATTAAATCGCACTGCGATAAGGTAGAGCACATGGACGACTGGGCGAAACTAACCGGAACTAGTTGATCTCAGCCCTAGGAGCCATAATAGGTATAAAAACACTAAAAAATGCCCTTACTATTTATGTAGTAATTTCACAACGAACACCTACCTACTGTATTCCCTAATTTTTGTTGGCCCAAATGACATATACTGTCAGATAGCTAGATGCCTGGCCTACAACATATCCAAATATCATCAGGGGTTGACCACCATTTTCTCGAAATAAATCAGCTAAAATGCAGGTACTAGCGTCCTATCGCCATAGAAATTGAGTGTAGGGAGCACTTGTTCATTGCATAATATTTTTCTATGTTTAATTGTAGCCACAAGTAATGGACTTATTTCAATCATTATTATAGTTTATACCTGCAAAATTACCTGGTACTACTTCAACACACTTCAGAGATACAGCCAATCCCAACCCATCCCCACCGTTTTCTGTGCTCCTAAACCTTGTATACATAATCGAATTAGCGTTTTTATACCTAATATCACTGCGTCGCCTTCCAGTCAGCAGCCAGTCTCGACCACGTGACCCTCATAAGACTGAACAAAATGGCACAGTGAAAATCCCCGTCAGTCATCCTGTGACCTGCAATACACTAGACTAGACGAGTGACGTGTAATAAATTGCATTTCACATCACTGTAACTTTTTTATTTCATTATGCTTCAGTCATGGTGCTTGGGGGCGTGTTGCTATACGTGACCATTTAAGTTATAACCCTATGTCAGGTAAATTGACACGATTTCACCGATAAGATGTGACCATTTCCCAACTATCATACCGTCGTCGCTGCTCTGGTTTCACTCTATGTGCTGTAGTCTTATATTATACACGCTGTTTGATTGGCCGCCGTAACTGCTCGTGTCGCTTACGTCGACTCAGAACTAATCGGAACAAGTTCCGACTGAACGCAGAAAAACATGCTCTGCTGTCGAGCGTACTCTTAACCTGTTATCGACATACACAGGAGCGCACATGTAACATTCATAGTTCCGAGTGATCGGTCACCGATACACACCGACTTCCTGGAACTTGGTCTGTCTCCATGAAACTTGACATAAGCTAATCTTAATGAGCAACATAACATGTTGGCAGAAAAAAATTGTCATTAAACCATGAAAGGAACAAAGCTGGAGTGAAATAAGGGAAATAACTCTAGCGAGAATGTTACAATTGTGGGATCGGACAAAATTTCACTGTAAAAAAAAGTTTGGAAACTGAAATTTGCGACAGAGAATTTAAAGCTGATGTGTTCCTTATAGCGATACCAGGGGCGAATGTTCAAAGAATTACACCTTTTGACATAATAATAATAATCATCATCATCATCATAGTAATAATAATAACCATGTTTAAGCGTGTAGCATGGATTACAAACTTCAGCCATACATAAAACGCAAAAAGGAAAGGAGAGAAGAAAAGCAGGCAGCAAATAGATTATATCACTGTACGCAGGAAAACTGAAGCATACCTATCAAATATAGGTAATAAATTTTAGTACGAAAATCAGAAAATGGTCAGGATGCAACATAATTTGAAGAAAACTGGTGAAAAGAAAGAAAGCATTCTTTCCATAATAAAGGCACTCGACCACAAATATAAGGATTGTACATCGCGCTGGTTAAGTAAAGGGCAAAGCATACACTTTTGCACTTAGAAACAGAGACAGCAATAATGCAGGAATACACCTACGGTATAGCTGATATAAGACTAACTACTTTACAAAACGACATATACAAAAGGTTAAACTCTTGCATGTACTATCAGCAATTGTCAAACCATTAACATTTTAAGAAAGTCATTTGAATCCATGGAACTGGGGACTGGCAACTTTCCATTACGGAGTTCCGATCGACTATTGCATGCATGTCTCAAAAGGAAGAGACAACTCCCCGATCTCATCAAAATCCAATTGTGTTTTTGCTACCCTAACACGATCGGACTCATTGCCAGTGTTAAACTTTTTCTGGGGGCTCATTCAATTAACCAATCAGTGGGCTGCTTCTCGATTTGAGGTAGAAACTCTGGACATGGCGGATGATCGCTTTGACAGACCAGAGATTCCGACCTCAGTGTCATCATGGCGACTGGTGTTAATCGTGCTGAATGTTAGCGTGTACACGAAATTACATGAGCGCTTTTGTTGGGACTTAGGGATGAAAAGAACGGAAGAATTGCTCGGAACACTGTAAGCAATGGCCCAGTGTCAGAACACAGTGGCGAAGCGCAGGCAGAATTGCAACTGCCCTGATGGATTCAGTGGTAACGTGTTTCAGTTTTTCTAGGCATGGTAAGTCGTATCCAACGTAGGGTCGTACATCGTTTACAACATTTGTGATATATTAGGTAGTTGTCAACGGTTATTACGTTTACCTCTGACATTATTATTAAAAGGTAATCAAAAATAACAAAAAATATGGCTTATTGAATCGATATGTAGCGCAGGTTAACAAATCTAACGAATAAACAGAACATATATGACGAACATTTCTTTTCATTGATATTTTCAAAATTCATGCAAGCTTGAAATTGTATAATTGAAATATAGGCATTGATTCACATGTTCATTCTACAAAGAAAAATTAGCATTTCAGTTGCAGAAAGACGCATTCGTATACTAGATTTTCATCTCTAACAGTCGATGCTCATAATGGTCTCCTCTCTGATCGCAGGTGAGAAGGCCTGCCAGCAACCTGTGGACGGTCGTGTGTATTGTCCAGTTTCCTCCCACTGTAATACTGGCCGCCGTCTTATAATTATTATTGCGTACGTGAAATATTGCTAAGTGCATGGCAAATAAAAAAAACACATGCAAATAAATAAATATCTCGAGTACGGAGATTAAAAATGGATAAAATAGTTTCCCATAAAATATTTTTTCCACTCACAATTTACCACTTGCATACGGCAATGGGAAGGACATAATTCTTTACACAAGAAGCTGGGATATAATGGGTAAAAACTACTTGGCATTTTATAAGTGGATAAAAAGTTTGGGCCAACGGACTTTTCCAGTAGAGGTATAAATCAACTTGGAAAATCATTAAAACACTAATCTGACTGTTTGGGTGACTTACAAGACCAATCAAAACACTCATCGACCTTTTATGCGTCAGCAAGATGATAAAAGGAGTCTTCATTGATCTGTTTATAGGACTTTGAGTTTTTCTGAGCTGAATTATATCTTCATGCAAGCGTCTATACCCAAGTCCAAATTTTGTTTTATATGTCGTATTTCTTTTCCTTCGTATGTCGTAAAAAATGTTTTCTAACGGATCAAACTGGTATCATTAAGCTATAATGGTTGCCGCACCGCAACCATTACATTTGCCGCACCGCACCATTACATTTGCCGCACCGCACCTTTACATTTCAAAGCTTTCTGACATAAAGGACAGCACCAGCGAGAATAAAATCAGAGCACCTATGACAGTGTCGGTGATAGTTGGCAAATGTTCACACGTAATCGGTGAAATTCTGCTTTTTGTCAATTGACCTTGAATGAAAAGGGTTTCATTCTCAATGTCCATGCATGTAAATGCTTAAAACATAGCAACTTATATGTCTCTAATACCAGACCCGGCAGAATTAGGTAAAAAAAAAGTCGCGAAATAGTTCTTTTTCCATTCCATTTGTACTGTTGCTATTGTTTTACTGGCAATTTCTTTTTCCAAGAGAACATAAATATTTAAGTATTTAATTGGCTTTTCATCTTCAGTTAACAATCTTGCCTAAATCCCCATGACCCTTTGGTTTCGTAACGCCTTATTTATTTTTTTCTTTCATTTATCATTTGACCTTTCAAATTCTTTCTTCTTCTTCTTACCTATCTCGCTTGAATTTTCCTAATTTAAATTCTTCGTTTTTCTGTTTTGATGAATATTCAGTGGTATGTCTAACAATTTTCAGACATAGCATGTCCAGTTAAAACTTCAGAGTTATGTCCCTTAGTCCTCTTTGTATTCTACACAACGTGAAGTGATTCCTTTATTAAAGATTCCATAAATATCCGAAATCCTTTCCCACTAGTAAACCAAACACTGATATTTTAGTACAATAAAGTTGTCAGCCTTACAGAATTTTCTGCGATAAATGTTTCTTACAGAAAATTAAATTTTCTCTTGCTACAAAGATCTCAAGTAAATATAGAATCCACAGTTCTTGTGAATTCTCCAATTGAAGGATGATAGTCCTGCAAGGAAGAAGCAGAACTGGGTACGGCACGCCGACGTTGGTATATCCTACTGCCTGTGAAGGTGTAACTTATCAGGGCGGACGGATTGACAGTAGCGTCCGTGATGCCGAGCTGGCGATGTATGTTTCAGTCCTAGGAAATATACACAAAGTTACTTTCAAGGTAGACTGGGATGAATAGTAAGTAATGGCACACAGAGACATTGGGCGATACATACTCCAAAATAACGTCACGATCTCCAATAAATCCCGAAATTCTCAAGAAATAAATATGACTTACAACATAGTCACTCATATTTATAGACTTACGTGAAGAAAATTCTGGATGGTTGGATCGTAATCATGTTCACAACACAGATACATCTTTCCAGAATGTACGCTCTGTGTACAATGACGCGAAATGAGGCCCCGGGGCCAATCGACTGAATAACAGGGAAGGCTATAACGTATACAGTTGACAAAAACTACGTCAGACACTGACCCCGTTAGAGCAAAAACAAAAAACAAATACAACACAATATTTTAAAGCCCCCCCCCCCTAAAAAAAACAAAACGGTATAGAAGTATGGTGGTCTTCACAATCACTGATTATAAAACATATTCACATTGGAGACAACATGACGCCACAGGAAACATATGTACATATACAAAAATATATTACATACATATGACATTTAAACTCTGGATAACATGTCAACCACAATATTATCCTTACCAGCAACATGTACAATGTCCAGAACATAAAGCTGTAAGATAAAAAAAGTGTTACGATGGTGCTTTGACCTTAAATTATTCAATGAATACTGAATTGTTCTTGTAAGTACATACAATGGGATCAGCATATACAATTGGCATTATAAGACGTTGTCATCCCATGACGTAAAGGATTGTGATATATACACAGTATATATAATGACTAACATCACAACCAATAATTAAGTAATGCCATTATTCAGCATAACAAGCGTTAAGTCTGTAGGAATAAGACTGTAACGGTTCTGCTTACTTGTAATACTTGCAGTACTTTCTACATCTGTGACTTAAGACTCCAATTAAACTGCTCAAAACACCTGAGTTATCCAAATTAGGACCTAACAAATCCACTTGAGTGCTACCTGACTCTTTGGACTCAGTATACGTAATAGATAAATCATCACCCTGCTCTACATGGTTTAATACTGTGCTAGCCACAGCTACACACTGACTTGCATCACGGGAATGGTACTTTTTGAGCATATTAATGTGACACACTATTTCAGTTTTCCTAAAATCAGCTGTGCTAATAATATAGTTAACATTGTTAACTCTCTTCACCACCTGATATGGTCCACTAAAGTTTGCCTTCAGAGGTTCCTGAGGAGGGGAAAACAAAACCAGAAGCAGCTCCCCAGGGGAAAAAGCTCTGAGAAACATAATCTAACAAGTTTCCTTCTGTTTCTTGAGCTTGGATACGCTCTCAACAAAGCTAAAGGACCTCTAACTTCATGACCATACACCAACTCAGATGGACTAAAGTCCAAAGAACTCATTGGGAGTATCCCTAGTGGCAAGCAATACAAATAGAATCCCCTTAAGTTGCTTAATCCTCAGTTGATATATAACTTGTTGAAATAAGCCTGACAAAAAATTGGATCCCTGGTCAGATTGTATTTCCTTAGGTGAACCATACCTCGTGAAAAACCGTAACAGACTATAAATTATCTGTGAACTGGTTATCCGTTGCAGTGGGAAAGCTTTGGGAAGCCTAGTAGCTGTATCCACAAATGGTCAGAAGATACCTGTATCCTGACTTACATGTAGTTCTAGGTAATGGGCCAACACAATCAACAAGTACCTCACTAATAGGCTCACCAAAAGCAGAAATAGGAATTAATGGTGCAGGCCTTACACTATGTTGTGGTTTTGCTACCAGCTGACAGAACTTAAGCACCTCCTTGTGAATCTTAAGCCAGTAAAAATGGCGAGTGATTTTACTTTCTGTGTTTCTAATGCCTAAATGTATACCTGTGGGAATCTCATGAGCCATTCTAAGTATTTCATATCTATAGCTCGGTGTATAGGTCTATGTTTTCTATACTTTACAACTCATTCTCCGAATAACAGCTATTTCCTCCATACATAAAGCAGGCTTACTTAACTCCCTTAATTGAGGATCTAGCCACATCAGATCGAGAGAACACAGGACTGCCGAACTCCTGACCATCCACTACACCACTCCAAGATAATAGCCACATCTTCAAAAGATGGAAATAATCTTTTAACGTCCTTCTCATTAAAACTGGGCATTAATTGCACGTTTCGAGTCAAATCAAACCCCTGGTAACTAGGATAATTAGCTTTATTATTACCACCTCTCTCATTTTGAACTCGTGTTCAAACTCAAACTTTCTTAGCTCTATATCTCTTTCTTCCTTTTCTCTCTCTCGTTCTCAAATTAAAGCTTATACAAATCTACATCACCAATTTCACGTGCAATAGGTAAAGTATTACCTAAGCCCAAGTGTTTGTTAATAGCATCCATCATTTCACTTTTTGTAAGCCTCTGGCTTCAGTCTAATTCAACCTTGTCAGCTCTTTCCTTAAGTCTGTCTTCCTTAACTCAGACAGCTTAACAACTGACAAATATTCGCTATCAAGGAATGCATCTGCATTAAACTCCTCAGCCATAATGACACAATATAATGTACAAAGAAACTATATTAATAGTTGTAGAAAATGCGAATCTCTTTGATTCAAACAGGAGCTAAAACACCGCTAACGAGCTGAAAATTTATATGCTACAATCTAGCACAATCAGGTCTTAGTTCACAGACATGCTCCCAATACGTAAGAGTACCACTATCGGAGGGGAAACAATGATAAACAAATGGCTTGTTCAACTCTCAGACAGCGATAGGCCTTACACAAGATGAAAGAAAGGAACACGAAGACGCTTGAATAAGCTCAAAACAGACAAAGTGACAGTAATATACAAAACAATACAGATAATCCGGATTATATTCAGCCTTCCAAAGGCGTAAAAGTTGATCTCCAATAAATCCTGAAATCCTCAAGTGGTAAAAATGACTGTGAGCTTTACAATTTAATCGCTCATATTTATAAACTAACGAAAAGAAAATTCTGGGTGTTGGATCGTAAACATGTTTACAACACAGATCCATCTTTCCCGAATGTACGCTCTATGTACAATGACACGAAACTCGTACACACAGGAGTCTCGAGAAGGATCGGCTGGATAACAGTGCAGGCTATAACGTATGCAGTTGTCAAAATCTAGGTGAGACACTGCTGTTCATTAACGAAGGTTAGGGTTTATATACGGGTTACACTGGATTTCAGGTATGTTTGTTGAAATCTGTTTTGCTCAAACCGTTACTGTACACTGTAACGCCTGCAGCAAAATAGTTGTTGCATGTTAATGCTCTAATAAGCTAAGAGTGCACACAAAAAATACGTTGTTCTTGACGTATGTATTAGCTATGCATCAGCGATTTCCACGTGTAATAAAAAACATAATCAAGGAAAATAAAAAAAATAGGTGAAGCTCATTGTCCGTTTTCTCGCTTGTGTAACAAATAATAGAGGAGTGCATACAGACTGACTCGTGCTTTCACATCGAACTTTAATCAGCGTCGTTTAATTACTGCCCACTTGTCTGGACGCTTGTATCAGCAGATCACATCATAAACAATATCACATCGTAAACAACATGACAAATGCGTTATACATTGTTTGAAGTTGACCGTAACGTCATGAGTAAATAATGAGCCTTCGTAGTTAGTTCATTTCCTCTAACTGATTCACATTCTGTATATGTTGCCAAAAATGCAACTTAAACATCTACTGAAAGTATTAAAGAAGAAAATACAATTAACAAGGGCCGTGTGACATGTAACAAACACGATTTAATATAATCATTTACTTTCTGAGGGGAAAAAGCGTTGAACACAGTTGTACATTTTAAGTTTTCTAAGCTCCTGGGAAGGAATTAAAAGTTTCCTACAGTGTTAAGTTTAAGCATAGTACGTTGATAAATTAGCCAAACATATCACGTTTCACATAAGCACATGGTTTCACATGGTTGTTATTTTTCGGATCATGGTTATCAGGGTTAAGCCTTTTTCTCCCACG
The DNA here is from genome assembly GCA_016165875.1 of Acanthopleura granulata. Lineage (NCBI taxonomy): Eukaryota > Metazoa > Mollusca > Polyplacophora > Chitonida > Chitonidae > Acanthopleura > Acanthopleura granulata. The sequence continues at coordinate 44,149,368 of JABBOT010000001.1, read as the reverse complement.
TAGTGTATAACCTTGTCTGTTAGTCTTCATGTAAAAGTCTGGTGGACTCAAGACAAGTGTTGGAATGTCCCACAATACGCGGTCACTTTATTTCGCCTTACCTGGATGACCTGTAACTTTAGCCAGTCGCGTTGTTGTGCCTGAGCCTTAAAAATAATAACATTTGTGTATTTATTTGATTGGTGTTTTACGCCGTACTCAAAAATATTCCACTTAACTGACGGCGGCCAGCATTATGGTAGAAGGAAACTGGGCAGAGCCCTTGGGAAACCCAGATAGTAATAATAATCTCTGAATGACTCCGCACAGTCCCCGGGGAATGTAAGATTAGCTTAAACACCTCTAGTACTTTTGTGCAGGGAGGTGAGGGGGGGGGGGAGATTCTTTCACAAGAATCCCTAGTGTACTGTGCTCGTGTATTAGCCTTCCCCGCCATGATTGGCCTCATCCGCCTTTCATGTAGTCTTGGATTAACTAAGAGGAATTCTTTCCATTTTCGTAGTGGAAAACTGGAACGAATTTCGTATGGTACCTAAATTAAAGATGGAATCAAAGAGGCCTACCGACAGTAAAGAATACGTCTACATTATAAGAGCCTAGGGCAGATTGAAATGGTAGTTTACTTAAGCATAATGGAAGACCTTCCCACGTTACGGCCGGAAATGACGCCAGCGTAAACCGCTCGCACGCTTAGTGGGTATATATTTGATATTTGGATAGTGTTTGATATCCATGTTTTCCCAACATTTTGTCAAGGTTCAATTTTTATAACTTTCGAAAGCGTTAACCTGCTTCCCCTTCACGCCTTATATATGCCACACAAATACATGTTTGTATCCAGGGCTTTGAGGACAGCGAAAGCTGGGTATACGAGTACAGTGGATGCCTTCATACACTGACCATGCTTTGTTGGAGAGAAATTCTTACCATTGAGTCAGACATGAAATATTTAACCTACATGTATGTGCATTTCGTTAAAAGGTCAAATAATTACGCACACCTGTACAACGAATTGCATACATATACAAAGGATTCTATATGCCTAATAGAAGTTTATTTAACATGTTCAAAATATTTATACATATGTGTCCTTCTTGTGTACATATGCAAATCTTGTGTGTATATGTTGGCCTACAAATAAACAAATTATCTTCACATATGGGCAAAAGTTTTCCTCAATTCTTTTGCACATTTATAGGATCAATACAGATACGGTTTGTCATTGATGAGATGGCTGTAAAGTAGATAAGTATATGGCCAGCTGCATGGTGTAACAACGTTGTGCATTAGTGGAGCAGCAGTATTTTGCTGGAGGTCCTATAAATTGTGCATTAGTGGAGCAGCAGTATTTTGCTGGAGGTCCTATAAGTTGTGCATTAGTGGAGCAGCAGTATTTTGCTGGAGGTCCTATAAGTTGTGCATTAGTGGAGCAGCAGTATTTTGCTGGAGGTCCTATAAGTTGTGCATTAGTGGAGCAGCAGTATTTTGCTGGAGGTCCTATAAGTTGTGCATTAGTGGAGCAGCAGTATTTTGCTGGAGGTCCTATAAGTTGCTACTTTTTAAGCATTTACATGAACATCCTGGGTAAAATCATTACCTAAGTAAACTTGCAAGAAGCCAGTCGAGACTTTACCGGTTTCGAGTTAGTATTTATAACAACTATCATGCACACTGTCGTTTGTGGTCTGGATTTACTGTCCTTCCAGGTTCGTTTGTTTTGTTTTAACGATATAGGTTAGACATGAATTTCCCTATTCCTCTGTAACTGCAAACAGCGAGAGTGATCGGTGCAAAAAGTTAACATCAGGCATCTAATTATTCACAAACATATATGTGCGTATATAAAACAATCAAACACACCCTTAGTCCCGCTTAATCCATCAACCGTGACAAACTTTGTGAAAAAACACTTAAGATTTTGCTTCATACACCCTTCATTAATCGGATTAAACACAATGGGAAACACGTGAAATTCACTCACGTCTTTCATAAAGCTGTGTGAAGCGATTTGTCCCTGTATACTTTCCCTGTATACATTTCTGTGCGTGTGCGTTTAGAAAACACTTACAGGGAGTACACAAGGGCTGCAGTGTCAAAGCAGAAAACGCGCTTCTTTGAGATATTGGACTCTTTTGCGTAGCACCTCATTGTTTCCAAAGGCAACAGTATTCCGTGGGCGATGATGATGTAGCATTGTAATTCTATTGTTTCTTAATTGTCTATGATAGTGTTTATAAATCACAGAAATTGGCTGACTGAATCCATTTATTTTTAATCTGACCACCGCTGATGTCCACGAGTATTCCACCAGCAAAATCTGTGCGTCACATGTGGGGAAAGACCGTCAGTAACTTGCCAAACGTCGATGGTTTACTCCGGACTGTCCTTCCCCCTCCCCCATAAAGCTTACCCCCATTGTATGTGTGCAAAAGTCTCGAGTATGGTGTTACACAACAATCAATCAATCAAACTGAATGCTACCAGTATTTTTGTAACCTGAACGACTATACGGCAGCCCCATGCCGGCTTCCTCTTGCAGGGGATTTGCCACCTCCATCGAGAAAACCGACGCACCAACATAGCACCTTGTTGTGATTTAACGACTCCTGTGTTTTGCCAATCTATACCCACCCGACAGTCACCGTTTTCTCTATATCCTGTTAGCCTGGAATGCGAAATGTGATTCACAGATTAGGTTGACCTGAAGTCTTGAATATTTTATTACTTTAACGAGGTTGCTCGCTTCGTTTTTGTATATTCTTATTATGCAGATCATTAATGGCTTCACTTTTCCAGCCTGGTAATTCTGACGCCATTTGTTTAAAAATAACACAATTTCTCACTACCCTCAGGACTTAAGACATGATATATAAGAAATAAAGACTTCCCAAATAAACTCAAACAGGACTTATCTAGATGTACAGTCCACTTAACGTGCGTGCAGTGCATGTTTAATGTATGTGTTACGGAAGATTTACTACAAACATGTAATCTGAGTCTGAGTGGTGGTGTTCTGTGCAACCTGAGTCTGACTGGTGGTGTCTATGCAATCTGAGTCTGACTGGTGGTATCAATGCAATCGAAGTAAGAAGTCCAAAACAAGTAGATAATTAATGAACACATATTACGTTTTACGATGCAGAACATTATATTAACGAAACGACACTGGATTTATTCATATATGATGCGTATTCATTCATTTATTTAATTATTTATTATTTAGTTTGTGGTAACGGAATAGGTAAGTACAAGGATTAAACTCACATACTTTAACAGACACAAAGCGGAGCAATCGCTTTAAACACTTTCATGTGTTTTTAAAACACTGGATATATGCATAGATCTCAAGTGATTTAGCTCACACATATCATTCCTCGCATGAAGTATTGACCTACTTGAAAACCATGGCTTATGTAAGTTTAAACAGAGTCAAGGTCAATCTTGATCAAGGCTTATGCTATGAGCTTGTAGGGGTCACTGTAAACATATTAGACATTTCTTTAATAATATCTCTGTGGAGTCTACGGAAATCCCTTGGTACCAAAATGTAAACACGCTGTCCAAGTGAAATGTCTTGTTTCTCGTAATTAACAAAAAACAATGTAGTAAATACAAAAAATCCATAATTATGAGAAAGCTATTACGTAATGACGAAAATTATTTTTCTTGTCTCCTGTCGGATGGCGATGAGGAACATAACAATGACATGAACAGACTGTCCTTGACGTGACTTGGGTGTAAGAACCATTAATCTCTCAGGTGTCACCCTATCAGCAGACAGGGGTAGATTACTGCCTCGAATGACAAATTAACCATTCCGCATCACTTCTCATGCGTAGCGGGCGGCTGCGCTTACTGGAACAAGGACACCCGTGATCTACATTTTCACGTGGCATCAGTCTTAACCCTGAAGTTGACTAAATATATATTAAATTTGTCTGGTATACACCGCATAATTGTATTGAAAAGCACGGATTTTGTAAACTAGCAGAAATACTTAACATGAATAATATTTTAAGTGACAACCGTGATGTTTACCATGGATTCTACATGTACCTTGTGGTCATGTAATACCCCTCTAATCTCAGAATTTAAGTTTTGGAGACAACACCTTCGGCGAAGATTGATTTAAAACTGATTGTTACTGAGCGCCATACGAGAAAAGTTCCAACGAAGACTCTCATACCTGTAACAAATTCGCTATGTTATGGGTGCCTGGCATCCCTGAGGTTCCTTCGTTTGTATAGAAAAATAATAGTTCGTAGTTAATAATAGTTAAAGGTTAACAGTATTATTGTTTTCTGAAAGCAAACCCTGAAATTTAAATCCGTATAAAAGGAAACTAATTTAAATCATACAGTTTAGGTAGTTAATAATCTATATATTCACTCATGAAATCTGGTGCACGGTGAGACAAAAGAAGAACGAAAGAATCTAGTGTACATTGCACCGAAAACCTGTCTGACGGTCCATTAAAACGTCCATCAAACTCACTTACGAGTAGAACAATTCGTCGTATTTGCTCGTCACTAACCTTCCTGATTGCCAGATGCCGATTCTTGTAAAAAAAATAGTGTGACGTCACAATTAGTGTTCGTCGTCGTAAACATGAAGATGTATTGAACGATTGTATCTCCATCATGTATAAGTCAAATCTTCAGGACAGATTGTTAACGTAATACACGAGTAGTGTAACTCCGAAAAACGAAGACTTCACCGTCACTCATTAATTCGTCAAAGTGTTTAAAGGGGTTCCTGTGTCTAATCCTGCAGTGTGCGTGCGGAGGTGCATTACAGCTGTTCGATGTTGTTATGCAGCGAACAACGGAATACTCTGCATGTCGAATTGCTAGTCTAGATTAAATTAAGCTGTCTTATATTCAGTACTTATATACACGTGTACTATTAGACAAAAGGGGACAAAAATTTAATCGCTTTTTAGAATTTTCCTCATGGGATGTTATGTATAAACGGACATGCATTTACATTGTTCTTACATTTGACTGTTTATTAATTACGGTCTCTATTTTCCAGAATTCATTTTGTTAGCTTCATCACGCTAGCCGGGAGCATTTCCGCTTACTCTCATTTATAGCAGCCTTCCTGAGGCAAACATGCCGTAGACTACAGGAATTCGATGTGCTTCAGACAGACTGCTTGCAGGACAGGTTAAACATTTACTGGCAGTGTCTTTCAATCCAAACATGTTCACATCTTTACTCCAGCTTTTCCCCGAGGAGACTTCACAGCATAATATGAATGTAGATATGGTGATCCTTCGGTACTTAACCCCAAAACTCGACACACCCGAAACCCGGCGTCGACCTTTCGCGTCGAATTTCTACAGGTTACATCCTCATTTGAAACTCGCGTGTCACAACACGACGTCGAGTTTTGATTCCATTTGGTGGTTGACACAAGTGTTTTTTTAATGGCACAAAAGGAGCACCGTAAGGAAAAAGTCACTCGTTGGTTTTTGCCTACCCTTCACACTGTACTGCCTTGCTCGTGACGTCAACAGTACTCACCACTAACTCTAGGGGATTTCAGTTTTAAGAGGATAATCCGTCTTTGGGTCTGTTTTATAATAATACAAGGATTTACCGAGCATAAGTAGACACCAAAGGATATAAGTGACAGCCAATCAAACAAACACAATATTATTTGCTTTCACACATTACTGCAGACTATGTCTGAGGAAAAGACACTCTCGGGTTCGTTACATAAAGAACCACTGGTGCAGTGCATTTTTTTCTTTCTTTCTTTTCAAATTTTATTTTTTTTTCCACCCTGATTAACTGGTTTTAAATAAAAAAAGGCTTGTATTTTGATAATGTTGAAGTCTGTGCCCTTAATTATGTGTATGTTTCAAAGTGTGCACGTACTTAAAGTTGAAATATCAACTTGAACGCGTGGATGACGTCGCGAACGTATGAACGTCAACACGGTTACCCTTACTTTCGCCAGGCGGTTTATGCACAATCTGTTTTCCAGGAAGCCTACAGTCTAGTCTTTGAAAATCCACACAGCCAGGAGAAGGCAACCTGACGGACAGAACGAACTCAAGACCTCTCGGTTTTACAGCGCTTTCCATCACTCGTCTTCCTTTGCTTTTCAGTGGAAAATTCCTAAGTTTGAAAATTTTCTCGACATTCATGGTTTCATTTCATAGATCATCACTCTCCACGATCATACAGTCAGAGAAAGATTGCTTTGGGCCGAAATTTAAACTCACCTCAGTCACTATAGAGAGCACACTGTTGGTCGTCATTGCGCATGCGAAAATTTCATATTTTGATTAGCAGCAAATCGCTATGACTTCTGTTCAGTTAGGTTGCACGAAATATAATGTTTTGTTTAATGGCTCCCAAGCATACTTTAAATTAAAAGATCGGGGAAGTATAACATAAATTATAGTGGAAAGAGTAAGGTTTGAAGATTTAAAAAACACCATCTGATAATTGTTTAGACGATCTCTCAGAAACATATGCTTCATTGCCGTAAGGTCATATAACTGTCAGAAGACGCTGACTGATTGACATGAATTGGGCCCTTCGCTCTCCAGCGGCGAAATGTCAAGACGCGCTCCTTTTCGTCTGTATTTGAAGTGTTGTTTGTGTAGCCAAAATCTATACACTCTAGCATCCTGTCAGCCCTTCGTTGTTGTCTGTACACTGACAAAACAAAGGACAGCAGCCAACCATCCGTAATCAAGTTGAATTCGCATGCGTATCTGAGTAGAGTTATGTACATTCAAAATACAGAATGGTAATGAAGGGTCATGTCATATCCGCTTATCGGGCTTTACATAATCTTCTGACTGATCAAACTTATTTTCACAGTATCGTCCCCTTTAACATGGGGGTATTTATTATTCGCGACTGAGTGTGTGCTATGCCCTTCCTTAAAATTCGTTGCCTCGGAACTAAAAAAAATCTAAAAAAAAACAAAAAAGCTTGATGCTAGTTGTTAAATCTTCAAACCATACTGTTTTACAACAAATTGCCCAATATTTTCCGATATTCTCCTTTGAGGATTTCATAGGTCAGGCGTCATTCAAACATGGAAGTACAATTATATATTCATAAAAAATTAGGATTTACTTAATGTGCATATCTAAATGATGTTCTGGATTTATTAACATTTCTGAAACCTATTTTGTCGGTATGCATTATTGATAAATATTGGTGATTTTCATGTTGTACCTGTACGGATAGTTGTCGTAGTGATACGGATAGTTGTATATATCTAGCTATACTTGCATCTATGCGAACAGTTGTGGTACTGATGCGAGTATAGTTGTAAGTACACGGATAGGTGCTTGTTGAGTCAATACTGGTAGTGCTAGTAGTTGTGAAAATAGTCAGTAATCAGAGGTAGATCTGAGAATACTCTCAGAAAAAGTGTCAGAGATTAAGAATTGGTGGGTACAAACAAGAGTTCACGTGAACATTACATACCTTCAAACGAATATATTTGTATTTATATAAAACAAACTTATATCTAGTGACAATTGCAATCTGCTTACCATGTATGGATACTGCCGAAATACGCGAGAAATCGTTACCTCTGTTTCTCAGAAGTGCACATGCAAAAACAGTTTGAGTTCTTGCCAGGACACGAAGTTATGCCCATTGACACAGTACATATATACATATAGGCCTATATAGGGAAAATGGCAAACTTGTTACAACGGTAACGGCAGAAATATGAATCCATCCAAACTTTAAACTGCACATCCAAAAACACTAATAAACACTGATACGGCCATGCGCACAGACATACCGGTGGAAGAACATTGCGCTATAATAATTCCAGCCCGCGCATGATAAAAATGGGGCAATCTGTGAATAAGCCAATAAGTGGACGACGACGAAAAATGTCCGAAGGGTGCACTGGTGTTGTTGGTTGTGGGATATAAATGGGCATTTATACCCTTAGTTGGTTATCAGTGTACAGAATGCAGAGAAATATAATATGATAATGTACTATTCAGACGATATTCACGAGCCTCGTACTAGCCAGATGATATTCACGAGCCTCATACTAGTCAGACGATATTCATTTATACGATCACTCATACATGTACTGTATCCATCCCATAGTTATCTTCCTTATCCTGTACTTATCTTACTTATCCTGTGATTGAATATCCTATATGCTCCCTCGCCTCTCAAGGGATTATACAGCATATGTACTGAATTACCACTATCCCCAACTGGTTTATATGTACTTTACCTCCTGCATCCTTGAAGGGTTTATGCATGTCCCGTATTTTCTCAAGCCTTATTATTCTATATGTACTACATGTATGCTCAATACATTCCTCGCGGCTTTATATGTGCACTTTTTTCCTGCATTTCTAACTGGTTAATCTGTGTGATGTGTATTCCATCCAAGCTTTACTAGTGTGTATATGTCCTATACTTACAGTTTTATATCGTGAGCTCCCTCAAACCTTTACTGATTTATATGGAAAGTAACTTTTGCCCACCTACAGATATATTAGAATTCCTACCTCAGATCGATGGTTTGCTGGTATTTGGTGGTCAATGCGTCACTTCTATTGCATGTAGAGCTAATCGTGCAGTCATGCAGACAGATGAAAGCCTGCTTCCTGTAACATATAACATTTATTCTCTTTACATTGCCGCCAGATATTTCGCTGAGCAAAGTTTTCACAGAATACTTCGAGTGATGTTAAGGCAACTGTTTGAACAGCCACACATTTGGTTTGCAGGGCCAGCAACCTGTGGTGGGTTTCTTCTTCTGCCCGTTTTCTTCCCTACATAAAGCTGGCCACGGTCGTATAAGTGAAAAATGCTTGGGTACGGCGTAAAACAACAATTAGATAAATTAATAAATTTAATTTTGTCGTGGTGCTGAATCACAGGCTAGGTTTCGTAACTCGAACTGCTACTGACCAATAATATCCCTTTTAGCGTGCATCCAACAGCAGAACGATTACTTTCCGCCTTGAAAAACCTCTGCTTTATGAGGTAGGAAAATGTGTTCTGCATGGATTCTCCTTGATGATAGATACCGTCGGTCGTTGTTAGGGGGCGGGGTCTGTCTACCCATGGAGGCCACGCGCTGTCAGTCATCACTGGCCTTCACTGTAGATCGAATGAATACGGGAGAGAAAAAACGCATAATGCAAAGTTCATTTATTCCACAAGAAGCGACAAAGATTACGCACAGTGCAGCACGTGAAAAGGGTTATTTTGGTCATAATAGCATAGTCTGGGAAAATAGATCTTCTCCACTGGTTTTTACAGCGGTAACTGTGACGTGGAATTTCCCGTTGTCATCTGAGAGCACTTCCGGATTTTCTGTGCTGTACTGGCCATTGCTCGTGTAAGTGGCTCGAGAAGGACTCTAGCAGCGACGCATCCAGGGAGGTCTGTACTAGAAGAAGCTACAGCATCAAAATGGACCAAGGGGTATCATCGCTAAAGGAAGAATTGAGTCATTTGAAGAGCAACGTCAATCAGTTTTTCCTCATCATAAATGGGATGATTATCTTGTGTAAGTAAAAATTTCGTCTGAAGTTAATCACGTCACACTCATAAAACTGCATATGAGCGAGAACAATCTTCAGTAAGGTGTTGACTATTAAGCAATGGAATGAACAAATAGATTGACTTTATATATTGTCGTCAAGAGAAGACCCAAGATCTCCTTGTTATAGGAATAGCTACACTTTTCATTTTACACTTTCACCATAATGCTGACCGTCGTCGTTTAAGTGAAATATTCTTGAGTACGGCGTAAAAAAAACAACCAATTAAATAAATCTTTCCTCTTTATTAATTAAGAATCTTCGATCTATCGGTAGGTGATTAGTACACCAGCCTCTGAGTATCATAAAGGAAGGCACCTTAACTATTTACACAATTTCCGCAAAGTATTGTACTCCGTGTGTCCCAGCGTTGTTATATCTTAACCTGCGGCCATTTGCTGAATCTCTGTCAAATTTAAATGGGAAAACAATTTTATTCACATACATTTTTGTTCCCTCATAAAGTCCGGCCACATTAGTAAGCCACAATTTAATTCAGACGAAGGGATGCAGTGGTCATTTAGCTGACCTGGCATAAATTCACCCCAGAGGTTTGTGGGTGACGATCAGCGAGATACAGGACTACTTTCGTCTGAAACTTACTCCATTATTTCAGGATACATACCACTCTGATCTGGCGAACAGAAAGCCTTGAGTGATTTTAATGGATAAATTCATGGCGTTTTCAACCTTGTTGGGTAGTGTTTCAAAAAATAATTTTTTGTTGATTATATGTTTTTATGATATGAATATCGAATATATGTAAAACTTTACATGGATATTTCATTTTATATATATAATATATACAGTATATTTATTATCTATTATTATTCAAAAAATGTGATTAGAATATTCTCGATAGAGTGACCAGTCTAATGGCTTGCTTTTCTGATTAGCAGCTATATAAGTTACCTATGACTATCATATATAATACGTCAGGTATAATAACCCTTGTTTTAATTCTATGGTCAAGCTTTCAAAAATCAATAGTTAAATAAGAGGGACAAACTTAACTTCTGGGCTTGAAGGCAGTTGTATTATGACCAGAGAGGCTCGTTACTGTGACGTTGATATGTTGGTGATTACATTTGAAAACTCTCAAAGACGGAATGCGTTATATTTGCAAACAGATCTGTTCAGCAGAAAGATTTGCATGTGTGGATTGCGGTAGAAAAGCTTTCTACTGCAGTAATTAAGATATCAACGCTCGAAAGCTGTTAACTGTTACGTAATGGTGTGATTTATTGTTCTCCTTACACAAAACAAGGTTAGGGTTAATGCATTTTATTCACACGTTTGCTGTGTAAGGAAGAAGCCCACTAGTATTCAGATTAAATTGTTGAGACTTATATGATCATTGAAGACAAAGAGAGGACTAAAAAAAATGATTCACGAGGTTGTGAATGATTCACGACTAAGATTATGCATCACCCTGGTGCCCTTGTTAAGCAACTTAACACATGCATACAATTTAAGAAAACAAGTTTGAGTATCGATGTATTTTCTTAAATTGTTAAAAATACAAAAAGAGCATAAAAGTGCATAGCATTGGAGTGTTTTGTTGAAGGTGGGAAGGAGTTTAAGAGTTTCCCATTGAAGGAAGTGAACTTAAAGCGTGAAGCTTGTATGTGAATAAAAAAAAGCCCTGTGTGTTTTAGTATGAAGGACAGTTATTCCGCGTAGAACTGTTGGCACAACCATTTGTATTTGTTTGCAACTGACAAAGCTTGAAATTTAAGCCACACATTTTAAATGTAGTTATTTTTACAAGCATTGCCACACAACTCAGTGTATTACACTGGAACATGTCTTTCTTATGGATATACAACTTCTTGGTTTATTATCACGACGTTTCGATGTAGATACTAACATCGTTATCAAGTGAGTGAAATCAAGACATCAACACTCTTAAATATAGCAAGTAGAGATACAAGTGTCAACATGTAGAACACTATTCAGGGGGATTAGGCTCGGTGGGGTTCCAGGTCAGTTTGGAGGATTAGTAGGTCATAAGCTGAGGGAAGGTAAATCCCTTGATCTCTGTTGAGGCTAGGCTTTAATCTCTTTATCTGAATGGCTTCTTGTAGTTTACGCTTTTTCCAGTTGGGTTGATTAGAGTTTAGTGTTCTGATTGTGTTCCATTTGATGTTGTGATGTGGGTTTTCGTGGATGTGGTCACTAATGGCGGATTTAGAATCAGATTTTTCCACAGATGACTTGTGTTCTTTAATTCGGGTTCCTAAAGGTCTTCCCGTTTCTCCGATGTAGGTTGCGTTGCAGTTGCATTTTATTTGGTATACAACTCCTTTGGGTGGTGAGGGCTTAGTGGCTTTCCTCTTCCCTGTGGCATGGAGGAGTGATTTGAGTGTAGTCTGGTTTTTAAAGAGGGTTTCTATTCCTGTGGATTGTTTCAATAGGCGGGCAATTTTGTGGCTGGTTGGACCGATATATGGGAGGCTTATTCGGATTCCAGGGCCTTCATCTCTGACTCTAGTCAGTTGGTTGGGTGGCGGGTGTATAATTTTCTGGATTGCTTTGTTGACTTTGTTTGCTGGGTATCCATTGTGTTGGGTGAAGACCGCTCGCAGGTGAGTTATCTCCTCATCTAGCTTGTTGGTGCAGATGTGCGTGGCTCTCCTAGTGAGGGTTGAAATGATGTCAGTCTTAATCTTGGGTGGGTGGTTGGACTTGTAGTGGATGTACTGGTCAGAGTGGGTTGCTTTGCGGTAGACTGTGGTTTGTAGGCCATCTGTGGTTCTCTTTACTTGGACATCTAGGAAGGGTATTTCACGGTCTGTTTCTGTTTCCATTGTAAATTTCATGCGTTGGTGTTGAGAGTTCAGGTGGTCTAGTAATACGGTCGGATCATCGTTCTGGTGTAGAGCTACAAAAGTGTCGTCGACTTTACGCATCCAGCAAATGGGTTGGATAGGTGATGTCGACAAGGCTTTGTTCTCCAGTTCTGTCAGGTAGATCTCTGAGACTATCGGGGAGAGTGGGGATCCCATGGGGAGGCCATGAATCTGCTCGTAGATAGTATCACCCCATGTGAAGTATGTGGATGATAAGCAGTGTTCTAGCAGGCGTACGATGCTTCCTGGGGATAGCGGGGTGACGGGTGGGTTGTCTGTTATTTTTTGTCTGATCAGATCGAGAGCTAGGTTAGTGGGGACATTAGTGAAAAGGTCGACAACATCATAGCTCACGAGTTGGCATGGTTCTTTTATCTGTCTGATTTTGTTGCAAAATTCTGCCGAGTGGTTTATAGCAGCTAACTCCTTTATAAACCACTCGGCAGAATTTTGCAACAAAATCAGACAGATAAAGGAACCATGCCAACTCGTGAGCTATGATGTTGTCGACCTTTTTACTAATGTCCCCACTAACCTATCTCTCGATCTGATCAGACAAAAAATAACAGACAACCCACCCGTCACCCCGCTATCCCCAGGAAGCATCGTACGCCTGCTAGAACACTGCTTATCATCCACATACTTCACATGGGGTGATACTATCTACGAGCAGATTCATGGCCTCCCCATGGGATCCCCACTCTCCCCGATAGTCTCAGAGATCTACCTCACAGAACTGGAGAACAAAGCCTTGTCGACATCACCTATCCAACCCATTTGCTGGATGCGTAAAGTCGACGACACTTTTGTAGCTCTACACCAGAACGATGATCCGACCGTATTACTAGACCACCTGAACTCTCAACACCAACGCATGAAATTTACAATGGAAACAGAAACAGACCGTGAAATACCCTTCCTAGATGTCCAAGTAAAGAGAACCACAGATGGCCTACAAACCACAGTCTACCGCAAAGCAACCCACTCTGACCAGTACATCCACTACAAGTCCAACCACCCACCCAAGATTAAGACTGACATCATTTCAACCCTCACTAGGAGAGCCACGCACATCTGCACCAACAAGCTAGATGAGGAGATAACTCACCTGCGAGCGGTCTTCACCCAACACAATGGATACCCAGCAAACAAAGTCAACAAAGCAATCCAGAAAATTATACACCCGCCACCCAACCAACTGACTAGAGTCAGAGATGAAGGCCCTGGAATCCGAATAAGCCTCCCATATATCGGTCCAACCAGCCACAAAATTGCCCGCCTATTGAAACAATCCACAGGAATAGAAACCCTCTTTAAAAACCAGACTACACTCAAATCACTCCTCCATGCCACAGGGAAGAGGAAAGCCACTAAGCCCTCACCACCCAAAGGAGTTGTATACCAAATAAAATGCAACTGCAACGCAACCTACATCGGAGAAACGGGAAGACCTTTAGGAACCCGAATTAAAGAACACAAGTCATCTGTGGAAAAATCTGATTCTAAATCCGCCATTAGTGACCACATCCACGAAAACCCACATCACAACATCAAATGGAACACAATCAGAACACTAAACTCTAATCAACCCAACTGGAAAAAGCGTAAACTACAAGAAGCCATTCAGATAAAGAGATTAAAGCCTAGCCTCAACAGAGATCAAGGGATTTACCTTCCCTCAGCTTATGACCTACTAATCCTCCAAACTGACCTGGAACCCCACCGAGCCTAATCCCCCTGAATAGTGTTCTACATGTTGACACTTGTATCTCTACTTGCTATATTTAAGAGTGTTGATGTCTTGATTTCACTCACTTGATAACGATGTTAGTATCTACATCGAAACGTCGTGATAATAAACCAAGAAGTTGTATATCCATAAGAAAGACATGTTCCAGTGTACTTCCATCCCAACTTCTAAATGCCACTTAAACAACTCAGTGTATTGTAAACATCTGGCACAGAATCCATTGTTTTGTTGAACGCGCTCACAGCAGCCCACTCACCATGTCCGTTAACTTCCTTGGAACAAGTGAGGTGGGGGTAGTGTGGTAAACGTACAGGGTAAACGTAACTCGAGTAAATTAGAACGTATGACGCTAAGTTTTATTTGTAGGTTTATTTGGAAGAATTAAATAGACATGACAGTAAATTTTTTTGTAAACTAACTTATCTACATATATACGCCTCAGGTGGTTTAAGAGATTATTTCGGAATCTGCAACCTTGAAGTATTTTTGTGACCATTACCACTGACTGCTGACACTGGGGTCTAGGTGCATACTTGCACCCAGGGGTTATCGTGGTTCAGAGTCAGTCGTCATCCTCAAAGGGTGATTGATTTGATTAGGCGGTCCTATCCACACAGTCTGTGCACTGCTTTCATCTCATTTTTATCCACATGTTAGCTTAACATTAATTGAACGGGGAAGTCCTAACACTCATTCCCACCTTTCAACAAAGCCATTCAAAGCATCTAAACCATGTACGTGTACATTTTTGCTCCTTCCTGTATAGTATGGGCTCCTCTGTTTAGCGTGCCTGTCTGCTTATGAAATACTTATAGCACAGTCTGTGCACTGCTTTCTCATGATGTTACAGCTTCTGAAAACGACGTTGTTCACAGTGTGTATTTTTTTTTTTTTTTTTTTTTTTTTTTTTTTTGTTTTTTTAAGCTTTTTGTGCAGTCTGCCAGTCTCCCCTTCACGTTTGATTACTGAGTTATGAGTTCATGTAATAAATGACAAGTCAGTTTGTCAAAACTCAGATATCTGTTTAATTGTAAAGTTGCGTGCGCGTACACAAAGGAAATACCCTGAGCAAGCATGATTGTGAGAGATTTGAAAGTTGGATTAGCAGATGGCTGATGTGCACCCGTAAAGGGAATAAATTTAAGCGCCATTTAAAAGAAAACCGGTGTACGCATGGGTAGGGATATGTACACTATACCGTGTAAAATCAGGTTGGTGTAATTCCGAAATTCTGTTTCGTGATATTCTATATTTCGGCGCACTATGTTGCCATCTTCAGGAATATACCGCTAACAAGAATATAGAGGCTTATATAAATATAAGGTAACTGCGGTAGACATGGACACAGGAGGGGTGAATAATAGACTGGCTGGTATACAAAGGAATTTACAGCTTACATACATGTAAGGTCAGAACGCGGATACGGTATGCGGTACGGGTATAAAGAGAAATACAGGATACGGTATAATACAATGACTGAAACCAGCATGAAATGTGAGAGGAGACGGGGGTGGTGGAAGGGAATGACAAAACAAGGGTATAGCAGAGTTAATACAAGTGGGCGAAAAACCACAGGCCATTTAAATATTACAAGTTCCTTGGAGGCTTTAAGTAAATGATTTAGTGTAGGTGACTGGAATTTGATGGCTAACAAACCTTTAAGTAGTGTGAGACTGGTTAGATCTGTCAATTAGAGTACGGGGTTCAGTAGCATGGTGCTGGGTGTTTTAACTGATCAGTGGATGTACATCATAATGAATAGACCTGGGCATCTTCAGAACTGTTGCACAGAAATTTGTGTTTTGATGAAGGGCGCGACTGTCAGTCCCTTTATCAATTGTAAGCGTACCACTATCTAAAAGCAAAAGTGATAAACGAATGGCTTCTTTAACTCTCAGACATGAATAAGCCTTACACAACATCAAACAGAGAAACACGAAGACGCTTGTTAAATACATATATTTCAATAAAACAGGCAAATGGTACAACTGACAATAAGATACAAAACAGATAATTACAAAATGTATAGTTTCTCGCTGATGATAGTGTCCAAATCCGGACGGGATGTTCCGGCTTCCAAAGGCGAGTCAGTCCAAGTAAATACAGAATCCACAGTTCTTGGGAGTTCTCTAAGCGAAGGATGATAGTCCTGTAAGTGAGAAGCAGAAGTGGGTACGTCGACGTTGGTATATATCCAACTGCCTGTGAAGGTGTAACTTCTCAGGGCGGACGGGTTGACAGTAGCGTCTCTGATGCCGAGCTGGCGATGTATGTATATCTAGGAAATATACACCAAGTCATTTTCACGGTAAACTGGGATGAAATGTGCGAAATCGCACAAAGAGACAATGAGCGATACAAGCTCCAACCTGACGTCTCAGAAAAATAGCAAGTGGCCAAACACAAGCTCACAATGCTACGTACAGAGTGCTACGTCATTTGTACAGAGTACTAATGACGATGTCGAATGGCATGACAACCGATATCTCCAAATCCCACAAAATCCTTCTAAGTGGACGAGAGTAAATATGACTGCTCTCACGTGAACATAAGAAAAATGACTGCTCTCAAGGGGATATAAGAGCTTAACAACTTCGTCGCTTATATTTATAGACTAACATGCAGAAAATTCTGGATAGTTTGATCGTAAACATGTTTACATGGCTCTATGTACAATGACATGAAACTCACGAACACAGAACGCGCGACTGAGTTCCAGTGTGGGCTATAACGTACACAGAGGGAAAAATGTAGGTCACACACTGACCCTGCGCAAAAACAAAAAAATATATATAATTCATTGTTTTAAAGACTGGGATTAAAGGAAACTATAACACAATGAGGTCGCATGGTACTGAGCTTTACGAAGTGTGGGTGCAGGGAGATGATATAGTGTCCTTTTAACGGTAGACTAAGCCGACCTTTTCCCCGCTGGGCATGACGGCTGTTGAACATGTAGAGCAAAGTGCTAAACTTATCTACCACAAAAGAACATAGGTCATCCTCGTTCATAGCCCGGCTTCAGTCGAGTATTTCAGGTGTGTGTCTCTTGTGCAGAGGGAAAACAGAGCTGTAGAATATTGTGATAAAGATCAGTGTTGTATTAGCAAGCAAACCCGAATTTATAGACACCAACACATGCACAATTAGCGAAACATTAGTAGTATTAAAAACGCCAAGTAATCTGTAAATCAAATGTTAGTTCATGGCCTCTGGTGATCTTTTTTCCTTTCACAAAACTTACATATGGCTGACATGTATTCAAGAATATTTTATCTTTTATGCAGGTTTCACATTGTCAACCACAGGCATACTTGATGATCTGATCCGACGTTATTTTTCTGAGGTCTTTTTTTTGGAGGGGGGAGGGGGCACAGCTGAATAGTGAACATCGATGGGTTACCCCTGATATCCATGCACAAGTAACTCATATAAAAGTAAGAATGCCCCGGATGCAACGAAGCTGTGACTTTGTACATCTTATGACATCCACTGATGTGATTCAGGTCTGAATGTCTACATATAACAGCAGACCGTGGATTAAAGGAAACTACAACCAGATAATTTTGCCTAGGAGTTATTCATAAATAACATTCAGTTTGCTGCTAAACGGAGAAATTATATAGGACCAGCAACTGGGTCGCAACTCCCTAATTTAATGCTTTATTTTTGGCCAGTTACATTGCTCCCTCTTCCGGATGTCTTCCGGATGATTACCGATTTGTTTCCTATTTTATAATTATAGTTTTACATGCTTTGACACATCAGATAACCTTTGAGCCTATATATTTTATTACCACAATAAAAAGTCTCTCCTTTTTCCAAATTAATTCTTCTTCCTTTGGAATTCAGTCTTGATTGGGCAAGATGTATTTTTACATTATGAACACAATGTTTGACGAAGCGTCGTTTGATGCTGTTTATTTTATTTCATTTTACGCGTTATTTTCATGGTTTACTCTTTGTTTAAAGTATTATTACGCAGAAAACATTAAGCATTTATTCAAAGTGCTGAATGCTTAAACGCGGGAAGAGATTGGGGATAAAGTTGGTGACAAACAACCTCTTGTTTTCTGAGTTGGACCGGTGCGTAGAGAGTTTGTACAAAGTGATAAACACGCGTAATTCTCATATTAGATATTACTGGTGGCAGATGTCTGAAACAGGCAATTTTTTGGTTTTACGTATTTAAATATCATGAGGAATCCATAAAAGGTAAACCATTGTTAGATGAGGGATGTTCACGGTTAATCTTTACACATTGGTTTTGAAAGACTGACAGAATCCTTGGGCGAGGCACACAGATAATGTTACACGAATGTATGTTGACGACATCTGCGGACAATATGCTCGCTGTGGCGTGTGGCGGCAGAGATTACACTGAGAAGGCCTAGATGTCCAGGTGTGACACAAATCCGGTATCATATAACCACGAAGCTCTCACAGACAGACTAAACTAAAATCCTGCTGTTGACTTTATGGCACAGGTGTTTGACACCGCTTTCATTTATTAATTTATACATTTATTACTGTAAGTGCCCGGGGTAGACCACGAACCTTCGGCAAGATACTGACGAACATCCCCAGTTGTGACGTACAGATAAGCACACTATATTGGGGAAGAAAAGTGCCCTTCAACGAACGTAGCAAAACGGCCACATGAATTTCATCGACACGTTATTGGACATATTTTTGTCTCAAGCAGACTTTTGGGCTTCTGTTTTCTCAAGGTTAACTCACGACTAATCGCATAAGAGTTACAAGACGGCAAAACCACTGCATCCTCACCTGTATAATGTATGGTTTATTATGATGATAAAGCCACCCTAGAGGCAGGCGGAAACGTATCCGCAGATATTGCGGTTACATTGTCCATGAGCGTATATATCAATCATTTGAGTCATTTCATTGTAACTTACATTCGACATAAGTCTTTGATTGCTTTATGAACTATCACTGGCCTAGTCACGTTGCCATAATTAAAGTACCGTTAATTACCATGCAGCTGTCGCTTCCATTCACAGAAAGCTCTAAAGGTGTACATTTAATACTTTTTCTTAGGTCGAAAGGTAGCTTGCAACCGAAACCTGTTTGGTGTTATCTCAGCCCCATCAGGGTTATATACAAAGCTTTTGGTATCATCTTAGAGTCATCATTTTTTTTTGTTATTAAAGCAAAAGGCAAGAGAAAAAATATGACATACCGATAGCATTACAATGAACAAAGTCATGTTTGACGCCAAACTTTCCACACGTGTCTCTTTGAGGGCGGGTTAAAGCTAGAAATTCACTATACACCAGAACGGTTATTGCGGATATCTTCTGAATTTAATATGCACGATTTTGACTAGTGTAATATCTTTTTGCAACCGTCCTTTTTAAAGACACACCTTGTAAAGAACAATGCAAATGTTTGTATATACACATCTCTATCAGTGAGGAAGTCTCGACGTCCGAGACCCCGGGCCCTCTGCTGTGTATATATCTATGTACAAAGACATAAATAGCCTTATCGTGTATACGATGGCTAAATTAAACCATATATGGTTAGCTTCTGAACTACAAGTAAACGTGCATGTGGATCTGTTTGATGCAAATTATAACATTTATGTGCATTTGTAAATTGGACTTCGTGATTTCATCTGAAAAAATGGCATCAGGAAGACTAAAACCCTTTATGGATGACTCTAAAGTATAGAGGAGCATG
The DNA here is from genome assembly GCA_016165875.1 of Acanthopleura granulata. Lineage (NCBI taxonomy): Eukaryota > Metazoa > Mollusca > Polyplacophora > Chitonida > Chitonidae > Acanthopleura > Acanthopleura granulata. The sequence goes on along the minus strand of JABBOT010000001.1, from coordinate 44,129,498 downwards.
CATAGCTGTTTTGTATTGTCAGACACATTTATACTTCATTGCCTCTCGAAGTAATTGGAGATGTTTACAGTCTAATACTTCGCGGATAGGCGAACCTACACAACACAATTTAATTTGAATGTTTATCAAAACATATACTTGCTAAGACTAGTATATTGTGGGTTCATGAATAAAGTAAATATTCCAAATAAAATAGGAAAATCATTATTTATTTATTTTGTTCCTAATAACAGAGAAGCCGGGATGAAGTTACTTAAACAAGTTGCTTTGATGGAATAGCCCTACTAACTTAGTGGTATAGGGCCTATAAGACAGTCACATAAGGTTTTATGAAAAGAACAAAAATAACGGTAATAATCCAGGCTTGTAAAGCTCTGTGTTATTTTCCTTAACTAGCTTGATATATTTTAAAATATTCGACTTACTTATGTTTACAAGCTGTTACTGGAGCATTTTTGATATGATGTTAACGTCAATGTACGATATGTATCCCACATCCTGAGGAAGGAAATACATTTTACATTGTTTTAACTTCTCCGAAATGCAGATCTAATAGTCACAAGGGCCACTAGACGAGCTGAGACTTGTCACCTGGTGACGTCACTTTAGGGGATAGTCTTATCAAATCACTGCTTGTAGCTTTTACTGTTTTTCACTAACCTTATAGGAACTTTACAGCTATAACGAGATCGACAGGAGGGTAGATAACTATAGGACCACTTGGGGAGCCCTATTCAACGCTTCTAGACACCTAATTTGGATAGATTTTTATCTTTACTAGCTACATAAAATCAACAAAAAGTTTTTGATTTCTTTTGAGGAGGCTGCAAAGCTGATCGGCCGCCGATGCTCGGTTGTCGCATATATATATATATATATATATATATATATATATATATATATATATATATATATATTTATATACCCCTTCATCCCGAGGTCTATAGATCCATATATATATATATATATATATATATATATGGATCTATAGACCTCGGGATGAAGGGGTAAAGGACTATTTTTTATTTATTTTCTGAACATATTAAATCCTTTTGTAGGAAATAGTAATTTCTCAAGTATACAATTATCATAAACGTGATTATTAGCATAAACCTTGTACGGTCGTGGATTTCTCCATGATGTAAAGGGGTGTAAAGGTGTAAAGCATTTAGTTACGTCCAATTCGACAAAGTTGAACCATTCGACGTACCTCATGCACATGTAGGACAGATCTGCCTATTGGACGACTTTGTCTCACGTACGCTTGTAAACAAGATAACAAGATTAGGTTGTCGTTGGGTTTTCATTTAGCCAACAATGCAAGTACCACTTTTAAAAATACACGTATGTTAGCCCACATGTATGTTCACGTGTCACCAGCGTGTTTTAGAAGAAGATGTCCACGCATGCGGCCGAGATATCCTTGCCACGCATCAAATAACGAGCTGAAATCTTCACATTTCCCCTCTTGAGTTCTTGCACTATTGAACTCAAGGTGTGTTTGCTATCGTTTTACATGTATTCTGCATTCAGGTATGCAGAGTTCGATCGTAATTTAGTTTATAATAATGTTTTGTAATTATTTGTCAATGGTGAAGGTGTGGTTACACTGACGACTCAAGTGTAAAGTCATGACTCGCTTGAGCGGTATTTAGAATCGACTTTGTGGCCATATATATAAAAAATAAATAATTGATTGTCATAACGTCTTAATCTATAAATAAACAAGATCTTATCCATCATCAATTTTCCATTGAAGTAGTGACCCGTAAAGTTTCCGGCCAGATTATTGCACATGTTGTTCCTGCTTTGCGCTTAATCTGGTTTCCCCGCTCTCACTGTTTGTGGGACAAGTAGGTTGGATGACTGAAAGACGGCATATAACTATTGAACGGTACTTCATAGATTGGAGAGATTGGAGAGATTTTTACATTTTCTAGCAACATCAAAAAAAGTTTGTTTTTTTTTTTTTTTGTTGTTTTTTTGTTTGTTTGTTTTGAATAGCTTGGAAATCCGATCGGTCTGCGGATACGCGATTGTCATGGCTGAACATATGGGCTTATTGTCATGGCTGAACATATGGGCTTATTGTCATGGCTGAACATATGGGCTTATTGTCATGGCTGAACATATGGGCTTATTGACCTCTGGATTAAATAGATCAGTTCTAATTTTCTTGATTTTCACCTGCATATTAGATCCCTTAGCAGCAGATGTTAATCTCCTGAATCATTGTTATCAGCAAACCTGATGGCCAGCAAAATAAAACTCAACCCTAAATCTGAGCTTTAACATAAACATCGTTGGGTGGTGGTTTAACATAAACATCGCACGCACATGGAATAACATAAACATCGTAGGGTCGTGGTTTTCCCAAAAGCTCTGTCCGGTTTTCACTCACTACATTTCTGGCGGCCGTCATATTTAAGAAAAATGTTCTTAACGTGAATTAAATATATAACTAAACACTGTGCTGTAGATATCGAGCAACTTGATAATGGTGGATACTCCTGTAGCGCCATTATTATATATTTCCTTAATTGAAAGCAATATCTCCTGTCACACGTTGATGTCGGAATTTCCACTTTTTAGTTTGCAAAACTATAAATTAGCTGTATATTTAACGTTTCATCAAGTACTGTATGTCGAAATATGAGTGTGGAATTAACTACAGTACTTCAAAAGAAAATGATTATACTGTTGGCCAGCTGCACAGAGATTGCATAATCTACAGTCATGTTCTGATAATTTGATTAGGGATGGACACTCATATCATTCGAAGATGTGTAGACGGTATTTTGCTAGGACAAATGGCGGAGAAAGACTGTTGGACGGCAATATTTCTCAGGATTGTCAATGTCGTAATTCCCAGATTAAAGAATAGAAAGTAAAGAGACTTAGGACTGCGAATAACCGGATGAATAAAGGCGTTCATTTTTTAGTCTTAATATCTCGTTATAACCATTCAATATTTTTAGCTGCTTTGAGCAGCTGTATGAGAAAACAACGTTGTCCTTGTTGGGGCGCGGTTTTCATCTTCGTCATCACGGGCTGCAGTTTTGAAATATTCATGCCTCGCGGCTTCTGAATACACCTAGTTTTGCAAGAAAAGAGCCAATCTGCGCATAAGTAAATGCTTTACAGTTAAAGACATTACCTCCGAGACCTGTCTATTGAACGACTTTGTCACACATACTCTTGTAAGCAATATAACCAGATTAGGCTGTCGTTGGGTTGTTGTTTTGTCAACCATGACCTGGGGGACAATTTACGGCAAGTACCCTTTCATAAGTACGTCTATGTTAGCCCACGTGTAACCAGCGTGTTTTGATGAATGTGCCCATGATGTGCACGCATGCAACCTGAATACCCTTGACGCATATGCAATAACGAGCTGAAATCTTCACACTTCCCCCACTTTTGAACTTCAGATGGGTTCGTGATCTCTTTAAGTATGCCTTCAAGTATGCCGAGTTCGATCGTAATTTAGTCTATAATAAATGTTTGTAATTGTTAGTTAATCGTGTTGGTCTAGTTACACTGAAGACCCAAGTGTAGACTCGTGACTCCCTAGGTGATACCGGTATTGTCAAAACATCATAAGCTATAAATAAACAACATGTTATCCATCAGCAAGTTTCCATGGTCACCTGTGAAGTTTCCCGCCAGATTATTGGACATGCTGTTCCTGCTCATCGCTTAATCCGGGTGCCCCGCTCTTACTGTTTGTGGAGCCTTAGTGACAATAAGCAGTCGATGACGCTGCCGTTGGTGCTATCTAGCGTTCATCAAAGATCACCTGTCTCCCAGCAATATGGTGTGTGCCTATATCTGTTCGTCACATTGGGAATGTCCGCCGTCACCTGCCATGGTTAACGCCAGGCACTATGGTCTCCTCTACCCATAAAGCTGACCTCAATAATATTAAATACAAACGCCCTGTATACGGCGTTTAACAACAATCAAATAAATAGAGGACTTAATTAACCCTGTTCAAGGTAAGCGTTGGGGGTTTTAACGCATGTGGGAGGAGAGTGGATTTCTGATGAAGGTTTTACAGCATTTAGGATCTGGTTGATTTGATGTTGAAAAGTTTCATCTGCACGCGCGGATAGGGCAGTACATTTCTAACTGTACCGAAGGAATGTAAAACGTTTGAAGCCAGTCTACGAAAAGTTTTAAATTCTAAACATAGGACAGCATTTTCATGATAGATTGGCTTTATTTTGACAAATTAATTATTGCATCGGTGCTGTGTTCGTTTGAGACATTCAAAAATCGAATTTCAAGTTTGTAGACATGAAATTGTAACAATCGGTTTCATCACTCGTGATAGTGTATTAAAACCTGAAATGCTTTGATATTATGTTTCAGGCATATCGTTTGATTCTAATATCTCCTCTAAAACATAGAAACTTCCACAATTATAGCTACGTAAAGAAACTAGCATTGTCTCTGAAACATTTCGAAAAACATTTCGAAAGTAAAAATGCAGTAGCTGCCTTCACTAGAACTGCACCTGGGCAGGATAAAATCTTGCATGGTCTTATCATTAAATGAAGGGAACAAAAAAGCACTGCCAGAAACAAGCAAATTAGTTATAATTCGAGGCAGGATGAATACAACAAAACAGCTGCCCGTAGTCTTAGACATATGATGACTATAGAGTTTTCACCATGGGCTCTGATGTGCACTGGACCATGATGCTTCTTATGTATGACTAATCAATATTGTCAGGACATTTTGTAAAAGGCCTGATTGGTGGTTGACTTATGGCTGTCAGCGTTGTTGCACTCGTATTTCTTAAATGTGCCTGTGTTTTAATATACAAACTGCGTCATACAAACTAATCTTGTCATCTTTAATTAAAAGCAATTCTGTTCTGCCTGAATGCACCCTGATGTTAAAAGTTAAATGAGAAAGTGAATCGTTGATAATAGCAGTGGTTCAATCTGGTATATATAGTGTAATATTATTGTTAATTGGGATATATATTTTTGGGGTATAACACGTAGTCTAGTGCTGAATATTGGGTGAAACCACCGTGAACGAATGGTTTAGACGGTTTACATTTATTCCTGGCGATTAGCTGCCTGGCTCAGAGGTCGTTGCGGTTCGAAAACCGTAGTGATCGTAGCTAATTTTTTCCTCACTAGATCCTGGGATACACCCAAAGAGTATAAATCCCAAATATAAACGATAATACTGTTACTTGAACCACATTGTAAATTGCATCCACCAATAGTATGGTGTATAGGGTTTGTACCCGCTTACACCAACCCAAGACTACGACTCTCTCTGTAGTCGGGTATTAAACTTTGCTATATATTGTCAGCCATGGGCTTGTGGAACGTTTAGTCTGCTTCTAAAATCTTTCCGTAATGGAATACTGGATGAAACGAATTTGCTATTTCACAAGCAAAATCGAGGAGTTTGCAAATGACGGTATGCTATGTAAACTATTGGATTTAGAACTTATATAATCCGTGTTGAGGTTGTGACAAATGCAGGGAAACAATGGAAGTTAGGATCTTAGATACATACTAGAGCAAATATTTAATGTACACTTAAAAGGGTCATCATACATGCTTTATGCATCTCACAATATTTCCTGCCACTAAGTTGTTTGACAACTGCACTACGGTGAAGTATATGTTTTCCGCTCTTGGCTACTCTTTTCTTCGGGCGCCTTCGATCTTGTTTCCATTGTTTCACCTTCTTGCAGTTTTCGGTGTAGATATTGTAGAACTACTGGTTTAGTTGTACTAATCCAAAGACAAATTGCGATGCAGTACATCATTTGTTAATAGATTCGATTGTTTTTGGTTTGTTTTTGTCTTGAGGGGATGTTTCTTTTTTGTTTTTGTTTTTTTTATTTTGTTTTTTGTTTTCTTTTTTTTGGGGGGGGGGTGAGTTTTGCCATATAAACTGGAGCACTGAAACATATACTGGCCTCATAAAATAGGCAACAATGTATACCAATATGCTAATTTTCGGGGAACGGCAAAACACTTTAGGAAATCTCCAATACTGCTGAATAAATACAGGTATCAGTTTCAATGAATAAATCATTATGACTCTATCCCTGCTGGACTGTCATTCAGCCATGTTATGGTGAAGATATCAAATTGAATAATAAGCATTGCACCTCAGGCTGAATAGTGTACGATCACGTTTGTTTTATGATATTCAAAACATTTTATATAGAACGTCGCGGAAATGGTAAAGTATTCAAAGCGTCATGTAGAGCCTCATTTGTGTCTGTATACGTTATACAGGTGCGACGGTGTCCATTCAGAGATTGTTATGCAAGTATCTGCTAATTACACAGCATGAATCATGAGTCTGTTCTTGCCTTAAGTCAATCTTGGTTGAATGAATTGGGCATATATGTACTACCTCACTCAATCTTACTGGCCCTCATCCTGAGACAGAGAAATTAAAAAGAGAGGGCAAAGAGAGGGGGCCTCGCGGACTCGGGTGGTTAAAGCTCTGTCTCTCCGTAGCCACATGGAACTTGAACCATATGATTACTTGTTCACATCCAACTGTGGTTGTGGCTTTAAACGAAGGGAATTATTTAAGCACCTGATGGTTGTTAGTGGTTTACGATTTCCTGCACTCATAAACCTCTACAGCCATACATGGGAAGGCCTGCCAGCAACCTGCGGATGGTCTTGGGTTCCCCCCGGGCTCTGCCCGGTTTCCTCCCACAATGCTGGCCGTCGTCGTATAGGTGAAATATTTTTGAGTACGGCGTAAAACATCAATCAAATAAATAAAATAAGTAAATAAGTAAATAAATAAATAAATAAAAATAATAAAATCAAGTGGAAAATTCTCCACCACAGCATTGAGCATCAAGCAACCAGACGAGAGAAGCTGTTCATTTTAGCTGGCCGTGACAAAGTGATCTTCTCTTCGAATTCAATAAAACTTTTAACATCAAAAGCCTAATACTTACAAAAAAAGCAACAGAGTCTCAGATTTCACAAATGTGAACATAGAATGCGATCTATTACAGGACCAGCATTATCTCATTTGGTGAAAGAACGATTTCGATCGTTGGCTGGGTTGATTGTAACTAACATGGCAGCTACAGTCAACTCATATAGTAGCTACAGTCAAATAGTAGCTACAGGCAACACATAATAGCGACAGTCAACACACAGTAACTACAATCAACTCACAGTTGTTACAATCAACATACAGTAGCTACAATCAACTCACGGTGGTGACAATCAACTCACGGTGGTGACAATCAATTCATGGTAGTGACCATCAATTCACGATTGTGGCCATGAACTCAAGGTGGTGTCGATCAATTTACGATGGTGACCACCAACTAATGGTAGTGACCATCAACTTTTGGTAATGACCATCAACTTTCATCCCACGACAGCTTCTTTTAACCCAGCCCGATTCTAGGTCACCATTGCTACTCATTCTGGTTCCCTCTTAGCTGGATTGCCTGCGATTTGCTGGAGGGGGTCATAAGAACGGAATTTTAATTAAAGAACATTAATAATGTGTCCATTACGTAAACATAAATAAAATAAATGTTCTTCATCATAACTGACCTGCTTGCTTTGTCTATCTAAATAATTGGAGATTTTGTTGATTGTTACAGCAATTAAAATATATACATCACAGGCTCTTTAATCGTCTTCTTTCAGGGCGTGAGAAGTTTTCTTGTAATATCTTCATGTGCTGAAACTTAACTGACGCTTCAGAAAATCGGCATGAAAGCGAGAAAATGCGAGAAGAGCTAAATCCACGCAACCTTAATTATCACGAATTTTCCTTTTGTGTTTACTCCAAGACAAAAGAACCACAAATGAAATAAGACATACCGCGTTCCTTCGCCCTTAATAATGACGAATGCTTCTTAATTGCGTGGGCACCAGAGGTTCAAAGCCTGCTGGGAAATTATACATCTTCCCGTGGTTGGTTTTCATGGGGTTTGGTGGCTTTGACCCTGCTGTGGAACTTTGCGCGCTCTAACGTTTGTCCTGTAGGAAAAAACCGAACACTAGGACCCATACTGAGAATTCCTACACATAGGAACACAGTACTTGCCCCTCTTAGAAACAAGCTGAAGTCTTTGGTCGTAATTATTCTATTCTCATAACTATTGTCATAAATTCGGTCAAGTAAGTTATCCACTCACATCAAATGTTCTGCGGGGCACCCCTAGCCGAGAAGGCTGAAGAGCCAGCGCGGCATAATGAACCAGGAACCTCTGATTCATGCGGTGGCTGTGAGTTCAAGTCCGCCTCATACTGGCTTCCTCTCCTGCCATACGTGGGAAGTCCACCAGCAACCTTCAGACGTTCGTGGGTTTTCCAGGGGTTCAGCCCGGTTTCCTCCCACCACAATGCTGGCCGCCATCGTATAAGTGAAATATTCTTGAGTAAAACACTGATGACATAAATTCACAAATAACATTAATGTTTCTCTGATTGATTGACTCGACGGCCAAGCTTTTCTTCTTAACTTTTTCCCAGTTGTTAAAACCTCCACCGACCACGACTACTGTCATATAGCCTACTCGAGTCTGGTTCATCATTGCTCTCTTGTAATATATGACTTTACCAGTTTGTCCACAAATCATCATTACCACAGAGAGGAATGAACAACGGACTAAACGACTTTGACCTGAATTATCTTAGGCGAGTTAAAGGTTCTTCATTGCCTGAAAATTTCATTTCGTTAGTATGACCGCTTTTTTCTGAAGTGGTTTGTGTTTCAAATTATCTCCAGGTTTACAATAATTATTTACCTGCTGTTTTTCAGCTTTTCACGAGAACAAGAATTTCATTCAGTCTTGGTTACAACGTGCCATATCTTTAGTGATGGAATGTTTCATAATGCCGCAATGGTTATTTTTATTTGTTTTTCAGTTATGCAATGTGGATTTGCCTTCCTGGAGGCGGGTGCCGTCAGAAGTAAAAACTCCACCAACATTCTCATCAAAAACCTTCTTGATGTCTGTAAGTCTAACTTTAATTGCTATTATATATAATCACTGTACAATAATATACATTGGTTTGATGTAAATACGATGGTATCGTATTACCGATACCATGAAGAATGACCTACCGAGAAATACCCCGGGTGGTACGAATCCAGCGCTGGTTGTGGTTTATCGAGGAAAGTTACGGAGCATGTTAGTGTTAATCAGCCTGGTGCCACCTCATGAGGTATACTTAGTGCTAAGTAAAGTTTAGCTAACTGTGCTTCATATCTATATGACATGCGTTGCCATGGTAGTTAATTCTTTTGTGGCTTAAGTAGGTTTCATGAAACCGAGGCGTGAATGGTACGGGGCTGGGGGTTTATCAGGTACCGGCAGAATGATCACCTATTTCTCGCGATCTACGGCCTCCTACCTATGTTTTCTTGTTATATATTCATCAAAAGAATAAAAATAAATAAATTGCCTTGCGCATTAAAATTGATCTGACTGTTGCAATCAGTTTTCTTGCATTAAGTTGCATTCTGACGGGACCGCAAATAATCCGCCATTTTTCTACAGTTGTCGCCGGAATCTCCTATTGGGTGTTTGGATACGCTTTTGCATTTGGCGACAAAGGGAACACCTTCATTGGCTATTCAAATTTCGCGTCGTCTTGGATGGAGGAGACAAATTTCGCCTTCATGTTCTTCCAGTACGTGTTTGCCGCCACAGCGGCCACCATTGTGTCGGGAGCGGTGGCCGAAAGGTGTCATTTCGTAGCGTATTTGGTGTACAGCTTCTTCTTAACATGTGAGTACAGGTTTTGAGAACTGTTTTACCGGCGTCACGGTATAGTCTGCTGTTAAAACCCGGGGTAAATATTTCACTCGTTTTGTTGAAGCAGTATATCATTGAAATTCATTAGAAGTTAAAATCAAAACATAAGTAACAATCTCAATGCGATGAGTATCACTCTGACCAGGTACAACATTTTCTCTATGTTTTATGTTGCCATGAGTATCCAATTGCTTCGAGGTCTTGATTTGAGCAAGTGCGTAGTTAAATTTGTTAGTGTTTCCTGGAATTTTTGCAAGGAACAAAATCGTGTCATCCAGATATCTCGAAAACAAATCACGTAAGGGTTTTCAAAGTTAAGAAGATTTTGAACTTGGTTATTTATTGTGAGCAGCTCTGAACTACCCAGTATATGTTGTACAGCTGTCACACCAAGCCTCTAGTATCTGTGTACTAAACACACTTTTCATCCTTCTTAATTCCCTAAATTTTCGTATATTTTGCACGTATCTGCCTACGTTCACCCCTTTTAAAATTTCTGCGAAATCCGTTTGTCATCGCAGGTTTCATATACCCCGTGGTCACCCACTGGGCCTGGTCTGATGTCGGCTGGCTGAAGAAGGGAGGATTGTATTACTTTAATGGTACAGAGACCCAAGTGGGTTACACGGTAAGATCCCGTCATCTTACAGAAACCTTCTGACGTTTTCCTCATAAAAAAGCGTCACAGAAATTTTAGCCTGTTAGTCGTTTTCATCCAACGAAAAAATCCCACCTACCTCACGTGTAGTCATGTTTACGAGTCCAGGCTTATGTTCAAGACAACTCTTGCTGTTAAATAAAGTAGGACCTATTCAGCATTGGAAAAACTCCCTAGTTAAAAGGATAAATTCGTGATCTCCCAATATTTTTGTTGTCTTTGGAATAACGAGCTCCACTGTTTGACTTATACCTCTTTTTGTATTGTGTGATTAGGATTTTGCCGGAAGTGGAGTGGTCCACGTGGTAGGAGGTACGGCCGCCTTTGTGGCTGCTGTGCTTTTGGGACCCAGGATTGGTCGCTTCCATAATGGTGAAATCATTCATATCAGAGGACATTCCGTTCCCGTACGTAACATTTACCTGCCTTGTCATGCTTGTCACACAACAGCAGCTATGACTTAACACGAGATCAGTTTTTGTGCCGTGAAACCAACAGACGTGGGACCTCGTCTATTGAAGTATGCAGTATGTAGGCTATGTAACGACAAAGAAAACTATTTTCTGTGCATTAAATTGCAATAAAACACGACAACGTCCATTAAGAGGTACAGAAATATACGGTTGATGCATTTTAGCTTTTAGAGACAGAAAATGCTTTTTCAGCGGGTTTCACTGAAGCTACCTGTTGTACATGTAGGCGTACATGTATTTCACGAAGGGGCTTTTATAAACATCCTCCGCTTGACTTAAATTAGTTTATACTTGTCCTGGACTTTCAAAATCAGTTTACAAAACTGAAATCTGTCTGGTAGCTAGGTCTGCAGCTAGTTTATGCCGCTTTAACTTCGAAACCGGCGATTAGCCATTTTCAGCAAACGGGTGATTTAAATGGCGGGGTGATCTCAAGGGAGGTAATTTGATCTGGGCCCTTATGTAAAAGGATGTATAACAATTAGTCAGGGCATAAAATACACCAAAGTGACTATTTCTGTGTGCTTAACGGTGCTGTTGTATGTAGTCTTCTATGAAGTCCGCTAAAGAGAAACTGCCTCCCACCAACAGGACACACCTCCCACGTGGAAGATTTTATTTTGTGAACCCTTGCTAATTTTGATTCCATTTCCTTTCCTCTTTTTTGTCGGTATGCGGCTGGTTTTAAAGATATCTGTTTGCCGTTTGTTCTGATTTTGCATATTTTCATTCTCATGTCGACAGTTCTCCTGGTTTGTAACATGTCACCTTTATTGGCCTTGCTCCGATTTCATGAAGCGCATTTAGCTAAGCATTCCATGACTAACCAGGACAGCGTATGTTGCCGAGATAAGAAGTGCAGTTAGCTAAGTATTCCCTGAACAACCAGGATAGCATATGTTGCCGAGATAAGAAGTAGCTAAAGTCTACTAACTGCAAAGAACGCTTTGTGAAACTGGGCAAATCATTTAAAAGACAGGATTGGAGTAGCACACATCTGGATTGCTCACATTTTGACCCATAATCTTACAACGACCGATACTGTTGTAAAAGGGACCGATAATGTTAAAAACTTTTCTGTATATTACTACATTATCGGTAAAAAAATTACCACAGAATAAGCTGGAAGAGTTTTAACATTATTGGCCGTTTTCACAACAGCATTGGTTATTGTAACATTATCAGTCGAAAATTGGTTACTAGAGCATTGGTACTTGCTACATTATCGGTCGCAACAACTGCTCTTGTTTTGATGACGGTACCATGAGTATCGTTTTGGTGCATTAAAAATTTACACTAACTCCGATGACTGATGACAACTGTATTCCCTCTTACTGTTTAGTTGGCGGCACTGGGTGGCTTTATCCTCTTGTTCGGTTTTATGGCCTTCAACGGTGGCTCCCAGGGAAGGATTTCTAATTTCGACGACGGTGTCAAAGTTGCCACGGCCGTGAAGAACACCGTCATCTCGGGCTCGTTCTCAGCTCTGGTCACACTCACAATCAACAAATTGATTGGTAACTCACGCTGGAGTCTTCTCCTTACCATAAACGGCGCACTTGCTGGAATGGTATGTGTAAAATACAAGACGATCCTATGGCTAATTACATGTATTTAATAAATTAAAAGCGAGATCCAGTCAGATATACATCGCATTGCGATGATTTTAGGTTAATAGAACGTTATCACCGTCGGTAGGATGTTCGGAGAGCGTTATTTTCAATCATAGTATTTTGTTCCACGACTACCCCGTCATTGTCAGATAGGCACAGTTTATCCCATAATATGACAACCTCAGAATTACAGGACGGGAATTCTCAAACCTACGACTGTCAGAGCCAGCAGGTGTGAAGTCGTCTGTTTTAATCGAGCTTTTGCTTTTCCGGCTGAATTTATATAAGTCTTAAGTTAATCGGGTAACCATCGTGATAAATGAAAAGCTCTTAAACTACAGTGATAACAAAATAAACAAATAACTCGGTGACTGGCAAAGAGCGGTGGTTTGCTGCGAGCACTTAGGTTTTCTCCACCTGTAAACCCACTCGTCGGCGCATGAGTGAATAAATTTAGTACGGCGTTAAGTACCAGTAAAATGAATAATTAAATTGTACTAATATCAATTCACATTATTTTTATGGTTTTTAGAAACGTTGTTGGGATTCCTTAGAGGCAAGGTACTGAATCTTAGCCTTTCAAACTATTTCAACATAAGCCATTGTATTCTGTCCTGTTGATTTTAATTATTTATTTGATCAGAGTTTTACGCCGTGCTCAAGAATATTTCACTCATACGACGGCGGCCAGCATTATGGTGGGCGGAAACCGGGCGGGGCCCTGGGGAAACCCACGACCATCCGTAGGTGGCTGGCAGGCCTGTTGGGTTGACTTTATGAAATGACAAGTAATCTAAGTGGTAGATTAACTGTATTTGTTATCAACCGTTGATCTTTTTTAAGGACGAAATCGTATTTCTCGCCGTTAGGTGGCTATCTGTGCAGGATGTGACTCGGTCTATCCCTGGTCTGCAGCCATTATCGGGACCGTCGCAGCACTGTCCTTTCTGTTCTTCACCTGGTCGGTCCAAAAACTGCGAATTGATGACCCTCTAGAGGCAGTGGCAGGTATGTCAATGCCGTATAGCTTTAACTGTTATCATACACCTTTCTACATGGTCTACCATGAAGAGCCCCAGGCATCTGTAAGGGGAAGCAGATCTTTTACTTCTTTGAACAGTTCCGCCTCCTGCCTACTTTAAAAGCAATGCCAGTGATTTTAACTGTAGTTGAAACTTTCGAAGTGATGTCATTGCTGCTCTAAGCCAATCATCAGCACACAGTTAGGCCCCTCCTGTTCGTTGCCAAGAGCTCAGATGTAAGATGGTATGAATAGAAATGATTGTGAACAAAAACATAACCGGAACTGGATTCCATCTAGCAACATGGAAGCCTTTCTAACAATCTTCAGCGGGTTTGCTATGACCTATGAACATCGTAAATGATCGTTTAAAACCAAAACCGGTACTGTGAGTAGACAAAAGATATTCTTGTTACATCGGTATTAGCCTCCCTTTGTGGATGGCTGGTGATCAGCATTCTGAAACCCCATTCTAAAATAGAACTAACACTACTCGTTTTGTCAGGCCTATTTCTTTCCCTGATGTATGGTTCCCTTTTGCTCTACGTGCAGTTCTAAGGGTACTTTGATACCAGCTTGTGAATTTTTTATTGGCAACTTTCAAAAATGCTGCCCCATTTTTTTGGCGAACATCCATGCCCCAATGGCTCATAAGTGCGTATGAGAGCTATCTTATCCTAGACTATAGGGTTTCTCATGAGATTGCTATTGTCGGAAACAACTTACTAAACTGAATATGGATACCGTCTAGCAGCGTAAACGCCTTTTTCTAATAGTGGATCTGTTATGAAAAGCGAAATCGATGTCTGATTGCACTCGAGCTTCTCGTGAAGCAAATGGCCGAGGGTTAAAAGAGAAGCTGGTAGACTAACCTACGACAAACAAACAGACGGGCTGACTTGGATTGCTGCTTGTCCTGAAGCTATCGCACACCTTGTTTATTTCAGTGCACTTTGGCGGTGGGATGTGGGGTGTAATCGCAGTCGCATTCTTTCAGAGAGAAAACGGTATCGTTTTCTCGGGAAGCGCCCAGTCATTCATGGTAAGTCCTGTGAGGAAACCTCTTATCCCGGATTAGTGGATGACCTTGGAACCTTGATTAGTGGAAGACTTTGGAACCTTGGTTAGTGGAAGACTTTGGAACCTTGATTAGTGGAAGACTTTGGAACCTTGGTCAGTGGAAGACTTTGGAACCTTGGTTAGTGGAAGACTTTGGAACCTTGGTTAGTGGAAGACTTTGGAACCTTGATTAGTGAATGACTTTGGAACCTTGACTTTAATCAGAGTATGATGATATGTCTTTATTTGGGATGTGGCACTTGAGTATTTCGTTGAAAAAATTGACTGAAACAATTCCGAGTTTTGAACCGGAGACTAATCGCCAGCAATACGACAAAGGAGGCTCGTTGGCAGGAAGGCCTAGATGGTTGGCGGTCTATATGCTATAAAGTGCTCCCACCTGTGAGCTGCTGATAGTTTCCCGATCCTTGCTATTAAGTTTACTTCTTTGTGAGCTGTTAGAATCCTCACAATACACAGTCATGCCATAAAGTTCTCAGTCTTTCACAGTCCTTGGTGTAATTTTCTTACAGTGGTGCGCCGCTGGAATTCTCGTTATCCTTGTTCTCATAATCCTTGTTTTGATATTCTGGTATTCCCGAAGCCTTGTTTCGAAATTCTTCTGCGCTTACTTTCAGGCTTTGGCGTGGCAGTTGGCTGGGCTAGCGGCTATAGTGGGTTGGACAGGCGTTCTTTGTCTCCTCATGTTTACAGGTCTAAAGCTACTGAAACTGCTCCGAGTCGACGAAGACACGGAACTCAAAGGTAGAATATTAAATAACCAAAACCAGAATTTCCTTGATACTTCAATAACTGAACAGGGATGACCTCAGATACTCACGTAACAAGCTCACTGGATTATGTCAGAGTGTTATTTCATGCCATTTATTTTATGAAGTCTTCAATAGGACAAATCGTTCTTTGTCGACATCCTATGGTAG
This sequence comes from Acanthopleura granulata, assembly GCA_016165875.1. Classification (NCBI taxonomy): domain Eukaryota; kingdom Metazoa; phylum Mollusca; class Polyplacophora; order Chitonida; family Chitonidae; genus Acanthopleura; species Acanthopleura granulata. Next base: position 44,113,937 of record JABBOT010000001.1, on the reverse strand, counting down.
AGGGGGCTCGCCTCCCACCTCCCAATGAGCATGTTTCATTGTCATTTCATGCCATTTTTCTGAAGTCATTAGTATTGGTTAAATTCTCCTTGGTCAGCATGGTCTAGTGGGGGGTTCCTCGTCCAATCCCATGAGTATTAAAACGTTCCATTTGAAGGATTAAATTCCATGATGCTTAAATGCACTTGTTACTGCTCGTGGTCTCTGCACGTCCATTCTTTGAAAGACTAAAAACATTGAATTATGAATACACGTGTTTGATTTGTGCCGGATTCGAAGTTTACGGTCAACTTTTGTCTTTAACAATTGCAGGCTCCTAATATAATCGTGATTGTGTTTGAATGCCCCAGCTGTGAAGATATCATAAATGTACTGAGCTTCCATAATGCAGGTTTGGACATTCCCAAACACGGCGAGCCGGCCTACCCGCTGGAATCGTATGGTCATGGCTGGGTGGAAAAAATCATCTCAGAAAAGGTGACCAGTGGAGAACTCCCGGAACCAGAGGGATATCTATATCCCAATATTCACCCTAAAAATGGTAAGCTCTTGATCTTTATTGTAAATGGACGCACCATTTAGTACGTCTGAACATGATACGTGGGAAAGTTCACCAGGAAATTGTTAAAACTCTGTGGTTTATCACGGGCACTTCGCTTATTTCCAGCCATGAAAAAACAACAGTCAAATAAGGAAATGAAACACTCACTCTTTGCTATAAGCTCAGTGTTGAAATTAGGGTATAACATATCTCGCATTAATGGTTTTGTTGTGTAGGTACTGCGAACGGCATAACAAACACTGGCTATGAAGTTGAAGTCGAGGACAAAGGTTCATACGAAACTCCGGAAACAGTGATGCACAGCAATCCAGGGGGAAGAATTAAAAAAACCGGGAGTGCGGATAGTCTTGGATCTATCACGACATCTATGTGAAAACAGGATGCGCGATGGCAGTTGTGTGTGGGAAAGACAGAAAAGAGCCTATGGTGCCTGATGCGAAGAGGGAGTGGCGGGGGTCTGAAGGATGGGATTATCAGTATCCTGGGCTTTGAGAAGTAAAAGCTGGCGTGGGACAGCCTGTCCTTCCCTTTTTGATTTTTACATACACTATTTGTTGCTTTCTGATTAAGTTAATGGTAAAGATATTAGATGCTAGACAAATATTTTAATATCAAGATCATCGGATCATCTAATGCTGTATAGAAGATTTCTATGGACTTTATCAGATTGCATTGCATGAGCTTCGCTTTCTAAGATGATCAGGGAGATGTACAAAAGCAATGAAGGGTTATATGACAGGAGTCATACATTTCATGCTTATGATTTATACTGTGTCACAGTGATTGTTGTAGCTTGGAAAGTGTAAGGTTTATTTGTGCATATTATTTTCATATTATTTTATTACTTTATATCAAAACAACAATTTCGTGCACCAATTCATCTAACGTAGACTGAAGTCTTCAAAAGAATTTGGTTCTAGATATTGGCGTCGAGATGATCGGATATTGTAGCCTAAGGGTTACGATGTTTGTCTTTCATTCCTTAGGAGTGTCAGTAGTTTCAGAATTCTTCGAGAGTTCCTCGTCGTCACCCTCCTCGGGACGTTGACGGTAATTTTCGGGGTCCTCGACAGTCCTTTATGCGGTCGTGCATCAAATTTACTTGCAAGTTTTTTTCTTCCACAATTATAACATAATTTGTACGTGGCCAGTGGGGAGCGTCTGTGTGTTGGTCCAACATGTGTATACCGGTTTCCCGCATTCATGAACTTGACCGCCCTTCTATATAAAGAAACTTATCAAGTACGGTGTAAAACACCAATCCACCAAATAGATAAGTAGATATTTATAAATTATTCCGCATGAAGTGATGAATTGCGAGCTGTGGAAATTGCATGTTCACACTCCAGAGGCCGATTTCAGAACACTTCCTACGGATGTTTTCCTCTGCAAACACATACTGTCTGTGTTTCAGATCAATAAAGTCATATACGGAAGAATAAGACCGTACGAAGTCATTTGGGGGGGGGGGTGAGGACTGGCACCAGATTTCTATATTTGTGTATGAAAACTTCATCGGACTTGGGTTCTGGGTTTCATTTTAAGCCCGGTAAAATTAATTATATTGATAATTCACAATATTTCATCTCGGTGCTGCGGGTTTTCACCAGATATCAAATAAATGTTATATATACGCAATTATTTCCACACTGTAAATTCTTGCTTTATGTCAAATGGGACTTGACTTAATATGTTCAAGATAAGGGTAGGGATTAGCTGACGACCTCTTGCTGGACTGCCCCTCCACCCCACCACCGTTCCCATGCTACCCAGCTTAATGGTATCACCACAGGTATTAAGAGAAGTCACTATGATAACGACACTCCGGACACAACCGATGTGCTCTTCACAGCCTAAAAGTCCATTGTTCGAGTACAGTCCTGGCTGCTTTAGCTGTTTTAAAACAAAAGACCGGGTAGTAATGGACCATTTGTGATAAATCATTATGGACTGAAGATTTAAAATCTCAAATTTTCAAGTTTAGGTTCCGAGACAAATTTCAAGATACAGCATAACACACTCAGTCGCGAAAAATAAATATCTCCGTATGAAAGGGAACGTAACTGTGAAAAGCATGCGTTTTGATCAATCAAAACGCATGCAGGATTATTTAAAGCAGGATTTGCGGATATGACGTGAACCGAGCCGGTAACTCCTTGCATTGACTCTCTCTCTCTCTCTCTCTCTTGACTCAACGCCACTCTTATACATACGAATTCAACTCGATTACGAACGGTTGGCTGCTGCATCAACGTGGTTGCTGTGAGTTCAAGTACAGATCCTGCTGGCCTCCTCTATTTTCGCATACGTGGAAAGTTCTTCCAGCAACGTGCGGATGGTCGTGGATTTCCCCCGGGCTCTGCCCTCTTCCCCCCCCCCCCCATAAGTGCTGTTCGTCGTCGTATAAGTGAAATATTTTTGAGTACGGCGTAAAAAACGCCAATTAAAGTTACGTGACTTTCCATTTCGTTCTTTCATTTTCAATAAATTAGGACCGTTTTGTTTTATTGAGGACTTGATTGATCAAGGCGGTAGGTTAGATGTATTGCGAAAGAAATATATCTGCAACAGCTGGATACTTAAAATCAAAACATGAAAGAATTACCAAAAAATAGTTCGGAATCGGAATACTATTCCGAAAAACATAACTATTCCAAAAGCTGCATTTTGCATTTCATGTTGATAGTTTTAGACAATAAGGAATACAGTTAGGCTGCACACGAAAAGACGGATAATCGTCAAAATACAGCAATACCGCACAAGCGTTTTACAAAACAGACACATTGATCTTCGAAATGGGCATACATTTAAGTTATTAAATCGCCTCTATATTTCGTACTTATATAATGGTTTCCCTCATAGATGTTTCTGTGTTATTGATGAGCTGTTGATCTCATCAAAGGCACTGCGTTTTAATCTCTGAGGCTCATTGTTATAATATATCCGCCACAAAAAACCAAACACAAAAGCGCAATGAACATGAATACATTTGTGGCTATTGCTTCATTGTTATTTATAGTTTTGACACTGAATATGCGTTGTCAGAAGGGATGCTATGTAAACTGGGCGCCCATGCCTGTCGAAGCCTGAAGAAATCCAGGTTTAATAAAAACACTTTCGCCAGACTAAAGCGGAATCAACGTCTGGATTTGTGTGACATACCATCAATGGTATCTCTTTAGCAGGACAAAACAAAATATATACACAAATGCGTCAACAAATTTCCTGTACATAGGCTGCATTTAATGGTGAACTCGTGAAACACTTTCCTGCCATTAACAAAGTGGTCCAAAGCTGTGTGCTGTTTTTTTTAACTCCTGAAGTATGTCACAATTCTCGGTGCAGGTGTGCCCATAAAGCACTTAGGTAATGCACAAGCACTGTTATAGTGTTCCAGCAGGACATCATGTGTCTTACCGCAATTCGGGCCCTTTTGTGTAGCTCTCGGTGAGCGTACTGTTACCTCCAAATTCACTGAAATGAAGTTCACCTTTTTTGAAGGTCATGTTTGTACAAATAAATGTGCTCTACGGTACTTGCTTTTCTGTGCATAACTGCATATACGTGGGCCCATAGATGTCAGCCTGTACCTGCTCCTGTTTTCCAGGTAAATTGTGCCACACATCAAACCTACACGCTCGGTCAAGTGAATATCCTACTGACAAAAAAAAGTAACAGTAATACTGATACGCTTTCTACTCTTGTTGCTTTTCTGTTGTTTTCTTTGTCTTTTTGTTTTGGGGGATGGGTTGGGGGATGATTTTCCAAAATATATTCGAATTAAATGTACACACAGTCAGAACAAGGATTCCAAATGGCCAACTTCCAACTTCTGATCTTATTCTTTTGGGTATTTTAGATTCTAATTGCCTTTCGTCTTCAAACCATGTTCTAGTCGCGATATGGCTGAAATACTGTCAACATGACGATAACCATAATTATTCATTTAAACCATATACACTCTTATTAAGACTTTCGTATATTCCTGATGGAGGAGGTCGCGGGTTCGAATCTAGTTTGGGGTGGTTCGTTTGCTGCTTTGGGTCAGGTAGTTTGTTGGATACCTAGTGAATGTTGGTGGTTTATTTTGAGTTTACTACAACCATAAAAATGACTGCCCTCACGTTAGTGGAAAAACTCTTGAGAATATCATTAAACCCTAATCAATTCAAGAAAACCGTCATGTATGCGCCTGTAACACATGCACTTGATCGTATCTGCCCCTCAGTATTCGCTTCGTACTTTATAATACATTTTTGTCTCAAAAAGGTATGTGCTATAATTATCTAAGGCTTAACACCAGTGGACTACCTCGTAGCGAGCAGCCACTAACCTAACGACACTCTTTATTCGAACTTGACAAGAAAATGGCAGACGACGCAAAACATGTTGTCTTCAATAAGTGCAAAAAGTGACATGCTGTGGATCCGGGAAGATTACCAAGATTGTTTGTGACGCTTGCTGCGCCAGACATGTTTTGGGCCTAATAAATTGTCCTGGCCTATCTGCATACAACAAATCATTTTTCCAGAGAAAACATAGACAGTTAATAGACAGCTATAGACAGTTTAGGTAATAAATAGTCAACAATATTTTTCTATGGTGTTCCTTCGCAAGTAGGAGACAAATTGGCCCATTTGTAAAATGCATCGTTTGAAGCCTTGGCTTTATTTTCTCAGAACAGATTTCCTGGACGTTCTTCATATGAACTTATAAATGCAAATTTAATGTCGTGATTAAACGGTAGCCTGGTAAATCCGTATATAGTTGGATTAATATAAGGGTACTTTTCACCCTTTTCCAAGTGGCACATTTCTCTTCTCCTCCAATGTTAGTCAGGATTAACTTGGATTTTAATCATCAATATACTGATCTATATAGCTGACATGATACCATATACTTGATACTTTCATATTGTCATTCCATGTTATCATTTCTAAACGCATCCAGGGGCAAATTTGGAGTCCAGTCTAGTCAGAAGTTCCATTGTAACTTTGAAACCTACTGACTCTACACACAATTCTTATCCCCAAAATGAAATTAAGACGGCTATATTTTGAGGTTTAAAAATATTTTATTGTGAACATTCAACAAGTGGCACAAAGCCTAATCTCGATAATGTAGATTAGTGTTAAAATCGTAATGTAGATTTTACAGAAGCTACTTTATATAAAACAAGTGCAGAATAGTAACACATGAAATAATGCATAGACTGAGGTGCCTGTCTCAAGCATATACCTTCGATGTAATAAATAAGAGGATTAAAAATTTATTTAAGAGCACACATTCTGGTCAAGGAAAATGTCTTATAAAGAAATGCAAAGCGTGTCTAAGTATACATATTTACAGCCTTGTATGCCACTAGCCAGTGTATTTTCTCACATAGCAAACTATGAACGAAACACCAAGGTATAGCGCGGACCACGTAAAGAGAATGTTTTGGAATATGTTTGGGGCTTGGAGGGTTTTTTTTTTATTTTTTGGAGACAAAATCGCTTAAATCTGTGCAAGCAAAATTTCCAAAGGAGTTCAATTTTAACTATTACCCGAGCAGAAGCACAAATGGGCCACCAAGTTCAGAATATAAATGTGAGATGTATTGAATCTGAGTTCTTATGGTGAATGGGTTCAAGCGAGAGGGCAGTTAAATGTGAGGGTAGCAGGAACCGTTATACTTCGCGATTTCATTACCCACATTCATTTGAGGTGCACAGAACTGAAGAGGGTGAGTCACACTAACCTTCAGTCATGAAAGTAAATTACAAAGAGAGTGAGAATAACACGGGACAATCCCCCAACGCATAAAATATCCATGGGAAACCCTTCACACGTGAAATACATCGGCAATACAAGTGCACTGGTACATTTACATGTATATAGTCCCGCAAAATCTCGCACTATCTCGCCAGGACGTTAACCGGAAACAGACAACATTCTGTAGGACTAAGCATTTACAAGTTGGACATGGCAAGATCTTTGTTGATACCACTGTCCTTGGAGGAAGCGCTCTCCTTGTCCAGCTCGCGCAGAGCGTCCATCTCGGGGTTCCCTGTGGAGCGGCTATTGGACCTGTTCTGCATCACTGCGTCCGCTGGAACAAACACAAAGCTCACCGGCTAGTCACAAAAACACAACACTTTAAGCTATAAAAAAAATATCATACTTTGAAATACCTGTAGTAAGTGTGATTAGTTTTCAACAAAAATTGTTAAATCTGCATGTAAATGTATATGAATTCATTTATTATATGTTTATTGGTGTTTTACTTCCTCATTACTTTTGAGATTCGTCTATATTCGAATCCGTGTTTCCCCATTTTACCTCAGTCAGGGATTGATTTAAAATTTTCATATAAATGCTTAAATAATGGCAACTTGCACCCCCAAAGGGACAATGGCTTACACAGAATTAATATGCAAATAATTTACAGTTCAAAACATCTTGAAAATGGTTTAAACCGAAATATTCACTTTGCGTCGTTTATTGGAATTGCGACAGTGTTCAATATCTTACTTTGGGATTTCTTCAGGACCGACATGCTGGCCAGGTAAGCCAAGTGATCATGCTGTTCTCCCCAGCCATGGCCGTAAGCCTCGGCTGGGTACGAAGGTTCTCCGTGCTTGGGGATATCCAACCCTGAAACAAACAATGACTGGTTAAGTGTAGGCCAATATGACAATGGGCATGAATAGACGTGAATCTTCAACAATCAGTTCACTGATCCTTATGCTTCGGCAAGCAAAGCTTTGGGTTTATCTAAAAAGATATACAAGAAATGCAGATTAAAGGAACATGTTAAACAGTTTTCAAAAAGCTTCCTGAATTCGATGTAGATGAGCCCAAACATGATCAGTATATATTCCAGCAAAGTTCTGAAATGTAGTAAGTAAGTAGTATGGCAATTTAACTAACGATATAACCAATAAAATTTTACATCAGCTTGTTTCCGCACACACCTTTAATTTCCAGGTCTTTGTCCACTCTAAGCATGTTGAGTTTCTTGAGCGTAAAGAAGATGATAAATGACAAGACCACTGTCCATCCCAAAATGGCAGAGATTCCAGCGAGCTGCCAGGCCAGGTGCTGTGGATATAATACTCACTGCTTGTACGAGGCAAATAGGGTATTAGGCAAAAAACAACGGCTTACATGCATTCAGCTGTAACCTCTCCAGCAGAAAAATCCACAATTTTCTTCCCACACTAAATCCGATATTTTAATTCAAAGGAAGTAATCCTCTAATAGAACACAAAATGGGATGATACTGTTTCATTTGGTTTGCACAGGATAACTACATAAAATATCTTACACTGTACCTCTTTTTCAATACGTCCGTGTGTTTCTTGGATTATTTTTTTTCACAACTGTATTTTTTTCATTGGATTTATCCACGATCTCATGCTCTGGGGCTCGTTCCTCGACAGTTCACATCTGCTTTTTTCTTCTCCAACCTTTGTTCATGATATTTTACAGTAATCTTTATTTTTATTATGAAATTATTTATATACTTCAACGCGAAATTCAAATTTGAAATTTGTTTTCTCGTTTAATATTTAGTTTTTTCCACTGTACAATATATATGTGTACCATAGTACTTACAAGACCTGACTTCCTGTTCCAGAAGTAGAGAATCCCGTGACTTTTGGAGAAGAATGTGACCATGAAGACTCCCAGAAGCCCGCCTCCCAGATGAACTGTTAACAAAACACGTCAAAAGTTTATAATTTCACTTCTTCCCTTTGCATGAATCCGTTCTAATTTCTTACTTTATACACTTATTTTTGTTCTCTGCGAGTTACTGTTGATGGTTGATGGGGATGGGTTTTGCGATTGCTGAACTGGAACGCCCATCATGATTAACAACGGCATGGTACACGCGAATGTGTCCGTCGACGCCTTGATCTATGACAACAGCTCAATCAAAAACTGAAGACATATCAGGCAATAGAAAGGGAAAAAATAGTCCTGTTTCTGCTCCCACAGTGAGCATCTGTATCATGACACTGACCAAACTAAGAAACAGTACGTTTCTCAGATCACTTTAAATCCTCAAGACAATGCCTTGTGTTCTCACAACACAGGAATGTGTCGGCATTATAACTTTTCGTTTTCACCTCTTTAATTTGAGAATCTGTGGATAAAAACCGGCCTTAATTATGGAAAATACATTTTGTGTCAACAACATGTCAAAGAAAGGGAGAGTTTTGTGCTGCAGGGAATCGGTGGTTAGGTGGCCAGGGTACTGAACCATTAATGTTCGACAGTGTACAATTCCTGCTCAGATTTGATGGATAATTGTCCAAAGTATTAAAAATATAACATCACCAAACAACATGCAGCTTTGGCTGCCCTGTCACGTAAATTTAGCATTTGATGTCCCAGGCCCATGAAACCGTAAATATATATATATAATATATATAATATATATATTTGCCCCCAGAGTTCACTGTTCCATGTTAGTCTCAGGTAGAAATTAGTGCTGCACAAAACAGTATGTCTGACCCGAAGGCCTAATTAAAGTTTGACGTACACAAGTGTTTCGTCAGCTGTGTAATGATGAAATTCTCATTCATCTTTAGCGCTGTTAGACGCTTGGTAAATTACACGTTTATGTAAATTTTACAGTCCAGTGCATGCTGATAAGGTAAACAATACGAAGAAATCACGAAAACTCTACTGTAGGTCAATAGAAACTCTCAGTTATATTTGATCATATTTTCCTGCGCCGTGCTGAATCCTATTGTAATGTTTACCTAAAAAAACAAGCCCTCTGAGTAGATTTGAGATATAAATTCTAGTTATTTGCTAATTATGTTTGAGAATGACGACTTCAAATCCAGTCCAAGAAAGGAATACATCATCGAATGGAATATATATATAATGTCGCTTGCTCGAAAGCATGTTTAATAATACAAGGAAGTCATATATGTTTGAAAACTTCGCCAGGTAGTTACAAGCCGGTCAGCGGCTGCAACAACGCGTCATACCTTATACAAGGATTACATGATGTAAGGCTTACGCGCCGTTCAAAATATAGTTTTCTACTCCAAGCCAAGAGCAGATATGTTTTAATGCCTTCCTCTCCTTGTTCACATGCTACTGGTGTTTGGTTTTGGTTTTTAACGACGTGGTAGAGAGATCTACGGGTTTATTGGTGACAAGAGTGTTCAGAGTCAAGCACGGATCAGCTACCTGACAAACCTCCTCACTTAAAGTTGCTGCTTTAACATACAGAGATTCACTCGAACAAATAATCCTATGGTGGCAGGGAACCCACGCTTTAACATAGCTCTAAAGCAGAGCCGTAGGTGGCATTGTTTGTACCATGAGATGAGGTAGCATACCGCTGATTGCATACTAGACGCACACTTGGACCTTGTGCACAAGACACATTCGGTTAGAAGTAAAGAAAACTCTAAAATGAAATACACACCATACCAAAGACCATGAAACACTGTCAAGAAAAATAGTTTGATTTTTTTCTTTCGATGATTATTTTACTCAATCAATTGACACGCATTTGAAACATTGCATTCTAAAATCGAATTTTCTGACCATCCCATGATTGGTTCGGTCACATCACGCTTTTAGCTACCGAACACATAGAGATTGCTTCTGCATTCAAAAACCTTCATACGCACAGAGCCATATAGACATTCACCGAATTCAACTCGAAACAATAAATACAATTGATACTCACTGGTCCTGACAGACCAGCATACAATCTGCTGTTTAAACAGTCCTTCCAAATAAAATCAAAGAAAACATTAAAAACGTTTTTCATCAAAAAATGATCTGAAAAACATACTTTAATACCAGGAGATACGTTCCTTTTGATACTTACCAGCCGTGGCATCTAGAGGGTCATCCACGCGAAGCTTGACCACTGTCCACGATGATATCATGTACACAATGCCACCTATGGTCCCGATAACAAACGATGACCAAGTGTACAAATCGTTCGCCCCGGCGCACACCGACACCTAAGAAACAAAGCGGACCTCTGAATAATTTACATCATTATATAAGTTCATAACAGTGGCCGATATGTGATGAAAAGCTGGGAAGCATATCCATTTCAAAAATGCATAGTACAAGAAGAAATACCCAACAGGGACAAGGCTAGCAAGAACAGAAAACGCCTGGTGTAGACATTAAACATTATATTTCCTAGTTTCCTGCATGACGATAATATTAAACGTACAAGCAGATTATCAATCAAGCAATTATGACTTTTAACCAGATCATTGGTCAGACAATTTGTGGGTAGCTTACATTACTACTGTTTTGTTTTTGTTTTGTTTTTTTTTGTCTCTTCTCCGAATAATCCATACTCAGAATCGCAAAATGCATATGAACAAGTGATCATATAGAGCCACAGAAGTCATCATGTAGAGCCACAGAAGTCATCATGTAGAGCCACAGAAGTCATCATGTAGAGCAGCATAAATTCCCTACAACAGTTACCTGAGCCTTAAACATCTTTGCCGGATTTATAATTTACTAATCACTGAGATTTCAGATTAAATCCACCCAGTTTTGGGAAACCTTTTAATAAGCACGCTGGGCAATGTGAAAATGTTAGAAAGCATTTTATAAATGAAGAGTTTACACCTATAAAGCTACCACAAATGCTTAGGACGGTCTGGCTAGCTAAGACGAGATACGTGCCATTCCTGTGAGACAGCCATTCAGGGTGACCAGTAGACTCCACTTCCGGTCGCCAAACCATCTTGTTTTGTTCAGGAGAAGAGTGATGAAAGCCCCACCAGTTCCGGCCACTATGGTATTCACCACGACAGAGGCAATGATGGCGCCGTCACCCGGATTGGAAATGCTGCCCAGTGAGCCGCCATTAAAGGCTAGAAATCCGAACAGCAAAATGAAACCTCCAAGAGCTGCAAACTGAAAATCAAACGTGCGTTAATGCATCAAAGTATCAAAGATGCATAAATGAACACATCCCTTCCGTGGAAACAGCCCTACAACTCCCGAATTCTCCTCTTTCACTCTTTATTTGAACTATGCGAACACCTCACATTGGCACAAAATTTACTCGAATTATTACTTAAACCATAATCACTTGAATCAAACTTTCACTCGGTCCCTCGTCCAAACGAAACCATTTTCCATCTTCTCACTGCTACCTACCGGTACTGAGTGACCCTTGATGTGGTTAGCCTCGCCTGTGTCAGGGTCAAATCTGCCGATTCTGGGACCGACTACGAGAGCACCGATAAAGGCGGCAGCGCCACTCAAGCTGTGGAGGGCCCCACTTCCGGCAAAATCCTGCAACGACAAGCACAGAAGTCTTTATATGTGCTTGCCGGTAGGATGTTGTAGTGGGCTGAATTTTAAATTTATTTATTTATTTATTTGATTGGTGTTTTACGCCGTACTCAAGAATATTTCAGTTATACGACGGCGGCCAGCATTATGGTGGGAGGAAACCGGGCAGAGCCCGGGAGAAACCCACGACCATTCGCAAGGAGCTGGCAGACCTTCCCACGTACGGCCGGAGAGGAAGCCAGCATGAGCTGGTCTTGAACTCACAGCGACCGCATTGGTGGGAGGCTTCGGGTCATTGTGGTGCGATAGTGCGCTAACCGACTGAGCCACAGAGCCCCCCCCCCCCTGAATTTTAAACGCAAAAGAGTGGCAGCCTATTACCGTACATCAGTTATATTCTCTTGTTTATATACTAAAACAGTAATTCGATGGGACGCCGACAGCATGGCCTTTTGTTCCATCGCAATTTGAAAACATCTAGTCCGGAAAATCTAATAGCTGTCAAGTTGCTAATTCATTACGTTGTTTTCCCCTGGAAGGTATATCTTGGTAAGAACAAATACGTATTTTGTCTGACCGTGTAGGCCACTGCAAACTCCTCCCCGCTCTCATCCAGGTAAGTAGCTCCATTCTGCAACCAACCCTCCGGACTCCAGGCCCACCGAGATACTACTGGGTAGACGAAGCCTGAAGCGAAAAGAAGTCTCCAGTAAGATTCTTCTAGCATTTGGATATGGCCTTTGTAAAGGTCTATTTCTCCTGCAATAACCTTCATCGTCTTCTTCAATGTTAACCATATGTATTGCAAGTCACCACTGGAATGAATAAACGATGTACCTGGACCCAATGAAAACTGCGACCTTCGCCAAACTGGTCTAGGTGACACTGAATGTTAAGTTTCATAACTAAACAACAATAAAATGGCAACAACAAAGCAAAATTGAAGATAATACATCAGCAATTTTTATGTAGGAAAGGAGCCAGTTTTCTGTACATTGTTTTTACCTGTTATGAGGAAACTGTAGACGAGGTAGCCATTAAAGTCACACCTCTCAGCCACTGCCCCGGAAACAATGGTGGCAGCGGTGGCCGCAAAGACGTACTGGAACAACCAATAGGAATACTTGGCCGTGGGCAGGTTATAATGTGCCAGTAGGTCCGCCTGGTATCCGATGAACCCATTTCCTTCCCCATAAGCCAAAGTGTATCCGAATAACCAATAGGAAATTCCAGAGACAACTGACAATAGAAGACATGGTATATGGATATTGAGTACTACTGACGAGAGTTAAGGTAAATGAATTTAAGCGAGCGTCAACAGAAAGACAACTGATTTCAGAAAGTACAGTGTATAATGACCGACGCCCAACGTGTTTAATGGGTGATTAAACTTAAGCTTAAGCTTAATATACACATATATTTAAGTCTTAAATATAAGTGTCTAAAACATGTGTATAGGCCTGTACTATAATGCTAAATGCTACAATCTCAAAATGTTTAATATCTGATGTATAAAAAGTATTTATAATTTAAACATCGAAATTTTTAGTGTACCTAGACTACATGGTTAACATAGGTAGACTATAATTATGTACAAAAATCTGTTTAATAATACTAAAATTCTGTGAATGCCTTAATTTACCATGTTGACAGTGTTGGAAACAAAGGCGAGTACATGAACAACTTTAGAATACATAAATCGCGAAGATTATCGATCAAATCTCAAAAATGACTGTATACTCACAGAAATCGATAAGGTTTTTAATCAGGATGTTTGTGGTGTTCTTACTACGCACACTCCCGGCTTCTAAGAACGCAAATCCTCCCTGCAAAACTGCAATAACACAAATAGTGTAAGTAGTAGGGAGAATCGTGTAACAGGTGACAAGACTAGCATGTAAGGCTGAAATAATAGTATCACGTACTATTGAAAAAACATACAGAAAAGAGGCAAGACATCCTACCATGAAGACAGTCTCATCTGCAGTGTAGTAGAAGAAACAATGTCATTTACAGAAACTCCTGCATTACAGCAGGCTAAACTATCTCATTTAGACAACTTGCTCATAGTTGCAGTATAGCAGAAAGGAAACACTAACACAGTTCTTACACAATTTGATCATACTGGAAGTGTCACTTACAAAAAAAGGATTACATCTGAGGTACAACCGACTAAAAATGCCACTTCCAGAAGATGACGAGATTTTGGACACAGCAGACAAAACAATGTCACTTACAGTAGATTAACAAATCTGAGTGAAAGCGACAACACAATGTCGCTTTACAGAAGATGATCTTATCTGGAATACAGAAAATGCTCAAACCTGTAGACAAAGTAATATTACTTACAGAAGATGATCAGTGACATGGTCACCAGGAAGAAATCGTCCATATTTTGAGCGGCGTCTTCCTGCCATTGTTCCGTTAGTATGAGCGACTGTTTTAAAGCCCGGATTTCCTGCTCTAATTGAGTAGTGTTGAGAACCAGAGTATCATTGACCGCGGAAAACTTAATCGCATCCATGCTGTGTGTGGGTGGCTATATCGACTAGTATACTTCTTCTCAAGGAGAGCAATTTAAAGTCTTCCTTTCTGTCATGACCTCAAGTTTGAAATAGCTCCTTTTTCAGGCCTATACACCTTGAATGGACAATATAACTCTCAACGCTCCGCTGGATGCGATAGCGTGGCGTGCAAAAAATCGCCTGGCAAAACGACACACTAAATGTCAAATACCTTTTTTGTCAAGCATCTAGCTTATCAGTCAATTTCAAAACAAATCAAAATATTCTTGTTTGAAAAAATATGTTCACTAAGCCGGGAATGCCTCGGGATACTATCTGTATTTAGTCCATGGACATAGCTGTATATATGAACATCCCACGAAACTCTATATGTACCATTACGATATAATAAATACACACTAACTGTGCATGATGAAAAATGTGTCTGAACCGTTGACCGGTCTTTTTGAGAGAAGATCTGCGACGAATAACACGTCAAGTTCCAAATCAAATATTGCCTTACCCGGAATGCTATCCTACAAAAATCGGCTGTATTAAATTCTGTTCTACATTACAAATCTGTCAAAACTATGTACTTACTAAAATTGCATTTGATGGTATGAATAGACATCTGATACTAGTATAAGCTAAAAACAAAGTTGAGCTCTCCGTACACTTTAATATCGATCAAAATTAGACCAGATATATTTTACTCAGGATGGTTTGGAGATAATAAAATAGCCACACGATATTTTTCCCCATTTTAGGTGGCTCATAACACTTCACATGCAGCAAGCAGATCTGCGCGCGTCTGGATGTATGGTGGTGGTGTTGTTGTTAGACTTGTTCTTCTCGTTCTTGATGGCGGTTTTCCTTTCTTGATAGTAGTTGGCTGAATTTTCTTTCTTGTATTTAGCATCACTTTTAAAGTTGTGCCGTTTGTTATTGCTTCAATGGTTATCATTTTCTAGTAACTTCTTGATTGGTTTTTGACAGAAGGATACTGAGTAAAATTCCAGATATTTGGCCAGTTCTCTGATGGAGGTGATTACAAAATTATAAACTGCTTCACTTCATTCCGTTTTGAGTAAAACAATAACTGGATATTAATGGATGGTATAATGTTCCTGGATGAAAACTGACCAGTGTTGGGTTCCCGTGTGTTTTGCTTAATCTAGTTTTCTACAACTGTATACCAACCATAAGATTAACGTATTAAAATAACCCATTATGTGCTTCGTCCATCATATTTTTGGTGATGACAGCTCATCATTTTGGGCTAATTCTCTAAACTGTCGTCTAATAAAACGCTGTAAATATAGCTGTATTGTTTTTTCACCTAATTAATTCCAATGGCAATGGTAGAGGGCGTTTAAGTTACCACTATTTAGGAAACAAAATCCTGAGGTAAATTTATTTACATATTTTTTTATTTGATTGGAGGTTTACGCCGTACTCAAGAATATTTCACTTATACGACGGCGGTCAGCATTATGATGGGTGGAAACCGGCAGAGCCCGGGGGAAACCCACGACCATCCGCAGGTTGCTGGCAGACCTTCCCACGTATGGTCGGAGGCGAAACCAACATGAGCTGGACTTGAACTCACTGCGCTGAAGTAAATTCACAAGAGGTCAGTTTTCAACGATCACCGGCGTCCATTTGCCAGCAACCACACTTTTGTAGCCGCTCTGGTGCTCTGTAGTCCATTGATTGTCAACCTATACACTGTTAGTGGTAGTAATAAATCTGCAAATATTAATTTGTATTTCACACATTTCTTTGTGCATGTAGGAATTAATCAGTTCTTAATACATGCGTTAAATGTAATGACAACACAGCGCTCTGAGTAATTCTAAACCAGTGAAAAGTAATTCTAATTAATAAATTGCATTTAACATCATTGTATTTTTTTCACCTAATTCCGCATAAGCCATGGTTCAAGGTGGGTTGGAAGTTGTTACTTTTCAAACACTTACATGAACAGTAAGAATAAATCCCTAACGGAGGTAAATTGACAAGAGATTGGATTTCACCGGTATCGTATGACCATTTCCCAATTATCACAATTATCGTTGCTGCTCCTTCATACTCTCTGTGCTGTAGTTGTTAATATTAATCTCTTTCTGTTTAGCATGCACATACTGTCTGAATTCAGTGAACAATTGTTATAAGTTAATTCATAGCCCGAATGAACAATAACCTACACTGCGACCCACTGACCATCATACATTGTTCAGGCTATCTACGGATGTAAGACATGTTTCTGTAGATTTGCCGTCAAACAATACTTTAATCCATTTAGAAAATAAAATTGATCTTAACTGAAATGAAAATAATCCGGTTGTATTTAACGTTTTTCATCAATGTGCACCAGCACAAAAGTTGTTTTACGAGTATTTTGTTGATGGCGATTGTCTAAGTAGACTGACAAACAAAACGCGTTTAATAGTCCTATCTTCATTAGCTATCTCATTTTACGTTTTATATGATTGATATTCGTCCAGTATTTCTCCGTAACAAAATATTCCAGAAAAGAGGACGTTTGCAACTAGATGTGAAATTGTTCTATGGTGGTGTATTTTTTTCGGACAACTATATTACTGTCGATACTATTTTAGTACATGGTGGAGATATCGATCGGTGATATAGGTTTATTGTCAGTCATGAATATTTTTAGCCGGCCTATTCCATTAGCAAGACCTGTTATATTACAAAAGCAACACATACCGTTGAAGCCACTGGCCATTTCTGAGATATGTCACTATGGATGAACAGTTTGAAAACCGGCCTAAGAAACAATGTGGCGAATTCCCATTCAGTTACAAAGGGGTCCTTAATTAACAGTAGGTGACGAGACTTGTCAGTTTGCACTAGAACCATGAAATTCAGCGCAGACAAAAATAATCATAAGGCCATTGCCCCGCGGCAGCCAATTACAACCACAAACATATATATATATATACATAGCCGTTTAGCGACTAATTATTCCTAAGCAATAATGTAGTCTACAATCGGTCCAACCACGGCCAGGCCTCTGTGTGTATTATTATTAGCCTACCAGGAAGCTCGATTTTTTGGGCACAACACCACAGGGGCCGATCATGTCAGATACACGCCCCGTAACACAGTTCTCATGCTCAAACAGGGACGATTTAATCATGGTGGAAAGAAGGTGCTGGGAATTCTTTAATATATGGAAGGTGTCAAACTCATCTTGTTCTTTTCATAACGCCATGGTTGAGGATATGACATCAGTCCATTGAAGAATCTGCTTTTTGCAATGAACATCTGAGAAATGGTTCAATCACAAGGAACTGGCAGCAACACTTCACACTGCTGTTGTCCACGATCGGTTTCTCGAACGTGTAGCCTATGGGGATAATTTGTACTGGTGTGGAATCAACGACTCGTGAAGCACCGTCTGGTTCAAAAGTACTTAAAAGGTTAACTCGTTCATGGGCTTCAAATTAAGACAATGAGCAAGCGGTTAGATTTGTAGGTGGAGTGCACACAGACTGGTTATCACTTGTCGCTCCTCAAAAGGAACGTCTTATTCTTAAAAAAATTAATGCGTAATAGTTAAGAGAGGAACAGATCCCATGGGAAGAACTCATTATCCATTAAAGTGAATGAAAAAATACACCGGTATATAATTCTAAAAAGTGATATAGTTATCCCTGCAAATGAATGATGCATCTGTAAGGGTACCACTATCGGCGATGAAAAATGATAAACAAATGGCTTGTTCAACTCTCAGACAGCGATAAACTTCACACAAGATCAAACAAAGAAAAACGAAGACGCTTGACGAAGCTCAATACATATATTTGAACAAAATAGTCAAATAGTACAACTGACAATAACAGACAAAACAAGACAGATAGTTACAAAAACATATAGTTTCTTATTGATGACAGTGCCCAAATCTGGATGGAATATTCCGGCTTCCATAGGTGAGTCAGTCCACGTAAATGTAGAATCCACAGTTCTTGAGAATTCTCGAAATGAAGGATGACAGTCCTGTAAGTGATTAACAACAGTGGGCACGGTATGGCAACAATGATTTTAATATACAACTCCGCGGCCAGGTGCAACTTTCCCCGGCGGACAAGTTGACAATAGCGTCCGTGAGGCCGGGCAGGCGATGTACGTTTCATTTCTCGGATACATACACAAAGTCATGGTAAACTGGGATGAAATGTACGTAATCGAACAAAGAGACAATGAGCGATACAAGCTCCAGCAAAAGGTCTCAGAAAAATAGCAGTGGTGAAGCACAATCTCGTGAAGTGCTTGTTACAGAAAAATGGTGTACAAATTGATATATGTTGAACGGCGTGAGAGTCGATATCTCCCAACCCAGAAAAATCCTTCAAACTACACGACAGTATATATGACTGCTCTCAAGTGGACATGAGTAAATGAAACTTCTAACTTTGTCTCTCATATTTATACACTAACGTAAAGAAAATTCTGTAAGAGTTCGTAGAGAAAATTGACCGTAAACATGTTAACAACATGGTTGCGTCTTTTCAGAACCTGCGCTCTATGTATAATGACACGAAACTCGCAAACACGGAAGCCTGAACTCCAGCAGATGCTATAACGTTCACAGGGTGGAGAATGTAGGTCAGACACTGACCTGGTTAGCTCAAAAACAAATAAAAAATATAAAAACAAAATATAGTACAATACACAAAACAGCCCCCACCACCCCAAACATGGTCGGGGCAATAATTTCCAAAAAAACTTGAAAAAGAAACAGAAGCAGAACAAGAGTGAAGACAAATTATCCACCACCTACAGATAAATAGGGAATGTGTTTTGTTTTGCTTTTTTTACTCCAAATGCGTACCAAGTCAACTTATTTATTTATTTATTTGATTGGTATTTTACGCCGTACTCAAGAATATTTCACTTATACGACGGCGGTCAGCATTATGGTTGGAGGAAACCGGGCAGAGCCCGGGGAAACCCACGACCATCCGCATGTTGCTGGCAGACCTTCCCACGTACTGCTGATCAAACCTGTCTGGAATTGCATTAATCATACGATCAATAACATCAAAGTACTGTTGCCTGTGGACCTCTCGTGGCGTCTGAGGGAAATGCCCTGCTCCTTCGCCAACTTCGTATCGTGATGGCGTCTTGCATTTGCGCGGTAACACGTGATCCTCTACGTCAAGTGATTTTGCGTTTTGGAGAATCTTCTCGTAAAACAGGTCAAAATCTCGGTTTTGCCTTATTTTCTGAAGCGTTTTAACAGAAGCAATTTCTGCTGCTGACAAATTTGGACTTTGTAATGTTTTACTAAGATTATCGGAGTGCTTAAGAATGAGGTGTGACAGTGATATCCCCCAGAAAAGAAGGAATTTTCTCATTTGTGACTGCACTCCAATAATCCTAGCTTCCCCTTCAGTGTCTGTTGCACATTGTAGTGCCTCTTTCCACCGATTAAATAAAACCTCATAGTTATCAAAAATGCTCCCCAGCAAGTACTCTAACTCCAGGTGTATCGGGTTGAATATAAGTTTTCAGCTATTAAACAATGCTTTCTGCTGGGTGAGTATTTGATCAATATACAAATTTTGTGCATAACTTCCAAAGCGTCTTTAGTAGCTTTTACCCCTTTGATGGCGTCGTTGCACGAAGATTTAATGAGTGGCCATAACAGTTCGTGAACAACGCTTTAGGTTCCAACTCCTGTCACCTGACAGCCACGCCGGAATTTTCACCCACTCATATTGCTCGCGCCAACATAACACTGTCCTCTGCATTTTCCTGTTGGTACATTCATTCTACAAAGAACATCCAAAATTACTTTTATCAAAGTTTCAGCAGATATGTCATCTACTTTGCAAACTCCAAGGAAACCTTCGTGAACAACCCACTCCTACCCACCTAAAAACTAGTAAGACCTGTTCATGATTGGAAACGTCAGCTAACTCATCTACCACTATACAGTAAAACTCGGAGCGATGGATAGACTCGGATGCCATGCGATACATATTTTTTTTTATTTCTTTTTTAACCACTGTAGAAGAGACGGGTCGTCACTTCAACGCAAACTGAGAATCTGCGTCAAGTTTCCATCGTCTTCATCTTCGGCAGCACTGCTTCCACGGAATGGTAAACCTTGTCGACACAAGTGACATATATTTTCAAATATTTTATATTTAATGCGTCTATTTTCCGCCTTTTCTTCAGCATGCGCTTGACTGAGGGATTCACAAATATCTCTCGTAGTTGAACGGCTTCTTTATGACACTTAGTAGCTTCATGTTCTCTAAATGTGCCTTTTTCCAGTTGCTGAAACCTTTAGAAATGAAATTGGGCTCAGCCTTACTGCTGGAAGTTAACCTTGGCGAAAAAGTTGCGTTTTGGCATACAAAACAGAAAGCTAAGTCGGTATTTTCTTGATAATGCAACCCTGTGTATTTATCAAACCATTCCCTTTGAAACTTTCGTTTAACACTATTTTTTTTCCAAACTCACGGAACGGAAAACGATCTGGGTTGATTGGGAGTAGATGATGCACGTGTCGTGTGGGGTTATTTGGGACCGAGATGTCGAAGGCTCGTTGTCACCGCATTGACGGTTTTCATCGACAGCCTCTGTCGGAGGGGACGGATTCTGACGAATTTTTGAAAGTGATTTTAGAGAGAAATAGTTTAGAATCGACATTTCGAATTTTTATCTTTGAAATAATTAAGTTTGAGTGAAACGAACAATGAATTAACCAAATTGCAGTCTGAGTACTTCTACAAGTAGGCCTACAGCTGTAATTGAATCAACCCGTTACTGGACGGCATTAATACACAGGCTGTTATATCAAAACAGCGCCATCTGTGCAGTCTGCTGACGTCCCATTATTCATTATCGTTAAAGTGAGTAAATTATCTGCAAAAGTATACTCTTTGGGACCTTAAATATTTATGACGGCATCATTTTCCGATATGTATGATCGTTTTAGCCCCGAATTTCGAAAATTTATTTGGTACTGGGTGAACAAATAATAAGAATTCAGCACTTCATATATCTTAATGTAGTTCCTAATTTTAGACGCCAGAAATCGCTTTCAACACCTCTGCGGCCGTCTAGCGGTCCCAAGCTTCCGGGGCCTAGTCGACCCCTGGACCCTCGCCTACTGGGCTGAGATAGCCCGGCATTCTTGAATTGTTTCCGCCGCCCCTGAATTAGGCTCTCTCTGCAGTATATCTGGAACTATTTCCGCTTCCACAACAAGAAAGAGCGCGTTTTCATACCCATCTTGCCACTGAATGAAAAATGTCCCTCAAATTATATACTGTCCAAAAAACAGCATACGTAATATTCTGTCCTTGATTGTTGCTCAAGGCCAAGATCATGTTTCTGAAAAGTTGTACAAATGTGAATAAAGTTAGGTTGCTGATGAGGCATCGTGTCAATCACCAAAGCACACGCACGTGTGAATCTAGTTGGGATGCATTTTAAACTTTAAATTCAGATTGTTTTTTACGGAATACTAAAAGAGTACTCACGCTGAAGTCATCAATGTTCGCAAAAATAAGCTCACAATACTCGCAACCGACAGGGATAACTCGTACAAAACAGATTAGGAAAACTACAAAAATTTACAAATCACGGGATATGTCTTAGCCAACCCAGCAGCCTTCTCATTAAACTAGTAATAAAATTGTATCATATTCCTGTTGTGTTCATATTGCAGGTCGTAAGTGAATCATATGAGCATGTACAATAATAAATCATGTGTTTAGCCACCACATCAATTAAATCCACTTGATTAACATAATGAGTCGTCAGAGTCAGTCAATTCCTGGTAACTATACAAGTTGAATCATGTATGTTTCTGTATGCAAAATTCCTGTCATGTAATAATCATGGCAGCATTGTGGATAGCTTAAGAAAAAGTTTGTTTTTCATTTTTGTTTCGCAACCACCACATTTCATGAGAGAGTTTTCGTTTCTGGAACCGTGTACCCATTTCCTGCGTCAGGCCTACGTCGAGATACCAGCTGAAAGATACATAGTCTGCCGAACTCCTTTTAGAGGTCAAATGATAACGCCACTCGATCACGGACGAGCATTATGTGATTAAGAATCATGTAAGGATTGGATATGTTTTCAGGACACATACAAAAATGCTGCCCCATTTTTGTGGCAAAGATCAATGCACCAATGGCTAGTAAGTGCCTGCGAGAACTATCTTAGTCTCGTCTATAGGAGTTCTCATGAGAACGCGATAGATCCAACGTGGGGCCACAGTGACAATAAGTGCTCTTTAACGTCTCTTGTACAGTTGAAAAGCTCGTTGAAAACCACGTTGTCTTCCAGGTGTTCTATTTGCACGCCAAACGTTGAAAAGCTGTTCTGTAACCTGTACTACTTCGCTTTACACAGATCGGATGGACTAGATTTTGATTTATCCTCGTTAGCGGAAAGATTATCTAAAGGTTTTCGCCATGTCTAGAATAGGAAGAGCTTTAAGGCTCCAATACAAATTCACTTAATTGAGCACTTTACTGATTTACACTGTGGCGATTTTGTAGAAGGGTTCAGGTTGACATCCAGGTACAGGGCGGATACACCCGATATTGACGTAAAGCGCTTTAATAGATAAATAAATGACGTTTTCATTGAGTAATTTCAGCCACTTCTTCAACACTTCTCACTCCAGAACCATACTTGTAAAGCCATTGTTTTACATCAAAACCAGTGATGGTAGAAATGCGTGTGTGTTATCTTTAAAACAAATGGATTCCAACCATTTTGTCGTTTTTCATCAGCCAAAAGCCCACACAACCAATCACATTTTACACTCTTTTGACACAGAAGAACATTAATCGCACGTGTACAAAATCGCCACAGTGAAAACCACGGGGGGGGGGGGTGCTTAATTAAGTTCTTTGTGTATATTTGCAGGTATCATAACCACCCAGTTGCATAAATGAAATCCTCTCGGATTTTGTTTAGCCGTGACAATAGGGTTCCTGAAAAAGTTCCGTTCCTCTGCAGCATACGTCGGTCGACATATACGTGATCCAGGATCGATTGTTGAAGATTTTTTCCCGATCGTTGATTCATTATTTCAAAAAAATCTACCTTGTGTAAAAGCTATCAAAAGTAAATAAAGCTCAAGGTACAGCTTTATCAAAACATCTGTGTGAAAGGGGAAACTCTGATTTCTGTGGTGTGAACCAAATATATACGTGTTAAAACGCATCAAAACTTTGTTGGCATTGACCCGACATTGCATTGGGTTCTGATGCCGATAGAATTTGGACCTATTGTACTTAGTGAGATATGTGTCTAATATGTGACGTGACGATTTTATCGCCGTTGACTACATAAACCTTTTAATCATGCTTAATCATATCTCCATCTATTTTTAATCAGAAGACTTTGTTGTGCACCCGGGCACTCCTCTCTCCACCACCCATAGAATTGACTGCCATCATACAGGTGAAAATTTCTCGAATAAGGCGAAATTAAATATATAAATAAATAAATAAATAAATACATAAATAAAGAAATAGAAGGCAATAATTTCATAAACAGTAATAACATTTTATTTATATTACTTCAAAGTAAATATTTTTAATAGGAAATTCAATGTTGCTGGAGAAAGAGGATGTTTACAGGCTGAGATAGTTAATTAGCGCCACCTTATCAAAATATTTCTAATGCAGATCCCTGTGTCACATACGTATTTACCAGAATTGATGCTAAAGCTTACAAACGTGTACTTCCTGTAAATACTATAACAACTTTAAAAAGAAACCAGTATATATAACCAGAAGGCGGGTATTTATATATATAAGTTTCATCACCGAGAATAACTGTACATGGCACATAAAACAAGAGTTATCATGTATTCCAACTGTTACCGGTTGTCATTCAGCGTGATCCTTGACGGACGACAACTGTTCGATGGCGAACTTGGGTGCGTTTGTGCAGTCTTGTGTTCGTTCAAGGCCACTTATCTTCCACCAATGTTCTTTTGACAATATTCGTCAGTAACTTACCAAATGTGGGTTCACATGTGGCACTCCAGTTTGATCCAGCCATAAAAGCCGACCGCTATAGTGCGAGTGACAAATTCCTGAGTATGGGTCGTTATGTAGCAATCAAATAAATACATGGTACACACACACCCGGTTACTGCAGAGAGCAGAAGTGAGAGTAGTCGTATGGTTGTAGCGTGTACAGTATGACGTATGTGTTGACACAGTTAGCACTCTGAAGTGAAGGTAGTCTTGTTAATACTGCGTATATCTAGAAATGTGATATTTGTGCAGGTGATCAATAATTACCTTACTCCAAAGAGTTATTTTTCCAGAGACTTTACAGTTTCAGTTAAATGAAAACCTCATGTCACGATGAAAACAGTGGGTTCTAATATATTATTAATTTCTCTCAAATTATTTTCCATTGTTTTATCTTTTCGTTTACAACGGAATGAAGCACTATAGGCTTATACCTGTTTTTTTGTTGGTTTTTTTTTTTTTTTTTTTTGGTTTTTTTTTTCTTGTTTGTTTTCATACATACCTGCAATTGTGCAGTCTGTACAGCCATACTACCATGAACAGAATAACTGAGAGCGGTGCATTTTTGGTGCGTGGTGTGTGTGTTTACTGATAACATATATCCACAAGGTCCAAATGAGTTTGAGCAATTCGAGGTCTTGATATAGCGAAGTGGAGGTTTGTGTGTGTGCGTGTGTGCGTCTGTAAGCCGGACACAAATCTGTTCGTACCAAAGTATGTATTCAATTAATTCTGTCCAGGAATCCAAATAAAATGATATGAGGAAACTAGGAAAATAAACACCTGTGAGCCAATCATACAAGTGAAGGTCTAAGCATCCTTTCATATCAGAGCGTGTTGAAAAATTGTGATGAAATAACAAACAGTCGGCTTATATGTCAAACCAGATTTACTTTGTGGGCAAGGCTAACTGCTAAGTTCGCGCGATCAACTGTTCACTGTCGATCGGCCAACTTCATATCTTTCGGTTCGGGCTCACTTTCTCCTTGATGGTTGATGATGTTGTTGTTGCACAACCAATGCCACCCGCCTGGCAGTCAACCGATGACTTGTGTCGACGTTATGAAAACCTGAAAGGAACTCTTAAAACCGTCATTAGTTGGGGGTATGTTTGGGGTGGCCACAGCAACATTTGGGAAACAGGTCAAAATCTCATCCACCAGAATGTGTTATGACTTGTAAGGGTACAGCTTAGTGCAGGTCCATGTCCCCATTGTGGATTCCGCTGTCTAAGGAGGCTTCCAAATCGCGCGTTTGTTTACGGTTGCGAGCATCGATTTCCGGATTGCCTGAAGGCCTGGTAAGTCTTCGTTTGTCCATCATGTCTTTTGCTGAAACAAAACAGGGCAAGCTTTGGTTGAGATTGCTGGTCAGTGACTAAATATCGCTAACAACTGAGATACCATTAACTGCACAACACCGGTGAATGCGTTAAAATTACCGAGAAAGAGATTGATGTAATTCCTTCTAAACGAGTAAAACTGCACTCACATGGTTCGATGCGAATAGAAGAACGAAAATAGGACAAACTGTAACGTTCTATTATGTCGTTTTGCCATATTGGTCTACAGATTGTATGATAACAACTAGTTCTCAAACAACCCTCTGGACAAATGAACAACCACCAACTGAAAGTGCTTTAAATATTAAAGTAAATATTGCAAAACGCTATGGCACACGGTGCGATTTGTCAAAATACTATTATGGAAATTGTATGAAATAACATTTGTCCTGTGTCAAAGTGTGAAGGATTGACCAATGAAGGAAGAAGGTATTATGACTGTAGAGAACTATAATTATCTATAGTGCTCTAATATTATTAGCCTTTATCTTTATTTGACTCATTTTCAGGAGATATTCCTGACTCACTTCTGCTTTCCCCCACCATGCTGAGACCTGCCATCTGCACCAGTGAGTCGCCTTTCTCGCCCCATCCGTGGCCATAGGACTCAGCTGGGTAAGCCGGCTCGCCGTGCTTGGGAATGTCCAACCCTGAATTCAAATGAATTAATGTTCATTGTTCCTCATGGAATTAATTAACAATTAAATCAATATATGTTTTTACATTAATTTGGCATTTGTTCTGACGATCACTGTATAATAACTCCTTTCCGCAAACCTCCAAAAATGCAGATCCAATCATATTGAAAACCAGTGTGTGATGTGTGAAGGAGTTCGTCAGTTATTTGCCAAATGCCTGGGGTTTATTTCTTGAATCAATGTTTCCTGCACTCAAGAAATCGTCCTTATCGTATGAAAGAAATATCATTGATAAAGGCGTTTAATTTTAATGCCAGTAAATCCATCATTTCGTCGATCAATACATTTAGGTTCCCCTGCTCACCTTTGAGTTCCATTTCCTCGTTGACTCTGAGTATTCCCAGTAGCCGGAGACCACCAAACATTAAGACGGAGAGCACTGCGGTCCAACCGATGATGGCAGCTAAACCAGCCAATTGCCAGGCCAAATGCTGCGTTGAACAAAATAGCCACAAATGAGGAGTGTAGGTTAGAAAACGTATGGTACACAATGTAACCTAGCTCTCAGATTTCCGATGTGAGTAATGAAAATGTCCATGTGCAACTGAAAGTCGTCAGCAGTTTCAATTTTCACACCCTTTTACCTATATTGACTTTACCAAAGTAAATGTGCTTACTGATTCATTCCTTCATTAAAGGATTTATTTGATATCGAAATCTTCCTCCAGCCATAAACCTGACCCCTGTCTTACAAGGGAAAAATATCATCAAATTACTCCTAGTGTGTTTTTTCCTAGTGTTTTTCCTATGGACTTCGATGCACTGTATAACTACGGCTTCATGAATTGAAGAGCTTTGACAGACTACCGGGTTTAGGACAAACCCAGCACCTTAGGACAAGTTCGTGATATAGATAAGGTTTAGGACTGTATACTCACCAAGCCAGAGATGTTATCGCCACGGAAGAGAATTCCATAAGTCTTAGACAAGAAAGCGATGGTGATAACTCCAGTGACTCCTCCGCCAAAATGTACTGGAGAAACAGAGAAAGTTAAAAGTAGATTAATCTTTCCATTTAACGCATATACTCAACAACTGATAGATGTTTTACCGCATAATATATAATCAGAGGACAAAGGTAAGGTAGTGCTAATATCTACAGGAAAATATACTTTTGTCACCAATGCTCTGCTGACAGAAGCCATTTGGAAATTTTTCTTGATCAGTATCAAAGACATTGTACTTTCGCGCGTTGTCTAGATGTTGTCTAGCTCTCCTTTTTTTACATGCTGGTAGACAGAGAGCTACAGAGCGAAAGCTGCAGACATTAAGCGTCTGCAGCCCAATTCAAAATGAGGCTATACGACAACATGGGTTTCAGTTGAAAATGGGTGTCTCGCGTGGAGCGATTCAGTAGCATTATATGGAAATTGTGATGAAAAGCTATAATCTTGAAAGGTGGCGCAAGAAACAGATGTATTGTAAACAGGCGTTTCCACTGAACGGTGGGCCTTTACTTTCTTCTTGTAATGTTTAGCCTAAACAGCTAAGTTACCCGCCCAAATTCGTTTGCTTGTTCATACAACAGAATATGAAACAAGGTGGTGCAGATCTTTTGTCTACGCATTACAAAGTGTTCAGCGGACAGTGTCATGAAATTTCGGGCACAACAACAACATACACAGACCTCAATGAACTCTAGTCGTCTCTTCTCGGCATGGCTTGCTCTCAGATACTTTCCAGAATTCGATGAGATCAAAGATTTGAATCACTCATTTTTGGTAACACTCTTTCTGTAAGCCACGTATCGCGAAACACGATGAGATTTCACGAGATTACGCCTTACCAGCAGTGGCGTCGAGTGGGTCATCTACCCTGAGTTTGACCACAGCCCAGGATATCAGCATGTAGACGACGCCCCCGATCAGTCCGGTCACAAAGCCTCCCCACGTGTACATATCGTTACATCCAGCGCAGGCCGACACCTAAACCAAAACAACACAAATCTATTGACGCACGCGTGTCTGTGTCTGAGACTCAAAATGCGACGTATAGACCAACAGCCCACCAATAACTTATCTTTCTGTTGACTATAGTATCGTATATTGCCTTACAACGACGGTGTACGAAAGAGTTAAAATCACGATAATTAGTAAAAGGTGAGGAATCCATATTATGCTTATAGTGTCCAAGAGTAGATGCCATTTTAAGCTCTACGAAAGTGACGATAGTCAGAAAAATGAGAAAAAGGATTTTATATTATATACACGATTTTAACATATATGCGAGTGCAGAAAAGTGTCCGTTACCATGCCAGTGAGGCAGCCGTTGACGGTGGACAACATACTCCATTTGCCGTCTCCTAGCGGTGTCTTGTTCAGCACGAGAACGACAAAGCCACCGCCAGTAGCCGCAGCCACGGTGTTCACTATAGAGATGGCGATGGCGATACCATCCCCGGGATTGGCTATGGCGGCCTCCGAGCCTCCATTGAAGGCGAAGAAGCCGAAGAGCAGGATAAAACCTCCCAGAGCTGCAAACTGTGGAGAAAAGGGAAATATAGAAATTATATTGCCGATCAAATATTAGATTTCTCGAAGCGATCAGTAGCCAATGGAATTGACAAGAGATTCTGTCCCCGGCATCAAAAACGTCAGTTTTTATATCAAATGTGAAAATAAATCCTTCTTACACGTGTAGTTTTAAAAGAGAAGACCACACAAAAGTCGTCAACAGGGGTTTTAGGTTCTTTCAGTAATTGGTTTTGCGACTTTTGACTCGGAACGCCCCCTTCATGGTTTCTGATGATAATATGTATTAATACATGCAAGCAAAAGTTTGGCATTAAGAAAATATCAAATGCATTAAAGTAATATAACATTAATTACATTGATGGCAGTATAATACCAAGCATATCATTTTGTTGCTTTGCTATTTTTCTTTAACATAAAGGCCTGGGTATTTCCGCCTTCGTGACCGAAGCTTACTGGAAGAGAATGTCCTTTAATTTCCACAGGATGGCCGGTTTCCTCGTCAAATCTGCCCTTCCGCGGGCCCAGGAAAAGAGCCCCCACAAAGGCAGCTGTTCCTCCCAGAGTGTGTACAACGCCACTGCCGGCAAAATCCTGTAGTATATATAGTTAAAAAAAAAACAAAAGATATTTAGATAAGGTGCAACTCCACAACTTGACATGAATTTATGATGGCTTATGAAAGTGCATATTAGTTTTATTAAACTTGCTCTACTCTAATGAGTACGTTAACACATACCTTAGTTGTTAATCCATCAATTTGCGGGCGGAGTCAATCACTGAGACTCACCCTCTTTTGGCCAGCCATTTAGTTACGCAATCATGGAGCGGTGAAATTTGTTAAAAAAAAAAAAAAAAAAAAAAAAAAAAGGTCAGCATTTTGTGATATCTATCGTGTATGATCCCACATTACCAAATAAAAGTGGCGAAGCATACTGAGCTTAAGCACCTTAGCCGAAAAGCCTTACTTACATTGTATGCGACTGTCACTGGCTCCCCTTTCTCGTTGATATATTCACTTCCGTCTGACAGCCAGCCTTCTCCACTCCATGTCCAGTGGGTTACTACGGGGTAGACAAACCCTAACACAAGAAAAAAAACATATCAACGGTAACATCGCTCTTATTATTTATAGATAAAGTGCTAACATTGGTTAACTTTGGGCGATTACAATTAAGCGGAAACAACGATGTCGTCCAATCCAGCATGGCCAGTCGTGTGACGTTATTTATCGTTATTAATACGTGGCTGGTCCTCCTGGACTGGTCACACCAGTGTTTCCGCATAATCGTAACCGCCCATGATCATCATTGATGGTTTAGTATATAACGTTTTAGTATATAATGTAAATTCCTAAAAAGCGAACGATGTAACGATGAACCTGTGTAAGGGAAAATAAAAACGAAGCATAAAGGTGAGGGACCTTGAGATTTTTATTTCTTTTTACTTCTTTTTTTATTTATTTCATCTATTTTATTGTTGCTTAACAACTTATTCAAGAATGTTTCACTTATACAATTGAGGCCAGTTTTATGAGTGGAGGAAACCCGTGTGCCCAGCGAAACCCACCGACCTTCGGCAAGTTACTTTCGAGCTTATCTATATGTGACGTACGGCTTTTCACACCAACCTGGTGGACAAGGCAAGTGATCTTCAACGATAGTTAGTCAACAAATAAGGTAACACGAGCCTCGTGGACCACTTATCCTCGTCATAACTGCAGATGCATTGTGAGCGGGAACGTTAGTAAGTTAAGACAAAAGCCAACGATGAAACCAAACTTTTGTGAGGAAACATTTATCCCAAACTGATAGTCGATCCCCTAGTGTGATAATGTGACGTTATCCGATGTATGTCATTCAGTGTGCAATAACTATACCTTGGAAACACTACACTGTATAAGGTATTTAGCAAACTTTTTTTCTTGAATTCTCTTACCTGTGATAAGAAAACTGTAGACGAGATAGCCGTTAAAGTCACAGCGTTCTGCCACCGCGCCTGACACAATGGTGGCGGCTGTGGCCGCGAAAACGTACTGGAAGAACCACTTAGCATACTGGTCTTCGGGCATGTACGCGTGCGCAAAGTACTCGTAGCCAATAAATTTATTCCCAGATCCATACGCCAAGGCATAGCCGATCAGCCAGTAAGATAGTCCAGACACAACTGCAGAGGAAAAAATATAGGTTAACGGATCAGCTCTTTCCATGTGATTATAAAACTTATAAAAAAGGATTTTTATTCCAAGTCTGATAATGACAAGTAGAATTTAATAAAGAAATAAGTATTTCTTTCACTGATTCACTTAATGTTCAAGTTTACAGTTAAAGTTGTAGACTTCCAGCCTTTCCACACTTTCATGCAAAAGCATGACAGATCAATCACAAGGGCGACATACTGAATGCATTACCTGCAATCACGTGCTAGCACATTCAAACAGAGGACATGAATATACAAATGGGGACATCTCTTTAATTACAAAATTGCCAGTGATTCAGTGAGTATTATTGCAAAACATCAATTCCAATCAAATTTCAGTTGTAGCCAATAATTAGCCGGTGAGAATTCATGGACGATAAAAAGGCTGGTAGATTCAAATAATTTTGAATAGACAGTAATGAAAAATCTCTTTGCCTTTATGAGTTTGGGCATTTGCTAATACTGTTCGATTTATGGCAAATATGAAGACTAATCCAAATACATATTTCTCCGTCTAAATGACAAACATAACTTTATGTCATACTTACATGAGTCAAGCAGATTCTTAATCAAGATGTTTGTCACGTTTTTGCTCCGCACGGACCCTGCTTCAAGGAAGGCAAAGCCACATTGCATAACTGTAAATAAAGGACAGAAGACGTTTCGATTGACTGACTTTCTGACTGACTGCCTGATTGACTCTCTCTCCGATTAGCGTATTCATTTTCTGATTAATGAAATAATTCATCGTTGATGTGTTTTTGTTTAGCCTTTACTCAGGTATTAATTTTAAATCCCAAATCATGGGATGTTTTTGAAAGATTCACGGAGGTAATTATGGGT
Organism: Acanthopleura granulata; assembly: GCA_016165875.1. Taxonomy (NCBI): domain Eukaryota; kingdom Metazoa; phylum Mollusca; class Polyplacophora; order Chitonida; family Chitonidae; genus Acanthopleura; species Acanthopleura granulata. Next base: position 44,081,980 of record JABBOT010000001.1, on the reverse strand, counting down.
GTTTATGGGATATTTGTGGTTTTTTGTGATGAGGTATGGAGATTTTCGAGAAAGGTGAAATGAGATGTAGAGATTTTCGCGAATTTTCAAACAGGTTGAGGTGTCGAGATTTGCAACAACAGTGAAGTTTGGATACTTTCATTAAAGCCGGTACATAGAGATTTCCAACAAGTGTGGCAGGTTGATTCCGTTAATGCTATAGTACTTTTTCCTCATCTGTTGTAGAAACCTCCCAACATCAGCAAACAATTGGCTGATTCAATGAACAACATCTTAATGGCAGGTTATAAATGCTATATAGTGAGTATAACATTCGTAATTAAACCCTCTGACATACCTAAAAGTGATTAAATACAAAAATTGTAAGAACTTGAATACCAACTGCAAGATAATCACAGTTATTGGTGAGCAGAACTGTTTTTTGTTTCCACTGATTAAATTTCTATAAAACTACACTGATTTGTCTGCTAGCGCAGTACAATGACAATGGAGCCTCTAACCATGTCCAAGTGGTACGTATGTGGGAAGGTATTCCAGCAACTGGAGAATGTCCCTTGGTTTACATAGGGCTCTTTCCGGTTTTCCTCCGACGATATTTGTATTGGTGAAATATGCTTGGATGCGGGGAAAACACCAGTCAATTATATAAATAAATCAAATGTAAAACTGCAACAAATAAGTTGGAAACTGTGCAGAGATCTTTCTTTGATCATGTCACTATGCTTGTGACTGTCTTGCGCAGTGTTATTGTACACCGTAATACTTGTATTAGAAACGCGAACTAAACTCTTAGGCAGCTTATATTTTTCTGATGATGTATACAAATGACATTTAATTCTTAAAGTGTACAGCTAGTCTGGATTTAGCTTGGTGCTATAGTTAAATGACGATGCGCTCATTGAATCCCAGTTGTAATATACTTTCTGCACTAGGCATACAAGCTAAATGTATATATTTACTATGCAGTGTGTCCTTGGTTCTGCATCAACGGTTTACCTTAAAGGCTTTAAAATGCACTGTTGAGAATACGATGTGAAGATATTTTTAATATTCAATGATCCACATCAAATTGTGCCTTGCGTTGTAATACTCAGATATGCAAATTATGTTTTCGTGAGGTCTAAATAATGCGCAATACCCCAGATACACACAAATAAAATTGGCTTCCGTGGCTTTATGACACATGTGGCTCTTTCTGCTTTGTTTGTTCTTTCTTTTCTGTATCACAGGGAACCACACCCAATAACAAGACATTTCTGTCCACATTTAACTAGGGATAAATACGCTTATCTCTGTTATTACAATACATTAGCACTTTAGAAAATGACCATACCAATATTCAATCTGTATAATATCGGGTATATCTTCTTTATCATTTTCATTAGTTCATTGGTTTTGGTAAGCTAACATGGAATGTCCCTTCAAGTCGGGAACAAAAAAGCCTTATTTCACAGGCATTAAGGATTAACAAGGTAAGAAGGCGCATTACTTATGAAAAACAAACTTCTCGACTTTATTACTTGTGACGTTTCGATGTAGATCCTAATATCGTTTTCAAACCAATACATTAACAGATTTGGCAAAGCTTATATACAGGTAACATGTAACAATAGGTAGAATCAAAACAGTACATGTAGATGAATCACTACGTAGAGGTGTGAATAAGCAACATGGGACAATAGGTGAATATAAACAATACGTCTCAGCAGACAGGTGTGAGTGGAATAGTTTTCCTGACTATTACACTGGGTAATATGCAAACGGGCTGGTTGGATGGTTTGAAAACGATGTTAAGATCTACATCGAAGCGCCCCCAGCAATAAATTAAGAGTCGAGGGGTTTTTAATACATGAGTAATATGACTTCTTAGAACAAAGTAATATTATTTAAAGGACACCAAGCATGGTGTCAGATGAAAATATTTACTGCCTTGAAACGCATGATTGCGGTCTCACAGTTACTTCACCACGGATTAGAATTAAATCTGACTCAAAAAATAAGCTAAATCCGCCTCTTGGACATGTGCTACACTGACACGTGTGTCATGGCCTGACAGAAACCACACGGAGCATCTGGCGTGGCAGCTTGTCACATGACACGGTATATAACCTTTGTCGTCATGATTTGTTTGCAAGTAGGTTATCGACACATACGTGACAGGCATTTACAAAATAGATAGAAGTGGATCAATCCAAAAATATCTTTGAAAGGCAGATACATGGTTGCTATTTTGTTTATGTATTTATTTATTTATTTATTTATTTTATTGTTGCTTAACGCCATACACAAGGATTGTTCACTTATCCGATGGCAGTCAGTTTTATGGGTGGAGGGAAACCGGAGTGACCGGGATAAACCACCCATCTTTGACAAGTTACTGATGAACTTGCCATCGTGTGGCGTACTGTTACACAGAGAAAGTTAATTTCAGACAACTAGTGTTTAATTAACGTTAGACTGCGCACAGGGGCGTCGACCATCTCTTAATGTCACCAAGGCTACACAATTAGTGCCCTGCCCCCCCCCCCACTCTCCTGCTTGTCGAATGCCAGATTTGAACCCGCGCCATTAATTTATTTATTTATTTAATTTGGTGTTTTACGTCGTACTCAAGCATATTTCACTTATACGACAGCGGTCAGCATTATGGTGGGAGAGAAACCCACGACCATCCCCAGGTTGCTGGTAGACCTTCCCACGTACAGCCGGAGAGGAAGCCAGCGTGAACTGTACTTGAAGTATCTGGATATTCGCCATTTGTTTAACAAATATTGCTGAGCGATGACATACAGTTAATGCATGTAAAAACCTTTACAACCAAACAGTCTATGTGTATGATTGGTTCTTTGTTGCCAGATAGTGCGGTGGATCACGTTACGGTGAAGTAACCGTAAATGATCTGGCTTCAGGCCAGGAAGAGGATCGGTTATATTTGTTACCTCAGTATGCCTGGGGTATCTCAACGTCTATATGCTCAGGGACAGTTAAACTATCAACACCAAACATTTACATTTTTATCATGAGTATGCTATGAGATGTCTGGATGATTGCTGGGTTGTTGGGATCTTAATCACATATGTTTAATAAGTATGCTTTAGGGCGCATAACCTTAGCCAGGGACATCGCGTGGGGACTGTTGTCGGGACATATCTGCTCAGCTTTATTTGAAGGCTCCCCGGTAAGTTACCCAAGCGGAAATATATTTCAAGGTTAGCAGTACTAAGGAAGCGTGAAGTATTTTCTCCGGTGCAAACATGTACCTCGGACTCGAAGTCACCTGTATTTAGCCTATTAATAGGTGACAAGTCAGTTTATTTCGCCTGGCCCTTTTGTATCAAGCTTATACTTGACCAAATGTCAGAAATACTTCTCTATGACTGGATCGCAAAGTCAAACCGTTTGATGAACACTTTCAATTCCACACTGGACATTAAGGCTATCTCTCTTTATGTAATCGTCAGAAAGGGAATTTAGACCATCGTTATGTTGGGCCTGACATAAAACCCTGCTTAATTTTATGCGCTGTAATCCTATACGCCGTAAAAATGAATGCTGTTGTGATGTGTGATGTGAATTTAGAGTGTGTGAGATTTTTGGTGAATTTCTTTATACACTGTCAGTGGTTTGGAATGCGCCTAGGACAATTTAGATTTAGACCAGAATTTTCGGGGAACTTTACTTAATTGTCCGCTAATTGAATGTCTCCCGTGTCATAGTGCGCTTGCGTAACAAAAGAAGAATTTTCACCAGGGTATAAAGCGCTCATCACCAATGAATCACGACAAAATTTATGTCAGATGCCGGAAATAAAATTACAGTACTTCAGTGGGAAAAGGTGAAAGTTATCCGTAAAGGTTCTGGTAGAATCCTTACAGAAGTCACTGATGCCCGTAGACAATCGCCTCCCCGTCCTCTATGGTTCCCCACTCCCCTATGATACGTGGTATTTTTTTTAATGTTTACCCCAGGTAAGTGAAGGTAATGAATACACTGGAATGTTAACTGATGGGAAATTTCATTTCTGCGTAGTTTTGGACAAAATCGAAAGCCCCTCTTAACACTTGCCATTCAAGTATAAAAAAAACAGAAGCCCGTATGTGGAGACAACCTTTGAGAAGTGGTATTCAAGGTTTAACGGCTGACTGAAGTTGCCCTAAACTTAAAAGAGCCACCTCCAATGCCCTTAAGAAGTTTTTTTTCTGACCATCGACCCTGGGCGCCGGAGGAAGACGTACTCATATCTGCTCAGCTATCATCTTGACTATTCAAAGCAATTCAGATATCTCATTGCCATCACTGGGTTCCAATAAGAACACATTATCGTCGCATTCACTTAACAGCTGTACTTTTGTCCAATTTCTTCTTTATTTTTTAACTTTCTTATTTTATTTATTTTTTTTTTTTTATTTATTTATTTTTAATAATATTTTTGGCCAGTGTCATCGTTTTTGTGTGAAATTATTTTTGGAAATAATGGACATGTGGAGAGAGGGGATAGTTCAGTCCCCTTACAGTCCACAGGCATCGACAAGATAAGAAAAGCAAAGGATCGTGAACAAAGAAGACTGGAGTAACGACGTGCTTTTTGAATTACGGCTAATTTGATATACCTCGTCCAGGTCAGAGATTGGTGAGTTGGTCTTAAAGAGCGCCCATTGGGAAGCCACGCGTACCTGTCTTTCCGCGACATGCTACAGTTTCATGGCAACAATTTATACTGACGCGGTCTACAGACGTCAGCAGTTGTATGATGCAGTACTGTGGGCATAAATCTACATAAATATAGAAGGTATTTACTTTAAGTGAACAGCAATTCCCTTCCACACATATATACAAGGTGTGCTTCCATATCCGCGCTTTGAATCTCAATTGAAAATCAACAAAGCGTCTCCGTGCAAGAAACAGGGTATCTGACCTTAATGGCGCCCTCTTTTTTGTGAGCAAGATGGTATAGATGCAGATGTAGAACGTAAGTTATTCCTCGGTTTTATGATAATACCAGCTCTTGATGTCTGTTTCGTTTATCTGTGAATAACAACTTAGATATTATATACGGTACCTACATATCGACATATTATACGATCCCGTTACATGTTTTCGGTAGCACGTGTGGAGAATGACATCGTTTACAAAACATCCTTTTTTGTGTTATGAAACTTTTATACCCAAGAGTATTTTTTTTTTATTCAATGCCATTAACACCTAAGGCACTATACTGTATAACTAACCTTCCTAAGGTACTTACTAAGATGTAGATGTAAGCTAGTTAAATGTGTATATACATATCTGAGTGCAATTAATGTATTAATTAAGATCATGTGAACGGTTCATGGAGAGATGCCCCTGGTCGTCCGCGAAAAAATGATACAGCGGTTTTTGTGGAATAAAATAAAAAAAACACAGGGAAACTGTAAAGAGGAAATAAAACCCATTAATTTGGATGGATGTTTCCGCCTCTGGCGAAATGCAGACACTACGCGCTTGATGGCAGTGAAACTAATTAACATAAGACCGAGACTGATTCCATTTAGGATGAACTAAATTCAACATGAATTATTACTATTTTACTATTTGTCAAACGACCGCATTGCAAAGCAGAATACTCAAACAAATTCAGTGAAAAAGTTAGTAGAAAAGTGAAAAACATGACTCATTTTTGGAGGTATTTTTGTTCCTTTGCTTGTGGTTTAGGTGCGTTTTAGAGAATATTTCCATCATTTCACCGTGGTGCTTCGCGGTTAGAAGGCCGGCCCATAAACACATACCTACAATGCTGTCTCACTGGAAGGCTATGCTGAAGACACTAGAAACAACATCCCACCATGCCACCACATACTGACACTGTCTAAATGCTTTGCATTACCAAGTTTGTGTAAAGCCGTTTTTAAAGTTTTTGAAGCTTGTATGCATTTTTTCATTCGTCACAGTAAATGATTGGTCTTCCTAGTTCTACAATCAGCTGTAGAACTGACGCTTTTGGAACTGCAGAAATAAGATATTCTGTTTAATTAGATTGAATTCCGATTGTCTTATCCAAGCCAAAAAAAAAAACACTTTTATGAACACGAGAACAACATACATTGCCGACAGTTTTATACTCTGTGCATCATGTTCTTTCTCACTCCCCCACTTCAATGATTTTAGTTTGAGATGTGACAGGAAAGGTTTAATTTGGCTCCACGTCACCATGGGTAGCTTATAAGATGTTTTAAGCGAATCATAAAGGTTAGCAAAAGCTTGTTCAAAGATAAAAGAGAAGACATAAGATTAGGAATATGACTGCATTGGGTGAGCGATGGGAGCGGGGAACGACTAATAGCAAAAGTCAGTTGATGATGGTAGAAAACAATTTAAGATGTGCAAAATGCCTTCGAAGTGTCGTCTTTAATATCTTCATCGTGGAATGCTTTAAAGTAAGCTACTCGCGATTCACTCTTGAAAAAGTACTAGGTCTACTGAGGATTGGTGCGCAACCCATCAGTTTCACACTAAATGCTGTATAAGACACAACAGATTAGAACGTTCGGGAAGGAAACAAACCAGGATGGTTGTGTAACTCACTAATTTCACACAATAGCTTGCGTAAGCCTAATACATTAGAGCGTTCGGACAGCACACTCGGCACCTGGTTTCTTCAACTTTTTCGCTTAAGCAATGTGTTTTGCTTGTAATGTGTAATGCTATACTTCTGTGGTGTTTGATTTAAGCTTTTTCGAGACACACTGTATGCTGGACGAGAGCAAGAAAAAAACTATCCACTTAAGCAATTAGCTAAACTTAGGAAATTGCGTGAAACTAGCAAGCCTGTGATTCATAGTACCGCAATATATTTTAAAGTAATGGAAAAGTATGGGACTTCAAACGTCTAAGAATTTTATCTGTTGGTTTTCTAAGGTAATTGCCAATCATGAGAACAACTAGATGGGTAAAATTAATTTCACTGTCAACCAATTGAACTAAGTTTTGGTGCATCGATGGTAGGATGACAGAAGTATGAACGAATTTGCAGTGATATTAAACCAGAACGCGATCAGGCTCAACCTCAGTTGCATATGGGGACTTCGTAATGTTCGTACTGACGTCAAGTAATGGTAGATTGGATGTTGTATTGTGCTTTGCATATTAAGCACAAATTGGCCATGATTTAAAAATGAATGGCAAATGGCATACTTCGACAAAGAAAATTCTGTTATGTTGCTACGTTAAAAACGATACTCGAAGATTCCAATCTCCAAAATACAACGTTGAACAAATTAAGGCTAAGGTTAATCTGGGCCTACTCTATAATCTTCACAGTCTCGTAATTTACAGCAGTTAATATTTTTATCACATTTTTCTTTAAAAGGAAACACCTGTACACCATCCTTAAGTACTCACCTGTTATAACAAAAAAAGGGAAAACATATGTGTTTAATATTGAAATTCTGCAAATGGCTGATGTGCGTAATTGGTTGAGTGTGATACATACAGATGAGTTTCAGCCACAATTCAAGCTTAATAGTGCAATGTCCTTTGTCAGTGGTGCGGGGTATGCGAATCCCGTGGAACCTACACAAACATATATGCCGATGTGGGTAAGATGGCTTTCTTCATAAAGATTTCATTACTGGACCAATCCCTTCCCTGTCTTTCTAAAAAAATATAAAGGTAAAAAGTGTACCTCTAAAGACGTCGGTGATTAAGTAAAGAAGCATTTATAAAGGCTACTCTTCCTCAAGCAAAGATCTCAAGCGAAACGTGTCAGTCACAGAGAAAGGTGCGATTTATTTACGGCAACAAATATACACTCGTGTGTGAATGACACACTGGTATACTCGGCCACAACCTGCGGCCTTGCCCTGGGGGACATGGGATAACTCGGCTTTTGTCAACACTGAAGTCAACTGACACAGTGCGAACCAAGGTGTCCACAGGGTATTATATTCCAGTGTTACACCCTCTACAGACTTCGCCAGGTTTTGAACATAAATAATTTATAGCGCACAACTCCAGAGTATAAACCATAGGAAAGAATTTGAAAAACCAATAAAGGTTATTTTACTGGATAGCACAAAAATTTTTGCTTCTCTTTATCTTTCTGGTTTTCTTTTTTTTTTTTTTTTTTTGGTTGTTCTGTTTTTTTCAAAGTAACACCTTTGCTCAAAGTACGAGCATGTATAATTCGTTTAATAAATCATTCATATAACCTTTAACAAACCTGCCTCATGTACTGAATTCGACAATAGGACAGTTTATATTTTCGATATGTTCAAAAAACTTGTCTTTTCGGTGTCTTTCGGTTTGAATATTTCTAACAGATCTTTGCTGGTTTTACTATAGTTCTTCGTTTAACCCCCCCCCCCCCAAATGGGACACGCAGATTAAAAAACCAAACTGTTGACTTTCAGGGCTCGTTTCATTTAACAGTCGTATACTGAGTGCCCTCTCAAAAGAGCTGATTCAGGCTTGAATTACTGATATTATCATGTCTGTGATGAACATAAAGGTTGATTGTAGACACTTTTGCCACTCAAACTTTGTGACATTTGATACCATGCCTGACGACAAAATCCTAGTGATTTTCGGGCTTGTTGAAGGAATAGGCCAGTTAAAATATGATGATCCCCAGGGCCATTTAAAACTGTCTCTAAAAATACATTTACTTATTTTTTAGTATTTTTTTCACTGAATTAAATGCAGTGAAACATTTGGAATAAATGGTGGGTTTTATGGATCATATTGATAATGTGTTTTACCAGTGACCTCAAAAAACTTTTTGTACGCCTTTATGTTCCGCTCTGAATAAAGTTGTTGAGAACAGTACACGTGTGTGCTTGTGTAAAGAGGTAATATGACATTAAAGCTCTGCTTGAGTGCCAGAGATAAGTCGGAATGACGTCAATGGTGACACACATTATCAATATGGTACATAAAACCCACCATACAGTCAAAGAAATTTAATTGTATCCAATTTGGTGCGGAAAAACTTTAAAAATCAGTGAGGGTATTTCCAGACACGATTGTTAATAGTTTTTTTACTCACCAGAACTTCACTTCGCGTTTCTTAGCTGTCCCTTGAAATTAGAGTTCAGAAACTTCCTAAAACTGAATCGACCGTATAGCCTTCATAGAGACGACAAGCCTTACATTTTAAGTCACTACCTCGTTCCTTCAGGTTTATACAAGGTGCGTTCATGAAAGACACGCATGCCATACATGCTCTTTAATTTCAAACTTGAATCGCGCGATCCCCTGTTTGATTGGCCAAATCTAGGCCTGAGAGATTATGGAATAAAATGGACAAACTACCTTTTTGTATCTATTTTTTTCTCCACAGCAAAGTTATAAAGTTATGACCTACGAACAGACGGAAATATAACTCAGTAGATTTCCTATTGAAAATTTCCACCATCAAGAAAAGCTCATTAAGATGGCAATTGAAAGCTGGAAACCCCAAAAGTTATATCCCCAGCACAGTTGTCAAAGCTCTCCTAGAAATATACAGGTCATCGTCGTATTGTGAGACTTTCAAAGAAGTTAGACAAAATTCAGTGGGTGTGGGCCTCTAATGCTACATGAACTTGTGTGTCCACTGATTTTGCCAATGGCTGATTCCGGTCGTAATAGGGAGTGTGTCTTAAGCAAGTGTTGTAGAGGTCATTTGGTTCGGTCAGCTGTCCCAAGGTCAAAATGAGAGTAAAGAACAATTGGATAACCTAGACACATCCGAGCATTTCACCCACATGAGATGTCGGCGAGCAGACGACCAGGTTAAAGAAGGACAGGTGTGCAGAAATGAAGAATTAAACAGTGACCGATATTCTCATATATCTCCCAGGAAAGCGTACACCGACGCATATAAAACTGTACGAATGCCCGGATGTTGGTAGTCTAAAATTCAGTCTCTGATTGACATTACCCGGCCAGATCATGCGGAACGACGGCAAAATCATTTGGTACGTACACCATTAGCTGGTGGCAGTCTTCATATATGTGAGCGAGGGCCTCCGTGTACAGTCCCTGCCCATTCTCCACCCCCTACACCCCCCTTCCCCCTCCCTTCCTCTCTCCCTCTTCCCCATTCCCATTTCCCACCCCTGGTCTCCAGTGCTTCCTCCTGAGCTGCAAGATTGCAGCACAAAACCGGTTTTACTCTTCAACCAGGCCGAAGTGTGGCGGAAAATAACAATTACATACAGTCAGACAAAAGTATTTCAAGTTTACTCGAAGCCGGTTTGTGATTAAGCCATATTGAGATGACAAAGTCCTGGTTGGAGACCAGAAGAAAAAGCATAGGAAACGGAAGGAAAAACTAAGTCCATGAGAAGTTGGACGGCAAGAACACATAGCTTGTTGACGCTCGACAGGTCAACACCACCATTTCGTCGATACAAAGTTACGTGCTTTGAAATGTTTTGGGATGTTAAGTATTTTGGATTTTTATCCAAAAATTTAGTATCTGCATGTTTATAAACTCACCCAACCGAATGATATAAAAAAATCATGGCCATTCATATTTGTTTCGACCTTGTGCTTCTATCACAGTCGAGCATTTATAACTTTACATAGTCGATTAATGTGAGAGACAAAAAAAAATGTGTCATGACTGACTGCATCTCATTGGTAAAACTTAATTGGAATTAACAATCAACTAGTTATTTTTAACGGTGTATGTTACATTCAAGGCGCAAATGTGTTTAATTTTTTTTTGTAGACCTATTTCACCTCAAGCTATACAACGACTAATTATCCGAAACAAAACATCTTTGAACTTCTAGCACTTATGTTCTGTCTTCTAATGTAGGCAAACTATACAAAAGCTATGTCTTTCAAAAAACTTTTATTTCAGTTTTTATACTATTGTCTAGTTTCATGACGGCCACCAGAAGTCATCTTGATATCACCTCTGACCGCTCCATTCCTGGTTGATATCTACATGGTGATTGTGTGTTACAATGAATATTACACCAGACGTAATATAACATAAGTTAGTTCGACCCGTAAAAAGACTGCATGAATGAACAACATATTGTGAGATATACTTACAGTAAATAATGAGAGAGACGACGATCAGAAAGAAATGGTCAAGGTTCTCTGCTAACTTGGTCTTGTATTCGTCGTCCAGATTATTAGCTTCAAGTTTGGCCAACCTCTCGGCCAGTTCTTCTATGGTGTAATTGGACATTTTCCCGATCTTCCCTTAGTACAAACACAAATGCAGGAAACGACACTGAGTGTTTCTCGTGCGATCCTACGCGGCTTGAGCAGTAACTAAAGGTGATCAACACTGCATCGTCCTAATACATCAGAAATGTATGCATATTCATAGCGCTCCAGAGAATCCCGGCCGTTTCATTGGCTCGATGCGCTTCGCATGTAAGAACACGCCTTTGTGGTCAGTATTGTTTCTTCTCTTTAGTGGTTGAACAAGAGATGCTTTTTATGTTATTATTATTATTATCTTCTTTATTTTCTAGCAAATGACAACGGGCTGACATATGGACATAGAAAATATCCTTGTTTTAATGAAGTTATTGAGTTACCTGGTATGACTTCCCTCAAGCTACTCAACAGACGCATATAACTGAAGAGCACTAGTGTTCATATTGCGTGCTGTTCCGAGGGGTAGAACAATCAGTAATATTAAAATTACGATCACAGATATATGCGTTATTTTAAAGAATGGGTTGTGAAAAGTGTCATTACACTTTTAATTTCATAACACTCTTGGACAGACCGAGCTGACTTGAGTCAGCCAATTTGAGTGATAACGAAGATCAGTCGAAAAATTGTCCACGTAAAAGATAAATACTTTTTTGTATTCGAAGTCCACTGTACAATAACGCGGGTATTTCCGTGAAATTGTCATTTTCTATTTAAGTTATGTATTCTTACAATCTTCAACATGTAAAAATGCCTTACTAAAACAGAATTTACGACAGTTATAACTTTAAAGTAGTAACAGTAATAAGTAAGTATCTCATGCAGACCTGCCCGACTTGAAGTGGATACATGGATCCTATATTAAATGTAGTGACCCATTCTATACTCTTATAGAATTTATTTCAATAATGGTTGGGCTATTTACTATCTCAAGGGTAACTAAGTAATCTGTGGTATTCATATGCTGTAGGCCACCACACTGCCTAGAATAATCTGTTCTTAGGCATTCCATTCTCAGTGTGTGTCCCAAAGGGGCAGAAATCAGTCTTAGACTATCTGAGCTTAGATTGAACCCATCAACAAAGGTTTCAAATGAATGGGTTGAGCTAAAGCAGGTAGAGTTAGAATGCAGAATGAGAGACTGACCACTATCGGGGACATATAGCAGACACACAAAACTGGAATATGAAGTGGACAAAGTACACCTGGGTTCATATGCGACGAATTCATTCAGGTGAAATGTGATGGGAATGAATTCTACAAGGATGTCTATGGGGAAATACAATAATGCGGACCCCCCACCCCCCATTCAGTCGCTCCCTTCCTGGTGGGATACAAATGCATTGTGAATGGCACTTAGTTAGATATGTGGACTGTCGTGATATTGCTGCCTAGAAATACTTAACAAAACCGGTTCTACTATATATATGCAAACAAGTTGACATATGCGTGAAAATTGTGGGCAGAATCAATTACTTAGACATAGTTGTATTGAAGGTATGATTAGTGTATACAATAGACCGGACTGAGGTGAAGCCAAAATATTTCCGTTAAAAGCTCAACACAGCACATACAAAAATAAACTGACCAGACGCCCGAGAAAAGGGAGAAAAGTGGAAGTTAAGAAAGTCGTTATTGACAATTATATACAATGGAACCAGACTGATGTGCAGCCCACAATTTTCTGGTGAAAGCTCAACACGGCAGAGAAAAAATAAGCTGGCCAGAGGTCTAAAGAAAATGGAGACAAAAAGATATTGAAATAACCGACTGAAAGTGAACAGCGAATGTCTTTGATGAAGTGCATAATCATAGGCATAAGGTGCGTTCATAGCCAACGGCAAATTCGAAACCACTAGTGCGCCACTAGAAGATGACTATGTTATTATAAAGTGATATCCCATTGAAAAAAATTCTTATGTACAGATGAATCATGTCCGGCAAAGAAGGCCATCCGCCGGAACATGGATACTCTTTACGTCGTCCCAAGGACCATACAGTAAGATCTAAGGGCTGAACTCTTCCAATGACATCCCCATTAACTTTGTCGACAGGTAGGGTGGTCTCAATTACAAGATATGTATAAAAATATTTGTATTTGTTAGAAGTCCTGTAAGCACCAAAACACAAACAACTGAGGGGTTCAGTGAACAAGAGAAATATTTCAACGCAATTTGTAGTCTGACCAGAGTGGCGCTTGAATATACACATACCTATTAGGTTCATCTGTGTCACTGCCAATGAATACTGATGACATCTTTCCAGTGGGGTAAATTTGGGCCATCCTTCACGCCATCACTATTTCTCATCTCCAATAAATGGTGATGACATAGCATCATCACCAATTTTGGTTCCAGAAGTAGTGATAAATCAGCTGTTTTCCTTCTGATTACGAGACAATTCTGATATATTTTAATGCAATTTTTGACGAGAAAGTGGTAGTGCGGGGTTATTCCCCAAGGTATCAAAAACGACAAAGGAGTGTCTCGCCATTTATTAGTGTATGAGAGGGATTGATCATCACCATTTCTCATGACCAATTATTGTTGAAGGCTATCACCACTTTCCTGGCCGCGCACAAATGACACCCTATTCAGTCTCATTATACTGACACCGGGCCGACCAGTCCTGTTTCCTTGCTCTAACCTATCAGTGCTGAACGTCAAGCGAGACAGCAACAGGTACCATTTTTAATGTCTTTGGTATGACCCACCCCGAACTTAACCCGGGTCTCTCAACCTCAAGGCGCACCACAAGACCACCGAGGCGGTCTTTTAGAAGAGGAGTCTATACAGACCTAAACAGGCATATAAATTGTTTCTTGATAACTATAAACCGCTTTTAATCTGGAATTCTTACGAGGCCATGTCGACCATTTTAGAGAAACCGGAAATACGATGTCGCGTCATTCTTACCCTACCACCTTTAGTATAAGAGGCGAGACACTCCTTTGTTAAGCGAAGTCAGGACACCCTTATGATTGCAACCAAGCGCCAGGCATTGAGGCCTCCTGGTTGAGATCGTGGGAAGAAATCCCAGACGTATTCCACTACCACTTTCTCGTTAAAAATGACTTTCGGATATATTAGAATTGTCTATATATCAGAAGGCAAACAGCTGATTTAACACTACTTCTAGAGCCAAAATTTTGTAATGAATTTTGCACAGCGGAAGTAGATGCCGCCTTCGGAGGTAGGAATATCTCGCCCTTGATTGGTTAAAACTGAGAGCAGGTTCGATTTTATCTACGTGGATGTTTTTGCTTACTTTGAACTGCAATATCTCGGTTATAATACATCACAGAAATAAAGCGTGACGATTTTTGAACTTTAAATGGGTTTCTTTATCGATACATGTATACATCTGGTCTAGGGTTGTCTTTTCTTCAAATGTTTTGTAGCTTAGTTTTCCATTCCAGCTCGGGGATAAAAGTTTCCATTCAGGTGAACAGTCGCCTGATACAGGATACCTGATACCGCTTCCAATTCCGATTAAATAAACTGAAGATGGAAGGAAAATGCTTTAAACCACATGTATGTCAATAAGGAGCAGAACAAGATGGTATGAAACTATATGCTACCTGTTGTCACAAGCTTTATTTGATGAACGTTTTTTGTCCCCATCTTTGGACTTTTTCCTATCTTTGGACTCGTGTGTCACGTGAGCTTTCCGTCTCGGTGAAAAAGTTTCAATCCAGGTGAAAATCTTTCTACACGTGTGAAGTGAGAAAGTACGTTAGCCCAGTTGAAATGGAAACTACAGAAAATGGATAAAACTGAAAACATAAGATGGTGCTTTTGCAGATTTTGATTCAGACCTGTTCAGACTATCTGTGGAACTGTTTTAATGCACAAACCAGGCTGGCTGAATATAGCAAACCAGAAGTGCAAAATCAGTTCTACCTGATTACTTGACCTACATTCTGGCAAGCAGTCTACATTTGTTTGATTAGTCCTTAATTACATTCGAGAATTTTTCACTCTTTTAACGATTTTAGATTCACGGTTTTCGGAAATCCCTGTGTCCGTAGAAATCACCGGCCTTCGCTAGATACCTTACAAACCCCCTAAATTAAAGCCGAGCCAAAACATGCCATGGACTTGAACACGCGATCCTGTAAGACGAGATCTAAGCTTCCTTCAGGTGTTTTTAATCATACAAGAAGAAATCGAATATAAAGGCACTTCGCTCTCTTACAGGCCTGTCACAAGTTGACACTACACAGAATAATGCTGGCAGCGAAGTTAAATTCTAAACAAAGAAACTCACAAAAATATATTCAGTCCTTCTTTTTTCATTGCCCCTAGTGTTGATTCAACGGTTTAAAAGAAGGGCGTCAAGTAATGTAACCTTTATTAGCTCGGAAGAAGGTTGGATGCAGGCCTCAACGGCCAAAGCCATATTTCCTACGCGCTTGGTCACTGTATAATTCAGCTCTTAATATGGTATTCTTGCGATGCCATGGGACATTAAATGTTAGAGCCACAGGAAACGCAATGTCGTCTTACTCGTACCTTTCACGGGTTGTGGGAATAACTTGCGCCACATTAGCTAAAACTGATCACATGGCAGGGCTTTCGTTTTTTCAGTGTGCTCAATTTTGGTTCCTTATTTTCGGTTATACAATATCACAAAAATAAAAAGAAAATAGGTATGCTTTTTACACTTTGTTTAAACAAAATCTGAAGCTCCCATTTTAACATATCTTCCTTAGGTTTTCCTGACACACACCATGACTCCGGGGAACAAGTGAATAGTTAGAGGAATGACTGACTGAATGAATGAATGAATGAATGAATGTGCTCTAGACAGCCACTATTAAGACCACTGAGTTACAGTTTATAAATGGAGCTAAATGCACATGGGCACTGGCAATCTATGGTGTTCCCTAACTGCATGAAACAAAAGTTTTAATGGTAATACCCACCAAGGATAGTTCATGCCCGTTCTGATGTCTTAAAAACGCAGCTATACCCGACATTTATATTATACCCGAATAGCAGAAGTGATTTACATTAAGCAATTGTAAGATTGTTCTTTGTTTTTGTGGTATACTGTAATAAATATCCAATAGCAATTGAGAAAGAAAGGACTTTACAATCTAGGTGAAAAAGGCAGTACAATGTCACTTGCCAGATTCAACTATATTCCGTTGTCTGAAATACTGACGCACAGATCACACGTAGGGCCTCCTTAGCTCAGTCGGTTAGCGCGCTAGAGCAACGGAATGACCTAGAAGCTGTGAGTTCGTATAAGTGAAACATTCTTGAGTAAACACCAATCAAATAAATAAATAAATAAATCACACGAAAACCTCCCTCTTCATTATTGTGATAAAATGTGAGATTAAATGCGGGAAAACTTGGTTTCACTCCACTCATATCCAACATTAATATTAACATGATCAATTAAAACCTCTATTTGAGTAATTTGTCTATATATGTCTATATAGTTGCCTATAGGTTTCCTTTGGTTTTTGATATTCACGCGTGTTTTGGGTTTCTTCTTTCTTTTTCTTTCATTTTAAAATATTTTGAAGAATCGAGCGGTGTCCAATTTCTGCAGCCAACATTTTGGCGCCAACCTTGACAGAGATGCGGATTTTAAACTTCCCCCTAACAGGGCAAAACTGATAAAACTATGAAGTTTATGTTTTAGAAATGAAGACAAGTCCTAAGCCAGAATAATTTTTGACAGCACGTAGAAATACAAAACGTGAAAGATTAAATTATAAAATAAATAAATAAATATTTTCTTCAATGTTTTATTCAAAATGAATAGCACAGGAAATAAAAATAAAAAATATCATAATGATCAAAAGTACAATACAACAACCATTTCTGCCGTCGGCATGAAATTTTGTATTGCGCTCCGATAAAGTTTTATATCGCTGATTTCGCGAATTACGGAATTATACGTGGGTTTTACTTTCTCATGATTCCCCCAAAATTCCGATAATGTCTTACCATAGCAGGTCCTTTAATTGCTTGCTCTTGATGTAGTGACTTAACTTCCCTGCCCATGGTACGTTGAGAATATTTTGCTATATAGTGAATATTTACATGCGTGTAAATTTTATCTATTTCCCTTTGTTACATGGCCACTGCCATATTTCAAATACATATGTTATTATACCAATTCTGATTGAGACAAGCCCAAATGCCCAATTAGACTATTCGTATTAGGGTGTTAGACGCCCTTGACCTGCCCTTATGAACCGGGAAATTTTCATACGATCTGTGCCACCCTCCAGATTAAGTATCAGTTTGCCGGTTGCTTTGTTATGAGTAAATATCAACCAGGGATATCTGCATAAATTTACATCAGAAATGAGCCCCAAGCGACAAGTGGATGAGTTTGTTTTTTTTTTTTTAAAGAAGATCCGTAATAAGAAGATCCGGGCTTCGAAACTCTACTTGAAACTCTACCCATGAAGCCCTGCCCATGAAAACGCTGCTTTGGAAAAATGGTTTAAATTTACCAGCATGACTGAATTGATTTTTTTAAATAAGTGAAGGTGACGGTGTCCAGGGACACATGTTTTTGCTAGAGTAAACGAAGCTACGCTGCTCCAATTAATTCATCTTCACTTGACCGTTGGTGAAACCATAAAACGTGGTCTTCTTTGTATAGCAAGTCAGTGTAATGGACAAATTGTGAGAACATAACGCGTGTTTAACTTCTGCTGTACGGTCATGAAGAGAACGGTCTTCTTCATATAACAGGTCAGTATGATTCAGAAATGCTGATAACATAACGTGTGTGTAAATTCTCCTGTCGGCCATGCAGAGAACGGTCTCATTCGCATGGCAAGTGGCTGGAGAGAGCCCATAGCACGGATATACGTGATACTGTGCGCTCCCAAATACAACGGTTTTATTTGCATAGCAAGCATGGTGGAGACAATATGTGACAGTGTATAGCACGCATATACTGTAAATGCCTTTTTATTCGCGCGGTTCTAACTTTCGTGGATTTCGCCTTATTTACTTTTCCGCGAAAACAAAAACCAGCAAATACAAAACCCATACATTTCTTAAATACACCTATATTATATTATGTACTAGTATTAGTCTGCACTACAGCATGTACAGTCTACTTGAGCGGCATAAAATAAAGGACAAAGCAGGTATTTTAGTAAAATAATTTATTTATTTAATAGGTGTTGCAATCATACAATACAAAGCACTACAAATTTAATGGCACAATTAAGTTCACAAACGTTGAAAAATATTTACAGCGTACTTGTACTCCGGTATTACTAAATCCAGCTTGGATCAAATCCTGTCTCTTGCTGATTATCTCATGGCACTTGATAATGAATAGGCTTCAACACAGCGGACCCTGTGACGACATGGCTATCTTCAAGCTGGGCCATGACTTCATTAGCATACCACGCCTGGAAACAGTTTTTGAGTTCATCCTTGAAATCTTTGATGACGGAAAGATCAAGCGGCTGGAGACGGTCGATGCAGCCTGCTGGTACAAACGCACAATAAATATGGTTTCGCCTCAGTTTGGCTATTAAATCTTTCCCCTGGTGGGCTCAGAACACGTCAAATATTGCCAAACATTTCAGGGTAGGTCTTAGTTTTATCGCCTTCCGCTGTTTCTTACAGTAAGGGATAATGACTTCGTCCGCATACCACAGCATGAACTCGTCTGTACTCCAGTGGGATTCCGTGTGAGTGACGTCCCAGTCAGCGGGGAACTTAATGTGGGGTTGACAGCGATCGGTCTTCCCTGGGTAAATGAGCTGGGGTGGCAAAAGTTGTCCGGCTTTGCTAACTGCAAGTAAGACTGTCATTTGCCTTTTATCATTGATTCCCGATATAGAGAACTGGTTATCTCCACGCTTCGTCACTGTCCAATGCCCCCCCCCCCCCCCGAACCATGCTAAGGCCAGTCTGGTCCCAGTTCATCCGGGATATTGTTTTGGTCAATTACGTCAGACACATGCTTCAGGTAAGCTTCCTTAATTTTACCGAAGTCTTCTGGCAATTTCTTCACATCTTTTGTCCCCTTTCGCATGACATATCCCATTCGATTAAGCAAGGATCGGGCCCAGGTCTCCGTAATAGTAACCGTGCCACCAAACTGTGGAAGTTTAGTTTTGTCGTGTTTTAGAAGAATGCCTTGAGCTACCGCCATAACAATTCGACGATTTATCACTCCGCCTCTCAAACGGGCTTTTTTTACCCAGCCTTCACCATATCGTCAAGTTTCTGTCCAATTAACAAGGGATGACCAGCTGTAGCCTTAGGGAAGGATCGGATAACGCTGCCGGGCTTTTTTCACCATCTTTTTCAAGTATGAAGACTTCATACTTCGCTCGGTGCTTTCATTAATAGGGCGGCCTAGCTGAGAGGAGAATTTACGGGCAGCACGTGCTATGCCGATTTCCACAGCAGTTCGAGCAATCTTCGCTCTCATGTCATCATCATAGCCGTTGTAGTCTCCACGCTTTCGTTTTCTGGGATTTTCTGCTAATTCCGAATCTACAGCATCGTTGGCAGCTTGAATAATGTCGGCTTCTTCTACGGACTGGCTGGTCTGTGGATTTGCTAGACCGGGAGTCTCGGAAGGGCCTTGATTTCAGTGGCAGCGGCAACTGGCTTATATTACCAGTAAATTTACTCAAATCTGTCACAGGCAACAAGTTTACAGACCGGTTTTGGACATGTGAATTAAACAATAGTATTTATTTATTTTTGTCACATATACCGTTAAGTTTGTCACATCCTTAAGTTTAACTCCGGAGATTAACTTCCTGACCCCAGGGATCCTTAATCTTTTGGCTTACCAGCTAAGTGTTCAAAAGATTAAAAATTTAAGACGATTATTTTTCTTTGTCTAAACCAAGCCACTGAACTGTATAAAGCTTTCGTTATATCTCACATGTACAAACAAGTTAAAATTAAATGTATTTGACCATTCCTGTGTTGAAGACTATTGTTTGTCAAACGTTTTTGTTAAAATCCGGGAAAGTTTATTCCCGTGAATATGTCTACTTAGCGAATCCGCGAAAGTTTATGCCCGCGAATACGGGCATTTACAATATATGCTGCTGTACTGTCATAGAGAGAACGGCATGTCAACTCGACACCCTCTGTATGCTACTCGACACCCTCTAGTATTATATGTATCGCTCGCTATACGATCTTTAATTCACACAGCTGTTAGCCCATAACTGCCACCAGGCTGACGATAGTATTGTGCACATGTATGTAACCTACAATGCAGGTATACACATCACACAATGCAGCCTCAGGCACACAATCCATCGTGTCTGAATCACAGGTAAAGGCTAGATTATACACATCAAGACCAGCATTACGAAGGTTTTTTTTTATAATCTCTAGTGAATGCATTCACATGTTAAAATTTCAGTTGTAATGTGTGATTAAAGTTTTTATAATGTTTTCAATGTGTCTGTTTCTTAGCGTAACATCGCCCTTCGGCTGCCTGCGATTGTAGATTTATCTGATAATATCTGCACAGCCAAAACTGTAATGAAATGAAGTCAGCAGTTATATACTTCTGTAGTCTCCAATCACCATGCCAGTCTAATTAAAATGCTCCGTTGACCCCCATATGGAGAGACAGAATGAAAGAGAGAGGGAAAATTGCAATTACCTTAATTTCTTATGCGACAGGCAAACGCTTAATTTATCAGTGGGTTTATAATAATATTCTACACCGCGTATAAACTTCTTTAATTATATGATTTCGTGCGTTATATAACTTCCTAATAACCTCATTCAACCTAGAGTTTGACACACACAGGTATGTTCAACTGTGTTTGTTTACATGTTCGAATCTAGTTCCCGCTAGTTGAGCCAGGGCTTTATGTCAGCAGAGTTATTACCTGCCAGGGGTCACGGGCAGTGGTTTTCTCCAGGCTGTGCCCACTGTCTTCCATTTTTAACACAATCACTTCTGTATCAACCAAATAGTTCTACTGGAGGCGCAAAACACGTCTCAAATAGACATGTTAATGTGAATGGTATCCGGGAAGCGATACGTGAATTCGAATTCTCTTACAAAATGTACAAGACCGAAGGATGTAGAGTAAACTCAGATAAGCGACGATAATGTGATGGGTGACAAATGGTCACATGTCACCGATGGAATCCACCCTCTTGTCAGTTTACCCCAATTAAGCTTCTATTCAAGCTGTTCTTGCAGTCATAAATGCTGACATGTATAGAAGCAACGTATTCCCGCTCCACTAGGGCCATGGCTTAAGTAGAATTAGGTGAAAATAATGCAGTCATGCGTGGTGATTAAACTTTATTTCATGTCATTGATCTAACAATTTCTCTTTTGCTTGCTATCACAGTGAATACACAATCCCAAGAAGACAACGCAAAGGGGCCAATTAAGTCTCGTGGATGCTTAATACGCCAGCACCATTCTTGTTTATACACTAATGCGGAATAAAGGACTGGAAAGTTAAAGCCGTACAGCGACGATAGTGTAGTAGTTAGCAGAGTGTCACACTTTAGAGGTGAAATACTGCTTCTTGTCAATTTACCTAAGTCAGGTAAGGGCTATAGCACGGAAAGTTAAAGCAGAGCAGCGACGATGGCGTCATAGTAAGCAAATGGTCACACTTTAGAGGTGAAATACGGCCTCATGTCAGTTGATCCCATAACAGTTAGGGTTTTACTCTATAACCGTGCATGTAAATGTTTAATAGTAACAGCATACGTTCCCAGCGCCATATCTGATGCAGGAATAGGTAAAGAGTTCAACTTTGCCACCTGTATTCCTCCTCATGGTCTTGCAAATTAACGGACCAGGCTTTTGACGCTTTTTGACCTTTAGACCTTCAGTGAAGTCATTTTCTATTAATACTCACTACAAAAGACTTCAGGACAGAGATTTAAACCAGGGCAGTAACGACATCGTGAAAGTTGGCAAATAATCACACGTTACCAGTAAAATCCGGCCTCTTGACAGTTTTCCTCAATTACGGTGTTACTCTAACTGTGTATGTAACTGTTCAAGAAGTCCCAGCTTGCACACCCCCTAGCACCATGACTTCAGGAGAATTAGGTTAAATGAAAATTGCAGTGATGTTAAATGCAATTTACTGGTGTAGAATTGCTCAGAGTGCTGTGTTGTCATAACATTTAACACATGTATGGGCAATAATAAGGGGTCAGGCCTCGGGGATGCTTTGTCCGCCGGCAAAATCCGAGTTTGTGCATGAATACAATATAAAAGACATATACATAGGTAAAACCAGAGCAGCGACCACAGCGTGAAAGTTGGCAAATGGTCTTGTCAATTTACGTCAGTCAGGGTTTTATTACAGACACTGTTAACAGGATATTCTATGGCTTATATGATGACAAGATGAAGTGACAAGTTGCATAAGCCTATATATGCCTGACACGATGGCAGTGGTTCGTTTATAATTTGGCGAGAGTCGCATTTCGAGACAGAAAAAGAAAACCCATGAATAGAAGCCTGTTACGAGCGAAAGAGATATATTGAATCCTTCTAGTTTTAATTTTCATCAGAAGCCATTCTTTTGGTAGTCTAAAAACCGTGATAGCGGTAATCAAAGAAATCTCGTTTTGTACACTGGACTACGTTTTTTGTTCTTTTTTCAAGCAATTGGATTATTTTGCCTTAATTTCATATACCCTCAAGTTCTCTGAGTTTAGAATTCAGTTATATCAATTTGTTTCTTTTCATTTCCTACTCACGATTTCTTTTTATAATCCATGATACCCTAAGGTATAATAACTACGTACTTCGGACAATCCGCAAACCGAACTATGTATTGCACTCATCAAGATTTGTATCAGCACAGTCAACACATATTAGAAACTGAGCACCGAACATCAATGGCAGCCATATCATTTGATTATGGTATAATTTATTCTTGCCTGATGCCATACTCGTGAATTTTTCACTGATACGATAGCGAGAAGCATGGTACTGCTCAAATGGTCCTGCTAGCGCCTTCGATCTCTTATTGCTCCCTAGATCACCAAAACAGTGACAGCAGAAAGATGTAAAAATTCCCTAATGCAGATCGGGATTGAACACACACCTTGTGTAGGGGCCGCGGATGGCTTCATCTTGCTACCCAAGCCAAGGAACGCGTGAGGCCGCCACGACCATGAGCCATCAAATAGATCAATTATCAAAAGTTAAATCCGATAACTATTAACAGAGCTAAAGAGAGACGAATGTCGAGAGTGTCAGTGCGTAAGCATGATATGATGATTGGCTTAAATGGACAGATCAAACATTTGTGAGGCAGCAACCTAGCGACATAGGTAGATATATTAAAAGATCAAAGCCTTTAAAGACCGGCACACCAGAAACTTTCATGGCAAACTTTTCCTTAAACTTCACTGTCAAGGCGTATGGTGTCAATTAAAAATTATTAAAAGTTTCTTTCACAAGTTGCCAGTGTTTGTGGTAGAAATGCTCACTGCACGCCTATGCCATCGCTTGTACATTGCAGTTAGGTGTCTTTCACTTAGTGCAAACTTTTACCGTCTGAATTCGATTACTCGCTACAAACACGTCAGCGAAAATCGATTGCTCGCTGCAAACCATTAATGACACCTGGAATTGTTCAGTTCATACCCTTACCATTTGCAAAATAACCACTCACTACGTATCTTTACAATGTGAAACCGAGATCTCACTGTACACCACTACTATGTGAAATCAATTTCTCACTGATTATCACTACCCTGTGGAATCGATTGCTCACTGAATATCTTTACCACCTGAAATCCATTACTCATCGCATAGTAATGCCACCTAGAATAGATTGCTCACTGCATACCAGTCTCATATCTAATCGATCGTGCTCCACACATCTTTGAGACATGAAATCGATTGCCCAATGTATGTTTTTATCATCTGAAATATAGATTTTTGGTTGCATACCATTGTCATTTATAAAAGACCAACGACTGCATGCCATTGTCTAATCAATTGCTTACTGTCCCTGATGTATACCTTTGTTATCTAAAAACGAATCTCAAACCTGAAATTAATTTCTCACTGCATACGATTGCTATCTGGAATCGACTGCTCAATATATATCACTTTGAAATCGATCTCCCTCTGCACACCTTTACCATCTGTAATCTTTTGCTCGCTACATACGTTTGCCATCTGTAATCTTTTGCTCTCTGCACGCCTTTGTCATCTGTAAACATTTGCTCGCTGCACACGTTTTCCATCTGTAATCGATTGCTTACTGTCTTTGCCAGTGGGGCCCCTGTGGCCGAGAGAGTTAGCGCACCAGCGCGATGTATTGACTCAAGTGCTTCTCACCAATACGACCGCTATGAGTTCAAGTCCAGCTCATGCTGGCTTCCTCTCCGGCCGTACATGGAAAGATCCGCCAGCAACCTGTGGATGGTCGTGGGTTTTCCCCGGGCTCTGCCAGGTTTCCTCCCACCAAAATGCTTGCCGCCGTCATGTAAATGAGATGTTCGTGAGTACCGCATAAAACAGCAATGAAATAAATAGATGAATAAATACCTTTGCCATCTGTAATCGTTTGTTCGTGGCATGAAATCACTTACGATAGGTGTGGGCTATCACCAGGGCATATTGATGTGGTTTTAATCTCAAGGAACGAAACGTAATCACGGTTTGTTAGATGCATGTCCATTCGCCATGCAACCGGGCGTGCTTACATCTGTGAACAAGGAAGTGGCTTAGTCACAATGTGAAGCTGGGGTGGGTTAGTCACACCCGCTAAACATCACTAGTCACTACATTGCTTGCGGCCATTTCTCAATGAGCCTATAGATATTTGCGAAGAGTGCAAAGGGACTGATACGACGTTATCTGCAATATGCAATGAATGTAAATATAATTTGGTTGGGAACTGTATGTTGCGTATAGGTAGATTTATAAGCACGGTATGTCGCAATGAAAATAATAAGTACCGCCAATACACTGTAAAACTTATAACCTATAGTAAGTACCTTTGGCCCACAGTTTTAGACGCTGTGCACAGCTCAACATTTCTAAACTCATATTTCGCATAAACTTGGTCGCATTTGCGGCAACATTTTTATACGCAGGCCACGTATGTGGTCGCAAATTTTCAGTCAATACAAAGATGAAGAGACTGATACCTTAATTTGAATTGAACTTGGGGAAAGGATGCGAAACGTAAATTATCTGACAGAGATGCTTTTGGCTTGAAATAAGTGTAAACATTTACTTGAAATCGGACTGGGTGAATAGCTCAGACGTAACTCAATGAAGCACTGGCTTACAACGATGAACAAGTCGTGTACTCTAACACTGGGCGGAAACATCCCTGGCTCAGCCTGACTCTATATAATATTTAAAAAAGTAGACTTTGATAGGCTCCAGTGCTCCGCTGCAGGCCTGTCCCAGCCTGTTTATGTAAAACAGTGTAGAGTAGAGATGCACATCAAAAAAGTCTTCATCATACATTACTACAAAAATAAGGCCAATTTATAGGGCGTTTTAGTATGCTTGCAGGCGCCACACCTGAAATTCATGTCGTGCTGATAAAAGAGTCATTACAAAACCAATGATACAACAAAAAACTTGGTTTAACCGAGAAAAAAAAAACACGATAAACGAAGTTAGGTTGATTTATTATTTCTTTTTTTTAAAATCATTTTGATGTTTTAAATCGTTAACATCAGTAAAGGAGAAATACATTTCCAGGTGACTATATAAATCCAGCTTGCACGGTGAAACTAGCTGGCAGTGCTGTTAATAATGGCAGTAATTGCGGGACATAACTCACGGACTAAATCAGTAGAAGCCTATGCCGATAACGGTATCTGTTGTGTCTAGATGACGGTATGTCTTCTATCTTGATAAAGGTATCTGTTATTTGCTTCGTCATAATCGTACCTGTTTGACCAACTTTAGTAAGTCTTACGTAGAATTGCAAGCAAAATAAGTATACGTCAGGTTCAACATGTGCCAATGTTCTATTCAGCATGGTGGACACAAAACAAAGAGTAAGTTCAAACTGGTACATTGCCTGGTATATTACATAACTCGTACATTTGCGAGTAATCAAACATGTAGCAGAATAGTTAGTAATAACAACATTGCCACATGTGTTTTCCTTCTTCTTGAGAAAAGTCCTAAATAATAACAAATATTTTAATAATTCAAAAATATTTTGGAATACGGCGTAAAACACCAATCAGATAAATAAATAAATAACAATGAGATATAACTAAGAAGAAACTAAGAACTCAGAAGAAATGATCCCTTTACAAAGTAAATATTTTGGGTGCAAGTTAAGATCGTTGTCACAAATGTATTATTACCGGCGTTGTTTGTGAAATTCCTTTATTTCGCGTAGATCCTTTGCTGTCATTCGCGGAAACACACCAGGTGTAAGTGTAAACTCGGACTTGGAAATTCAGAATTCCTCGTTCGTGCTTGTGGAGCCTTGGAGACTTCCGGCCAGCTCCACGTACGGCCGGAATAAAGCCAGCATAAGCTGGACTCATAGCGACCGCATTGATGAGAGGCACGGGGTGTGCTAGAATACTTTTATTTTTAGCTATATATACGTTGAATTTATTGTAGCAAATTTTAAACTTATTAACTTTATTTAAACTTTCTTAGCCAGCTTAAACTTTTAGAATTAAAAAGATATTTTCTCTTCCGCCGCAGCGAAGTACCAACCAGAGAATAGTGGCTGCGTTACCTTGTTATGCTGAACCATCATCCTGCATGATGAAAGACAGGTAATAATTATATATGTAACTTTATTAATTCGAAGGTTCATATAAACAGCATAGATAGGGACATAATTTTAGTTGCATTCTCACTCAGCCAAAGTGTTGATTGTGTAATGATATGTGTACCCCCCCCCCCCATAAATATTTCATTTTTGTAAATGCTTGTAGTTCGATGTTTCAAGTTTCTTTGTTTACAATCTCATGATCTAAGTGCCAGTTACAGATTATTGTTTTGATGATGACCTAATCAGCTGATGAAGGGAAATCCCCGGCTCCGCCTCGTTCTGAATTACACCGAAACGATGTTGGCATGTTTTTATTTTTAATGTCGGGTTTTCCTTATATTTTCCAGGTATGTTGGATTTTTGTGTACAAGTTTTTCTCTAGTAGTGTTCATAAATGTCCTAAGAAGTTAGCGAACACGCAGTTCAGCCATGGCGATCGCTGTAATATTTGATTTTGTTGAATAATATTCTCTGATCGACAGCGCTCTTGTAACGTTACCCCTCGTAACGCTTCGCTCACATGTTTTGCTCATATGTATGTAATCTTTAGTTTTGATGTTATGTTTATATTTTTCAAGGTAAACCGGGTTTTAACATGTACTAATGCCCGTGTAGCAAGTAATACAATAACAGTAAATCAATTTATTTTGATAAACCTATACTACTTCCATTAAGCGATACAGATTTGAAGTGTTGCTTACATTTGCTGACGATAGTTTATAATGGTTTATGAATGTGTAAAAGTCGTACGCGCACGTAAGTAACGTATAAGTGTTAAATTGTCGATGTGTTGGGAAACAGTTCAGATTATATGTAACTAAAGAACAGTGTTTTGCCATACCTGATTTATATCGGTACTAAAAGTATGGAAGCCTGTTTGTATCTTTGCAGTAAATAAACCGTCTCGTTCTGAATTGCACTGAAACGATGCTGGCATGTTTTTATTTTTAATGTCGGGTTTTCCTCATATTTTCCAGTGATACCCTGTTACAATTGCAAACCAAGAAGATTTATAAGTAAAAAAAGTTTTAAAAATAAATTACAATAAAATGAGTCAGACCGTCACTTATGAATCTGTTAGCTTACTTTATTTACTCCTTCATTCATCCATTTATATATACATATTTATTTGGGTGTAAGCCTTAGAATTCGCCGGGTTACGCTCTGTTTTGGTGCTAAATAGATCGAGCGTTGACGATTCTGATATTTCGCACTTTCCATCAACGCTATGGAAGCAAGCATAAGAAAAACTAATAAAGTTGGCGGCAGGCCAATACCACACGATTTAGATCAGAATAAACGTGAGACAGTTTTGGTACATACTGTACTTTTTGGTACCATTTTGGTTTTCTTGTGGGGAATTCTACGGTCATTACCGGACATATCGCCTTGCTAGGCAGAACGCGGCGCCACCAAACGAAACCCGCCAGTCACGTAAACAAGAACACGTGGCGCCCAGCAGTGAGAGGTTAGAATATGGAAACTGGACGGGCCGGCCCGGTGATAGTGTAATGTGACTGGGTGGATGTGTCATGTCTAATGTCTTCGGCATAATGTTCCAGTGGCGGCAGTACTTTTTGGGGAGGGGAAGGATAAAAATGGCTTGAAAGGTTAAGGCTTGATCAACAGTGGACAGTCGGTGACGAGAAGAGTATAAACGATCACAATTACATAAATTACTGAAGCCAAGTTGACGTGATTTTAACCAGTGGGGGGGGGGGGGGGCAAATATATGAATACATCATTGCTGTATCATCATGCCCCCTAGGAGTTGTCATGTAAGAGGATAATCATTTATCTGACATAAAATGAGATGCTTAAATAATGCTGTCAGGGCAACATTGTAGGTTTTCAGTAAGAATGAAATTTGTGTCTCTTTGGACGAACTTTTAACTACCTAAGTAACACGCTATTATACATGTAACATTCGTGCACAAGATGTGTCTATAACCATCTGAATGTTGTGTTCAAAGTAAAGTCGGCACAATATTGCAACACAACATTCAACTCCATATTCGCAGCTGCACGAGCTGCAGTCTGGCGAATATGGTGTTGAATGTTGTGTTGGAATGTTGTGCCAACTTTACCGACCTATGTGTGAACACGTTTTTATTCATTTACAATGTTCAAACCAGCAGAGCGTGTTGCCAAAGCAAAGTTAATGTAGTCACAAGATCCTTAATAAGAATGACATCTACGCAACCATCAGGGTAAATTACATTAAAATCTCTTGCTCATTCCCAGTTCCGCCGACAGCTAAAACATTCCAGGTCACGTAGGTCTAGGTCCTTCTGTATGAAGATCCGCGAGATCTGGCATGTAACTCGAGAGCATTATGCTGAAATCGAGTGGAATGAGATCAAGCACTAGATATACAGGAGCGTTTAAACATTTCAATAGCATTGTGTGGCCATAGACCTTAAAATGAATTCGTCCAACGTTAACTAACCCCGTATTTAACCTCGACTGTACACTGTCAAAATTGTCTGTATTTGTTAAGTTGATCGGAGTTTTACGCCGCACTGAAGAACATTTCACTTACACGAAGGAGACCAGCATTTTGCTAGAAAATTGTCTGCAATCTTGTAGCAAGTTTTATTGCAAAATACAGCGCAGTAGATGTGCGTAATACCACAAAATTAATGGGGATTTACTGCTTCGTCCATGACAAATTCTAACGGCTTTAAAGTGAAAAGAGCTGGAAACAAAATTGCCAGTAATATTTGCCTGTAAAATTTCCAAGTGTATCGGTTGTGAATGTCCCAAAGTGGTATTATTTATTTATTTATTTATTTATTGTTTATCACCCACAGTATTATCCATTAGTCTGCATGGTTAAGACATCAACACTGTTGTCGATTTTACTGTCCATTCTGCGCTGTAAGATTGTTACCTTATTCTGCAGAAGTAACAGTTAATCAAAATGCAACTCCCCAGGGAATTACTTCCAAAAATTTATAAGATATTTGCACTGGGGGCATTAAAGGGGGGATAATATTGGCTGACAATTGTCGGACGTGAGACGCCATGCCGGATCACAGTATTAGCAGCTTCAATATTGATTGCGGATAGAACCAAAGAGTGAGACACGTTTTGCTTTTTTCATCCCACTTGCATGAGGGATATAATTTCGTTAAGGCTTTTTCGAAAACTCATTTCAATTCAGTTTGTTCCATGGAGATTTCACTGAAAGGGTCCAAAACTGATGATTGTAAATTGTTTAACGGAAAATTCAGCTTAGGAAAA
The DNA here is from genome assembly GCA_016165875.1 of Acanthopleura granulata. Lineage (NCBI taxonomy): Eukaryota > Metazoa > Mollusca > Polyplacophora > Chitonida > Chitonidae > Acanthopleura > Acanthopleura granulata. Next base: position 44,051,847 of record JABBOT010000001.1, on the reverse strand, counting down.
TTAAGATTTTCATACAAATACCGCATTTGATGCCTAGATTCGATGGCTTTTGATTATATATAGCACGCGAATTCTGTAGGCATGGAGTAGCCGACATCGATTATTTACGTGACACAGTCCCACTCATAAATTCAGAAAACAACGTGTAACATATAGTATTATCCATTTGTGACTAGTGGGATAGTTATCTATAAATTCAAATTCAATCGCTTAATCAGTCACGCGTGTTGGTTCGATCCCAACAGGAGAGGGTAGTGGCCGAGTGTTTAATCGAAATTCACCAGGTACCGTTCAATACCGGTACAGGACAACGAATTTGTAGCTTTCCCGCGCTCTACGCACATATCATCACACGTGACAAAGATCGTCAGTAACTTGCCACTTGTCTGTGGTTTACACCGTAAGCTCGATTGGCTTGACCCATAAAAATGACTGCCTTTATACATGTGAAAATCCTTGAGTTAAACATAAATCAAATACTAAATAAATGAATGATTTAATCAATCCCAACATTGGGCAGTGGAACTTCGTGTACTTGACTATATTCATCTGCAGATGTGGGCGAAAATCTGCAAGTCACACGTGGTAAGGCTTGTCAGTTGTTTCCCATATAGGCCTATAATGCAGCGACTTCCTCGGGTTAGCTCGGTTTTATTCATCCGTGACACTGATAGCTGTGATATTTGCTCTAGTAGTGCGTTATAATGCTCATCAATCAAAGAAATAAGAGGAGTGAAGGAAACCCGGAGCGGCGGGGATAGAACCACTGCCATTGTGCAGCGACACGACACGCTTTGTGGGAGTCAGTGATAGATGTGATTTTGTACATCATATTGCGTTTTTAATATTGGTGTAGGGGGAATGATTGCGCGGAGCACACGCATCCATGCATCAAAGTTTCAAGGTTTCTAGGTCCATCGATGATTATGAACGAGTTTTTAAGGGAACGTCATGTAAGAACTAACCCTGATGAGGCCAGTATGTCTTCCCAACACTTAATTGAACTGCTGAACTGTTATGCTCAAACGCCAGATGTGAGTCATTGAAAAAAATCCCATAACCTTTCTCAGTGAACTGTCATGTACCTGATGTGGCAAAACGCTTGATTGATTAGCTGTAAACGGTAAGACCTACTGAAACCGTTACAAACGCAGCTAATAGACTGTCTAAATCGTACATACTTACTTTTGGGTGACAAATCATAAGTCAGTGCTGAAGACTCTCAAATCTGGACAACACCAATTCATATAGGTGATATGGAAAGAACGGGTGAATGAGTTAGTGCTTGGGGTTTAACGTCGTGCATAACGATGTTTCAGTCACATGACGAAGAGGAGTCCCTCTGGTGTGTGCATATACTGTAATTGCCGCCACGGGAACATCATGCGGAAGTCACCAGACAAGACACCCCATCCAGTCACTTTATACTGACACCGGTCCGACCAGTCAAATTTCTTGCTCTATCGTAATATTTTCTTGCCCTAACCACTAGACCACTGAGGCAGTCCTATATGGAAAGAAACATATGTTTTATACAAGAGTGGTGTGTGGACTTGTCGTAGAGTTTAATTTTCGAACTAAAAATGCAATGTAACTTTGATTTCACAACTTCGTTATACTTAGGTTTGCTCACACCTTTTTCTAAATTTATATTTCAGCTTACATCCCGAAATTCATATTTACTATTTACAGCTGTACTTAACTGTTATTATAGACCAAAATGTGGTGGAATGTTGTTTTACAATTTTGTTACAGCTTAACTCTGCTGGTAAAATTTTTGCTTTGCTGAGGAAAAGGTGTTTCCATTTAACAACATCTTTGCTACACTTAGATAGTGCTGGACTTAATTTTTTTCCAGAAACCCTCTATGATGGATTTAGTTAAAATAATTAACCGACATTAGTAATTTAGAAAACGGGAAGTTTCATGAGAGCTGGTGTGGACCATTATTCTTAATTTTTTTTTGGCGTTTCAAGGTAACGTTGATTTCATCTCAAAAGGCAAATAAATTAAACGTCATTCTTCACACCATATGATAGAGTTAAAACACAAATAAGTTACTATGTCGAAAATTCAAGAAACAAAAATAGTTTGGCGAAATTTAGATTTTCTAATAAAATTGGTAATCTTTTTACCGAAATTTTTATTTTTCTTTTTTGCCGACATGAGGAATTTCTTTATCGAAAGTTGAGATCGATTTATATTCAAAGGACATAAAAAAACAATGATACAGCCGATTGTTTTGCTAGCCTCAAAACTCTTAATCACCGAGTGAAATTGCCAGTTAGTGGAGACTGGGGCTAGTTGATACACGGAATAAATTATTACAATCCCTTTAGAGAAAATAATAACATCCGTTGGAGTTGTTGTCTCCGCTGTATTGTATTGTATTTGCATTGTAGGGGGACACATCGTGTGACTGAATGATGAGGAAATCCCCAGTGGAGTTGTAGCTGTAGGCCTAAAACCTTATTAAAAAACAATATTTTGACACCTTTTGTAATTTTCAATATCGTTACAAGAACTTGTCTACTAGTTGAAGTCTTGGGATCACTTTCAGTTGCATGACACTGAAAAAGTTGTAGTTTTGTGGTTAGGTCTGAGTACATATTTTATGCGCAAAGCTGCATGTTTAATTGACCTATTTATCGATTAAAGTCACGGCACAGGTTTATGACTAGTTCTCACATGCTGTAACAACATGCCCCGCATGTATTTTATTGTATGTTGTAACAGTTTGCCCCGCATGTTTTTACACTCGTTTCTTACACTTGGCATTTGCATATGTCACATGATACACTGTAAGTTTGGGTGTTTAACTTATAAACACTTGTATGCATCAGATATTAAACACTTGGAGATTATAGCATTTTAGTATAGATCTTTATACATGTTTTACACACTAATGTTTAATACTTAAACATGCCTGTATATTTATTAAACACCCTTGTTTGAAGTTTACTCACCCATTAAACCCTCTTTGTTTTATATTCCAGTGTAAGTAAATTATTATTCATATACATCCCATCCTGAAGCAGTTTTTGAGCTCTTGAAAGAACAGGCTGAGTAAGACGAATATTAAACTATCACAATTATCAGATCGATTTATATGAGTTAAATTATTACAGCTAAGTTTTAAATTTTTTTACTTCATTCACATTCAAGGTATACTTATGCCGAGACAACGCATCCTGTTAGAACTTAGGAGAACGGGCTCTATTAGTAGATATATTAACGCCGCCGTGATATCTCAATGACGTTGGCGCATGAAGCGACATTTTCACAAATTGTGACAAATATCTCCGGTCTCCCCTAAAATGTAAAATTGCCAGCTACTATGTGAAAGTGCCAGAAGAGTAGGTATAACGTGGACGAACAAAAAACAAGAAATAAAAAAGAAACTTAGTTCAGAGAAAACCCTTCTGATGAGGCGCAGTTGGATAAACTCGAATGCTTTGCAAAAATCGAAGTATACTTAACTAACAACTGACTCTAACAAAGTTGAATCTGGCGTTTTTAATGAGATCTCTATTTCCTTATTTGACCATGCAGAGGACATAATGTAAAACCACATTCCATTTTGCCTCAAACTTTAATATACAAGGACATGTAAAACACGATGTTGATTAACCGGATACGGCTTCGTTTAATGAAGCCAAAAACCGCAGTATGGCAGCTATCATTGCTTATGGGCATGTCTACTTCGTGCCCTCATTGAAAAGATTCTAAACGTAGGCGACGTGAAGCACCTAAATTTTCATTCTGTCAGCTAAAAAAAAGGCCCTGATAATTAGAAACTCATTTGCTATACTCTGACCTATTTCAGAAATATGGCATTGTGACCAGACTATCAGTGTGCCTCTATCCATTTGCCTCAATCGAAAAGATTATAAAGAAGAAATTTAAGGGTACCCCATGCCAACGGTCGAACTTCAGTCAGTGGGTTATTATTCTATTTCGGATCCACTTTCTTGCAATTGGCAGGGAGGGGGGTCGCAAGTTGCGAAAGAATCATCCAAGCGAGAGCGAAAGATTTCCAATTTCATCTCGGAAGCCTAATGAATTCACGAAACAACCACGTTATTCCTGGGGATATGTTGATTACAGCTTCTATAATCACAGCAGCCTTTTCGTTAGAGGGTTATTGAAACAGTTTTTTTTACTTTTTTTCTTTTCATAGGATTCCACACAGTCCAGGGCCTACCAGAATGAAGTGTTATATGGAGGGTAGACATTTATGCAAATAAAACTTCCCATTTGAGCGAAAAATGCTAAACGTTGGCGACTTTCCTGCCTATGACAAATAAGGCAAAAATGAACGATAATATAACTGAGGACCATAACTAACCAGAGGGGACCATGACAAACCAAAAGAGGAAAACAGCCCTAAGTCATAAGCAGTGGGTTCATGACAATCCAGAGGGGGGGAAATAACCCTGGCTCACATCGGGGGGGGGGGAGGGTGACCATTCAGACCAAAAAATAGCCCTGGGTCACACCGAGTGGTATCCGTGACCATTCAGATGAAAAAATAGCCCGATGTCACACACAGTGATGGTCATGACCAAGTAAAGGGAAAAACACCCGACGCTCACAAGATGCCCACATATATTATGGAAGAGAGGCTGATAGAGAATGTTTTACTTTCCCTTGACACATATTAAACTCCTCCCGCCAACATCAGGCTTAAACATCATCATTTTGAATGTTATGATCACCATTACAGAAATCAATTCCACGATATAGGTCCCTGAGCAAAACCCAATAGATCAAGTTTGTGCAATCAAGCTGTTTAATAAGGGGTTTTAAGGACATTTCGCACGACATTTCCAGGCAATTTTCAGTGCTATACTTCCAAATTGAGACTTTCCTATTCAGTTGTTGGAAGAGAAAGTTGCTTACACTGACAAAAACAAAAAGGAGGCAAGCACATAGTAGACAATTAAGAAGGAATATGATTGTAAACAAGGAAAATCCCAAGGCTAAATGAAACCATGGTAGGTCGATGATTTTCTTTCTACGCTGAGGTTTCCTCCACCCGTAACCTGACCACACCATCATATCGAAGTGAAAACTCCAGGAGCACTGCTTTAAACACCAAGCAGATAATTAAATAAATAACAGAGCAAACTAATCTAAACTAAAGGGCGGAACATTACGTGTGCTTCGAAGCTAGAGCTGGTTTTCGTATTGAATAACGTATAAAATATACATATATATTTATATATTTCATTGGTGTTTTACGCCGTACTCAAGAATGTTTCACTTATACTAGCATTATGGAGGGAGGAAACCGGGCAAAACCCGGGAGAAACCCACAACCATCCGCAGGTGGCTCGCCGACATTCCAGTGTCGAGCAGAGGAAGCCAGCATGAGCTGTACTTGAACTCACAGCGACCGCATTGGTGAGAGACACGGGGTCATAGCGTCTGATCTCCCCTCTTTAAGATAGCAACTACTTCACTTACAAGAACAAATTATCAATGCAAAAATAAAGTACATTCATTACCATTACCACGTTAACGCAACTTAATCAAGGTGAGTTCCTCACACGTCCACAGTCCAGAAATTTCCATATTTTTTTACAGAGAGTATACTTGGATACCTGACTGACTTAAACAAACTGAAACATCAGTTCAATTATTCTGCACGTTTCAAGGTCACATCTTGAACTGAAGAATCAATATTAAATGCTGAAATACTTAAAGCAATATACATATCACTTTCAGTTAGCACCATAGTCCTGGAATGTCAGAGGACGTCGGATAACTCGACCATGGGTTCTATTAGTAGTTGATTGGTTGGCTGAGTCAGGGGTACTGACAAAAAAATATCAGTCTGTGTCGGCTCACATGACTGGAGAGTTCCTTGTCGCGTCGGTTTCACATTCCTGTCCATTGCTGTTTCTCGGCGATCACATAGGCGGCGACATGGTTGGGGGTAGCAAATGAAGATGTCGTCTGTTACAATGGAAGATTCCTCGAGGCGTTTCCACTGTGTGAGATCGGTTGGTAGGATCAGCTATCTTAACAATAGCAGTAGACGTGGACCAATGTCTTTCACTGTCAAGCTTAACACGCACTTGATCACCCTGTTGAAACTTTGCTAAAGGTTTAACAGAAAATCTCTTTGTCATAGTAAACCCCGGAATTTTGCTTGGTCTTGTCGTCCGTGTCTCTTACCGTTTTGCGACATGGCAGTTTTGGAAGCATTTTCTGGTTTGCCAGTGGCAAGGTAGTTCTGATCTGTCTACCCATCATAAGTTGAGCTGGGCTAGCCCCGGTAGCTGCCACTGGTATTGATCCATATGCCATTAGTGCAAAGAATGGGTCGTCCTGAGATACAATTCGCTTGGCAATCAAGTTTTACGTCTGAAAGCGGTCTGTGTAATTCCATGGAATCCACACAGAGCTGAGCATCTTCAACTGTTGAACTGCACTTGTCCGGTAGTGGAGCACGCGACAGAGTATCAGGAACGACCAATGTTTTCTCGGTACACATTTATCTTTGGCATTCGAATCAAAAGTCGCTGGCATCTTAACGGAACTTTGTCGTGATCAGGGCAACTAACGGTCTACGATCCGTTAACAGTTTGAAAGATTCCAATCCAACAAGATACTGCAAGAACTGCTCGCACGCCCAGAAACCTGCCCAACACTCTTTTTCTATCTTCGGCTGGTGTCAATGTCCTTGAGCAGAACGCAACAGGCTCTAACTCACAACCACAGGTTTGGAATAGAGTTGCAAAAATGCCATAGCTACTGCCATGAGCACTCACTGCTGTTTTTTTTTTTTTTTTTTTTTTTTTTTTGCTTGGGTTGTAGACTGTTAATACTGGTGTATGATGTCAGCATGCGCTTCTCCTTTGTCCCAAAGCCATTCGTTTTCAGACTTCAAAAGTTCAGTCATGGGATGTGTTGTTGTCGACAGGTCGGAAAGACAGCGTCCAAGGTAGTTAATCATTTCCAACAGACGGAGCAACGTTTGACGGCGATTTCAAGTCGTTAATGGGTCGGGCTTTATTCCATCACCATTGATAACGTGTCCATAGCACAGCACTTCTGAGCGACGAAACTTCTCTTCATTAAGCATAAGCCTTGCTTTCTCCACTCTTTCCATCACTTGGTTTAGATGAACGTCATGGTCTTGATAACAACTCCATAGACTAACATGTGTTCAATGCATGGTGCAGTATCATCTTGAACTTCCAAAATGTCAACCATGGCTCTTTCCAAATTTCCAGCGCCGATATAATACCGAATGGAACACGACAAAAGCAATATCTGCCCAATGGTCCGATGAATGTCGTCAGTTTAGCACTCTCGGGGCCCAGGGGTATCTGGTAGAAATCACACTCGGCATTCAATTTAATGAAGACTTTAGCTCCGGCTAACTTTGGTGCGATATCATCCAGCGTTGGTATGTTATAATGCTCACGTTTGACTACTTCATTAAGCTTTTTAGGTCAACACAGATTCGAACATTCACGTTTTTTCTACCACATGAAGGACTGGTGCATACCAATCGGTAGGTTCTGTTACACGCCCAATAATACCTGGAGTCTCGGGCAGTAACGAAAATGGCATTCGACGAGTAGTGGCAACACTCTATGACTGGGCATTTTCCCGTAGAACAATTTTCACAGGTTTACTGTTCAACAGACCACCGTGTTCAAACACCTTACTGTAAGTAACACTGTCTACCGGTTTAACAATTGCCATGCCTTGTGCAACAGTTCGCCCTTCCAGACTGTTGACTTCGGATCCAGTAACTACATACAGTGTGAATGAATATTTCTGTCCCTTGTGAACAGTGTGACCAGTAAAAGTGCCAATACGGTTAATATCCCATCCTGGGCTGTTTGCTTTAGCTGTGGTGGTTTACGAAATAAGTGATAAGTTGGCTGTGAAATAACTGTATTTTCTGCTCCAGTGTCAATTTTAACTTTGACAGGTAAGTTGTTAACTGTCAGAGTTATCTCCCATGTGTCAACATTATCTTTACAGTTCACACACTCCAGAAAATATGAGTCACCCTGGCTATCTTCAAAGCTATGTGACACAACTTCACTAACACCACCTGTGGATTTACAGCACTACTGGAAATGGTTATATTTATGGCAACGACTACAATGTTTCCCTTTTGCCGGACATTTAGCATCCCTGTTGTGCTTGTAATTACATGTATCACATCTAGGTGAATTGGTGTTGGGGTCATTTTTAACCTTCTGTTTTTGTTTTGGTCTGGCCTCAGTATTCCTGTTAAGAGGGTAATTTGTGCTCCCCGTTATCTCATTCATTTCTCTGGTTGTAGCACCATTTGCCTGTCCCAGATCTTTGATCTGACTCTCAACTAGCTCTGACTGACGACACAGCCGTATAGCCGTATTTAAATCCATGTCAGCCTTTAGTTGTAGTTTTTCAGAGAGAGACACATCCAGTTTACCGATAACTAACTGGTTTTGGATTTGTTCAGATTTCTCTTTGCCAAAGTCACAATTTTCTGCCAAGTCATACAGCCCCCGCATGAAAGACTTGACACATTCCCCATGTTGTTGTGTCTCTCAAAATCTGACTCTCTCATGGATTACGTTTCCGTTAGGCATAAAATGTTGTTCAAATTTTCCGATCATATCTATTCCCATCTCCTTCGTCGGCAAAAGGAGATATTTCAGCTTCATTGTCTATCGCATAGATCAGTGTACTCACTTGAACAGCGCCGTATTCATCCTGAAGATTTGTGGCAGTAGGGAATCTAGCTAATCACTGTTCCCACTCGGGCCATTCACCTGACTTTTCGAAGTTGAAACTTGCTGGAGGGGGAAATTTCATCAATTTCGTTCATTTCTGGCCGATCCGGCAAAGAAAGCTACTATCTTGTTTAGAAATACATGTAAACTTTTGACAATCTATTACCCTGTCATAGTTTAGAACTTTGACACAGTGTCTCCAGGACTGAATTCCGATGGTACAGTGTGGGTTTTTATTCTAGCAAACAGAAAGAATGTATTTGAATTTTTAAAGGGACAGCCAACAATAAAGCAAAGCATTCAAGATGATACCATTTATAGAAAACTGGAAGAACGCCTATTCATCTAAAACAGTCGTATCAACCTGTGAAATACTTGTTCATTGGTCTCAAGTTGCATTTTCCCTTTGCTGTTTAATTGCAGTTTTCACAATTTTGTCACTGCCGTCAGAGAAAAATAAAGTGTTTCTGCTCAAATTTGACTTATCCTATCTTTTAAACATTCCAGATAAACTACAAACATCTTTATCCAAAGAACAGACAGTAATCTGGGAAAATTAACCAGCTCTGATTCTCAGTAGATGCCTTACACGTCTCAATGCAAAAGAAAGAAAGCACGTCCCGTTTGTTACAAGGGAATAATGGTAAAATGGCAGTTCTATACCCTTGTAATAAATAACGGATTTAGTCATTCAAAATGGAATTCTTTGTATGAATATTTCTCTTATACAGCGGTGGTGGTCAACCATAAAAGGGCGCGAGACGTGGCCGAGTGGTTGATGAGCTTATCACTCTCTAGGGCCTCTGTATAGAATTGGTTCAAACTCGGCCCTTAAAGGAGAATTTGTGAATTCAGCAGGCTTCTCTGTCCTCGGGGTCGTCTAGGTTTGCGCATTTTAACGTTTGCTGAAGGCCATGGACCGAGATCTAACATTAATGGAAGGGATTTCTGTCTTTCTATTTACGTAGGTATGTATGTAGTAGGTATTGTGTGTGTGTGTGTGTGTGTGTGTGTGTGTGTGTGTGTGTAAATATATCTGTCTGTGTCTTTCGTTGATTTTCTTTACATTAGTTCATCAGATCGAGTTCGCACTTGCAGGGTATATTACTGAAGATCGAGGAAGTGTGGCGTCACACAACTGAAAATTTTGTATGCAAATTAAGCAATAATAGCGTCATAAATAGTAGCACCAAGGGGCACTGCTTTCAACATGTTGAGTTTGTGCACAAAACGTACATTTCTCCGATTCCCAAAAGGAATAAGCGACAGTAAAGCAATTTATGACTTGCGAAAGATATGGACTATTTTATGCGACAACTGCGATATATTTTAACAGGAACTTATCCACATTACGTTTCCGAGTCCAGATTTTTTGTAATACCCAAATAATTTGCAACATAAATCTATCGCGATCTATCAGTGGAACACCAACACTTCTTAGATTTCCACAGATGACAAAGTGCAGAAACAGCCTGCTGAAAGCAGGAAAGCTGAATTCAAGCGGTCAAGCGGATGAAATCGCTGGAGAGGCCATTTTTTAGTTCTTCAGTCAGTCAGGATTTTGAATAGCTCACCAAACCGTGATTGATAACTCGCCGTTTGTTGGCACCTGTAGTTTTCGTGGCTAGTTCCGATTTTCTGTTTCCTCGGGACATGAGTACCTATTTTCCTATCGTTGCTGTCAGCGATAGGTCCCCGTGATGGTTGTCAGCGATGACTGTTCTCCGTGGCTTATTCGCGTGGGAGTATACTGTGGGAGGATGGTCACGTTAAGGATTGTCCGTGGAGGGCTCTGTCAAAGACAAGATACCCGCACGAAGTTGACGTTGGGTGAGTTCTTTTCACTTGTAGCATTTAATTCGTAACGTACATTCCATACGTTGCGAGCTGCTATACCTTTAGAAAGCGTTTTCCAAGCGCCTAAACTCTGCACAAAATGTTTCTCTTGTTGTCAACACATGTACATGTAATCCCCATGTGCGTTTTTTTAGCAAGCCTACATCTCACTCGGGACTAGCTTTTCTGGTCGCACATTACCTTATCACATGCAGCAGTTCTTCTTTGTCTAATCGTCCAGGAAATCATTGCACGTAAAACTCCTCCTAACGGTTTATCTCTGTATATAGGCATTTGGCACCTAGTGCCGTTCGCGTAATGGTGCCCAGAGTGAGATCTCTGCTGAATTTGATTTTTGTCAGGAAGAGTTAGGATAATAATCTGTCAGATTTCCACATAATCTGGCACCAGTTACCGGTTATGCATTGTCTTAAACTCCGTGCATATCTACGCCACATCATACATGATATTTTCCTCATTCTCCGATTTGCACCTGGGGTGGAAAGGTTTTTACCTGTGTGAATACATCTTCACCTGGGCGAAAACAGCTCTCACCCGGGTGAAAATGTTTTACCGTGATACAAGTTGCCACGTCCTGCTACAAAGATTGCGGTGTTCAAGTATGTCTTCTGACAGCAGATATCACATATTTTCTGCTTAATCATGTTAATGTTCCTTAGCAATTTCCATCAAAAGGAGCACGGTATTTTTTGTATCACGTGAGTTTCCACCTGGATGAAAAGGATCTCACCTGTGTGAAAAGGTTCTCATCTGCTTGAAAACCTTTTCACTTAGATGAAAACGTTTCACCCAGATGGAAATCGAAGAAAAAGCTACAAAACTTCAGGAAAATGCAAAACGCTGTACATGGGTCAGTGTACATACCGGATATATGACAACTTCTAAACTAGCATGGTACACGATTTGGATACTGATTCACTTTCTATGCTTGTCTGTTCAGATCGTTTGTGCGTATAAATGATGAATTGTATCTGTTAGCATGCCTGGGATACTTACTTGCGACTGTTTGATGCTATACATATATATACGCACAGGATGCATTGGAATGAATGGATAGTTGGCATCATTCACATATCACTTAGATTCTGCAATATAGCTTTGAACTACACCTGAGCTGCGTCCGGGAATATCTGCAGTATTGTTAAACATTCAATGAACAGGGGGCCAATCCAGATGGGCTGCACTAGCGTGAAGGTGATATCGCTTAGGTGAAAGCATGGTCATTAGTCTAGTTCTCATTCTGATGGGGTATTGGCGGATTTTCCTCTCCCAACACGTGTCGCTACAGTGAATCAGACTCTTACGTCATAAGTCTTTTGTTACGCAGCGTCACACATGTTGCATAGAACGGTTTTATTTATGACGTACATGGTCCACACAATGTGACGTCACGCTGTTGACGCTGCAGTAGAATCTTCAATGTCACTAAAATGACGTCACATGTCCCACCCCTGACCTGTGCCGGTATCCCATTCAGCCTGTGTTTATTGCTACACTTAATTTCGTTCCACCTGGAACACTAGGCATTTGCCTGTTCATTGTCATCAATTCTGTAGGTGACAGTCCGTCGAACATATCTTTCTCTATTTTCCTGTTCAACGCACTATGGTATGTATCGGTCATATAAAGCTTTGATGCACATGGATGACATTTTAACATACATGTCGGTTAAATGTCACTTTCTCTTTCATTCTCGGCCTTATCAGGCAAAAAATAATGTAAGGCGAATGGCGAAATGAAGCTTAAGATTCGTGATCACGTTTGAAGAAAATTCGCTAAGAGACACGATATTTTGCATTTCGTGAACTATTTCCCTCTATCTCACGACTGTGCCTGCTGATGTTTGAACAATGTCTGTGTCGTAATGGTCATGACACTGCCTCACTGAATCGCCATGTCTAAGACATCCAACTTGAACACATATTTCGAACGTCCTGTGAAAGGTCACAAATACAGGGACCACCTCTCAGTGACTGGCAAAGTCTCACCGTGAGTGCCCTCCCCGAGTCCCTGCAGGTCTTCAGCACACCACTAACACACTTTAGGCCGCCTACGACATGTCCGCTACCAGTTTCTTACTCTGGGGATATGATGTCCACTGAACAAGGACACTGCTGAAGTGTTCCTCAACAATTAACGAGCAAACAATAGTCAAACCAATACCGGGTTAGCGACTGGCTACGACTTGGACACCATGCGGTTTCATTAGGACACTAGCTTTAGAGAACTAGAGTCTTACGTAGTAGATATTAAAAATACAGAACTAAACCGTGTAAACTTCTAGTGACAGATTTGTTGCGTTACGGTATAAATACGGACCGGTAGATGCCTCTGAACATGATGTGTTCTCTCATTGTTGATTCTTAAGTTCTAACAATATTTGCTGACAAATATAAAAAAAATTCCATATACAACCATACCAAAAATTACCTCAGTTTTGGAGGATGTATATGTGTTAGGTCTATTTGCTGTCCTAGTGTTAATTGGTTTAGATAAACAAAGTATTTTGATCAGACGTTGATAGATTCAGAGGATACTTTCTGTAAAGCATCAATTTAACAATAACTGATAGCGTGGGCATGTAGGATAGAAAAGCCTGGCCGTCGTTTTCAGACATCGGCCATGCATCACCTGGTTAGTGTGGAGTGTGTTATTTAACATTCTTAAAACGTGAGCACATTTCATAAGTCAGGCAAATCAAGGACTACCTGGTCAAATTAAGCGTGTTGCCACGTCCAAGCGGTTTTGTTTTTAGTCCTACTTGGTTTTGACAGGCTATAAACGAAGGATTTATAAAGGTAACCCTGAAACGATATTCACAAAGGTCCAGTATTTAAGCTACTAACACAGAAATGAACAAAATAGATGAACACAGTTATATTTCATTTTGAGGACAGTGATCAGGTGAGCTTTGTTTCCCATTCTTTTCTCTAAGCATTTACGTAAACAGTTAGAATAAAACCCTAACTGAGGTGAATTTGGTCTGCACATCGCGGAAAGTGCAGAGAAAAGCTACTTACTTACCCACCTAATGTGTGTAATACTTTATAATACTTATAGTTCAGCCTACAGCATTTTTAAACTTCCGTTATTAATTCAAGATATATACAAGTTACGATACAAAAATTCTACAGTATAGTCTGTGCTATTGACTGCGTAAATTGCTAACTATTTATTTATTTCAATTTTGATTGTTGTTTTACACCGTACGCAAGAATATTTCACTATTACGACGGCAGCAAGTATTATAGCGGCAGGAAACCGAGCAGAGCCAGGGAAAACCCACTGACCTTGTTAGCTAATTAAGCATTTACATCATCAGTTTAACTGAAACCCTAACTGAGGTAAATCCATAGGAGGCCGTATTTCTTGCCAACTCTCACGCTGTCGCCACTGCAGTGGTTTTACATCTCCATGCTGTACTATTTATGTATGTACATTTTTTTCCGATACTAGTATTCATTTTAGATTTGTATTGTGTACGCCCTCAATATTGGACCCTGGTATTTGGGAACTGCGTGATCGTGGTGGGTCGTTCATCAAGATTTTGACGAGGAAATTACCGTACGTCAAATTTCCCGAGCGGAATAGCATGTGGTGGCCTAGATGTGTAGTCTACAGATAACCTGTTCTAATAGCCACAGGAGGCTAAACAGATCTGCTATTATTCACGGGGAGCTGTAATACTGTCATCTGAACAACTAGTCCAAGGCAGCGTGGTGCTTTTCGCCGTGATTTGATCATTGTGAGACGAAAGTGCCAGACGGAAGTACTTAACCCATAGTCGTGGGCATTAATGTGTCAGAAATCACGTGACTGCCATCAGCTAATTGTCGATGAACTGAAATCAAACATAGACATGGCATGTTGGAAGAAGTCTCCCCAATTAAGAACAGTGCCAACAGTGTGACATCTGCCGTGGTTGGTCAGTCTAAGCCTTACCCACGACACAGCGCTAAAACATACATTGTATAAAAACTGTACTGCATCGAGAGTGAAAACCAGAGCAGCGACAAACACGGTGTTAAGGTGGCAAATGATAACAAGTGACCTGTGAAATACGGCCTCTGATCAGTTTATCTCAGTTAGAGTTTTATTCTAACTGGTCAAAGTGAAATTTATTTATTTATTTATTTATTCGAATAGTGTTTTACACCGCATTCGAGAATATTTCACTTTCACGGCGACCAACATTATGGTGGGAAGAAGGCGGGCAGATCCCGGCAGAAACCCACGACCATCCTTAGGTTGCTGGCTTACCTTCCCACGTTGGCCTGCAGCCGGAGAGGATGAAGGTAATTTTAAAAAGTGCAGTTATGTTATTACCAGTGCTCTGGAACGTCAGGTCTTAATCTCACAGAATCTCGCGTGATCCAACGAATATACGATCTTAGATTTCTTTCACAGCTATCCCTTCCCCATGGATGACCCCCAGTTTTTTCAGTAAAATATTGCGTTAAGTAGAACAGTGTTTCTCGATAGTCTTTATTTCATTCAACGTCGTATACCGGTACGGTACTCAAGGATTCTTTCGTGACTTAGGTGACTGAGTAAACAGGAATGCCCATAGTACCCAGTGTGAGCCAGTGCCTTCAACAGGGCAGTGATAAACCTCAGCCACGCCTGTAATTTCTTGTGCATAACGATGTACCAGATGCGGTCCAAACTGATATGTGCGTGTTGTTAGTTTCCTTGGAAATTGCACTATGGTTACAATGAGTCGATATTCAGGTAGTGGACTGGCCCCATTGCCAGTAATATAAATACAATGCAACCTCAGAGGAGCGGCATCCCAAAGTCACAAGCTGTAGCGATCCACCCAACCACGGTACAATGCCAATGGATCGACAATAACTGGGCGTTTCCCATTATTCTGATCCCTTCGCCTACACGTACTCTGGCTACAGGCCAGCTGCTCTGTTTATAATGCTGTCAGTGCCCTCATGCATGCAGACTCGTGCGAATGCGGACAGTAAACCGTTAACACGGGAGAAAATAGCCCCACCCCACTTCACCTACTTTTTAGTAAGTAGATTCTATTTTCCGGGAAAGAAAGAGAGAATGAAAGGTTAAATTTGGCTAACACAGAGGAAAGTAATTACCCCCGACTTAGCAGCCATCATCATTTTGGTTGGCTGGTTATTATTTCCTCCGCGTAACAGAGATATTTTTTCATTCTCTGTTTTGAATGACCAAAAGAAAAAGAATTAAAAACAGTATGTCCCTTCCCCATTTCCGTACACAATATTTCGTGTGATTGGTTGCCCTGCTATCGCCCTTTGGAAGTAAAGCTATAAAGTCATTTTCATACAATTGGAAAGTTTTCCTTTCGTAAAACACGTTCTGATAGCACAAATACGCCAATACCTACCCAATTGATTTTTGAAAAAAAAAAAACCAGATGTAAAGTCAGAAACACCTGGGCTTTCATTATATTTCACTTTCCTGAGAGCATTTAACCCTTGAGCACGTGTTATCACACTTTGTAGGGATGGCGATATGTCGGTTGTCAGCTTACTGGAGATCAGCATGCAATAATTTGTCATCTCCAATTCGAAAGAATTCATGATAACAGCTTCTAGCTTCAGTCAAGATATCGGACTGTGATGTATTACGTGATGTGATGTATTATAGGTATTACGTCGCCATGTTAGTTAAATGCACAAGCACGAATAGCGCTACGTTCGCTTGTGACACTGGCCCCTGGGCTTGGACAGTGTATCTGTAGACACCCAAGCTTCCACTGCTTGTGGGACCTTGATAACAATAAGCGGTCCGCATTGCGCGTGTTGCCTTTGGTGCAGTCATTGTTTGTTGAAGGCCTATTGTTTTCCAACAATGTAGTGTGGATATCAGTAACCTGTTTAACCTAGACGTCGAAACTGACATTCCAATATCAGACATGAACCAAAATGGGCGTTCTGGGTCATTAATCGCAAGGCCAGTTTCCAACAACGATAAAGACCTAAGAAAGTACACAAAATATAAAAAGAGAAGCAGTCAACAGTTTTCAGTGATGAAAACGCGCGATGAACATTCTAGCCGATGAACAAAATCAGTATCCAAATCGGGTATCATTTTAGTATATTTAGTGCTATTAATCAAATACGTGTGTCAGTTTCCCTTTGATTGCTCTTGTAGGAAAGTTCTTCAGTAACTTATCAAAAGTCGGTTATTTACGCCCGTCATTCGGGTTTCCTCCACACCACGCAAACTGTCCATCATCGTATAAGTGGAAAATTCTTGAACACGGTGTAATAGGCAACAATCAAATGAATCATTAAAGCTCAAAGTAGGTCTAATTCGTTTTTATATGAATGAAGTCGTGCTAAGAGATATCGTTTCTTGTGACATTTAAGATGGCCAAATACATGTACATGTATTTACTTATTTGAATGGTGTTTTACGCCGCACTCAAGAATACTTCATTTATACGACGACGGCCAGAATTATGGTGGGAGGAAACCGGGCAGTACCGCAGGTTGTTGGCGAACCTTCCCACGTTCGGCCGGAGATGAAGCCAGCCTGAGATGTACTTGAACTCTCAGCGATCGCATTGGTGAGAGGCACGTGGGTCATTACTCCGCTCCCCCTCCTTTCCCCCGATACATGTAGTTCTGATTAGCCGACCAGTGCACGTGCCCAATAAGTGAATGTTTCTGCATTTACCTTCATCATAACATATACATCACACCTGTCTCCAGCTATCCGCAAATAAAGCCTCGAGGACGCGTGGGCATATTTCCCCAATAGCCATCGATGTCAATCTCATGTGTGGGTCGTTCTTTTTGGGAGATGCGTGGTCGGAGTCGTTGCTAAGAAAGCTCGCATTGTAGAACTGTGTTCACTTTAGAATTTGAAAGCCGTCAGTCAAACGAGAGATGCTATTTTCTGGAGTCGGGACAGGCAGACCGAAGCTAAAGAAGGGGTAAAATATGACTGATGCATTCTTCTAGGGTATAATCTCAAGTGGCAAGTGGAAGAAGAGTTAACTCCATTTCTACATCCGCGTGTAACAACTCCTTCTATTACTTCATATTTTAGCCGTTATACAGAGCATGCCCTATGAGAAGACGAAGCTATTGTTGTTGGGATTAGGGTTTGTCTTCTTCTTGATAGTGACGGACGTTTTTGAAGTGCGCATGCGTCGCAGTCGGTGACCCTAGATTTTATCCTTCTTAAGTAGGATTTTTTTCTTTTTTTTGTTTGTTTATGAATCTGTTTTTACACCTACTGTGCTCAGCGTTTAATATTACAAGTCACCCATGCGGCCGCTGTAGGTTGGCTTCCTCTCCGGCCGTACGTGGGAAGGTCTGCAAGAGACGGATGGTCGTCGATTTCCCCCCGGCTCTGCTCGGTTTCCTCCCACCATAATGGTGACCGACATCGTACAAGTGAAATATTCCTGAGTTCGGCGTTAAACACCAATGAAAAAAATAAATAAATAATAGTATAAAATTCATTGATCTGACATTCTTTTCAGATATCTCCCTGCCAGGCGAGATAACCACTGCACGATGATTCAATGTAGATGGTTGCCATCCGCCATTCTCCTCCTCACGATGTTCATTGGTGTATACGGCACAAGAGGTCGACCCGGTCATATACGACAGGGCTCACGGACCAGGTTCACAGGTAAGCCCGCATGAGAGTCAGCCCAGCGTCACACACTTATCTTACATCCATCAGATCTCCAAAAGGCCGAGCTTTTTGACAGTTGGCCTGCCAGTACAACAGTTTCTGTTGCCATAAAGTAAAAAGGGGTTCAGTCGGTTAGCGCGCTATTGCAGCACAATGACTCGAAGCCTCCCACCAATTCGGTCGCTGTGAGTTCAAGACCAGCTCATGCTGGCTTCCTCTCCGGCCGTACGTGGGAAGGTCTGCCAGCAAGCTGCTGATGGTCGTGGGTCTCCCTCGGGCTCTGCCCGGTTTCTTCCCACAATAATGCTGGCCGCCGTCATATAAGTGAAATATTCTTGAGTATGGCGTAAAACACCAATCAAATAAATAAATAAATAAAGTAAAAACAGATTCTTTTCATCAGACTCTACACTTGTGTTGATAAATAGCCAAAGATTCAAGAGAAACGGTAATATGCAGATCATCGGGTGCAAATTTTACCCATTTTGCTCTCTTTGTAATTTCTGCGCATGCGTACACTGGCAAAGCGGTTATACACAGGCATTGCAGTGTATAACCACACAGTCTCAGTCTGTTATTGGACAGCTTGGAACTGACTTAATTTTGACCACGACCCAGACAGTTCGATGACACGGAGCGATTCCGATCTAAACGACCGAATAAAGCTTAAGAAGGACCGATAAAAGCTTAAGAAAGCCAACACTGAACAAAATTTATATATGTATCTTGCACCTAAAAGTTAAAAAGACTACCATTTTATTACCTTTGTGATGTATAGAAGCAAAATATTTCCGATCAAAGTAAACAGAATTGCGCAAGTCCACAAAATCAAATTTCTACCAATCAGGTATGAGTTTCCCTATCCGAGATCGCACCGCAGGTGTGACGTTATGCTATCGCTGCTCTGCCCTTTTGTTATGAAATGGATTATCCAGGGGTTTGGTAAGAAATCCGCATCAAAACCTGATTTATAGAAATACCCAGCACGTCAGAACGAAACAGATGTGACCTATTAGCCCTGTTTCTAACGTAAAGCCAGAGTAATTAAGCTAGAACATTCATGACATAGGTATATTGTCTCACGTAATCAGTGAAATCCAGCCTTTGTCACTTCACCCAGGTTACGGTCTAATTCTAACTGCCCATGTAGTATCTTGAAAAGTTCAAACTAGACGCTCACTTGCCCCATGACTTACTCAGAATTACCTGCGGTGTCATTTACAAGTTAACTCAAAATTCTGTGTTGTCAGCACATTTAATAAGCGTTTATATAAAATCAATAAGGGACCAGGGCTATGGGAATCACGGAAATTCTAAATAGTTCTGTTTCATCCAGCAAAACTTTAAATTGGTGCGTTTAAATTTTATAGAATGTCAACTTTGCTTGGAGCATATTACTGCGAAGCGATGAGACCATTAGATTCTTCTGAAAACAATTTTTGTGCCCCTAAAATATGCAGCAAAGAATATGACAAGGCCATGTGTCTGAACAAATAGTTCGTGGGAGTAAAAGCCTCAGGAGATTCCCGGCGTTGGTCAGTGGACGAACACCCGAAGAGCACAGGAATCAAGGGCCAGAGAGGGCACTTTAACTGGTCTCCGCTAAGCCGGCATGCCTTGAAACATTAATAGCTATCTGCCAGTTTGCCACCTTTTAGAAGTCAGATCGATCTGGTTCGTCTGTGTCCAGTGATGTCATCCACTGACTGTCCAGATTGGGCTTGCGTCTATGCGATGATATGCATCTCGATCGACACATAAGCCCAGAAAGTGTTAGCTGCCTCTTCTAATATCACGCCATTCTAATTGCTTCATTTATACACCGGGAGCCCCTTGGGATGTTCGTGGGTTTCCCAGGCTCCAGCAGGTGTCCTCCCACCATCGTATTTCACCACGGCGCATGCCGTCGTATAAGTGAAATATTCTTGAATACGGGGTAAAACACCAATCAAGCAAATAAATCAAATAAATACTTTTTAGTTTAGTCATAGTGTTTTGCAAAATTATCTTACAACTATTGCATGGCCTGGAAAGTCCATTGCCGATAACGACTGGTAGGCCTGTATATGCACAACTGTCTGACATGATCCCTAGATTTAGCCATGTTTCATGAGTCTTGCGATACACACCAGCCACTAATTGCCAGTTACAATCTCAGCGGGGAAGATCTATGTCGCTATGCTTTGTATTAAGTACACATGTGATTTACTTTAACCTGTGGCTAAACTGAGATACTTTTGTACCTTTTGTAGGACGTTAGCAGGACAGTAAGACATTGTACACGTATAATACAAATAGGGACATTTGAATGTTAAAACTGAGGACTACCTACTTGACTTGACACATTGGTTATAACACACACATATCTTTCCGACGTTATTGGAAACTGTTGACTACTTCTACTTACAAGTAACTACCTGCCGTTGTGTATATATATATATATATATATAAATGACTACTTTTTTTAAGTTTGATGCTAATTTTACTAATGAAACTGGCTTTTGGGAACTTGATTGTGGATATTTCCTTACTAGCTGACGGCCTGGTCTTACAAACAGGGTGTAAGTTATGTCAAACGTAATTGTCAAACGTAAATATCCCGGCGAAGAACCTCTACAGTAAGTGTCGTCATGATATTTACGTCAGACCTAGCGTCGCACCTTCTTCGTAAGATGGACCCCTGAACTGTAATTTTAAGAACGAAGGAGCCCATGTCTGTGATGTTGCTCTACATAAATGTGCTGTTTGACAAAACTTTAACTGTCTAAAACTACTTGTCGCAGGCAATCAACTTCACTTCACTTTTTGTTCATTTTACTGACGGCTTTCAGCTTCACCTGGACGAAGAAACTGCGTCAACTTTCCAGACAATTAAAATTGGCTCCGTTTCCAGGAAATCAAAACATTTTTCAATCTGCGTGGTGATGTGACATTCTATAAAACCGGATTCCTCGGCATTTATCTTAACACATTGAATATATCGATTACAAAAAAAATCGATTACGTCCGTCTAAATAGCCCCAACATGGTTGAAATATATGCTACGCACCTCACAGGCATAACTCATTCATTCTAGAGTGACACCGTATAAGTTATTGTTGTAGGCGATAATGTCTTGAGCTGAACAACTTTTATTATTAAACAGACCTGCCCTGTTTTGGGTGGATCATATAACTAATGAATTTATTCTCAGAGCAATGAAAGAAAACGAAGCTCCATTGAAGCGTCGCAATGAATGATTAGGCCCTTCCTTAAACAAAAAATGAAAAATAAAATATTAAACTGGAACATGCGTGCAACTGGCAGACATTTCACCTTTCTGCGTGAGGCCAAGGTCGCACTGTCCAATGCTAACGTGAGATGTATGCGATAAAACAATGGTTATCCCCTCGAATGCGTGAGCCTTGATCTGCTCCACTCCCAGTAGATCAACGGGAGACCTATGTGTTAAGTCGGACCCGGTCTCGGTGTGGAGTCTGACCAGACCTCTGTGTTGAGTTAGATCAGGCCGCTGCTTTCAGTTGGACCCGGACTAGTTGTCGGACTAGACCTCTATGCTGGATCAGATCCAGCCGCTGTGTTTACTCTGACCAGACCTTCTAGGACTCGGAATGAGCCTGTTGAGTTAGAATCAGAATAAGTCTGTTGAGTTAGTCCAAACCGCTGTTTTCAGCTGGACTCGGCCTCGGTGTTGTCGGACTAGACCTTTATGCTGGATCAGACCAAGCCGCTGTGTTGGCTCTGACCAGACCTTCTAGGAATCAGAATAAGTCTGTTGAGTTAGTTCAAACCGCTGTTTTCAGCTGGACCCGGCCTCAGTGTTGAGTCGAACCACACCACAGTTTCGAACCAGACCGTTGTTTCAGTGGGACCAGAACTCCTGACCAGTGCTGAGTTGAAGGTCCGTATTGAGTTGGACTACACCGTTGTGTTGAGTTGGAGCATATCACAGTGTTCATTTGGACCAGACATCCGTGTACTAAATATCACATTAACTGACGAAACGTAAGTGAACAGTACCTGACTCGCAGCGGCTCAGTATCTAGGCTACACTCTTATGCTACTAGCACAACGAAGAAGTAGCAGTACCGCAAATGGTTAATTGTAAAGGCCAGTTCACACTAATAGCCACAACCACAATTAACCACAACTGCATCTACAATCACACGATGTTGTCGTGTATTCACGTAGCTCCATAAAGCGGGGCTGTCATAGTTCAATTATGTCGTAATCAGTGTATTCGACAATTTATAAAAATATTCAGGGCCTGACATTGAACACAAAAACGTTAATCAATCTAAGCATATGCTATCAATTGAAATTGGATTTTCCCCCTTTCTTACCGACATGATAGAGGCGCTGTAACCATGCGGCCAAAGTACAACCAAGGCAGAGATTTGCAATATTTTGTTAAAGCGAAACAGAACTATGTCGCAGTGACCACTAACAGGAGTGTTGTCCATTGTGACCGTTTTACTCCACAGTCATATATCCAGCTATATTGATAGGCAGTTGATAGGTGTGCAGTACCCCTACAATATATAATGAAAATAAAAATACCACAATGCCTATATATCATCCTATTTTGTTTCTATTTATTTATTTATTTGATTGGTAAGATATGGATATTTATATAGATATTTCACCCATGCTACGGCGGCCAGCATTGTGGTGGGAGGAAACCGGTTTGCCGGCAAATCTAACCGCGTCCCCAGTATTGTTAGTATAGTACACATTCTCAACAATATACAGCGTATTTGTGACACACAGGTACTATGTCCTTTTCACGATGACCATACGCCACCAGCGACGCCCGTGTGCCTGTTCACGCAGTCTAACGTCAATTACGTCTTCCACCAATATGGTGGGGAAATCTGTATCATGCGTAACGATATATCACATGGTGTAAAGTTTGTCAGTAACTTGCCAAAAGGCCGGTGGCCTATCCTGGGCACTCCGGTTTCCTCAAGCCGTAAAACTGACCGCCATCCTGTAAGTGGAAAACTCTTTACAATCAAGTAAATAATTAAGGTATAAAATCCTTGAGCACCGAGTTAAACACCATGAATGTAAATAAAAATATATGCGGTACCTTTTGTTTATCCTATAGTACCAAAGCTCTATACGCAGAGCACACCCCGAGTGATACATACGAACTACAGTTTGTCATTTGGACAGTTATGACAACGGCTTCCAACTTGACAAAGTCAGTACAGCAAATTTAGTGCAGTCCAGAAAGGAAACAGTATAATTATCCAGGATGTCCATTCCGTACAAAAAACAGCTCAGAATAACAAGTGGGTTTTTCCGATTATAGACTTTTGCTTGAAGCACGATCATCGTGTTGTTCAGACTATATCCTTGATGTATGTTTTATATTGTCTTATTTTATTTTTAACATAGAACGAGATTTCATCATAGACTGCGAATGCCCATGGTCATGTTCAAGAAATATAGGAAAATGTCTCCGAAGTGGTGCCTGCCAGACGTGCAAGCCCCCCCATTACGGAAAACGCCAGGTAATACTCTAATTTACCTCTACCCATTATTGCGACAAATTCTGCTTGATTTAGCACTTCAGTGCCATGTGGGAATAATTTTCATTTCAAATTTATACTACGTTTCACATATTACCAGGAGACATATTTTTAACTTTGCTCTTTGTGATTCGTTAACACCTGTGTTTTATTATTTCTCAATACGTCTCGGCTATTAAAGTAGCACACGCTGAGAATTTGCTCTTTTCCTTTATTTATTAGGTTTTATTAAAGGCCTTGAATTATCTTGTTCAGCGGTGAAGGCTATTGGGAGCGAACGAATGAAAACCAAGCTAATATATCATCTGTGCTGAACAGATCCAGATTTATATTCATAGTACATTCCAAATTGTGTCTTCTCAAATGTGATTGCATGACGTGCTGATTGACCTGATCAAACTGAGAGAAGTTGATCTATCTTGAGTCTGGTGCCCTTTGAAGAACAGACAGGACCAGCTTGTGGCAAATTCAAGGGACATGAGCCATCTGCTATTTGCTTCACGGTGACATTTTATATTGCAAACACGTCTGAATTATTGATGAATTTCACAGAAACTGGTACCATATACGAGATGTGAACGTCGTATGACTATGGAAATGCTATATATTTAAAGAAAGCTTCATAAATCAATTTGTATAGCCGGCGAAAAAGATTAAACTTTATTTGTTTATATATCTGTCTAAATGATATTGCCTTCAAGCCCCCTTTTTCTGATTTGGAAAAATGTGAACAGGGAATTCAAGGTGTAGTGTCGGGTCATTTTCAGCGTATGCTTTAGAACATTCACTTGAACACTGTGGCTATATTTTCATCGTTTTCTATAGGCCATTTTTTCCATTTCTTGACCCTAAAGTATTCGTGTATTATATTTTATATATCTTTTTGGAATTATTCAACGTTTTCGCAACGAATTATTCAACGTTTGTGCAGTTATTACAATCGTATAATGTATTGTAAAGATTGGGTTTTTCTTTGTTTTTGCTTTTTTTTTTTTTTTTGAATTCTTGAAGTTGTTCATTTATTATGTTGTATGTGATAGCAGACTGAGTTTGCAATTATTCAAGTTTTTCGTATACTGTTTATATTGTACATGACGGCAGATTGTTTTTGGCAATCATTCAACCTTGTCTTATGTTGTGTTGTATGTAATGGCGGATCTTTTAGGTGTGTGGTTAGTGTCTTCCTGACAACGTCATCTGTTTGATACTGCTTACATCGACCAGCATTATTGACCTACACATATCATACTGATCCAAAACGGGCTTTAATATCCATACCAAGCAGGAAGCCTATGACAGTGTCAGCGACAAATAAGATCCTTTCCACCGAAAATTCCCAAAACGTAAAGCAATTCGCCGACACTGCCATTGGCTTCCTGCTCGGTATGAATATTAAAGCCCGTTTTGAATCAGCATAATGTGATATTTTGTGTGTAGGCTAATAGTGCTGGTCGACAGAGATGTAAGCAGTATCAAAAACAGTCTTTTTGCTCACATTTCTCGTCAGTAATCTAATTTCTTTCACGTAAAACGTCGCCAGCTTATTTCGGTACAAGATCACTGTGAAAAACGACTAACTTTCATGAAACTATCGCTGTACAAAGAAATACGATGTATAGAGCGAGCATTATGCCGATTCTATACAGTGTCTATATAGAGCGAGCACTGTACCAACTATATACGATGTCTGTATAGAGAGAGCACTTAACCGATTCTTAATCGAAAACTGTACCAACTATGTACGATGTCTGTATAGAGAGAGCACTTAACCGATTCTTAATCGAAAAGAGCATTGGTCCATGCTGTGGCGGTTATGGCTGGAATATATATATCATATCTGTGAAGCTGTGCATGTCCTAAAATAACCATAAGAAAGAAACCCATCGTATGCTGAAGAATATTAATCGGGTTCTAATGTGGTTGTTTACAGACAAACCGATTGAAGAATATGGATTAGTGAATGAATTTTTTTGGTACAGAATTACGTGTGTTTGTTTCAACTATTATGTTATCCGCGAGCTACGATGAAACCACAGCATGCATCCATTCTTCATGGTTTACTGCATGTGCACTGAGTCATTCTTCACGGTTTACTGCATATACAGTGAGTCATACTTCACCCTTTGCTATATGCACACCGAGCCATTCTCCATGGTTTACACCATGTGCACGGAGTCATTCTTCACGGTTTACAGCATGTACACCGAGGCATTCTTCTTGGTTCGTTGCTTTCTTTTCTTTTTGTATACTTTGTTTGTTACATAAACCTGTTTCTGTCAGATTGTTGAGGCGAGCAGCTGTAAATCAGCCGTTTTTTTAGGCGCCTGTCGATGGGCGGTTATCTATACTCTGAGTACTCCCGTTTCCTGCAATACAAGTCTGACCGCCTTCGTGTGTATAACTGAAATTTCTTGAGCACAGCGTTAAACACGAATCTTAAGAACAACTGTATACATGCGCTTACCACCAGCTAACGTTAATTCCCCCGCCATTATCTCACTTAACATACCTCGTTGGTTTCTTAATCTCACGTTGAGAACTCGGAATTGTCTTCAGGCCGATTTCTTCCCCATTATGTCCGAATTCCACGTCTGTCTATTGACATGGGGATAAATGAAGCAGTTTGGCCTTATCTCACTGAAATTGGCATGTTGTAGGATTTGTTCTTTTACCCTCCCACCACCACGCCATATCAGTGGGGTCCAAACAAACTTGGAACTACAAAAGACTTGGGAGTATTTTCTGGATGACATTCTTTCGGCTAGCCACGGTGAAAAATCTCATCGCATTAAAATGGCAATATCGGTTCATTTTTGTGATGGAGAATGTGGCATTGTTCTATTTGTTTCCTATCGCACGTGCCATGCGGTTGATGGATACACCTAGTATATTACATATATAAAGTTCAACGCCCGCCTCTCTCCAATAAAATGCCCAAAACTGATTTAGGCATAACACCAGTCAAAGTTAGCGTTTTAGCAAATTAGCAAATTAATTAGTTAATTTCAACTGGCTCTAAAATGTCAAAATCAGTACAAAAAGGAACATTGACAAGTGGGGTGTGTATGGAATTTTCCTGCTGTGTTGAATAGTCATGTAGTTAGTGTGTGGTACAGTAATATAAGTCTGGTTACCATTAGTTCGTGCAGAATTGACCAAACATACAGATGTGTGTGAAAACACCTTCCTACCAGTATAAATAAGGCTAATATACACTTGGATACAGGGAACCGGACTGACAACATATCTCACATTGTCCCGTTAGATTAAATACCGTACTTCAAGAGACAGGTTCTGCCGTAGTTTTTATTCTCTTTCATCTTAAATGTATAATTTTCTTAGATGGTTAAATTGCTGATTCGCCGACCAGTGAGGCGCGAGTCTGTGTCCATCACCTGTTGGTTTGAACCGCTGCGGTGTGTCAGGTAATCTAACTTGGTGAATGACATCGGCGGTTTCCTCAGTATTTCTGCACCATTATATATCTGACCAGTATCGTATATCAGGTATACTGCGTTAAAGGCCAATCAAATAAAAATAGTCTATGTCTCAAGGAATTGTTTTTAATTGAGAGTTTTCACTCTTTCTGGAAACGCTATGAGGAAGTGCCTCTCACAGATGCGGTCGGATGCGGTCCAGCTCATGTTTGCTTCCTGTCCGGCCGTAAGTGGGAAGTTCCGTGGGTTCGTGGGTTCCCCCCGGCTCTGTCCAGTTTCCTCCAACAATAATGTTGGTCGCCGTCGTAGAAGTGAAATATTCTTCAATACGGCGTTAAACACCAATCAAATGAATGAAAAATAAATTATACGACAACACAACCATAAATTCTTGTACAGACTGAATGATTCCGCTCACTCTCTATCAGTAGTCCGAGGAAATATAGGGAGCTTGGCGAAGTTCCCTGCGGACTGGGGGTGATATCTGTGGGAGATAGCTTTGTGTAGCTTTCCTTTGTGAATCTGCGTTTACTTTGTCCCTGTTGGTTACTTATTCCTTCTTTCCGAGTTCAATTTGTCTCAATCAACCAGAAAGAAATGGACTCCTCTGGGACTCATTAACTCAACTATGAATAGTTCATCAAGTGATCTTCGTTGGTCAATAGGCCACTAAACCTCAAACACTGGAAGTTAAATAGAGTTCAAATTCTAACACCGGTATGCACCTCCATCCAGTTAGTATCTGTTTTCGGGAATTTGTGGCATGTGTCAGGTCCATGGGCATTATCTACCCAGGTGCACCAAGGACAGAGCGTAAGCCTATGGACACACGCTAAAGAAGTGATGTAAAGAATTTGATCCCGGATTATAATGAGAATCGTTTTAATCACACGTCTTGCGAAACATGACTGAACGTAGCATGATACCCGTGGTTGTTAAGAATTACCAGACTAGTACTACTGGTACTTAGTGGGTCATTTATTCATGTATTTGTTTGTATTTTTTGCGGAGTATACTCAAGAATATTTGACTTATGCACTTAAGCGCGGTTAGATTTATGTCGCCCACGCTTAAGCAAAGAAATGTATGTACGTGTGTATATGGAGTGTTTGATTTGGGTTTAATGCCGTATTCAACAATAGTTCACTTACTAGAAAGAGGTCCGTTGTACAGATGACTGGGACGACAATTGTAATTTTGTGAAAAAGACAGAAAGGAATGCGTCAAGCGATATATTTCGTGAATGGAAATGAATGTTGATACATTTATTTTGTCGGAAATGCTGATCAGTGATGGCGATTTACAGGCATGCATATGTTTGAATGTGTAGTGTGCTCTGAGCACATCAAATAACGATTTACGCACACGTGGGGCGGAGGGGGGGAATTTCGCTTTTGTTTTCTTGAGCTTCTATTCGAGCCCATGCTTGCAAGAGTTACTCCCCTTGACTCAAAACTATTCACGCACGTATATGTATATGATAACAGGCTAACCCCTTATTTCCTGATAAATTATACATAAATGCTCTCGGATGTAGAAATTAATACTATGGATGGTGAGAGACACGGTCCAACAGGAAATATGAAGACGGAATGAAATGTTAACACAAAACACCTTGAGCAAGTGTCAGGAGGTTAAGCTGACTGAAGTATAACAACAGACAAACATTCCCTTACAGGTAAACTGTCTTTGTCTTGCAAAAGAGATAAATATGCCGAATTGTTAAACAGCTTGAAAATGGATTGAATCGCATGACTAAGTCAATGCAACTATCAGGTGTTGAAACAGCAACTTTGGGAGCAGATTGCTTGATTATCCACTTCATTTTTTAATTCAAAACTATCTCTCCTTTGAGGACGTTCCAGTGGAACCGATGTAATGTATATAGCACGAGTTGTCCAAATGTAATATTTGATAATACGGTCCTCTGAATAAACTATTGTTAGCATTCATATATGCACTATATTTCAGAGTGTTACTGAAGTTTGCCTTTTTGGCGTTTGCGATAAAAACAACACTTACACACAAAGGCTAACGACTTGTAAATCAATATCACCGACGTTAACAGAATTGCTAAAACAAAACAGACAATGTCGTATCCAAGGTAGGTGAAAGTCGTCATCTCGGTTGCGCGTGACCGAAGGTGATCTCCGCCAAACTTTAAAACGTATTCTATGGAGAATACCGCTCGTTCTAGCGCTGTCGAGGGTCGGGTGTGGTACATGGCTGACGCCCTCTCCATGTTCAGTTTGTATGTGGAATTGTTCAACACATTAGTAATTAGCGAGAATATTTCATTCTCGGTTGCAAACATAAGTCTTATGATTTCTCCAACCTTCCATTTTTGAACACGAGCGGCGTTGTAAAATTGATCGCCAAACAGGGGTACGCAGATGATCGGCACACCGTGGTAGAGAGCCTCGAAGATGCCATTGTTCCCGCAATGACTGACAAACAGTTTGGTTTTTGGATGGCCAAGAAGATCGTTCTGTGGAAGCCATTGAACCCTGAGAACATTCTTCTCTTGTCCCGTGACTGAGTATTTCCACAAAATATCGCTATTAAGCCGTTTGAATGCGTTATACAACTTTAATTCAAGGACTTCTGGCAAGGAATCAAAGGTAGACCCGAACGTTACCAACACGACGCCCTCTGTTGACGTTTCGTAGAACGTTCTAAACTTCCCGGTAAGTGGCTTGGCCGGTTTACTCGTAATTCCTCCAATCATCACGTGATTTGGAATTTGAGGATACGGGAATCCTAACACGACGTCGGTATTGAACAAAAACAGTTGTGATTTCGAGACCAGATTGACAACACCCCTCCTTGAGAGACCTTGGACGAATTGAGACACGACGCCCATTGGCATCACGTACAAGGCCAGAGCATGGATGAAGATATCAGTCAATGCCTCCGATAGCTTTTGAGAAAAGGTAAAGCCGATTGCCATGGACTGAGAGTGCGTGGATGGATAAATACCAGGAAGGAAAGGTCGCCCGCTAACGAAATCCTCGAAGAATGTACTTGATGACACATAGGGCACTCCAAGTTTATAAGGAATCAAGAAATAACAGTACAATGGGAAGATTCCATCAACGATAACCAGATCGAACTTCTGCTGTTCCAGTTTTGCAAAGTCATTTCTGTTAAGTAGCGTGTTGGAGCAAATTGACAAAGCGTTGTTGACCATAAGGTCAAGGTTTGCTCTATACGAAAACTCCTCTCCATTAATCAACCTTGCGGTCAAAGTTTTCGATAGCGCTTCGACAGGAGCGAACCTTGGGTCGTCTTGAAACAATACAACGCTTATCTGTTCCGTCGTATTCTCTGTTTGCTTATAACAGTTTTGATGTTTAAAGCTTGTGCCCAACAGAATAGAAACACTGTGCCCGCGTGCAGCCAGTCCTGCGCCAATGGAACTTATCTCAAAACAGTGACTGTACATGGGAGCCGGAAGTAGAAGTATCCGGGCAGCCTGTTTCGGGTCCACCATGGACACACTGATTACCATCAGACAGACCAATGCCCAGTTATTCAGCGCCATGGTCGAACTGTCGAAAGACAAAGTCACTCGAATCGTAAAGTGTTCGATAAAGTCACGATAAATTATACATAACGTATACAAAGAAACTATTGAAAAAGTGCGAAGCAGGAAAATAGCCGAATGTATAGGCGAAGATTATGGCAATCATCAAATGCAGACAAGAGTCAACAACTAATCAGTTACAGGCTATAGACGTAAATCAAGAGTGGACATGCGCGTTCTAATAAGGATTTAATATAACTATCTAGATATAGTTACATCTGCTCCGTTGCAAAACCTGGAACGTTCGTGTCGATATGACTTTGTGCATGCATATGCCTATGTGCAATTATACTGATATACGTGGTGGCCATGATATGGTGAACTGATTAACTTAGGCCTACACATGAAATAACTGAATCTATGCCATTAACACAACCATTGAATTGACCATAGACGCCTTTCAAACCAGAAAATACCGAACAAGTCGAGATTATAATAGGCCATCAAGGGAAAAGGGAATATACTTTATACTGTCTAGATGGAAATAAATCATATGTTACAGACCGCATGTATAAAAAACGCGATAAGTTTTTCTTGTGGTCTTGTGTTGCCATTTCTTTTAAAGTGAAAAGCATCGCACGTTCCAGGTTAAGTTGTTCAAAAGGTTATTATGTTAAACAATATTATGTTTATTTCGGTGAAATTAAATGCAGTGAAATATTTTGATTGTATAGCGGGTTTAATGGACAATATTAGTAATATGTATCAACAGTGATGTCACAAAACTTTGTATACACTTTTGTGCTCAGATCTGAATGAAGTTCTGGCAAACGATACTCTTGTAATGGGTGAATCTGTATGGAAAAGCTAACATGATATTAAAGTTCTGCTTTAGGGCAGAGAAAAGTTCGCGGGGCGTGACGGTTGACACACATTGTGAGTATCGTCCATAAAATCCACTATACAATCAAAACATTTGACTGTATTTAATTTGGTAAAAACAATTTTAAAAAATCAGTAAAGGTACTTTCAGATACAGTTTTTAATCGCCTTTTTACTCACCACAGCTTCATTTTGGGGAGGGGGGGCTTTCCTTCTAATAAACGCTTATATTCGTACCAATCACATTAAAATCAGATCCTTAGTATTGGCTGTGCTATAATCTTGATCTAAGCCATATGATCTGTTTTTAATGTGATTGACTTTGTTCTGAAGATCATACATAATAATAATAAGACGCTGCTCACAATGGTTATCGTAATTAGACAGAATTTTTTACAACCTGAAAAGCTCCAATAAACAGCTATACCAAAGTGTTTTCTCTGTGTTGCTTCTGTTCTCTCTTCGTTGTTGTGTTCAGCTCTGCCTATATTCGTCACTGGTTGTAACCTACTCAGCTGCTACATACGCAGGTATTTAAGTGTACATGTATATAGGTCGTTGCTCGTGCGGAGCGCTGCACGCCGGCATAGACAGGTGCACATTCATAGATAGAAAGATTATCGTGGACAACTCAAAAAAACTTCATACGTACCGTGGCAGGGGTTACGAGGCACTAGGGGAGAAGTCATACAACGTTCAGATACATGAGGCACACTGCACCTTGGTACAGTGTATATCGGCATTGTTATCAGGCGATTTACGCCTCTGCATATTGTTACATATTTATATGTTAAAGTAAAGCAAAACTTCTTGCATGTGTTATGACTGGGAAAAAAAACATGCTAATAAACGGCGCAGGTTTTACTAAGTCTGTGTTTAAGGCGTCCGATATACTCGTCCCTACCGCTATCTGTGAATTACTGTGGAAGGCTGTGGAGGGCAAGTATTGTACTGAGATCTAGGTGGGCCATGGGAGATGGGTTGCAGTGTTGTTATTGTACTGACACCTTAATAGGTGGGCTGTAGGACATCTAAGTGGACTAGGGTTCCACGGCAACAAAACTGTACGACGTTTATTCATACAGAGGAGAACCCTTTTTCGCAGACTTATGTTGCATTGTGTTGACTTGTTAAGAAGCATAAGAAGCAAATTTTTTTTTTTTTTTTTTGTTTTGCTGCCCGATTCTAGCAATGATGAAAGTGCACAATGTTATGTTATGGTAGGGTAAATGTGATCATGAGAAGTGGGGGGACACGTTACTTCAAATCGAAATCGACGGTATCAGGAAAACAGATGCCTGCAGTATTTACCAGACTTACCAAAGACTTTAAAAATGCTACTCAGTGCCTCGCTTGGCGCTCAGCACTTGGAGTTTAGAGCAAAGAAACAGGACTGGTCGGCCGGTGTCAGTATTAATGTGATGGGGTGTCTTGTTAGGTGTCTTCGACATGATGCTCCAGTGTCGGCAACATATTGGCGGCATGGGCTCGCCCTGACACAAGAAGACACAGTATATATACATTCTAAGGATATATATATCAATGCAGAGTAGACACACTGCACTGTTGTGTTGAGCCGTGAGTGCAGGCATTTGTTAAAAACACATGAACTTCACATGGAGTTGAACACGGCTGCATGTGCGCATATCTACAGCACTGGTCATACGTTAGACCATGCCCAGAGCTTCATCAAGCCTGTATGGACCTACACCTCGTTCAGACCAGCCATGCATGATAGCCATGTATAAAAAAAACCAGCGACGACAGCAACAGATTTCACAAGAACTGATAACTGTTGAGTACATTACAACAATTTATTATAATAATATATTCAACGCACACCACGGAACTCAATATTTTCACAGAAGAATCACTATGTAGGACTATATAGCTGTAACTGGCGTTTTGTGCTGAGGCTGAACAAATGCAGTTCGTCAGATGTGACTCGTCGAGTTTTTAATGTCCGCCTTCGAAAACCACCTTTTCTTTTTTAAGCCCGTATTCTTCCGTATTGATAACATGTCATGCGTGTGGAGAATTCAGGGCAACTTGGATGCAACAGAAAGAAGAATAAGGGTTACTCTTTCCATCTCAACATAACTCGGTGTAATTTGGCAAAAACAAAGAGCATAAATGCGATGACGATTATCCAGAGAGGCTTGTGTTGCTCATCTGCGGAACACTCATGCTTGAAGACTCTTGCATATTCCTTTTTTTCCATATCGCTGACAAGTCAGATGACGTCACAGTGCACGGATATGTAAACTCACCTTGGCCTGTTCTCTGACTGTGGTGAAGATTGGCGTAGTTTTGCTCTCCCAGCTTCCAGTACGGTTGAGTTTCTCTTGGTGACCTTGCCATGCCGCCTTCTCACTGTCGTCCACTCACTGTCTTTGTCCGTTAGTTCTGTTGGCGGCGCTCCACTTCTCATCACTGAGCCCAAGGTTTTTAATATTTACTTCTGGGTCCTTATGTTTCTCCTCAACATTCTCTCGCCTTGACTTTCTCTTAACGACCCTTGTTTTCATGGTCTTATCCTCTGCGCCCGTCGCTGTCTTGATTGTTCTAATCGCTTTCCTTCGCCTCCTGGTCACAAATCTCCAGCCTTCCTGGTTATGGTTGTGTTCCAACCTGCTAACTCCCGTCTTTCCCTCTTTGATAATTTGTACAGTCATTTCTTCTTTCTTGGTAACAGATATATTTGATGTCTTCTCGATATCAATGTCCTTCCTTTTCTCGATCGCCGGAGATCTGTCTGTCTTTGTTGTGTTTGTTGTGTGCGCTGTTTCATTATTGGTCAAGTGGAGCTGATCTCTTCGAGATGATTCCATTGTCATTGCTCGCTTAGCTCTTTTCCTCGCTTTATTTGGCGTTCGACGTTTTCTTTACCGCGTATCTCGCCAGACTGGTTCTGTCGGTAGAAGCATTGGATTTTTCCAAAAGATACTCCCGACGTCGGATAAAAGGTAGATCTCAGAATATAATCCGTCATTAAAGTTTAATTTCAATATTTTACACAAAGTAACTGGATGGAAATCAGAATTGTGATGAAAAGTATTTTTGTACAAAAACTGCATTTAGCATATATATAATATGTGCATTACAGTAAAACATTACAGTCTTCATAGAGATATTATATACTTTAAAGTATTCCGTATAAAACTTATCTCCAAGTGCGCGGAAGTGTGAACCATGTAGGACATGACTAACAACCAGATGTCCATAATCAGATCAGTATCGGCTAGGAGCTCGCACAGAGTTACACCCAATTCAGACATCTCCGAGTTCGAAATAATTGGACGGGTGATTCGCTGATGTCCATTTGTGTCCCAAGACTAAACCACGACTGTCTGATATATTGAACCAGGTTGTCTCGAAAACCTACAGAAAGAAATTGAGACGTCAGATTATAGGTGTACAAATGTGATGACATTGTGAAAAAAGGAGCAGAATAGAAATAAACACAAATATATTCTAAATAAAATGGGTTTACATTATGCGCCTGAAAATGTTACCGTACAATGAACGTAAAAAACTGCATTATATTACCTGAAGATCATCACAAACGAGAGTGGGTAATTCTGTCTCATCGTGAGTTTCTTCCTCAATCGTTTCCAGTAACCACACGAATGGGGTGTCGCCGTATATCGTAAAATATGCGGAATCTCTTTTCAGAGATGTCAATGGAACAATGATTCCTGTATAAGGAAAGAATAAGGACTGTTCAAGGAGATAAATAATTTTAGATTTTGTAATTGAAGACTTAACACAATGATTAATCAGACCGCATTTCACAATAATTTCAAGTTTCACTTGCCAGTAATGAGAGTTGTCCCTTTCCTCCGCAAACATCGCAGAATTTACTAGAGAATCGGTTGGTCTCCCAGTGTTGAGAACCAGCCATAACATGCTCACCGAGATAATGTGAGCGTACATTATCTGTTACAGGTTAAAACTTCATAACCAAGTCTTACGCCTACTTGGTTGTTCTCAGCTGAATGCGTGGCAATATTTTATCGCAATACCCACGCCTCAATGTAAACCAGTGCACAATGTAACTAACGACTGAAAACGGGAATCCAAGCTTCGTGACGTCAGAAACTTTGGATTCGTGACGCCGCAATCGACAACATTCGGCTATAATCGGAAGGGGTGTCGAAGTTCTTGTACCGCGGAAGTTCAGTTGTAAATGCGAAGTAGCCCAATCCTTGTTTCAGTGCTAAGCTCGCCACGATATGGCTGAAACATTGCCGATGTGGCGTTAAAGCCATAATCATTCATTCAATCTTTCAGTGCTAAGCATGAAAGGAGTGTTATTGTTTTGTTTAATTTTTGTTATGTTTAGTTTTTAACTATGTTAGCGAAGGTAATGTAGCTACAGTCTAATTTGGATGATCAGATCTGGTGGATTACCGATAACATCGCTACTTATGTGTCAACAAATAAATACCTATCTAGAAGCAAAATAAAAAGTTGGCAATCTGTAAATCCGCACTAACTATCAGAAATTTTATTATTCCCATTAGAGACCGATCAATATTTATCAAAGGGGTGGGTGGCCTTTACTGATCGACACTTTGAACGTGGGGGTGAGCTGAGATTTCTTATTGATACTCTGACAGTTCCTAACAAGAGAAATGTGTACAATATGCGCAACAGGTTATCTAAAATAACTGGCAACTGGCACCAGTGCTCGCTACCATTCTTGGAGTCTTTCAGTTGATAATGACTCATCTGGGTGAAAAGATTTCATCATTATTCAGCTCGCGGACGTGAGATTGAATAATCTGTATGTTTTTGTTTCAACGATTTTTTAACAATGTATGACAGAATCCAAAACTTGACAATTCCAGTCAAAAAAATAGATGACCTAAAATAAATTCTCAAGGGGAGGTAACTTCATAAATAATGTATCATCAGTCATCATCTCAGACCATGGATTATTTGATTACTGTACCCTTACAAACTTATGTGTGGCGATGGGAAGGAGAGATGATACGACATGACCATTCGTGTTGATGATGTACTACTACGCAACCAGGAAAATGGTTAACTTCAACTTTCGTTCAACTCCAAACCGTATAAAGTCGCCGCAGTGAAAAAATCCATTGTCATCGGTAAACATGGCGATCACCCCATCACCAGAAACTAGTCATTCATGAAATTTTTGATATCCAATGACACGTTCCGAGGCAACCACCAACAATCACGTCAGTGACTTCGACCTTGATGTCGACAACCAAGCTGATGCCACTCCTGTTCGCAATCGTGATGAACCAGTGCAACCACGATTTCACCCATCGGTTCGATTCAGAGACTATGTAAATTCATGATTAACATTGCTGTTTGACTCGCGTCAGAAATGACCAATTTCACTGTTTTTCAAAACTAAATGACAGCTGGCCTATATGGACAGTTAATTCGTGATACTTTCATTTACATCATTTGCACAAAGGATCTATGTTGACTAAGATCTCATAGTGTGTTTCCAAACTTTAGGAGGGATGTAATGTTGCCATCTTCAAGGTTACGGATCAAAACGTAACCGTTACTCGCCACAAACCAGATACAACAATCTAGTCATGCTGTGTAGCGTTCCTGTCCATAATCAGAGCTCACATTGTACAACCCAGTCACACCGGGCCAACGAATCCTGTTTCCTTGCTCTAACCTCAGTACTGTGCGCCAAGCGAGGAAGAAAGAAATGCCTTTTTTTAAAGTCTTTGGTATGACGCGACCCAGAATTGATCCCGGAGCTCCCGACCCCAAGGCGGACGTCAAGGGAACATAAAACTGAGATTGTATTGTGCTCAAACCAAATTTCAAGGAAAAAAAAAATAAATCACTCATTGATAATTATTACATTTTATTTCCAATTTTCTTTGTGTAACAAGACTTTGGACTCTCCAGCACATACACAAACAGCTGTGTACAAACATCCTATGACAGAAGTCCGTCCTTTCAATCAATAATTCTCCGTAACCAAATATGTTTACGAAGTTGAGACAAGATTTGAGCACGTAAGAATAGCAGAACTTTTTTGCACACATTTCCTGAGCTGTGCAAATTCATTTCACGAAACTACAATCCACAGTGTGCAGGAAAAATGTGAATGCCATATTGGAACACGAATGTCCAAAACAAAAAGCACAATCATACGTGCTTCATTCACAAACGTATATAACCGAATGTCCATCGAAGGCGATAATGTTCAGAAACTTATGTATAAATCATTCACAAAATAGACATTTTTTTTATAACTGCCTTCTGTACATGCACAAAGCAAGTTCAGTGATAAATTTCAATGCACAACTGCGTAGTTATATTCAGTGCATAAGTTCGCAACTCATAAGATTTCTTTAAGAAGTTCACAAGTAACAATAGCAAATATAAATTAATTTCTTTTTTTTTGGCCAGAGCATTTCATTATGTAAAATACTTCGGTGTAGAGAAACTAATATCAAAATGCATGAACTAATTTCATGTACTAAATTCATTTACCAAATTCCTCGTACTGTGTTTGTGCTTCGCACGACATACTGATGAGAGGAATACTATATTTACTATATACCGTGTTTGCTCTAAACAGTCGCCAGAAACAAGCGAAGTTTTAAAAGGGAATAAAGGTCATAAAATATTCGTTTTGCTGCCAAAACATACATCCCGCCTTCCAAGCAAACGTTAAACAGCAAATCTTAAACAAAGTTAACAGAATTCACAGAATGTAGCAAACTATATTAACTTACACCTGGGCAAAATTTTAGATCGATTACAGTACTAAAGAAACCACTGAACAGAACTTGTGTGTTGAAAACTTTGAATGCTGTCGCTGAATTTCTCAAAAGATAATGAACCAAAAGGCTTCTCTATTTGTACCTGTAAATGTACATATACCAACGTGTGTATTTATCAAACATTTAATATGGTTCCTTAAGCACCTACCTTTACCACTGTCTACCTAAACGGATAAAACCCCCATGTAGTCCCCCCTCCCACACCAAATTCATGCCTGCAGTGTCCCTTCACCATTTCAACAAAATGTACATTTCATTCAATTACTTCACACTGCTCAATGACAACGAGCGTGTGTCCACACCAAAATGGTGGAATTGAAAACCTGTATAAAACATCGATCACAGCTTCACGCCATCATCTGAATTACTGATTCTTGTATTTTGGGGAACGTATTACAGCACTACCCCTCAGAGCAATAAATTACATTACTTTCTCGCTTTTCTTTTCTGAAAACTATAGATATGGACACACTGTTCGTTTGACAGACAGACAAACCATCTGAGAAAATACAAACTGTTCATTCCCGTCACAATAACAAATGTACTGCCCAAGAAGGGGAGACCAGACGTGCCAAACATTAGAGAACTTAGGGCATTTAGAGGAATCTCAAGTCAAATTAATTATTAAGTGAAATGGAAAGCCAAATCTGAACGTTTACAACATTGTGAATAAGAAGTCTTGCAACTGACAGTTTCATACCTGGTTCACTATGAGATCAATACTGAATATGTTCTGATGACCCCACATGAAATTCCTCCCCTGACATGTTCAGTGCTTTAAACATGTGCTTGTGTACAGGCCAACCCACAATGACAACTTGGCACTGCACTGTGGAAAGGTTCAATAACATGAGTCTTCAGAGGCAATTCCATAAAGAAAGTCTGTTCAACAAGAATGTTTCGCAACAGATGTCAGTTTTCCCTGTTGTAGTAGCTATTAGAAAAAATACTTTACCGAAATATACACAATACTGTGCAACCTTTGCAGCAAACTCGACTTAGAGCATGCACTGTCTGTCACCTGTCTTACTCGCAAGGTGGAATCCTTTCCAGTACCTTTTTTCAGTAAAAACCGGAGTTTGGTTGTTTGTGGAAGAATAAGACAACAGCAGTATGTTTATCATGACATCTGATAAATATCATGAAATAATGTACAATATCACACCTTTCCCATTCACTAAAGACTATGCGCACTTTGAAGAAAAAAATGTCCCAAGAAAAATATCAACTTTGTCACTGACTTTTTAAGTAGTTCATTGACCATGTACTCCTGCACAGGATAATAAATGACATGATCTACTGGTTTGTCAACTCAAATCACAGGAAAGCTCCGAAAAAAAAGACTTGTTGGGTTCCTCTACATCCCAGCCCCACCCCCACCCCCACAATATGAAGGGCATCAAGTGCAGACTGAGAAGATGAACTCCTGAGGTGTGAGACAACCAGGAGACAACACCATGGAACCAGGAATAAATTATGGAGACAATTATCAATAATGCATCAATATAAAAATAGTGTGCTGTGTGAGAATGAGCAGTTACATGTACATGAAGTGGAGGCTGCGCCCCGATCACCATGACAACATCCAATCAGGTCTCACCACATCAACTCACATAGCAACTCCAATGGTAATGCAACACAGTCAATATGATGATAAATATATATGTATGTAAAATTCACTAACAACGGTTCTCATCATGCCAGGATGTCCACTTCTGCTTCTTCTATTGGCTCACAAACTGACAATGCCAAAACTTCCTCTTTGACAAACAATCCACTACGTTTTTCTTTCATCATTTGTCTGTATTCTTTTCGCTGTCTCTGTCGCACTGCTTTGTGTTGACTTTTTCGGTCTTTTGCTTGTTTCTACAACAGAATGGTTTGAACAGTTCACTTTAGCAAGTACATGCATCGCGCATAATCAACAGGCCCCACAGACCTAAAAACTAAAATTGGTTTAAAAGAATCTCCCAACATATTTTACTTATTTACCAGCCTGGCAGTCAGTTCTATCTCTTTTCACACTCGCACGAGGAAAAACAAATTCATAAAACTGATGGATACTCCACAGACTGGCCCTGAACTTAACACCCCAAGCACAAATTATTTATTTATTTGATTGGTGTTTGATATCATACTAAAGTATTTTTCACTTGATGATGGTCAGGTTTATGGGTTATAGCCCTGACAAGCTACATGTATTCTCACCTTGGGGTGTTTCTTTTGTGGAGAATGGGAATTGACTGAACAAGCATCCATAGAATTTGACGACTCTATGTGCTCCTTGATGAATTCTTGTATTTGTTTTAATTTCTCTTCTGTGATCGATTCCAAATCTGAAACAAAGAAAGACAATTCTTGAAGCCTTGACAGTCACAGTGACAGATAAGAATCAGCCTCTTGCTTTGCTCGCCACTTTTCACAGCACTACTTTCCCCAATATATGAACCCACCATACACGGTCAACAGCCACTCTTCATTATCTTGCTTGAATCACTGTTTAACAGAGTTTACGACGCAACTGCTTGACAATTATGGTCAATATAAATCTGACAGTTAAATCATAACTGTGATGACTATAATTACGACAATAAAAAATTACATATTATTTAACTAATAATGCAGGTAATGCAGTTTGGCCAAGTATACTAATCTGACATCTTCACAATGTCAATTGGTGGCAGGACTGTTCCTCACATGGTCTGTTGATGTAATAAAATGAAATTACTCTTATTCCAACAGTTTGTTGTATTTGCACAGATATCAATGCTAACTCTAGCTTTTAAACCTGGAGTAGAATTCTGCAGGTCTAATGGGTTATAATATAAGAAGAACGGACCACATTTTTAGAAAGTAACCATCATCTGAAAGGCAATTTCGTGCTGATTCTAAATATAGTCTCCACTATTTTTTGTCATTTTTTCACAGTGATTAAAACCGACATGAAGACTGAGGTTGTACAGTGAACTTTTTGGACAACACTGAAGCACGTTAACATCAAAGTCTATTTTTGCAACAAAACATGCTGTAACTGTTATAGTTCCACATTGAATACAGATGAACGTGTTGTACTGCACACAATTTCACGTATAACATAGAATAGAGACATCAGTCAATCCTAATACTTGAATTTCCGTTTTAATGACTGTCCAAAAAATGCCCCTAAAAAATAGTTATGACCATATTCGGAATCGGCACAAGAATGTCTTGCGTACTTTGTAAAAATGTGATCTGTTCTTTTAAGTACATGTATTGTAATTCCATAACGCTCATTCATGTGTGTATTGTTTAAAGCCCATGGCCAATAGTTCTGACCAAAGGTAGTTATGACATACAAGTTGGTGTAGCACCCTTGAAGACGCTGACCAGGGGAGACAACTCCAGATCAGTGTCGAAGGTGCAGGGCAATCTGATTCTTGGAGAAATATATCCACACACAATCTTTTTCAGCTTTCTGCAAACCGAGATCATGGGAGTGAATCTCTTTCCTTATTGTGATTCAGCAAGAGTAGATTTTATCTGCAAAATACCACCAAGCTCCTCCTTGGTGCAAATACAAAATAACCAAATCTAATGTCCGTTTATACTCTAAATGTTATATGTGAGGTTTGCACCCAAAGTGTCATATCTGTCCGTAAGATTTATACCCCATCAGTTGTATCAATCAGTAAGGGTTTATACCTCAAGTGTTTGTATCAGTCAAGTTTATAAAGCAAAAGTTGTACCTGAAAGCAAAGATTATACCACAAAAGTTGTGCTTGTAAGATACATACCACAAGTGTTGCGCATGTATGTCAGTGAGGTTTATACCACAAGTGTCGTACGTCTGTGAGGTTTATACCACAAGTGTTGTACTTGTATGTCAGTGAGGTTTATACCATAAGTGTTGTACGTGTATGTCAGTGAGGTTTATACCATAAGTGTTGTACGTGTATGTCAGTGAGGTTTACACCACAAGTGTTGTACTTGTATGTCAGTGAGGTTTGCACGATAAGGGTTATACATGTATATATAGGTCTGTGAGGTTTATACCACAAGTGTTGTACTTGTATGTCAGTGAGGTTTATACCACAAGTGTTGTACTTGTATGTCAGTGAGGTTTATACCACAAGTGTTGTACTTGTATGTCAGTGAGGTTTATACCACAAGTGTTGTACTTGTATGTCAGTGAGGTTTATACCACAAGTGTTGTACTTGTATGTCAGTGAGGTTTATACCACAAGTGTTGTACTTGTATGTCAGTGAGGTTTATACCACAAGTGTTGTACTTGTATGTCAGTGAGGTTTATACCACAAGTGTTGTACTTGTATGTCAGTGAGGTTTATACCACAAGTGTTGTACTTGTATGTCAGTGAGGTTTATACCACAAGGGTTGTACGTGTATGTCAGTGAGGTTTATACCACAAGTGTTGTACTCGTATGTCAGTGAGGTTTACACCATAAGGGTTGTACATGTATGTCAGCGAGGTTTATACCAGTGCAGATTCTTCAGGCCTACCACTGGCAGTTAAGACTCTCTGGTTTCTCT
This sequence comes from Acanthopleura granulata, assembly GCA_016165875.1. Taxonomy (NCBI): domain Eukaryota; kingdom Metazoa; phylum Mollusca; class Polyplacophora; order Chitonida; family Chitonidae; genus Acanthopleura; species Acanthopleura granulata. Next base: position 44,008,894 of record JABBOT010000001.1, on the reverse strand, counting down.
TGCACACAGGCTATCACAGCAGAGCATTTATCGACTAAACTGTGATTTGGAATGCCATGGTGCCAACTCATTACCATATGTTTAGTACATGACTGTCCACATACCTATCACAAATTCCTTGTCTGTGGGCGAGATATCTGCAGAGGGGCTGATCATTTTGATGACCTCTAGCTGTTCCCGCAGACCTAGTTCGTTGCTGATCACACGACTCAGTTCTTCCACCATCTCAATCTGTTCTTCAGAGCTCATCTTAATCCTGTAACACAACAAATATACAAATTTAGTCAAATAAAAATAAAGCCATAACCCAAGGGCTGTGAAATATGTCTATTGCTCTTCTTCTAATTTTAATCTTCTTGTAACTAGTGACCAGTTGTCTTTCAATACAATTTGTTAGTCTTCTCCACCCTTCAAGTGCCTATCCGTTATTGTGTCCATAATGGGGGTGCCTGTAGCAGTACTTTGCACCAATTTATGTCAATCTTTTCTTTACCAGCTCAGGATATAAGCTTAAAGAGTATGCATTGCACTAGAATGTCATATTGTGATATACTGTAAGACTGGAGACATTTTCCCTAACAAAATTTTGCAACTAAGTCCTAACCATTTCTATCTGCTCGGTTAGTGTGTGCACCAACTAAGTCCAAAACATCTTCATTATTTGTACCACTGCTGTACATGGCAATGGGTCAAGGCAACACATCAGAACACAATCCATTTTTATCATAAATTTTTGTCAAGCTTGCATTAGGGAAAATTTTCCGACCAATGTTAGCTGGAGACTTGGACCCTTCAGATATACCACCACTACTTGTAACTGGTGAGGGACATCTGCTAAATGTATTTTTTCAACTGAAAACTGTCACCACTAGATTTGGTTTGAGGATTGTTGTTTGACTTGAGACCCTGTACAGAATCACTCAACTGCTAACACCAATCTTATGGAAATTTACTGTTATGCACAAAACCCCATACAAATGAAACTGATCAACAAATGCAGAAATCAGCAGCATGAAATGCATGTGTACAGAAATTACTCTAAAATGAACAGTAATAAAAATTTTTTAACAGTTATTTTGTGTGTTAAAATTGTTAATTTGAATCAGACACTTGATCTGTGAGGATAGCGAAGGGGCATTTTCAAGAAGCATATACAGGTCTACCAAACCGAAAATCATGTAACCAAAGGACGATCGTGGGTTTCCCCCTGCACTCTGTCCGCTTTCCTGCCACCATAATGCTGGCCACTGTCGAATAACTGAAACATTCTTGAGTACGGCTTAAAATACCAATCACAAAAATAAATAAATACAGCGAAAATCACACATTTCTCCAACACTCAAAATTTAAAATCATATGAAGCTAGGTAACACATTTCTTTCAACAGAGAATTAACACTGTCCACAAAGCTGCAAATGTTTCAGGATATTTATTTAATATGCTCATTAAAATTCTAAAACAGCAAAAATGCCTGCAGGCGTTCATGTACACAGAACCACTGTTATAGTTACCCTGAAACAGAAGGCAAAGAGATAGAAAGGCCGTAAATTGCATGTGAGCTTTGATAGGTAACCATGAAAGCATAACCTATACATGTACTTTTTCACGAGTTCAGAATTCTTGGGCGATATTTTGGAGTACTGGTGATGTATTCATGGTTGCGATGAATGTCAGAATTTTAAAATAACACCCTGAGTCCATTTAGATAGACAAACACCCCCTGTATTTTTTTTTTTTTACTCTAGTCCAGTCCATCATACTTGGGCACTAACCTAAGGGGTCAGATCAAATGGCATACTCCCATCTGATAATTAACTTCCACATCATTCTTTATTTTCACCATTTTAATGACTATCCAAGCGCTCGACTGCCACAAGGTAGGCCTAAATAAAATTACGTATTGTTACATACATCCATGTAGGTTATCTTACATGATGTAAATCTTTTCGCTACATCACTACCACAGGCAGTCAAGGTAATAAGCGATATGTGACATTTACCATTACCAGCCTCAAAACAGCGCAAGTGCGATCAATGTCCTTTTAGGGCATAAAGCTAAAAGGATAATAAACGAAAGCACTACTCCAGACAAAATTAAAAATTTTATTCAATGCACAATGATTGCATATGTGAAGAAAACATCATGAAAGAAAGCTAATATTTTACCATAACACACGGTCTATTTCATTAAACGCGCTGACACTGAGTACCTGGTTGAAACTACTTACGGAAATTTCTACACATTTTTTCATGCCTCTATAATGGGCTTATAGACCCATGAAAAATTCTTCTGGGCTCGTGAGAGTAATGAAAATTGTTACAGCGTCCTGAAAATAATTTTTTCATAACTTTCGTACCAACTCCAGGCTACTTGAAAAAACCTGAAACATGTTAAGACCCTCAGACGTACTGTGATAAATACAAACTGAAGACAACATAAATTTTCTGTAGAAGCAGAAGATTTATGACTGCATACAATGACATGAGCCACAAATGTTTTTTCTGCTCAATGTTAATATAGCACTTCTACAAACCATACAAAAACCAGAATTGTCCGGCCTACTTGAAGCGCTTGTTTGTCTGGGGTGTACCATTGTATTCAATATTAATACAATCTCAAAGCCTCTTGTTTGTCTGGGGTGTACCATTGTATTCAATATTAATACAATCTCAAAGCCTCTTGTTTGTCTGGGGTGTACCATTGTATTCAATATTATTACAATCTCACAGCCAATATTTGTAACATTTGTATAATGTTCCTTTGGGGTCATGCTGCAGACACCAGAGGGACACATCATGCAGTCAAACACATCAACACCCAGCTCACTAGTCAATGAATTTTTGCCTTATACTGATCGCTGAGGAAAAGAAGCAGGAGTGTCATTTTCAAGCCTGCAAATAGCTGCCTGACACTTTTGAAAACACCTCTTTGGATAACATTGTATGACCATGTTTTCCATATCATATAGCACAGGACAAGCTTCACTTCCATCACACCACTTCCAACAAAAAAGTGTTTTCAAAAATGTCAGGCACCCATTTGCAGACTTACATTTTCAGACATGATCCAACAAATAACTGAACTGAACTTTTGTTTTACAGTGTACTCAAGAATATTTCACTTATACGACTTCAGCCAGCATTATGGTGGTATGAAACCAGGCAGAGCCCAGGGGAAGGAACCCTCGACCATCCGTACATTACTGACAGACCTTCTCACATAGGCCGGAGTGGAAGCCATTAAGAGCTAGACTTGAATTCAGCAGAAAGTGCATTGGTAAGAGGCTGGTGAGTCATTACGTTGCACTAGACCGCTAACTTTCTTGACCCCTCGCGCCTATGAAGTAGGCGCTGTAACCGCTGTTACACTACACCGAACACAATTGTCAATCTAACACTTAAAATGCTGAAATAGCTAAACTCTGTATGCCATATCCACTCTCCACAAGCCAAATGTACCCACCATCCTTTCCTGCTGCACTATATACACTAACAACAATTATCTGTGGGACATAAGTTAAGGGAGATGGTCAACAGGGCAGAGTTCAGTGAGATCTTAAGCAAGAGCAGTGACAAGTATCAAGGAAATAAGGTTTCCTTTAATTAGAAATAAATGAAAGAAAGCCTCATTTTAACAGAACAACAAATATTGGCTTTCCACCATACTGGATCAGTGGCTTGGCCCTAAATTTTGTGATGACTGAACCTACCACTGCTTGGACACACAGTGCTGCTGTTGTGAGGAGGAGGACTTGCGTGAAGGTGAGTATCTATTCCCTGAGGAGCTGGAGGATGAGGAGGACTCTTCTGTATCGCCCACCTCCTCTGTGTTACCCAGGTGACTCCAACCAGAGTCCGGCCACTCCAGCCCATCTGCAAAGCCAAACATTCATTTGCTTCATCAGACTGTTTGATGCCATAAATAGTCTAAGAACAACTGGCTAATGTTTAATTCAACGCCTTTTTTTTTTTTTTAAGTTATATCTTTCCTAAAGTCGATTTCACAATCAATTAAAAACAAGGGAGATAATAAATTTGATTCCGTGTTGACATATCTCCCCTGTCGAACTACTGACCTTCATTCAGCTGGATATCATTTGTTTTCGCCTGCTTTTTTAAGGTCAATTTATACCATTGCCAGTTGAACTGAGAGGTTAGGAACCTTATTCCCATATGCATCCTACAAGCTATCGGCGCACTGAACTGGAAGTCCAATGCTCTCCCATACACACATGAAGATCACGCTCTGGGTTCAGAAGATATGCTTTGTTGTCGAAGCAGGACATATGTTTATGGAATAAAGTAACAACAACAACACCATGCACACAGCCATCGCGACTGCACTTGGCATACTCATTTTTTGTTACCTTAATTTACACAGGATTTCTTTTTCATCTCCTTTTAATTTGGGCATTCTGAGCCTTTCAGTTTGGGAGTTTTGCTGCATCTCTTAATTTGGGCCCCGGTAAATGGTATGAAAAAGGGCCTGTACTTGACCCTGCTTAGGGATTGAAGAGACATGCATCTCTAGCCAGTAGATGCAAAAGTCATAGATTAAGTCATTCCAATGAACGGAAACATGTTCTAAAGTATAAACCAAAATCTCATACCACACTTTAACTGTCACACAGTGAGCAAATCATGATGACCTGAAAGTATTTTTTCACCTCAAAATGCATTTCTGTGCAAGTCATTCACATGCTATTTTATGTTATTACAGCCATGACAACAGCAAAAATCACATGATATAATGACAAAAATCTGTGAAATACAGTAATTATTCAGCCAACTTCAGAAGGAAAGCTCTTGACCTCGTTACTGCACAGAGATGGATACATATTCCCCACATGTGTTAGCAGAAGCAAACTTTTCAGGAAACAATAAATACGGAAACTGAGCTCTGTACGTCGACATATTTGACACTGTGTTCATAAGGTGCATACACAGTGCAACTTCTTGTGGTGACAAGTCAAATGAAAATACCAGATAAATTTCAAAAGCCACATTCACAGTGTGTGCTGAATGGTCCTATGAAATTAGAGCATTGGTCTTTCTATTTATTTATTTATGTGATTGATGTTTTACGCCGTACTCAAGAATGTTTCACTTACACGACAGCTGCCAGCATTATGGTGGCTGGAAACCAGACAGAGCCAGGGGGAAACCCACAACCATCTGCAGGTTGCTGGCAGACCTTCCCTTACACAGCTGGAGAGGAAGCCAGCATGACCTGGACCTGAACCGCAACCGCATTGGTGGCAGGCTTCTGGGTCATTGCGCTGCGCTAACGCACTAACCAAATGAGCCACGGAGGCCCCCATCGGTCTTTTTCATCTGACTTGTCAAATTTGACTTGTTGCAGATTGTAAGCATCCTTCCTCCACTCACTTGGCACATCCCCCAGCTCGAGCAGACTGTGTAGCGAAGTGGTCAGGTACTCCTGCTCAGAACTGTTACAGCTAAACAGCAGCTCCTCCAGGTTACTCTCTATGTCCAGGTAAGGCTCGTCACTACATTCCGAGCTGGCAACACTCGCTCCCCGTGAGTCAAACTCCAGGCTTAGTGGATTCACATCATTCAAGCTGTTGTGCTGCTGACGAACCCTGAGCCAAAAATTAGTCCATCCTTAAAAAATTCTTTGCTCTAGGTAGTACAACATTATTACATAAAAGTTGGTCAGTGGGGAGATATTTCTTTTTTATTCCTTCTAATGAAACAGATAAAGATTTTAAAGTGACATGGCTAAAAACTGAAAAGTCTGCCAGAACGCTTAAATTAGGGGTTGTCATTTCAGTGGAAATGGAGCACGCACACAGCCCTAGGTAACCTTCATTTGTAAACAAATGTGGCTGACGACATGCGTAAGAGAAGGACTAACGGCTTGCTTATAACAGAATCAGCCAAACAGAGGCGTAAAACAGAGCTCCCCAGGTTGACAAGCAAGTCTAGAGTTGTAATTGGAGGTCAGTCGTCATAAAACCACACTGCTTGATAAGTGGGTGCAAATGTTGTTGTCGTTGTGGCGGTGTTAAACGTCTAACGTAGCCCGCCCTCTGTGTTGAATTCGAATAAGGACAGACCATGTCCGGGCTCGTACAAGCTACATACTCAATGAATACTTTTATTTCAACGTTGACTGATTTAGTTTATGAACGAACTTCAGAACTTCGTTAAGACGTCACAACAAGAATTTGTCTACAAAACCAAATTTTGTGCGACCATGTCTCTTTAAAGGAATTAACATGGACAGGGAAAAAAATTCCATCTAGAGCCCATTAAAACTTTACAGCACAGTAAGTAGAGCAGACAGCATTATCGGTGGAGAAAACCAGGCAGAAACTTAAGAGGAAACCACAATCCCTAATCATATATGGGACACACATTCTAACATAAGGCCACATCTGAGCCAGTTAAGCCATAAACTGAGGCTCAACTATTTAAACCATGTTGATAGAGAGATACAGGTGTCCTTGTTTCTGAACATACTGAAATCTTGTTAGAGAGACTAGAGGAAACCACACAACCATGTCAGATACATGACACACCTGCTGACAGGCTGTACACTGTTTGCTGAAAGACACTTCGAAGAGATTCATTTATTTATCTGATTGCTGTTTTATGTCATACTCAAGAATATTTCACTTATACGACGACGGCCTGCATTCTGGTGGGAGGAAACATGTGCAGGTTGCTGGAAAACCCTGTACAAAATGAAGCACACCTGCTGTAAGCCAAGGTAACATGAACAATCCAAGTGAAATATTTCTAATGCCAGCGATTCAATTCCGTGCAGAGATCTGAAAGTTTCGTTGTTTACTGGTACACAACATTATATTTTCCTACAGTATAACACTGGCAGCATCAATCATTGGCAGAGTGGTTTCCAAGTCAAGTGTGATAAGGCCAAAGAAAATTGATTTCTTGTTCCTGCATCAGGTCATTTTTAAAAACCCTTGTGGGTAGCAGAAAAAACATTTCATTCCTCATTGGCATTATTTTATGATGGCACTGTCTTGACACAAAATGAAAAATTTTCCAATGCAGGGAGGCAAATTAACATGTGAGCAGGATACGAGAAACAATGTGATTTGTCTGTCAGATGCCCAGATTACCTTTCTATTTCTGACTCTAGAGTGGTGAGGTCTAGATCCATGCCTTGCAGGGACGAATCAAGGGACACATTCCTGAAGTACTCCCCAGCCTCTTTCACCAAACTGTCAGAATGCCACGGACTGTAACGGTAAATAAATGGTGCTAGAGGTGGTTATTTAAACTCTTGATATACACTTCAGAGTGCATCGTTAAGCTTAACCATGTGGTTTTACCCTCCTAATAGCCCGAGAAAAGGATGTGGAGAACCTTTACAATGTGGCAGTCACAGTCACCCAATGTGTAAAATTTCCCATGGACAGCTTAACTTTACTAGTCTCCATTTCAGGCAATTCAGAAATCCTAGCCAGTGAACAATTTGTGACTCATTCAGTTGATGTTACCATTTGGTCAGGTGATAAAAGAACACAACACTTGATGAGGTCACAGCAGAATTAGCCAAGTAGAGAAATGGCTTACAAGCCTACAAATGAGCAGCCTGACAAGGACACTGAACAAGGACATTGTCAAGCATCAAATTCCCTTATGTCAGGCACAAAGTAAGTGGTGCCTGACTATTCCAAATGCTACTTGGATTAAACAGGTTTCAAAAATTTGTCAGCCATGCATTAAAAAGTTATTTACAGGCCTGGCTTATGTGCACTACAATGCCATGGTCATATGTCACTGATGGCCCATGATGGTAACAGTTACCTTTGCGCTGGCCCATACAATCTTGCTCTCCACAATTTTGGTCTCTAAAATGTCTACACTGGTAACTTCCAGTGCAAAATCAGCTTTCTGTATGTAAACTCCAATTTTTCTTTCTGTCTGAGTACGACATTACTCAGACCTTAGCGAGTCCTTTAAGTGGGTCATGCATATGAACATATAAATCGTCACCAACAGTCGAACTCTTAGACACCACAATCAGTACCTTTCAGATAGTGCAAGTCAATAATACTATATATAAACCACTTTAAAAAAACTTTTAGTCTGTGTTGCAAAAAATAATACAGGAGACACAAAAAAAAAACACTGTTAGAAAATAAAATGTCAGACACATCTGCTTATGAGTACATTCCCAAAATTGAATTTACCCGTTTACTTGTATGGTGGTTGTTTTAATAACACATCTGTACAACACTGTATGCATACTTTCTCTTTAGAAATGATACTTGTCTGCATTACCATTACAAAATAATGTATGTCGATGGGAAGGGGAGTTGTTATGACTTGGATTTGACCTGCTAGACGTTTGTAAAGTGCGTATTCGCAGTGCAAAGTGTTAGTTGACATTCCATTGTACCTTGTCGTCTCAGACGTGGAATTTAAGCATCGCCACTGACGGCATCATTTCTGCTGTAAATTCCAATGTCTGAGCAATATCGGACTATCTCTATCCCTGAAACTGTCCTCCACCACTGTCGCTTCGTAACATTAAACTGAACGTTTCCCTCAGTAGTTCTTTCCATTGTGATTGGGTTTAGGCCAGTGTGAAGTTAACTCTTTAACCTGTCAAGGGCTGTTTTGATACTTGATTACAGCAAGGGCAAACAGTATGGTAGATAAGGCGAGGATGCTGTCGCGTGGTAGATTGACGTGGTTTTGGTCAGGACAGCCCCCTCCCTATCTCGTCCAAAAACAGCATAATCTCCAGGCAATTCTGCAATGCCGATTTGGCTTATTACTTCGAGTACTTCATCATAAATAAGCCGAATCAGCATTGCAGAAGCCTCTCAAAATATGCTGGTTTGGACGTCACAGGGTGGGGGCTCTCACGTCCAACAACAACACTGTTAACCTCAGTGAAATCAAGGTAACTTCGCTAGAGCCCCCATCCTGTCTTGTCCAAAGCCAGTGTGATCTCGAGAGACTTATGAAATGCCGGTTGGGCTTATACACTTACATCTTCTGGGCAGTTCCATTGTTACTTTAAGCCATACTGACTTACACTGAACTTTTACAACACATCAACTGATGACGATGACGACCTCATCAGCATCATAGTAGTTGTTGTTGTTGCAGTAACAACGTGTTATGGTGGAAGCTTCGGAGTTCCGGCTTTATTGGCAGGAAGCGAAAAGAAAAAAAAACGCATCTTCTCTGTACGCATATGAACTGTTATCCTGATGAATACATATCTACTGAGCTGAATTTATTCACTTTTCGTTTTAGAAACTTGAAAAGAAATAAATGCCTATGCGGGGAAACACGCATGGTGCGACTTTGCGCAGTGGAAACTCGTACCTCGCAACAAATACCTACCTGCTGGCTAGAACACCGCTGTCCGCTATCATTATCTTCCCTCTACTTTGGATGACAAAGGCCTTTTCCTGTTTAACAACTCCAGCTTACTAAACTTTGAAAATACGACCTGAGGATATAACACAACACGAGCGTATTCTTCACGTACATGCAGGATACCACGTTTCACCTTCTTCTCGTACACAACTATTCCAACGTGGATATTCACAATGCTGTTTGGTGACGTCATCAACAGCCGACAGTTCAGTGAGACAGGCGATTTAATTGGTTCGCGTTAAAGCATGCGAATACGAAACTAATGCTCTTTCTTCAGTCTTCCCTAATTTAGTCATTATAATTTTTGAATTCGTTTGTCACGGGTGATTTATTAAGAACTCCTCACACTGCGTAGCAATCAATTGATTCATGACATGTAAAGGACAATGAGTGCACATTATCAACCGAAAGTGAGTTATTTCATTTATCCAATCCCATGCCGTGTAACTAAATTTCCCGCGAAATACTTTTATACATTCCGACTGTAGCCCTTTGCACAAACATGCGAAGTTGACATGTGTAGTCTATTGACTGTACATGAGGGCATTGATTTCTCTTACTATTTATGTAGTAAATTTGGAAAAACTCCAGCACCAAAAATATAAATGCAGTGTATCCCCAAATTTCCGAGCGGTGCCAAATCATACGACTACATGAAGCTTGCATTTTTCTCCGTATATCAAAAAAGCAATTGAAGTAGCATGGACATCATTCTCTTTTAGCCCTTGCTGCATTGCTGGAAGTGACACAGTAGTACTTTGTCACCGTGGTAACCACCAACGCTCGAACACTGACTATAAAAATGAGCCTCTAGTTTCAGTGGTCATTGTGCACGAATGACGGCCCCGATGTAAATATGGCCAAGTGTAAGAACCGAGTGAGAGGATATATTTATTTATTTATTTGATTGGTGTTTTACATCGTACTCAAGAATATTTCCCGGGGGAAACCCACGACCATCCGCAGGTTGCTGCCAGACCTTCTCACGTACCGGAAAGGCGAGAGGATATAAGCAGGGACTCTGATATAAGGCAACGACAACGACGATTGCTGGAAAACTACCCCATGCATCGATTTCAAATCTATATTTCGATTTAGTATAATTGTGTTTAAATTTAAGCTACGTACACATACCCTTTCATAACCATAAAAACAGGAAGGGGTACAAATCGCCATAATCTCCGCACAACGCTACTAGCACTTCTGTGATCAGTCAGATCATATTCGGGTTGAGACATAACTAAACCCAAACAGTGCGCTTTTATTTATTATCGGGTACGCAAGAATTTGATATGAAAGCCAAAATTTTCAGAAAATTCGACCATCCAAATACACTATTTACTTTGATATTCTGACACGATTTTTGTAGACATTAGCTATAGTGATCTCCTTGGTTTTCAATCATCACTGCCTCTGCCGCATAACGCAGACTTCGTGTGTCGCGCTCGCTGGCGGGCAAGATGCCAGTCCTGACTGAGTGTAGTCCGCAGCAGGCCGCAGGCTCACCAGAAGTCTAAAGTTAATCGAATTATAACTTCATAATACTTGCTCAGAATATACTTTCAGATGTTTAGTGATAGAATCCAAAAGCATTTTCTATAAGGCTAAGTAGTTGTGTAAAAACTTACTTTGAAGTTATGCGTAAGTTCATAGAGGAAATAGAAATGAGGCTCAACAGTGGTGGACGCTATGCCATAAGGTATACATGGCTTGCCTTGAGGCTCCATACGGTTACAAGCTTACATTTAAAACAATGGCAAGCCGCTGTCTGTCACAATACCCCCTCCCAACAAATTTTGTTCGCCCCGTCGAACACAGTACACTGTAACAACACCTATGATAGAATAAAATTCTATCAACCTGACTTACAACTATATGCCCGTCATCTGACTGTTAAAGGTGAACTGCCCTGGTTGTATTTTTCATTTTACTTAAATGAATGCCATACCTGTGATATAAAAAATTATGCAAACCAAACAAATGCCTCTGATGAGTACTTTTTACCAGAAAATAAAAATATCTTTAGCACCAAAAGTTCCAAGACAAAAATTGCACATCGCTTATCTGCCCATGAATGACGCTAGAGTCCCTAATATGCGTGAAGCAATTGTGGCATATCTGATGTTCAGAGGCAATCTTCTTAACCTGTATGTCTGATCAGAAAGTTTAAAGGAGAACTGTCTCGTCTGATTTTTTTTTTTTTTGCCCAAAATTTACAAAGTATATATAATTTAGATGTATCAATTGATTAATCAATAAAACTCCCTAGAGGATTCAAAAAAATTTGTTTTAAAAAAAAACATAGGCTGAGTTTTGTGAAGCTTGGTATTCTTTACGTGATGTCCTCTATTGTATGACGTCATAGTGGTGGTATACCGTTTTGTGCAGCATTCAACTGTTTTAATCACACTCGATGGGATTAGTTGCCGCGCCTTCCCATCACACCTCTCATGCGTAGAAATTGGATAATTGGAGACGTGTTTTGATCCAGCATACAGGCTAGTAAACACTGTGCCTCATAACCGGAAATGCCAGTTACGTCAAGCATATTTGGCTCACTAGAGCCATTCAAGAGCAGACAAACGATGAGCGATTTTCTTCTCGGAATTTTGGGCGCTAAATACATTTTTACTTTCTCCAAGTAAAAATGCTAACCAAATGCATTTTTCAGTTTGCATCATTTTTTTTACGTCACAGGTATACCATTCATGTTAAGTGAAGTGAAAAGGCTGACATGTAATAATACATTTCAGATGTCCAGACAAAATTTGTCATGCACTTTGAATTCTTTTGCTTATCACACAGCCTGAGGAACCCCAAGAATTCTTCAGAGAAATAATGTTCAACAAAAGGTCAAAATATCACCATGTCAACAGTTTAGTGTTCATGGAATGTCTTGAATGTCGTCGGATATCCATGAACTTTACGTTCCAGAATTGTCTACGCTATAGTATGTTACTTTAAAACAGAAAGACAACTAAACAATTCAAACTGGACTATTAATTTTCAGTAGTCCGTTGCCAACCGTTCGTCTGTTTCGATTCAATTCTTTTGGGGAACTTTCAATTGTGTCTATCTCAGCTCACCGAGGTCATTGTCTGATTGCGCAGACATATTACTATGTACAATCAACAACTTCTTCACTTTGCTACAATTTCCAGGCTCCATGTCCTTCACACCACGACTACAATGTCTTTCACATAGCTTAGAAGAATTACATCTTCACTTGGAGAGCTACTTATTCGATAAACAGAAAATAAGCTTGATCTCTTCCTATGCACTGCCAGTCTTGGTTTCCCTATTTTATCATTGTTACTCGAACTGAACTAACACCGCTACTGTTGCACCTCTATAAACCATCTCAGGTTCAGTATCCACATCCACTGGTCTTACTGAAAATGAGATCTCTCTATATATACCAGAGTAAGCCTATACGTCCAACGAGCAATTTTGCACAGGCTTTGTCCTTGAAAAACTAGTCTTAGGGCCACTTGCCTTGCGGATATCGTCGCCCATCAATCCAGTGCTTTACTTGAACATCAGTAGCAAACAATTATGACACGTGAGTGCTATTTTTGTATGCACCCGCGTTATCTTCTGGAATGGATCCTTTCGTCACGGTATGCTTATTACTGATTTTAAGAGGTTCAAGTGCTGGGAGTTACGGGTGTATTATTTAACAGAAATAGCAGATAGTAAGCGATATACAGACATTTAAACAGTGATGCTTTAGCATTTTAAAGAGAGATTACTGTAGTTCTCTTGCTTCCTCCCTTGTGACGTGCAGTTCTAGTGCTCCCGCCACTTACACCACACGCCACCCAGTAAAAGCCAGCGTACTGGAAGCAAGTGCGACAAGGGTATTTGATTGGGAGTAATGATATATTTATTCATTTGTACAAGAGACACTCCTAAGATAAGGAAGTCTTTTAATTTTGCGGTCCTGATTTGATTGGTCATTATACTTAGTCCAATGGGTCTTCTTTTTTTCTCTTCACTATTGCTTTTGTTGTTTCTTACTTTCATGATCGTTCTTATTTTTGTGAGAAAACAGCAGCATTGCTAAATAGCGAAGAGGTTTGTTTATGCATGTGTATCATCTTCCAAAAAAACTATGAAGAACATGCCCCAGTTCTTTCAAGTTGTTTTCTGAGGACTACGTCTCCAGACAGGGAACATCCTGTACAAATACACAGTGTCACCATCCTCTTCCTCAGACTGACTGTTTTCGCTTTCAGTGTTGATATCATCCTTATCTGTTTAACACCATCTTAATTGTATGTCTGTCAAATAGTTAAAGACTGGATATCAGTATTGCTCTCTCGACAGTGCAAGTTGTGCAGATCGCACGACTAAGTATTTTGCCATAGAAACTTGGGAGTTTCTGGAAAGCAAACCTTATAATGCATGGTTGGGATAAATCGTACATGTGCATTTGACCTCTGAGTAGATTTGAACAACCTAATTCGTGATGTGAAATAATTGTTTAAATGAGACCTATATCATAATTCAGGACTCTCTCTTGTATGTAACGGTAAAAGCATAAACGTAAGACTGACCACTGATCATGTCGGGGATAAGGTAACAGAATTCCCAATTGTTCAAAAACGACCACTCACACACTAGCTGATAATTCCAGCGTTTTCCAATCCCACAACACTGTTCCGGAAATTGACTTTTCTTCCTTTTCTCTCCAGATTGCTTGTGTTACGTGATGGTCTCTAAGACGTGACATAACCGCAGACCTACTTATAGCTGACATGTTATAGATACATAAGAAAATCTAGAAAATTTGTCTTCTCCAGAACTGTTTAATCTATCCGATTGCATTGAAATTCGATACGCTTGTGCACATCTAACAAGGCAATACAGTGTGAAAATTTTCTCCACATCGGTTGAAAACTGTGGAAGCTCGCTAACCATGGTCAGTTATGTCATGTAATCATGTGGTTTTGAATTTTGAAAGAAAACGTACACACAAGTACACGTATGTAAATGCATGCAGTATGGTATGTTGAAGACGAGTCGGGATTAGTTCTTCTCTGATATATAGTTTCCCAGCTGTAACTAAATTGGAATTAAAAATTATAATGGGCAGATGTTTCTAATGTTTGAACGTCACGTCATAGAAAGTTGTAATAGCTCTAAAGCTGAAAGTTAATCAGCCCAAAAGTCTACTGGCCTACATAAGATTAAAACAATGTTGACTTATACTGATGAATGCCACTTGCAGCGCTTAAAAATTCGAAAAGACATTTTTACTATATATGGAATGTTTAAAACTTTCTACATGTACATTGATGGCTGGAAAGGATTTACGCCTTGTAGTGGAGTTGCGCATTGCTCAACAGATTTAGATTATACGGGGTTGTTTACCCCAAGATCATATTTAGTGTATTGGGGCGAGGAGGGGTTAAGTTTAAGACGACGCTGAAATGTGTTCAATGTTAGTCATAAAGCATTATCCAGCACAAGACGTACCACATTATGCTGACACCGAGCGAACCAGTCCTGTTTCCTTTCTCTTTCCTCTCACAATGGTTACAACAGGAAAAACTTCCTAAAAATTCATATCTTTGTGAATGTTTGGTTTTGAAAAGCATAAATTACTTTGCCGTGAGGATTTGTAACTTTGTCTTGCAGATAAACATCCTGTCTTTCCTGACCAATTGACATGGGGGAGATATTTGCACGGTATGTGCACCACAAAGCTTTGAAGTTCACTTTTGATAATTATGATAATTAATTTTGATAATTCAGAAGCAGACAAACAGACAGATTTCTAAAATGAGGGTACTCCAGTTTAAATCCCTCCC
Source organism: Acanthopleura granulata (assembly GCA_016165875.1). Classification (NCBI taxonomy): domain Eukaryota; kingdom Metazoa; phylum Mollusca; class Polyplacophora; order Chitonida; family Chitonidae; genus Acanthopleura; species Acanthopleura granulata. Next base: position 43,993,685 of record JABBOT010000001.1, on the reverse strand, counting down.
ATTCAAAAGATTGTGAATGTATCAAGTTCTAATTTTGCGTGTGCGGTGAAGATTTGTTAGGAATTATGTCGTGCAAAAAATATTGATTTTGAAAAAGAATTGCACGAAGCCCCGTTGAAACTTTACGAGCACGTAGTTACCGTACCTACAATGCTGGTTGCCATGGTAGTTACATGCTCTTAATGTTAAGTACGCTTCGTGCAAGTGACCCAGTACCCTATTAGCACGAGAGTAATTCCTTGTATGTTTGGGTATAAAATCTTTTCCTGTTGCTAGACTGCCGTTTTTGGTGTACAGATGTATGCAATGTGTGAGAGCAGGTGAGAGTTTGGTTGATGAAAGTTTGAAATTCTTGGCGAGAGGTTACAAAATGTCAGGGAGTGATGAGGCAGCGGCTGACGTCCGCTTGGCATTGCACCACTGCCAGTTTTTGCCATAGGAAGCTCCAGGTTTTGACGGTCAATCTATACGTCAAGATTTTTATGACTCCCTGGTCATGGAATGTCGGGGGCTGATTTTCAGTACTGAACGTTAACGTTATCAAAAATTAATGGGAATGTGGTATCATTCCACTACTTTTAAAACCATATCTCAAAATGATATGATCTTCCATGGAAAAAGAAAAATATGCAGAGAGAGGTGGAGGGAGGGGGCGACCCCTGGCCTAACAGCCTGTTTGATTTAATCATTTATTTGATCAGTGTTTTATGCCGTACTCAAGAATAACGAGTTGTGAAGACTAGGGCTGTGCCTTTGTTGGTAGCTGACCCACTTTCCCCATGCTTACTGTGAAAAGGTGGTTCTTCAATGAACTAACGTCACTCTACCATGTGACAGCACTCTGGTTTTCACTCCTGCCAAAGAATGTTGCACATATACGACGGCGACCAACATTATGGTATCAGGAAACCAGGTAGAAGCCGTAGGAAACAGTCTATTTGAAGTCGCCTAAGATCATAAAGTTTATAGCTATATTAACGAACAGAGGTTCGCCTCTGCCCCTCCCCACTATTTGTCTGCAACAGTAGTTCAGTTCCTTCATCACTCTACTGGCGCTCCCCGAAAAGGAGGCTTCCTGTCATAATTTTAGTTCCTAACATCAGCCAATAAATATATCCTGATTTCTAGGCGGCCACTGCACTGTGTTAATGTGTAACGCCTGTTAGTCCGCGGCCACCTGCAGGAGTATCTTACGTTGTGGGTGGAGATGTGATTAACCTTTGGGGGAAACCAGTATTAAATGTATTTCTGGACAAAAATATATTTACTTGATTTATCTGATTAGTGTTTTTATGTCGTACTCAAGACTATTTCACTTATATCACGGCGGCTAGCATAATGGTAGAACCCAGGGGAAACCGAACGCAAATCCAACACTGGGTTGTAGAAATGCCAGTCTAAACTTTATTGAATAGAAAAGGAAATATCCATGTACATACATGTATATATAACTTGCTCTCTATGCATTTGCATAGTGTTCCCCGCTAAGGGATTCACTAGAAATTGAACCAGAAACCGTGTGTGGTCATGTCGGAATGTCAAGACGTGGAACAGCACCTGGGTGGAATGTATCCAAGGGTTGGCTTTACCTTGGTCATGTGACCCCCACCCCTACTCAGGCCATGGGCACTTCCCCATAAGCACTAGGATGGAAATTTATAGTATATCAACAACCCCGACTGTCTGTGTAGCAGTATTATCCAATCAATTCGGAGCCAAATTTTGGACCCAACTGGTCGAATTGCGGATGTGTAACCTGGAGGCCCATGCGGTTCTGGCCTGGGGGGTTCTTAAGTGCATCTCCCCTGCTCGAGCATTCCACAATTCATGACGTTCCGCACCTCCCAGCTTATATCGAAAGGTGACCAGAAATATCTCTATAACTAATAAACTTGAACGAGGTAAGAAATAAATTATTAATATTCATGCTTTAACACGACAATGTATGTAATATGTCTACGTAGGCCGTATTACAGACAGTTCACCCAAACTGGCGAATATCTAAACTGATTTATGATTTATAGACTCCGTTTAACGAGAGACCCTGCAAACTAAAGTTACGGTGAGTGAAAACACGGATAAAACCTGTATCTGAATATATCATTGCATTTTTTAGATCCTTTTTCATCAAGGTAAACGCAGTGAAATTTTTGGATTTTATGGTAGGTTTTATGGACCATATTGATGATGTGGTTCACCAGTGGCGTCACGCCGACTTTCCAATGGTTCTAAAGCAATTAGCATTTCCATACACAGGCAAACATTACAGGAGTACTCTTCACCTTTATTCAGAGCTGAACATTAAAGTGTACAAGAATTAAAGTGAACAATTAAAGTGTGACGTCGCTGCAGAACCACATTATCAAAATGGTCCATAAACCCCTCCATACAATCAAAATATTTCACTGCATTTAATTTGGTGAGAAAAAAAAATCTACAAAACTGAGTGAAGGTATTTCAGATCCAGTTTTTCATGGTCATTTCACTTTCTTTTCAGCATAACTTCCTTTTTGTGTGGTCTTTCCCTGTAACTTTTTGTTTTATCCTCTATGCAAAAGATAAGCCAGTTTAGACGAAATGCACCTTTCAATACCTTTAGGCTAGAAAATACCTTGAGCTCAGATCTAGTCCTGTAGTGCTCTTTCGGGGCGCTCTTGGGCCCTCGCCCAGCTTGCTGTGATAGACGAACACCCTCTGCCCCCCCCCCCCCTTTGGAAACTTTCTACGTCTATGAATGGTTTGCTACCTCTGTCTAATTCTGTAATTGTTAAAGTGCAAGGCCTTGAGCGATGTCTCCATATATCAGGTACACCTTGAATCAGATTCATCCAAAAATATGGCTCATAGAAATAATGACACACACAAGGTATTTTCTGTGTGATGTTTTAATAAATGAATATTTTACAAGATGGAGAAAATAAACTTCTTGTATTTGAATGCACATTACATCTTCCTGCTCAATCTTCTCCACGGCTGTTAAATCCTGCGAACACAGAAATAAGAATATGACAATACCTTCATGAATTTTCAGGCATATCAAAACCTGAGCTATAATGAAGTCAATGTGTATGACACTATGTCCAACTGTCCCTGACCAATGGGCTTATTGGTTTGCTCCTGACCAATCAGGTTACCATTTGAAATCTGGCTAGCAACTGATCTGACCAATAAGCCAGATATCAGTTTCTAGTGACCATCAGAAAGAGTTTGTTTACTAGCCATTTCCTTGTTACGGTAACCACATTAAGAAATATTGGAAAATTGAGCTTTAGTCAAATTCTGTATTCATGAGTTCTCATGAAATAATTTGAGTTGTTGATACATTGGTGCCAAAAAATGGAGTTTTCTGATTTGTTCAAATTGAGTTCCTAAAACGAAATTGGCTAGAAAAAAACCCTCATCTCTATTCATTTGTATGCATAAACCACAGTTAAACAGATACAAAAAAAAAGGCCAAGTGTTATGTTCACATAACCTTGTACAGGTAACAGAGGATATATTGAGGAAGTACTGGGACATAAACAGGCAGATGAACAAAAAAAAAAATGACTCGTGTTATTCAAATCAAAAGCTGTGAATACATTATCATAATTAATTGAGTCTTGTGTGTGGGTGTTTTCAAACTCAAGGTTACACTTACGTGACTGCTTTGTGACCCTTTTTCTCGAATTTCTTCGGTTTGTATTTCCTTACAACCCTAAAAATAAAACAACATTTTAATTATTTGAACGGCAAGAGCTAAATTACTTTCCTGTTACAATGGTATGTAGTGATTGCTTTCATCCCAAAAAGTCTACATTACTGGACATTCAAATATACAGAGCCCACTTCACAAGTCATGTACCAATGAATCAAGCTGTTCTTGAGGCTCAGAATGCATCGCTCTAGTGCAATCTTTCACCAAGTTCATCATAAATCACACTTTTCACAGCTTTATGAAAAACCTGAACAACTGTCAACCATCCATGTAATACATACATGCTGACAGACGAAAGGCAGGCAAATATTAATAAAACCTGGATACCAAGTCTATGTATTTTAACATGACTTAAGCACAGGTTTTCTGGATTTTCTTAGACGAGAAGTTTATTACAATATGTCAGATTAACATGTGACAATCAGCTCATTCAATACATCTAGCTCTGACAAAACATAAAATCCTCATGTATCTGATGAAAAATCTCTCTCAGTATTATTTAATATTGTCCAACGTAATAAACCTGACCGTTCGGAAGTCACCTGACATCAACGATCTTTGATGTTGGTTTTCACGGAATACCTACATCTCATCACATCATCTTTCCAACAGATCATGCAGCTGGCAGAACACTCCATTTATTTATTTATTTATTTGATTAGTGTTTTACGCCGTACTCAAGAATATTTCACTACATACGACGGAGGCCAGCAATATGGAGGGAGGAAACGGGACAGAGCCTGTGGGAAACCCAAGACCATCTGCGGGTTGGTGACAGACCTTCCCACATACCGCCAGAGAGGAAGCCAGCATGAGCTGGACTTGAACTCACACCTACCGCATTGGTTGGGAGGCTTTCTGGGCCACTGCGCTGCATTAGTGCACTAACCCACTGAGCCAGAACAGTCGAGATCAAGGGCCTAAATTACTGTCCACCTTTGATGACTCCATCCAATTTTCAGCACTAGAACTCCATTAATTGAGGATAATAAATAATTATTAATTAATTATTGGATAACATGTGATAACATATGATACTTACTTAGCACGCTTTCTTGTTTCTATCACGTTTCTTCTCTGTAACGCTTTAAATCGGTCCTCTAGAAGATGACCTTCAGGCTGTGGGTGAGGATAAAATTTATATATTGCTGTCCATTAGAAATTTAGTACACATTTAAAAAAAAAAAAGAATCAAGCAGAAATGCTACAGAAAATGACCAAATGAGCAGCAGTCAAGTTTGCTTAATTGGTTAGGTGTTCATGGGGTTTTTAGCAATACTTTTGTCATTTCATGCCAGTCCCAAAGTGGCAGTATTGTGATCCTTCAACAGAACATCATGTCAAAGACAGCAGTCATTGTAAACTGAAGTCGAGACAACCATAAAATGAGTTCATATATGATATAATAGTACTACATCAGCGACTTTCAGTTAGGAGTCAAATTTTACTAAGACACCAACCTTCAACTCTCTCAGTGATCCTGTCAGTTCATCGCTCAGCTTGATCTCTATTTCCGGCTCCTCAAATCTGACTGGGTCAAGGGAAACATCAGTGCCGCTGTACCCAAGTACTCCTCAACTTTTTTGGCTTATATGTACATGCAGTTTGAAAGCTATACGTAATGTATAATCTTACAATACTATTTGCTGTTAAATGTCTTTTTGTTGTGCATTTACAAAACACCTATTTATGTTTAAACACAACATACCCCTCCCAAAGTTTCAATGAAATCAGACTGATTCTGTTGCATGAGTGGCATTTTGAAACTACTGTTTACAGATGCTGGACACACAGACATAAACACAGGCAACAGACCATCGAACCTGAAAATCAATACAAAGGAATTATGCATGCTGAACTGTAACAGTTGTAGCATTTTGACAGAAATGTTAACATATGGTGGATGAACAGGCAGACAGACAGACAACTGATCATCTTGATGTAGTCTGCATTTGAACTGAATTTTGTTGAAATTGAACAAAAACTGTAAGAGTAGCATTTTGAATCTAATGTTAACATGCTGAATGAACAGACACACAGACAACCAATCACTTAAATTGAAAATCGATACAATGAATTATGTATCTTGATGAAAAAACGCTTGAAGCAAGTTTCTCTGAAATTAGATAAAAATCAGTCTATAGAATACCTTTACACTCTCCACAACTCAGTTATGTGCAGATGTGCAGAGCTATAGTATGAATTGGTATTGTTAACATGAGTTTTCGTGCCTTGAGGCTGGCTGGAGGGTAAAGGACAAAGGTAAGGCCACCGCTTTTGTGGTTTTCTAGTTGCTGTGGGTCTGAACTGTCATTACATATCCATTATGTGTATCCAGAATGCAGCCTGCAGAATAATTCTGGATTTACACAATTTTGCAGTTACAGCTCCTGTAGCTTGGTGTTCTAAACATAATTTTTTCAAGAGCTTCAAAGCTACCTGGAACTACACTGTGTCAAGTCCACTGGATGATTAACATTTTAAAACAATTGTTAACAGACGCTGAACTAACATACAAACAGACAAGAACATCAAAAATGAAAATCAATACACAGGAACTATGTATCTTGGTGTAGTCAACACTTGTATCCAGTATATTTGAAATGAAACAAAATATCTTGCAATGTACTTAAAACCCCTCCGCCTTAAGCATATGTACAATGTAACAAATAGAATTCTAAGAGATATTATGCATAATATTAGCCATTCATAAAAATGTGTAGGTGTGGTAAAAATTTGGTGAGCTGTTCAAGACATAGAGCATTTACAAACCTTGTATAAAATTTAACTTAAATGGCCCCAATGAACTTGAAGTAAAAGGTCAAAGTAACTGAAACTCAATAGGGTTCTTCCTTATGCCCAAGTGTAAATGTGCTGTAAGTTTGGTGAACTTAGGCTAAGCCATTCTAGAGACATTTTTAACATGAAGGACTCCAATGACCTTGAGGGAAAAGGTCAAGGTTGCTGAAACTCAATACGGTTCTTACTCATTCCAAGGTCTAAGTGTGATGTAAATTTGATGAGCTTGGGCTACATGGGAGCCCACTATGACAATACCCCTCGGCCAATATTGGCTGAGGTGTAATAAAAAAGGATGCTTGTGTTTGCCCAATCTTTTCGGCTTGTCCTTGTACAATGTCTTCAGTTCTGTCTTCCTCTTCTGTCGTTTTGCCAATTGGCTCTCACGAGCTTTGATTTCTGTCTTGATAGACTTCAGTCTGAAAGAAGAATTCTACTTATAACAGTGAAAGCCCTTTCGTTTTGCTTTAATGTTTACAACACAGTTATTTAGACAAAAACATGTCAGTCTGATAGCATGACACAAACGTGAAGTAAACAATTTCACAACTACACTGCTGCAACGTTCACACAGAAAGTATGAAGTTCTCCATTTTACTTCACAAGGATAGCCAATAAGGTTATAACAGGAGAATTTTACCTCAATAATTCTTGCTTCCCTTGTTTCTCTGTTTTTGCCAGCTGAAGAGCTTTTTCCTGAAAAGTAAAGAATAGTAAATCCTTAGCTATTCATGGAAATTTCATTAAAGCAGCATGTGTGGAAAATTACTATTTACTTGATTGGTGTTTTACACCATACTCAAGAATAATCCACATATATTTTCACATATGACACATATGACACCCACCAGTCATAGGGATGAAGTGATACACACTTTAGTAATCTGACAATTTCTTTATTTGGTTGGGGTTTCTTTTTGATATATCCAGATTGAATCCTTCCAACACAGTTTTCTCTCTTGGAAGGTCACAGCATTTCATCAGGGTTTTCTCCCTTGGTGCATCAAAGACTTTCAATGGGGTTACTTCCACTGGTGGATCTACACCTCTGCAAATATATGCAAAGTGGTAAAAATGCCAACTGTCCACCCCATAATCTCCATACTTCAGCCATACCTGGGCCTTCCTCTCTTTCTCTATTCTCCGCTGACGTCTGGTTTTCTTGCCTTCTCTCCGCACGGCAGGATTGACTGACAGCCGCATGTTGTCATCAGAGGTGTTGTCCTCTTCTGGGGCATCGCCTCCATCAAACAGACCAGCAGACATCTCAGAGAGCCATGTCTCCTGCATAAACAATACAAGCAAGTCACAAAAACTCAACATTTCATTAAAGAATTAGTGTCCAGGCTTTGCTACTGGTCTTAATTATGAAGGTTACAACCTATTTACACAGTATATAACCAAGAAGGCTTATGAGAAATGTAATAATCACTTTAAATCCATCAAAAACAACAGATTTACTGCCCTAGCTGATCTCCAGGGGGCCAACTGGTACGGCTCAGCGGGTGACATCATAGATGGCCAACCCATGACTAGCTGGGCTATATAGCCTGGGAATTCACATCAAAAGCAGTATCATTTTCCAGATGGATACTGTTATATACTGACATACTGTTGTATACATTTGAACACATGATTGAAGTTAAAGTTCAAATTTATTACAATGACATGTCTGGCCACACTTCTGGGTTTTGAGATGATGAATTTGAGAGCAGATACAGATGTTTTTGCGTGGGTACAAAATCCTTCCATCCTTCAGTGAAATCCACACCTCCCAGACGGTCAAATTATCTAGAAACTTGAACCTAGAAAAAAACAAACTCCAGGGTTCCTCGACAACGTGTTTTACAACCGTATGCAGAACAGAAAAACCATTTTGTGGAGAAATTTTATATGCTTGTACTCATTCTTATAGTTTTTTAAACACTGAACTAAATGACAGCTTGTAAAGGTTGAACTTGTACGAGACTGAAATTCGGCAGAGACTACTGACTAAAACCAGCCTCAGGATCTTTATGTGCTATATTACCTAGATTAATTTACGTTTTTTAAATATTTATTCAATCTCAATATAACAATTTATACAGGGGTTGTTAATTATGAATAAATACTAACACGGACAATGGTTATTGACAAACTTTTCCCCATACTGAGTACACACATGTAACCAGACTGATGGTAGTGAGGAAGATCTACAAATTCCCTGGCCAAGGTAAGGCTTGAACCTGCAACATGTATGTCCTGGCAATTGAAAAACAAGCATCTTAACTGCTCAATCACAATCACAGGATTCAGAGACATGTCTTCACCAGTCAACACGGGCTAGAGCATGTTCCACTGAGCACCCGTCAGCCAGTAACCAGATACTGTCTCAAGGGTTCCACATTACTTTCACAGTTGCAGGTCACATTACAATGAAACATTAAAATGTCACTGCATCATTTTACAGTGTAAATGCATTTGATTTAAACTCAAAACACTTGCTACTCCAGATATTATCAGAACAGAATCGTATTTTGAAGTCGCTCACCTGTGTTGGGGCTTCATCTTTGGATGGGAATTTAGCATCCAGAGACTTCTCCAATTTCTTTTCCCTCTTTTCTTTTGATATTTCAATTTCTAAAGCTTTAGCGAGTAAATCCTGGAAACATAAATAAAAACCCGGTCACATCTCATTTTACCTGTATCGACATTTTTTCAATCACAGTACACTTTAGTTTATTGATTTCATCATTTCCAAAGTGTCACTATTCCAAAAATATCATGACAAATGAAAAATTGGGTGATTTACAGTATATCGGGTATTGCACAGTATTTAACACTCCTCGATTGCATTTCAGAAAGTGTATTTACTTAGATGGGGATAAACTTCAGTCTTCCTTCTGAAGAATATTTCTCTTTTACAAGGATGGTGAGGTTTATGGATAGAGGTAATGGGACGGGCCTTTATATTACCTGATGATCCTCAAAGGCTGGGTTATAGGAGGCTCCTGGGTGAGGCACAGACACAGCCGGCACACCAGATGTCTTCTCCCGGTAATGACTTGGAGGCTACATACATAGAGCACAATGAGTCAAAGCAGACATTAAAATCTTTAATACATACAAACCTTTGTATAAATACAATTACTGTATCTGCCCGAAAAAGATGTCCAAAAATATGCAATTTTAGAGGAAAAAAATGGTCACATAATATTATTTGTACTGAACTGCCATTTTTCCAGCTGGGTGTTATCTTATTGCTCATCCATGTACACACTGTACCTGTTTTGGCAAATAATCAATGTAGACAGACTGTCATACTCAGAGCTAAACTTTTGAAAATCATTTTTTATAATTCTTAACACAAGCAATGGCAATTACAAAAACAGTCACAAGAAAATGCATGTACTAACTTTAATATGTGTGTGTAAGCAGATCCAGGATTCTAATCAAACGATACTATACCTGAACTCGTCTCTGCTTTGTGTATTCAAGGTAAAAACAATCCACTTCTTGATCCTTGTTAGCACCTGAAAAACACACACACACAGAAAAGGGAAAATGTAGCCATGCAATCAGTGCTTCAATAATTCAAGCTTTCCACAATATTAATTGGAGCAGGCCATGTTGCTGGCTCATTGGAGTAAATCATCTGTCCTTCTGCACCTGTCAGCATGTGATGAAGTTTAAGTCATGACTTTATTTTCTTTATTTATTTGATTGGTATTTTGTTCCGTTCTCAAGAATATTGCACTCGTGCAACGGCGGCCAGCATTATGGTGGGAGGAAACTGGGCAGAGCTCCGAGGAAACCCACGACCATTCGTAGGTTGCTGGCGGACCTTCTCGTCAATGGCTGGAGATGAAGCCAGTATGACTTGAACTTGAAGTCACAGTGACTGCGTTGGTCAGAGACTCCTGGGTCATTGTGCTGCGCTGGTGCTGTAGCTCCTTCAGCCACAAAAGCGCCTCCATGACTCTATGTAAAGAGGTATGTCAGGTACCTTGCAGAAACTGCTGGTTTACTCTGGGTCTACTGATTTTCTCTGCCTATAAACCTGAGTGAATGCTGTCATACAAGTGAAAATTGACGGCTTTAAGTTACAAACAACAAAACCAATGAACACTAGGTGCTACCCACCTGACCACAAATCATATGAAGACTGTGGAAGAGCTTTCGCCATGGACTGTTTAATTTGTCTTTGTCTCAACAACTTTCTTCTTTGCTCTTCAGCCATAACCTCTTTCTTGCTTTTTCTTTCTTTGACCTTGGATTTAACCTTGGTCTTGGACTTTTGTACCCTTCCATTCCTTTTGCTACAATAAACACAGTTCTGTTGGAAAACATCTTTCTACTGTTTGCAATGGTAGTTAGATTCCAACAAAATTCCCTCATTTCAGGAAGATCTTATCAATACTGTCAAGACAACCTAAAATGAAAACATTTAACTTTAAAAGTTTTGAACCGCATATACTGTATGTTAAGGTGCAGCAGTACTCATCCTAACTCAAGTCATACACTCATTATCCCTATGATATGTCTGCCCCAAGAGAAATTGTACACTTAGTTCAGGTAACATACAGCTTCTCTAGATAACAAGGGCAAACATTTCCATATTTCTCTGCACAATGACCTTATTTGTAAGGACAATGGTTATGTCAAGCTACAAATGGATAGAGAGTCTGACAGAGAAACTGAGAGACGTACAACAGTCAAGCTAGTGACTGATTCCCTATACATTAACCTTCATCTCTAAATAGCTCATCCATGTATGCAAATGTTGCTCTCATTATTTAAGGACAGACATGCTGCCAGCCAAGGAGAAAGAACTGAGCAGCAATGGTGACTTAACCCTGTATGACAACGCATGTGGAGTCAAGCATCTCAACAGTGCAGAATCAGAGAGAGGTTGGAATGAGTGAGATGAAAAGAAGAGCAGATGAGTGATTATATCAAAAATTTTTAAGAGAGAATGACAAGTAACTCACATAAATGCTGGCACTGTGTTAAGATCGGGTTCTAAATTGGCATAGCACCTTAATAGCCTCAAGCGTCGTCTGCCAACCACTTCCTCTGTAACACAAGGCAATAGTATACATTCACTTGTTTTGTTTATTTATCACCTGGCCGATGGTTTGTACCTCATCTAAGAGCATTTTATTTTCATAATGGCAATCAGATTTATAGATGGTGGAGAAAACAAGACAGAGTCTGGGGGGAAACAAGACAGTGTTTGAAACCATCAAGGTCTGAAAGAAACCAGATAGTCTAGAGAAAACAAGTCAATTGGTGTCTGATTTGGGGAAAAAAAGCCTTCATGAAACCACTACACCTGACAAAATATCCCATGTAAAGCCAGAGTAAAGCTCAAAGAAACTGGATTCCAGCATGTGACATTCTTGGTCCTCTTCCCACAGAACCCATAACGTGACTCAGCCAACACCTGCCCAATCTACATTCACAAAAAGAACATTAATCTTTGTAAAGTTTAGCCTTCTAGTTAAATTGCTAATTTACTTGATTGAATTTTCGACTCGTACAAGGATCGTGGTCACTTGGAGTTTGTCACGTGGAGGAACCCACAGTGCGTGCAGCAAACTACTGCCCCTAAATGAAAGCAACATGATTTTGATGCAAGTGTTTGGAAGTAATACACAAATTATGTTTGACAGTTCTTACCTTTATCTGTGGCTTTATCCACAAAAAATAGATTGTCATCTGGTTTGTGGGCAACAAGGCCTCTACAACAAAACAACAGAGGTCATTTAAATTCTTCACATGGAGTGACATAATTCATTTCACCCTACAACACATCCCAATAGAGAATGACAGCCAAAGCATCTAGAAGGACACTGATATCTGACATGGCACATACAAATATTTCTCAGCATACTAGTCAAGTTCAGACTACATCAACATGCGCAAATCACCCATATGGAATATCAATGATTTGATCCCTGTCCCTGTCATTTTCCATCGTCATGCTTGTGTTTGTGAGAGTCATGTACATGATGTAATGGCATATTCTACTGGGCCAAAAGTTTCAAAAGACTCATTTTCGGCCACTGGGCATGTTATGGAAAAGTTACTTACTTCAAAAAATGGATGTTTTTTTTTTCAAATATTTCTCTTTCCACAGTTTAGGCACATGTTAGGCTTGTCTCTCTGGAGTAGAGGGCCGGTTTTGAAAGTCATACCACATCACAGCACATTTGAGTATAGTGAAGTCTGTTCTTGGCCAAGTAATCACATGGCCTTTCCACTATGCTACAAGGCCATGGGAAGGTCCCATTGGACACTAATGGCGCAAACTCTGCCACCTTCTGTCCGGCTTTCACAAGACCAGTTCGGCCCTGCTTCTGTGTTGTATTTTCCTCATTAGGTTAGATGCTTTGCATCTGCTGCAATTTCTGACCCCTAACGCCCACTTTTAAGTCATAACAAACTCAAGCTAACTCCACCTAGACCTCTGTAACACACAAAGGCGACATGTTTGATGACGCAAAGCATTACGGGTACAACTCTGTCTGCAAATTTTATCCTAGGATTTACACTCTGTTGTAACAAGTTGTTCATTCTGTGGAGCAATATCTAGACGATGGCAACATTTGATCTTTTTAAACACCAGAAGTATTGCACATTTATTTGCAACAACAACTGCAAATGACATAGCTGAGCATAAGTTCCTAGGATAAAATTTAATGGTCCCTAGATTAAGATGCTTAATTCATCAAACATGGCGAATCCTGGGGTGTTCCGATTGAGATAGAATTTGCTTGAGTTTAATTATGAGATAACAGTTCACCTTTGGGGGTTGGAAATTGTAGCCAATGCAGAGCATCCAACCTAGGGAGAAAAACACAACACAGAAGCAGAGCCGAACTTGTTGGGTGAAAGCCGGACAGCAGGTGGCCGAGTTTGCGTCATTAGTGGGACCTTCCCCAGTGATCATCAGAAAAGTGAGTCAGCGACGAACAAAAACACAGCCCTAATATTTACAACCGCCAGTTTTCAAAACTTTCACCGACTACCCTCCGCAGGCACGAGAACTGGAAACGTGACAGTACTGTTGTTATAACCCGAGGCGGCTATTTCATTCCTATACAGGGCTGGTCGTATCATAGCCACAGAGGCAGTAATGGAAATAGCAACCTCGGGCTACTGTTGTTGCTGTGTAAATCATCACTTACCAACCCTTGTCACCATCTTACCCAGTTCTTTGTTGCAGCCTTTCGTCATCTAATGCCTCTTCGACATCTGTAATGTCGGTGTGTTTTCGCCATGATTTCTTCTTGTTTTTACTGACACGTTTTCTTTTCACTCTCGTGTGTTCTTCCATCCTCGTGGGTTCTTTCGTCATCGTTGTCGACTTACGATAACGCACAGATAATTGTACCTCACTGACAGAAGAGTTTCACTGTCGCAGTTCTCTCCCTTCACCTTCATGCCCGGTTGCACCTCGAGCTAACTGTTATGTTAGTCCTAATTTGTAAAGGGCTAAGTCGGTGAACAATGATATAACATAATGATACTATTAATGATATAATTCAGAAACATGTAAATATAAGCAACATGAACCCACGGCGTATCTCTATTATGTATTTGTGGAGTTTTAAGCATATATGTATCTATGTACCAATATATACACGTAATGACAATTATGCTTTTACGAAATTTTTTGGAATCCACCGGGAAGTATGCTCCAGACTCATGTCACTGTAGGCCAGCGTGTAGTTTGACATTGTGAAGGATTTTATAACTCTGGGTACCCAGATTTTACGTGGTGTTGGCCCGCATTGTCTAGGCTATACTTCACTGACGGCTGAAAACTCCGTCTATGGCTCAAATTAGCTCTCACCAATTTCATTTTTTCATCTTTTCTATAAATACTTTACTACAATATTTTCCCTGTAATGTACAGCTGTTACAACATTTCTTTTTTCATACAATAAGTGAAGACAGGAAAAATATCAAATTTATTTTATTTACTTATTTATTTCATTAGAATTTTACAACATACCGAAGAATATTCCACATAATACTACGGTGACCAGCAGTACATGGGGCAAACACGGACACAGCCAGAGAGAAACTCACGACCATCCACAGGTTGCTGGCGACCTCAGTGAAAGAAGAAAATCAGATGTTAAAGCTTTATATTCACATGGACCGTATACCATAGGATCCATTGAGTAGATATTTGCAAGTCATACCTGTGACAACATACAGCGTCTATTTCACTGGCTTATACGTAGACTTAGCCTACGACTTGAATATCGCATTGAGCACTTCATTTCAATCATACTGTATTTTGCACATAAATGAACATCTATATGATCAGTGGGCTTAAACAGGGTCCTAACAAAAAAATTTTTAGTTTTCACGTAAGAAAAATTTGTACAGAGAATATTTGATGTGTGAATAGGACTACGGTGTTATTCTGTTAAATATGTTCTTTGTATGTTATATGTGAGAAACAACATGCGACGCCCCAGTTTAAGCGCTTTCACATTCACCAATTACTACACGAGAACAATGTTGATGACATTTTCGCACTCCACTTCGCATACATACATAATAACTTGGTGCAAAAGGAATGCACCACGGTCGCTCGCTCGTGTACATGTACTTCACGTATATATATGTATACATATACATACACATACATACGTCAACACCCATAACACTTCAAATGTGTATTTGGTGTAATCTGGGATACAATATTATGTAATATCCCAGGCATCACCATTCTCCCGAAGAGCAAGAAAATATATTACTGTGTGTACGAGTATTTTTTTATTTTTAATGATGCTGGACCTCGCCAATTCATTAACTTTTTGCTAGTTTATTCTGCTATATGCATGCATATATGGTTTGTGTGTAACTCATCTGCGGACTGGCCATGCAGGCATTTGGGCATTGCGCGATGGACTTCTTTCTAAAAACGACTATGTATCACAGGTACACAAACTGTAAGAAAATTGAATATCTGCACTTTAGTGTATTAGATTTAGAGGTACACATCCATCGGTACCACCAATGCACTTTTTTTTTTTTTTTTTTTTTTGCAAGTAAACGATTTGTGTACCTGTAGTACACAAACGTTGTAAATGTTCAGTTTTGTTGCAGTTTGTGTACCTTTTTAAAAAGTGGGGTGATTGGGTAAAAAAAATCAGTAGCATGCTCAGATAAGCGACCTATTAATGAATAATTGGCCGACCTAGTAGGCCTAGGTGAAGGATGTACGAGTTGGTTTCGAAACCAAGTCCACTTCAGGTATAAGCTATGAAAACTCAAGGCTTTGTAGTAGACACCTTCAAAGTATATGTTTTATATCAACCCATTTAAAACAATAATGCAGCGTTCGTGGGAACCTGGATCTTCAGAACGTCTATTGGCTTGTACACACGTATTCTGTATATCGTCACAATGAGATCTGAATCCTAGCTTCTCTGGAGGAGTACGCTACCGGTAGAGGAAAGGCCAATGTATGTGGACTGTTGTATTTTGAAGTCTATATTAGCAAATATAATATCACACAATGAGAAATATTAGGTTACATTTTACACATAAAACAAGTGTCTTTAAATTCTTTGCTACCGGTATGTTAAATTCCTGTCTCTTACGAGGATTTTATATATGAATTACAAGCCTTTCTGGGATTTTGTCGTCGTTTCAAACGATTAGGGTTCATTTGCATCTTTGTATGCATGTTTTAATAGTAAACACTAGACAGGCTGCGAATGATTTCGAAAGTACCCGCTGAATTATGCTGAATTTAAATATATATTCACCCTACACCTGTCGATCAAGAACCAGGCATCAGCTCATGTCGAGCAGCAGGCAGATGGCGGAAATCGCCGAGTGTTTCTTACGGAAACGAAATACGGCAAGACGATTGGCTCAAAGCACACAGCGCTTGACCTACATCTGCTCCACAGGCAACATGCTTTATATGCCACAGTGTGTAGGACAGAAAATCTACGGCTACTCATTAGTACCAACACACATGGTGCTGAAGAAGAAAGAAAATACACACATAGGATTAATGTAAAATTTTGAAGGAAGAATGCCCCGAAGACGGAATCATTCCTAAATGTTACACTCAGCAGTATAATATACGAAAGCGATAAAAGAATTTCTGTATTCACAAGGAAATGTATGTAAGAACCCTACACGTTATATATACAGGCTACAATGGGAGGGAGAGGGGGGGTGTACGCCTTTCATATGTACTTTCTGGAATATACGCACACGCATGTAAATTTACTATTGTTGATTGTATGAATACTCAAATTCATTATCACTGGTGGTCGTAATATAATGAAAAAGAAGACCTTGGCTGGTGGTGACTTACGTGCCGTATCACAGGCACTGTCACAAAGCGAGCCACGAATAGAAAATGTATGGTGGTACGGACACCTCAAAATGACAAGCCAGGGGCTCCCTTCTAAAACACCAAATAAATAAGCAGAACACATTGCCAATTCTTTAGATATAAATCACTGTTACTTACTTCATGTACACTATTTCCATCTCTTCAACGTTTCACTGAAAAGTAAGATTTGACAGAGGGAAAATATCGACATGCACGTTGGTCTAGTTCATATACAGACCCCTCGCTCCACCATATTGTATGGTGGTACAGAAGGTCTAAAAAGGGACGAGAGAGGATATGGTTTGGCTTAAACCATGAGCCTAAACAAATTATCAATAAACACCGGGCAAAGAACATTTTCAACCCCATGTATCCATTTACTGACACATACACTACAGGTACTACCATGTAAATTACGAGATCATAATTTTTGTGATTTTTTTTTTCTCACGGAAATAACCATAGTACCCTAGCTACATGTATATACATTGCCGAAAGCTCAGATCAATACAGCTAAAGTCGACATGTATTCCTGGACGCACCATAGGCCTATACATTACTTTGCTTCATCATACATTGTCAATCTGTATGACCGGTTTTGAAAACTTCCTGTTAATATAAAAGTTGTTTCACGATTTCCATACATACGCTTATTTGGTTTAATTCAGATGATGAAAAATAAATTAACATTTTTAGGCCTATATTACTCTAACTTCAGCCGAACCACGTCTGTTGAATGAAATATGGCTGCCTAGAAGGATCGGCTTCACACCGGATCTTCAAGTGGCGTATATGAAAATGCGCATAGAACACACAGTGATGATTTGCATTTTTTCCCTTCTCTTTCTCAATTTTGTCCCTTTATAAATGTTTCTAAGGCACAGTTGACAGCAGTATAACAGCATTGAAGAGTTTTGGGGACCAAACTGTCCATAAAACACATGTGTATGGAAGCCTTGAAAAGTAATGCCACAGGCAAATATAGATGTTGTTTGCAAACTAAGGGAATTACAGTGACCAGGTGGGACAATTAGACTTCATTAAATCATATTCAGCTATCAGTTGCCATTTTACGGAGGATATGTTCCAGAAATGAAGACATGATCAATATGTACATTTTGCAAGGCTGGTGACCAAATAATCTTTCGGTTGCTCAAGTGTACACTTTGAGAAATAGTCCTCCATTGTGGCCGCATCACTACCTACACTGCTCGAAAGAATTTACGTGAGCATAATATAGCAATTGCATTTACATATATCTTAAAAATAATCCTGATTTAAAAGAGTTATACATAAATCTCAACACTTTATTCGGTCAGTTTGGATATTAAATTGTCTTGGCCACTTGGCATCATAGGCCTATATCTCCTAGCGTAATAACTAGCGGTGCATAGCTTCACCGCCGAAACGACCGGGGAATAAGAAAGTCAGCCTCGCTCAGGAGAGAAGTAGGATTTATGTGTTGAAAGAAAAGAAAAAGTCTAATTTAGAGCTTTGATCCCTATGTGGAAGTGAAAAGCGTCATCATGGTCATGGCTGATCGAAATTTTGAAGAAATGCGAAATGGAAGGCGGTCTCGGGGAGGAAGTCCGACCAGTAACTTTTCTGACGACAGCAGCGCGGCAGAGGACTCGGATCACGGTAAAAGTCGACACTCTGACCCTAGAAACATGTTCGCGGGAAAACCAAATCAACTGCTTCTCTTATTCACACCGTGTGTGAATCTAGCACCTAACACAACCTTTTCTCTGTTCCAGATAACGGCATGCGTGTTGGAGATGAATACCAAGCAGCAATTCCAGAGTTTAACCCAGGTACACAAACCTACCTATGCCGTGGACTGAGGATCTGAATAATACACTAAGCAAGCATGAGTTACATAATTTCCCTTCTGGAATCTTGTTACAGTGGTTTGTAATTGAGTTGAAATATGCTAAGCACATCAGATGTATAATGGGGGATTGCATTCTCTAACTGTTCCATTGAAGTAAAGTGATTGTTCTCTTGTCCCTAAAACAATACAAAATGGTTTAATGTGTGATGTAATACAGAAAAAAATAAGCTAAATAGCTGTTTGGACTGCGCATGACCGGACTTCCTTCGCTGGTAGATATACACACCCTCGTGGCATTTTAACCGTAGGCAGTCACACACAATTCAAGCAATTTAATGCATTTTATGTGTCTGTGTGATATTGGAGACTACGCGTGCTCTGTAGGGCTGTTTTCAAAATAATTAGAACTGAGCTCTACACTGGCTTGTTGTCGAAATCTGTAATATGATGAGAAAGCTGTGTGCTTTTGTTTGTCTACCGTATGACGAGTTCTGCTCATGCGTAATTATCTGCAACTCCAAACCTCTATCTGGCTTGTACATTTGACTGTGCTGTAATCCTGTATAATGTGACCCAATATGACATTATGACGATGGCGTCTTTGGGCAAGTTGAAAGTACTTACAGGGACTACAGGCCAACTGACCCAATGGTCAACTGATCCAGTTGTTCAGGTCATCTGGTTTAACGCCCAAAATGCTTACTTCTTACAGAGTAAAATATTTTTTCATTATAACATGTATGATATCTGATGTAGCAATAGGTCAAATAAGTTTGTGTGATTTGCACATTTTTATGTACTTTACATCTAGGTATCAAGTTCTGTCGTGATGTTTGGGTGACCGACTGACCAGCGAACATTACCGGTACATGACCTCAAAATGCTAAAAAACTTTGTACAACCGCTTTACATTTTCATACTGAACATTTTTAATGGGTTATGCCTGAACCTCATTGTCTTAAAATCTCCCCGCGTTTTGGATAGAGAAATATATTTATCTCTTACGTTTTTTAACTGTTGCAACAAAATCAACAAGAAAATTGCTGATGGACTGGTATGACAGTGTTGGCCTGATGGTAGAACTGTTCTTCGCAGTTAATATATGTACATAATACAAATATTAATTGCTTTCAGATATCAATAAAAGCTCAGCACCCTGAAATTTAAAACTCTGTAAAACTGAATTCATAAAATAAAACCGAATAAAAATAATCAGTAATTAAATGTGTCATGCATTACATAACATATTCAGCGTATGCACTGACAGTATTAGCGCTGTAAAATTTGAGTGCCAACATTTCAAGATGTCGCTTAATATAATGATTGTCTGCAAGTTGTAATATACTTTTAGATTTCGACTTTTTAAAGTGTTAAAACACTCCAGAAAATGTTCAGCCATCTTTATAAATGCTTTCCTTTCTCATCTGCCAAAATGTTGGGTTTCACAACGTTAAAAGCTATGTATAAAATTTCATTGCTTAGTGAGTATCTACATACATTTTTCACTCAAATCCATAACAGTTTTACAAAAAGGACTATTCCCATCTGTCTGAATAAGGGAACATATTTTAACATGGTATAAGCCACTATACTCTCACAGTGAGTGTCAGTGCTAACACCAGAATTAACAACAGTCAGGACAATATGAAGACATTCTAAGAGGTGTATTTACCAGAAGTGCACTAGCTGTGTCCTGATACTGACATGAGGGAATAATGAAACAGCAGGCCCCCTGTCACCCAACCATACTGACATAATGTATAGAAAAGTGTGTGAATCTTAAAAAAAGAGTAACCTAGGAATAGCTAGTTTAGGTGCACAGTGTTCTGAAAAGACAGTTTACTTTGTAAAGTCAGATAACTTGAACAGTTGGACCAGTTGCCTGTATACCATTGGACCAGTTGTCTTTGGTCAGTTGTCCTTTGGGTCAGTTGACTAGATACCTTTACATATACCTCTCAAAAACAACAGCATTCGCCCAGGGTATAAGCCGAATTGGCATTGCAGGTGTCTCTCGAGATTACACTGGTTTTGGATGACACAGAGTGGGGGTTCTTGTGCCCAATAACAACAATAGCATTGTTAACCTCCATGAAATCACTGTAGTGTGCGCGAGTCCCCACCCTGTCTTGTCCAAAACCTGCGTGATCTTGAAAGACTTCTGCAGTGTCAATTTGGCTTACTACCCAAACTGTCATCAATTTAGCGCTGGAGTTTCCAACCATTTTGCAGAAGCCAAATCTAATACTTGGCCCTGATCACATGGCCTTTTGTCACTCACATTAGCAACCTTGGAGTGTCAATATACCACACAAGTTTAGAAACCTAGATGACAACTGATAAATGGAATACCACCATTGTTTAACATATACCATCTGTTTCAAGACTTGTTTGAATTATGCGAAGCATTCCTGTGTTTTTCATCGCGCCAGTGTGGTAAGTGAAATAAAAATTTGCCACTCTGGCAAGTAGATCACTATATTTACTTGCCATGGCATTTGAATTTGTTGAACCCAGCGAGAATGTCATTGCCGCTAAATTGGGAACGTACATTTACATAGAAGATTGTATTGTGCCTTTGCAGAAATGAAGTTGGTGTTGACCAGTGTGTGCTTTGCTTTCAGACCACAAACCGGAAAGCAGAGCGGAAGCCATGTTGGTGTGGGCTCCAAGCACGGAACTTTCGGAAGGGAAAAGTAAGAGAAAAAATTGAACTGTTGATTTAAACCTTAAAGCCATCACCACCATTATGTGGAACGTGTTGTAGTGATTCTGTCTGTCTGTATGTCCTTGCTCATGTCCGGGCTATATCTCAAATTGCTTGCCGTGTGGAGGTTTAATTTATGATGAATTTTTGGTCAGACAGTGAACGGTGAATTGCATAGCAGCATTTGTTAACCATTTTGAGTGAAAAATATGCTTTCTGATGCGAAGAAAAGGAGTTATGACAGCCATTAAATAGCTTACGGATTGCATAGCCATTTAGGCTATTCAACGGGGTCTCACTTATGGTAGTTTCACACAACAAAAATTTATTTTGGCGTAATTTATGTTGAGAGGCGGAGGGGACAGCGTGCTAGTACAGAGTAATGACCCAGGTGTGTCTCATCAAAGGGATCGTGAGTTCAAGCCTGGCTGAAGCTGGCTTCCTCTCTGGTCATATGTGGGAAGGAGCACCAGCAACCTGTGGAAGTGTGTGGGTTTCTGCTGGGCCCTGCCTGGTTTCCCCCCAATCTGATGCCGCCGCCGTACAAGTGAAATCAAATCAAATTGTACATTGGCTGTCCCCTGACAAGGGAGGTAATTCAGTGTGTGCCATTAACAAGGCATGCCGTGTTCTCTCTTGGGATTACAAACCGTAACTCAGCTAAGCACACTGTTTTAGCCCCCCATATGTATACTTGTATATACATGTATATACATGTAAGTGCCTGGCACCCTTGTAAACAGTCCTATCTGAAGAAACATGATTGTGTATGAATTACAGTACTGGATGTTGCAATCTGGAAACCGAATTCCCATATCAAGTAGAATTTGTTTGCAGGGTTAACAGATAAGACTGGCCGATTCTGTTTTGCCCCAGTACAGGGTATTGTCCTTGCCCTGATGTTTTATTTTGAGGCTTGAAAAGATCAATAAAATCACATAAACAGTGCATGCAAGTCACAAATCGAACTTTGTTTTTCGGGTAGGGTTACCAGAGTTCTGCTTGGCCTCATAGCCCCTTCCCTCCCCCACCCCCAATTTCCAGCTTGGCACTAAGTCAGAATTTTTAAGTTACCCTCTGTGGTAGATTTGTGCAAAGCCACATGCTTTTATCACAGAATGCACAATCAATGTACTTGTCAGGTGGACTACATGTACAAGAGACGTCAGAACTTTCTGTTCTATATGATAATAGTCATTCTGCCTTACATGAGACATGAAACTAAAGTGTTTTACTGATTATTCCAGTTGATGAGTATGTTCATATAGCCAAGGAGAAGCACGGATACAACACAGAACAGGTATGTGCTCACTGTTTTACTGCCATGATGTTATGTTTGGCTTATTAAACAATAAACTATTTGTTATTACTGTCTTTTTGTGTTCTTATTTTCAATTTTTGATCAGTTTTTGTTCTTTTCTTCATTTTACAGGCATTGGGGATGCTGTTTTGGCACAAACACAATGTTGACAAAGCTCTGTCGGACCTGGCTAACTTCACACCGTTCCCGGATGAGTGGACCGTGGAGGATAAAGTGCTGTTTGAGCAAGCTTTCAGCTTTCACGGCAAGAGCTTCCACAGAATCAGACAAATGGTGTGTTCAGGTTCCCTTCTGTCTTTTATCATTTGTAAACATATGACATAAAATTTCGTCCACAACTAAGCTCATTGTTTTGCCTGATATATTATTTTGGAAGGTAGGATGATATCTGAATGTAAAAATGTCTGTTTCAGCACCAAAAGTAAGACTTTATGGTCTTTATTTGCCTCTAAAAATGTGCTTTTTCAGGCAGGGTGTCATCCATGTACAAAATGTTAACAAATGTGTAGCTATGCTATTGTACCCAGCCTCAGTTACTCTAGCATTTCTGGATAATGATAAATGCCCCTAATGATGCATCCCAGTTGCTTCCTTCCTGTTTTTCATTGTTCAAATACTCCCATCTGAATTCCAGTTGCCAGACAAATCCATTGCCAGTTTGGTGAAATATTATTACTCCTGGAAGAAAACGCGTTCACGGACTAGTCTGATGGACAGACAGGCCAAAAAGCTGGCTGGTAGCAAAGATGACAGGTGGGCAAATTAGAATTACAGCTATGCAGGGCATTTTCTTGCCCATTTCCTTGTAGAAACTCAATTGCAACAAATCAGAAAACTCAATATTTTTTCATCACCGATGTACCTAAAACTCAGTTTAATTCATTACAAAATTTGTCTAGAACTCCGATAGCCTAGTAAGTGACTAGAAAATCCCCTGTGCTCATGCTGATTTGACTGTTAGTCAGTGAGACTGTTAAGTGGGAAGTGGCGTGTTGCTAGTGTTGCAGTGTATTTGTTCACCTGAACTCTGTTATCTCTATTCATTTGTTTTTAACCTTTTGTTACATGCAGTGATGGATCTGATGATGGAAGTGGAAGTCCCGGCAGTGATGGAGAAAATAACAAAGAAAATGGGGTAGGCATTGCATCATGTTCAAGTATTGCTGAGGTTACAGAACATGTAGAGACATTGTCCATGTTATAATCCAGGCATTGTCTCAATGGTTGTTCAGACTTTGGTAGACTTCTGTGGTCATTATTGTGATATGTCATTTTATGGCATTCCAATTCTGAATTGTTCACTCGTGTTGTGTGCACAAATTTGTATGATGATATTCCGCCATACTGCATAAGACGTGGGGTGTAGGTTTGCAAAATTCAACTTGTTCACTTTCATGTTGTCTTTTATTTTCAGCATGAACGAACAAAGGGTGGCTGCTCCAATTGTAACATTCCTACATCTCAAGTACATTCAACACCTAAGGGATCTTTGTGTAATTCCTGCTATCAGTACTGGAGGTAAGACTTGGGATTTCCATAAAGTCTGTTTGGACGATAGAAAAATGTAGTCAAGATATTTCTTTTTTTGCTGAAACTTAACTTTTGCTCAAGGATATCATCCTACTTTCCAAACAAATCTCAAAGTGTTCTAGGGTCAACAAAAATCTCAGGATGAGTAGCTGAGATTTGATGAACTTACAGGTCAAATTAGCACTTGGTATGAAGTGGAATATTCTTCAACAGATCAGTGTTATTGACCTCTGTGTAAAATAGGCTTTTCAGTAGTTAAAAGAGATGACAAAAAATATAACCAAGGTTATTCCAAAAGAGGGGTCCATATAAACCTAAACGGACATTTTTTTATGACGTGCTGGGTAGCTGCATGAATCTTTTAATCTGGAATTCTTACAAGACCGTAGGATATGCCATTTAGAGAAACTGGAAACATCGTCTTGCGTCACCCTTACACTATGCTCATCAGTATTAGTGTGAGAAGAACAGTCTCCTTTATTATAGTCAAAGGCCACGCACACGTCTTCTGGCTGAGACCTCAGGGAATAACCACATATGTATTCCGCTACAACTTTGTCGTTGAAAATGACTTACCAGTATATTAGAATTCTGTTGTAATAATACTAAAAGAACTGATTTAACACTACTTCTATATGGCAAAGAAGTGATTTAGGTACTGGTGTGATCACAACTGAAACAGATGTCTTCCCATGTGGTAGAATTATCTCACCCTTGATTGATTGATTAAACTTGAGAGCATGACAGCCCGTTGGATTTGCCCCATGTGGACGTTTTTCCTTACTTTGAACTGCAATATCATGGTTAGCATACATCATGAAAATAAAGTGAGGTTTTTTGACCTTTGAATGGGATTCTTTATCAATGCATATACACATTTGGTCTGGTGTTGTCCTTTCTTTTAACTGTTAAATGTAAGGCTTGACTTGTAATATTTCTGAAACAGAAGAACAGGAGTGATGCGATCCTCTGGCTCCAAACGACATGAACAGCAGCACGGTGTGCGGCATGCTCCTTACAAACACAAGCGAAAGCCTCCGCGGGGAATGTTCCTGAACCATGAAGACCTGCAGTCTATTGTTACTGGGCCACCTGGCCAAGGGGAGGCTATCCTGAAATCACTGGACTCAGAACTGGTCTCTCTGAAGCGCCAGGTGGGTAAATGGATTTGTTTTAAAATACTCTCAGACCATATCTCTCCTTCACAAAGCGTGGTGTTCCAATATGAGATAAACACTGCAATCAAACCTTGCTAATTTCTTGTGTATGTTACAATAAGTGCTGAAGTGTTGTCTTTTCTGGCATTTCTCCAGGTACAAAATAACAAGCAGATAATCAGTATGCAAAAGCATAAGACCACATCAGCAATAGATGAGCTTCGTCCCCCTGAGGTAAGCATGAGTCAGACGTCCTTCAGTGTTGAAGTGAAATCTCAGTTTATTCTTCACTTATTTGAGGGTTTTTTTTTTCCTGCAGGCCTGTTTCTCACAAAATTGTGAAGAGAAAGTTCTGCTTGTTATGCTAAAAAGTGGAAATGCACTTCATTTTATAAGAACAGGTTGAAAATTATGAAATTAATTAAATATGATTTTTACCTGGGCTTAGAGTGCAAAGTTGATTTGTTCTCGGTTGAACCTTAGTTTTTAAATCAATCTGGATAAAGAGTGAAACGATTGTGTTGGAATTTACAAAACTGGCCGATGGTCCAAGGGAAATAACCTGATTTACACACATGAAGGGGGATAAATAGGTTACTGCATGTTGTGAAAACATTCTGCAGGATTCACAGCTTGACACCAGTGTCTTTGTATCATTATATTGTGGTATATTTTTGTTTCAGGTTATGGTACGAATTAATGCACGCTGGACAAATGAGGAACTACTTTTGGCAGTTCAGGGTCAGTTTCACTTCATTTGCCCTTGTTGCATTGTAGATATCATTTACTGTTTAGTGTGAATTATTTCACTACGGGGGTGGGTTGTGGCTGAGTCATGAAGATTGATGTTGAGTTGCCAGGACCACGGAGGTGTTGTTCCTCTGATTTTGGGAATCAGCGAGGTTCCCTATTCGAGGTTGCTATTCTTGAGGCATTGGTGACAATAAGCCGTCAGCAGTGAGGGATTGGCTCTTGGCAGGAAGTTAGTCAAAGACAACTTCCACTAATATGGCATAAAATTCGTCCTCACTCTGCCAGTGAACATCCTTGCATCAGAAGAGAGGAAATCTTTCCTGTGGTTTACATGGGGACTCGGATTTCCACCAACTGACTGCCATCATATTAGAAGAGCATTCTGTAGAACAACATGAAATCCTAACCTAATCAATAAGTAAATACATTGCCTGAAAAGATCATTTTCAGTTTACAGTTGCATCATGTCCTATCTTTTGTTCACTGATTTCAGGTGTAAGAAAATACGGCAAAGATTTCCAGGCTATAGCAGATGTCATAGGCAATAAAACAGAAGCTCATGTACGCAGTTTCTTTGTAAATTATCGACGCCGCTACAATCTTGACGAAGTGCTAGCTGAATTTGAGGCTGAACATGGCATGGAATGTCCAAGAGATGACGACGACGATATCAAAATCATAGAAGAGAAGGTAACTCTTGTTTTTGCTTGCCAGTCTGTCATTTGATACTCAAACTATTTTAAAGACTGCCACATTACTTTAATTGTTCTTCACATGATTGGAAAGGATGTGGCATAATTGTTGTTACAGTGAATGTGGTAGCTGAAAACTGTGAATACAACTATAACATTTCAGTGGTGCAATTAATTACATACTAGCTCATTGACAGGAAAATGCAACCTCCAAAAAGAAAAATGCATGTTGAATACCAAAAGTAAAAGGTTCAAAGAGTGAGTAGTCTAGGACAGAATTGTTGGTGTATAGCTAGGTTGGCCTATTTTGGGAAGTTAGCGAATATAACCTTCTTTGTGGTTATAGTTTTGGTATGTGTAAAGTTTAACAGGAGCAGACCTCGATTTCTTGATACACTATGGGATGAAAACTGTTTTTTAACTCGCATTTTCATCTTTTGCTTGAACTTTGTTTTGTGTAATATTGTTCGTTATCTTGTGTACTAAGCTGGGGGTGATTCCACAAAGCCACTGTAGACTTAACTCACACTTGAAGAACTTGCCATATTGCAGAATTTCTGGAACCTAAAGTTGAAATTTGAAGACAGTTGTTTTAAGGTGACATTGATAGCATGGTGAAAGTTTCATTTTCTAGGACCCAAAAATAAGCTCTTGGTCTGTATTTCAAATGTGGACTTGAGCGAGAAATACTCAGATGGAATCAGTCAGGTGACAAGCATAGTAGTGACTAATCATGTTATACTTGGTGTCCTGCAGGTGGATGCGGATAAACCTGTGGAGAGTGTGGAAGCTTCAAGCGGCCCCACCTCTACTGTTGCGCCTCCTCCTCTGTTAAAACAGCCACAACTCCCCTCCCCCAGGTCACAGTCTCATCCCAGGTAAGGCTGCCTCAACTCCCCATATTCGCTGGTTTGGAGGGCTAAGAAGTCCTAATAAATTTGTGTTCAAAGACGAAGAGCAGATGCCTGCCCACAGGATGCAAAGACTGCATATGTTGTGATTTTTTCTTCGTTTGAGTCTCATACTACGTGGCCTTGATGGAGTTAGCTTTAGCACGTACTGATATGATGATGGTAATGGTACATTAGATGTTGCTGCCATAGGAAGAAAGTGATACAGTAGTTTGCATGTAACAGAATTTATAGGCCATTTCTTTTGGGTCATAAATGATATGTGTTAATAAAGAATATTTAAAGACTTGGTCTGCTTGATTTGGTTGTGCAAGTGGGTTCAGTCAGTACCTTCATTGTGCTGAAATATACTTAAGTTCAGCCTTCTCGTCTGTGCTGGTGAAATTCGTTATGCAGGTGTGTACAACTGGAACTTACCTCTTTAAACTGTGTATTATTTTCTGTTTTCTTCTTTGATGGCAAATATTTTGTTTTATATTTCAGTTTATTGCCCCAAAAGCACACGATTCTTCAGCAGCCCCCGCCACTCATCCGGCCTAACCCCATCCCTGTACCAGCCCATGGCAAGTCGCTGAGCGGATTAGCGGGGACTCCCAGTCTCACTGGACGGGAGTGACTGGCTCACCCTCACTTCATCAGCAATAACATAATGTCCAATACTTACTAGTATCAGTACTGGGGCATGGACTGATGTGTTGTGTTGTGACGCAATGACAAATACTGCCTCGACATGTGACCTCCTCGATCAAGAGCTGTGGGTGGACTGGAGACGTTCCACGCATATCATTACATGGAATGGTTCGTCCAGCAGAGATGTCACCGTGTAGAACAGTGATTGGGAATGGGATGTTTACGACTTTGCTATATGCTGACTACATAGGATCTCTAGGCTCCATGTCTTCAAAATTATTACAGTGAGGTTTAGTTACAAATTAGATTCAGTGTAAACTGTCATTGGACTGTTTCATTGGAGTAAGAATCAGTCAGGTTAAACTTGCATAGGCTCTGGTTATTTTCCATCCACACATACACATTTCCATTTTTTCATTTTTCAGTGATTATTGTGTATTGCTTTGTTTTAAACAGAATTTTTATTTTGTTTCATTTAGTATATAAATTGGTAAGTCGTGGTTGACTAATGTACATGTTAGCCTAATCCATGGGATTTACATAATACACCATTGCCCTGCGAGTTGTGCCAAGGACGCATATAAATATATATATATATATATATGTATGTATGTATGTATGTATGCAAGTACTTCCAGTTTATAATGAACTGAGCATGTCTGCTATTGCATGCAATTGGTGAAAAGCAGGTATTTGTGTAAAATTGTGATAGGTTTTCTAGAGTGAGTGTGTCGCATGAAAGTGTACATGTGGTACAGTTGTAAAGATCACTTGTATTTTGTCCTTGCAAACTTTCCTAACTTATTGACTTGTTCAGATGTGGGTGATGTGTTCTGGAGAATGATAACTGCAAGTTTTTGGGGTTTTTTTTTTTTCAGATAATTTATGTCAACTGTGTACATAAATGCATGGTTTACTAGATATCAGTGTATCTGTACCCAAATAAATCTCAACCTCATAATTATCAGAATAGTTTGGTTTTTCCTGAACTGATCTATGGCGAGCGGAAACCAGGTTGTGGAATGTGCGTTTCTTTTAGTTCCTAATCACAAGGTAGATTTCTTTACTCACTGTTGGTTGGGATGTCGGTAACAGTAAATGATCCCTGACTAAGCAGGACTGAAAGCTGACCACTTGTGTCCCACCAATACCCTCTGAGGTGCCAGTTTATTGTCAGTTTGTTGTGGACAGCCAGAGAGCGTTGGTTACCCTGGGCACTTCTGTTTCCTCCATCCTTAAAACTGAGAGCCATTGTGGAAGTGAAATATGGTATTTCTGAGATGAGCTGGCCATGTTGCAGTTTTGCTTGCACATATTTCTGATTGCGTTAGTATGTGCCTTAGCAATGAAATAGATACATGTATCACTGCATTGTTGCCCCAGTGAGGAGGTGATGTCAGATATTTAGCCTTTGCAAATATAGAGGAAATGTGCCCAGAAGGTTTTTAATCAACATAAGTGATCAAAATGCAAGCTTTTGGCTAATTCTACTCCGGTGTGAGAATTTCTTCAATATATATATTAGTGTTTGTGCCTTCTTATCTGGTATTACACCTCTTCCTCAGCAGAAGGGGAACAAATCTGCCTACAATGTTTTCAATGACATCTTATGTTAACAGCTGATGGCATGTGAGGTTTTTGAATTAAGAGCAGATATAGTGTGGTGCTGGATGTTCACTGGTTTATAATTCAGAATTACATGACTACAAACCTTTTGGAAGCTATGTGTGGTAAACAGGCATTGGTAAAGAAAACATGCCATCTCTAATTAACTTTTCCCGTTTAAGGAAACCTTCCACAAGCTCGTCAGGGATATTTGATTGGGTTCAAACGCCATACAAAAGACAGCATGTCTTATGACACTTCACGTACATGGAGGACCCCAGTCACAGATATGAGAACAGCAGAGGCATATATTGTGATTCTCAACCATGCCCTGTCCTTGGCTGGCATCAGACCAACACCTTGTTTGTCACAGGGACTGAACGAGGAGTATCTTAACCACTCAACTGCAACCTGAAAACAAGTTCATCTAATACACTAAGTTAGGGTAAATAACTTAGAGGGTAGTTAAAGTTTCGTTTTTGAAACTTCTGTTTACATTTTTGAGACCCTTCAACTGTCAGCAAAGTAAGGAAAATGCTTTCCATTCTACACTTCAAAATTTCAATCAGCCATGATATTTTTCACAGACATCTAAGTATCAAACCTCTTAATTGGACACAAATCCCACTTTAATCCTCCTCAGGAAGCCTACAATAAAACTTGCATGTCATTACAAATTGTTCTGTTTACAGCAGGTCAGCAAGAAGTCCAACAATGGATTTATTTTAGCTCGTTTATTATTTTGTTGGGGATAGCCAATACAAAACCATCTGAAGCATTGTGGAGGCATTCAACTTATATGAAGCAGAGACAATGGAATAAATCATTTAAAAGATGTGGACAAAAAAAACAGTGATGTAGTCAGAAAGCACATTTTAAGCCTACTATTAATTGTATTTTGTCCAGGACAAAATCTATCAAACACATGAATCTGTATTTCAATGGAGATTGTGTTATGCTAGAGTAATCTACTGCCATCTCCCACAAGGTACTAGTCTACTGTGAAGAGGCTTTGGGAGAAGTAACATAAACCGTTCCAGAACAGACACACAGTTATGTCCCCTGATCATCTCGGTTAACATTTGAATCTTGCCAAGATAAAACATATTACCTGTCATTTCTTCACACATTAAGCAACCCAATAAAACTTGACCATTAACATGACACTATTTTCCCCACAATAAAATGTAAGCGCTTCTTTCACTCAAAAGTTCTACTCTGTCAGCTGGGTAAAACATGGCATACCCGTGGGCTGCCCACAAGGTAAAAACACTTCTATTTGTAAAATCTGAGTGATATTAAGATATTAACAAGCTTACAAAGAAACAAAACATAAAACACCTCTGTGATTCTGTGATAAAGACATATTTAACTAATTTGACGAGGGGTACATATGAATTTCTCTACACGATAAAAAAAAACAAAAAAAAAACAAGGCCATAACAACAAGATTTGAATATTGTAAATTACACTATCTACACCTCCTAAA
Organism: Acanthopleura granulata; assembly: GCA_016165875.1. NCBI lineage: Eukaryota > Metazoa > Mollusca > Polyplacophora > Chitonida > Chitonidae > Acanthopleura > Acanthopleura granulata. The sequence goes on along the minus strand of JABBOT010000001.1, from coordinate 43,962,200 downwards.
ATAAATCAGCAACATGAGAGAATATGAGCTGCAAAAATGCTTTTCATTTTCGACAAAATGCAATGAAATGTACCACTATACATCACTACACAATGTTGAGAGGCCTGTAGGCAGTAGGGCACATTCACAAATGCCAATACACAGATAGCCACACACTGAACTCCAGTGGGAGAGGGAACGGTCAGTATACAAGCCACATCTGGACCACAGAATTGTCACACACGGTCATCACACAACCCCACTAATAACACTGTCCACTTTGTACCCCCCCCCCCCCTAAAAAAAGCACAGGTTTGTTTCATCTTAGACCCTGGCGCTTAGATAAGTCCAATATTCTTCTAACGCTTTTAAATAATACACAAAATCCTATCATTTTGTGGAGTGGATGTATTCCACACCCCACCAAATGGGCCGGGCAAGTCCACCATCGCCAAAGAAACCCTATCATAGATAAAAATAGTGTTAATCCATACAGCTGTGAGGTAAAGCTGAATTACTTTCCTACATTCTTCAGTCTAAGAGAGCACTTATCCCTTTTAAATTCCCCCAAAATCTTCGTAAATTCAAGTTCAGAAAATTTTGTCCTGAAATCTCATGATACATGAGTAGCATAAAATCCTCCTACAGGCATCCAATCAGAACAAGGCCCTGAAACAATCAGCCGATTCCCAAATCTGAGAAAGAAAGCCTCAGCAACGCTTAGAAGATAAAAAAACGTTTGGCACCTACTCCCAGATTTTCACTCAAGGCAGGGCTTTTGCATAGATGGAATGCAAAACAAACCTATCACCACCGTGATTCTAGAGGGCCACTGCTAACGGAGTTGTGCCCCCTACTCTCAGGGTGCTCTTCTCTGACCACTGGGCGTGCCTTGAAAAAGCAGGTGTTTTGTAAGATACATAAACATGCTTACAGTGGAATCTGTCTCATCGCAGATTTACTACCTTCTAAGTGTCGTGTTCAAAGCATAGTTAACGTAAGACAAAATCCAGTCAACTCAGAAATACTCGTTATGGACACTGCCAGACCTAGGCTACAGGTCAGAGACACTGGCATGGTCACAAGATGCGTCGCTCAAACTAGCCTCTTGTTCTGTCCCGATCACACTGGAGCAGTCAGAAGACAGGGTTGGAATGTTGACACGATGGCACAGGCATACGTCCCTCATAACAATAATGTAGTGCATTGTATGTGTGCATTGATGAAGCAAAAAATGCGCGAATATAATGTCAATCAAAACTTCATTGAGTAGATCAGAACTGCCGCATCACCGAGTAGAACTGAGAGGCCGGCACATTGCTTGCACCGCTTTCTTCCTGTAGCTATTTGCAATGAACACATCAGATTCCACTAAAAGCACTTGATATTGTTACTTGTATCTAGAGTAATATTATTTTTTCTTCATGGTAAAGAAGCTGCGTCGTTTGGGCTCATCCCGTTTGGGGTGTGTTGCCTCTACCCTGGCTGGGAGGGTCTGTGCTCTCTGTGGGGCGCTGGCTCCCTCACTCCCAGTAGCTGCGTTGATCTTGCCAATCCACAAGTTCACTTCAGCCTGAAACAAACACAATACGAGATTAATTGAAGTACAGTATTCTGCCAAACCTAAAATGGACTTAAGGTGTTTTAATGCACATATAATACACTTAAGATTTGGTTTCTTACTAAGTTGTTTCATGCAAGTCTTTAATTATATGCTTTCAACTGAGAAATGATTATGATGCCAAAACAGTGCTAAAATCCACAGGGTTCTGCCTCCATTTAGGGTTGATAAGGGCAGAAAATTAGCTTACAAAGGAGAACACACATTTCTGATGGATTATAAAACTCTGGTAAAACCAGTTTTCATCAGTGCTCAAATTCTGCAAGTCTGACATCTATACAAACATGATCATTCTACAGTTGTTATTAAAGACAGTAACTCCATCCAAAAAAAAATCCAGCTTCTATTTTATTTCCAGGCTACAGGCCACAAATAATCTTCAAATTCTGTTATTGTGTTCCTAATACTTTCAGTATTTCACTTCAGGCCTGAAGTTCATATTAAAAGGCAATAAGGAGCTATGAGAGCAAACTTTGAACAATACAAGACAAGTCTGGCCCTGGGTAAATAAGTGGGTGTGGGGTGTGTGCCTGTCTCACCTCATCTTTGCCCTGGAACAGGTACTCCCCACCGTTGGCAAGTCTCAGGCGGAAAACGTGCGGTCGTTTGGTGTAGTTGGCAGCCACTTCACAAGTCGCTCCGGACAAGTCTATTGCAGGTTCCCGGTGAATTCGAGTATTGGGATCCTGAAAGCAGTTTTAGCTTTTAGCCACTTGTAAAGGATAACATTATAACACTGCAGAAAGCCAACTAGAAATATCCTATAGTACACCTTACCATTTGAGAATTAAGTATGTCATGGAGAAATGAACAGTTCAATGTGACCTAATGCAATAATGACACAGGTAAATAATTTTTTTTTCTTTTTTCATATGATTGGTACGTATCACCATGGTACTCAAGAATTTTTTATTTGTATAATGTTGGCCGGTTTCATAGATTTGGAAACTGGAACGCCCACAATAAGTACCATTCACCAGGTATATGTACCTGAAAAAATAACCTCTATGATTTAAAGCTGCATGTAAAACGTGTAGAATTGAGTCTACAATCTCATAGGCTGACAGGCTGCAACAGGAAACTGCACTTTAGCAAAAAGTGGTCCACTTTTTATCAATGGAAATAACATGTGGTGTGCAGTTAGCCTTTAAGAGAAAAACCTTCCTGTCACCAAGATCTAAATTACCAGACACATCACAAAGAAGGAAGAACTACTCACGCTCTTGGCATGTTTCTGGTCTTTGTAACAGGATAGTGTTGGTCCACTTAATACAGCAAACACCCTGTCCCAAGACCTGGGGAGAGCAAAGACAACAGTTCAGCTACAAAATGAAATTCGTGTCAGACGAAATCAAGTAAAAAAAGTTGTGCATGTCATAAGATAGGCCTGAGCTCAAGTCTTAGTCCTGACATATCATTTTGAAACGAGTGAGTGATTTAGGATTACATGACCTGTAACCCATAATTATGGCATCAACTCTTCCTGTCTCAGATCAAGATTACAGCAAATTCATTAAGTTTTCTACACTGTGACAATACTGTATAAGTCTACGTTAGTTGTACCTGTTGGAAGCTTTCTTATTATCAGATTCCCACTCGTGTTTTCTATTGAGCAGGCCATCAGCCTGTTCAGCATCACTGCTGGATGGAGCAGCCACTTGTTCTGAAAAAACACCACAGGTAGGGTTCAGGTAACTGATAAACATACACAACTCAAATACCACAAACAGAAATCTTATTGTAAATCTCATTACATAGGTTATAACAACCCACTGCTAGGCACCAGATATTGATGTAACAGAATCACTCAATATACTTGATGTAGTAATAGATATAATTAGAAAATGTCACTCACTCAACACTAAGTGGAGAATAGCATTACTGTTTCTACAGACATAGTACTCCGAAGATCGAAGCTTTCCATAGATATAGTACACACAAACTGTGCAAGAGACAAAATGCCCTACTGTAATTTTGCATCATCTAAACAACTGTAAAGTTTTAACAACAAGAGACCATCTTTGTGGACGAACATTCTCTGATCATCAATTCTAGAGTCAGAATTTGTAGAAATACATATAGCTATTATGCACTAATACTATTCAAAGAAATCACAACAATGTATTCCCAGCACAAGTAAGGATACCGCATCATATGAGGATACAGCTGGTACATGTACGCATCACAAGCTGTTCTTACCACCAACTCTACTAAACACTGAATAGGACTCACATGTACAACTCACTTCTACAGCCTCATTTCACAACACATAAAGTGAAGCCGAATTAGCTATCAATAACTGTGAGACACAACACTATCAGTAACGATACTGAAACTGAATTACAATACTGGCACACAAAAAAAAGAAAAAAAAAAAAAAAAAAAAAAAAAAAAAAAAAAAGGAAAAAGCCAGTCCTCTTTTACGATTTCTTTTAACATATATTAATATGACTTGCATGTTTTTTCTTTCATCACATAGCATCTGTGCAGTTTCACACTGTATGATAAGGAAGTTGGGATTGAACACTGTCTTCTAACTGAACTGGCAATAGATACTGGGTATGAATGGGGGGGGTTTTAACGGCTTATAAAGGAACAACAGTGCTTTACCAGTACACCTGCCTCAAGATAGATCCAGTTCCAATGTCTGCAATCTAACTCAGGGGTGATCTACATGAACTAGGAGAATACAAAACAAACTGTGTGAATGTGGATTCAGCGTAGCACTGTACAGGCACAGAGAAGGGGTTCAGAGAACTGATGAAGTATCTAGTGCTATGGGCATTGCCACTACTACACAAGGGATTGGAGAGTAGAGACTAAATCCACGGCAGAGACAGCTCATACTGACACTCCCAACTGTGACCCTGCTCATGAACAAAAGAAGGTGACTGTGGAGAGAAGTCAACATAATGAACGGGATGAGTCAAAGTCCCCTGAATCGACTTGAATGTGAACGCTGGAGACAGCTCTACACTTGGCTAAGGTCCCCCTTAACACAAGACAGGTGACGGAGAGATGAGATAAGCATGCAGTTCCGCGCATTCACGGGAACACAGACGAACCAGGATGGTTTACCTGATGAAGCGGATTCCTCCGGCCGTTTTCGAGAAAACAGTTTTCCAAAGGGGGACTTGGATCGAGACCGTTTCTTTTCTGTGGCCGCTATTCATAAAAATTTGACCAAGAGACTCATTAAAATTGTTAAAAAACAGGGCTCCAGTTCTACGCCCTCTGAGCAACCACGCCAAGGCCAAAGCTGGACTAAGGGGCTAACACAATCAGGCCAAGAGGGCCTGGAGTTGAGGGGTGCTGTCAGTGGATGCAAGAGGTCCACGCCATGCAGTGAGCAGGTTATGCCTTGTAGCTCCGTTAGTTCAACAACTAGTTTAGAACACCAACCACTTCCCAAACATGTACTAAACATGTTCCAAAGCACAACTGTGAGAACAACATGTACCTTGCCTTGAATTAGATGGTAAAGGCTGTATTAGGTACTATTGCTCTGGTATGAATTGAGAATTTGAACAGGAGATATTCTGAGAAAAGATATGGTCACATCTCAGTAATGTTCTCAAGCTTTAGTATGCTGTTCTCTTGTATGGTGTTTTAAATGCAGAAAAAGCATGCTTGGTGTCATGTGCAAAAAGCTTGTGATTTTCCATCTTGGAAGTTTTATGTGAAGAACCTAGCATGCTCAAACCAAAAGCCACACTATCAATTAAAGACCACCTATAACATTCTCACTGAATAATTACATCAATATTGAACAAATAATATGCTGAGCTAAAGCAAAAGAGAGCCTCTATTCAACACAATGGCTTGTTATACTAGAAATATCTCAGGTTGATACTGTAACAAATAAAAGTAGAGGAAATGTTAAGAAATTTAACTAGAGTATCAGAGAAGAAAACTTATGATGTAAAGATATAGGGCTGAAAACTGTAAAATAAAGAGTGCTTCAGATATGATACAGATATAAGTGTTTTGAAAGCCTCAGCTTACAGTAGCATGCACAGTACTACCAAGCGTCTACACTTTATATCAAGATATACAGCAAAAAAAAAAAAATGCACAGGATAAAAACTGTCTACATTGATATATGTATACTCAAAATACCCATTACAACACAACATGCTAAGAAAATTAGTGTGTATAATAAAAGTAATAATTGCTTTGAGTCATTTTAAGTGCACCAAATAAACAATGTGTGAATAGGGGAAAAGTATTTAGACAATGTAAGAGTAACACAGGCAACACTAAAGTTTGATTACAACAGCCTTGGAAGGACGGCCGCAGACTTTCACAAGTACACACTAGAACTTATACAGAAGCTTCCATGTTGTATGATGGTATCACGGTAACAGAACTTTGATCAGTGCTTAAACAGCTTTTACACTGTGTGTAAAATGATGGTGTAATCATACAAACAGGTGATTCGCAGTGAAATTTGACTGAAATCCCTGGCCCATAATAAAACCCCATCCACTGAGCACAGTGCAGAGCGCTCTGATGTCTGGATACCTACTTGGTGACTCAGGACTGAGGCGGGTTTGAGGTGATCGCCGAGGCGTGACTGGTGGTGAACCTCCTGGCCGTGGCGATCGTGTGGGAGGGGTTTCCACCCCAGAGTCATCCAGCGGAGTCTCTAATTTACGGGAAGTTTCAACTAGCCATGAAAAAAGTGTGTAGTTCATGAAACAAATGAATATCGGGGTGGGAAGGCGTTGGAAAGATTAGACATCTGCTTGGTCTAAGGTGGAGAGCAGCACAGAAAGGCAGCTTAATGAAGATGTGAATGATGACGATGATGGTGTGAGGAGAGAGTTTGAAGTGTGATGCATATGATGATAGGTAATGGCGTGAGAAAGCTTAGAAGGTAGAACCCAATGAATATGCTGAAAATGGTGTTAAAGGCGGCAGCAGAATTCATAATCATTTCTTCTCTCGGAATCACGTACCTGTCCATTTCATACCAATCACTCATCAACGCTAACTACAATTCATGACCCAAGGGAGATAACTAACCCAGTCTATGATTAATGGCCACATCCACACCATAACCCGAGTCCACTACTGAAAATTACGCCACTAAAAACAAAAGTTGCTAGAGTATGAAAACCTGAACTGGCATCAGGCAACCGGAAGATGACAATATCAAATATTGGATGAGTTGTCACACGCTATGCAACACACGTACACGGAATTATCACACTCAAAAAACAGACAATAAAGAGAGAAAACTACAAGCCATTTAGTCTGTGGACACACCAAGACAGGACTACACTGAGCGTCTGTAAATCTACTAAGAAAGACAGGAGCACACTGCTCCACAGTCATGACAACCATCACCTTTCAGCGTACTGGCCTTCCCTCGTGCTCGAGCTCCGCCTGTTAACCGTACAATAAACACGCAGACTTAACAACCACTGCTTCAAACAGGTAGCCAGTAGTTACCCGAGACACCATGACTTCCCTCATGGCACATTATAACAATGCCTACCACTACAACAGATTATTCAATTACATGTACATTCAAACCTAGATCGCATGGGAATTGCATATACACGAGCACCTTACAACTAGTCATAAATATATGCAAATAAAAGAAAAATAAAAATATTTTCAACACCAAATTACAAGTCTGCATTGAACTTATACTAACACTGAACCCCTCATAAATGGGACCAATGTTCTAATCTACATAATATACCATACACATCACTGTAGAGAGGGGATACCCTTCTCATACAGTTCCAGAAACGATGCAACCATTCCGAAACATCACAACATACTGTAAATGTCTTTTTGTTCGCGTGGTACTAACATTTGCGGATTTTGCGGCACGTGCTAAGCCAATTTCCACGGCAGTTCGGGCAAACTTAGCTCTCATCTCGTTATCATAGCTGTTATAGTCACTGCGCTTTCGTTTTCTGCTCAAATCTCTCACAGTTTCACTCACACTGCTGATGCATGAGAATTAAACAGTGGGATTTATTTATATCACATTTAATCCTTCGTAGTCTCCTGGAGTCAGTGACACGAACATTTGCTCACAAAGCAGGTAAGGGCTTTGTCTTAAAAAGAATAACAGTCTTCAAAAGATTAAAAGCTTAGCATGATTAACTTCCTTTGTCTGATCAAGTTACTGTACTGTATAGAATTTTTGTCCCATCTTACAGGTACAAATAAGTTTATATGATAACATTACTGATGTTTCTGTATTGAAGTTTCATTTTTGTTTACCAGTTGTCAAAAAAATTCTGTTACGATCCGCGAAGGTTGATTCCTGCAAATGTGCGTTCTTACCAAATCCGCAAAAGTTTATGCCCGCGAATAAAAAGGCATTTACAGTACATCACAATCAGGGAGATTCTAAACCTAAATCAACAGGAATGACTTCCATATGAAATAAATTCCCGTCATCATGCAGGATAAATGAGTACGCAAATAATCACATCCAATCACTCAACTACTTTTCAGCTTCAAGCAGGACAGTTAGCAATGAAATGCAAATAGTGGATGACACAAGCAAACTCAATGATGGAAGGCCAAACAATGAACAAGACAAGGGGAAAAAAAGAAATCAAAAAAGAAAAGAAATACAACAAACAATGGAAGGTAAATGATACTTCACATTACATTTAGTTCAAGCAGATGAACATTCAAAAAGTCCAACCAAAGTTAGGGAGGAAAGTAAGTCATAGATCACATTCAGACAAGACAAAAACTGTAATTCTCATCGACAAGAGAAAATGCTCCAATTTAAGTTTACAACAGACACTCATTGGGAAGAGAGGTTTTTAATTACGAAACAAGGAATTAACAAAAGTTAATTTTAACACAATACAACATCAAAATGCATCGACTTGGTAGAAGGTTATCAAAAAACATGACAACAGATTTTACAGACAAACAAGATCAAGTTACTCAACATTACAACAATAAAAGTAACAGCATTTGTCAAACTGTTATGCACTGATGTCAAGACACAGGAATGGGCTACACGACACCCTGATTACATGTGCCCAGGGCCCTGCCTGCTTGTGACCCAGACACCAACCTGGTTGATCTGGAGGTCCTTCCAGTACTTCCTTCTCCCCGTTGACCAGAGCTCCTGCACCCTCATCTCCAGCAGCCTTCTCCTCTCCCACAGGTTTTTCCACCACGGGCTCTGGCTTAGCTCTGGTATAGACACACCATTCATTCATTTCAGCCAAAGTTTGACATTTACTATGTTATAGTCTTTTATCTGGCTAAGATGGAAGCATTTATATTTATTTATTTATTTATTTATTTGATTGGTGTTTTATGGCGTATTCAAGAATATTTCATATATACAACAGCTGACAGCATTATGGTGGGAGAACACTAAGCAGAGGCCGAGGAAGACCCACAACCATCTGCAGGTTGCTGTTCCATGTACGGCCAGAGAGAAAGCCAGCATATTCTGGACATGACCTCATGGCAACCACATTGGTGAGCGGCACCTGGGTCGTTACGCTGCACTCGTGTGCTAGCCCCCTTTGCCATGGAGGATGCCTTGAAGTCCATTTTTTCCACGTGAACAGATAATGGAATCAATTTTCTCAGAGTACAGCAGTTAAAGTTTAAATCACACTGAACTTTTTCAAATGAACAGCTACAAGATTTGGCTTGGACTAGAACTGATGATAAGACTGTCACAGTAAACTGTTCAGGACATCAGAGATTAGTGGTGGGGTTACTCATGTACACGTACGGTTCTTCTGGTGGTAAGAATTCCTGTATAAGCTGTCTCCTCTTCTCCTCCTTAGCCCGTTCGACTTCCTCTGGATGTTGTCGTTTGTATTCTTCCTCCTGTAACCTCTGTTTGTGCTTGATTTCGAACTAGAAACAGCAACCAATCCATGGTTAAAGAAATTCCTACACCAATTTGAAACATCCAAAGACACCACCAAGACACTTATGAGGAAATAAATATTAATAATTACGAAACGATATATTTGGAATAGTTAAATCCATCAGTTATCCATAAACAATTAAAAAAGGATTTCAAGCAATTAAAGCCAAACTTACTGTTGTCAATTTTTCTAAAGCTCCAAATCTTTCCTCCTGTGTTGCCGCAGACTTCTCAAAGGCCTCATGCTTTTTGATAAGTGTCTCTACAGCATCTAATGTATCCTGAAACACACATTTAAGAAAGAACAGTCAAACAACCTGCAGACCGAGATGATCTTCATGGCACCATAATCCCCATTGGCAAAATATGTTTTTAATTTTTTTTCTCTCCAAAAAAGTAAATGAATATAATAAATTCTAAAATAAACTCAGCAAGGCAAACAAAGACACTTACGCCTAAGTCTTGATTCAGTAAGTATGGTTCTTGGGCTAACAGCCACGCCTCTGCCACAGATGCATCTCTGGCAAACTGGTACACCTCCAGAACTGAAAGGGAAAATACACCCTGCATGAAGATACTCCAAAGTAGGTAAGATATAACTTGCACACAATGCACTGTAATATCCATTCAAAATCACAGATACAAAAGCAACCGGATGGCAGAACGATATAGTATTAACAATCAATCTTTAAATTTGCTTAAACTTATACAAATCCGGTTTGAACAATAACTTCAGTCTGAACAGTCCAGTAACTTGCAACTGAAGTTCATGAAGAGAAAGCTGTAATGTGTCTTACTCAATTGGAGATGTTCCCAGCGTTCCTCCCACTGTTCTGTCATGCTGTGCCTCTGTGTGGTCAACTGTATCAACTTCTCCCTCACCTGTAACACGGTCAAACAAATCCCATACAACAGAGGACTTAGAAAACAAACACTATCAAAACATTCATGCGTCTGCAGTTTAAGTTATGAAAGTAAATGATTGGTAGAATGCACTATCAAAATGTCACTGATGCATACAAGCAAATTCGTGATACTGCACAGCTTGTCAAGGCATGCCCACAGTCACTCTATAAACTCGTCGTAATTCATTGTGTATCAGACAATCTGCCACTAGCCAGGAGAACTGGTTCTCTATGCCCAAGCCCACTGAAGATGTTTACATGCACTAAGATTTATTTATTTGATTGGTGTTTTACTGCGTGCTCAAGATTTATTTCCCTTATATGAAGATGGTCAGCATTATGGTGGGAGGAAATCACATGCACTAAGAAGTAAAATGTGTGATCCATGACAGTATTGTCACCAAAGACAGCGCTGGTTCTCTACTAATAGCACTTTGTCACTAGAAATAGCAAATGAATTATTTTTAATTGCCATGTGTCACAACAGAAAGCTCCAAGTCATTAATGAGAGCAGTGTGTCACCAGCAAGGGAACAGTGTCACCTGTGAGAATCTGTATCATCAGCAAAGGCACTGTCACCAGCAGGAGAACTGAATCATGAGAGAGAGAGAGAGAGAGAGAACCAGAACTGATTACCCACCTCCTCTGATCTGTAGTGTTTCCTTTCCAGCAGATCTTTGCCTAGGTTGATACAAATAGTGAAATTCTCTTCTCTAGCATCAATCTCTGCCTTCAAACTCTGGTGGTTGTTCATCAGCAGTTCAACACCAGACACATCCCTGTTAAAAAGCACGATGTTTTTTTATCATTCACAGTTAGCCTTCTTGCACAACATTCAAAAACAAAGTAGTGTTTAAGTAAATTTCAATGTTAACTTGTATAATACAAACAGTTTTGTTTTGAATATATTTCCTTTGTCCTTGACATATTATTCTGCTCTCTTTCTGCTAACTTTTTCATTCCCCTGTGCAGGGTGTTTTAATTGGTAACATGAGTACAGTATTAGATAAAGCTGACATAACTGGTAATGACGGCTTATTTCATAAATTTCTTTAGCCATAATTTCCAGCATTACTCAAGACTGAAAAGTTTTAATGTTCAGACCAAATCACTGTTCACCATTCGCAAATCCATTCTTACCTTGGTTTTTCTTGAGTATTCATCTGCCTTATGATGTCATCCATCCACAAGAGCAGGTCGCGGACTAAATTGAAGAACCTATACAAATCGCTGGCGTCGGCCAACTTCAGCTTGCGTGTCTCCACAAGCAGTCGGAGGTTCCTCCAGGCATTGACCACCTCAGCCTCCTTGTCCTGAATCTCCTGAGCCTTGTCTCCAGCATAGCCTGCCTGGAGTCGGCCCGACTCCTCCTGAATCAGCTGAACCTACACGACACAACCAAAGCATTGAGGAAGTACCTTCCTGATTCGTAATAACAACTTGCAAGCTTATATATAATATACCAGGATTCAAAACTGCCGATTTCCATTCCATGTTGTCAGGATTTATAAAGGCCTGACAGAGAAATATCTTGTCATTATTACCTGGGAAAACCTTTATTACAATCACTTATTTGACCGCCAGGATTAAGTCATAATGAAAAATGCCACTTTCACAAAGAAATCTGTTGTGGTTTCTTACAACACCTATCCTGTAGCAGACTCTTGCTTACCTGGTTTCCTAAGGTAACTAAATCATGCTCAAAGTTAGCATGTTTTCTCTGCAATGCAGCCACTGATCCGGCATCTTTACCTAGGTCATCAGGGATGTAGTGCTCTTTCTCCTGTTCGACACATTACAGTTACACATGAGATACCAGACACCATGAGCATATACAATAGACTTAAATGCTCGCCACTTTTTCAACATATATGTATCTCTTACACTCTGTTTTTCCCTAAGCAACAGTCCTTGTGCTTAGAGACAGAGATTTAATTGAAGCACAAACAATGAAAAGGAAACTCAGAAGTTCTCCAATGGAAAAAGGGCAGCATTAAATTACACTATATACCACACAACAGCCTGAGCAGGTGCTGGCACACAAGTGTAAAGTCGTTTTATGATTTTTTTCGGTGAGCAATATATTTTAGTCTTCAAAATGTTACAAATTATATTTTCAAAAATCATCTGAAGTTATAATTTACTGATCAAATTTTCTGAGAATTTAAGATGGATGAAAACAGCGATGTGGCAGCAGTTCATGTCAACATATCAAACAAGCTAGTGCCCCAACCCCCACCCCCCGGTCTACTGGCAGGCTTCACTTTGCACTTACAGCTATCCTCTCTAGCAGGTCCTTGCAGTCGTAGTAGAACTTGTGCAGCTCCCATGAAGCTTGTAACATCTGTGTCCTGGTGTCTATCAGTTCCAGTAAGTCGGTCCACGCCTCATTCAGCTGGTCCTTCCACTGGGCAATGATCGCAGAGTCCGAATGGCCGGCAGCTATCAGCTGATCACAGATCTCATTGGCTCCTGCCACTCGCTCCTGACCAATGCTTTCCGTCTCTCTTGCAAACTCTCGGAATCGTTCTTTAAGCATCTGTAGGAGAAGACAATTTGAAAATTTTTTTTGACCTGCCATGATTTTTATTAACGTTACATCCCTTGCGTCCAAGGTTTTCAAACTGAGTAAAGCAAACCTTAACTGCTTAGAGTTTGAAGTAAAATTACACATAAAATATGACACTCCTTGATATGGAATTACTAGGGTCTCTGAAGAAAACTAAAATATGTCCATTAAGTGATTCAAGCCATGCGAGCACCTCAGTCAAGGACAATTTTAAGTCACCTATCACTACTTGATAGGGCACTCCTTAGACAACAATCCAGCTCCTACGTACACAGACATGTTCGTAGTCCTGGCCCAGCTCATGGGAGCCGGCCACCACCTCTCTCTCGGCTATCCACTGCATGAGGTCATCAATCTCTCGGCTCATCATGTACAGTTTGAGCACTTCTTCAAGACGGCCTCTCCTCTCCTGGGTTAAGTCTTTCAGGCCAGCGTACAGCTTGTCAACCTGCGACTGTCGCACTGCTATCTGATCGCTAAGAAAATCAAATCATCAATAAATTTTTGCCGAGTTTAATATAAAGAACTATGTTTTCTTCTTTGAGTGAAGTTTATGTGCAAGTTTCTTCATAATGCTTATTCACTCTTAATAATGAAGTATCACGAAAAAACAAAATCACACTACTGCTTCTGAAAACTCACTAACACAAAAAGGTTCACATGACTGAAACAAAGGCTGTCCCTGCATACCTCTCTGGATGTTCTGTCTCGATGAGATTGCGACTTCTCTCCCCTAGGTGGCGTACCACCTCAGCGTAATCCTCAATGGCATTCTCCAGGGTCTGGTGTTTTTTCATCATATTCTGAGCACCGATCTCGTCCTTTGCCCTCTCATCACCCATCATGTACAGCTCCTGCTCACTCATCCAGGCTTCCGCTTCAGTCACATCAAAGTAGTACTATAACAAGGACAAGTGCAACATTTGGGGTTTACCAGTCAGGTACAACCACACAAAGACTGCCCCAAACTATCACAGTTCATTTCAGCAATTGGTACCTTCACTTCTAAAATTAATATCCAAGGGCAGAAGATAATAGTTGAGTAAAACACATCATTTTCTACTGTTATGCCGGGCTTGTGACTGTGAACTTGCTTTACACAGACAATTATACAGAAACTGACTTATTACAGAAACATAATACAATGATTCAAGGTTTTGTGGGGGTTATTTATGTTGCCTATTTAAGCACATACGTTTAATAAATAATAAATTAGCACCGGGCAGGTAATACTAACTCCCTGCCTTGTAATGAAAAGGGACTTTTTGTTCTAAGCCTGTGCACACATGGGATCATCTCAACATATTCAGGCCACTGGCCAGGTACCTGTTGTGCTTCATCTGCTAGCATCAGTCTGTCATGTCTGGCTTTCACTGCATCAAGTAACTGCTGCCACCTCTCCAACAGGTCATCTACAATAGCCCGGAACTCTTCAGACTGGGGATGTCCCTCACTGATCAGCACCTCACCCTCGTCTGCCACTGCCTTCACCCGAGGTTCGTGATTATCTATCTCTTTTTGTAGGGACTATCAAGGAGAGAAACAATCCGAGTTACGCAGGGAAGTGGAAGAAATCAAATGGCTTATCTGTAACCAGATAAAAGCTATTAAGGTAAGTTTTCAATAGAGGACAAACAGTAGAAAAGAAAAGAAACTGTCATGAGAAAATAGATATGGCTGAGCCATGAAATGAATATGCAGGGCTCACAGTTTTCCAGAATCCAGAACACCTGGAAACTTTGGAAATCTCATTTATATCAGTGTTTCTATATGGGAGTCTACATATCTTCGATTTACAGGAACATTTCTGGAATTTGATAAATAAGCCGAGTATGATGTCATCCAGTTCTGGAAAAAAACAAGTAGTGCAGCTATAAAGCTGATGAGATGACCAACCTGGTTCTTTTTAATAAGGAGCTGCACACTGAGTAAACTGTTGCCGTAGTTCTTGGATTCTGCCAGTGGCATCTTCTCCTCAATCCACATCTTCTCATCCTCTACATCTCTCTGGAACTGGTGGATTCTCTTCACCTTCTCCAGCTGGGAGCGGCGCTCTGTTAGTGGGCCCTGGATACGGGCAAATCTTCACAAGGACAGAATACAAAGTTAGACCAGCATCCCCAGCAGGAGGTCAAACACATTTACCAGAGGCTAGTATGTTCAGGCAATCCCCCTCGATGTGGTAATTCCCATAATCAGGGGGAACTGAAGAAACACATCTGCCTTGGTTCACAACATTCTTTTTTCTCACAATTCGAACTTGGTATCTTTTTGAAAGATAGGAGAAAAAAAATGTGAAATTAAAAAAAAAAAAAAATGACCAAATTTCAGCCCTGAGGGATTATCGTATCCTAGTATAAGTCTGAAGATATAGCACAATAAGAACTGTTCTAGCAGCCAATATAAAGTACTCATATACAGTCCTTGTGGATAAGATTTGCACCCAAACTGAATTCAGATAAGTATACAGACAAACCTGTCCACATGATATTAACTACCTTGTGTTCATTGGAATTATTCCTACTATCAAGGCAAACATTCCAAATTAATAACCTCATTTCTTCTGTCAAAGCCATGACACCATTGTGAGAGACATAAAAAATGTCAACATACACATACTGTAATAACAGTTTAATCGACACCTTTAATGAAGCCACCACAAGCAAAACCCTGATGTGTTAACACACACACTTCCACGAACACACTTGTACAATGGTACCTTTCTGCTACAGCTGCCTTCCTGGCCTCGATCTCTGCCTCTTTGTGTGGGTCCATCCTCTTCAGGTGGGAGGCCTGACCCTCCAGCTCCGCTACCTGAGCATTTTTCTTCTTCAACTCTCCCTCCAGCAGCTGTAAGAAACCAACAGATTACAGGAACATCTATCATACCCCACTGGACTGGCAGTGAAAATGATTTAGGGTGATCATTTCTCATATCTGTTTAATATTTCGTTTTGGTTGGCACTTTTAACATTATCTTAATTCCTATCATCAAATGGCGTTGCCCTGAGGCAGGCCTGTCCTGCAGATATTTTTCCTGCCATACTCAGCCTGGAAGTTGGCATAGAACATGTATTTCATTAATTTGTCAAAAGGCTGAATATCTACTATGCAGAGGAATCTTACATTTTGTTTCTGCATGAGGAGGTTCGCTGTTGTCAGGTCCTTGCCAAAGTCTTCGGTGACTATCTGCGCCTCTAGTCCTGTAATCCAGCCATCGATGTCGTCACAGCTCTGTTCATACAACACGGCACGGTGAGAGTCAAACAGCTTCTCTCCTTTGGACTTTGTTGTATCTTCTAAGTCTTCCCATTGGTCTCCCAGTTCAGTGAGGATTGGTCCAATCTGAGCCTTGGCCTCTGGCTTCTCCTTCATTAGTTCATCACCAGCCTATGAACGACAAACACAAACTTGTACACATCAACACAGGTAATATTGGAAAAGCTGACCCATAAGAGAGGCAAGTCCCTTTTCCACAAACAAAACATGATGTATAGAAAATGCATTGGTTCAAATATTATATTTTAGGAATGACTTCACACCACCAACACCATGCAGAAATGAAACTTCAATACACTGTGGTTAACATACCCTTAAGATATTCTTGCAATCATTTTAATACAAAATATATTACAATCACCCTCATTATTAATACACACTCGACAGAAGTATAACGAAGTTTCGATCACCCTAAAGTAATCTGAACAACATTCATACAACCCCCAAACAAACTGAATGATGCATCAACTAACCTGCTGTAGCCTGTACAGTCTATCTTTGTTTGCGGCGATCTCAGACTCAAACGCCTGGTGGCGGACGTATTTGCTGTGAAGGTTTTTGGCATCCCTATACGTTTCATCCTGGGCTGCTGCCATCTTATCTTGTAGCCAGTCTCGCAACTGTTAAAAACAAGAAATAAACATCTTAAGTTTTGTGGAGTTTTATTTATTAAGGGCCCACACAGTCCTCTTCAGATTACTTTTGTTTCTACACTTTGATCTCCAGTATCTCAAAACCTGGCACAGGTAAAGAAACCAAACTTGACAGTCAAGATACTGCAATGGTTGGAAAATGTTTTCATTTTCAAAGCTTTGACTGGTCACAAGGTTTGGTGGCCATTTTGAATTTTAAACAAAAATGTTTACAACTGTAATCAAAAATGAAAGTTGAAATTTTATATACTGTAACTACATAGAGGCCTTTCCCAATGTAAAATGTTTTGCATTCTCTAGGCAAATAAGGCTTCTGCGGCCATTTTTAATTCGTCATTTGACCTATTTATCTGCTTTCTTCCAATTTCTTGCTAAGATTATCATGTAAATACACAAGCTGTATCCTGTTTCATGTAACTATGTGTTGAATCCAACTCGACCTGTGCCACATTGTAGCTCATGATTTGCCCTTCATAGTGCATTCTGATCCCCCCTTTGCATGCTTTTGAGCTTGTGCCTTTAAAAGATTTATAAATTTGAAATAACGGCTACAAGGGGTACCAAAAGGCTACTGCAAAACAAAATGAATGTTAACATTTTAATTCTCTACACATTATATTTACTTATTTATTTAATTGTTGTTTAACTCCACACTCAAGAACTTTTCACTTAGAGAATGGTAGTCAATAATATGGATGGAGCAAACCACAGACTTGACAAGTTACATTCCCATATCTGACATACAGACACGCACACCACACAGAAGTCGGCTTCAATGAGCATTAGACTGCGTACATGGTCGCACAGCCTCACTGACAGTTTAGTCACAATGGCCACAGTGAGAGCTTGGCACTGCATACTATACATGTACACATTATAACCTGAGAAACAAACTCTACCTCTTCACACTCTTGCAGGAACTGCTGTAATAACATCTGGTCTTTCAACTTATCCAGCTGTTCATAGGCTCTCTGCCGATTAGCGCTTCTCCTGCAGAAAAAGATTGTGAGGCAAGACATTGATTTTTTGATCGACTTTAGTAAGGGCTAAATTCAGAGATGAAAAGAAATCTCGTTACCCACTGAAATTTTCATTTTGTCTTCTACGTGTTCAAAAATTCATCTTTGCATGAATAAATGCTGGCTGATGTCCAAATGCTCCTCATACCTTTCGCTGATATTTTGTGCTTTCTTGTGGATTTTGTCGGCAGCATAGTGGTTGTCTTCGATGAGGCGGTCAGCAAACTGAAGCACGGCATTAACCTTCTCATCATTAGCGTCCATTGTTGTGACGAACGCTTCATGCTGCTTGATCATGTTCTCTGCAGCCTCCAGGGTATTCTAAGGAACAAGGGCAGATATAAAGTCAGTAATAAACACAGAAATCACTACAACAACACAACAGTCTATTTAGCTATACTAGGACAAGAGATTTTCTGACATGATGTAGGTTAGATACAGCATGCGTTCACTGTTAATGCACTTGGTTACAACACCAAACACATAAATGCAGACTTTAAATGTCATCAACAAACACAAAGTTGGGAGGGCACAGAAATGGATCTAAAGTTCTCCACGGTTGATTTAGAGAAAAAAAAGTGATTTTACTTTAAGATGTTCACAAAAAGAATATATAAGGATGTTGAAGCTTGGGGAGTTTCAGCTAAGAAAATACATCTCACTTCATGCAACTGTCAGAGCACAATGAGGAAATGATGAAGCTATATCTACAGAAGAATTCAGGAAATAAACAATACAGCACAGAAAATTCAAAGCAATAAATACTCCAGCCTGCACAGAATATAACATTGCTAAGTCTCATTTCTCAGAAAAGTCTTTAACAAACAGCTGTGAAGAATATCATTTTACTATACAAGGGATATGGTGCACATAAATTTTGTCCTTAGGGCAGTAAAATTATTAATTAAAACCCTTAGTATGATGAGAGAAACTACTTACTTATCTCTTTGATTTCAACAAAAAAAAATCAGAACACACTAAATAAAGGCATACATGCTATCAATTGGGGCAACCTACTTGGTTTAAGGACATTTTTCAATCATGCTACAATTTAGGAACCCTTAATCACTGCTACTGGAACTACTGAGGTATTTTGTGGAATTCTTATAAGTAATCCATCACTGAAGTGTCTTTCACAATAATTTAAGCAACAAGCAACAGCTTTGCAATGAATGGGGAACAAAACAATAAAATATGTCTGAGCACTTAGGTATATAAATACTGATTTCACAGGCCCCAAAGCAATACAGGCTTTGGTTTGGGTGTTTGCTTGGCAGAGACCGCTGCCATCATAAAGCTGAAAGTGGACTACATAATGATGGGATGAATACACAATAGACAGCATGCGTGGAATCTACCGACAACACACATTAACATGTAGGCCAATACCGATACCTGCTTATCAAGCAGTCCAATGGTGCTCTGTACAAAGGGAACAGACGATACAATCAAACCTCAAACTGTTACCACTTCACAGTTCAGACATTATAGCTTTGCGATACAGCTTGTATCAGCTTTGGGGGGGTAAAATTGACAATATTCAGCAAAGAAGCTGATGTCAGTGCCAGGGTAGCTTACAAACTTGTAAAAATCACACAGCTTTAAGGAATGATCAGTTCTATGAGTAACAAATCACTTTTCGGCCAAAATACAGGATTTAGGTACTTCAGACCAACAGCTGTACTCACTGGCACTTCTTCCTTAGACAAGAAGTTCTCCTGTTGGTTCAGCAATACCTCTGCTTGCTTAGCATCCCTAAGGAACATCTGCAAAACAAACCAACTCATGAGTTTATATTTCACTTACCACAACTTAATTCCACATTATACACCAAGCAAAAAACACATTCTGTTTTTTCCACAGATCTTTATTTATGTGAGCTTTTATGTTGATTTTTTTTTCTGTCAAAGGACATTTCTTTCAAGAGGATAAATTCATTTTACAGATAGGAGTTCTTACCTGGAAGTTAAGACTCTGTGAAAGAAGCTGTTGCCTGTTCTCCCACATCTGTAACAACTCCACCCAGCCATCATCCAATGCTTGTAGCCTCTGAAACACAAACAGAAGGACCTGGCACAAAATGATCTCATTCCTGGAAATTGCCACTTTCTCCAGTTCTACTTTTGGGTCTGTTTATCATTAAAATTAAGGTTTCTTTAAATGTCCCAAAAAATATTTTGAATGCTGACCACAAAGCATTCCAAATACATTTGAAGCATTTAAGCTTTGTAAAAAGCTAATCAGCATATGCTATGTGCAGCTCTTCGATTTAATTTTGTTCCTTGTAAATTTTTTTGTTTTGAAAGATTTATAACATAGAAAATGGTATTAATAGGAGGAATTAACCTTAAAAACTTTTCGATTTTTGTAAAGCAAAATATTCAAGAAAAAAAAGGTTAATTAGGAATTCCTCACTAAGATGTTTTGTCACAGCAAGAAACCACCACTAATACCAACTAACGGACCTGTCTGAGGAACATGTACTGTGGGTCATCCTGTCCCTCCGTCACCTTGTCCCCAAATTCCTTCATTTTGGCGTACTCGGGAGCATAGGCATCAATCTCATCCTTCAGTTGCTGGTGCTGGTTCAGGAGCTTCTCCGCATCGGCCAGACTGTTGGGAATGTCCTCTGAAGCTATGGTCTTCTGGGTGCGCGACAACCATTGCTGGAAGTGGTCCAGGTTGCCCAAGAAACGCTGCAACTCACCGGACTCCGCCAATTTCTCGTCTCGCTCTTTCAGCTACAAAGACAACACAATAACATCATGTGTTTTATTCAGGAATGTACCTTATATTCAGAACATTAAGCTAAGAACACAAACTGTGAAAAGAAGTTTACATTTGTCATCTATGGGAAAAAATTACGCCAAATCTTTCCCTGGGGATATCTCCTTAGATTTGATTGCCTAACATTCAGAACACATGATCATATATGTTTTGAATACACATATATCTGAAATCACTCTATTCTGTTCAAAGTAATTCTCTATGATTGACCCACAAAACAATCTCTCACCATTTCCTTGAGGTCCATCCAGACATTGTTGATTTCGGCTATTTTCTCTCGAATCGCCTGAGCTTCCTCTGGTTTCTCTTCCTGGAGACGGTCCGCTTCTGTTTGCAGGGATTCCAGCTGTTGAAGAAAACAAACCAGTGTCAAAACTTCACAACACAACAGAGTTGCCATTGGAAGATATGAATGTTCTTCCTGTATCACCCACTGTCACATTTTTTTCTGACGAGGAAGTTAGTTCCTGACATTGTGGAAAAGGATCCTTTGGTGGAGGTCTTTAACATGGATAATATGAGTCTTATCACTTTTTCCAAAGAAACTTTCTTCAATGTGTCAGGCTTGATAAGGGTAAAGACTAAAACGAATCAGAAATTATTAGTTACTAAAACACATATACACATTCCACTAATCAGGGGTGAAGTGAAAATATTGCCTTTCTTGACATTAAAGTTTTCATACTTTCTTTCTCCCAGACTTTGGTCCGTGTTCCTTACCTTGGCCTGTATGGCAGCCAGATCTCTCTCCATGCCACTAAGTCTGCGCTGTAAGGTCATTACACCAGCCAGGTCATTACCCAGCTCATCTGTGGATTCGATCAATTTGGCCTTCTCATGGATCCAGCTCTGTGTTACAACAAAACAGGTCATAAACTAAACTTAAAAACCAAATAAATTCATAAACAATTATGAATCGTACATGTTCACTAAGGTTTAAAAAAAACTGATGTCAGACGTACGAAAACTAAACAAAATACAAAAAAACTTGCCTAAACCGACCATGTTGGTTGGTGGAATATACCGTGTGCAACAACACTCAGTTTGCAGTTGTGTCACTAATAAATTCAGTGCAAGCAAGCAGGGTGAATTAAGTTTTTCTTCTTTTTGGTCCAACTTTCATTTCTTTTAATGCACAGGGGAATAGGCCTACAGGTAGGCCTACATAGGAAAAAAAAAAAAAACTAGGCTAACAAGTAAACACACATGGAAGTGGAACTTCTAAATTGTCAGATCGGCAATTTTTTTTCATACTTGTCAAAGTCAAAGTAAAACTGTCTCCATCTTAGGAAACCCTTGAAAGTAAATTTTCCAACAGTGTGTAGCGCTTTAGGGCTTCGGCAAAGTCTCGTAAGACTGAATGAGTTGAACTTCATCAATCAAGGTCTCGCATATTTCCACCCGATATTTCTTAGCAGATCGGTCAGCCATACTTGATTTAATGAAATCTGAAAAAAATGCTGCCATAAACTGGAGTATTTATTGATATCCTGAATTACTCCATGTCATCTCAGCTAACAACGTGTGGGGTGTTTCAATCAACATCAAGTTCAACAGAATGTGTATATCGCTTAGTGAACTGTCCGCTAAGAGGATTATCTCCTTTTCCGAGAACACCTTTCTGACCCCAGCAATTATAACGGTGGAGGGTAGGAGCAGTCAGTCAGCGCCATGCTGTGTCTAATTATACAGTGTGGATTAACTTGCACTAGATACCATGGGGACTGGAAATCCGTGTCGCTATTCAGAATAGACAAGCATTAGTGTGTTCAATAAACACAACATGGGTTGTAAATGGAGATAAAAGCGCACCAAGCAACATAATCACTGACAAGATATCAGTTTTTAGATGTGTCCGTGTTGACAAGTTTTACTGTATATTCAATAGGTTGTAACAAGCAAAATTCATCATGACGGGGGAAATGTTTATGCACAAGTCAAGTTATTCCAGTTACAGAGTTGTCAGAGAGCTGTTAACCCACTATTTTCATTGAGCACTGCTTGAAAAGCAGTCATTTATGACTGACTTCATCCAGAGTGTACATGTTCTGCCTCCCAGAGGGGCATATGAGCCTGAGCTGATAGGATTATGTTGGAGTTCCCCATTAACAAATCATGATGTAAACCCTGAATATTTTCACAAGTTTCCAGCTGTGAACTTCCAAAATTTTCGCAAAAATACAGTATACCAAGTCCTGCAGTTCTAATACTGAGAGATACCAATGCAAAACAAATAAATTTCAAATTCACATCTATTTCACCAGTAGTACAAAATAAGCCATTTCTTTCAGTGTCAGATGAACACACTTTCTTTAACTGATACCTTTGGTCAATACAAGACAGCAAAACAAGAACTTACAATGGTTTCATTGCACTCAATGTGGAAGTTCTGGATTCCGTGAGCCACATTAATGTCCTCTCTCTTCTGATCCACTAGTTCCCTCAGGTGAGACCACCTGTAGTGAACACAAACGTACATCTAACAATCACTTGGGAACTTTCCCACTTCATCATATCTACCCTGCCAACCTGAACTGTCAGTTGCATCAGAAAGTACCAAATGCAATTCTAAACGTTAACAAGGTAGGCTTGTGCCCATCCTGTGAAAAAACAAAGCTGATTTTGAACAAATATCCACTGTTTTCAAGCACTCAGGGACAATCCTTGATGTGGATTTTAATAAATACTATTTGGTACCTTCATTTATTGGTCCATTTTTAGCAAAATGCAATACCAAATTTAACACTGAAAATTTGACACTCAACTTTTCTTGAAACCCTTTCAAGATTTCAAGGAACAGGTACATACAGAATCATATAGAAACACAAACTATTTGGCTGCTGAAGTAGTCAAACATTTAGTGGCACCTCCTAGCCATTCTGAACAAAAGGTTGCTTTTACTTAGATACAGATACACAACTTGACAGCCACATTTACACATTTGCAGGATTAATAGAATGTTGGCCATTAGCTTCTCATGATATATCACCACTTCACCTACCTGGAGTTGAGCTGGTTCTGTCTTGCAATGATCTCCTCCGCATTAGGATGCTCTACCTGTAACAGCTGACGAGCTAACTGGTTGACGACTGCCACCTGAGAAGCTGTAGCGTTCATCTCGTGCTCGAAACTCTCAAACCTGTGCTTCATGATGGCGATCTCCTCCATGTCATCCGTAACCACAATGGTGGTCAGGAACTTCTCCTGTTAAAAGAGAGGATGAATAATACTGTAAACCAATGAATCCAGGGCATACAAATTCTAAATCAATATTACTGCAAATCTTAATTCATACAGAATATTTTACTTATTTCATAAGCATTGAAAAAAAACGCTCAAGAATTATCAACATAATGGTGGCAATCAGTTTTATGGCTGGAGGAAACCACAGTGCCCAGATAAACCACTGTCTTCCGGCACGTACCTGACAAACCTCTTGATTTTAAGCTGCATTCAAAACAGTGAGTGCTGTACATGAACAGGCGACCTGATAGCATATATCAGCTAACAAACTGTACACTAAAGCACTTGAGATTACATCCTAGGATAAACGATTTTTTTCCTACCATCTTATTAAGGTGGTGCAGACGAAGAAGTTACCAAGGTGTCCATCCAGCAACAAACAAGGTACAAACCTTTTCATCAACCCAGTTCTCCACTCCGTCAGCCTCGTTGAAGAGTTTGTAGAGGGAGAGAGCATCAAGGAGCCGCTGTTTTCGCAGTTTGGCAAGTTCTAACAGCTCCTGGTAACGCCTGTCAATACTTCCCAGGCGACTCTGAACATCAGGAGATTCTCTGTCCTGAAACATCAGCACATAATTATTGTGAAACAGGGCATTTGTTTCTAAGGACACTTTAAAGATTGACATGAAAGGTTTTACCGTACTTTGCCAATAACACAGTTAACATATAGAGAAAACAGACACATTTGTTTTGTTCACAAGCAGTGTTTTCATGATGAGTTTTATCAAAATAAACAAGGTTCTTCTTATGTCCTACAGAAGAACTACTGCAAGAGTCAATGAAGATCTGCATTTGGATATAGCATTATGATGGTTTTCAAACTGATGAAATGTGCAGGAATCAACTAAAATGTGATGCTTCCAATTTTTTTTTATTTTTGTCACGTGTTATTTGATTAACTTCCAAAAAATCAAACAAAAGGACTCCAGCAAAAATAACCAGTTACACTGACCTGTTCCCCAAGGTTTGCTGCCTGTTCGTGGAGGGCTTCAATAGAGCTCTGGTAATTCTTCAGCTCATCTGTCACCTCCTGCAACAACATCACATACACACAAATCATTCATTTATGTGACTAATTACTGTTTAACACCGTGCTTAAAAATTTTTCATTTACTCAACAGCAGTTTAGTTTACAGAGGAACAGACCACTGCCTGTCACCAGATAGTAATGAATGACAAACCTCCTCACAACACTACTAAATCCTTTTAGATATATTACAACAGAGGTCATCAAGAATTTCTAATTAAAGGATTTACAATTCTGTTCAGCTAACATAAAACCTTCAATTCCAAGCCAATGAACTCACCTTGTGCTTTTTGATAAGAGACTGAACACTGGCCTCATCTTTGCCCACATCCTCACTGGACACAAGACGAAGGGTATCCAACATCCATGTGTCCACATCATCCGCATCAGCAAAGAACTGAGACAAAAAAAAAAACATGCATGATTTGGAAAAGCATTACACTGTATCATGTTACTGTATTTCAGATCTAGCTAAAAGGTACTACAGGCGGCTGACACAGCAACAGTACAATCCAGATCTCATTTCTTTTTCAACCTCAGACCACATAGCAATTGTCATTTGTCCATCTTGCAGTTAAGTGTAAAATCAGCCTTCCAGAGAGCGCCTGTGTCTTTTTATCTTTGAACATCCATGACAGAAAAACACCAATCCTCCTGTGACTCACCTGATAGTAGTCTACAGCTTCGTTAAGCCTTTTACGGCGATAAGCAGCTAGATCTATGAGACTTTCCCACTGCTGGTTGATCTCATCAATGCGGTCCTGTATTTTTTCCTTTCCGAAATGGCCTGCTTCAATGAGATCCGTGCCCACTTGAATGACTGTCTGCAGGTGGGTGTGTCTAGCTGTCATCTCATCCTCCATTGCCTGCAAAACACGAAACAAAGTAACACTGACAGATGCATGTGAACAAATAAAAACAAAAAGATCAATAGCAGCCTTGGCTAAGTCTCAATTATTAAGAGAGATTTCCTTCATATGTATTTAATAAGAAGCCAGAGCTTCGCTAATCCACTCCAATTCAGAACAAAGCTTTGTAGTCTACTTCACGCCATTGCAATGGGGTAACTAATAACATATTACTCATGCACTGCAAGAAAACAATGGTCATTCCAACCATAACCCAAGTCACATAGCTCCTGGAAACCAACCTCGCTAAACAATCAGTTAATTTTGTACGGTTTCTCTTACAGGGTGTACCTTGATGCAAACTAGCCTGGGCAGTGTTTCATGTACACACCTTGTGTTTGTTGAGGAGGAGATGAACACTGGTTAAATCGTGGCCCAGATCAGGAGAGGACATGAGCTGTTCCTTCTCGCGGATCCACCCCTCTTCGTCAGACATGTCCCAGAAGAACTGCCAGAGTTTGCGCGACTCCTCCAGACGAGCTCTTCTGTCGGCCGCCAGGTTTCTCAGCTCCTCATATGCAGCATCCAGTGTGTTCATCCTCTCCTGGATGATCTGAGGGTCACATGGGCGGTAACCTGCAAACAAAAATCGTACAAATATATCTTTACTTATACCATGGGAGTTTTGTACGAAACAAAAGACTTATTCTTTCAATTGAGCTCCATATTCCAGAACTGATCACTTCTACAAAGGCAAACTGGAAGGCCCTGGGAAACCCCTGGAAACCACCCACCTTTGTTAAGTACTGATTAACAGTCCCTTATGTGGAAGACAAATGACCTCCCGAGTATCATTCACTAAAGCTCCACAAACAACACTGCATTACACAATTTGTGACAAGACAAACCAGTGACTGCATTTACAGAGAAGAAGCGAACACCTTCATCCCACAATCTCACTGGATATTGGGTACTGCCTTCTAGTATGACATCAACGATAAACGGTTATCATTTCCCAAAGGGGAGGCCAGACCTTTGCCAATCTCACCTCCCACCTCCGAAACGTCGCCATCCACAAACTTCTGGGCCTGGGTGTTGACGTTCTTCACTCGCTCGCCCACCACATTGATGTCTCCCTCCAGAAGGCTGTGTGTCTGCAGCAGGTCCTCCACTCCCATCAAGTGTTTGCCATAGTCTTCTGACAACAACCGAGCCTGAGCACAAACACAAACGTTGCTATTTACCACTCTGGCAACTCTACTAAGGCATATCACTTGTTATTTTTTGGTTGGTTGTTTTTGATTTTGTCGGAGCAATGTTACAGCTGCACCATAATGTCCTCTGGAAACAGCTCTGGGGATAAGGCCTACAGGCTCTGTTTACAGTCCCCCTTAATAGGTCTTTTCATATACTGTTGCCAGGGTCTACAACATGATCATTTCATTTTTTCATTTTTTCTTTCTTTCTTGAAAACATGAAATATTAAGAAGTTCTCTTACCAATAAAAACTCTTTAGCATTCTCACCTTGATCTCTTCCATCCAGTCCAGAATGTAGAGCATTTCCTGAAAGATCTTTTGTAGGTTGAGGGATAACTCCAACCTCATACGCCGAGCTCTCAACAACTCCAACAAGTAGTTCCACAGCCTTAGAACATTGTCCTTCCTGAAAAACCAAACATAATCAGTGAACTTTTCTTCCTCATCACATTGTCACAGCTTAAGAACAACACCAAACTAAGAAGAAATTCTGGCTAACTTATACCGAACTTTACAGTAGTGAAGTATGGACAGGTATGTGCTGTGTATAACTATAACATTATGGAATTGTGCTGCCCGAGATGGGTTAGAAGATGTTTCAGACTTCACACTCTAATGTCACAATGTAAACAATGCTTAACTCTGATCTACATCGACAGATAAAGAGAGCATACACAGTTGGCCAATCGGTATCACAACAGTTGCAATTGATATCTTTATGTGTTTTTTTTTAATTCATTCTTAAACAGGTTAAGAAGAGCCCAGTTTAAAAAAGATGATGTCCAAATGCTAGCACCTCTGCAAAAAACTAGGGTCTTGAAGCTTTGAAGTTATGAGTAACATGCATCAGAGACGTAAAATGTCTGACTTACTATGTCTATTCATGTGAACACTTCAGACAACAGTAACAGATGTTACACAAGTACTTTAGATATAGGATTTAGGACAGCAGTATTCCGTAGCAGTCGTATGTTTTCACACATACCTGGCATTGATTCTGTCTATATCATGGTAGTCCTCCTGTTCTAACTCTGTAGCCACGGACACCACAGCCTGCACTCTTTCCTCGTAAGCATTGATGTCTGTCTCGATGGCCTCATGTTTCTTTGTGGCAGCTTCCACGGCAGCCAGGTCGATACCAAAGTTGTCCTGGGATACCAAACGCTGGTTTTCGCTTAACCAAGTCTCTCTCATGCCAGCTTTGCGGTCAAACCTAGCAGCTAACTGCTCCAGCTTCTCTTGCCTGGAAAATACAATCAATGGTTTCAAATTCATGAACTTACATGTATCATGACCCAATTTTAACAGCTCTTAATCACTGATCAGCATGTGAGGAAACTCCTTCAAAAAACATCATGTATTTGAACAGAGGATAATTTTATGGAGCAGTCACATGTTTTGGTTGCTGTAATACCCATTGTAACATGTGTTTTACCGGATGAGCTCCTCTCTAAGGGCCAGTTCTCTTTCGTGCTCAGATTTCTCCAGGCGATCCCAGGCCTTGTTTATGTCCGAGATAAGCTTGCCCTCCTTGGGAAGGTACGGTCTCTGGTTGTTGGCTCTCATCTTACTTTGTAGGGTAAACAGGAGAACTTCCAGGTTTCCTTTCTCATCAAACCTGCCCAACAGGTGGAGACACTTTCAGTTAATTGTATAACTTAATTTCAGTTACGAATTAGGTTTCAAGGTCCACATAAAACTGTAAGTTGCTGACACACCTTCTGCTATGACAGGAAGGGCTGTAAACAACTAATTTATGATTAATTCTTTACTACCTATTAACCATACTTCAGCTATCAAAGGCAAAAAGACCCTGCCAAAACTGAAGCTGTGCATTCTTTCACACTAATAATTCACACATGCTTTTCTCACAGAAACGAGGCTGTACTCACTTGGGTGGCTTTTCTACAGTTCTGTAAGTATTGAAAGCTGCCAGTTGTTGTTGCACTCCGGAAAGTGAGTTGGCAAACTGGCGATCATTCAGGATGACAATTGTTTGTTCAATCCACTCCAGGAGACTGGAGGTGAGAGTCTCATAGTCATTCACCATGCTCTCTGTGTCCCGGGCATTGTCAATCACCTAATCAAACACATAACACATCATATGTAAGTATCAGCTTGAAACACACAAACCCTACTCTTACAAGTTCTTTTTTTCCCTTATTTCATTTACAAATTACATTTCCATCATTACATTTGACTTTTGTTAAAGTCAAGCCCAAGAATTTTTCACTACTACTATGTAGAATTCATCACAAAGGTAATGGTTACCTTTCCAATTCTCTTTCCCTGTACACTCTCAGCCTTCATCTTGGAGAAGTAGTGGTAGTATGTGACAACGTACGTGATGATGGATTTCTCATCTGGGAATTCCACATTGACATCTGCAGACAGACACAGCCAGTGATAACAACGCACATTTAATTACATTACTTAGAATCACAAATGTCTCTAGAAAATTTCTTAAACTTAGAATCTTAGTAAGCCATTATAGCAAGTATAATTTATTGCCAATAAAAAACTTGGCCTACTCACATGAGCGGAGTACCATGACGTGCCCCTTACCTTTGCCATGCTATATTAGGTTTTACAGTCATGACAATATTATACAAATCCACTTAAAACCATCATTCAGATTTCAAATACTAAAAAAATTGCTTGTTAATCACCAAGAACCAGTGGAAAATATTTTTATGAATTACCTTCTGCATCTAAGAGCCTGGTGAGGCCCAGCTTTTCCTCAGCAACTGTGAAGGCATTGTTCAAGTTGTGTATGGCATTAGATTTCTGTAGTTTTTCATACTGAATAAGATCCGATCTGCAAAAAAGCAAACATGACTTACAATAAATCTTCAATCTTTTCAACCACCACTGCAACCAATATTTTGGAACATTCTGACAGAACTATAGGGCGTAGGGAAATAACATGCAGTTTTATGAAGCTTGCATCTTTAATCACACAAACAAATCATTTCTCGCATCATTTTCATAATCATTGTATGCATTAATTCCACTGAAGAAATGCTTTAGTGGTTGAAAAGGTTGAAGATTTACAGTATATAAAACATGGTCAAGAAATTTAACTCAACCTGACAGAGAAACTCTCCATTCCAATCCATGCTGGGACACAACTGATCTCAAGGGGGACATACTAGATCTCATTTAGAACATAACTGATCTCGAAGGGGATATAGCTAATCTCATGGGGAACACAACTAATCTCATGGGGAACATACCTGATCTCAAGAGGGAGACAGTTGATCTCATGGGGAACATAGGGATCTTATGAGGAACATAACTTATCTCATCAGGAACATAATTAATCGCAAGGGGGAGATAGCCAATCTTATGAGGACCATAACTGTTCTCATGGGGAACATGATTAATCTCATGGGGAACATGATTAATCTCATGGTGAACATAACGGCTCTCAACAGGAACATAATGGATCTCATGGGGAAACTACATAATGTGCCTCTGTAACTGACCTGTGTTTGTGTATAATAGCATTGAATGCCAGGCCATCTCTCCAGCTGGTAGTGAAATTCCTGACATTAACATTGGGATAGCCAGCAGTCTTCATCTGGCACCACAGCAACAGGGCATCTTTAGCCGACTTGGTCTCAGAGTTGTCAGTCTCTTCTATGGTAATGTCTTGAATCTGGAATGGAATATTCAGGTGAGAAAGTGGCAATTAAATATTTGTAATATCTAGAATACAAACTTAGCCATGAAACAACAAGTTCTAATTTACAAAAAGCAAAAAGCATATGTACAACGGCGGCCAGAATTATGGTGGAGGAAACCGGAGAGAGTCCAGAGGAAACCCACGACCATTCAAAGGTTGCTGACGGACTTTCACATGTGCAGCCGGACAGGAAGCCAGCATAAGCTGGACTTGACCTCACAGTGACCCCACTAGGCTTCTGGGTCACTGCACGGCATTAGCGCTAACCGACTGAGCTGCACAGGCCTCCTGAATCATAAGACATTGAAGATATATATGCACCCTTATGCAAACAAACCTGTAAAGATCTGCTAATCACTTAGTAAAGCAACTGAAATTCCACCTTGTAACAGACAATATAAATTTGTTTTCAAAAATCAGCACTTACCTGGAATCTAAGAATGATGGTCCAAATGAGGCCAAGGGTTAAGCGGGGACTGCCATCCACAATGTCATGGGCTCCCATATTCTCCAGATGCACTCTCTGTTCATGCAGGAAAGTCAGGGCTTTGTCTACATTCTCCAAGCAGTGGATCCTCATTTTGCCCCTTGTTGGTTTGGGCTGTAATTCAAGGTCATTTATTCCTCTGGATTATTTTTCTATCTTAAATTACATCTGTCCATTACCAAAATTCAAGTAAATGTGAATATCTTTAGTGCCAAATATAGAACTTATTAGATATATAGAATATTAAAAGTACTACATGAGCACAATATACAGAGAAAATTTTAACTTCCTTTTCAGGGGTGCCTTTATCGTGTTACATGTTTGTCACATACACTTTCGACGAATTTGTTTCATCCACCTACAGAGGTTGAGCTAAAGGGCTGAAACGATCTACATATTTTTTAATGGACTAATAGAAACAAAGTTTTCAATCTGCAACATTTTAATCTACTTAAATGTTGCACTTAACATTCATGTATTTACTTAATTGACTGATGTTTTATTTTGGAAAAACACGGCCTGAGAATGCCTCGGAAAAGCCATACGCTGGAATGAAACATGATGATGGTAGTGCCAACTTACTACAGTACCACTCTTGTTTAAGAAAAATAACCTAATGTAAGCCAATTACACCTATAGATGTATATAATGCCTAGGGGTGGAATTCCATGAGACAGTGGTCTACTATTCCACAAATATTTTCAGCATAACCAGATGTGGTATTTAAAGGTTTTTCTGTGTATGGTACTTTTGTTTTCTCCTATGTGTACCTCCACCGTTTTTGGTCGAATCTCCAACAAGGAGGAATAGTTGGGCCATTTTCCCAATTCAACCAAATTTCTATATCTAATTCAAATACCCCATACATTCATTTTCAATGGAAGAAAGATTCATTGTTTCTATTGCCTGTATTTTGAACCTGTAAAAACAAAGTTCCAGCTGCCGATGTATCAGACACTTGCATGTAAATGCATACACACAGTATCACCTGACCCTTCAGAATCAGCCAACCTTCATGTGATGACATTTAATTCCATTCCACAATTTATCATAACAGAAGCCATTACTATGATGCCGTAATGTTCTGTCAAAAGGTCACAGGTGAACCCCTGATACAAGCAGGTTGGGCCGACATAAAAATAAATCATCCATCAAAAAAAACATAATGACATCAGTGATCAGCCTTGCTAGATGTACATGTGCCCTGGAACAGCTGTAGGTCAGCCTGAGTACAGTGTGCTAGGCTGGAGAACTGTGGTGGCCTGACAACCAACAGCCTGGCCTCATTCCCTAACACACTTCTACCTCCCCAATCAATAAAGCTATTATCAGCGACAGTACACAGCTCCAGCAGTCTTTAGGCTGCACAGGATACATGGGACCATTTACTTCAGAGGAATCCAAACGCGATGCCATTCATCATAGGGACAGACCATCATTTACTATCTCATTTGTCTTTGGTTAAGAAAAGATTGAAGCAGACTTCCCTTTCCTGAAAAGAGATCTCATTTGTTTCTGTTCACTGAACCACTCATTAATGTAGGCCCTAATAACTAAAACCAATAAAAGGCCACTTCACTGTCTTGAATGAAGGCCAACTGTTCGATGCTCTATGGATGTATGTTTAACCACACAAATCTTATCCCTTTTTGTCAATTTTCACAACAAAGTCCCAAGCCAACCAACCCATCATAATGCATACATGAACAATAAATGACCTATAATTTCCTCCATGACTAAGCAGCACAATATGCTTGATTCTTGGAGTTCTACTGATCTTAGAAAGGAGAGAGTTTGGAACGTAAGAGGGGGGTCCTACTTGAAAAGGCACCAAAAGTAATATGTTACGACATTTATTTGCCTGTCAAATTGCACTTTTTGGGGCACAACTTTCAGTCATTTAGTTTTATCCTGGTTAAGATCTGACTCTGACTTGGCTGCTTGACTGTCAGTTTTGACTAGAACTTACCAATCTTTCTCCCGACAAGACCTCAAGCAGTTTGATGAGGTTCTTGCCGTCACGCAGATCCATGTACAGGTCTGAGATCCGCGACCCTACCCGGGCCAGGTGAGAGTTCACCCATTTCAGGAAAGTTTTCTTCTGCACAGCCTCACGCTCATCTGAAACACACAGAAAAGACACAATGTACATGCTTGTTAATCATCAAAATAAGAAGGCAACAGGAGCCGGCTACATGGCAAAGAGGAGGGAGGCAAGATTTCAACTGGGCAGGATACGAAAATTGATTTTAAGTCTAATTTTTGGGCCCTTTGTGGTAGATGTATCCCAATTTCAACTTTTTAGGCCATAAACTATGCTTGTGTTTTGATCTACTGATGCAATTTTTAACTTCTGTGCTTCTCTCTTATGACTTGAGTATCACTTTTGAAGGCTACTGCCCTTTCCCACTAGACAACAAATGGATTCAGAAAATGGTCACAAATTTGTAAGCATACGTTACAACACTCTTCACACTCTTAGCTTACAGGGCCTTGAGTAATTCAGGATATCAGTAAAGACTGCTGTTTATGGCTGCAATGTTTCCCAAACTTAACTGAATCAAGCACTGCTGACCGACCTGCTACGAGACCTAATGTAGAAATGTATAAGTCCCTCATAGACCAAGTTCACACAGATAATCCAGCAGTAGCTTTCTTGCTTACTCAGAACTTTGCTAATCAAGATCTATTCAACCAATGTGACCGTGACTACTGTTGTTGTTGAACACAGAACCTTAAACAAAACCCATATCTTGTCAAAACCAAAATTTTTTCATGGCACTGGCCATGGTCAGTTGATAAAGTTTACTGTAGGTACACTGGTGTGGGACACATAGTGCAGTGACTATAAGCATTCTGTACTTGCTATTTTATGTAGAGATAAATCTGCATGGAGTAATGCATGTACTGTCTTATAATAGCATGGTAAGACATGAAGACAAATGTGTACACACTGTACACATACATCTGTCAATGAAAAGAGTTCAAGTAACAGAACAAGTGAAAACACAAGGCCAAATTTCTGGCTTCCTGGCAACACAAGAATTTAACTACTATATAAATTGTGATTTCTTGTTGATTACTAAATTTTTTAACGAGAATCAGGAGCGCAGTACTGTGTGAGACCTGTAGTAACACACAAACAATGCATACTACATGGATGTCAATCGTTCATTTGTTCGATTGCTATTCAAATACAACAAGCTTGGTACTGAACATATTAGATCTTCAAATACATATACATGTACCAGCATCAGAAAATCAGCCAAAAGCAGCAAAACATTATTACATGTTAACCATTATAACATGCATTAATACACAGCTATAATTTCTCTTCACCAGCCTGCTGTCTACCCCCAGGATACCAGGTCTAACTGACCAATTACTGTAACAATGACTCCTCTTTGTCCTCAAATTTCAGCTATCAAGCCTGCAGGTCTCTGTGTATGTACTGTACATGAGATCACAATAAAAGCCATACACACACAAAGACCACTTGTTATCGCCATGACTAACACTTTATGAATTTCTGACTTTCTAATAGTTAATTTAAAATTTTGCACTTTCCAACATATACATGTATGTTACTGTACTGTATTTAACTAAAAACAATGACAAACATAACAGATAAAAATACCTCTTTCTATCACATAAAAGTGCTCTCTGTTGTATCCAGATCTACGTTTACCATTTTCATTCCAAAATTCTGATTTGTATTGTCTAGTAAAACTTGTCTGACTTACAACGACATGCATCTTTTTAAAAAAAGAAAACAGAATGTCAGTTGCAACACTAGTTTATCTACATGTTGCCAACAGTGAAATGTTTACCATATAAGAATATATACATGTACACCTATCTAGTGACTCAAAGTCTTGTTAATACATGTAACCAAGATAGTATTGAATTACAATTTTGATCGATGTGAAGCTGATGAGAAAAAAAAAGATTGGCTCAACAGTTTTCATCCTCTCCAACGGTTGAAAATCTTGCTACACGTACCCTGTGGATGTATGTGTACATGTTTATACCACAAATCACTGATTTAACGTCTTACCAGACAACGCCTTAATCTTGCCAAGTATATGTCTCTCTTGCATATCAACTCCCGAATAATCTGAGGGTACTCCATTTGTCTCCATTATGCAGCACACGCAAGTAATTTACGTAAACTATGCTTCAAAACATAGGCATACACCAGGATAGTGACTAGTCAAGTTTGAAACTTTCCGTTAATACAGATGACACAGACACATGCACTTGGCGCAAAACAGAAATGAGAACAGTGGTCATGTCCCAAATCATACACCTTGCTTGTGTAAAAATCAATACACCTTGGTGGAAGCAGTGCAGACAGTCCTTGAGCGAGTTAGACAGCAGCTCCTCTGCACCCAGAAGAACTACACTGGGAAAGTTTGTAAGAGTCACTGTAAGTGGCAGCCAGCTCCAGCTTCTCTGGTTGTGAACCCACTTGTTGTCACAGGGCAGACAGGTTGACAGTGTCAGCCACACAACATCCTCTCCTAGTGTATATGTAGTTCACACAACAGTCAGTGTGATGACCGTCTAGTTTATCAGGTTATCTAGACATTTAGAGCATGTCATTACCATGAATCCCAATTACTGCACCATTTCTTCATTCCTGCATGCAATGCCTGCATGTATTCTAATATGAGCTGGTGGAACAGAACACTGCTTCATGAAACTCTGTAGCTACACCTTACAGAAAGAGGTGACAGTTGTTGTGAAAAGAGAGAAAACAATGAAATGTTATGTCAACATGCACAACAAACACTGTGATGCAAAGACAGGCTGGAGTTTGTTCAAACCATCGTATCTGCTTCTTATAACAGAAAGGACATTGAGGACAAACCAAGCTATCACCCCTCACAAATAATAGACTGTCCTGTGTCTAACCTTTCAATACTCTACACTACATGTATATACCCATATACATGTACAGTGTAGTTGTGGTTGTCCCGGTGGACATCCGCCTTAAAACACAGGAAATGACTATCTGGAGTCATCGCAAGTATAATTTGCCCTGGTGTCAACAACAGATCCGTGCTGAGATTGCTACGAAGGTTAACCTACAACGGTATACTAAAGGTACTGAACACAGCTCAGTATACATGTTAATACCATGCAACAAAGCCTGCAACATGCATGTACAACAGGATGTTCCCTTAACACAAGGATGCCACCTTTGCTTCTGAGTTCTAAGCGAAATTAGGACATTATATCTGTGCTGATACTGACGACGAAACAGGTAAGGGTGATGGTGGGAGATTGTGAAGTCATTAATTGGCATACATTTTGTCTCTAATTCCAGTCACTAGCTGTCACTTCCATTGTTTCAAATCTTTTGGATACTGAAAGTCTTGCATATTTTTTTTTTGTAAGGCCCCCATACATGTGCACATGAATCAGAAGACAGAAATTTAATAATGCTTCAAATGCCATGTTTTTATTCCCTTGTTATTCAATACTACATTTACATGTATATTTCATTTATTCAAACCTTTTTTCTCCAGAACAACAAGCATATCTATAGTGATACATGCGCATGTACAGACGAACACCCGATTCCAAATGATGGGTGCCTAGGTTAATATATACTGTAATGGCTGAAAAATTGTGACCAAAATGTCAGCAACTGTGGTCTCGTGATACATAGCCTCAAGGTGTTAGGCTTGTTAGGTTAACAGGGCATTCGCTAGTCTCGCCACGGGAGCCCGCGAACTGACTGGATTAACGGGAGCTTCACAGCTGACTTAGAAAACAAGCCTTGTTGAGGTGTGACTAACGTGGAGTATTAATTTGTGCAACCATCTACAGAACGATGAATAAGGTTGCCGAGAAATCGTTCTTTTGAGACAGGTGACCTGGAATTTGTTTTCCAAAACGTTGGTGTGAACCCACCGATCAAGAACTATTATTCTGTTCCCTTATTTCGTGGATAAACACAACCTAGAATAATCTTCACAGTATGCTTTACAAGTTACAAAATTCGATGTATCAAGATCTCATAATTATTGCATCTGATACCAGTATTTTGTTAAAAACTTTCAGACAATGTCCGTGAACACACGGTCATTCCGCCAGTGTCTGCCGATCTGCAACTTGTCATGATATCATTCTTCCAGAATGACTTACATGTACATCACCATGTGGTTTTTATTCACTGGTGCTGGTTGGACCACATTAATGAAGTTTACAGCACTACAGTTATGACACTTTCCCTTTATTACTGGTTTGTTCCTTACAATACTTTCAAGTCTATAAAACCTAGGCCTGCGTGCAATAATCAAGCTTCTCTGCACTGTCAGTGAGAACTGACAGGACCACCAGGCATGTCCTTTACTCCTGTTGTTCGTTTATGGCCAATGGTGTCACACATCATGCAAAGGCCGCACTGATAAAATTACATGTAGTCCATCAATGTAGATGGACTCAGGACATTATTATTTTAAAATTCTGACACTTATCGCAACCCTGAGTCCATCACCCAAATTCCAAAAATCACCGCACATCTCAGAAGTTCGAGGTTGATGAAATTGCTCTTGATGAGGTCTTCGCTCATGTCACTTAAACTTAGGTGTACTCAAAATCGACAACAAGTAAAAGTTTGTGTGCTCTGTATCAGTTGTATTCTGAAGATTTAAGTAGAGCCTACACACAACAATAAAAATGTCAAAGTTTTCAAGATGTTTTCAATGCCATAACTTCGCTACATTTCAGAACCAAAAGTAGGTTACGAGACTTCAAAATGGCTGCCAACAGTGAGCCATTTGGTACATTTGAAGTGCTCTCAGCTAATATGACCACGAAACAACTTCATTAGTAAAGGTAGTATTCTAGTTTCCGTTGGAAAATGACAGAAATGGGCAAGAGGTGCCATCTAGATGAACTAAGACACGTGTAGGTCAAGGGGCCAGGCAGTCTGAAGCTGTGGCCAAGTTTTGTTTTCAATAACATCCGTTGAGGGCAGTGCAGTTCAAGCGCTGTTTTTGTGGTGACGTTCCCAGAGACTTATCACTGTAACAGATTGATCAGTCTGCACACATGAATCATCGATTCCTTCACGCCAAATATGGTGGCCTGTATTGCCAGCCACGCAGAAGTTAGAATGGCAAGTTTACAACACCACCCCCAAAGATAGAAAGTAGTTTAATCCAACAACTTTTTTCATTACATCAAAATTTTCCAGTTAAGGTGAGTTCTCTGCATGCTGCTTGATCATTCCGCTGGATGCATAGGTTCGTGAGGTCAGTCAATGTCCTGCTGAGCAGCGACCAGCACGTTTTCATACAGTGGCAACAGAGAACAAATTTAGTCCAGGAGGGGTCCATGTATGTCCACTGATGATTGCTGGCAGAGGATTATTCTAGTTGTCGTAGTTTTGCAGTTATTACTGTACCCCTCTTAAGCCAGTGCACACACAATTACCAGTATAGCTGCATGTATTTTGTTTATCTGGGCACACTTGTGCACCCACTCATTTTTCTCTTTTTGAACTGCTAAAGATGTAAAAAGTATTTACAACTGACTGAAGATTTACTCATATGCAACATTTAGGGAACCTAGAGCTACTTCACAGGTATATTCAAATATAAATGTTTAAACATACACAACATTTCATATCATCACAGGTAATTGAAGGAATCCTGTATTTTGGAGATCTGGACATCACAAGGCCATTGGAGTTACACTGCAATTCTTCAACCCTTTTGCATGTTTGCAAGTTGTTTGCTCAAGCATATTCTCAAGGCATTTTTCTGTGTTGACTGATACAATTATGCTTTTTTGTGAAGCCCTGAAACTGATCAACCAATGTAGGTCTGTCCCAAAATTTAATTCCAAATGTGCATAAATTGCACTGGAAGTTGCTCTTTTATATGCGAAATGGTTGAGGAATTAGGGCACATGTACGTGCAGAACAAGGGAAACAACTCCAGAGGCCAACCCCAGATTTATGTTCACCTCCCGTATGTTCATTAGGTTACTTCTGCTTGTCACACATTTTGAAACATCAATATTGGACATGTTTGGCAGGCTGTGTATGTGTTAGGTGCATTATAACAGTAACAAGAAAGACATGCATTACACTAGCTAGCTGGTTAGACGTACATGTGCATATATGTGAAATGAAACCTTGGCACCTGTATTATGATGTTAATAAAGAAACTACAAAAGAAAGAACCTAACTGTGAGCATGGCCCTCATCTGCACATCTGTACCCATACACCCACTTATAGCACACATGTATCTCAAGGGTCCAGAAGAGGTAGAGGTCATAAACACGTTACAGGAATATGTCACTGGACACATTGCAATGACACTGTTTCTCCACAAAGTACAGCTTTATTAAGTATCAGGATGATTTCAGAAGATTTTGAACATTTAAATGCAGTTAAAACACATGTACTTTGAAGGTTAGTGAATGAAATTCACATACTGCCAAGGATTTAAAGAATATGGGAGAAGATGGGAAAAGAAATGCAAATATGCTATTCCTGTGCCATACTTGCAGCAAACAAGTATATACAGTAGTGAGAACCCTTAAACAAATTCTATCAGTGTGTTAAACTAAAAAGTGTATCATTATTAGTTGGGAATCTTTCAGTAAGATGAGATAAAATTTCATTTTTTTTATGTACATGTCTTTAGGCAAAATCTAAGTGTACGCTGATTTACCCCAGTGTTATACTACAATAACAGGTGCATGTGTACTGTATGCTGGAATTACCACAAAACCTAGGCACAATAATATGTACGGTGTATCATGAGAATGATTAGGTAAATGAGCTGATATTAAGACCAGCATTACAAATTTGCCCATGAAAGTGTTTTTTAAAGATAACCATCTGTTGCTGAAACATTTCTTCGGCTAGAATAAATACAGCCTCAAAAGATCTCTCAGAATCACACAAAATGAGTAAATTGGTCATGGACAAAATTTTAGGTCGGGTACAGTTTCTAAATCGAATGCACTGTAGATGCCATCTAGGTTTGGGATTTGCTGGAATGGCGTTCCTTTCCAATGTATTACACCGCCACAGGAGAGGTATGACTAACAGGCAAGGTTGCTAGTATAAATGCAAACGAATGAATGCAACTAAGCAGTTTGTAATACAATCACGTGCAAGTGAAATGCGTAAACACAGTAGAAGTACACATTAATATATCCCCCCAGTTTAACCATGGCTGCAGACAGAAGGAATGAATAGCAGGCATTGAAGCTAGTGGTGACTGGAGTGCATGGTGAGATAGCTGCAGAACCTTGACTATGGACATCCATCTACCAGTAGTGGAACCTCACACACCCTACTCTAGGCCAGCCAGCTTAGGCCAATCACTGTCTCCATGGCAACAACAGCCTCCCTGTCCATCCAAAGTCAGGTATGATGTGGAGGGAATCCCACAACCAACATTCCACAGCCAGTTTAGCCTAGAATAACAACACTAATACATTTCCTTTCCATTCCATGCTCTTCTAACCAAGTGAAAATGAACCAGCAACAATGCAAGGGTCCAGCTTCAAATTTCCAGTTTTTGAGGTCAAAATACACCAGGCAAAACAAACAATAACACAGAAAACCAACTGCTGTTATAAGAAATAAAATGGTTCAACTCTCACTCAGGTACATGCCTAGAACTCTTGGCCTAGAAATCCAATATTTCAGCCCACAGAGGTTCTGAGTACTTTGGCAAGAACTAACTGATGTGCAATGAATGCTCTTTTCCATGTATGTTAGCTGGAATACTAGTTGACCTTTTCATCCCTGAACTGCCATAGCTAGTTTAGAGTTGAACTTCGTTAAAACACAATTAAAGGTTATGCTCTACTGATGACCTCTGACCTTGGGGAAGTCTCTGGGGGAATTCCAGACTGCCAGCCTCAATGTTTTATCACCATCCTGTTCTAACAAATGACACAGATTTTTCACATTCCTGCCCTCATTCAATCAAAAGGTATCTCCACATACATATATACTTGTAAACACTGTTATGATGTGCCTGTAATGAAGTACAACTGTTGCAGCAGTTGTTTTTTGCCTACTTGTGAAGCAGCAAATTGATCTGTAACAATAACTGAATGTACACGTATTCCCCTGTATGTTTGCACATTATATTTCTGCAGTTATGAGTCATTGTTACTAAAGGGTGTTCCTTGTTTTATTCCATACAATGGCTGGTGCCTGAAAACTCTTGAGAATATGATGAACAGCTTGATTGGGTCATCATACTGGGTTGTGGTTAAGCCTCAGAGGTGTAATTAGAGTAACTACACCACTGTAAGGATCACAGCCATCATCAGCTCTACTAAGTGACAAATTCTGTGCCATGACATCTGGTTATCATTACAGTCACTAGACTCCATTCAACACAGCTATTTGTATGCAGAGCCTATATCACTACAAAAAAGCTGCACTTCTGTTCAGGGTCCTTACCTATCAGTGTATAGATCAGCTTTAGAGTTTTATAAGATAATTACTGTATCACTAAAGTGTGCAACCTTTGACCCTTGGTCCCCCCCCCCACACACAACCTATTAACAGTGTATTAAGACCAGATCCAAAACACTTGCAACCTTTGCCAAAGCTATTTAACTCAGTAAGCATTTTGTCACAAGAAATAAAATGCAACTGTAATCATGTGAAGTTTTCTACAATGTCCTGTTGTGCCTTAGAAAGGTTTTACATGTGTACTACAAGTAAGAAATTGGTGTTTGTGCAAAACAAGTAATTCTTTCAAGTGATAAAAAGTCATCTAGAGTTTGTACATGTACTGCAATTCCTGTGGTTGTTGAAAACACTTGTGACTACAATTAAGGGTCAGACTTAAAGACAACCTAGTCACTCTACTAGCATCACTACATGGTGATGCTGGTAGAGGGACTTGTGCCTGTTACATAAGAATAAAGATAGTGCACCAGTGATTTTTGCTTACTGTCCTACCTGCAAGTGCCTTGATCCTGGACCTTTCAAACAACCGGGCTGAGCTGTTCCCTCCATCAAAATCATCTGCTTCCTGGCCAGTCTCCCACCGGACCCCCTGTTGGAACTGTTCTATCTCCGTCATGACAGGTTACTGTGGGACCCACAGCGATCCCTAAAACACAGTCACATTTCACAACTTTATAACATGCAGAGACTGAATACTTTCTGTTTCACTTTCATCTTTGTCTCATATTTATAAGTATAAAACAAGAGTCTTAACTGAAATTTTCAAGAAAACCCACACAAAAATGATTTCAAAACTAATGGCATTAGTCTCCATTACTTCCATGTAGTGCATTTTATTATACTGAATTTCTTCCCTAAAGATATCAAAACTTCTCATAAAGCAACTGTACAAAGTCAGTACATCATCCTCTGTGTGATTGCTGACAGTGGTTAATGGATTTCCATTAACAAGCAAACCACCTAAAACAAGAGAACAACAGCTGTGAAAATAATCAGAAAACCCTTCCAAACATAAATTTTACATCTGTACACAGCCAAAGAAAATGTACATATACAATTTCAGTATGTTACAGTAAATACCATGACTTTCATCTAAAATACACTGTTACAAGGTCTAACGTGAAAAATTATTTTTCTGCCACAGAACTCTGATCCACCATAGAGTAGTTTTTCACACGAACCCAATCATAGTTTGTTGCAGAACTTTACACTGAGGCCATGGCCACAAATGTGCAGTGCACCATTAAAATGACAACACACATGTATACATGCACACGTTCATAAGTACACACATGCATACAGTAACCTGTGACACACCTCTAGCTATGAGATTGCAAGACCGACATGTTAAGCACTGTGGAAGAAATAATGTAATTCACCCTTAATTCGGTAACAGTACTTAAAATTCCTAAGCGTAACAATTTAACAGCGTGTTGGCCAATTCACTACATTAAGATTTGCACAAACACATGTATACATGTACCTGTATCTATATATAAGAAACAAGTTTCACACAAGCACACATCTGTTTCTGGGTAATCCATGGTTCACAGCTGGGCATGGAGAGGAGACAATAGCTTTGCAATCCAGTGACAGGATGTGCAGTTAGCAGGGGGTGTACACTCATGCTAATTCAGTGATGTCAACAAGGGCCTACTGGTACATACATACGTGTACATATGTATTGATTCCAGGGTAAGACCGAAGCCCAATTATTTGTCGGTGTTGAAGGCCAACATACACTGAGGCCAGGCACTATAAATTGCATATACCCACAGTACATTACAAGTAGTGTAAATGTGCTGAAACTTTATAACCATAGTAACTGGAATATCTGCCTGTTTTCATGCAAGTAAGTTACCATAAAGCAAACAAAGCAAATGTTTTCTGGAACTCTTGACTACTTGCACATCTACCAACAGGCCTCAACTTATTTTAAAAATACTACAACCCTTCCAAATCTACACTCCACATATGATGCAACCTTAGGAAGGCTTCTGGATTATAGCATATTGCTGACAACCCTACAATCCTGCATGCCTAAAACTAAGTACTGGTACCACAAACATGTGGGCAGAATGTACATTGATGTTTGCAGCCATACACTGGCCACTGGCCTTCGTTATGTACCTGGGATCAGGTAGGTCAGGTGTGGCCAGATGAGTCAATGACTTAAAAGTAGGTCACTGTTAGCTATGCTAAGGGAGTGAGAAGAGTCAGACAACTGATGATTCATTATCACCAACACGATAACACAAGTCTTCATAACCAGGTGCTGCAGGTGTTTAAATATATCTATAAGATTTTCTTTCCCTACAGCAGCACAGTCATTTAAGCTTTACTGCAACTATTACAAAAGACACTATTATCACAGCTTAACTCCAACAAACATACAACACTGCCAGGTACAATATATATGTAAATAAAGCTACATGTATATATATCTAAACAAGACTTTGGACATCCTTTTTTTTTTTTTTTTTTAACTCTGCTGAGAGCCATTACATAACATCATCAGTTCAATGACTTCTGGAGATGAATACAGAAAACATTAACACAGCATCACAAATGGCGCTGCCATATAAACAGCATTGGAAAGATGCAGTTTTGATCCTGAAAACATTATTTGACAACATACATGTATAAAAAGGTCAAT
The DNA here is from genome assembly GCA_016165875.1 of Acanthopleura granulata. NCBI lineage: Eukaryota > Metazoa > Mollusca > Polyplacophora > Chitonida > Chitonidae > Acanthopleura > Acanthopleura granulata. The sequence goes on along the minus strand of JABBOT010000001.1, from coordinate 43,917,830 downwards.
TACTTCAAAAGACCAACATAAAGTACAATATAACAAAGCTAGAAGAACCTATTTACATTGATATACATGTAATACTGCAGGAAAATTGAAGTTACCCTTGCCAAGCCAGGAAGAACATGAAATGGTAATGTACCTGGTCATTATATTTTGAACAATTATTCCCATTTGTTAAAAGCAAAATATTTAGGTCCTATCAGTTTAACCTAACAGGGCGAAGGCAATGGAATGATACCATATTACAAGCAAGTCCACATGAACAGCACCATAATAACACACATCTACAACAGGACGCCATGAAGGATAGGGTTCTTTTCTACACAGATGTATTATACATGCATGTGGTTAACTTATGTACATGATACCTAAGACCTCTGTATAATGTCTGCTACATAAGGTATACAATCATGTCTAAAGAGAGAACTGGTTGATGTTTTATTGGAAAAGATCAGCATTAACCAAATGTAAACAGTGAAAGGTCACCTTACACAGCCACATGTATGTAGCTACATGTATGTCTTTGCTAGGAAACATACTTTTTCTAACGAAAGACCAGACTGCAAAGAGCAGAAGATAAACTCTCTTGAGTGTATGGACATGGTAACATCTGTAATTTCTCCACTGACATCCATTAACAAGGAGAATAGGTTCCAAGGCATTCCTATCTGTGATCTTACATGTAGATGGATACTTAATAGTAGGGGGCAGTTTTACTTCATGAAGTACTTGAGTACTTTTCTTTTGACTTTTACACAGAAATATGTGTGTATGTATTTATTTCCCTGATTGGTGTTTAACGTCGTACTAAAGAATATTTCACTGATACAACGGCGACTAGCATTATGGTGGGAAGAAACCGAGCAGAGCCCAGAGAAAACCCACGACCATCCACGGGTTGCTGGCAGATCTTACCACCTAAGGCCAGAGAGTAAGCCAGCACGAGTTGGACGAACTCACACTGACTGCATTGGTGAGAGGCTTCTGGGTCATTATGCCACGCTAATGTGCTAACCACCTGAGCCACACAGGCCATATGTATAGGAAGAAATGGGATAAATAGAAAGGTACACATATGTACATGTAATCTACCATGGTGACCCATTATTCATTATGTACATGTGTGTGTATATATATATACATATGTATGTATAACTGACAAATTAGACATCGCATAATTTACTGTTCCAATTTGTACTACTTTACAGTAGTATCATTCTACGGAATGTCAAATATGACATTAATTCATTTGAAGAACTGGCTACATTTATCTTTCAATCTCTTTCTCCCTAAATATTCCTATTTGGGCAAACATTATTTCAGTTCACACACAATACAATACACTACAACAGAGAATTTCTCATTTTACAAAGAGCTGAAACCATCATCTCTAGCAGGGAGCTAATTCCCAATCCACCAAATGTCAGCTGTATCCGGTTTCACCAGGCTGACCAGAAAGATGAACATTTGAACCAAGGCTAATAAGTCTAACATCTGACCAGACCCTGGAAAAGGAGAACAGCTGCCATTTGTGAAAGACAGACAGTACTTGTGCACACCAGCTACATGTGTATTGGGCAAGACTCTTTTACATTATTGTATGCGCCTTTTGAAGATACAAACCAACACAACATTTTTGTACTCAACCATTCCTCGTTAGTAGGTTTAGCATGCAAAAATGCACTTTCAGAAGCACATTAGAGCCTTAGAATGATACACTGGATGAGAACGCTTTTTTGTCCAATAAGAACTTCATCAAACTTCAGAAAAAAACTCTGGAGTGGCCCAGGCCCCTATAGGGTCGATGAATGTATCATAATCAAGCTAAACATGTCTTACAAAGTGCAATTTTAGGTGATATACAGTATTAAATCCCTATATACAAAGTTACTTTGAATATACATAATACCTTTGAAATTATGTCTGTATATTAAAGTTTTTACAGAAACCAAGGTCTCCTATGCATACCATTCAAATTTTCTGTGTTTGGTACTGCTGGTAAATTGAAATCTCTATAAATACATTTTGCTTTAGTACCTAGACTATGTCAGTAATGCAGGGTGCTATTTTTGTTATGTACTTGTACCTACATGTACTCTAGCACTGCTTTCCAAACCAGACTACTATCAAATAAACACCGCCTTACACAAGACCACACTGGCTGTGTAAATGTACTTCAATACTTCAATGAATTATAGCTACCACACTGCTCCAGCAATATTTCAAGAGACACACACTACATGTACATGTATATAATATCAGGAGTTCACAGAAGCCCTATTTCCACATACCACCACTATGGAATCTTTCTTTCAATCAACACCGTGTATTTTCTGGTTTTGATCGGCCTCTAAAGGCACTGCAAATTCAATGCTTTTGTACTTAAATAAACAACGAAAAAAGGGCGGAGCATAGGTAATTAATAATAATCATGAAACACCTTAATGAGTGAATGATTATGGCTTAATGTATCATTGACAGTATCACTTTAATGAAAACATTAGAAACTAATAATGGATGAAGATGAAAGCTCTGTGTGCACTGAAAGTTGCTGGAGCTACATGGTGCCACCTGAACCAACCACACTGCGTGCGCCGAGTCAGTCTCACAACACTAAAGTCAAAAACATATGGAATCACAGAACTAGAGCAAGTTTATTTGCGATGATTGGCAGAGACAGAAAGCTTACTGCTCATCGTGTTTGATTTTGAACGTCCAATCGCTGTCAAAAAGGCCTTCTCAAATCAAAATCAACCCATTTGGTTGTGGAGAAAAATTCACAACGCATGCATATTGCTCCTCTGACATTTTGGAGGCATTCAAATTGAGTTTATGCAATATTTTGAACATTTCTTTCCAAAAACAACATAAACTGCATATATATAGCCATGAGTCGAGTCTTTTATTCACTTGAGAAACCAATTACGGGCCTTGTCCAGATGACTTCATTGAACAATAGAAAGTATAAACTTTTGGGGAATCCTTGCAATTACAGAGACCTCCCTTCAAATTTTACTCTGGAACATTTTATAAATATGTTGGTCGCGAAACTTCTCCATTGTATGCTTATTAAAAAGCTAGGAAAATAATTCTAAAAAACCCATGCACCCATGTAAATAAATATGCATTTATTTGAATTGCACCATGGCCAAAAACACTGCATACTTGCTGACATGTTTACAGTTTCAGCAAAGTTATACATGTACATTATCTTGTACAGTGTATATGCCACTGATGGAAGCATTGAGTCTTGGAGCACTGTACTCCACCTAGAGATCAGCATTTTTAAAGTGACACATTTCGCTGGATTCTAATAGATTTGATCACCTAGTAGAGTGATTAGTTTTAGTGTTTCTTTTTTTTTATTAGAAAAACTAAGTGTTGTCATCAAAAGTACCATTTTAAGGGCATTGTGTACATGTAGTTATGAAAGAGCATTTTTACAGGTCAATCTTTGAACGTAGGAGAGAGATACATGTAGTAGCTAGGTTACACGAATGTACCTGAACTGCACTTGAGAACACTGCTCTCAATTTCCTTGATATGCAAGTCAGATACATAGAACTTTAAGTTAATGACCTAAAACTTATCCCTACGCAAATGCATTTTTAGAGACATTTAAATGTCATAAAACGACTGTATTATAGTTGGTGCTGAAATGTATCCTTTCCCAGTAGGATATCACCCTACCTTCCAAAACAAACCTAAAAATACCTGTCTACGATCATTAAACCCCACTAGAATCAGGCAAAATGCAAATCACAAGCCAAATTGTAGACAAACAACAGCTAAAGAGGTGAGAGAGGTTCACTATGCAGAGTACTCTATGCCACTCTGGAAGATCAGGAAATATAAGGAATTATAGTAATGAGTACATGTATCTCTCATATCAGTGTTCCAAATTTATGAGCACAAATCAGAACAGATCAATAAAAAATGTCAAATGTTCCATTCTGGTGTACTTTTCGAGCTGCATTTCCAATACCATGAATACAGGATATTTAGTACTAAGCTGGAGCCAGAGATATTACAATATATATGTATATCATATCATGATATACTTATAAATCAAAAGCAATATGTATAGGAATGATTTCAGAAAACAACTGTGCTAACACCTTGCCCTAGTCAACACAATGAGCGTACATGTACAATTGCTGAAGTGGAAGGTCAGTAGAACATTTTATAGCCTGTTGACTACACGATTTCACTGCATGCACATGTGACAACTCAGATTCAGTGTGCTGAATGACATGGCTATAAAAAGCATATTCTGCCCATTCACACCCACACACCAGCACCAGACCAGCTTGACAAGTGGCTTGACATAAACAGAACATGCCCTAGGGAAAAGGAAAGTCATGATATTAAATGGATGTAATTTTAGCAGTATATAACTAACAAAAAAACAGAAATCATACACTTAAGAAACTTGTACAATCTGAAGCAAAATTATGCATACAACCTAACACAGAATTTTGTCACTGCCAACAAGAAAACGTCCTTTCTCAGCACTGTGAACCCTGATATTGTCTTCCACTTACCCCAAGGTGGAAAAAACTATACAAGGGAATCACCCCCCAATATGTAACTCTCATTGGTCATCTCTGATCCACCTATAAATTCTGTCCTTGGGGAAATGCAGCCATCAGTGAACATATGAAGTCTCTTTCAGGCAACATGCATCTGAATATGATCTGCATTTACCACCGTGTTGTAATGCTCGATAGATCAGGTTCTGAGATCTAAAAAAATTGCTGCTTGACTATCCTGGTTACACAGAATTATATGCACATGACTAAATATTCTTGCTATTTTTCTTCACATCATGGAACATAGGATGTATTTATATACATGTATCCACAAAAGCAGTGTGTTGCAGCATCCAACAAAGTGATTTTATAAACACCAGTAGTAGGCTGACAAATTTAACTGCCTTTCGCCAGGCTCTCAAAATATCAACAGAAATGGTTTTCTAAGTTATGGTAAAAACTCATGCATGACAGCAAATACATGTAACTCCCAATAAAAGCGGTAGTATAAGCAGAAGCATCAAGTTGAGAGCTCACACAGAGGCTGAGTATCTGTTCACTCCTCTTCACACCTATCAGCACGGTGGTATTGCTTGGGCAACCAGTAGCAACATGTGTGCTACACATCAGGCGATAAGCATAACCCATATGGGATAGGGGTACATTTAAGTTTGACACAGTCTGGGTTTTGAAGCACAAAAAGGATTACACATCACTTTCGTATAAATACATTTCCATGGCAAATGAGCGATTACTTCACAGACTCAACCATTCCTGGACTTAAAACAGGACAATAAAAATACCAAACATTGTAAATTTAGACTAATCATTCAACAACACCCGAGACTCTATCCCAGAACAAAGCTGGACTGTATGGCACGTTAATAAGCTCATCATTATAATGCAGAACAAATCATCAGGCAAAAGCTTGAACCATGACAGCGTCTGTTTTATACTTAATAAGGTATTGCAGTCAGACATTTTTCAACAATGCATACCAACACGGCCACAGGTATGTAGGTATCCACACACATACTTGAACTTCTCTTCTTAAACATGATGAATTCGAATCCTACATATTTCTATATTCCAAGGCTTAATAAATATCATTTTATCCTTATCTTAGTTTACGCTGTATCTTATCATCTTGCCATACCATAAGAATATATATTATCATCAGGTAATTGACAAGTGAATCAATTACTGAAAATAGGTACTGAACACTTTACCCAGACTGCAACTCTCAGGTTCGAAGAATCATGTTGCCAAAAGATACAAGTTACATAAATGTGCCCATTCAACTATTTTTGAGCTCTTCACCACACGTCTGCAATGCACTTTTGCAGACATGTTTGTTGGATTGCTATTACACACAAGGATAATTAACCATGTATCTATTCATAGTTTTGCAGTGGTCACAGCAGCTCTGAGCCAATCAACAGCACTGTCTTTTGTCAAGTGACTAGAGTACAGGAGGTGAAAACAAAGCAAATTTGACCCAGGTGAGATAGGCCTTCAATAAGCTGAATCGGCATTGCTGAAGTCTCTCACAATCACGCTAGTTTTGGCCGAGACAGACTGGGGGCCCTCGCAAACTACTGCAATTTCACAGAGGTTAACAATGTTGTTGCTGGGTGCGAGAGCCCTCACCCTGTCTCGTCCAAAACCAGTGTGATCGAGAAACTTCTGCAATGCGGATTCAGCTTGGAACATTTTGCAATAAAAATGAAAAATAAAGCCTTCAGACAAGAAATTTTTCTTAAAAAGTAATCGTAATAAGTCTAGCCTTCAAATATCGCATGCAGTTCATTAAACTTTAGAAATCGGCAAAAAAATCAGCATTTCGTCCATTTTATACAATCTCATTTACCACCTCTGGTCACTTATGAAGTACCCTGATGCTCAAAAGTACGAATATTAAATTATTATTATAATATGGCAATATTGACAAAAATGTTCAACAATTTGATTTATGCAAGTGGCATACATATCTGCCCTACGGACAATAGGTCTACCCCTATTGCAACTCCTAAGCCTCATGCATATATCTAGGTAAACCATCCATGTAAACTGCACTTAAGCAGACATGTAAGTAAGAGCAAGTCGGTTGCTTAAAATATGTATATCGTGTTCATAAATCTTGACTGCTTGAAGCAACATCGTCAAATATTCCTACCTGGGTTGAACCAAAATAAATGAACATCATGAACAGTCCCCCCTCCGTGGGACCCTCCTCATACTGCTCATACAGGACACACGTCTTTTACACACACTTACGATGTATGCGTTATTACATTTCACGGGAACATCCAAACACACGAATATGGCCCAGTGTATTAAAAATGACATGAACACAGACAGCAGATGGTTCTAAATACAATGCTTTCCGCCTATGATTCACCTATGCATTGCAATGTAACCCCGCCATCTTGAATATTTCCAATGAAGCCGGCCGACTGACTCAGGATTCCATCAACGGTGTATGCAATAATCTGGAAAAAACTTTCACATGGAACTTGTGCAAAATGACACACACATACCGGTATGTTTCCTCAATATGTAGTCACGGGAGGTCCAGTTTCCTAAACCCTCAAATATTGTAAAAATCCACCCAGGCTTGTTTACGAGGGCAAGCGACTGAAGATTACAAGGCCCCGACGCAAACCAAAGAACTGCCCACCATTGACTTCCCTGCAAAAGTAGATCGACTGACTAGGGCGGATGTCCGGCTGTATTAGATCTGGGCCTCATGCGTGGCTTACGGACATCGTAAGTCTACAATATAAGTTTGGTTTTTAACCATACAGTCATTTCTAATGCGGTTGTTACAAGCATAAAATAAATTTTGTACCGGCGCGCATGAATATACAGCCAGGTGCGGTGATGTCATAGCATTATGGGCTGGAGGATGGGTCATGAATATTTATAACTTCAGTAGTCGGCCGTAGAACTACACACGCACTTCATTAATAAACTTGCCATGTACTTTAATCTGACGTCTATACGAAACAAGCCTTCTACAAAATTACTTAGTAAACTCCTGTTTGCTAAAAAGCAATATTTCTGTTTTGATAGCAAATTTAGTCCCAAGGAAATAAATATCGGTCGTTTAGGACATGTAGGCCTACCACAATCCAGAACGATGAACTCAATCTTTAATACAGCAATTTGTTTGAGATGCTATGAAGTTTTGACAGGATGAATTAAAATGTTAAATTTCTTGGAATCTGAATATGGTTACACAAGTGAAGGACATGTGAAGGAATTAAGGTACTGGCAAATGAATGTTACTTTCGATTTTTGTACAAATTTTTGTTTCCATTCACTTACGTGCATAGCCAGGAACGTGACACCAATCATACGTGCAAAGTAGAAAAATGAAAAGACCGGAAAAATTTTGTTTCCGTATTCCCTGACGAAACGCACAATATCGCTTTAAATATGTTGCAATATTTTTTTTAATTTATTTATTTGATTTATTTATTTGATTGGTGTTTTACGCCGTATTCAAGAATATTTCCCTTATACGACGGCGGCCAGCATTATGGTGGGAGGAAACCAGGCCTAGCCTGGGGGAAACCCACAACCATCCGCGGGTTGCTGGCAGACCTTCCCACTTTCAGCCGGAAAGGAAGCCAGCATGAGCTGGCCTTGAACTCACAGCGACCACATTGGTGGGAGGCTTCTTGTCATTGTGCTGCGATAGCGCGCTAACCGACTGAGCCACGGAGGCCCCCCTTTTTTCATTTAAAAAAGCGATTCAGACCCTCACAATGTCTATCATTTCACCTTGCTTGCAAGACACAGGTGTTTTGACACTAAAGTAGTTCTTTATGGTAAAAAAATGAGCCCATAGATCTCAGAACTTAGCTTTTATATTAACATTGTGACAATACCACAAAGATCTCTAAGGATTATCCGTGTATACGATTGAGTGAGGAGCGCATCATGGCACACGAAGGCTACAAGTACTTAAGCATGTTTTGCAGACATATAGGCTATCATTTCAATAACTTTATCCAGACACTGCACAGCATGAGTGTTACTATATTTACTTGACTCAAATTTTATACCATATAATCAATGAAGAAATAATGAAGAGGGGCCAATTCAGTGCATTAAGGTAAAGACTGAGGTCTGATGTCAAAAAGTCTTAATAGGCAGGTATGATATAAGAAATTATATCAGAATAGACTTCAGCGTTTAATAGTTTAACTGAGCTTGGGCTGAATAAACATCATGCAAAGATAAGTCATCTAATCAAATACCTAATGTATGCAGGTGATACATGTGTGTGCCATGCAGTCACAGGCCTACTGAAATAAAGCAGCCAGGAAGTCTCAGCTAAGCCATTGTGCCACCCTCACCCCTACCCTCTTTCTCCCACTTTGACACTTGTGGGTTACAATGATGACAGCCTGAGGAAGGAAGCAGCTAATCATCCCCTGTCCCATTCACATCTTTACAGGAACCAGAAACACACAGAGGATCATAACTTGAGGACAGGATTTTATTTGCAGACATGTACAAGAAGTAACATTATTTCATGATTATCCCTGGGCTTTGCTGAAATAAAGTCGTCCTGAAATCATGTGGAAAGAGCAGGATTTGGATAACAGGAACCCCTGGACATGAGTAACAGAAAATAACTAGGTAAACAAGGAATGATTGATCATGATGATAGCACTGAGTTAGGCACTGAACTGTACACAAAAATAATAATAACACATGTAGTAACAATAACTGAATCATCAAAAATGAAGACAGAAGTTCATCCCTACACATAAAATATTTTCAGCAATATTCCTAAAAGCTAGATTTATGCCAGGATTTTTGTTGAAAAAATATTAAACAGTACTGGTATGGTACTTAAAGTGAAGATAAAGTTTGCTTCTATATGTACACAGAAAACAAAGAAAGCGACAGGTATCACAGAAAAATATGTAAAAAAATTCAGTCGCATTTTAAAAGCCCAGAAGATGGAATCCATTCTGGGAATAAGCCGAATCGGCACTGGAGCCTTCTCGCAAGATTAACGCTGTTTGGGCAAGACATGAGAGATTGCTCTCGCAAACTAACACAAAATAATGGTAAAAAGACGAGATTTCCAGCAGTACCTTATAATGTTGTTGTTGTAACTACCAGAAATCACGTCTTTTTAGTGTTATTTTGCGTCAGGACTTCGCCAATCACCAGCCCTGCAAACATCATGTGACATTTTGGCTGCGATGTCACATCGCCTCTGTGACTGGAGCAATAAATCAGAATTTGAGGTTATTTTAAGTGTTAAACTGAAGCATTTCAGTCCAACTGGACAGACATAGAGGGAACAGAGAACGGCTACCTGTATTACAATGGTTATGTGTTGGGCAGGAGTCTGCAGTAATTAATATACAAACAGACATGAACGTTTTTTTTTTTTTTATTTTTCCACACATTTTTTAGATTAGAGAAAAATACTTAAAGAAACAAAAACATGATGTGCCTGGAATCTAAATACTCTTTATATACAAAACAATTCAAATTGAATAAACATTCCAAATATTTGTCTTTTGCATTTTTTGCTAGGGGTTTACACAATGAACTCAAGAAAATATTCTTTCACGATGATTAATAATCACTGCATTAATAATATGCCTTGTATATGTCTTGCAGGTATCAACAGTATCTGCTGTAATTCCTCAACCTATACGTTTGCAATATGGTTATTCAAACATATTCTGAGGCCTGGTTCTGAGTAGACCAATAAAATTATACCTGTACTTTGTTTTGAAGCCCTGAGGTTGGCCAATCCATCCTATGATTCATTCATCCATTCATGTCATTTTTGTCAACGGAATCAAATTGAAAAGGTACCTAAATCACACTAAAAGCTGTTCTTGATATGCAACGAGGTTAAGTAGTCAGTGTCACCACTTAACCACTTATCTACTGGAAACTGTATACAAGCAGCTAGATCTTAATCATGAATGGTGTCTGTCAGCTGGATCAACAGGAACTGTCTTAGATGAATCCACAAATAATTTGGAGTAAAAATAATTGCAAATAAAAAGAAAAATTTGTAAACCAACATGTACTCCTATTTATTTTTATTTATTTATTTATTTGATTGGTGTTATACCCCGTATTCAAGAGCATTTCACTTATACGATGGCGTCCAGCATTATGGTTGGAGGAAACTGAGCAGAGCCTGGGGAAGACCCTATTTATTTTTGTGAAAACTATCTTTACAACATTAGTTTCCAGTCATGTATGCAATCTATGTGTAAAATTACAAGAAACATTTTGCATGTTTGGATGTGATTGATACATTGCTGGGGAAGTCTAATAGAATATATTACTGGCATAAAATAATGATTATTTATATATACAAACAAGTAAATTTATTCACATACACAAAATAATTATTGATTTTCTTTCAAGTATATATTACATCCTTTGCAAAATCACAAACTCAACCTGACAGTTAATTATTGTTTGCAATGAAAGTGCAAATGTGTTCAACAATTGTTTGTATGCATGTATATACATTTAAACAATTGTCCCAACTGGACACAAGCCCATTCTGCATCTATAAGTTACAACACTGACCAACATGACACATGATAATATAGATAAGCATGCTGGCATTTAAGCAACATATTAGCATTTGTCAACTTTGTATGATGGCTGTTTTATATGCTTAGGGCACAATATCACAAGCATATATACAGTCAATTCATGTAGTATACAGAGGAAAGGATTAATTATTGTATACAGGTTGTCTAAGTAGCAGTTCCTGTTCACACAGCCACCATGGCACTCTCACACAAGCACACCCTGTCCAGTTCAGTGCACTTGCTAATACTGAGTGTACACATGCTTAGCAGCACTGCTTAGCCCTGGACAACATAGGCACACAGGCAATTAAATAGATCCCACTCCCATTAGTAAGAGAATGGCCAAACAATAAATATGTACCGTACCATAATTCTTCTAATTCTCCGATGACATATTGTTCAATCTTTTTATACCATTTTTACTGTAACGCAGGTCATTGTACGTAAATTATGTTTGACAAATTTTTGTCATGAAAATAACTTTTAAATCTGATCTAAAATTGTGGCCAAAAACATATTTTACAGGTGAATAATGGTTACATAAAATGTGTATCTTCTGGCCCCTACCAAAAGACATACTATTCTACACTCTGAACAAAAATCAAAACGCTTTTCTAAGATAAAGAGAACTCTCATAACCAGACAAAACTCAAGGCCTGTCCCCACAGCAGGTGACACTGACAACTGCAACCGAAACTACAACGTCGAAAGATACAGTCCCAATGGACGATGTAATGTAACAACAACATCAGGACAACATCCATGTCACTGAGTAAAGAAAGAGCTGATTTTATTTTTATGGCAATTGTTTTCATGTTGCCCAGCAGTGAGGACAGCACATAAGGTCACATAGTTGCAGTTGTGGTTTTCACCTTTTGACATGGTATGTACCAGAATGGAATTGGGCTTTAACAGATAAACTAAGGTACGGATTTGATAGCTGTTCTCACTCTTGGCAGAGTGACAGAAATTTTACACCCTGATAGTCAGCCCAGAAAACAATAGCATGCCTGTGAATAAAAACTCTGAATCACCCCCAAAAGCTGAGAGAAACTAATTTTGTTTGATGAAGGTTAATACAGTGGTCAGCTCAGGTAGCAAGCTGTCAAGTTGTCAACAGAGAACAATTAGATCAACAGCACATGCTGTCCAATCAACCACAAAACAAGAACAGACTTGGAAGAACTGCAATGCCATACTACACTGCTCATGATCCATCTAAAATAATTTGGATATATGTCAGACAAATTCCTATCTAATATCTTCTTCAGGTGTTTTGGGACTGAAAACATGAGCAGATGTTTTCAGTGGGGACTTCATGCCGGATATATGGGTTACAAATTGACAGGTTTGTATTCATCTGAGGCTCGGCAGTTAAGGCCATGTTCAGTTGAGGTTTTTGTTTCTTGGCATAGTACAGACACAAACCTGTGCGACAAATCAGCAAACATAATTGCATATACACAAGTGCTTACTAACACATAATGTGTCAGTTTTAGGAAAGTGAAAGACTGGCTCAAACAGCTGTGAAAATTGTGTCAATTTGGATATTTTATGTAATATCTCAGCATTTCTGAGGATTTTGTCTAGGCCTTTGTTGCTGATAAGGCTGTATGTCAAAAAAAACAAAAACAAAAACAAAAAAAAAACATGACACACTGTAGTATCCCAAGCACAAGAAACACACAATCAACTGAACTTGGCCTAATGCACTCCAGCCTGTCCCCAGTCCAGCATGTTACAGATGCAGTAGCCTCAGGTAGCAAACTGTCTGATTTAACCTGCCATCAGAGGTCATGAAATGCCAGTTGACTTGGGTTCGTACAAACCCCGATCATTACTGGTCATCATGGACTGCATTCACAGTCCCAGATAGTCCCTATTTTCTCACTGCAGCCAGACTGCCTGACTGTGTGGACCAATCGGTGAAGTATGAACATCAGCTATAGAAGGCTAGGCTGAGCTGAGGGCAAGACGACTCCTTCATCTCACAAATGACGTTAAAATTTGTCTGGTGGGTAACTTTTGTTGGGGTCGACTCTACAACCATAGTGTACGATGACTCCATCCGGGTAACGGGCAAAGGCACTGGGTAGAGAAAAACATAAAATGATACAGTCAAAAACATTATTAGGTAAATAAAATCATGCAAACACTAGATAATAATTCAGATAATAATTATTTATAATAATAAATAATAATTTAATAATAACAAAGAGGCTTGGCCATGAGGTGTGAAAATTTCCAAAGCATTTCGAATTTGAGTTAAGGTGACATACCAACCAGGTTATTCCAGTGCTTCTGGGCTGCCTAATTAAATAACTCAGTTAAAAGATATTACTATTTATGAATGTGTACAGATTAAATATTACTAACTGAAGGTATTTCAAGGTTTAGTAGCTAATACAATGAATCATAAAATCATTTTAAAGCAGGAAGTTACTTCTATATATATATAATGACACTGACAAAAGAATACAATTTTGTAGTAGAGAATAAAATACCAGAAGTAAGAAAGGAACTTTGTGTTTATAAAATTACAATGAGTTAAAACCAGTCATTCTTGTTATCACTTACATTAGGTTATATTACATGACACCTAAAGATATTAGTTTCATTGGCAACTATATCATTATTAATATATTTTTTTCTTTTGCCATCTTTCATCTAGGAGTAATTTCATCTCAGAAGAACAAAACGAATCCCTGAAAACAAAGCCATCTGTGTGTATGAAGGACTGAGTAACATACCTGCTGCCGATTCGCTTCCTGCACACCTTGCAATTTCTCTCCTCTGTGATGACACATTTCACCTTCTGGTAGTGGATCCTTTGTTCATGCACCTGCAATGAGACATAATCAATACACAAGTCTGGTGTCTGTCTTGCCTGACATAACCACTGATGATCGACAGGCTCTGACAGACAGACATGGCCTTCATTATCTGCCTGTCATATCCACAGCAGAATTAAACTGTCTTGATAATATGAAATCACTCCAACACTTTGGTTTGAAGCTGACCCAAAGATGACTAGTTATCATGCAGCCATCAGTACATTTACAGGAAAACACAATATATAAATAGTAAACAAATGAGCATAATCACATATGAAAATGATGAATAAAATAATGATAAATCAATGGCTGTCCCAAGATTTTACTGAGCAGCATACCTTTGTGGCCAATGTTTACTGCATGATTCCGTCACCAAACTATGCTTAGCGTCATCACACTAGGGAACAAACAACAGAAACATCTGCCATTTCCTTTCCCTGATTTCCATCAAACAGCATGCTTCGCAAGTGACTCCAACAGTTTGGACACCGTTATAATTCCTGACCTTTCCTAGACACTGTATCACCTTAGCAAATACAGGAAGTGGGAGGCAGGAAATTCCTGGATGCCTGTAGATGAGTTCTCCAGACTGATACCACTCAGACGACAAATAATGGATGCTGGACACTTTCGTGGACACATCCTTGTGGCAGGAATGACAAGTCAGTGTAAATCATTTTGACATCACCCAATAACCCAGACCATTCTGAGGACCATTTTGTCTGCGCTGAATTAAGTGATGAATCAGTAACACCACCCAAAACTAAAGGCATTCTATGCACATGTAATTGTAAGCCTTCTTCTGTACAAATTTCAAAGAAATGTTCAACATTAATATAATAATAAATAATAATAATAATAATAAATCCTGATTCATAATGAATACGGAAATACAGCACTGAAATTCATGTATTTTCTCAGTTTATGAAACCTACTTTCAAACAAAAGCAGGCTGGGCTATTAACCACCTTAGAACAAAAATCTATGAGCTTCAAGAATTTCTTATTTTTAATTTATAACAATGATGAAATTTTTAATTATTTGAATTTAGTTTTCTTAAGTTCAGTAAATAGATACCAATCCTTAATTCTTTAAGTGTTTGAAGATATTTCATTCCCATGTACATAAATGTGCATTATAACAAGCTTGATGGCAAGAATCCAGGAATCGGATTTCCATCAAAAGCAAAGCCCTGCTTTTATAAAAGACATATTTTTAAAAAAAGATAAAAATTGACGGTGAATTGGTTCTGGTGTCTTTTGGTCAGGGATTAACATTAATCCCAAGTTCTGATGTATACTAGACAATAGTACAGCTGTGAACAATTAAGTGTGCCTGATAGGATCAGCCACTCTATCAGCAGACAGACCAAGAGATCTGACTTTTGAGGCATGTGGAGGTGGATCAGCCAGGGATTGTGCTGTTTGTTCAGCTACACACCTAACCCATATGGCTAGCCAGCCAACCCCCAGATCAAGCAGCTCTGACCATAAGAGGTCAGCCAGCCTCTGCTTAGTGGTCACAGCTCCAGCACCAGCTTGTTGTAACAGATGACAACAGTCCAGTCTCTGTGATCAGCAGTGACTCACTGGATCCAGCTGGTTGAGTCATACTGGTTTAGTTGCTGTTAGACTGCTATAGCATTCCTCCTCCCCCCTCTTTGACAAGGACTTCTGTTATACATGGTGCAGTGCATTATCTAGCTATAGCTACAGTTTTATCTCTCTGATGGATAGCTCAGCAAATCTGGCCTGATCCTCATATATACCATAGGTGCTATAATTGCTCACTGATCAATCCCTCTAGTCTCTTACACAGCATACGCCTAAAGATCTGCAGTCCGCTCTTGGGAAAGATAATCATAGTATGGTTTTAAAGTGTGAGTTAGAACTGCTTTGGTCGGCCCATAAGCCATCATCAGTATGAAATACATATGGAAGTGGATTAATGACACTATGTAAAATTTGGACTAAGCCACCCATGAAACACAATGATGTTCGGTGATACAGTGCAAATACTCCATCTGAAAACATGCATGTTAGGTCACACACCAAGATATTCACAAAAAGGCAGCAGGCTGCATGCCCATTGACATGTTTATTGATTTCTTTAAATGAATGTATAAATAATTCCAATGACCTACTTCCCCTGAACAAGGTTCATTTTAATGTATACATATTCATGAACATGACTTGGTAAATAGCCAATATCGATTGACCATACAGCCAGCCAACCCAACAACACAATTATCTCATGTACAGAGAGAAATTCCTCTGAACTAAAAATGCAAACACCCTGGCCAAAAAAAAATGATCTTTTGTGATAAGAGCTGGTGAAATTGCAATGGAAACAGCTAAAAAAAGAATAACACTAAGCCAGGACAGGATTTGACACTTGCCCAACTCCAGATCTTGGTGGACAGGAACTTGTGCAGAAGGCAATAATATACTATGTCATGGTAAAAGGCTTCAAGTCCATAAATAATGCCAACAGTTTTTAGGAATGCTACGCTAAAACAAATTTTTCATTTATCAACATATCTGATATTTCTTAAAATTCAGCCATTCTCATGCATATAATTCCACATGTGCCATTCACTGCTAGTTGTAAGCAACGCCCATACAGAAAATGAGAACAGTGGAAACTAGAAATTCCCTGCCCAATGGTGCGGTTGCACCAACAACTTGTGCTGTCAGTCCAACGCTTTACCAATGAGTCATGTGCTACATCCCTTGATAATCTGACCAAATACCACACAGAAAGTATTCACTCTTCACACACTGCCAGAAGCCTCGTACCCTATTACAGCATCATTATAACCCATGAGACAGGACAGCTTCTTAAAGGTTTCAAAACAGTTAACATATAGACAAAGATCAAACTGAAAAACTATTAAAATTCACAGACTTCCACTGCTACCATTTTACAAGCTGGCAGAAACAGCTTGATTAATTCCCACATGTAAATGTCAGCCTGTCTTGAATAATACATTAATACCACTGTAACAGTCGCTGGCTTTCTTCTACAGTTGCTTAAGCTATAAATGGTACATAGAGGGAGTAATCACTGAATGGCAACATCCACTAATGCCAGGAACAACAGTGGCTAGGCCAGCAAGTTTTCATTTGCAGAATGTGCAAAGCAGGCCAGAGTCAGGCGTATATATCTATTATGTAGATTACACAAAGGGGAATGACAAGGATCAATCGATATATCTCCCCCTGGTTAGTAATATTTGTGTTCTGTGATCTGTCCTGGGCCAAACAACTGATACCCATCAAGTTCCCCAAGGAGGAGAACTCCCGACTGCCAGCCTGATCCAATACACATACATGTACATGTACCCTGGGTTCATGTGAATTAAGGGACATGTCAGCAGCAAACATTCCAGACGTATTCCCAACATGCACCAGTCTGATCCATTAGAGTAATAGCTATTTCAACCTTTTCAACAACTCTCAAAAGCAATGTTTCAATATTTTCTTGGAGAATTGTATAGGGTGTAGAGAATACTTATAGTTTTATGAACCTTGTGTATGGTTATATACACAAACTCCATGCATAAATTGCCCTTTAAAAACTGCTTTAATGATTGAAAAGGTTAAAGATTTACAGTACATGTCTATTAAACTCCACAACAGAACAAAAGGAACGGACATACATTGGTCAAAAATGGATGTAATGGTCTAAATTTCATCAGTAACTTGCCTTGGTGAAACCATGTACCCAGCTTCAACTTTGAGTAATAAACCGTTCTGAAAAATTTATTTATTTATTTGTTTGATTTCCTATAGTCCAGAGGCCCACACTTCTGTGTGTGAAGTGTCAGTGATTTCAGGTTAAACCTGGTTGGCTTTATTTATTTTATTGGTGGTAACGCTGTACTCAAGAATATTTCACTTACACCACGTTGGCCAACATTATGGTGGGAGAAAACTGGGCAGAACCAGGGGGACACACACGACCATTTGGTGGCAGACCGCTTTGGTGGGAGGCTTCTGGGTCATTATGCTCTGATAGGGTGCTAACCAACTGAGCCACAGAGGCCCCCATTCTGAAAAAGGATTTCATAAGAATGTTTTGTGATGGACTGATGTACGGGCAGAGAAGTTGTAACCTGCATGCTAATCTCCACCAAGGACAGTCATTTTCATGAAAGCTATTCTGTCCATCTACATACATGCACCTTATAATAACACAGATGGCCCTGCCTGGTCAGAGCATCTACCTCATGACATACATGTATTCAGGAAATTCAGGATCAATTCCACACTAGGGCATGCCTAAAGCTTTCCTTGTTAATTGTTTGATTGTTGTTTAATGTTATACTCAAGAATCTTTCACATAAACGATGGCTGTCAGTTTTAATAAGCTTGGGAAACTGGAGTGTCTCAGGTACCGAATTACCGAATATAATTTGGCAAGTTGTGGATGATCTTTCCTACACATAAGACAAGTTTACCTTACTGATGGAAGACAAGTGGTCTTCAGTGAGTGTAAGTCTGAGCCAACGGCCTCAAAAGCATTGTGACCATGTGTTAAAGCTTTAAAACTGGCTAAATTCCAAATATCTGCAAACACATACTATAGTAGTTAAATTTTATACATTTTATATCATATTATGGGAAGGTCTGCCAGCAACCTGCAGATGGTTTTGGGTTTCTTCTGTCCACTGCCTCATTTCCTCATACCATAATGCCTGCCCCCCATCGTATAAGTGAAATATTCTTGAGTACAATAATAAAAAAAAAAAAAATAAATATAAATGGAAGTTATCCTAACCACTGACACCTGCTACATATATAGCATGAAATATGATGCCCATAGTCAAGTGTGAACTGACTCTTCCCTGGTCAGGCAAAGCTGAATGATCCTTAATCCTATACCATACAGTACTTTATCCTATACCATTACTGCTATAAGCTATCAGTTTTTGTATTCAGTAATCTCTCACAACAATATGGCTGACATACTGAAGATTGTGGAATAAATTATTCATAAGCCATAATCTTTTATTCATTAAATAATTTCTTAAATATGCCATTTACATTGCAGAGAGAAATATCAAATACATTTCCTTCCTTAACACTTGAGGCCTATCCAGAATGCTGTGACGATTACCTTTAATTATACAACATAACACAATGGCATATAACAACATTATTCTAGAGAAATCTCAGTTACAGTATAGTAGTTGTTGGTTTTGAGTATTGTCTTAGGGTTGTCACATGGGTAAAACCCAGAGGTTCTTGACTGTATGAGAACAGGAGAATAGATGTTTGTCAGTTCCGCAGACATGCAGTCTGACAGATGCAGACACTCCCTGGGGGCAGAGCCCAAGAGTTGAGAGAGACTGGCACTACACCAAGGTTTGGCAACTCCAGAGGTGTATAACACCCAAGAAAACTTTGGCATAAAACAGACGAGCCCAGTGACTGACATTACAAACACATAAAGGTTAATGGGTACTCACTATACAATTTGTCTGTAATTCAGCAAGCTCATGGCATTTTATTGTAGGCCAATGTGGAAATGTGTTAGCACTAGTGATTATTGACATGATTGAATAATGTTAAACAAACACAGCTTTTACTTAAGAGCATTGTAGCTGCTGCAAAAAAAACCACCAGGAATTATTTTAATGTTAGCAGAGAAGATAAATCCATGGTTTTCAGGGAATTTCATGGATTTGATGAGAGAAAGTTTTTATTTTTCTGTTCAAACCATTACGCAGCATAAACGATAAACTTTGCCATGTTCTCATGAGTATTTAATTCAATTCACTGGTGTTTGGAACCACACTCAACAATATTTATTATAACAATTTCAACAATAATTGTTATTCATACAATTTGTCAGTTTCTTTTACTGAAGGTGAATTAACCCCAGAGAAGATATTTAACATCCCTGAAAACCACTTAACAAGATTTGAATAACCATTAAAACATATGCCTTTGTCTGTACCAGTCAAGATTAATTAGTCAACAAGCCACTGCAGATTTTCTGTCCAAATTAAAAATAAAAAATCTTGATGTGCATACATGTACCTGATAAGATACTAGGGAATTTAGCTTCTTGTTCCTATATTATAAGTCAGTCCTTGCGTGCCACACGCCAGGACTGGCACTCGGACCCACCCATGTGGTTTGAATAGCATGGATCCTGATATTGTATGAACAAGTACCCATGCACATATAATCACGCACTAGGGAGGAGGGACTTTCTGCAGCTGGCAATCATTAGCATCAGTCTATTAATGCTGGCAAGTAGTCACAGCTTTCACACTGGCATTTGCTAATTATATATTCAAAAAAACTTGAAAGAAACATCGTAAACTGCAAATGATGATATCCAATATAAACTGTTAGGACAATGGCATACTGCATGGCTTACTCCACCTGCATGATGTTACCAATACAACAAGTCATATAATCTTACTTCAAGTACTTTGTCCTACATATTCACTTTTCTATATATATATATACATACAGTAAATGACCTGAAATTTCATTCATGACAAAGTTACAACACATTGTCTGATTCTGAGGCTCTACTGATCTTAGAAAGGTGCTTTAAAGATAGCTTGCTACTTGAAAATTATAAGCCTCATCAGCACCAGAAGTAATATTTTACGAGCTTTGCATGCCCCTTACAGCGCAACTTTAGGGCAATATTTAGGGAAAATCTCATTATAGGCATCATTACATAATCTTCAGATTTACTTTTTTATCTTCTAACTTAATTAAATCAAAGTTAATGAAAAGAACACAGATATATAGCATTTAGAAAAATTAAAAATTACCATAAATTACCATTCATATTATCAAATCAGGACAATCTAGCCCAAAATTCCTGGTTGTAACCCTAACATATTATATGTTCTCTACAATATAACCCAGATTACCAGCACAAAATTCCTGGTCTGTCTTCACTGTCAAACACTGACGGGGAATTTGGAGGGAAAGGGTGTAATCTATAACCTCATTGTTATTACATGTTCTCGTTTCACTTGCCTCTTGGCTCACACACCCAAAACAAATGGTCTTGTACACAAAACAGATTTCTCTGATATCCCAACACTGCTGCCAGTTGGCTGAGGCCTAAGTGAACTGTGCACAAAGACAGGTATAAACTACAAGCAGGCTCTGTGTTGATGGAGGTCAAGCCTAAATTTTCAGCTTCCCATGTGAAGCTACGCTCATAATATCAGCTGGTTATACCTCACCATTCTTTTTGCTAGTATACTGAAATACAGCACTGGCGAAAAGCATGGTGAGGTATACCTGCTGATACCATGAGTGTGAAATGAAGTAAACATCTTGTGGGTCTACTACTACACACTAAAAGTAGTCCCGGTACTCTACAATACAGACCTTGTGAACAATTAGCACTTACTAACTGCATTTCATAGCTCAGGTGCAATCCTTCCGTCTGGTCATCTGCAAGGGTATTTGGTTAAGGATTGTGGTTAAAATTTTGACCATGATTTAGTTACTTATTGGCCTGATTCCTAGAGTTCTGATGGTCTTAGAAAGGAGTTTTGAGGTTTGCCGGACGGGTAGGATGATGTCACACAGGAAACATGTAAGTGTCAGTACTATGGGTAATATTTTAAAACATTTAAAAATGCATTTTCTGTCAGCAAATTTAGGGCAAATACAATATTCTCTACAGTGTTTGGTGGGGCAACAGGGTGATGGATGTGTGCATGCATTCATGCAGTCTTGCAGCACATTTTATCATAAAATATACCTGTAACCGTCTTTGGTATACTAGCTCACATAACAGAAAGTTATCCTAAAATAGGTCATAGTTCCAGTCTATCAAGTTCCATGAAAACATTGATATCTTATTTTGACTTTATTTCTATCCTGCTCCAAATGTCTCTACGGCCTGTATTCATGCTACCAGACTAGTGGCATTCTCTGATTCCTGGTGATGTTGTTAAGGAGACAGATGTTGCTAGCAGGTGTTGCTACACATAGCAGAAGGTGTCTAACTGTGCATTAGTTTACTCCAGACATGCATGGCTGAGAATGCCAGACACACATCTACTACAAAAAATGCCAATACTGAATCAAGCTGTTCTTGAGGCTCAGAATGCGTCGCTCTGGTGCAATCTTTCACCAAGTTCACCATAAATCACACTTTTCATTGCTTTCTGAAAAACTTGAACAACTGTCAACCATCCATGTAATACATGTATGCTGACAGACAAAAGGCAGCCAAATATTAATAAAACCTAGCTACTCAGTTTATGTATTTTAACATGACTTAAGCACAGGTTTTCTGGATTTTCTTACACATAAATCAAAAGCCTATAAATTATTGGACAAATTTTATTAACAAACCTATGCAAACTCTGTTGTGAAAAGAAGTTCATTTTGTACTCCCAAAATATTACTCTCTCTGCAAACAGTAAGTAGCAGTAAATATATGCAAACTGGGTCACAACTGCTGAAATTACACTGGTGTTGTAGTCATAATGCAAGAAACAGAATCAACCACTCAAAAATTTATGATCTAGAAAAAATATATATATTTCCAATTATTAAGGTGTCTAACACTTTGTAACAATTGCTGCATTGAAGTATTTAAGAACTGTCCCCAATTAATTTCAGCCTCATAATTTTTTCAGTTCATTTACACTTATACACAATCATTATGATCCAGGAAACACAATTCAGCTCCAGACAAACCACTCCAAATGTAGGAAAATATTACAAAACAATATGCAACCAGCCCGAAAATACAGCAAAACAAATGTTTGTGACACTTCCCCAAAATCACTGTTTTTTTCTTTCTTCCCAGGGCAAAAGTTTTGTCAAATCCTCTAGGATTGGATACTAGTAACAGTCTGAAGTGGGGCATAATACATGATTTTAGTCAGGCTTAGCATTCTACTGCAGGCTTCACATTGTGACATCACTGAGTGCTCATGACAAGAAGGCCTATATCATTATTATAAACTTGCTCTGATGGGTATAAGTCTCTGTCTTCGACAAGAACAAATCAAGTCTTTGTGCCATTTAGTTTCCTCCTTCATCTCCCCAACCTGAGTTATAAAACATGATTATGTGGCTGGAGCTATATAACACAGTTACACATGTATGTTTTGATCGCCAGGGTATACTACAGGTTTTACACTAAGAATTGTAGTCTTCCACAAAAGCACTCACAGGTTCAGTCCAGAGCCATTACAACTGATCAGTATCTGCAGATGTCTCCACAGGGAAATAAATAATGTATCTAAAAGATGCGGAAGCCCAGGATGGACATACCTGTATGTATATTAGGAATGCCGTAAATGACCCCAAACTTTTGCCCCAAAAAAGCATATTTCGAACAGTTTAAAACAGTTGTAAAGATTTCACTTTTGGTGCTGAAACTCACATCCTTAGTTACCAGTAGCATACCATCCTCCAAACAAACATGAAAACACCTTTCTGAGATCAATACTAAGCTCTCAGAATCAGGTAAATTGAGTAACTTAGCTATCTGTGATTCTAAGGTCATTTACAGTATATCTTTAACACATAAAACAAAATGCCCAGGTTTCATTCACAGGTTCTATCATAACATGATTGTATAACATGGAAGGCTGGCTGACTATCAGGTAAAAAAAGAGACAGATACTGAGAATGATGCTAACAGGGCAATGCATGAGTTTAGCACTGTTTTGGAGCACATAATGTAGCTATGCCAAGGTTAGTTGTTTTTATTGCAGAGGCTAAATATAGGTAGGAACTCAGATGGTATATTCATCACAAGGTTCAAACAGTCAAATAGGAAGTTAATAAATCAATGTCTTGGAAAGTTGTTGCCTTAGCTACCATTTAACATGTGGTGATGAAGTGCTCCATGTTGTACCTCCCCAAATGTAAAATGAAAATTTCCTACGGGCATCTAATGCAATGAACAAAAGCTAATTGGCAAAATATGGCAGGTTATTGGAAATAAAATTATATGTTTTATACTTCTGAAATAACTAAAACAAATGTAAACATGCAGTAAATTTCATTGCTGAGGTCTGCTTATATTCATTTGAATGTTGTGTAGCAAATATTCAAGAATTTGTTACCTACATGTATACAATGTCAGTCAGTTTTATGGGTGAAGGAAATCAGAGTGTCAGGACTTGGCTTAGGCGTAGGAAGCTTCCAAAAAGTGAGAGGAAAACAAGGACTATCACAGCGAATTGGGCGAGGATCCAGGCGAGCCCTATGCATGGGCCCAGGAAGAGGAATAACGCTCCGCTAATTGCTGTCTGTAATATTTCTTTTATTTTTGTTCTAAGTCAAAGTACGATGCATACTGGGTTGAATTCATAAAGGTATTTTAAGCTGGATTTAGTGTAAAGTTAGCAGAACATTGTGAAATGTCGGGTGGCTCAAGCAGAGGGAACATTATCCCTGCCCACTAGACGGGTGTTCAGGTGCTGCGAAAGCTCTTACTTTTTAAATCGTTTCGGGGCGATTTTTTGGCAATAAAATTATGATATGAAGCTGGGATAAACTGACCTTTTGGGGAGGGGGGGGGACATCATGTAATTTGTGAGTGCTGAAGTGGCAGAACTACTGGCAAATAAGCAAGAGTATTCAAGACCCCGGAAGCTCTGGTGTTTAAATAGTCGGAGACTGGTTTAAGTTCTGGATGATCTTTTGCTGACTAAAATTATGACAGGACACCCAAAAAACCAGCATATTTTTCCTTTTCGGTGGACAATCAAATAATTTTGACATAGAACTATACTAGATATCAGTCCAATAATCGAGGGTTCAGGGGCTGCCTAAGCCCCGAAGCTCCAGCCTTAGCAACCAAGTGGAGAGAAATTTTGTGCAATTTCTGTTATGATGGCAAGCAGGGATAAACAAATTACCTTATATTCTATGCATATTTGTCCTTTTCATGTACATGTGAGTTGAAATAATTTTACACTTGCCACAAAAAGTGGTGGGAGGGGGCAAAAACATACTTTTGTCCCTCCTTTTCAAGGCCAGTCTAACCTTGTAGTTAAACATCTCCTTTGTACTGTCACAGCACTGGATGAATACTGTCCACGAGAACACTAATAATAAACAAACGCTGACATTCCAACAGTTCAAGCTAATACAAACAAGCTCTGTTAAAAATAAATTAAACTTTGTGTATGTTATTATTAAAAACCATGAATTTGAATTTCCAAAGAACGGAAATGAATAGAGGCAATTAATGTAGAGGGGATTATTTGTTGTGAGGTATTCTGAGAGCCTAAAAGTGGCTTGAGGCTAAAATGCCTATCACAACTCAGTCAACCATTTCCGTGACGATCTTGTATGAGCAGCTTAAATGCGTCAATAGAAAATGCATGTGCGATTACAAAGATCAATTTCAACCAAAGGAACTGATTAAACAGAATTATCTCAGACGCAATTAGTGTAATTTAATGCCATAATAGTCATCTTAAATCACATGAGGTACATGAGCAACAGATTTCCCAGGTGGAAATAAACATGGCTAACAACTAGCTTAATAGATTAACACATTCTAATTCTCTAAAATACATAACAGGATTAGAAATTCTCTATTTACCTGAAAACAGCTGTTATATGTGGTAAAAATGGCAAAAATGCTTTTCTAGTAAGTTTTATGATCTTTTTCAATTTATTCATCTGGAAAAAACTGTATGCATGTGCTTGAGCAGATTGTCAACCACATGTAGAGTATGTGTATATAACCAGTATACAGAGATCCATAATCAGAGACAATTCAGACCTGTACTTGATTTTAAAATCAACTAATGTTAAAGGCTCAGCGAATATGCCATGACCCCGAAAGATGTGACCAGTACACAAGTCACTTATGGTCATGAGCTATCAGAGATTCATCTCTAAGGTCAAGTGTTAATGACCCTGTCTATGTCTAGGTAACAGTGATATGCTGGAGTGCAACACCCAAGGACAGCCCTCTCCCCACCCTTGCTAGCCCCACACTATACTACATGTTCACAGCCTTTGTTAAAGGAAAGCTAGCGCTAAAATGCTGCATAAATTAGCCCAGCTTTGTCAGTCATCCATGAAGCAGGTAATAATACAAGGAGGGGCAAATCAGCTTTTTCTAATAGGAGAACTACTTCAGGTGCATGACCCGCATTACAGCTCCCTACTTTGTGACATAACCCAGATGACGTTAGGCTAGGCATATACTTGCGCACATAATAATACTTGTGGTTCTTATGACAATACCTGTGTCTCATTTATCACTCTCCATATCGTTATTACTTATGAGGTAATGGAGAAATTACCTGTACAGTATACACACGCTTCAACATATGTCTGTACACACAGTCTGCATGCATACATAATCCTTATACGTCCTGATAATGGATACATATATAAACCTTGAGGTTAAAACACATACCTCTGTAACATAAACATGTTGCCTACATGGATGTAAACATCAGATTATCCCGCTCCTATGGAGCATTTTCCTTTGAAAAAATTATGTAGTACTGTAGTCCACATCATGGTACGCAGAGAATACACGCAAATGTGTGCTAATGCCCAAATGGACAGATTTAACACGAACTGCTAAATCACTGTCTCATTATTGAAACAATAAAATAACTATTAAAAGGTTGCCAACAACACTATAAGTTAATCAGCCTTCTGGAGATCATCACTTGACTTGTTCGAAGTCCAAAGCATATGGTATGCCAGCTGTACACATGTATGTCTGCATGCTTGCATGTTGTATTATAGCAGATACACATAATCCATCCCTGAAATATCTGCTTCCACAAGAATAAACACAATTAACTTTTCAAAAAGAATGACAACACTACCTACACCTGATCTCAGTGGATAACCAGGTGTAATTCTGGGCTGACAGAATTATCTGTGATCACAGATATTGGATGACTAACTGCCTGGCTCAGTGCTGAGTCAAACTTACTATCTGTCAAACACCATGTAGATAGATTCTGCAAACTCCTATTTTGTGTCTGTATAGTGTCTGACTACCGGACATTATTATACTGGAATTTACAAAAGACAACAGTGACAAAAAGCATATAAATATTTTTGAGAATGTCAGCAAAACATGTGGCGCTACTTCATATTCATATTTGGTTGTTTGTAGATATAGTACACCAGCTACCAAAAATTAAATGCATTTTCATATTGTGTCTATATATTTACTTTTATTATTTATACATCAGTGAAATCCCAGTATTTCCTTCACTGATAAAAGTGATATCTTCACTAGTTAGATATCACTTTTGTTGTTACATTTTGATATTACACTGCTGGTGACCTTGACCCATTATCCAGACGCCCTGACATCAAAAATGTTTTTATGACATTCTAATCGGAGTCATACTTGACGTCCTGTATACGACCTCAGGCTACTGACAAGTCTTTGAAAGCCCGCAGCTAAAAACATTGCTTAAAACTTCTTTAAATACATAAGATCAAGACATTGTCAAAGTATAATATAATGAATAGAATATTGCACAGTGAAGGTTGAATACCAAAAATATTGTTCTCGTGAAAGGTGGAAATGATAATCCACTGGATGCTTCTCATAGGTTATCATTTCCACCTCTCACTTGAACAATATATATGGCATTCAACCTTCACTGTGCAAAATCCGTTGTGTATCTCATTGTAACTCGCTTCTCAACAATGCAAAGGCAGTCAGGTTCATGGATGTAGTAATCAAAAGTAAAAAATCACTACCCTTCCCAGAGTAAACCACCAACAAATCCTAGATACACCACCATCTTTTCCAGAATAAATACTTAAACAAATCAACAACCTGCATCTGGATCAGTCCTCATAATCTCAGGGGTTGGGGAAATACAACAAGTACAACTCAAATCAAAATTCCACATATATAAATTACATGTCAAAAATATCTGTAATTTCTCCGCAAATATGCAGATGGTGAATGGCATGTAATGGAGTGATGGGAATATAACTGCATCTGACAGCTTTAAATACCAAATTACAGCAGAAAACATTTATGATCTCAAATCCAAAGTAGCGAGACCAGCTATTAAGCAAACGTGGAAATGTTGGTGGCTTCGGAGTGTTATGAGGTGTTAAGCTGTCAGTTGTAGCCAGACCCACAAAGAGTCTACCTGATAACTAGACAGATATGGTAAGAGCAATTTGACATGAAGGTGACATTGCTCGAGGGCTTGTGTGAACACAGCCTGGGGGTTTGCAGTACTGTCATGACTCTAGACACAACTTTGGGGTCTGGTTGACCTGCAGGGTCTCTCAATACCTCACCCCACAGCATTAATCTATAGCCTCAGCTATGACCTATTTGGCCTCCAGACAAAAATCAGCTAAACAGGCTGCATGCCTCAGTCACCTATAAGCACAGTGACGAATTCAATCATATAACAGTACGTAGATATAGCAAAGTTTTATAGCCTCAAATAGGATATTAAAACCTGTGCCTCCCTCACAAAAGTCATGTTACAAGCTCAACCAGACAGAACACATGCTAGGATATATAGGCTATGCAGCTTTACTGGGGAGGAGAATAGGCGGCTCACAAGCCTAACTATTCTTTATGTCAACAATCATGTGAAAGCTGATCCTAAAATTCCTTTGTACTAGGGCAAACAAAGAGCGCTGTAAGTACTGGAGCTAAACTGCAAGGACAGCAATATTTCCATGTACAGTACAGCTGACAATTATTTCACCTATAAAACTAAACTGCTGAGAATGTATGGTCAAGGTTGAATCACCAGAACTGCCATTTATATAACAAAAATTATGACTGTTGAAAAAGATATTTCTCATACAATAGCCATGCACTGAAAAAGTTTCAAGTGATTACTGTCAATGAATTATCAACATAGAAAAATCCAGACATCCTAGCATAAATTGTCATATGGGTAAGGTCATTCTCACTGGATTCCATGTTTCCTGGCATATAATTTTTGAGCTGCACCCCCCACTGCATCAGAGCTCATTATTTCATTTTTTGCAGGGGACCTTTGTGGCTAAGTCAGTTAGCACGCTAGTGCATTGCCATGATCCAGAAGCCTCCCACCAATGTGATCACTGTGAGTTCAAGCCAAGCTCATGCTGGCTTCCCTGCAGTTGGACGTGGGTTTCCCCCAGGCTCTCCCTGATTTCTTCCAACCATAATGCTGGCCTCTGTCGTATAAGTGAAATATACTTGAATATGTTGTAAAACACCGATCAAATAAATAAATAAATAAATATATAAATTTTGCCAGAAATTGTCCCCAAAGAAGAGATTATCATATAAAAAGCTGAGGAATGAAACCACTTTTTGAAAATATTATGAAGGGAAACCAGGGATCAAGTTTCATAGGCCTAACAGCTCTAAGCCTGCTGGCAAAAAAAAAACAACAGAACCAAAACAATCACCTGAAGGGTTTTAAAAAGGTCAAGTAGCAAGCCATAAAAAGCCCCATGTTTTTGTGCCTGTGGCCAACTACTCTGCCATGCAGAAGTAGTGTTAAATCACCTGTTTTCCTTCTGATTATGAGAAAAGCTATTTTCCAGAAGGTGGTAGTGGAATACGTCTGGGGTTATTCCCCAATGTCTCTACGAACTCCTCTTCTGAGATAACTTTGGTTATACTTTTTGTCTTTTAATAAAAAAAAAATGTAGAGAAAAGTGTCAGTGTGATGGGCCAGTAGACTACCATAGAGTTGGAATGGGCCTGTAAAGCTTCAGTGAGTTCCCTACATGTGTGTACACACACCTTCCTATAGGATTTAATAACAACATGGCAACATGTACATGCACAATTAGGCCACACCATACCATTACTGGTATGTGATTCTCATCTGTGTGTCATATCACAATATAACATATCCAAAAGTAAAGTTCCAAGCCTGCAGTACATTATCAAAGAGCCTAGATCTGAGTTTAGTACTTGTATATCTGGCTTACAAATCTATTTTTCTACGATACTGGTAAGTCCTTAAAGCAATCTTTAGATATATAACTTCACGTCATCTACTTGTGACCTTCGAATGAATTTTGTCCTCGGACTAAAAACTACGCTGAGTGTATTCTGAGGTAACAACTGCCATTCTTTGTGAATGTTAATTCTTCATTTTTCATGCATCAAATGCATCACTAACATGGACCTAAAACTATCAATATAAGCACACAAACTTCATGCTTTACATCTTCCTTCAACCTAGAATAACTTGTTGTCCGCCACATTAAGAAGTGCACTCCTTGCAGACATTAACCAATGTAGTCATCCGCTGAGTTGTCCAATAATTATGGTAGCCAAAAGTAAATCTACCCTAAAACACCATCTACAATACATATTCAGAGAAAATTTACATTTATTCAAACAAGAACACGTGAATGTCACATACAACAAGGCTGACACGGCCAATTCAGAACAGGAACATGGATACCACTAATGTTTGGAAAACTGCATTCATTGTCAGGTTGGATATCTTCATAAACACCACCATGACAAAACAAGTGAGAAGGCTGGTTGTAAATATACATGAATGTAAATGAATGTCATATATTAAAGTTGTAGAACCTAAATTTAACTCAGCAATCCACTTTAGATCTACCATCACTTCACACATTGCAGGCTTGGTGAACTTCAGTTTAAACATACCAATATTATAAATTCGCTTTGCATTCATCTTTAATGAAACTTATTTGAAACTCAACTGACTATGATGCTACATGTTAAACAATTGCCTTAGGCCACACAGATGGACTTCAAGGGCATGTAGAGTTGGTAATGTTAAAAAAGAGAACTGTGTATTAACGAATACCTGTGTCTCACATCCTGGATTACACACCTGGCTGAGCTCTGGTTAACACTACAGGGTTGACAGAACAGAAAGTCCCTCTGACAACATTACATATGCCAGACTTCAATTCTTATCACCCAGACAATGATTTGCTTCACAATCTCCATACATGTGACCGTTTGCAATTAAGCCTGCGTTTGTATAACGCACTACAATGTTAATTTTGTTCAAAGCCATTTTCTCCATGTTCAAAGGCCTGGATTAGGCAACAGGTAACAATATATGTACAGTTTTCTTTGTTGAGTGCAAGAAGAGAAAAGTGTAAAACGTGCAAGCCTTTGAAAAAAAAAAAAATGATTTTTTTGTACTTTGTGTTCATTTAGGGTTTTCACTCTATTTTCAACAACATTTGATGTTATCACAAACTTGCATCCTCACAGTAGGCCAATGTCATTTCTTTGCTAATTCAAGCGCTGCCTCACTCAAATTCCATCCAAAGGCAGCACACATGACACCGAGCAAACCCGTATTAACCCGACAGGTCACTGTTTCTGTGACAACCAGTGGCCCACCCCACTCATGTGGTCATCTGCATAGTCTAAAACTGAAAACCACTTGTTTTCCACAAACTTTTTTCTATATGTCACAAACAGGAAAGTTCATCACTAACTTGCCAAAAGTCAGTAGTTTACCGGATCACTCTTGTTTTCTCCACCCACACAAATGACTGTCATTGTATACAGACTTATTTCTTTATTTGATTGTGGCTGAACGCCACACTCAAGAGGGCAGACAGTTACACGTCTTGTGGAACCGCCATCTTATATATCTTATTTAGTATGGCATATAACAATGGTCAAATAAGTAAGTACACTTGACCTATCCAATCTTCCTGAGTGTCAAACAAATAAATACACCGTAGTTGTGAATTTAACAGTCATCTGTGCGACATCACTGAGGGCTTTACTTACCTCTGCACCTTAAATTCCCCCAATTAAAACTAGAAATTCTACGGTTACACATTAACATTCAGCTATGTTCAGTTGGACATCCATGGCATCCATCTGTCATTGTGCAATCTTTCCTGGGCCAGTCGTTGGGTAATGTTTTCTTGGACATTATCATATAAGCTAATTAAGGTTCACCTTACTAATTTATAAACATTTGCCAGCACCAAAAACTTTTCAAATGTATCAGAGTTTACAACACATTCCTAGCTTTGAGAACATGTGTACATGGATCCTTTTCTTTTTTCAAAAATAGAATATATAACAGCTAAACTACATGTACTGGACACTCAGTAAACAGGCTGTGCCTATGTTTATCCATTCCATCACAAATTCCTGTATACTTTCCCTGCCATTTTGATGTCTCATGTGATTTCCTTACTAATAACCACACACATTTTATAGCAGGCTAATACTATAAAGGTCATTAGATCCTAACGCTCATATCTAGGTTATCTTTTGCTACACCCAGCCTATGCTGGGCTGGAACAATTTTGTCCACCTCAAAGCATACATCCACCCAATGTGTTTTATCTAGACATGGAAGCTACGCCTGCATGTTCAAGTATCTATTCAACATGTGATAAACACATAATCCAAGTCAAAAAGGAAACATAATCACACACATGTACAAAATCATGTACAGGAATGTTATTTGCTGAGTGGGCATAAATCTGAAGACAGGTTTATTGGTGCTAAGGAGCCTCTGGAGTGGGTTTGAGAAAAGCCAGCCCCAGCACAGATCTCTTAACAGATCTAGCACATATCAAAACCCTTGCTCAACTATCTTAAGCCTCCACATTTAGGCTGATGGCCCTGGTTTTCACTGCTAGAGCCACAGCATGGCACATTTTACACATACCTAGTCAAATAACCAAAAGAATAAGCCTAAAGGTGATTTGATTCCAAATTAACAAATATCTTATCTTTTCCTTTGGTCTTTCCAGCTTACTTATTAATGATTTCAAGGATATTGTTCAGTTACATATTTCTACAATGAGCACAAAGTTACATGTGAAGGTTATGAACTAAAACAAGCATCCGTACACTGTCTCTTATTTAGTAAGCCCAAAATGAAGAATTTTTACAACCATGATGCCCTAATATTCTATACAATGTTGCTTTTAAGGTTCACATATCTCCAAATAATTTCTTGGGGCCTTCATGACTGAGAGGGTTAGTGCGCCAGCATGGCGTTATGAAACCGTGCCTCTCACCAATGCTGCTACTGTGAGTTCAAGTCCTGCTCATGCTGGCTTCCTCTACGGCCACACCTGGGAAGGTCTGCCAGCAATCAAAGAATGGTCATGGGTTTCCCCAAGGCTCTGTTCCTGGTTACCATAATGCTGGCCGCCGTCGTACAAGTGAAATATTTCCGAGTATGGCATACAACATTAATCAAATAAATAAATAAATAAATAAGGTTTTACATAAATGTTTAATAATCTGTAAGGAAAAAGAGTTAAAAGTCACTAGCATACAAAAACTGGCTGTGATGTTCTTTTAAGATTTATCTCATGTCAATTTATTAAAAATATTAGAAAACGTTTTTGTTCAAGTTAATAAAGTTACAGTCATTAAAGACAATTAACTCAATCCGTAATACAGTTATATAACATGTCATATATAAGTTATATAAGCTGAGACAGCACCTGTCATATCACAAGACATTTAATATCATGTTCATATACTCATAAGCTCCAACATTAAGCTAGAGAAATAAATCACTATGCTGATGTCCTAGTCTAATATTAACAGCTGAATGACTGCGAGACACATTTTACAGGTTATCCTTCTTCCATACATGCACATACATAATGTGTGGCATCTTTACACCACAAAGGCTATATGATGTGACTATATGTACATTGTGTTTCTGCTTGTCAAGCAGGTTTATAACACAGGCAGCTGGCTTATCACCCTACCACTGCTCACCAGCCAGATGGCAAGGCTGGAGAACATGAGGGTTTCCGAGTGACCCAGGTCACACCAGGTAACACCTGTGAAGCATAATACCCAGATATTGTGCACTATAATGCTGCAGCGCATAGCCAGTACAGGGACACTACAATGGCTGGCTATGCTGTTAGAATATCGAGTACCGGTAGCTCATGGCAAGGCTGACACTTTCAACACAAATTTAGTTCCCTTTATAGACTGAATTCTACACATGACAAGACTGGTGGCACCACTGAAACTGAACGGATACACACTTAAAACAAAATAGCAAAGGTCACACAATGTTACACGTGTCAATTTTATGATTATTCTACCACCTGTCTGTACCAAATGCTATTTTAAAAGTAAATTCTACAAACTACTTGATTTGGAACAAAAAAGCGGGACAAGTAGGGTTTCTGACGACTATGTACATAAATCAAAATCTACACCCTATAAAAACACACACACAGAAACATGAAATGGTTGATAAATTACAATAATACCAAAAAAAAAAACAAAAAAAAAACAAAAAAAAACCAGTGATAATATACCTTGTTAAAATTTCAATATTATTCCATATTTATGATCACATCAACTTATATGGATATTTAATGAGCCCTAATATGAACATTCTAATACTTAAAGAATTATTACTGGGAGAGCTGCGGAGAAACATAATAATGAATTTAAATCCGCCAAAAACAACAGATTTACTCCCCTAGCCTATCTCCAGCGGGCTGCTCGGTACTTCTTAGCAGGTGGTGTCATAGATGGCGAACCCAAGACTGGCCGCGCTATATAATCTGGGAATTAGTATTTGAAAGCCTGTAAAGGTTGGACTTCTATTACGTAACTGGGGGGCCTCCATAGCTCAATTGGTTAGCCTGTTAGCATAGCATAATAACCCACTAGCCTCCCACTAATGTAGTCGCTGTGAGTTCAAGTCCAGTTCTTGCTGGCTTCCTCTCCGGCTGTACGTGGGAATGTCTGCCGGTAACCTGCGGATGGTCGTGGGTTTCCCCCTGGCTCTGCCCGATTTCCTCCCATCATAATGCTGGTCAACGTTGTATAATTGAAATATACTTGAGTACAGCGTAAAACACCAATCAAATAAATAAATGAATCTATGACATAATCTGGCAGACACTACTGAGTGTTGGCAGAAAAACTGCAAAACTGACCTCATTATGTGGAGAATCTATCTGCTATAGTACTCAAAATGACAGCCTCCAGTTTAATCCAGCTTTTGAGTAAAACCAGGTTTAACCCAAGTTCAGCATAAGGTATCAAAGACCTTGACCTCAT
Source organism: Acanthopleura granulata (assembly GCA_016165875.1). Lineage (NCBI taxonomy): Eukaryota > Metazoa > Mollusca > Polyplacophora > Chitonida > Chitonidae > Acanthopleura > Acanthopleura granulata. The sequence goes on along the minus strand of JABBOT010000001.1, from coordinate 43,882,853 downwards.
CTTCAGACAAGCCTTAATTCCTCAACAATTTCACAGGTTCGATTTTGCTTATTCTGAAACAGAGGCCTAAAAATATCACCTGTACACATATTATATTCTACAAACAATTGACTCTCATGCTGCCCCCAAGGTTTCTGTTTGTACTAAATGCAAATGACTGGGTAGGACAACATCACATCACTAATACTGATCTGATAAAACATGTCATATGTCATGTCACCCTTAACCCAGTCTGCTTGAAGGTGATTTTCTTGTGTGTTGACTAACAGTAGGAATCAACTGTGACCAGCTAGCCACAGCATCCTCACCGCTTCTCTTTGTACAGGATCAAGCCTGAGGCAGCACGTGGCCATGTTTACCTGTAAATTACAGGTGTTAGTTCAGCCATTTAGCAGCTTACCCTTGCTATTCCCTCCCCTTCCCCCCTCCTTTCCTTACAATTAGGTGTCATCTGTAAGTCGGTGTTGTACACACAGGCTGAACGCAGCTAAGATAACTGCAAGGATTGTCATGGACGCTAAAATTCAAAGCGCCTGTAAATCCACATTCTAAGTCTCAACAGGCAAAACAGATCTCATGAGCACCTTTGCTGCTGGGACTCAAAACAAACTTTCGATCTTCTGTATACTGACTTCATATAGTCTGCAGCGCAAATATTTAGCATGTTTTAAACCAATACAGCCTGTGCAAGACCCAAATGTGCACGAAGGCAGCAAATCATCATGCCTACTGTAATTATCAAGGTAAAACAACTCAACACAAGCACTGGTGAAGTTAACATGTCAAAAGGAAGTTACTCCTGTAAATATTGTAAGATATGCTTGATCACTGGAATCAATGGTGAAGCGGTTTTTTCCCACCTCAGTGGAATAGGGTACATGTGCATCATCAGGTAGCACACACGTCAGGTAACTACAATCACACTAGCATTTGGATTTGGGAGAAGATGCCGGGTATTAACCTCTGGTACCAGATCTATGACTCACGTGAAGTATCGGTTAATGTATGCAACCAACACACCAGAATAATTTAAAAAATTACAGACACTTTTATTTATTTTTTTTTTTTTTTTAATTTTGAGTGCAGTTCAGAGGGATCTTACCCATTAAAAATCAGACAAACCTCCTAATCATTACCTGCCACAGAAGACCTACAAATTACCTATAATTAAATGCAATTTTTCATCAACTAATCACTGCTGTACTAACCAAATGGAATTATATAAATTTATTTTACTTACAGTAAATCACATATAACTTCACATAATTTTTCACCCACAAATCATCCTTCTGTTCTAAAGTTCCCACAGCAGAGACAATAAGCTGATGAAAAATTTGGTGAAACAATAGGCAATTTAGAAATAGGTAAAATCCCCCAAATTAAACTAATTGCCTTTTATGGAATTTAACCAGATCAAATGACTTGAAATCACTGAAGGTTTCACCTGGAAATGGAAACACTCAAACAATGGTGAGTCAACACGAGTTCATAAAAACCACTAATCAGTTACAGATCATCTGTCACTATCAGGTTCACAGACACAAGTTAAAATTTACCACAGAGTATCCGCCTCACCTGAAGGTTTTCAGCATACATAAGACTCTTTAGCACCTGACAGCTTCTCTTACTGGCTGCCTTTTCTTCCATCACATTCTCCAGGTAGGTTAGGATCTGCTTCACCTCTGTATTGGCAGGTAACATCTCTAAAGCCTGCAAACCACATGAATTTATTTACTTATTTATCCGACTGTTGCTTAACGCCATACTCAAGAGATGTTAACCTGGCAGCCGTGCTTCACGGCAGGTTGACTCCAACTCCAACTGAGAGGTTGACTCCAATTAATTTCAGGCAACACCAATCAAGAGAGTACATCTGACCTCTCCTTCTATTGCCAAGGCAAGGAGACCATCTGTCTAAGAATGGGATTGAACTTAAAAAAACACTTGGCCATGACCAGCTCATTTGGAAATATTTGTTGAGTGCCTGTCGTCACTCTATAAGGTCTACTCAAAGAACGAATATCAACTTTTTGATAGTGCATAGTTAATGCACTATGAAAGATGTCTGAATGATTAGAAATCTGTTTTAATTTGCAATTAATATTTTACTATCCATAACCAAAATAACAAATACACAAAGTTTCCTCATAAAAACATTAATACAAACAAGATAAAAAAAAATTCCTTTCTTAACCTTTCTAGGTCAGCTGCCATTTCCAAGCTTTATTTCAACTGTTCCTGAAGCCCAGCAACATACTGATAAGAAAAGGCCTGCTAGGGTCTAATTGAAGTGCACAACTGTTCACCTGAGATTGATGAGATGTCAGATTTACCTGAGCTGTGTCCACTTTGCTGGCATGACTCTCCAGAAGTCGGAGGGCAGCAGGTAGGTTAGGTTTGGGGTCGTACCTCACCCCCGGCATGAGACCCAGGGAGGAGGGCTCCGGCGGTTGTAAGTACAGTTTGATTAGATTAGCATACACCTGTAACAGGTTATCCTACAGGTAATCTAAAGTGTTACACACTCTTATGCAAAATCTAAGGCATCCAGATATGTGCAGAGAGTAAAGGGAAATGTTATAAAAAAAGACTTCAGCAAAAAGTCTGAAATGGAAGGACCGATTTTCCAATGACAGAAAACAAAGAAGAAGAGTTCCGTGTAATCTTGTTCACCACATTCGTCATAAAACTTCGAACATATTTTATCGTTCACTGAAAAATTATGATCTCAAAACACTGGTGACTCTTGTCAAAGCCCAGCTATACAAGACACAAAACATACCTCTTTATTCCCTTCTTTGTATTTGCTGTAATGCCTTTTGCAGTATCTGCAAGATATAAACAGTTGTCAGGTAGGCAGCATTATCAAAACATTCGCACTCACCGCTTAGAACTTTTATGCAGCAAAAATGACACCACTGCAAATAACCTACCCTCAATTACGCTGAATCATATTTTAAACGAAATTAATTATTTGATTTGATACGTCACATTCACTGATATGGTCCTTCATCCAACATCTGTGAGGTTCAACACTGCAGAAAGCCCAAAAAAGCCAGGTGAAAATCAACAATTTTTGTCAGGTACAAACCTCCTGACAAAACACTGCTGATGAGCCAAGAGCTGGAGGTAACCAAGTCCGCTTTACTGATATTAACTGTGTATGTTATCTATGAAGCATTAGCAAGCATGCAAATAGGTGGCTTACAGTTTGGAAAACACCCCTTTTGACAAAATGGTATGACAATGTTGTCCATGTTATACATGCTGGAAAGAGATTTTTTTGGTCATTCCACTTTTATCAACGGGATGTTTTCAAAAATGTCAGGCACCCATTTTACCTAATGACCTGCATTAAGTAAAGATCTGAAGCCAGACAACACCTTACTTTTCGGCTAGGTCCGTGTCTTGTAGAATATGCACATATATCCCCAGAGCTTGTGAATGTCGTCCTAACCTCCCCAACAAAATAGCTCTTTCTTCATAAAACCCTGAAAGAAAAGAAAGTGTGAAAGGACACTAACTTGAAGACATAATAAGATTTTGGTTAAGGCAATCCTTATGGGTTATAAACTAGTAATATGATTTTCAAAATTTCCAGGCCCAACATCCCTTCTCATGACAATGTTACTTTTCATTCCATTCTCAGTAAAAGCAAATGAGATGCAATGGCATCAAAAAATATTCAAAACAAAAGGGTGTGACAACTGTTTAACCTATTTGTAACAATAACGGTTATGACTGGTCAAATGCATGTTTGTGATTGGCAGTTTATTGTGTAACAGGGAAAGATAAAAACGTGTCCATACCGTCCAGTGGGAAGTGTGTGAGCAGTCTCTCTGGGACGTAGAGCTGGGACTGTTCTAAGAAGTTGAGCAGTTTGAGCCTCAGTTCTCCCAGCTCTCCAGGTTCCTGGGCAGCCTTAGAGGGAGGGTGACCTATACAACATGGACAAAATATGCAAGTTTCAAGACACTATGTTACAACAACAAAGTAAAGTCCCTTTGTGAAGTGATGCTGCCGCTGTAGGGTCAATCTGCTCAATTTAACATGGTCTGGTATACACAATACTGACCATTATCCAGAGCAACGAAATAAAACCTCTGAAATGTGTTTTCCAGTGATGCTGAATATCATTTTGGGCAAAAAGACAAAATGTCACCTGTAGATTCTTCTGAACAGATAAGCTGCCAAGCTAGAGGACAGGGAATTGACCCTACTGTGCCGTAAAACGGCTATGTCACTTCCCAAAGTCACATCGCTCTGTTGTCATAACGACGTAACTCGAAACATGCATATTGCTTCTTCCTGAGTCATGAGGACAATGCTGTATTTAGTCCTTTGCCTGGTATCTTACATCATGCAACAGAATTTTTCACTCACTGACGGCCAGCAGGTTGATGGATGGAGGATACCAGGGTGACCGGAGTAAAACAAGAACCTTTGCCTGGTACACATTTACCTATTTGTTTGATTGGTGTTTTATGCAGTAGTCTAACTCATTAGTACACCATTATTTGTTATGGTCTTTCTGAAGAAATAAAAACTATAAATTGTGCTCCAGGGTATCAAGATAAACCAACTTTTGAAATGACAATACACTATGGCTCATTCTTATGTTTACACTAAAAGAATAAGACTTGGCCATCCTTAAAGGGAAAGACCTCATGAAAATGAACTTAAGCGAGTGAAAACACCATTAAAAACTGTATCTGAAAATACCTTGATTTTGGGGGATTTTTTTTTTTGACCAATATAAACGCAGTCAAATGTTTCAATTATATGGTGGGTTTTATTGACCATATTGATGATGTGGTTCAATAGTGACGTCACACTGACTTTTCCATGGCCCTAAAGCAGAAATTTAATATATTAGTGTTTTCATACACAGGCAAACATTACAAGAGTACTCTGCACAAGACCTTTATTCAGAGATGAATATAAAGGTGTACACAAAGTTGTGCGACTTCAAAGGTGAATCACATTATCAATATGGTCCTTAAGACCCACCATACAATCAAAACAGTTGACTGTTTATTTTGGTGAAAATCAATTTAAAAATATCAGTCAAGGTATTTTCAGATACAGTCTTTAATGGTCTTTACACTCAGCATAGGTTCATTTTTATGAGGTCTTTCCCTTTAAGAAACTGTTTGTTGGATGCAACCCGACCTACGGGAAAAAATAAGGTTGGGATGGTAGGGAATTCTACCTTTGTTTTGTATCCTGGCTCTTGAAAAAGATAGGGATTTAAAGAAATTACCATGGAGAAAAAAGTAAACTGTTCCCAAAACACCAATAAACAATTTTGAATAGAACATATTTTGAAGGGTCATTCGAGTTATGCACAGTAAACATACTAGGGATGGCCCTTACACTGAACCCAAGACTTTTGCACCTATACCAGCCTGTGAGCACATTACTCAGGGGTCAGTCAGCTGCAAACAGAGCAAGGCTCGTGTGTGGAGATCTTAGCTGTTCTCACCACATCCCACCAAATTCACATTACATATACGAGTATGACAGCCAATCAAATTTAAAATGCAAACTGACACTGAAGTCATAGAGTGAACTCGTAAAGCAATGAAACAGACAATCTTATTCTGAGAGCATTTTGTATTAAACACAACAAAATTCTCTTACCCTCAGGTAGGGAATGAAGATACTCTGTCATTTTGACTTGAACTTTTTCTCTGTACAAATGGACCAGTCTATTGTGGAATTCAGGGGTTTCATCTCCACATTGAACAACAACATGCTCCTGTAAAAAAGAAAGTGCTCAGCTGGTAAATACATACAAAAATGAAAAGATTTGAAACGATATGATTTTAAACATGCACGACGCTGCAAAGACAAAATAATAACTAGATAATGTCTTTGTTAATGACAAACACTGAAGCACCCACAATTTTACCAAACTCTGGGATTTTTTTTTATTAATTTTATCCAGGGAAAGTAGAATCTGCCAACATTACTAAACTTTTGCAATCTTTAGTATTTTAACAATTAAAATTCCTAAATGATTTAGCGATAAACTTTGAATAAATACAAAATAAAAACGTATATTTATTATCACATCAAATCAATCAGGATAAGTAACCACTAGTGAGAGATATCCATGTTCCATGTAAATGGCTTGGCAAGAAATGTTGTCTAAAATTTGCAAATAAGCATATACACTCTGTGAGTATAAAAAAAAGATCAAAAAGAAAAATTTTGAACAATTTGAAAGCAATTTTTCGTCCAAAGTCCAAAGTTGACATCATTTTCATACGGGTGGAACAAATTCCTCAGTTCTATATGTTCAACAATAAGATAAAAAGGCAGGCATATAAACTAACAGAGTGACAAGACAGATAACTGTCAAATTTAAGGTCAATTTTATGTCAAAAGTAAAAAGTCGGTTTACCTTTAGTATAGCAATAATATATACCAAGTTTCACCAAATTTGAAATAAAGGTTTTCTCAGAAACTTGGAGACAACGTTTCAGCCCATGAGCAGCATTTCAGTGAACTTGACCTTTGACCTCGTTATGACATGCATGAAAAAAATCTCCTAGTCCTATATGTTGGGTTCAGGCTGTTGAGCAATGTGGCAGTGGCCCATGAATCCCAACAAAACCTATAAGCAGCCGTCTCCTAAGGGAGCTGCTTATTAAGAAAGATAAGATTTATTTATTTATTTGATCGGTGTTTTATGCAGTGAAAGAATATTTCCCTTATACCGGCAGCCAGCATCATGGTGGGAGGAAACCGGGCAGAGCCGAGGAGAAACCAACAACCATTCGCAGGTTGCTGGCAGAACTTCCCACAGCCAGAGAGGAAGCCAGCATGTGTTGGACTTGAACTCACAGCAGCCGCATTGGTGAGAGACTTCTAGGTCAGCACACTGTGCAAGCATGTTAACCAAATGAGCCATGTAGGCCCCCTCAAGAAAGATAAGAATCCTTGTCACTACAGAATCCACCTGTCAACCAAAATGCAAGCCGAAGATTTTCAACCCTGTAGATACAATCTGTTCCAAAACTGCATCATGTGCTTCCCATCACTCAAATCACAGTGAAATAAGGTTATTTTTTTTTTTCCAGATAAAATTGTTAACTGAGAATGGGGGCCTCTGTGGCTCAGTTAGTTAGCGCGCTAGCGCAGTGTAATGATTTAGAAGCCTACAACTAATGCTGTCGCTGTGAGTCCGGCTCATGCTGGCTTCTCCTTTGGGAAAGTCTGCCAGCAAACTGCAGATGATTGTGGGTTTGCCCCGCACTCTGCTTGGTTTTCTCCCATTTGCTGGCCAGCATCGCATAAGTGAAATATTCTTGATTGGTGTAAAACCTCAACCAAATAAATCAATAAACACCTCAGATCAAGAGCTACTCAAAATGACCATTAATTTACTGAATGACTAAACATATCTTACCAAATACTGTATGGCCAGATCTTTGCTGATTTTTTCTAAATAGTCCAGAACCTGATCACGGGGAAGACTTTCTACTTCTGGCAAATCCTCTGTAAAAATCTGCACAAAACACACAAACAAAACAACTATAAGGACAATTTCTTAAGCCACAAACCCAGGGAGATAACTCCCTGCATAAAGTCACAACATTTCCATCAGATGTTACAGTGAACTATTTTGCTGAAGAGTCATGCTATCAGATACATAAGAAACACATCATGCTAACTAACATGCTCTGTATTAAATCAAACCAAAAAGTTCTATTTGACTTCCATGAAAAACTATACAAGCTCATATTCAAAAGGTGATGTATTAAACAGATAGGCTGATATTAATATGGTTAAAGGATTAGTGTCCAGATTTGGCTACTGGTCATCATTATACAGATTATAACTTGTTTACATGGCATATTATCAGGAGGGCTTCTGAGACACATAATAATGACTGTCAATCTGCCAAAACAACAGACTTACTGCCCTAGGTGATCTCCAGCCAGCAATTCATTGCAGCTCAGCGATGGCCTACCCAAGGCTGGCTGGGCTATATAACCTGGGAATTTGTATCAAAACGATATCATTTTTGAGATCTATTCTAGCTACACAGAAACTGAAGACTTACTCCAGGGTTCTTCGACGACCTGTATAACTGTATGCAAAACAGCAAATGATTTCATGATGGAATTTCATATGCTTGTTGTCACTCTTGTAGTCCTTATAACACTGAACTCAATGGTGAAGCTCTGACAGCTCGTAAAGGTTGGACTTCTGCGCGCAATTTGGCACCGAGTGTTGGCAGAAGGGCATAAAACCAGCTTTATTATCTACTGTTTTAATGTGCTATATTACTTGGAACAATGTACACCTTTTAAATATTTTTTAATCTAAATATAACGATATATGCAAGGGGTACCTATTTATGAATAAATACTAATTCTAGACACTAATCCTTTAATAAATCGTACAGCCATATTCTTTTTCAAAAACAAGTGGTAGATACTAACCTTTATTCCATCCTCAGGATGTTGTTTTAGCACCCACTCAGCATATTCAAATATCAGATTCAAGTGATCTTGGCCTGCAGAAAATTTAAAATGAAAAAAAACAAAACAGATATATACATTATTTTTTAAATGAACTTAAGAATCTCCTTTTTTTCATCACCATATTACGTGGTGTTCCAGACAATAACATTACCAGTTGCAAATGAAGGACAAACACAAAACTCTGGCCGAGGCCATCCTTAAAAATATGTTTGCTGCGCGTGAACTGATCAATCCTTCCAAAGTTTTTATTGATATTTTGATTGAAGTTTTTTTTTCTTTTAGTCTTCATGTTAATTTCTTTAAAATCATAATCTTTTTCAAGCACCAGCATACAAGAAAAGAATTCCCTACTGACCGATCCTATTTTTTCTCATGTGGTCGGGTTATGTCCCATAAACTGTTTTTTATGGCCTGAGGAAGATAAAGACTTTTACCCAACAAACCTCAGAAGCATTTTGGCAAGACTGTACTGTTTTAATCCCTCCCACACCAAAAGCTATTTGAACAGATTTATAAGTATTTAAACAATTACCTAAATGTTGTAAATATTGCACAGTCCTGTCATGGCCTTTAAGTGGAGATGCTGGGCGGGCAGCTTGCTTCATAAGCAACTCCAGAGCTGCAAAGATACACAAACAAAATCTCCTAGTAATGCAAGAAAATGACAAACTTAACAGAATCATTCCAGTGTTTGAGTATACCAGCTGGTACAAAGTAACCATTTTTAAACTTACTTTTCTTTTGCTTGCACACATAATACCAAATGCTGAATTTGTTTACTTAACTTTCTAAAAACATCACCCGATATCGGTGTCTCTCCAGCCTAAGTCTTGATGAAAAGAAACGTGAAAATTTATTTCATAGAACGCTGATGTTAATTCATAATACAAGCTGGCCTGCCAATGATAAGGGAAAAAGCTGCTCAAATATTCTCAGCAGGCTACATACAAACTGTCAACCTCCAGCTTCTTTTTGAAGTCTAAAATGATATTATCCTCCTGCTTTTCACTGTCATTTTCCCATTTACAAACTATCTTTCTTAACTTAATCTAGATGTTAGTATTATACAAATGTGGAGCGTAAGATCAGATCATTTTCAGCAATACGATGCCTTCCCAAAGAATACCTAACCTACCCTACTCCTCAAGACTCAGTCAACAGATCAATGTCTTTTTCCTGCCACAGCATACATGTGGCCAGTAATAAAGCGAAAGTCTATTTTGAAGTCAGACACAAGTATTTTACGAGCACAGTTGTTTTGCCTCAGATTTGTCCATGTGTACGACAGTATTGCTCAATGATGGATCGGTATTCCTCAGATTTGTCCATGTGTACGACAGTATTGCTCAATCATGGATCGGTATTCCTCAGATTTGTCCATGTGTACGACAGTATTGCTCAATCATGGATCAGCACTCCTCCAGGTTGCTTGCATATGTACACCCCATCTTGCCTAGTGTACCTGAGAGGGGAGGACATCAAGCATTTGGCAGACCTGAGACACTCTGATCGAGATGCCTAATGGGATGGGGTGTTCTCATGTAAATCTTGGGAAACCAGCACACTATTTTGGGAAAGAAGGTGGAGGAGAGATATGTTCACTACCTTCCTGCTCCCGTTGGCCTAAATGTCCAATATAAAAGAGAGTATGGATCAATATTTTCATAAACGTCTTTGAACTAGCATCTATAATGAAAAAGAGTAAAGTGAACTGCCTTGTCTATATACGCTGCCTGAAAGGCAAGGGTATAGTCTGCTGACATGCTGATATCATCCACTCTGAGCACGTCATACCAGTCTTCTGTGATCTTCCCAGCTAACTTCACAGTGTTCCAATTAGCGAGTGTCCGGAATTATAGAGAAATGACGGTATCTGTGTTACACATGTACCTTTCTTGTGGAGTCCCTTTTTCTCGTATAGGATAATGAGCTCACTAAACTTCTCCTTTTTCCTCAGAACTCTCTCACTCTCCTCCACATGACAGTTATTGTCCTTCAGCCTCAAGAGGGGAGCCACTAATGCATCATTGGTCTGAGGAAGAATACGACTGATTTAACAATCCACTTTTCAAGTTAATCACACTTATTTCAGCCATCCACAAGCCACTGCATAGACTGAATTTAACTCAGTTATGCATATGACTCTTATTTAATGGCACAGACTAGTGTAGTACTCAAATCCTCACCCCCAAACCACAGTGACATATGACAAAGAAAACCAGAAAAAGCACTCCATACGAAATGCCATTCATCCACTTGAACAGGAGAGGAGCACATGGACCACATGTGCATGGACTCACAATGCCAGCAAAATTTATTATTTCTGATGTTTGTGTACATGTAGCATCTTACTAGTAATACACTCATCCAACTCTAGATTCAATTCACTAAGATAAACAATATGCAAGTTTCTAGATGCAATGTTACGACGACCAAGTGATGTCCTTTTGTGATGTGACCTGGTATTGGTCACAAGAACTGGTATTGGCAATATTGAACATTTATCAAAAATGATGAAATAAAACTTTCGAAATGTGTGCCACAGCAATGCTGGATATCATTTTGGCCAACAGAAACGAAATCATGACTTCAGACTCTGCTGAGCACCTAAGCTGCCATGTTAATGGATAAGGAGGTGACCCTATCCTGCCGTAAAAAGGTTCAGTCATTTCGCAAAGTGACATCAACTATACAGTCATATCAATGTAACTCGAAACCTGCACATTCTCTGCGCACTGATAATACATGTAAGTGTTCAATGGAGTGGATTACTGCACAATGATGCCAGAAGAGACTCACGTGGAGATAACACTTGAGCAGAGTCGTGTCCACAATCTGACTCAGCTGTTTCTTGGACTTGATGGTTGTGGTTCCCTCAACAATGGCCGTTGACTGCATTTCCTTGTTGATGTCTTTTAACAGTTCATTTCGCTTCTGTAATAGTAATGCATACTTAAAATAGCCAACAATGTGACGCAAAATCAAGGATATGATAATAATATATACTTGAGTTTATCATATACCTATGTATTTATCATATATCTAACACACACTACTTTCAATGTTTACATTCAAAGGTTCCTAGCAGCAGGGAGGGCGAATGCAGAAACTATTGGGAGCTCAACCGATGACCTGAGGCGCCCCCCAGCCCTTGTTCCCGCTACTTTCTGCTACACATCAAGTCATATGGTGTTTGCATACATAAACTTTTGCCAATTACCTATGCAGACAAACGGGCGTCCACATTCAGAAATAATAGCCCCAGGGACGGCTCACCACTTAGACATATGTGTTGCTGTGCGTACACCTGTGGTGATTAAACTGCAAAGTCCACCTAGCCAAAATCTGCAAGTTTGTTTAGGCTGTGTTTTAGGTAATGTAGGCCGAAGCCACCAGTATCGATCGATCTAAGATTAAAGGCCAGCATTACGTATGTGTATTATGACATAGGCTGATAATAGTACACGAGCCTTCTGACCTATTTATGCATGTACTAGAACTGTGTAAAGCATATTAACTGTATATCCGCTGGTCTATTGTGTATAAATCAATTCTTACGGTTAATAAAATACAGTCTACAACTAGATGGTGTAAATTTAGAAGCATGTGGAGGCTATATTACTGATTTCTCAATGTGAACTGAGAGCTCTCAGTTTTTGACGCTATGTATACCGCATGGCATTGTGGGATGAATGACTAGCATATTTTTATCTGCGGAATTCAGAGAAAATCATCGTTCTGGACAAAAAGTAATGTGATATTCTTTATCAGCGCGTCTTTCTACATCAGATAGGTAGTTTTTTGCGACCAATATATTCAACACGGTTTGGGAGGTATAAATATATAAATTCGCAGCTAAGATATTCGAACGGCATGTGGAGCAGTGGGATCTCCCAAAGACCGATACGGTACATGCCAGTCACGTCTCTCTCAGCATGTATACCATCAGTAATTTCAATATCGCTGATGCTGAGTGGGTCCTCCGCTTCCACCCACCACGTGGAGAAGACCGCAGTGGCGCCATCGACTCCAAACTCATCCATAGTAGTCATGTTGCTGCTGGATGGGTATATCACATGCAGCAACGTCTTTAAATGGGAATTTCAATGGTGGCCAGACGTGCAAATTCTTTCTGCCCTGCCCTCTTATCGCACCGCCACGCATTTCGATATCGCCACGCGAGACAGAGCCCTTCTTTGTTAGTACGCCGACCCCACAAATTCGGCAAGGCTGTGTGCATGAGGCCTTAAGAAGACTTGCCAGGTGAACCTTACAGAAACCACCAAGGCAGCTTTTACTATCTGTTAGTATCTACATCGAAACGTCGTGATAATAAACCAAGAAGTTGTATATCCATAAGAAAGACATGTTCCAGTGTACCAAATCAAACTGTCTTTTGGGTTTCCTCTTCAGGGCTATATGCTGGTGGCGAATTTTATCTTGCCCACAGAACCGACAGACTTCTATTTCGCTCCAAACCCCCTCACCGCAAGACCTACAGGGCGCTGGGATTTTGCTGTCTTTGCGGATTTTGTCTAGGTGGACTTTGCAGTATTCCCCAAGGCAGCTTTTCCCGCAGATCTCTAGCTCACCCACTTTCAACCACGCACATTTATTATGACCCTTTATGTTGCAGTTCAATCACTACAGGCATACACACAGCAACACATATCTCTACATGGAGCCCCAAGGCCGGTGAGGGTGGAGAGCTGTCCCTGGGGCTAATATTTATGAATGTGAACACCCGTTGGTCTACATAGGTAACTGGCAAAAGTTTATGTACTCGAACACCATATGGCTTGATGTGTAGCAGAAATTAGCCGCAACAGAGGCTGGAGGGCTCTGCATTCCGCATAGTTTCTGCATTCACCCTCCCTGCTGCTTCCCTTCTATCGGGTAAACCCCTGAACTAACATCAGAATTTGGTGTGGCATAACTACAACAGTATCACGTTGTGAAGGAAACACATTTAATGTTTTTTTAACTTACAAAGGAACGACAAGGACCCTCCTGAAAGCCAAAGATTTGGCTTTTGGGCCTCACTGCATCAGGGAAGTGTAAATACGGTTCACACTGCAGCAGTACAGGTTTTCAAATTTACAGTTCATCAGTGAAAATATGGCCGATCTTCTTTGTAAAAATTCTTAATCTGTATTTCAAACCAATTTATACACATGGCAACTGGGACAAACATTCAGTCACAACATGCTGACAAATGTACTTGGCGACTCATGTCAATGTGCAAGAAATGCAAAAACTGACGTTTCCTTGAATGAAAACCTAAGGGAATCCACTGTGCTTTACCAAGAACAACAGAAATTTGCAGATGTGTATCTGACCTGTGTGAGGTGTGTATCTGACCTGTGTGAGGGATATATCTGACCTGTTTGAGGTGTGTATCTGATCTTTGTGAGGTGTGTATCTGACCTGTGTGCGAGGCATATCTGACCTGGGTGCAGTGTGTATCTGACCTGTGTGCAGTGTGTATCTGACCTGTGTGCAGTGTGTATCTGACCTGTGTGAGGTAGTCAATAAGGGCAAGGAGACCTTTCTCCAGCTCGCCCCCCTCCAGGTCAGGCAGCTTGTCGGGGTATTCCAGCTGGTTCCTGTAGTCCTGAGGCAAGAGGTTAGGGTAGAGCCCTATTACATGGGAGGCATCTGCAACAGTTTATCATACCCATACATGTATCATTGATGAGGCAGACACTGAACAAATGCACAAATCCGCTGTCCAAAGCTGGCCACATGTATGAGCCACCACCTCAGGAGTCCTAGATGTTGACAGACATGTATCTCATGAGAACAGAAATAACCCACATTTATTCTTTCTACATCAGTGAAATCCCAGGATTTTCTTCCCTCACAAAAGTGATATTTAACCACATTGAAATATAATCTTTTCTTCAGACATTTTGATATTTCGCTGTAACATTAAAAAAGAAACATTTTTTTTACAGCGCTCCAATCTGAGAAAATACAAGATATTACATAATATTATGGCATGTCTTTGAAGGCCTACAGCTAAAACCATTGCTTACAACTTCCTTAAACACCAAAAAATCATGATATTTTTAAAGTAAAAGTAATAAATAGAATATTGGACAGGGATGGTTGAGTACCATAAACATTGTTCAAGTGAGAGGTGGGAAATGATATCCCACGAGACCCAATATCATTTCCACCTCTCTCAAGCAATATTTATGGTGTACAATTTTTCTTGTGCAATATCCTCTATATACCTTCTCTCCTGTTCTCAATTACACACCTTGTGAAGCCAAAATATCACGCTGAGATAACTTTAGAGCGTCTTTCCTTAAAAAGAGACATACCTGTGCCTAGTTTGGTGAATATGTTCATGGACTCCTCAAAACGATGCTGGGTGAAGAGTTCAAAGGCATACAAGTTTTGTATGTGCTGGGTGAGCTTCTGCTTCTCACTATCTGGTTCCTCGGTCATGTTCTAACAACATATAAAACACACACAACATGTATTTGCAGGCAATGTCATATGCATACAGGTGATGTGATATATGTACAGGCAATGTCACATCTGTACAGGCAATGTCACATCTGTACAGGCAATGTCACATCTGTACAGGCAATGTCATATCTGTACAGGCAATGTCATATACACACAGACAATGTCATAATCATACAGGCAATGTCATATACGTACAGGCAATGTTCTATTTTTAAGGTGAAGCAAAGTGAAACAATATGGGAAAACTCTCTAAATTAAAACAAAATTTTGGTGCCTCAAGATAAACTCATGGGGATCCATTTTTAACAGGCTTCTGGACACACTGCTAGTTATATCTGCCACGAGCTAACACGATGCTAGTGAAGTGGTTCTGCCGATACAGTGTTAACACAGAAAATATCATGGAAGTAGAGACATACGAGCAGACAATGCCATACCAAGGTCATTCATGAGAGATGTATAAAAAGAATGAACAGACCACATAATGTTTACAGTGTTCAAGCCACCATTATTGCATACAAGTGTAAACATGTTGTGGGCTCCGTGGAGACATTTATAACAGGATACACTATTACAGGATATGCAATGAATTTAAAAACAACAAGTGATTTGAGATCTGATCATCACAGCATTACATTACATTTTCAGCTGGAGAGAAGAATTACTTGTCATGCAAGAATATATTTCAGGTTCGAGAAATTTGCTGCCATGCAGCTTAGCAAAACTTACCGCCAAGCATAAAGCCAGTTCAAACTCTTTATTCTGTAGTAACTGTCGTATCTGTTTTGAGATAGGTATAGCAGCTAGCCTCCACACAAAATTATTGGCTGCCAGGTACACATGGCCACTGGGGATATACAAAAACCTTGTTGATAAAAGATATTGACATTTAAGTGATTTGTTTTTCACAGCATAAAGACGTTTTCACTTACATGACCATAGCGAGGTTTATGGCAGGAATAGGCGACAGGTAAAAATTAATCGAATAACCAAATAACTTGGAGCTTCATGCATGTTTCCGTATGATACAGAAACTTTCAAGACGATATTATACATGTATAGCATGACATGGAGACAATAATCAAGGTTTGGTGTTAAACTGGCAGAATTTCGTCCACACTGGAGTGACCTATACCCCGCACTTCTGGTGCTGACACTCATATTTTCCAAACATAGAATAATACTGCCGAGCAAACATACCTTAAATCTTCTTTCTATAGGTCAAATACAGTAAATTAAAAGAAAATTTTCCCCAGTAACAACACTTATTTATTAATCAATCTTCAGAGCACATGAATATCTTCTTTGGTGATGCTATACTCACCTGCCATGACAGATTAACTTAGGCTTGGTGAGGTCAATACTTTGTATTAACAACCTTGTTTCAATGGTTCGGATTTCTACATATTTGGGTAACACCCCTATCACATATGGGGGATCGTATTCTGAAAAATATGATGATGTAAGAAAACACGCAATACGTTAGTAGTACTTGAATAGTCTCTAGGAGCTCTTGACAAGGCCAATCATAAATACAGGTTCCTTATTAAGTAAATAGCTCATGTTAAAAGACAGCATGTCAAAAATTTGACAGAATGAATGTCTATCCACCCAACCACTTGAACACCCAACTAGCAGACAGAAAGAGCGACACAGTTAAAAACACAGCCAAGAAACCTGACAAATGTCAGCCAAGAACTTCATTCTCATATACCTACAAGTAGGTGAATAGTAGGACAGCAACAATACATGTATGACATTTGGCTTTTTAAACAAATTAATATAGCATTCCAAAGTTGTTTCACTCCAATTCAAATGCCACGCTCTACTACCAACAGATGACATGGTTGTCCCATCACCCTGCTGGTGTGCTGTATGTTCTGGTTTACCTAGCATGAGGGGAATTTCAGACCAGATGAGGGGGTACTTCATGGTGGGGTCACCCTCAGAGTTGATCACAATGGACATTTCGTCCCGCCCCAAGGCCAGTCGGTCCTCGCCCAGCTGTTTGATGACAGGTTCCTGTTGTCTGCTGCCCCAGGGGAACAGCTCCTTCTGGTCCCCAGTCTGCACCTAGGGACATGGGATGCACATAAGCTTACATTATGCAGACAGTGCATGCTGTGGGATTTATCTACCTGACGAATTGTGAGCTTGAGAGGTGATGAACATCACTTATTGAGATATGACCTGCTCTGCTAAACCCTTAAATTGCTGGACTTCTACATGGTTGCTAGCTGATAAAGCCATCGTCTGACTGTTCACTTTACAAATATGTGGGCATTAGGGAGTGGACAAAGGGAGATTAACATTATTAATAAACGCATGACAATGTTGGCTATTAAGGCATTATCGTTGGACATTGCCTCATGACCACTGTACATCATGTTTTGCGGAGTGTCATGTGACCATGTACTGACCAATGGAAACCAAGAATCACTCTGTGAGGTATAAAAAGAACTGATTTCGTTCTACATGGACGCACAGCATGGTTTGATGTCATCCCATGAAACAGTAAATCACAAAATACTGACCAGATTTAAATCAGTGCTTTAAGGGCTATACCAGAAAATATTGGTGAAATCATTCAGTTGCTAGACTGGAGTGAGAGGTATAGGATGGTTGCCTACATATAAGCACCAGGAAAACAGTTTATGACACGGTTAATTACAATGCTCAAATTACATGTTGACAGAGCCATCACTATAGCTACTTACCTTGATGAGGCAGTACTCTCTCTTGATGCTGACACATATGGAGTCCTTGCACCAGGCCATGCACTTAGGGGTGTCTGGTAAACTCAGGTCACTCTGACAAACACACAGCATACAATACTGAACAAACAAACTAGACATTCTACCACTCGGGCAGTACAACTGATTCGCTCAAGTTGCCAACAAGTTGCCAACAGAACAAAGTACCAACAATATCAATTCATTTTCATGTCAAAGGTTTGACACTACTTCAGGTCTATTGTCTCGTTACATTACATCATCATGTTGAACTAAGATCCTTTGCAGCAATTTTACCCTTTGGTTTTGAAATTTTCTGATGCTGCAATACCATAAAGTATATTCTCAGAAAGTTATTAAATCTCTCCTCAAGTTGTGTTCACATACCCTAACTCTTCAACCTTTTCAACCACTGCTGAAAACAATATTTCAAAATATTCTTGGAGAACTGTAGGGTCTATAGAAATAATTCTCATAGTTTTATGAAATTTGCACTTCGGTGACACAAACAGATCATTTTTGGCTTCATATTTATAATAACAGTATGCATTCACTAGCCTTCAATAACTGCGTTAATGATTGAAAAAGTTGAAGATTTACAGTAGTCTCATTTGTTGTACTGAAGATTTACAGTAGTCTCATTTGTTGTACTGACTTTCAGCATTTAACCAAACCAAATGTGCATAGCTTTTGAATCCAAAGCCCCAAACCAAATGAAAATATTGCTTGTTCTGTTTTCAATCCGTAAGTCAATACAATAAAATACTGCCTGTGAAGACAGCTTCACAAAGAGATAAAGATGGGCAACTCAGAATAACCAATGTAATATCACAACACTGAAGTAAATTAATTCCAGAAAAGGAAAGAAGGAATGTGTTGCGTAAAAAAAACAATAAGTTGGAAATGTGATATGACCAGTTGAAATGATGTAATGTGATCTACCTGTAACTCCAAGAAATCTCGGTTCTTCCAATAGAACATCTGAAACAAAACATTCCCAAATCAAAAATCACTGGGTATGAGCACCACAAAAATATGGGATATAATGTAAGAAACTGAATTGATAATTACACTTATACATAGCTAATCATCGATAAAACCAATGCACTGATCCCCATTTTATTCTCTGAGTTTAACAATCAATAAACGATATAAAATAGTCAGAGAAATCAGATGCTATTTAGTAACATTTAGTGAATTTTTAGTGACTGATAGTGAAGCCCACTGAGAGCTAGAGTTTGTTTATCTAAGCTGCTGTAACATTACCCCTGGCATTATCACAACACTAATAATAATACAACAGTTAAACCTATACTTTCATTTTTAGTTCACAAGTCAAAAGATATCTTTAGGCCAGGGGGTACTTGCAGGAAGCCCTCTTAACATTACCAGCACATAGCTACTGTACCAACAGTGCTGGTTACCTTGGCAGTCACGTGCTCTTAACGTTAAGAGGACTTCGTGCAAGTGGTCTTACTACTGCTTGGGGAAACAGACCTGTAATTTTCTTCGGACAGCCACACATAATCTCAAAGTAGGCTGGACTTCTCCACTAAGAGACTTATGTTTCTGAAAAGAAGGATGAGGCTTATATAATAATGAAATCCAAACATTTAGACTGTAACATCAACATACCATTTCCCTGACCTTCCTATAACCCGTATTTACATGTCAATTACACAAATTCTACAGGAAGCTTGACAATTACTGGACTATCATATGTACACAGTTTTAAACTAAACCCTAACGCAACTGCCTTATATCACACTCAAATGTCAACAGTTCACAAAGCTATATATAACACCGGAAATTTGGCAGATGTAATTGTTTATCTACAATCATAACGGAATAATGTCCCACTTTGAGATTTACAAAAAAATTTATTGTTTTTTTTTTTTTCAGGCCATTAAGATGTAACAAACCTGAAGATCAGCAGAAAACAATGTGGCTCCCCTAGTCTTGCTGACACAGGTGATTTGAGTGAAGGACTGAAGGTCATGCACACTGATGACATTGTCTGTCAAATAAGTTCATGATTATATTAGTATTTATATCTTTGCCCACAATCATAACACGGCTATTCATCTGAAATTTACAACTTCTATTTTCCACGAAAGACAGTGAAATGTTTTTAAATTTCACAAATTCATTGGTTCCCTGGAAAAAATGCAAGTTACCTTTCATCTTAATTATGTGTACTTCATTATAGAAAACATGATACTAGTCAGCTTGCAAATTGCTCAGAAAGTAGTTAAACTAAAGTACTTAGACTAAACATAACTGGTTTGAGAACAAACAATCACAGAAAACTCAGAATCTTACAGCCAAAAACACAAAAAAGTACTTTGGTACATGAATTGAGTCAAGTATATACAGTCAAGTATAGTGATTATTTATTAATATGGAACTGACTATTTCTCCACTGAAGGTTTCACTTCATCACAAGTTTATCACTGAATAAATGACCCTAAATGACCTAAAATTTCGTCCATGACCACGCTGCTCATTTTTCCTGATTCTGGAAGTTCTGTTGAATATAGGAAGGTGTTTTAGGTTTATTTGGAAAGTAGGATGATATCCTACCCAGGAAAATGTAAGCTTTCAGCACTAAATATAATATTTTATGACATTTATTTACCTTCGCAATTTTTTTGACAAAATTTTTGGATATTAACAGTATGAACATATGCATAGGTTTTCACATCGTTCTTAACAATTTCTCAGTAATATGATGACGACGAGTCCTTAAAATGTATATATGCTTTGTTCTCTTATGGTAGGGTGAGACCATGCCATCACTAGAATATCACGCCGAAGACACCAGACATGACAACCCACCCAGTCATGGAATTTTAAGTATAAATAAACATAAGGAGCTGCTATTTTAACTTACCTGAAAGGCTTATGAGGATGTAGCACTCTGGGATAGCTGCTAACTGTTAAATATACATGTAAAAACACTATATAAACAACTTAACCTAAATTAAATTGATAAAGTCAAAATAGTGGCATTACTACTGTGGTAGCATTTTGAAAGAGATGTTAACATGTCGGATGAACAGAGACGGACAGTCAACCGATCATCAAAATTGACAATCGATATTACAAATTATGTATTTTGATGTAGTCTACACTTGACCCAAGTTTTGATGAAGTTCAACAAAAACTGTGGTAGCATTTTGAAAGAAATGTTAACAGATGCAGGAAAGACAGACAGACAGACAGACAGATCGATGGATGACGGAAAACTTGCCAGTACACATGACTAGTAGAGCTAAAAATCAACAATGTATTTGTTGACATTCTTTTCAGTGTGATTATATGTACTGTAGTTTTTCGATAATTCGGGACACTCGCTAATTGGGAAACCCTGAAGTAAGCGTGGTAAGATCACAGCAGGTGATATTAGCATGCCAGTGCGAGTACGCCTAGTTTTTGAACCAGTTTATACGTACAAGGCAATTACCTGCAATATTGATACATACATGTATTTGCATTCATATAGGGCATTCAGGCCAGCAGGAGGAAGAAACTAGTGAACATATCTTTTTGCCACTTTCCTTTCCAAAACACTCACCATGTCGTTTTCCAGTTACATTATCTTCAAACATATAGTTGTGTGGCAAGATTTACAGGGAAAGACCCCTTTGCCGAAATGCCGAATCTACCGCTGCCTTAACTTCCTCACCACTTATTATTATATGAAGCCTGCATATGAAAGGAAGCTAGAGAAGTGCCGTTTCCTTGCTGAATAATACTGTCTTATATGCAGGTAAGCTTACAATAAAACACCTTTGTAGATAAAATACGCATGTCTGACTTTTCTTTTATTACTGGCCATATGACACAGTTTACTTTGACGGGAAAAAAAATAACAATCTATCAGCAGAGTCTCAAGGCGTCGGGGAGGTCACACATACTCTTTGGGAGGGCATCATTTCTCCAAAAATTATCTAATATTACATAACAAAGTTTAAGTTGGTAGAAAGCAGAGCTTGACCAGCAGGAGTGTCCACATCAAGAGTCCCATGGACACATATGAGCCATTAGCATATGTATTCCTGATTAGACCTCAAGATAAGATTTATTCAATTTTGTATGTACATACGAGTTACTGACATAAAAGCTGCAGTAGGTTATAGGACATATCTCAAGCTATATCATGGCTCAGAAAAGTCATCCAACTATTTAAGTCCTAAGCCATAAATAACAAATCAGCTTTCACCAGGCTGAAATATTCAATGAGTGTTGCTGTTCTTGTTGTTTCTTCAAATTTATTCCTAGAGTGAAACCTCACACTGGCGCCCAGGTTTTGACAACAATATGTTTAGAAGTATCACCACGCTTCAGCCGACTGATATGGGCATTCTTCTGACTCATCTCAACCAGTTTTCTCCAGAGAAAAAAAAGAACTAAACGAATGCACTGGTTTAAATGAGGACAGTCCTTCACTAATAACTTTTTACGATCACGTCTCTACAAATGGTGAATGTAGTACCTATAAGTAAATGGTTCGATTAATAGTCGTCAAATTCCCATGGACACATGTGTTGACAACCTGTACATATGTCTTAACAAGAGTTGGCCGACAACAAGCTGAACAGAGCTAATCAGTGGATATATCACAAATCTGAGACCATGTTTTGAGTGTTAGTGAAAACTTCCAGAAACATCAGGGTTTGTTGAATACGGCAGTTTATAGGCCTATCAATGTGTGCAGAGCTTCAAACACCATTGGAGAACATCTATTCAATGGCACAAAAAGTGAATCTTTCAAAGATTGGCAGGGAGTCTCTCCCCCCATCTCAGCCAGCTAATGAGTCTCCCAGAGATGTGATGGAAGTGTGGACTACTGTCAGTGATGGACTACCAGTCATCTCCTATACTCCCCAAAGACAGTTTATGACAAGACTTCACCCCTTACAAGATTTCATGGCATACAGTTAGCCAAAATACGTCTCAAATTCTGGAGAAGAGATGTCATGTTTAAATTAATAGGGAAATATAGTAGCTTGATTTTCAACAGTCAGCAAGTACACTAACTTACTTGTGTTATAGGCTTCTTAGCAAATGATTTGTTGGACCTTTCCAAGGATACTTCAAACTTTCTCTCACCTGTATCACATACAAAGAAAACAGACTTCAGTTTTCCAACGGTGTTAAACATCAAAAACAGAAATAACACCACATCACTGGCACAAATGTTTCATGGAATAAATTATACTGAAAATTACATAATACAAAAAATGTATAATTAAGTTTTATTCCATTGATTGCTTCAAACCATACTATAAAATATTTCACTTGTATGACCATACTTAGGTTTATGGTGCTGAGGAAACTGGAGTTAACCAACAAGACCAACACCTGACAAACTCCTGGCTGAAACTCGCAGCAAAACTAGCAAGAATTTGATCTCAGTCTCTGACCGTGTCGATCAATGGGTCAACTGGATGTGGTAAACACAGCTACATTCACCCAGAGAAGTAGAGAAGAAATCAAACCTGATCCTCGGGCTGGTTTGACTTTGTACAGAAGCAAGTGCCCTTGCTTGGTCCCAACCAACAGTGTGTCCTCTGGATAAATAAAAAGACAGTTGAAGATTTGAGAATTATTCTTCACTGAAAAATAAATATTAGAGGTGTCAATGCATCAGCCCACACTAAACATATATCAGACAGATTCAAGAGGTTTTCCTTCTTTTTTAGTCTAAAATTCACATTTGGTTAGGGTTAAATAATAGTAATAGGCTGCCTGTCAGGTGGTGTTTTATAAATTTATAACTTCATCATGTCCTTTGTCTTACTACACATACATGTAAATATATATGTAACATTTCAACTATTCCAGAAATAAGGGTTCATGTATGTATTTCAGTTTGCATATGTTTGGTGACCATATATATAATATCTGATCTCAAAATTTGTGTTCAGGAATTCTTTTCCCTTAAAAGAGGTTAAATATGATACAGTCATATTCAAAATCACACTTTGTTAAAGGTCATAATACACAACCATAGACCAACCACCAAAGCCAGTACTGAGCTACAAATATTTGTATATCATAAATTTATTTACTGTATCTATTTTTTTGGTAACTTTAATAATATACATACTTTTTAAATACACCTATTCCAAGAACTTTCTTAACACAAAGCAGGAAAATCACTCTGGTTTATGATAGTTTATTCCTATAAATTCCCTCAGAGGCATCTGTATATTGATTGAATAGTTAATTTGCAAGGAAAAAGAGAGACGACAGACATTTCTTATTTTAAATTTCAGAATTTTAAAGGAGTCAATAGAAGCTGAATTGTAATCTTTCATGAAATTTCAGAAGTCGTTGACTTCAGTCACTTGATGACCAGACATCTAAGAGACACAGACCTCAAGAATGAATGTTAATAACATGTTAGTGTTACTCAAGTCTTGCCTTGGAATTCTGGGGCTAAAGACTGTAGCAGGCTTGTATCACATATATCGCTATTTCGAGTTTGGTAAGGTACATCAATACTTACACTAAAGGAGAAATACATTGTCAGAAAATCAACAATATCTTCAGTGACAATTAAGCAGTTGTGAAGACATTACACAATGACTAGAAGCATGTGATTTTGCTGCTGCAAGTTTCAATATTTAGGATCTTAAATGGATAAAAGTGACACCAACTGGAACATGAGGACCATAAGTATGATATTTTAACTACTCAACATAGTTTTAGAAATCAACCATGAAATCAAAAGCATTTCACCTTGAATGCGGATTTTAATTACATGTGATTTTTGAAACGCACTCGACCTTTTCACATGCAATGTCCATTTTTAATCACACTTATCAGGTATGCACTAAAAACAACCCACATACACTTATAAACTACTTGTTTTCTTTACTAATTTTTGACAATTTTTTAGCGTTCTGACAACATCACAAGATTTTTTCTATCACACAAAGCATTTACTATTTGTATAGCTTTACACTTCCCCCAACTTCCAGTAAGTATGTGAGCAGCCCACATTAAGATTTTCTTCACAAATACACATTTGTCAACAGACTGTTAAAATGTATGTAAGAATGTTTGAGTTTTACTTCACGTTCAATAATTTTTCAGTTATATGATGACAAGGAATCCTCTGAATGTAAATACAGGTTCTGTTTTCTTTTGACAGGATGAGTCCATGCCGCCACTGATGCATCATGCTGAAGACACCAGACATGTCACCCCACCCAGACACATCATACTGACACCTGGACAACCAGTCCTGTTTCACTGCTCTAACCTCTAAGTGCTGAGCAGCAAGCGAGGCCGCAACAACTTCCATGTTTATTTTCTTTGTTATGCCCTGACCCGGGATTAATAAAGGATCTCCTGAATTCGAGGCTGTCGCTCTAAACACTAGGCCCCCGAGGCCACCCATTGTTAGAATTTATTTATTTTATTTGTGTTTTAAGCCGTACTCAACAATATTTCACTTACACGACAGCATTATGACGAGAGGAAACCATGGGGGAAACCCATGACCATCCGCAGGTTGCGGGCGGACCTTCCCACGTACCGTTGTTACAATGTAAATATGGACAAGTACGGCCAAACTAAATCCTTTACATGTGTTCATAAGTACAACTGTCATTCAACAGCGATCCTTGTTCAAAAGCACAAACTGTCACGATCTGCTGTTACCTCTACATGTCAACTACAGCCTTACACGCAGATTAATCGGAACTTCCCATGACTTTACGCCCATGTTACTGTCGTTACGTTGGACAAAAACACATACCGTAGCAGGCGATGGATTCTATCTGCAGTGGAAGTTTTTCCAGAATAGGCGCTGCCTCGTATGCCTCGTGCATGGTGGTTTTATTGTAACCATGTCCGATGGACAGCAAACTAAGTTTAAATTAATATTGTCATGTTGATCTTCCTGCTGACAGAAGATAAAACCTCATGACCAAACCCGATTTTACCTTTAAACACAGGAGAGGTCGTACTGGCAGAAGTTATCCCCCTTTAATCTCTTAATATTTTATAATGCCCGAGAAGAATGCTCTTTTAGAAAAAGATTTATTTATTTATTTCTTTGAGTTTGTGTTTTATGAGGTACTCAAGAATATTTCACTTACACGACGGCGGCCAGCATTGTGATGGGAGGAAACCGGGTACAGCCCGGGGCAAACCGACGACCAACCGCACGTTGCTGGGAGACCTTTCCACGTACGGTCAGAGAGGAAGCCAGTTTAGAAATAGAAGTTGAATTTTCCGGTGCACCAAAATGAGTCAGTCGAATACATTCATTGATACAATTTCTTCTCTTAGGACCCAAAACTGTCGAACAGCTCTAAAACTCTGACATTCATCGCAACATGTCTGACTTTTAAAATAACAAACGAGTCCATCTAGATGGATCACACTACCTGTTAGCTTTAGATGCTGCCTTAAAGGATTCGGTAAAGATATGTTTGTAACTATCTTGCTTAACATATTGATTCCAGTTATAAATGACAAGAGCTTTTTTCTTTTTTCTTTTTTTTTTTTGACTTTTTTTGCAAGAGAGGGGATTAATTTTGCTCTCAGCATTATTTTTGTCATATGAACCAGTGTTTCCTTTTTGTCATATGAACCAGTGTTTCCTTGTGGCTCACAAGTGTTGCTGACTACTTATTTATAACAAGAAAAAATTCATATCCATCGTTTGTAACCATTTTGTTACAAATTATGCCCTCACTGGCGAAGGGGTGTTGTTGGCTCATTCACCTATATAGAGCCACAACTGATCGCTCAGATACATATGTATTGATTTATTTGTATACTTGGTCGGTGTCTTACGCCGTGTTCAAGAATGCTTCACTTTATACATGATGTCGGCCACCATTATTTTGCCAGGAAACCGGGAAGGGCCCGGCGGAAACCCACAGGCTGCTGGTAGATCATCCCACGCACGACCGGGGAGGAAGTCATGAGCTGGACTTGAACCCACAGCGACTGCGTTGGTGAGCGGCTCCTGCGTTATAACACTAACCACAGAAGCGCCTGTTTCTTCTCTGTCTGAGTATGTGGCATGGCATAATGTGCATGGGACTCGAGGTGTCCTCGTCATAGCGAGCCAGTATACTTATAGTTAAAGGCATGTTAAAGTACTGTATTTATGTGCACTGACACAGTGATTTACCAATGCTATAGTGGAGACCGTGACCAAAATAATCCAATGCAAAATCAACGTTATACATCGGGCAAGAAAACCGATGGAGGATTAGTTGGCGGTCAGCGCTGCATGGTGCCGTACAAGGTTACAGAATTACAATACACATAGGTTATATAAGTGTGGTCAACTGGTCCAAAATGGATTATATACATAACCTTGCCCTATCAGTCGGGTATAGGAAAACGAGAGTGGAGAGTGTGTACTAGACCATGTCTGTCAGTATCGGCACTTCGGGACGGAGTAGACGTAACGGTACAAATCAAAAACCATACATCATAAGTGGCTGTCAGAAGGCACATGCACTATACCATGTCGACTTTCAGTATTCTGTGGAAATTAACCACCTTGATTTTCTTTGGAGGTAAGTAAAACAGTGTCAGTTTGTTGGTAATTCTGGAAGGAGTATAGCCACAAGTAAATATATATACTTTCTTTGGTGGTAAGTAAAGCTATGTTAAATTGTCTGTTTATTAGACGTATAGCCAAAACTAAATGTGTATCTACACTAGCTTTGTGCTTTATTCAAACCCTTCTTTCAATTGCTACATGAAATTATGTTCAGTGTGCTATCCCGAATCGGTGTACTAATCGCATTGCAGTCCCCAACACAAACAACTGCCAGAGGCGATATTGCAACCTACAAAGATTTCTAGGTGAAGGCCGTTTCTCTCTGCCTCTGCTATGTCTGTCGTAAATAAAAACATTTACTTTGGCTTCTTGGCATATGTGTGGCACTGGCGAAGAAATACTTGATAACGATGTAAGTCTTCGTCTCACCGTACAGTTTCTAAACCAAGAACTGAAATGTTAATGCATTTTATTGATCGGATACATATAGTTCATTAATTTTGGGTTGCCACATTTACAGGTTGCGCTGTGGCGTCCAAGTTGTGTTACTACAATACCTATAACGACACTACAGAGTCTCAGTGGCATATTGAGTGCGATGAGGAGATGAGCTGTTGTGGGGATATAACAGATGTGTACTGCTGTGAGAACGACTTACAACGCATTTCAACGTAAAGGTTTTACAAATGGATTTCTTAATGTATACATAAATACATTTCCCCGCTCTTCATACTGCTTCTATAAACAACGGGCCGCTTGCGCAGTGTAACCTTCGTGGAAGAGCATTTGTGGCCTACCAATCTGGTGTGTCTTAACGTTCATTTGCAGCTCAGTGGTTTCACTCTGACACTTAGTTTTCCTCGACCCGTAAAAGTAAGCAAATAAATTCAGTTCCCCAGGTATATTCAATGTTATCGATTTGTAAGCCAAACTGTGAATGCATCTACCTGACTCTAACAGATCAATAGCTTAATAGTAATTGAAAGCCGCTTGTGCTGTACTAAATGATCGGCCGTTATGTATTCAATGTTATTGACTTGTGAGCCAAGTTATCCATGCATCTAAATGGCACTAACAGGGTTAATAGTTTTATGTGATTTGAAAGCCGCTGCTAAATGATCGGCCGCGAGGTATTCACTGCATGTTGTCGATATTGAATCCATGTATCTAACAGGTGACAAGAGGTTAGTGGCTTTATTGTTGGCCTGCGGGTCTAAAATGTGAACGCGGCTTGCGTGTACTGAATCCAACAAGTAATTCCTGTGCTTCATACTGCTTAAAGGTGGAGAAAACATAAACATTACATATGTTCACGTGAAAGAGTGCAAAAAGTTAGTTGTAACTGTGGTCTTCAATATTTTTCTCGACTTTTCATTCAGGAGAAAAAGACATTTGAAATCAATTTTTGCATGGTGGGTATTTGGGATCACCTTTTGGTGTATATTGTCTTTGAGTAATTATATAAATGAGGATGAAACACGTTTAAGAAATATTTTTCTACTAGAATTTGTCTTTATCAGCTAACAAATGTACTCAACCTGCATTTGGATCATATTTCTATTTTTAATATGTTCATTTATATTATCATAATTCAGGTTAAATGCATATGTTCGTAATATAAACAAAACATTTACATTCAAATAAATTTATTAAATAAATCATATTTACGACATTATTATGCAACGACAATATATACCAAAATTTGATCTCAAACACCTACCATTCAAAAATATTTGCATATTTTCTGCTGAAAAAAAAATTAAAGAACATATTTGCAAATGAGTTTTAACATCGTTTTTATGTTTTCTTCTCTTTTAAGTCTGAAGGTGCGCCAGGGTTGTAGAAGGTCGGCGCATGCGTGGTTCACTCTCTCATAGAACTTCGGCGTCCTCCACCTGTAAACTTGACCGCCTTTGATCATACAAGTGAAAAAAGTTTTGAGCAAGGCGCTAAATCCCAATGACATAAATACATCCACAAATCACAGTGAAATAAATAAATTTAACAGATCGGTTGTCAGTGATTTGACTGGTTTTATTTCGTGTTTCAGTTCAGTCATCATTATCGTTGTTGTTGTCGTCGGTGGAGTGGTGCTGTTGTCCATTATAATTGGAGTAACTGTATATTGTGTTTCGAGTATGACCCGTACATATCGTCTCGTGGGACAGTGCGGGGGAACACCTGGCTTTGTCATCAACCTACCTATTGCAGGTAAAACATCCATACCATCACAAAACTTATGATTATGCCAATTTTTGTACCAACATTTCCTAATCCACCCATGCACAAACTGTTTTCTTTGTTCAAAATCCTGTTTTCCACCGAAGGATCGTTTGATTTAAGCCGTCACGTGGCCAATATGCGCCATAAAATGAAATATATAAAAACTCTGTTTTAGGTACCAGCACTAGCCAGCAACAAGTCACAACACAGGCCCGGAACAGTCAGGAGAATTTGGACGAAGGGCGCCCTCAACCAGAATCCACGCAAACCTTGCCCCTTGTTCGGCCATATTCCATTCTTAATCCCCCAGCCCTTGTGGATTACCGCTCCCCGGAGAGCAGAACATAGCCATCAATAACTGTGTGATAAATACGTTAAGGATACACACGTAGGCCTACCACACGTGTCGGGACCGCAAACCCAAACGCAGGGTTGATGGGATGCCAATGGCACACCCACACAGTTTTCTAGGGGGGAACCATTTTTCTTCTCAAGTGTCCCCTGAACCCTCGCCTTCAGAAATGGTTTCCCCTGTTCCTTGCGTGTGCAGAAACCACCCTGGTCATTATCTCACATGGACTATATAATATACACGGGCTCAGATTTCATTATATATAATTTTGGAACATTACCGTCTTAAAACAATATTTATGACTTGGTGACTCATTCGTTCTTTTCTGTAGTACGTCAAACATAATTTTTACATAACTTAGAATCGACTTTTTCGGGCGGAAAATATTAATTGAAGTGTACAGGGGGCCTGTACTTCAAAAAGATCCTATATGGCCTGAGATAATGACCCAAATGCGTGACATCGCTAATATCCTTCCCCACATGAGGAGTGCCGTGGGAAAACTCAGCTTTTGTCCAATCAAATCGATGCTCCATATTTTGATCACCATGCCATGACATGCTGAAGCTAAGTTTTCTTGATTGCTTTCATGATCTATAGGAATGGGAAGGTATCTATACATCTATAGGTGTAACGGATTGGAAGTTCTTAAATATACAAACTAATATCGCATGGACCTCACCACGATGACAACCGAAACAGCAGATACCTCAGAGATAGGAAGTGCTTGTTCATAATATGCACCCAGATTCATTAAACTTAGTACATGCACACTTGAGCGCCTGCCACACCTGATAATACAATTAGTTCCAAGTTCTGACTCTAGGGGGGCAATATGCAGCTGAATGTCGGACGTGGAGTCTGTACCACTGCACCTAGAAGATATCAAACTTAGTACATGCACACTTGAAGACACATATCCGGTGGTATAATTAGCAGTCTGCCCAGCTCTTCTTACTGAAGTTAGAGGAGCTAAATTTGCTACGTGCACGCTTGATGACATGACGCACTTGATGATAGAATTAGTCCCGGGATCATTCTCAGAAAATGAGTAAATTCCTTTGAAGAGTTTGTTTCTTTGGCCAGAAACATCTTTTGCAGTTTTTGACATTAAATGATAGGACATTATGGGTGGAACATGTAAAATTTGTGGGCTGTTATGCGAAGATTTGTTCTTCATTTGTTCACAATTTTTGGCTAAAAATGGATTGTGAAAAACTTGACTTCATTTGAAATACTGGATCACAGAATAAAAATGCAGTTATGAACTCGACCGTTTCTCATATTTTCAAGTTGCGTAACAAATGTAGTTCACTAATCAATAGTAATCCAGTACTGTCGACGCATAATATGGCTCGGGCAAAAACACAAACAGCCGTTCTCAAAAGTTATGTCCGTGGTGTTAGTTGAAAAGCAGTGTGAGCATGAGACAGGATTCTTTCCCTTCATCCAGACTAATTTCATTAGATGGCAATTTCCCTATGATGTGAAGATTTTTAACCACATGATAATGAAGTCCTGTCTGTGATTTTGCTTATTTTGTACATAAAACTCTGCCAAATCAAGTCGTATTTTAATAACCTGTCCTTGGTATTACCCTATAGATCGATCAGCTGTGTATCTGGAGTTCAAACTGACAAAGATGTCCATAGATAAGCCTATGCCTAGTTTGTCAGCCTATTGATAACCGTCTCAGCATCAGAAATCAAGGAACTTATCTTAATTCACTGACGAAATGTCCGTGGCGTTACATGTCAGTGGTGTTGCACTTTAATCCTCTGTGCAACACCATGGGGAAAATATAACACCACGGACAGGATTAAAAACCCATTGGACATTAAAATTTCAAGTATATTAACTGACTTTTTAGGTGCGCAGAAATGAAAAATGCCTAGTCTGAATTAGATATTATAGAGTTGCTATGGATTTCTCTAAAGGATAAAAATATAACGTGTTCATACCGAACATTAAGAAATGCACCCGAAAATTGTAAGTAAAAATCGAATGATTTTCTTTTCGAGCTAATTAAACGGTGTCAAATCCGTTTGTGAACTGGAATTCTGCTAGCTGGTGGATTTGGAATCCCCGAGGCCTCGTCCCTTTACATTGTTTTCAAGTCACTGTCAAATTAATGTGATGATAACACAGCATTTTTCGGTTATTCTAGACCAGTGACGTTTAACAACTTGCAGTAGACATCACTGGATTTAGACAAACACTTAGAATAAACTCTAAGGTAAACTAACAAGAAACAGGATTTCACCGGTGATAGGTGTGATTGTCTAGTATGTATTAAGCAGTTTCAGTAACTCCAGGCCAGTGCACGGCACCTAACAAATTGCGACAAGGATCACTGAATTTTTTTACCTATTTCTGCTTAAGCCAGAGGAATAGAGAATGTCAAAATTCAGTGCTATTTACATAAACATTTAAAATAAAACTGTAAACTGTAAGGTGTAAGCGTTGCCCGGAATAGCTAGGTGTTGCCTGGGAAAGGATATTGTTTGTAACTGTTTCTGGATGTAGTTCTAAGTTCATATTGAAAAGAAGTTCAATCATCAGAGTTTGTATTTCTGCACGGTAAGGCATTTTTTTTTTATTGATTATAGTGGCTACATCTGTATCTGTGTTTGGCTCTTGTACAGCATTGAGTTATTTCCGCTGAGTTTTCTGTCACAACAGAAGAGCGGTGGTACTGAGTACAGTTCATTAGTAACATATTGTCCGTGATGTTACATGACGTCCTTGGCGTTACAAGTTTTGTCACTGATGTTATCAGACAAGTAAGTGATTATAACATAAAACATGAAAATTATGAGGAACTTCCAAAATGAACACATATAAATAATGACTGCTGCTGGCATAGTACAGTAACACCGAAAGTCGGTTTAATTCTCACAGAATGTCATTTTTCTCTGTTGCAAGGTGACTTGTATAAAAATTAGTTTCGATTTGGACACCTAAACACCAGAGTTTGGGAAATATATTTGCCTGTTCCAGAAATCCAAAGTCATTTAATGTTTCTAATCACGTTTGCACTATGCAATAAGCACCTTCTCATTTGAATTGTTAATTATGGAAAATATCCTAGATTTGTGCGTAACACCACGTTTACTTGAAAACTATAGTTTAATATTAATGTGATTAATAAAAGTTTGCCTAACAAAATTAGCATTATTTCGTTGACTTCATTCTGCAAAAAAAGATAGACTGACGGGCATACCTGATGGAGAGTGGAATAAATAAAGGACTGACTGGCAGGCAGGATGAAGATCTGATTGTCGGATGTAATGAAGAATTGATCTGTGAACTGGATGGGAAATTGGTTGGGGAACTAGTTATAGGATTTATTAGCGGCCTTTTGATTGCTAGAAGAAAGGAAAAAAATCAATCCTGCAAATAGTCCGCCAATCGATCCTCAATCATCCAGTCCACCAATCAATCCTCTAATATCCAGTTCTGTAATTAATCCTCCAGTCAGTCCTCCAGTTAATCCTTAATTCATTCTATGCTCTATCCAGTCCGCCAAGCAATTTCTTATCATCTAGTCCGCCAATCAGTCCTCTTTTATTCAGGGTACCAATTATTCCTCTATTATCCAGTTCACCAACTAATTCTCTACCATCCAGTCCCACAATTAATCCTTCGATCAGTACAACACTCAGTCCTTCATTCAGTGTGGCAGTCAAATTCCACTCTGTCTGTCAGTCCTATATACTGTCCCCAAATCAATACTCCATTCAGTCCGCCAATGTATACCCCATTCTGTCCGACAGCCAATCCTTCATTCTTTACGCCAACCAATCCTTCCTCCAGTCCGCCAGTCAATCCTCCCACTGTCCGTCAATCAATCCTTCACCCAGTCGCCCAATCAGCCTTCAATTATCCACTCCGGCTATCAGTCCTTTATCATCCAAACAGCTAATGAGCCCATTCCGTCCCGTCCGCCAATTGTATCAATCCTCTATAACCTATAATGATATAAGGTGTGTATTTTGACAGTTGTAAAAATTTGTTCTGAATACATATTTTCTGAATCCATTTGGTGGTCCAAGGTAGTTAATGATGATATTTGGTGTATATTTTGACAATAGGAAAAATTTGTTACATATCTTCAATGTTTTGACACCGATCGTCAGAGCAACTCATTTTGTAATAATTTTGGAAACTAATACAGGAAAAAGTTTGACATATCATATATTGTCCAAATGCATTTGGTGGCCCCAGGTGGTTCAAGATACCATTTGGTTTATATTTTGACAATAATAAAACAGATTTTACCAATTGTCAAAATATACACCAAATACTACCATTTATGACCTTGGGAGCAAAGTGCAATCAGAAAATATATGATCTGTCAAACTCTTAAATATTTTTTCTCTAGGTTCCAGGTTTATTACAAAATACATTGCTTTGGTCGCCTATATCAAAACCTTGCAGAATGTAACAAATTTTTCCAACTCAGATCACCTCAGGCCACTAAATGCAGTCCTCTCAAAACAATGCAAAATACAACAATTTTTCTATTTGTCAAAATATACACCAAATACCATTATGTGTGACCTCGGGGCAAAATACATTCAGAAAATATATGATATGTCGATCTTTTTCCTGCATTTTTCTCCAAGTGTCCATGTTTATCACAAAATGCGTTGCTCTTGACCATCTGTCAAAATGTTGCAGAATGCAAACTCCATTTGTCAAAAACACACCTAATACCATTATAGAACACATCAAGCCGCCAAATACATTCAGAAAATATATGACGTCAAACTTTTAAATATATTTTTCTTCAAGTTTTCAAATTTATTACAAAGCACATTTCTTTTTGTAAGATGTCAGAACGTTGCAAAATGTTACAAACTTTTCCATTTGTCAAAATAAACACCTGCGATGACTCAAAACCTATACCAACAGGCAAGAGTAAAACTTCTGCCACAATAAGACTGTTTTAAGGATGTGCAAATCAAACTTGCTTCTGATGATGCTTTGAAAAGTTCATAAATATTTCTCCTCTTTCATCTTTAGAGTAAAGCATTTTTTCTGAAGATTCCAAATTCTCTTTTGACCTCAAATAAAATGTTAATACCTGTAATGCAATTATCTTATATAAACATTATTTCATCCTTTCTGAAGGGAGCATATAAAATCATTATCAGATGAATTTAGCTTGCTAGAAAACACACTAGGGGCATGTTGTTCCTGGATGTGGACTGCATAGATATACATGTGTGTGTATATATATACTCCTCCTGTTTATGTATAACTTAGGAAGGCATTACACCAGCAGTTTCACATTATTCTTTATTTCCAACATTTTCATGACTACCCTCAATTGACTAGTGCTCAATTAGCGTAGGGTATGCCTAAATACAATCAGGAACTGTTAAATACATCTAGGTAAGCTATCTTGGATGATGTAAATCTTCTCGCTGCATACACTACCACAGGCAGTCAAGGTACCGAATGGTATGTGACATTTACCATTACCAGGCTCAAAACAGTGCAAGTGCATTCAATGATCTATCGGGAGATAAAAGTGAAAGGATAATAAATGAAAGCACCAATCCAGATATAATTTAAAGTTTTATTCAATGCATAATCATAAGGGTCTACTTGGTTAAACGCACTGACACTGAGTACTTCGCTGAAACTACTTCCCCGAATTTCTCCACATATTTTCATGCCTCTATACTAGGCCTAGGGGGATTCTCACCAACAGACCGATAAAAAGAAAGAACTGAAATAAAACTATACAAAAGCAAGGTTTCACGAAACCAACAGGAAACCTTCTACACAGATCTGTTCACACAGACATAACATTATTTATTAATAATTAAAATGATTTCTTTGAAATTCCAGTTATCACAGATTGGATCAGCCTAGATAAGGACATCATCAAAAGTTTGGTCTCCAGTCTATTGATTGTTCTTGAAGTTCCAGATCATAACACAGTATCTGATCTCCAGGCTGTAAGTCCACTGATAACTCATTGAATCTTATCCCACATTCAACATCTGTCTTGATAGTATCAACTTCCTTCTTATGGTGTTTTATTGACACAGCCAGACCTGTAAATAAATCAAAATTAAAATTTACAACAAAAAAAGATTGTTTTGTTTGCGGGAAGGGGTTTCAGGTTCAAAACATCACATCAAAATTGTCTTGGTAAACTCAGGCCAGTTTCCCTGAAGCTGCAGAAAACGCACCTGCCATTCACAGTGCTGCCTCAGTCTGAACTGCCGACTGTCCAGTCACGACACACTGATTTTGGGCTGATCACCACTTGGCATATCTTCCTGATTCAGGTTTTTTCCCGCTCAATGAATATTTGACTTATATGATGGCTATCAGGCTTATTGGTGGAGGAAACCATGCAAGGTCTGGAGGAACTGCCTCATTTTCATCAGATATCTGACAAACACCCTCATGCTGTAGAGAAACAAACAGGATGTGAGCATAAAGGCTGCTTTGCAGAGGTAAAAGCACTGCTTTAGTCACATGACTCAGTGAGGGGCAGCGTACCAAAAGTGTACTGCTTGGTGGAGACTGACTACATAATGTGTAATTAGCAAATGACAAATGACTGTGTAGGACTAGCGCTTCAAATCCTGCAAACAAATTCTTCGCTGAATTATAACCTATATTTCCCTATATCCCATTTGGCATACAGAATACACAGAGAGATAAATATGAAATTCACCACAAACCCTTCTGTAAAGGCTCAGAACATTTGAAAAATTGTTTAGAAATAACTCCACACCTTCAGCTGGTAAGGGCTGAGTGAATGGAAGCAGAATGCTGGAGGTCTGCAAGTGCAAGAGCAGTGAGTCTTATCGACCAAATCCTTCAATTCCATTGGCAAGTTCTGGAACTTTCCAATGAAACAATAAGGCTTGATTGATCGGGTACAATTTAAAAAATAGCTTTACTTTTGTTGGAGGAAATACTTGGAATAATTTACCATCACAATTACATATGCTTCATCTCTGTCACGATTTAAGAAGCTTTATGTTAAACAGGTGTATTTATATAATCACATCATGTCAGATATAGACACCTGTAGCCCACTAGTTATTGTCAAAATTATTGTCAATGTGTTTTATCGTTAAAGTGATCCAAGGAAGAGCAAACTGCCTTTCACTGTATAACCCTCAATAAATAAAGTTATTATTATTATTATTATTATTACACAAGAGACCCCACTGTGTAAGCAAAAGTTTGCTTTGAAATTAGGAACAAAAACACAATGGCATGATACAGGTAGTTGATACGAAAGATTATAACCATAGGAGAAAATTTACAAAATCTGTCAAAGGACAGGATTCAAACAGACTATAACAGAGCTTAAGGTTCCAGTTTCTATTGGTTCATGTCTTTGTCCATCCTGCCAATCAAAATGGTTAACTACGGAATGTAACAAGTTTATACATTACCATCATAGACGGTGTCTATGCCTCTGACAATCCGGAATTTCTTTCTCTTGCTAAGAGACCCCTTAGTACATCTGCACCCAGCAACTGTGACTTTCTTCTTCCCTTCTGTCACTTTAAACACCTGCAATAGATTTGCCTCCCCTGAAAAAACATTCAAACAAATACATGTAGGATTTTTAGATACTTATTTCACTGGTGGTTAATTCCATACCTTAAGTTTTTCTGAAAGACAGGCAAGTCCAGGCTTTGCTTTGCGTAAAAAGCGGAATTTTAGATATGGCAGATT
This sequence comes from Acanthopleura granulata, assembly GCA_016165875.1. NCBI lineage: Eukaryota > Metazoa > Mollusca > Polyplacophora > Chitonida > Chitonidae > Acanthopleura > Acanthopleura granulata. The sequence continues at coordinate 43,845,302 of JABBOT010000001.1, read as the reverse complement.
TATTCAAGTTTGACAACAGCTGCAGGGTTTAACCCAGGAAATCCTATCTAAACTATCAGGCAATCAAATTCAGTTCTGCATCTCTTCAAAGTGAAAACAAAATATGAGAATCAGATTCGTAACATGGGGAAAATCTGGAAAACTATAGCATAATGCACGCCACAAAAAATAGATACATGTATTCAAGTGGTTCACAAGATTCCATACTTGAAAACATTGAATTTTCATATGCGACACGCATAAAAATATTTTTATTTTTAGCTAATTACAAATGAAAGGACAGCAGATCTTCAGACTTGCAAATCATCCAATGAAAATTAAATGTCTAATACCAGCACTCAGTGAAGTGACTGTAGATTTGTATCAAGAGATTTGTCAGGGGGGCACTGAAGGATTTTGGCCACTCTCCCTTTTATTTATTTTATTTGACTTGTGTTTTGCACCATACTTAAGAGTAATTTAATTACACAATGGCTGCCAGCTTTATGGTGAGGGGAAATCGGCACAGCCCGGAGGAAACACCTTTCTAAGTGTTTTCTAAGGTGTTTTCTAAGGTTGCTTGCAGACCTTCTCACATACAACCAGAGAGGAAGCCAGCATGAGCTGAGCTTGAACTCACAGTGATCACACTGATGAGAGACACCTGGGTCTTCACACTGCACTTGCGTGCTGGCCAGGGGAGCCCCCTTCTTTCCCTTTTAAAAATATCATCACATACTGGTAATTTAAATATTCTTGAGTATGGCATAAAATACCAATCAAATAAATAAATACAATAGATGGTCAGAAGCTGTGATTTGCATTTGACCCTGCATGTACCACATGACACAGAAAACAAGATGAATTACCATCTCCAAAAACAACTAAACTGGCCTCCTATAGAGGGACTTATCAAAGCTAAAATTCTTGTGAATTCAACCTGCTTCCTAAGCCTATTCACATATGAAAGAGCAACTTTCATGGTGATTCATGCACTTTTTCAACTTGATTGTGAACTCAAAATTACATTGACTGGCATGGTCAGTTTCAGGATTTCATCAGAAGAATAATTTTCTTCGTTTACTTAGGATAATGCCCTCAGAATATGCTCGAATAAACAGTTACAGTACACAGACATGAGGGCTCTCATCTCTAACCTGCGACATCCTCTTTGGTTGTCAGCGGCAACTGAGAACTCAGGTCCTCTATCAAGGTGTCAAACAGTTTGTAGATGACTTTGTGCACTTTTATTGGCACCTTCTTCGATTTGGCGAAGGACTCAATGGAAGGAGGGACTGTTACATTAAAACCATAGATGACTCCTGAAAACAAAGTGATGGAAGTTGAAAACATGTTGGCAAAAAGAAAATCCTAAATGGGGGTTTGTTCATAATAAAACATGTTGCTGAAAAGTGAAAAAAAAAATGTATAGACATGTATCCCATTCTGTTGCTTGGTTTGTTTCTCACTATGGGGCTTAACTTTCAACATTATTTCAGTCAAATTAAGACAGAGGCTCCTTGTAGGGGTTTCACTTTCTGTATCTTATAATACAGAGCTTCTTCAATGCAATGCCATATCCAAGACACCACATATGATGATTCAACCAGTTAGAGTATAATGACACTGGGCCAGACAGCACTTGGACTATTCCAATTTTCACGTCAGGGAAGTACCAAGATTGCTTGTAATTAAATTTTTTGCTGTGGCCAGACTCAGACTTGAACCCTGGTCTACTGCATACGAGACGGATGCTTTATCCCCTCAGCTGTCTTGGAACTGTCCTCCTTTGTAGAAATATACTATAGAAGAATATGTTATGTATAAGATAAATTTTTTTTTCAATATGTTAATAGGAACTTTTACACTTCAATCATTTCTGTTCTCTTGCAAAATACAGGTAATTTTACAGGCTCTTTGAATTTGAACAGTAAAATCTAATGTTCCTAGAAAGGAGGTTTTAATGAAGAAGAATAAGAATAAACAAGTAAAACCAGCTCACACACCATTAAAGGATTCGGCCAGCTCTACATCTGTCTCTGTGATATTGCCCACACCATAATGAACCAGATCTAATTCACACTTCACAGAGTTGTACGTATCCATGGTATCCAAGATGGCTTCCAGCGAGCCATCAACATCAGCTATATAAAGACAAATGAAGAAAGTGTCAAAACAAAGCTTTTAGCGCAAGGTCTAAAAACACAGATATATCCTTTTATTTTTTATATTCTTGGTGAAACATTCACAGTTACAATAGTAACAATTATAATGGGTTTTTTCAATATTACTAAGATTTCAAGATAAAACATGTAACACTATGAATACATATTTTCCCTTTTTAATACATGGTTAGTGCCAAGAATACACCGCTGTCTTGAGTGGAACAAATTCACGGTTGACCATAATCTCACTGGCTCATTTGACAGACATCTTGTCCTAGCCCTTACGAAGATGGTCACGGGTTCTACTACAGCTCTTTCTGCAAACATTTGGGAGGGCAGTGATTCACTCCGAGTACGACACCCAGAAAGCCTAACACCATTGTACAGAAAAAAAAAATTCTTGATTGGGGCATTACATTTATTCATTTTTTTATTTGATTAGTTTTTCACTAAGAATATTTCAGATACACGACGGCAGACAGCATTATGGTGGGAAGAAATCGGGCAGAGCTTGGGGGAAACCCACGACCATCCTGGGTGCTGGCAAACCTTCCCATGTACGACTGAAAAGGAAGCCAGCATGTGCAGCATTACACATCAGTCACATAAGTAAATAATTTTCTCCAACCTTTCACAACAACAGAGAGCTGTGGGAATCCGTCGTCCTCTGCTATTTCCTTCTCTCTCGGCCCTTTTCTTTTCAGCTTCCGGTAGCCCATCTCTAGCTTCTTCATCAGCATCTGCTTGTACACCTTCTCATGTTCTTCGCGCTTGTCAGCTATGATTACTGAGTCCTCCTCTACCTTCTTCCTCACCTCCTGACTCTTTCGCCACTCTATGATTTCCTTAACTCTTTGCTGAATAAAGACAAAATTGAAAGGGAAAAGATACAAGTAAATGCATCTTACTACAAGTCCTTTGCAAAGCACAAATCTTGATAAAAAGATAATTACATTACTTAATCCCAGTTTAAGTTCTAACACAAGTTAATATAAAGACACTGCTCTCCGTAAAACATAATTAATTTTATACAAATATCTATAAAATACTGAAAATTACAAGTGATAAACAGGAATAAATATTTATTTTTATTTATTTTTTTATTAGGGGTTCAAGCCATTCAGGATTGAATCCCTTTTGTTTTCATTCGGATTATTATTATTCTCAGCAAATTTGTCCCGCATTTTTTGAGAAAACGGCAAATCACACAGTCATGAAACTTCAGTATGTTTATCGTACAGGCCTGAAGTTTTGCACCTAAACTTTTGGAAACTTTGGTCATGTGACTTGGTGGCCATATTCAATTTCATTGAAAACCTTTAAAAATCTTCTTCTCAAATACACCTGAAAAGATTGTTCTCAAACTTGGTTTGTTGTATCTCCAAGGCTTTCCACTTCAATTTGGAAAAGGAAAGTCTGACTGGTGGAAAATTCTAGAAGCTTGCTATCAGGAAAATATGTCATGTGACCAAAAACTTGTTTTTTCAAAATATTTTCTACGCTTTTAAGAATTTTATTGTCGGAAATTGTGTTATCTATGCAGTCTGAGACACTGATTCCGAATATGCAAATTGTGGAAAACCGAAAGTGGGTATATCCCCATAACCAATGAAGGTAAAGACGCAGTCTTGAGGCCTAACATCATCCCAAGGCACGGAGACAACTTTTACATAACCAGAAGTGATATCAGCAAAATGGAAGTAGTACATACCAAAAAAAAAAAAAAAAAATCACCATTTTCACAAGTTTCAAAATTGAAAAACTTCTGCGGATAAAATGGCAGGGCAGAACTGCGTAAAAATTAAGTAGGCAGTAGGGCTGAGGATTGTATTTTATTTTGTGAATAAAAGTTTGGATGGCCTTGGTCACGTGACTTAGCCACCAATGTTGGGCTGCAAACATTTGAGAGGCATTTTCTTCCAATTCCCAAATGAAACTGACCTGAAAATTTGCACCAGTAACAACTGTTGCCCCTGGAATATTTGGACAGAAAAAGAATGCAATTTGTGAGCAAATAACCAGAACTGGAAGTGATGTCATGTGAAAAAAAAAATTCGAATTTGAGTTTTTTAAATATGCTACCTGACATAGTTTGGCATCCTGATAATGAATCTAGTCTTAATTCTTTCCTATGATGCATACTTTTGTCACAAATTGCAATCATATTGCGAAAAAGCGCAATTTTCCCAATATTTACAGGTCACGTGAGACAAGATGGTTAAAGCTATAAAGCTAAAGATCGCTCAGTGGAAAGCACTATTTATGTACTGTATGTGTGCTGAAAATCTTTGAACTGTCTTACAACATGCAAGATGCGCTTGAAAAGTTTACAAAAGGCCAATTTACTGTATTTGGCACATTTTCATCTATATGCTATATAATGCATCTACGCTTAATTTGTGTTTAGGATGAATGTGCAAATATCGTAACTATGTTACCCAGCGTTGACTGATGTCCTGATGACAAATCTGGTCTTATTTCTTTTCTGTGATGAATATCTTTCAGGGGAAGCAAAGTTTCCCCTTTATCTGCATGAGATGTGAGAGATAACAGTTAAAGCTGTAAAGTTCAAGATTGCTCAGTGGTAAGTGGTATTTATGTACTGTATGCGCGCTGAAAATCTTTGAGCTGTCTTCAAAAACAGAGGATCTATATGCTATATAATGCATCAACAATGAATTTGTGTTTAGGATGAATGTACAAATATGTTAAGTATGCTACCCGACGTAGTGTGACGTCCTGATCATGAATCAGGTCTTATTTCTTTTCTATCATGCATACTTTGTTGCTAATTGCAACCAAAGTGTCAAAAATCGTAATTTCCCCCATATTTGGAGGTCATGTTACAGAAATACTTTACAGTCGTAAAGCTGAATATCACCAAGTACAAGTCACACAACATGTACGATATGTGTGGTTAAATTTGTTGTGCTGTGTTAATAAACAGAGGACTTACGAGGCTTCAGATATTGTTCACAGGCCGATTTACTGCACATGCCATTTACATCTATATACATGCTAAATAGTGCATCTGCAACGTATTAATGGCTCCAGCAATTGTACACTTTCTAATTAGGTCATCCATGTGCTAAAGCATGAAGACGCCATTTAGTTAACACCAACTGACTACACATAGACCACAAGCACCAGCTTGAATCCCGACATTGCTGCTGTAGTAGCTATATTTTTTTATGTTTTTACTCTGTGACCTACTGTGACAGGGCGTCAGCAGCTACTGCACATTATGCAATGTTTATGTGCACGTAGAGGTTATCTCCCTTTTCTGTAGTGGAAGTTATGTCGCCGGACATTTTTGGTTAGAGTCCTCGCCGTGTGGTAAGTTTAATCCCATTTTTGCCCATTAAACCGATGTAATATTTGCAACCAATGTGGTATAAGGTAACCTTTACAGTGGTGGAATCATGTACATAGATTTCTGAATGAGTTAACGAAGTATCTTTATAGATATTCTGAGATAAAGTCTCACCACGTGGCTAGGTCACGAAATATGAACACACAATCATGCAAAACGTTGTGCTTTCCGCTATGTAGGATCAACAGCAAATGTTAGAATGTTAACTGGAAAGGTTGACAGAACCATACGTGACATTCCAGTTGACTGCATAAGCGATAAGCTGTACATTAACAAACTCTTTGCGGATTTAACATTACTATGTGTAACGGGTAGCATGTACTTTTATGTTAACGTGTTGTAAGACTGCATTCTTGTAATAATGCGCTGGTATACTGATGTTTAGCGCCATGATATGCTAGGGTAAGGTAAATTGGGTGTGCACTTGCTGCGAAATACACAGGAATTAAGTTCATGCAATTTCTGTTTGTACACTGTAAAAGTACTTCTCACTACACTGTAAGAAATGTGTTCACATTCAAATGTTCATTTCAAGCAGTTACTTTTTAAACACTTTTACTTTGTGTTATGGTTACGGTTACAGTATGTCATTTGACCTACTCTTTGTAGGTGGCCTTTGTCCTGCTACATGTTGTAACAGAATGAGCACCATTGTGACCCTCAGGCACCTTGAGGTAATTTTGTGAGCATTTGTAATTCTGGGAAATGACCATTGTAGTCACATTATACGGTGGAATTGTGCTACATTAAGGGGTGTTATGCATATTGTTTTGTTTCGGAAAATTAGCATTTGTCGTTACAGTTCAAAAGGTTGTTGTTGCAATATTACATTTCAAGAATGCCAACTAGTCATGATGCTTACGTTTTAACACGACTGTCATTAACCTACACGTGTTTAACGAATTGGTTACCAGCTTGATGGACATTTTGAAGTTCGAATGAACGTAAAGTTACATTGTAATGTCTTTCATATTGGATTTAAGTAGCATGTATTTGATGTTATGCGCTGCTGTGTATATCCATGGCCAAAGTACTTACCATGTAGTTGTCAGGTTATATTGTGATACATACTCACCTCGGAACCTCATAATGTTAATTGCATATGTGCAACTGATAATTGATTGTAGTACTTGGATATGCACAGTGACTACCATTGGTAGGGTTATTGTGTTTACAATAATGATCATAGATGTACAATTTTGTGATAGTCATTACAGGGTTTTTTCTCCCCTTGCTGGATAACTGCATCACACATTGATGGTGGTCCCCAATAAAGTATTCGAACAGCAATCGACTTTGTGTCGTCTCTATCCGTCGGGCCCAACTTGCCCTCATTACAACTGGTGTCAGAAGTGGGATAGAGACAGAACGACAACAGTATCAGTCAGTGAGTGTACTGTCTGGAGATGAAGGAGGCAGATATTGCTCACCTTAAGGATGAGATTGCCAGGCTCCGTACAGAACTGGGTGCTGTGAACAGACAACCAACTCGAGTTGTAATACCTCCACCTGTTAAATTACCAGTGTACTGTGGCAAAGATGACCTTGATGCGTGGATTGAGAGAGCGAATAGGGCGGTGGCAACACATCAGCTGGAGGGCGAGGCAGCAGTGTTATTTCTTAGGGATTTTCTGTCTGGCGTTGCGGAGGATGAAATACGTCATCAGTCTCCTAAAACCGCCGATGAACTGTTTGAAGATCTGCGTGACACATTTGGTATTCGCGCTAGCCGAGCACAACAGATTAGGGAAGTTTACAACCGCATGCAGATTTCTTCCGAGACGGTGACAGAATACTCCCATGCTCTGGTCTCTCTGGTGGACAAAATGAAGTAGGACCTGCTCAAAGTTGTTAAAAGAACAATTTGTTGAAGGTGTTAGGCCGGTCTCCCTACAAAAGTTGTTAAAGAGACGCGCTCGAGCTAACAACCAGCTGACATTCCTTCAGTTGCGCAAGGTTGCCTTAGAAGAGTCTGAGGATGGGCCAACTCCAAAATCGTGCGTTCGCGAGGTCGTCGCTAATAACCAGAATCCAGAAGCTGATGTTTCCCGTCAACCGGAAACAGATCCCCCACCGTGGGCACGTGAATTTCTGGAGGTGGCCAGACAGCTGATTGAACAGTGAACAATCAAGCTGCAAAGTGAAGTCAAGCTGCTGTTAACCAGATCTCCCAATCTGACAGATCACATAATGTGAAGTGTTTCTCTTGCAAGAAATTTGGGCATGTGAAGCGTGATTGCAGAAAATGGTTAGCCAACCAGCAGAAGAAAAATGAAGCTCAGGTCAACAGCACAGGTGTTGGCGCGAATCTTGTGGCTTCCAATAATCCTGGTTACGGATATCCGTTGTTTCAGCGGGATGGTGCCAGTGGTTCCCATGGTCTACCAAGTGGTGCAAATTTGTACAGTGGTCCTAGTAATGGAAATGTACAGAATTTCAACGTGGCACAGTCATTCAGACAGACTAACTATCCAGGACAACAGTCCTGACGCCAGATTGTGGGCGGTACTCCAGTTACAGACGTGTGTCTTGGTGGACAGTATTGGACAAAGTGTCTCATTGACACTGGCTCACAAGTCAGTGCAGTGACTAACAATTTTTACAATGAGCATCTAAGTGACAGTAACCCTGAAAGTGTGTCTCTCAGTTTGAAAGGTGCTAATGGTTTAGAAATTCCATACATAGGTTGTATCATAACTGATGTAAGCGTACTGAACACTGTTTTGAAAGATGTTGGTATATTGGTTATAAAGGACCCCAGCAATTTTGACGGTGACATAAAGGCTAGGCCCAGTATATTGGGCATGAATGTAATTGGCCATGTGCCTGATTTCACAAGTTTGTCTGGTCATGTTCACTCAGTTTCAGGTTCAAGTACAGAGAAAGTGCAGACAAGGTTTGCGTGTTGCAGGAAACCAGGAAGTATTAACACCAGCAGCTTCAATATCTCGTATTCAGTGTACAGTAATACGTAAAGATAGGCCTTTACTTGTGGAGCCACTGCAACAACACCTGCAAAGGGGCCAGCAGCTTGTTGCCCATACTGTACCCAACGGTTTTGTTGAGATTGCGAATTTAACTGAAAGTGACATTTGGTTCCCACCAAAAACAAGACTGGGCATAGCCCAAGAGTTTTCTTTACCACAATTGTCCTTGACTGTGAATATTGATAAGGGGATTGTATCTACTGTCGAAATGCATCGCCAGGTAGGTGGAGAACCAATCAGAAGTCATTGACAACTTCGATGGCACTACTGAAGAACTTCAACAAGTGACTGACTTGATAAGTAGGTACAGTGAAGTCTGAGTCTTGGTAAAACTCAGTCAATTCGACACCATATCCATACTAGTGATGATACACCAGTTTCTGTTCCACATCGAAGGATTCCGCCATACTTGATTCCAGAATTTAAAGCCCATCTACAAGATCTGTTGCAGAAAGAAATAATTCGACACAGTTCTGTGAACTATGGATCTCCCATTGTACTTATGCGTAAGAAGAATGGAGAATTGCAGATGTGTTGTGATTACAGGAAACTGAACTCTAAGGTGGTCAGAGATGTGTATCCCCTCCCGCAAATTGAGGAGTCTCCTGATCTCATGGCAGGTGCTTCTTACTTCTCAACTTTGGACCTCAAATCAGCGTACAATCAGATAGAAGTGGCTGATACAGACAAGCACAAGACTGCTTTCTCCACACCCTTTGGGCTCTTTGAGTTTAACAGGATGCCATTTGGGTTAAGCAACGCCCCTGCAACTTTTCAACGACTCATGAGTTTGGTAGATCTCATGGAAAGATTGTTTGTGTACCTCAATGATATTATAGTGTGGTCAGCTGACGTTCTGGAACATCTCGAACGACTTGAATCGGTTTTGGTAAAGTTGAAACAACATGGACTTAAGGTAGAATTAGAGAAGTGTCACTTCTTTCAGAAGCAAGTTCATTACCTAGGCCATATTATATCTGCAGAAGGAATTGGCACAGATCCAGACAAAACCACTGTTGTTGCTGATTGGCCTGTGCCAGGTACCCTGAAGCAACTGAGATCATTTCTTGGTTTTGCATCCTTCTACCGAAGATTCATAGAGAAGCTTGCATCCATTGCAGCACCAATGTATGATATAATAAGCAAATGTGGTGTTCCGAAGGGCAGGAAACAGAGATTAATTAAGAACTGTAGTATAACTGATCACTGGAATCCACAGTGCCAGGATAGTTTTGAGAGTCTTAAAGAAAGACTCACTAACCCTCCCTTGTTGGCTTTTCCGGATTTTCATGAACCATTTGTGCTTGAGGTGGATGCCAGCAACCAAGGGTTAGGTGCTGTTCTAGGACAGGTACAGGACGGGAAGTATCGTGTGATAGCTGTTGCATCTAGAGGACTGCGTCATCCAGAGCGAAAGGCTGGATGCTCAAGTGCCAGGATAGAACTGTTGGCTTTAAAGTGGGCCCTATGTAACAAGTTTAGGTCGTATCTGATAGGATCCACTTTCACCGTTGTTACTGACAGTAACCTTTTAACTTATATCATGACAAAGGACAAAGTTCCAGCCCTTGAACAAAGGTGGGTTAATGAACTTGCAAGTTTTCAGTTCAATTTCCGCTACCGACAGGGAAGGCTAAACGTTGGTGCGGATGCACTCTCCCGTTTGCCCGCAGGATACAGATTCTGATGATAGTTCTGAACTTTGGGACAGCGAGTGCCAGGTGTCTTGTATCGTACAGGGTAGTCCTCTGCCAACAACTGTTGCTAAGGTGTTAGTATGTGAGTGGTTCACTAAGTACTGCATACCCCAGCGAATTCACAGCGATCAGGGTAGATCATTCGAAGCCGCACTGATAACAGAACTGTGCAAATTGTATGGAATTCGAAAGAGCCGAACTACACCTTACCATCCTCAAGGGAACGGACAAGTAGAGCGGTGTAACAGAACATTCCATGATTTGCTTCGCACCCTTCCTGAACAGCAGAAACGCCGTTGGCCAGATCATTTGACAGAGCTATGTTTTGCCTACAATGCTACCAGACATTCAAGTACAGGATACTCACCGCTCTATCTTCTGTTTGGTCGAACCCTGACTCTTCCTATTGACCAGTTCCTTGGGCGAGACCAGGACACAGATATCAGTGAGCCTCAGGATACAAGTGTACAATCTGTACAGCAACTGAGTCTCAGCACATCAAGCGCGCTTATGGAAGGCAAGGCAACATGTACAGAAACGACTGCAATCCAACTATGACATTAGGAGACAGAGGCACAACAGAAGCCAACTTGTCCTCCACTTGCGGTAGGTACGCAAGTTTATCTGCGTCAACACCCTGCCGGACGTTCTAAAATCACAGACCGGTTTGGATCTGAAGTCTACAAGGTTTTAGATTTCCAGGATGGCGTATACACTGTAGAGCTAGCTGATTCAACTGGGAACATTAGGAGAGTAAACCGTTCAGAAATAACTCCAGTTGAACTCCCTCGACACTCACCTATGCAGTCAAAAAGAAAGCCTGCAGTCGCAGAAGAGGAGGTGGAACAGCAGTACAGCTGACAGCATCAACGAGAAGAATATGAACCAATTCATCACGTTCAGCAGTACTACTTCTTGGACAATCAGTTACCGCCAAACTCGTGTGACACATTGAGAGAAGGATTATCATTAGAACCAACCTGTTTACGAAGGTACCCGCGCTTCTTGCCCTCATTACATTATATCAAGTCCAAAAAAATATTTTAATTTAGTAGACAATGAAAGAGCATGTTTCTGTCTCTGTTTCTGAATATAAGGAAACAAACAACTGACATCGGCTTCATAGTGTACAATTAAATAATTTACACATCACCAAATGAGTTCACTTTACACGTAAAAATAAAAAAAAATAGAGCCTACAGACACTGAAATGTATTCTATGATGAATGTTCAGGTTTCTTTCTTGTAGGTAATTCTGTTGCCTGGCCTTTGTTTATGATCACGACACTAAAGTAAATCTACCATAACTTCACGCTTTTATCCATCAACTGTTTGTTGTGCAGGCTAGGAGGTTTGAGAATCACTTTATGGGGAAAGCAAATACTGCAATTAGAGATAATTATTCAAATTGTTGCCTGCAAGCTGGAGATTTCAGCCATACTGACCTAAGCGACAACTCATCACTTCAGAGTTTCACGTTCATGGGAACGAACATGACAAACAAGAAACACAAAATCAGTTCCACAAAAGAAAGTTATGAAAAACATTTTTTTTTCTCAGTAAGATAAAGTCTGTATATATTCAACTGATTTACCGTAATTTACATAGTCTAACAACTTTAAGCAGCATTCATATATGAATGTTGACCCTAAGAAAGGGACCGGGGCAAAATTTGTTGATATCGGGCCAACATGTAGTTTCTCTACTTTCCATACCAACTATGCTTCAGGTGAGGCATGCACAGTAGCCTGTACAGAGAGTAGTTACACATTCCTGCTGCATGTAGTGAGATACTGTCAACCCCATTTGAATTGTTAACAACACTCCATTTCACCTCATATGACCCAAATAAACCTCATAAAACTCATGTAATAAGATATGCTGAGCTTTATAAAGTTTCTCTTGGCATGTCCTACATAATGTTGAAGTATTACTTCAACAACGAAATTTTGTGTCCAATGTTCGTTATCACCAACTTGTGGCTTTTGACATGTTTAAACAAGTTCAAACCTAACCTTACTTTTACAACTGTATGGCAGGTTAACATGGTTATGGATCTGTACCATTCTAGAATATGACATGTTCATTCTAATTCTTTCAAAAATGATTAAAGTCACTTGACATAACCACTTGCACTTGGTAGTGGATAGGGCTGGCGTAAAAGCCGCTCTGTCTGATATCCAGTATGCCGATTTGGGATCGATCTGGGTATTCAGCAAAATCACAATAAGTGTTGACCCAAATCCACTACTGTTCAACTGCTAATGACTTTCTATACTTAGCAAGTGAAGCAATATTTATTGAGTATGACTCACACATAGCCTTTGACGATGAAAGATTTTACAAGGCAGCGGCCAAGTATCCAGCAGGCGTGGGGCCCGTGAAGGTCGAAAGCAGCACAAAAACAAAACGAAAGCGATCATACCTGTGCAAACTATCAAAATGATGCTAAGTCATTGAAATTTTTTTTTATTTATATACATTTGTAAAGATTTGTCTTCTGAATCATTTACCTATCAACAAAACGACAGGTCTGACATGACAGCCCATATGACCCTCACAAAAACAACAAAATATTTCTGCACGCAGAGAGGCATATGACATCTTTAGATGTTAAATTGTTCCTTTAACTGAATTGTTCCTTCACATCACCCCCCTGTAATACTTCCTAAAAAGAAGATGTAGCAAACCTGGACACAAGAAAGGTTAAATATATAAATTTTTAGAATTATTTGTTATTGGTTGTACTTTGGTCAACAATTTGCAGTCTGAAAGCTGGGAAATTGTCATGACTATATAATGCATTGCTACGTATTCTCATAGAATACATAAAAAACCTTTGAACACATACGTAGGACATACAGAAAGACGTATCGTCAGTACACATATTGTAAGTACACATGTGCGATATTTTGGTGTCGTATATTGTCAGTTTATAAGGCCATTTCACACCTGGACTGAGCATACCCAAAGTCACCGGCCGAGCGTGACATCAATCGCGTGACATCTTACAGGACATAAAATACCATACAACCTCTGATATTCATTTACGGTGGAGGACCAACTTTCAGGAAAATACATTTTTACAAATTTAATTGTCACTTTTAGCGTGTTTCAAAAAGAAGTATGTGCTGTGGACAATTCACAGCATGTACACCACTTTTACTGGAACTAAAATACAGGCTTTCAATGCTCCATTATACATGTGTGTCCTAAAATGTACCATTTTTAACAAGAAGAAGGCCTTACTATAACACACACTTTATGTAAGACATTAACTTTCTATATTTTGAAAGAAATGACACTAAGAAGTTTTAGGTCTGCTTTACGTTCAATCAACGAAATGGGTAATGTATTCTGATAAAAAAGTTCAATTCTTTTGATAGTAATACATGTTGGTTATTAATTTAGACAAAGCCGGGAATATTAATTAGCACAGTTCTTGTTTCTGCAGACCAAGACTGCGATCTATAAAATTTCATTTTAATGAAATGCAGCAAACTTATACCAGTGCAATAATAATAGACAGACCCTACTTCAGTTTCAATCTGCAATGTTCAGCTGAGCAGAGAACCGTGAACTTAAGCTGTGTCAACATATATTTCTTTTCCCAAAGGGCTGAAACAACGTAGTGAAAATTACAACCATAACTAGAACCTGTACAGATGTAAAAAGGATCAGGTTATTGCATTGTGCAAATGCAGGATCACATAGCACACAATGTTGACCCCCAGGAGGGGTCGAGGTTGTTTAAAATTCAGTTTTGCAAATTGAATACAAGCACTCTGGAAACATTGTGACGGCAAGATATGTTTCCTGTTGATTGGAGCAATGAGAACAACAGCTGGGTTAACATCTACACCAGAACAGACATAATTTGTTGAAAATGGACGAAACATATCAAACGTTAAGTTAAAAACAAACATGACAAAACAGCCATAATTTGTGAGCCATGGCTGAAACTCAAACTTCATCTGTATGAGCAGACTTCTTTTTTCGTTTGTTTTTTTTTAGTTACCTGCCATTTCAGTAAAACCATCAGTATACCACATTTCCTCTTTCTGCTGGCAGTGGTGGAGGTGGTGGTGGTAATTGATTATAGGGTGATTTCCATTCCCAGAGAGATTGATTTCCACCACAATTGCTTGAACAATAATTTTAAACTACTGGCCAAAAAAATTTACCCACTACATGTAATTTTTCAACCTTTTAGATGTCCTTTCCCTTGCTAGCACCATGGGGTAAAATTCAAACCAAATATCAGTTGGGTCTTCGGTGTGATTGACAGGTCCCACAAATTATGTTGGAACTTTAAAGGCCGCCCAGAGCTGTGTGGAAATTTGCCATTTGCAAACCAATACATCTCGGCTTTTGTTTATGTTTCAACACTCAGTCCGTTTGGTTGATCTTCATCCCCATGACCTCCCTTCCCACAAAACTGCACATAATGAATGCTATTGTAAGAGCATTAAGGCCAACATTGACAAAATGAGAAGAGTACGGGTGTGTGAACTGCATGAAAAAGGCTTTTCTACTTCTTCTAGTTTCAGTAAATCGGAGCAGGGCAGTGGCTTGTGTTTTGGAATGTTTGACTTACGGAAAAGGGAAAAAAAATCCACAGTCAGACCCAATTTCGTGAGTGGGTCAGGTTACCAGCAGCAAACATTCTTTTTTGTGTTCAACTGACCAAGTTACAGGAAATGCTGAAATATTGTATCATGGAGCAAAAGAGTGCCAGCAGACATGACAAAAATGTTACTGTTAAAAACTCATTTGAGCCGTATTTCATCACTTAGTTATGTTGTGCTACACAATGGCAATGATCCTATGGGGTTTACATACCCAAACAAAAAAAAAGCATTTCAGAGATGATAAAATAGACGGTGGCAGTACACCCTAAAACTAGAACTACTTTGGCAAAGCAATGACAATTTTCACCACCTCGGAAAGGCCCTCATAGGTCCGCTTTGTTACCCGATCTCAGAAATAGTTCCAACAGTGTTTGACGCTTTTTGGAAGAGGTATAGACATAACCCAATTGTATCATTCTTATGATTTTTATGTCATATAACTGGATAATGTGTCGTCCAGTGGTCACCCTTGCTTTGGGGCAAATCTAATTGTCTGGCCTTTTTGTGATGTGAAGGACCTAAGTGTAGGCTTTTAGCTGTACTGTTTGATAGATAACAGTCCTAAGTAACATACTTTTGAACCACTGCTCCTAACTTAGAAAAATTATTTCACAGTGACACGTTTTTCGGCACGTCTATCGCTTACCACCACTGTCTACTATATAACTGATGCACTCAACAATCCACATGACATCAATAAGGCTATCCACTGGACATTACCGAGTCCAAACAGGTTTCAGGGCAAATTAGTTGGCAAGAAAGACTCAAAACAATCAAATTAAAAAAAAACCAAAAAAAACCAACTTTTTAAACTAATCACCTTATATACCATATACTAAAGTTTTATTACTTGATTTCACTGGATTAGGACTAAATTATGAAAATACATCTCATTTAATTTTTCTTGATCATAGAATAAAATTTAACCTCAATATACACATGTATGCATATATACACTAGACAACCTGAAATATTTATATATTATTTATATTAAATCTTACCTCAGATTCTACCTGGAGTATTTCTTCCCCTGCTGAGGGTAAATCTCTCCAGCCAATCATCTCTACTGCTGTGCTAGGTGGCGCTTCTTTCATGGGACAGCCTTGGTCATCAAACATTCCCCTCACCTAATAAAGCAAATTTTCCACATAGATCAAACATAAGTTTGCATATAAATTATTTTATTGGCAATTAACATGCACAGCTTGTCCCACTTTCCATGTCAAACAACATTCATTCAATTATTCATTTTAACCACACAGTCTTCTGTTAAACAAATCTGCAACCAAACTTCGAACTTTTACATAAAATATGATTAGTGTTTACTTAATGATCAGTGATGAACAACATATGACATGGATAATAAAGTTATCTGGGTTGTTAAGGAGTTGATTTGAATGTTTATCCAGGTATGGTTTTTCCTATTTACATATTGCCATATTAAACACAAAGGATTTTTTTCAATTACACATTCGGCATAATTCTGCCAATACAAAATTTTGTTAGAAAAACAACAAACCTTAGCCCAGGCAGTTCCAGCCACCAAGTAACAGCCTTTCTTTAACGTTCCTCTCTGAATTATAGCAGTTGCCAGTTTCCTACAAGGCAGGGAAAAAGAAGACCACATGATTATCATTTTGCAATCCAACTCATTTGCGAAACACAAATGAATTGCAATTAAGGGTTATTTCAGCTGCCAGATATTTGCTTGAGACACTCACCCCCTTCCCGGATCAGTTTTGGACTCTACCACACTCCCCTCCACCATGCCCGTGGGATCGCCCTTTAACTCCATCAGCTCAGCTTGAGTTATAATAGCCTCTTGCAGCTCAGACACATTAGTTCCCTTGAAAAAAAATCACCAGAGCAACGGTAAATAATACAGTAAGCAATGTCATGAGCATGAGAGTAACCCAGTACAGGATCTACTACACATTTCTTGTGTATATCTACCCAGATATCAAAAACGTTCACGCTGAATTTCTATGATTAAATGGTTTATCAGAGTATTAAAGAATTATTTCACTGAAAAAACTGGAAATAATGCAACAGCATACAAAAAATCTGTGCTTATTCATCTAATGTGATAGTTTTCCAGCTTACCCTTTGGCAAATGTTACAAGAGATATGTTTATTTATTTATTTGATTGGTGTTTTACGCCATACTAAGGAATATTTCAGTTATACGATGGTGGCCAGCATTGTGGTGAGAGGAAACCGAGCAGAGCCCGAGGGAAACCCACGACCATCCGCAAGTTGCTGGCAGACCTTCCTACTTACGGTCGGAGAGAAAGCTAGTATGAGCTTGACTTGAACTGACAGCTGCCACATTGGTAGGAGGCTTCTGGTCATTGTGCTGCGATAGCGTGCTAACCGACTAAGCACAGGAGATATGAGAAAAGAAGTTGGGCTTCTGTCCCAAACCTTGAGGGCTGATATTGGCACAGCTTGAACATCTCCCCCGACTTCCTCTAGCATAATGCCATGAGCGATCAAACCCTGCTTAGTCCGTTCCTGCAGAAAAGCAACACACAACAAATTTGACTTTGTGATCATTTCAACTCAAGATTCATTTATTTATTTGATTGGTGTTTTATGCAATACTCAAGAATCAATCTAAACTTACAGGCAATTCTACTCCAACATCAAGACTTTGGCCTTTAATGTATTGTCGCCACTTTGCTACATCATATGCCTGGTTTCCATATGTAGAGATATGGAAAGTTGTCAGACAGCTAAGACCCATGGTAACAGCTAAAATATTTCACTTTTCCCCTACCTTGTTGGCAGATGAGTAATTGTGTCTCTACCTTGATATGCATTGAATAATGTTTCAACCTGCTTTTGTCTGAGATCTATGTTTGTCTCTCATAGAGAACATTTGGCATACTAAAAAGCATCTTCGAACGAAGGTTCAGTGAGTGCAGCAATCTTGAATAATAATGACATTACATCAGAAATTATTTGTCAAAATGTAAAAATTAACAAGTTCAAAATTGATTTTGCTTGCGTGATTTGTCCATGTTTTCCCATTCCTGATGAAAATATTTTATTTAGATTTGAAAATACAACTGAGCCCACTTTTTGGGGGAAGATGGCCATTCAATACATACAAGTCTAGATTTGGTCATTCCTGAGGTAAACCAGAAGACAGGCGAAGTGGGTTAGGACTGACTCAAGAATATTTCACTAATATTACGGTGGGAGGAAACCGGGCAAAGTCTGGAGGAAACCCACGACCATCTGTAGGTTGCTGGCAGACCTAAATATGTACAACAGGAGAAGAAGCCAGCAGGAGTTGGGCTTGAACTCATAGCGATCGTATTGGTGAGAGGCACCCCCTCAGCCATAGTGGCCCCCTCAACCTAGGAGGCAGTTAGTATCATATCATACATTGGATAAGTAAGATAAATAATTTCTAGTGAACAACACATATTTTGGAAGAAGAGAAAAACAGACAAAAGACTTATTCCCAAATACAAACAAAAGGTAAAATAAAGGTATATATCTTATATACAATTCCTATTAAAATTTCTTTGTCAAAATTTCACAGATTTTCATTATAATACTCCATCTACACAAATACTGGCTACCTTCATTTCCAAGAGGGACACATTTAAATGTATGAAATGCAATTACATGTTTTTACATCGCCTTTTAATATTCTGAAATTTGCAGCCTGCAAGGATAAAGATCATCATACTTCACAATGAAATTAAATCTACCAACCAGATCAGCTTCTGGCTTGTCAATCTTGTTTATGGCCACAATAATTGAAACTGAAACAAAAGGAGGCACTATTAAACATGTTGCTAATTTTGTTTCCTTTCACAAACAAGACATACAGTGAATGGTAATCACATCAGCAATAACATAAATTTTGCATTTCCGTTACGCGTATAACTGGCTGGGTGCTCTTGAGGTGTTACAAACATGAGCAATAGCCCTTGAACACAGAGAATAAAAATTCAAAACCAGTTTCCATTAGGTCAGCTTTTTTCTTGCGGTCAGATGGTTTGTCAGATGGTTTGTGAGGTGGTTTTGTCAGATGGTTTGGCACGGTGAGGAAATTTCCATCACACAAATCTGAATATCCTTAACACATAAATATAACCACCTGAACATAAATGAAAAATCACCATGGAATTTCTAAATGCATTTTCACTGATTTAAACCAGAAAACCCTACCTCTAGCATCCTGTGCCATTTGTATGGACTCAATAGTTTGCCCCATAACCCCGTCGTCAGCTGCAACCACCAGGACTACAATGTCTGTGACCTTTGCCCCTCGTGACCTCATTGCTGTGAAGGCGGCATGACCGGGAGTGTCCAGAAATGTTATGGATTCTCCTGACTGTAGTTTGACTGGGGGTTGAGAACAATTTAATATGAACACCAAACTCTTCACACCTCTATCACAGAATCACTAGCTAATGATGAGGTCACAGCTTCAGTTGCCTATACATTCCCATTATGTAAAAACCAGTAAGTTTCAAATCTACATCTAGTATATATGCTCAAAATTTGAGAAAAATTTTTGAGCAGAAAAAAATTACTTCTCCATATTACATGAAAGCACGATGGATTTGTCATAGGCTGGTAACAAACAAAGCATGAATAGATGGTAAATTCTGATCAGGACTATGATGCCCAATATGGGTCATGGCACACCCATCATGGCACAATGAGCGGGTACAGTGGATCAGGGTTCCTGTATGATGGCCAGACTGTGGCTGTGAGATATTTGACAAGGATTTGGCTGTAATGTATATTAAGAAAGAAATGTTATTTTAATGAGGTAATCCATGCAAATATATGCTTCAGAAATTCACTTTTTCACTGCTCACTATCAGAATTATTTTTAATACGAAAACAAAATATAAAGCATCTTGGAAATTAGGGGTCAGATTTAATGTGCCCAGGATCCCTGATGCAAACAATCAGCTGCCAGAGGAAACAAAATTAATTCTCATAGTGGTAAATATCTTGCTCTTACGTTCTGTATTCTCCAAACACTGTAGAAAGATTTGAAGGCCTACCTCGAAAAGCTCCAATGTGTTGTGTAATACCACCGAATTCTTGGTCAACAACCCTGGACTGTCGGAGATAATCCAACAAAGTTGTCTTCCCATGATCCACATGTCCCATGATTGTAACCACTGGGGGACGCTTCACTAACACAGCAGGATCAGGTGGAGGCCTAAAATCAATGTTACATGTATATAATCATCCATCGCACACATTAATGACACCAATACTACCAGTAAAAAAGTATATCTACAAATACTCAAAATTCTTGTAAAGGTAAACAGATGTGAACGTTTCATAATGTACATGCTTAAAAGTGAACTGTCCTGGTTCTATTTTGCACTTTACTGAATGATAAACCTGTGATATAAAAAAAAGTCATGCAAACGAAAAAATGCATCTGGTGAGTAATATATTGAACACCAAAAACTCTGAGAAGAATATCGCACATAATTTATCTACCCCTGAATTGCAAGTTTTCCAATTATGCATAATGCAACTGAGACATTTCCGGTTTTGGGGTGTAATTTTAAGTCTATATCTGCTGGATCAAAACATGTCTCCTCAAAATGGCTAGAGTATAATTTAGAGTCATTTGGTCCGAGATGGTCATGTCACATGACAATTTTCCATATTCGTCACATGGAGGGGTCTGATGGGAAGGCGCTTGAATTTTGTGAAGCTCCATCTGTCTTGCAAAATATCTATTTTCTTTCAATCACTTCTGCTCTGTGTTTCAGAGCCTCTAATATATACTGTGTTAATTTTGTGCGTAAAAACTAATCAAGCTGGACAGGTCACTTTAACTTTTTTTATTACCTCTGATAAGAGGTTATTTTTTGATATCTGTCAGCAACTTTATGTATAAATGCAGATGAAATTTTGTACAGGCAAAAGCCAATCCACGAAGTTTTCAAATCAACTAAATATCCCATATTAGGACAGAAATTAAGAGTACTTTTGTCCCCAGGTCCACAGAGATCCAGAGAGTTTATGTGTTCAGATCTGACATGCATTTGCTACCTCAGAGCACCCAGGTTTTAGTCAATCTACTGGATTAAATATCACAACCATGTTCATGAAAGACGGTATGAAGTTTTATTACAGCATATACTTACACATTCCCTCACATTCTGGAATGCCTGCTAGTACAATTAGAAGTAAGCAGTGTATAATGTTCATGACAAACTTAGCAGATATAAATAACATATTTTGTCTGAAATCATTTACCACCATACTTACTGTCTGACAACATCCTTATTTTCATCTTGTTTAACTTGCTTTTTGCTCTTTATTTCAAATCTGAACCCAGACCTCCTCACAACTTCTTTTATAATATTCAAATTGTTGACCACTGTTAAAAAAAACAAAAACATGATAAGTTGGCAGTAGTTGTCTCAGGATTAGCCAGTAAGCAGTGTCTTATTTCATTACAACTCTTCCCACGTGTACCTGGTGTTACTTTAGGTGATTCTGAGAGCTGACAGACCAATGTCTTTCCTGCCAAAGTAATACAAGGAAAGTCTATCTTTAAGTTGGACATGTGTTCTTTACGCACACAGTTGTTTGGCCATTAGGTTTATCTGTGTGTATTGGCAGTATTGTTCAATCAAGAAACGGCAATTCTTCTTTTATATGCAGACGACATACAAGAGTGGGGAGCAAGTATAACAGTTAGTAGATTACAGACACTCTGGCGGATACGCCGGTACCTAATGGGGTGAGGCATTCCCCTGCAAATCACACCACACAACCATCAGGATCATTACACTGTATATATAACATGTGAAGAACATGACCAGGACACCGACACAACAAGTGTTTTGGGTAGCAAAGTGGTGAAAAGATGTGTTCATTAGTTTGTTCTCCTGTTGGCCTAAATGTCTGCTATAAAAGCGAATATGCATCAGTAAAGCTTTTTTAAAGCTCTTTGAACTGGCATCTATACTGAGAAACTGGCACAATTGTATGTAGAAACTTCCCAGAAAAGCTGGGACTGTAGGCAAGGGTATATAGTACTGCTAGCAAGTTAATATCACCCACTGTGAGCGCTTTGCAGGAAACTTCTGTGATCTTTCCCGCTTACTTCAGGGTGTCCCAGATGGCCAGTGTCCCGAATTATAGAGAAATTACAATAAGTCAGATCAGTGTCTAAGCATTATTGTTACATTTCCTCACACTTAACATGTGTAAGACTCAGGAAAAGTGCGCAATTTAGCGAGATGTGGTCCTAACATTCCAGTATGACCAAACAAAGTAACCCATACAACCAGTCGAACATGTACTGAACCACTTTGTATTTAGCTGCAAGAAGCGAATCCAGGTTACTTGGTCAGCCAGTCAGTCAAATTTCTGACATCCTATATTAACATCAATAATTTACCTAAGGCATAGTCAGTGTGTACCGTGATACTGCCCTTTTGCAGGGTGCCACAGCCGCTTTCAGCTTGGACTTATTTCAATACCATTCATGATTAGGACTCAAGGATTCAAAATCCATAAGGAACAATATTATTATAGTTTAAATAATGACATAACAGGAAATAAAGAGTTCTTGAGAGAACTGGGGGTGCCTTTACCTGAATGTTCATACTCAAATCTATCTCCATCTTCCACAAACATTAGTGCCTCAAACACATGATCTGTAAAAAGAAAATATTAGGCCGCCCTTAAAAAACTGTTTGTTCTATGTAACCTGACCGTATGAGGAAAAATAGGGTCAGTTGATAGGGATTCATTTTTTTTCTTTAAATTTTTTTAAATCTGGCTCTTGAAAAAGATTGGGGTTTTAAAAAAAGAGAGAAAAAATTAAAAATAAAAAAACTTTTACTAATACCAATAAAAACTTTTGAGTAGGAACTTTTTTGAAAGGTCAGTTGGGTAATGCCAAACAAACATATTTTTAAGCATGGCCTTAGAAGATGAGCTAAAAATAAATACCTATTGAAAATCAACTGACACGATTTGAAAATGCCAGGTATGACAAACTCATTAAAAATGGGCTAAAAAAGAAAAGTGAATATGGATTGTTTTTGCAGTGAAACAAAGGCATTTTAAGTCTGTTTTGCACATGGGTTGAACAAATTCAAATTTGTGGGGGTGAACAGATATTAAAGCGAAAGACCTCGTAAAAATGAAGTTATGGTGAGTGAAAAGATCATACAAAACTGTATCCGAAAATACCTTCACTGAATTTTTTTCACCAAATTAAATGCAGTTAAATGTTTTGATTGTATGGTGGGCGATATGGACCATACTGATAATGTGTGTCAACCCGTGACATAACAAAACTTTTCGTACACTTAATGTTCAGGTCTGAATAAAATTCTTGTGAACTGTATTCCTGTGATGTGTCCCTTTGTGTAGAAAGGCGAATAAGATGTTAAAGTTCTGCTTTAGGGCCAGAGAAAGGTAGGCTTGGCATCACAGTTGACACACATGATCAAAATGGTTCATAAAACCCACCATACAATCATTTGACTGTATTTAATTTGGTAAAAAAAATTCTGAGAAAATCAGTGAATGTACTTTCAGATACAGTTTTTAATGGTCTTTTGACTCGCCATAACAATTTTTTTGAGGCCTTTTGCTTTAAGATACATTAAACTGACCAAAAACAAAAACACTTTTCAAAAATGATCAATTCAAAATGGAACTCAACTTTTCAGCCATTTTTAACTTGTGATGCTGCAGGTGTTTAAATTTAGACTGACAGTCACACTTGACTGTACACCACACATATCAGGTACTCATTAGATTTGATTTCATTGGTACATGTATTTGATTTGATATTTCACTTATTCAACAGCAGCCATTATGATGGGTGGAAATTATTAGCCTGTTGCAAACCCACACCCATCTGCAGGTTGCTGGCAGACCTGCCCACTTAAGGCCGGAGAGGAAGCCAGCATGAACTCACAGTGACTGCATTGGTGTCAGGCTTCCCCGCCTTTCACCCTAACCTCTCGACAGTAAAGGCCCCAATCAACACAATGTACACACCTGTATCTTTCCCCATTGCATTTGCTAACTCCGACACGGTCATCCTGTCTGATATCAACACAACACGGTTCTGGGGCTTAACCTTCAGAGGCTTAGGGTTCATACGGATAGGTTTAACCTAAATAAACACCAAGATGGTTCACAAAGTACAATCACAGGTAAACTGATCATGTCAACTGCATATAAAAGTTGTGTGATGAATACACAATGTATTTATGTAACTAGACAGCTTTCAGAATGTAACATCACTTATGGTCATCTCCTGACTCTACCTAATTATCAACAAAGGAAAGGATTTGGATGTGATATTGTCAGCTCATACTGCTAAGAGCAAACCCCATTGAAATTTGTTTAAAGATTAAGGTCGTAAAGTTTAGGGACTTCAAAAATTAGAAAACGTCATAAATTTAGAAACAGGGTGACTTACCAGCTTTCTCTTTGTATTTTTGGGTTTTCCAACATGCAGCGTAGTGGCCCTGTGAAACATCCGCACATACCCAGGGACTGTCTGTAGTGATGTACAGTTGAGTGTGGTGTCATAGATAGAGTCAAATTTAGGCTGCATTACTTTTCCACAACTTGACCACCTCATCACACGGAGATTCGGGGTGAGGTGTGAGTGAACCAGCAGTCTGAAGACTGCGGGAGCAAGTAGCTGAGTTTGTCTTGACATCATGGTCCCTCCAAAAAAAAAAGTTTATCTTCTTTATTTATTTCATAGGTGTTTCACACCGTACTCAAGAATACGTTACTTATATGAAGCTGCCAGCATTATGATGAGGGGATTTGAGCGGAGCTCAGCTGAAACCCACAACCTCCTGCAGAAGGCTGGCTGAACTTCCACACATGACTGCAGAAGAAACCAGCATGAACTGGACATGAACTCACAGCAACTTCATTGAGGCTCTTGAGCCACTGTGTTAAGCTAGTGCACTAAGCATGTAGTCAGGGAGAAAAAACAACATGTGATTTCTTGTCATGATGGTGCAACAGCAAATAAACAACAGGCTTCAACGAGTACCTTTATATATTTCTCCAGCATCTTGAAATATTAGCTCGAGAAACACTGAATCCAAATTATGAATGAATATTCTGCCAAATTCTACACTGTATATCAAAACTGTGGTTTTTCTACAGAGTTCTAAATGCTGTTATGAGTTTACAAACAGAATGGACTCGTAAAGGCTGTGAAAAACTGCTTAATGAACATGAAATGGTACCATGTTATTGATTACCTAACTGCATTAAAGATGGTATTCTCATATACCTATACCTCTGGTCATGATACCATGCAAAGGATGCTGTCTTTAAAATGTAATAGATATTACACAAGTAGTGCTACTCATTGTTACTAAATATTTCAGCAAACTTATTTTGCCATCATTGCAAGTGTTCACTCAGATAGAATGATTGCAAAATAAATTGCTGAGATTTTGAACCAGTGAAAAGATTTTGTTTTCAACAGTTACCAGTACACTACTTGTGTAATATTACATAAAACTCATCTGAATCTGAAAAAAAGGTAACAACTGGCTGATCCAACCAATCGCCTGATGGTTGCCATGCAATGCTCAGTGTCAAGTCGTAGCCCTACTGGAGACCAAGAGATATTCAATAAAACGGAGGCTGCAGCCTAAAAGAAGAGTAATGTGCCAATCCCACTTACTTCAATGAGAATACAAACAACGCATATGTGCTCATATGACTGAGGTAATCTCAGCCATTAAAGCTAGACAGCCAACTAAAAGTTCTCATGCTAAATACTGGTACATGCCGTGTGTTGTTGTTGTTGTTGTCATGCTCAGACCCGGTGTAAAGTTATTAACCTACAACTGACCTGTGCAGCCATATCTGGTGTCGTGAGAACGAACCAAACGTATATTCTTAACAAACGAACTGAACGCAGTTAGACCGTAGCTGTCCAAATGACTGATGAGTATAAATCATTTTCTTACCAACCACGTACCGGCTGTGCTCTCCTTCATGCGAGCTGACATCTTGATTCATACTAAAACATGAACCACTCTAGCTGTTTCAAAGTGGAAATGGACTTAAGCCTCGACAATGGTTAATTTGAAATTTGTTAGGTCCCAGCACAAAAAAAGAACAAAAACGAACTTAGGACCATTTCTTTCCCTATAGTATTTCTCTTTGCTTTAGATCGACAGAAAATTGTTCATAAATTGACAAAACTACCCTTCTGTTCTACTCAAGGCTCAGCACTCCTCTTCAAAAATATGGGGGGGGAATGTACAGGTTTTGGACAAAAATATAGGAAAACTATAGCAATATTTGTACTAAATTATAGGAAATATAATAATAGGAAATATTTTATTTCAACAAAGCATATGTATTTTAACTGTTTAAAGATGTACTTACCTGGACAACACAACCCATGTGGCCTTGCACCAACATCAAAATCGTAGGCTACCATCTTTGCAGACAGTTCACACCTTAATGGCCCCGATAACTGCTACTCTCGAGAGCCATCAAGGTTATATGGAAGGGTGAACTGTCAATCAGTATCATCTCAAGACAGGCCACTTGGGAGGTGAGGTTTAAAGAGGACACTACAAATTATAAGCAAACACCAGCCGCAGGAGCAACACCAGACATAACAAACTATTGTGTGTTTGTGTTGAAAGAACATATATGAATTATATGAGGTTTTTTATACTTAATATAGGAAAATATAGGGGGTTTCCAGAAATATAGGAAAATGTATGAAATATGTGAGCATTGAGAGCCCTGACATAGCTAAAACTGTAGGTTTATAGATACTGACCAAATGGCTCATATGTACATATACTGCGAATAATTATGTTGGTACGCTTGTGTGAAACACAGTTGGCGTGCTGTAGCAAAGATATCAACATTACAGATGATTGGCTTGATCTATTGTACGACATCTTTCTTGGGACGAAAGAATCTTTTTCACATAGTCAAATGCAGGTTTAAATATGTTATTTGTGCGTAAGTGTCGTGAAGGACAATTACATTGAACTTGACTTACCAGATAGGTGGAATCAGTATCTGAATAAACGCATTTGTGCAGAAACATCAAGTCAGCGGGTATTCGACAAATATGGTATGGTAAATTATGTCTTTCAAAGTTCCTGATATTTGTTGGAGGAGTGTAGTGAATCAGATTTAAAACAAAGAATTTTGTCAAACTTTTTTGGACCTTCCCTATTTTGTTAATTGAATGCTGTTGTGAAGGGCTCCAAATAATAGAGCAATATTTAAGGTTGGAACGCACGAGTGAAACATATGGAGATCTTAAGTATGCAATGCTTTTAAAACAATAACATGGCCGTTGGAAAATTCCCAGTATGCGATAGGATTCAATTACCCATATTACTTAAATGCAATCCGAACTTCATGTTACTTATTAGAGTTACACCTAGGTCCTTGATATAATCCATTCGTTAAAAAGGCGATCCAGACATCCATCGATCGTATTGTGAAGGATATAAAGCAGTATTTAGGCAAATTTAACTTAGATACCATGTTTGCACCACTGCACAAATCTATTCATATCATTCTGTAATAATAGACAGTCGTCGAGTAAGCGCACACATTAGTAATTTTACCATCATCTGCACACACAGCGAGTTCCAAAAATCATAGATGAGTATTCATATCATTCACAAACAGGATGAACAAAAGTGGGCCAATATGGCACCCTCGGAAACCTCGGGCGTAAGAGACTTCCATGAGGAAGATCTCTCATTTAAAATTACGGACTGGTGTCACCAAGATAGGATTTAAGCCAGTTGAAAATCCTGCAGGAAAATCAGAATTGATGCAGTTTATATATGTATCAGTAGCGGGGGACCTCCGTCGCCGAGAGAGTTAACGCGCTAGTGCAGCGTAATGACCTCAGGGCCTCGGTTGCTGGGAGTTCATATGCAGCTCACAATGATTTCATCTCCGGTCGTACGCAGGAAGATCTATCAGCAATCAAAGGATGGTCGTGGGTTTCTCCCGGGATCTGCCTGGTTTCCTCCCACCATAATACTAATCGCCGTCGTATAAGTGAAATATTCTTAGGTACGGCGTAAAACCCCAATCAAATAAACAAATGAATATAATGGTACATTTACTTCTAACCAAGTGTTCACGTGACACTCAGTTACGGAGGGACAGCTGAGTGGTCAAATGCTTGTTGGTACAGTTTGTCTGACAAGGTGTCAGACATGTTTGTCACTGTACATGACATACATCGCTGGTTTCCCCGGGCAGATTTTAATGTTGGAACAGGACAGCAAACGCAGGTGATGGACCTTTGGTAATTCGGTCATTGATGAATGGATGGAAAACGTGAAGAGAGAAATGAAGAGAACGCGCACAGGAAACCAATTCAGATGGGACTGCGGCAACAAATTGATCACCTCCTAAAGACACACAAGAGAAGGATGTGCACAAAACTATTAAAAGAGACAAGCGTGGTTGACAAGTTGTGTTGCGAGTTCCTGGAACAGCATGTAGAGTGATGAGAAGCCCAGAACTAAGAAAGTGTAGCAATGAATGAAGGATAGTGGCTTAACGCTACGTCCTCAATGTTGCAGCCATGGGTAGTGATATCCTTGACAAGAGGAATTTTAACTTATCAAACATGCTGACCAGCCACAAATTACAATGCTTGATATTTTGCACTGAACTGAAAAGGGATAATGTAACATGGTCATCAAGGACAACAGTTTTACATGTTTTCGTTTTTTCAGCATATGCCATGAAGATATCTGGTGTTTGTATAGAAAACAAGGCTATATCATAGGTGTAACTATATCTTGCCTTTGGCGTCATTGTTATTATTTAAATATGTCCATGTTTTCTGTACAACCGGAGCAGAACATGTTAAAAACATAAGCTACATAGCATTAAAATCTATACAGTTATTGACCGGGAGCGTCCATTTTGTTTGACGTCTGGTTTACGAATGTCGGTTTCGAGAGCTAGGTTATAATCATTGACTCACAAGTCTGACGAAGTTTTCTGTAACAATCGTTGGAGTGTTTTGTGCCACATTCACTATACATGTATAAAATGTATCAATCGGCGACAGGGAGATTGTACACTAGTTGTATTGAGCAGGTCAATTGGCCAGTTGTATTTGAATTGTGTATGTCACATGGCCTACATTTTATGATTTGATCTCGCCCAAGATAGTCTTTCTTTAAGTACATGATATTGTACCTGTGGCCAGGGTTTTAAAATGTCTTGGAAATTAGATAGGGACTTTGTTTTCCACTATTTGCGCGGGGAGAGGTGGGGGCTTCATAAAGTGCTCGAATTTCGAACTTTTTGACACCACCTCCCCCCCGGTGCGTATCTTGTCTGAAATGCCTTCCTGGATAAATCATGGGTTGGGTAATACCACAGAATGTAAAAATGGTACTTGTTGCTCCCTCGCTTGGCGCTTGCACTGTGATTGAGGTGAGAGCAAGGAAAGAAGACTTGTCGGCCATGTTGTCCGTATAATGTGACTGGGTGGCGTGTCATGCCTTTGCATCATGTTCCAGTGTCGACAACACTTTGGCGGCATGTACTCGCGGTACAACAAAGAGACACAGTACATATTTTTATATTCTAAGGACTCCTCGTCGTCATATGACTCAAAAATGTTGTTTACAGGACGGACAATGGACAATCAAAACCAAAAATATGTATACTGATTCACTTGCACCAAGTTTTGTTGAAACTGGACAAGAACATTTTGAAAGAAATCTTAACATATGATGGATGAACAGACAGACAGACAATCATCGGAATGGAAAATTGATACTACAATTTATGTATCTTGATATAGTGTACACTTAAACCAGGTTTCGTTGATATCAGTCAAAAACTGTTGGCGAAATAGCGTTTTGAAAGATACATGTATGGTAACATATCCTGGATAAACAGACAGAGAGACAGACAGACGGACAACCAATGATCGAAATGAAAAACCGATACTATGAAATATGCAATGGAGTACCATGTGAAACATTTTTTACCTTCACTGAGGCCATCCATTAATTACAAATATCTTTGCTGAATATTTTTTACGCTTTTTAAAAAAATATATTTATCCATAGTTTTCCCCAAATCTCACTGCATGTATATAAAAAAAAACATACATCAGAATTACATTTTTGCAGAGGCTGATTGCACCCAGGAAAGGATGATATCATTCGCCTTTGTTTGTGCAACATGTGACATCTAAATAAACACATAGAGTATAAAGGCATTATTTTTTTCAGAAGTGGCATAATGTTTTCTGTGGCAAATACTCTTCGAAATAATATATTTGCCCCGAGATGTTGCAAACTTAAACAGATGGGTTTCTTCAGAATCTGGAAAATGCTTTGATCAAAATGTGATTCTCATGCGAAATGAGGATTACCATGATTAATTTTTCAGACAAAGCTGTTAGAGCCACCGAAATTTAAATTGTGTGTTTTAGGAGCAGAACAGATAAACAACTAACAAGCATTGGCAATCGAAGTAGCTTAACAACTAACAAACAAAGGCAAACATAGAACCAAAACAACAAACAATGCTATGTGCATCCCATGGATGTCAAACGAAATAAACAACTTGGCAGGTAAAGTAACTAAACTGCAAAGGTGTGTGAATGAGAATTGGTGATATGACCAATTAGGTTACTTCAAACCCTAATCAAACATGGCATAGCTTTGGACAGCTCAGCATAACTTTGGAAATATGTTTGACGGGCATTAGGAAGTCAAACATGAACTCTGACCAATTAGGAAGTAGTTCATAGGTCATTTAACCAGGCACTCTCTGTAATTTAGTCTCAGAGGGCTTCAGCTATTCCCACTTGCCTATATTTAAGTTAGTTTTTGCTGATGTGGGGAGCCATCCTAATGACATTGTGTTCCTGGTAGTACTTGGTCAGGTAAGTCGTGTCTGTCTGAACCTCATCCAAGACTCACTGAAAAGAAAACACAACAGATAATTCCTATCTTAGTCATAGGCTGTAACCTTGTTGGAATGCAGTGCAGTGAAAGGAGTTTACAACTTCTTACAGACTTTACAAAGATTTACAATCAATATCCCCAACCCAGCTTTTGATAATCACAAAGCATATCACATATGTATATTCAAGGAGGCCTCTATTTAGAGGGAAATGCACTCAGAGTTTTAAATGTTCATTATTTGGAACACGAATTGCAGAGAAATTAATATCCAATGAGAATGAAGAAAATCTTTAGAGATGCAAAAATTATCCATGGATTTGTGGCTGGTTTTCAAACTTGCCCTGTGGGCTACACACAACATTTCATAAAAATCAGGAAATGTCTGTAGCAGTTATTGTAGGAAACCAACAACCCTTCAGAATATTGGGTTTCATTAAATATGCAAGCACTTTATTAATGGAGACCCGTCAAACGCCAGAAAATTGGACCTTGACGTCATTTTATTGACATGAAATGGTCCTTTCCCATCTTGTCGTAATGACGTAACATTAAAGATGGCGCGACATTACAATAGCAACAGATACATTGTAATATTGCAAGCTTTGCGCTATAATCACATTTTCCCGCAACAATGGCCCAAGGTATTGCTTCACACTACTGCCATCACACGGGATTAAAAATATGCCGCCTTCAGATTGGTTTTTGAATCAGAGGTCTCCCATACTTAATGTAACCTGTGAGTTTCAGGATTATTTCAAAACATGGCCAAACATGTATCAGATCTGCAAGTAAGCCTTTCACTCTACATCTACACTCCTCAACAGACACTTACCTTGTTGGCTAACAAAAGAACTGGCACAGGTTGTTCATTGGCTAACACAACCTTGGAATTCACATCATTTAACCACTGCGAACACAATCAAAGGAACATTTCCTTCGAATATTTCAGTCTAATTTGTCACCAGTTTTGATGTGCCATCAAATCCGAAAAGAATGAATGAATGAATGATTATGGCTTAACGCCACATCGGCAATATCTCAGCCATATCGTGTCGAGAACAAGGTGGAACCACGAGACAGTTCAGGTTTTCGATAGTGACATGAAAACATTAAAAACAAACCAAAAACGTACGGACATGATTAAAATCAGGTAAGAAAACCAAAACAGCTAAAACTCGAAAACCAGCATATTAAGGAAGTTTTATCACGAGTATGTATGAAAATAAAATTTATACTTTATGATACCGGCCAATGGCCTTCAAATATTTTATGACAGCGTCCCCAGCGATGCTGTCAAACAAATCATATATCGAGTTACTGTGTAGAATCTTTGCCGCACATGGGCAAAGTCCACACAGTCAACCAGGATATGTTTGATGCCGTATTCAGCATCACATCCAACACACTCGGGAGCACTGCTCCCATCCAGGATAAAATTATGTGTTAGACGAGAATGTCCAACACGGCATCTTGTTAAAACCACTTGGTCTCTACGAGACATACCCAGTGCATAAGAGTTACGGCCAATGACGGGGTGAATAGCGTGCAGTTTATTACACACCTGCACGTCCCATTCACCCTGCCAAAAATCAGCGTATGGGATTTTACTTTTGATACGGATTTATTTAGGGCAGCCTTTGCCTCCCTGTCCACGACTGTGTTTCCATGGATACCATCATGGCTTGGTATCCAACAAAATATAATATCTTTGCCTCTTTTAATCAATTTTCTGTGTAAGGCTAAAATTTGCAGAATAAGTGGGTTTTTGAATTTATTATTCTGCATTGCCAAAAGGCAGGAGAGCGAGTCACTACATACCATTGCCCTCTGGGCACGCCCAGAGGAAACATATGATAAGGCCAGGAGTATAGCCTTGGCTTCTGCAGAAAAGATAGACGATGAAGACGGAAGACGAAGAGAAGAGACCCGCTGTTCTAAGACAGCCGCAGCCGCAACCCTGTCCCCATCCTTCGACCCATCAGTGTATATAAATTTATAATTTGGATAATTAGCCTTAATTTCAGCAAAAGCTTGTTGAATTATAAGAGGATTTGTATTCGATTTATTATGTCGACGTAGATCAAATATTAGTTTAGGTTGTGGAAGAAGTCAGGGAGGAGACTCCGGAAAAGATACCGGAGCTATCTCCTCTAGCTTGATGTTAGCTTCCACAACATGGTCCCGTATACGAAGACCGAACGCAGGGATCTTGTTAGGACATTTAGTATATTTGTCTACATATGATGGATTGAAAACACAGTCGTAGGCAGGGTTTGTTGGGTGAGCTTTAAGCTTTGTTGCATATTGAAGGCTGAGTTTAATACGTCGGTTATGTAAAGAAGGCTCATTGGCCTCCACGTATAAACTCTCTACTGGTGAAGTTCTAAAGGCACCAAGGCTGAGTCTCAGACCTTGGTGATGGACCGGATCCAACATTTTAAGATATGATTTCCTAGCGGAACCATAAATGATGGACCCATAGTCCAATTTAGACCTCACCAGAGAACGATATAAATTAAGTAAAACAGATCGGTCAGCACCCCAATCGGTCCTAGACACGACCTTAATTATATCGAGAGCCTTTATACATTTAGCTTTAAGCGTTTTTAAGTGAGGTATAAAAGATAGTTTACTATCGAATATAACTCCTAAAAATTTATTTTCCCCAACAATCTTCACTGGTTCACCACAAAATTTAAGCTCAGGGTCTAGATGAAGTTTCCGTTCATTACAGAAATGCATACCGACGGTTTTAGACGTAGAAAATCTAAAACCATTGCCAACTGCCCATTTCTCGATCTTATTGAGACAAAGCTGCAGTTGCCGCTCGATGTTATTCATATTTTTATCAGAAAATCATCTACATATAAACAACCCTCGGTTCCAGATGTTAATGTTTGGGTCAAGCTATTAATTTTGATGCTGAACAGCGTAGGTGAAAGGATACTGCCCTGGGGCACACCCATCTCTTGCTCATAAGAGTCCGAAAGAGTGGACCCCACCCGTACCTTAAACTGACGATTTGATAAAAATTTGGATATAAATATAGGTAATCGACCTTTAAGGCCCATATCCGAGAGGTCTTTTAAAATGCCATATTTCCATGTGGTGTCGTAGGCCTTTTCAAGGTCAAAAAATATTGACACCACATGTTCATTATTAATAAAACCATCGTGAATGAAACTTTCAAGTCGAACAAGGTGATCCACTGGGGATCTACCTTGACGAAAACCACATTGGATATTAGATAGTAACTTGTTGGTTTCGAGAAACCAAACAAGTCTATCATTTATCATCCGTTCCATAGTCTTACAGACGCAACTGGTAAGAGCTATGGGACGGTAATTATTTGGATCAGTATGATCTTTACCCGGTTTGGGAACCGGGATAATACATGCCTCCCTCCATGAGGGTGGAAAATTACCAGTTATCCAAATATCGTTCAATAAGTCCAAGAGAGTCTCAAGTGGTTCAGCTGGTAAATGGTTCAGAAATTTATAATATACATTATCAGGACCACACGCTGTATCATGTGCCTTTCTGAGTGCAGTTTTTAGTTCATCGATATTAAAAGGACGATTATAATCTTCTAAGTTTTTAGAAGAAAAGGGCAGTTTCATTTTCTCCTTCTGATTTTTGACATGCTGAAATTCTGAAGTATAATTCTCAGAAGAAGATTTTTTAGAAATTGATTCCGCTAATTTATTAGCTATATCGGATGGAGAAGTTAGTATGTTATCTGCATCTTTCAAGTGCTGGACTTTTGCTTTGTTATTTTTACCCTTTAGTTTCTGAACCATATTCCAGACCTTACGCATAGATGTTTTGGACGTGATGCCTGAAACGAAGTTCCGCCAACAAGATCGTCTCTTGGACTTAAGTAATCGACGAGCCTTTGCTGCCAGAATACGAACATGGTTTAAATTTTTATCAGTAGGACAATGGTTGAACTTGTGTTCAGCCCTTTTACGGTCCTTTATGACTTTACGACAGTCATTGTCGTACCAGTGTTTACTTTTGGATTTTGGACTGGTCGAGGTCTTAGGGATAATTCTATCTGCAGCTCGTAATATACCCTCATTAAATTTAAATATTGGGTCATCTGCTGCATTGAGAGTCTGTGGAGTGATATCAGCCTCACAGAACATCTCAAATGCCATCCAATCTGCTTTATCGAACTTCCACCTAGCTACACGTTCTAAAGAATTAGAAGTGACATGCTCTAGGATAATAGGAAAATGGTCACTACCACAAAGATCCTCGTGCACTTTCCAAGAAAAATCCAGGAGAAGTGATGGATCGGTGATAGTGAGATCGATAGCAGAATAAATGCCATTACCCGCATCCAAATGAGTATTAGAACCATCACTGAAATAACACAGTTCCTCCTTAGTTAAAAAATCTTCTACCACCTTGCCCTTATTATTTATGCTGTTACTTCCCCATAAGGGGTTATGGGAATTAAAATCGCCCATTACTAGAAACGGCGTAGGTAATTGTTCTTTCAAATTATGTAACTGTAAAGCTGACAAAGAAGTGTTCGGAGGAATATAAACCGAACACAAAGTGACTGTCTTAGACAATGAGACACGAACGGCCACATCCTGAAGCTCTGTATCCAGAGCAACAGGACTGTGGATAATATTGTTATTTATGAAGATAGAGGAGCCGCCTGCAGCTCGCTCTTCTTCCTGACAAAATGTACTATAAAGTGAATAATTTTTGAGGGTTATTTTATCTTTGTCAGATGTCTTCAGGTGAGTTTCCTGAAGACAAAGGGCAATAGGATTTAATGATTGGACCAGCTGTGTTATTTCAATAAAATTAACCTTAAGACCTCGACAATTCCACTGTATAATTTTGTCGTATGTAGATATTACGGAGGGAGGCGTATAGGAGATTTCTCTTTATGTTTGGATCTAGGACGACCCTTCCTTGGAGATCGGCTGGAAGATCTCCCTGGTGCGGGTGATGTATCCATCACATCCGCATCTGATGTTGAAGGGACAACGTCCTCCAACGATTCAAACCTGTTAAATGTTTGGACAGGATCTCTTGTGGCCTTAGACAGACGTTCTGTTGGGCCACTGGGTTTACCGGTTTTAATATTACTACTTGGAGTTGTACTTTTGGACTTGTTTTTGTCATTATGATTTTTAGAGGGCTGGGGTTCAGGTTTATCAGTTTGTTTTGCATTGTTTACTGGTTTTATTTCTTGTACTGTGATGGTCTGGGTTGAGCAGGAATTCCGTTCAGGTTGAGCTGAACGTTCCACAGTGATCGGGTTAGGTTTGTCGTTTCCAATGGGCCAAGTCAAGGAAGTTTGAGTTGCAACAGATGTTGCAGCCCGCTTGACCACATTGGGAAACGAAGTCTGCGGTGGCGTACTAGAAAGTGAGGCCAATTTGCGGGCCTCCTGATAGGAAATGTTGTTTTTAGTTTTTAAAGTGATTATTTGTTTTTCTTTAATGAAAAGAGGACAGTCCTTAGAGGAGGCCATGTGATCTCGGCCGCAATTGCAGCACTTAACTGTGCTGCTGCAGTCAAAACCATCATGACCTTCACTGCCGCATCTGAAACAAACCAGTTTGAGGATCTTGCCAGCTCTTTTTGTTGTGAAACGTTTCACTCTGACAACACCCTGTGGTTTTAATTCTGTGCAGATTTCCTCTTCAGATAGGTCGAAAACATCCCCATCCCTGTCACGTATTATTCCCTGACAGCTGTTCAGGGTGTTGTGAGGGGATGTAAATACAGATATATCGGAAATTTTTTTTAGTGATAATAAATTGTGTGATTGTTGTTTCCGGAAACATTCGATAAGAATGTCTCCGGATCGCAGCTTTTTAACATTTTTTAAAGTGCCTGCTGCACCCTCCAAAGCCCTCTTCAAAAGAAAAGGATGTATTTTCGAGGCCGGCTTTTGTTCACTCTTTGTTGAGAGAACAATAAAAGCCGGCCAACTTTCCTGTCCAATGTCTAGAGGGTCTGATAGAACCTCCAGCTTCCTCTTTTTATCAGCCCCTGAATTTGGCTGAGGCGACGATCGAATGTTAGAAGCATTTTTTGAAAGATTTAAGGTATTCATAATAAATAGTTAGGGATTAACCCCACGTGTTCCCCACCCACCACGGAGTGCCAACAAGGGCGATGCCTGAACCTGGGGATACCCAGCAGGAAAGACACCAAGGATTCCACATGGGGTATACTCAAATAGATGGCCTTAATATGCACACTCCATTCCCCACCCGAGCTCCTCCATCACCCACCCTATGAAGGAAGTTGGACATTAGACACGGTCTACTTGAGTGACCCTACAGCCACCGCCTCAAACGCAATCCGACGAACGAAATTTGAGAAAAATCATTTGATCTCTAAAGAATGTTTATATAGAGAAGTTTTGGGACCACGCAGAGGCAAGGCGTGACCAGCCGATTGATCGGATCGGGCCATCCGACCGCCCGTCTTTGGAGAAGTAAGCCGAAGTGGAGTGTTGGGCGTGAGGATCTCGCAAGATCAACCCGCCCTCAGCCACCAGGATCCCGTCCTCCCCCATCACGGGTCGCAACCCACGGCAAACAGGTTGCCCCTTTTAGTCGCCTTGTACGACCAGCCCGGGGAGGCTGTGGAACTATTCCATTCACCGGAACCACACGGGAGAGCCCTAGGTTAGTGGCCTCGTACGACAAGCTTGCCTAGAGAACTGGGGCCCTATTCTTTTCACTCCCGGGAACCCCGCGGGGGAAATCCGGAAAGATGTATTATGTATAAAATAATGTATGTAAAGGTAAATATGGATTACAAGTCTGTCTTACTTACATACTGTCTTATGAGGCAATACATCAGTATTACTGCAATTCTTCAAAGTGTCCGCGTGTTTACAACGTGTTTATTCAAGCATATCCTGAAGGCATTATTCTGTGTTAGCTGATAAAGTTATGCTATTTGTGAAACCCTGGGACTGGCCAATCCAACCAATGTGGTTTTGTCTCCAAAATCAAATTAAAATTGTGGATAAATTGCAATGAAATTTGCTCTTTGATATCCGAAAAGGCTGAGGGTAGGACGGCTTGTTGATCCCTAAACAGTCTTCGTCCTTTCTATTGTGTGTAGAAGATTCGGTACAAACGTTTACAGGATTGTTTATCTCTCATTAGTTAGTCTGCTTGTGCAGCTTATTGACCCAGCTGCCTCTCGCCAAGGCAGTCGCTAGCCCAGCTCATGATGGCTTCCTCTCTGGTCCACCAGTGACCTTGCTGCGGATGGTCGTGGGTTTTCATCATAATGCTGGCTGCCCTTGTATAAGTGAAATATTCTTGAATGTAACGGCATAGCACATCAGTCAAATAAATAAATAAATAAAACACATACGGGGTCGTGAGGGGCCTGCATGCAGCCTACACCAAAGAACTCAAGCGACTTTTAATGCTTGGTATGTCACCTGAGTGTGTCTTTCAGAAACTTAATGTGAACATTATTGAATTTGAGAACAGACAGACAGTACAATTTGATATGTTTTGTATGTTTCAAATCTGCTTGGATTTGTTTGTGTAACAATTCCCACACAGTAACATCTTACAAGGTAGTCACAATTATGTGCTTTGTATAATTTTCATGACAACATACAGTGAAGAGGTACATTATAGAATGCGCTTGATGCAGAACTGCAGTAATTTTGTAAGAAAGAGCTCATGTACATGCAAGTTGATTACAGCAAATGTACATGCAGGTTGATAACAGCTCATGTACATGCAAGTTGATAACAGCTCATGTACATGCAGGTTGATTACAGCTCATGTACATGCAGGTTGATAACAGATCATGTACATGAAGGTTGATTACAGCTCATGTACATGCAGGTTGATTACAGCTCATGTACATGCAGGTTGATTACAACAAATGTACATGCAGGTTGATTACAGCTCATGTACATGCAGGTTGATTACAGTAAATGAAATTTTTCATCACAAAACAAATAATTACATAACTAGCAAAATATCCATATGTATGAAATACGTACAAAAAAACACAGAGTGTTAAGGTTTTGGAGAGAACTGGAAATGTTTACCATGTCCAAATCAATATATATATCTCTGCTTGCTGAATGTGACACTCACACAACAACTGCATTTGTATCTGCCTTATTATTGTTATTATTATAAAAACTTCTACCCTCTCTCTTGGTACAAGACTTCATACATCTTCAGCATGATCGAATGCAAATCCAGATAAAATACAATGTATTTTCTATTTAATCGATATAAAGAACAGACATATTATTTGGATTTGTTACATTAATTTCCATGTTACGGTCAAACCTACATGTTCATTACCTCTTCACTGAAGCTGTATAGATTAAAGATAAATCCTCTGAAATTAGTCAGCTTTCATTTTACCTTCAAAACTGAGTGAAACGTGACAGGTCTGAAATAACAAATTTCAAGACACTTTACCATTGTTTACATTCTAAACAAAGCACCCAAAATGACTAATGTACCAACATCAACATCAACGGCTGGCCGCCGTCGTATACGCGAAATATTCTACGGCGTAAAACACCAATCAAATCAAAATCAAATCTCCCCCCTCTCATTACCCCTTCGATACTCTGGAAGGCCTTGTGTTCTAAGAGGGGGCTTTGTAAGAATGACCCCTGTAAAACCACTTTACTCATGATGATTCATTCAAAAGGTGAAAATTTGTTGTGCAAACATTGTGAAGTAAAAAAAAAAAGAAGGAAAATATTTGATCCAAAAAATATGTACATGTAGCATTTTTACCTGTTAAATTTATTTTCTGCACGTTTGTGCTTTGCGTCGGCTTGATCTCCTCTTTGAAGTCATTATAGTGAAAGGCCTTTGTGTTCAAGTGTCACCAGACAGTAGGATGAAGCTATCAGCCCTTACAGATTACTGTTGTCGTTGTTACAGATCAGGTATCTTATTACATTAGGACACAAGCAAACATCCCGTGCTTAGCTGTAGGTTTTTTACCATGTTTTGTTTAAACTTGGATTGTTAAAGCTTACAAAATGAAATAAAACCCAGCGACAAACTTTGATTTTAGAAAATGGGTTTAATATTTATATGCAAAATTGGTATTTTTATTTCAAAAAAATGCCTGGTGCTTTGAACAGATTTTTTGCTGAAGATTTTAGAAGTTAAATGTAACTTGTTTGCACAGATCTGTGGTGTAAAATTTGAGATAAGTATACATTGATTTATTGACCAGGCTCTGTAACATCGCATTGTTGTTACCTTTGGTGACCTCTGATTACCCTGTTCATACTCCAGTCCCCCGG
This sequence comes from Acanthopleura granulata, assembly GCA_016165875.1. Classification (NCBI taxonomy): domain Eukaryota; kingdom Metazoa; phylum Mollusca; class Polyplacophora; order Chitonida; family Chitonidae; genus Acanthopleura; species Acanthopleura granulata. The sequence continues at coordinate 43,805,210 of JABBOT010000001.1, read as the reverse complement.
AGTGTGGCGCAACTGTTATTACTGGACATTGAAATAAACAACATATTTTTTACTGATCTAATGTACAGAACAGGGCTGTGGGACATAACCATATGTAGTTTTATGTATACACACTCGCATATATATATGTATACACTCATGTATATGTATATGTAAAGATAATCCATGTTTTTGAAATAAACTCAGTTTTTAACATGTGATATGTGGTCATTCTCAGTCTTGGGTGAGACATTGTAGTTGTTTAGGTGCAAAAGACCCTTACCTAACGTACTGAGGTAGTTGGTACAGCGATTACGCAATGTGTGAACATCCAGAACACATCCTTTATGCACGTCTTGAGAGAGAAAAACTACAGCTAACAAAAATTGGCAAAATTGACAATAACACATGAAATGTAGGTAGATTTCTAGGATTATTGAGAAATGAGCAAGAAGCCTGAGGAAAACCACTCACTGTCAGCATATTATAAGACAATCATAAGGTATATATTGTGACAACTAACCATTTTAATGACAGATCAATAAACACACAATACGTGATAACACTTGACATAATTTATTAACTGTAATTATATCAATAAAAACGAAACAGTGGTTTTCATATATACACTTTTAATGATTAATAAAAACACAATATGCGGTAACAGTTAACATAATTTATTAACTGTATTTCTATCAATGAAAGTCAAACAGTGATTTTCATATGTACACTATATTTAAGGCCATAAGATCACAAATTGAACAACCTTGACCAAAAGTTGATTATGTATAAACATATACATATTTATATAGATACACATAAAAAATTGTAATATCGAATCATGGGGAGGGGGGTGTATCTTGCCCCTGTGACATCGCCTCATGGAAGGGCATGTGGGTCCTGTGATATGGCCTCATGGAGGGTAGCCTCTGGTCTTCTTGTCGTCTGGGGAGCATCTTATCATCTGAGAGCATCTCATCGTCTAGCACAACTCGTCTGAAACCAAGCTTAGAAAAAGAATTTCCCCCTCCCCTTCCCAAATATAAACATTCAGTAAACAAAATTAATAAAAACAGAAACATAATCCATTAATTTTAGGTTTAATTTAGTAAAATGGAAATGACGAATTCGGAAATTATCGAACAAACAAATTAGGTATAAAGAATAAGTATATTTAAGTTTAAAATAACAACATAATTCTACATTAAAACTATGCAATAATTACCAAATTTATATAAAAACTATTTTAAAGTGTCAATTAACATATAATAACAATAAATATGCATTGTCTGGGGTCATCTTGTCCTCGGGTCCTCTTGTTGTCTGTGGGAGCATCTTGTCATCTAGGGAGCATCTCATCATCTGCATAGCATCTAACCGTCTGGAGAACAGGTCTTCCGGGGTCATCTCATCTTGGGAGCATCTCGTCGTCTGGGGACATCTTATGCACTGGAGAGCATCTCATCGTCCAGTTGTCTGGAGGGCATCTACTTGCCTGGTGCATCTCGTCCGAAACCAAGCTCAGAAAAAAGAAAGAATTATCCCCTCCCCCGCCTAATATAAATACTCACTAAATAAAATTAATAAAAAACAAAAGCACAATGCATTAATTTTTGGGTTAAAGTTTAAAAATATCAAAAATGGAAATCAAGAATTTAAAAACCGCTGAACGAGCAGATTAAATTTCAAAATACCTATATAATTGTACATTAAAACTACCAAACAATATAAAAATGATTTTAATAAGTATCTATCAATTAACATAATTATTCTTCCCCTGGAGTTTTCCTCTCGTCTGTGGTTATCTTGTCGCCTGGAGAGCATCTGTCATCTGGAGAGCATCTTGCCGTCTGAGAGCATCTTGCCGTCTGAGAGCATCTTGCCGTCTGGAGAGCATCTTGTCATCTGGAGAGCATCTTGTCGTCTGGAGAGCATCTTGCCGTCTGGAGAGCATCTTTTCGTCTGAGAGCATCTTGCCGTCTGAGAGCATCTTGCCGTCTGAGAGCATCTTGCCGTCTGGAGAGCATCTTGTCGTCTGAGAGCATCTTGTCGTCTGGAGAGCATCTTGCCGTCTGGAGAGCATCTTGCCGTCTGGAGAGCATCTTGTCGTCTGGAGAGCATCTTGCCGTCTGGAGAGCATCTTGCCGTCTGGAGAGCATCTTGTCGTCTGAGAGCATCTTGCCGTCTGGAGAGCATCTTGCCGTCTGAGAGCATCTTGCCGTCTGGAGAGCATCTTGTCGTCTGAGAGCATCTTGCCGTCTGGAGAGCATCTTGCCGTCTGGAGAGCATCTTGCCGTCTGAGAGCATCTTGCCGTCTGAGAGCATCTTGTCGTCTGGAGAGCATCTTGCCGTCTGAGAGCATCTTACCGTCTGGAGAGCATCTTACCGTCTGGAGAGCATCTTGTCGTCTGGAGAGCATCTTGTCGTCTGGAGAGCATCTTGTCGTCTGAGAGCATCTTGTCGTCTGGAGAGCATCTTGTCGTCTGAGAGCATCTTGCCGTCTGGAGAGCATCTTGCCGTCTGGAGAGCATCTTGCCGTCTGAGAACATCTTGCCGTCTGGAGAGCATCTTGTCGTCTGGAGAGCATCTTGTCGTCTGAGAGCATCTTGTCGTCTGGAGAGCATCTTGCCGTCTGGAGAGCATCTTGCCGTCTGGAGAGCATCTTGCCGTCTGAGAGCATCTTGCCGTCTGGAGAGCATCTTGTCGTCTGGAGAGCACCTTGTCGTCTGGAGAGCATCTTGCCGTCTGGAGAGCATCTTGCCGTCTGGAGAGCATCTTGTCGTCTGGAGAGCATCTTGTCGTCTGAGAGCATCTTGTCGTCTGGAGAGCATCTTGTCGTCTGAGAGCATCTTGCCGTCTGGAGAGCATCTTGCCGTCTGGAGAGCATCTTGCCGTCTGAGAGCATCTTGCCGTCTGGAGAGCATCTTGTCGTCTGGAGAGCATCTTGTCGTCTGGAGAGCATCTTGTCGTCTGAGAGCATCTTGTCGTCTGGAGAGCATCTTGTCGTCTGAGAGCATCTTGTCGTCTGGAGAGCATCTTGCCGTCTGAGAGCATCTTGCCGTCTGGAGAGCATCTTGCCGTCTGGAGAGCATCTTGTCGTCTGAGAGCATCTTGTCGTCTGGAGAGCACCTTGTCGCCTGGAGAGCATCTTGCCGTCTGGAGAGCATCTTGTCGTCTGGAGAGCATCTTGCCGTCTGGAGAGCATCTTGTCGTCTGGAGAGCATCTTGCCGTCTGGAGAGCATCTTGCCGTCTGGAGAGCATCTTGAGAGCATCTTGCCGTCTGAGAGCATCTTGCCGTCTGGAGAGCATCTTGCCGTCTGAGAGCATCTTGCCGTCTGGAGAGCATCTTGCCGTCTGGAGAGCATCTTGCCGTCTGAGAGCATCTTGCCGTCTGGAGAGCATCTTGCCGTCTGGAGAGCATCTTGTCGTCTGAGAGCATCTTGTCGTCTGGAGAGCATCTTGCCGTCTGAGAGCATCTTGTCGTCTGGAGAGCATCTTGCCGTCTGAGAGCATCTTGCCGTCTGGAGAGCATCTTGCCGTCTGGAGAGCATCTTGTCATCTAGGTGGTATTTCATCATCTGGGAGCATCTCATTGCCTGGGGATTATCCTGTCGTCTTTGGTCATCTTGTCGGGGGGCACTTTGTCTGAAACTAAACTTAGAAAAAGAAAGAATTATGACCTTCCCTATCCCTTCCCTGAAAGAAATACTCACTAAATAAAATAATAAAAAAAAGCACAATTCATTAATTATAAGCAACGTATTAATTATATACAAATCAAATACAGAAACGACAACGTCAACGTAAATAGACTGAATATCAAATAACTAATTCACTGTCTTTGTAACTAAAAACCTTAAAGACTGTAATACCCTACATATCGCAATGATTTAAATACCTTAAACATAACTCAAAAATGATACTTTTCACCCTTTACCAATAACCTGTGTCTCTCTCTGCTTCTACCGTTTTGTGAAACATGTGCCCACTGATCCAAGGCTTTATATGCACAACCCACTCACCCCACTCCCAAGATCTGTTCGTCGGGTACAGGCACACTCGGGAATTCTGAGCTTATTTGGTCCGTGGAAAGTGAGCTTTGTTATGCCTTGGTTCATTTGAGGCTTTGTTTGTCTGCAGTGTATCATACTGTGAAAACAATAGGGATACCCAGTGACAAACGAGGGATAAATTTTGCCCCAGCGCACAAAAGCTAATTATGATATCCCTTATGACACCATGTAAGGCTAGTGTATAAGTCTATGAGTTTCTAGGATAAGACATACATGACAGAGAGACACCGATATATCCATAGAAGCTACAACAAACTAAAAGATAGTCGTCCTTTACTATGCATGAACATGTATGTACGCTGTATCAAGACCTCTGCTAAAGTGAACCGTAGGCGAGCGCCTAGATTACTCGGCCATTCACGACTCGGTTCTTAATTTGTATTACATTTTAGCAGTGTGTGATTTTCTTTTTTTTTCTTCTTTTTTTACGACACATTTGTACCGAAAGTATGTGAATGAAGGATTCAGAAGGATACCTGAAGTAGCCTTTGTTTTTTAATTTTAATTTTCCCACCTCAAATATTAATAAATGAGAAGCACTGTTGGTACTGTGGCTTCTCGAGAATGTAGTAGTATTTGGGTCGTTTTCTTCAAGTCTATTTGATCAAGATTTTGATTAAAGTCCCGTATCATTGCATGAACGCCTACCTGATGTCAACATTGAACAATGAGGAAATAACTTGAAACGTAGAGATGAATCATCCAGTCAAATTATTGTCAAATGAAAAAAATTATCTTGATGTTCTGTCAACTTCAGGGGTATTCCGTGTGCTAATTTTTTATGCTATGTCACATGTATGAGATAAGTATACATGATAAAAATGATTTTTCATCTGTTTCAGAATACAAAGGTTCTTAAAATTTAAAAAAAAGTGTAAGTAACAACAACAAAATAAAACCAAATACAGTGTCACAAGTCCACCAGGTGTGTGAGTGATATTGCTGTGTTCAAACGTGCCAAGCACAAATCTAAAGACTCCAGGTTTTGCCCTGGACTAGATCGCACCTAAGACCAAAAAACGAGGAAGTTGCTTCTTCCTCGCTCACCATTATGGGGAAATAACAATGACTGGTCACCCCACTATCAGTATAATGAACTATGTGTCTCCGCCAATTCCCCTCGTTGAGGCAGCACCTAACAAAAGACCGGTGCAGTGTATATATACTTACAATGGCTCTTCGTCGTCATATGACTGAAATATTGTGGGCGTTAAACCCCAATCATCACAGCGTCCAGTAGCCTAAAAAGTGATGGTGTCTGTCCACTATTACCATGGCGTTTTCTCTCTGCATTCAGAGTGCATGTCTGTGATTAAAGTACAAGAATATTTCCTCTCCAGTGCACCTACATGCGCTTTATTTCTAATGAAAGAGCTTAACATAAAGAGATATTCTCACTCTTATTTCACTCTTCACTTTATTAGCTTAATATTGATCACAATGCGTCTCCGGATATATGGTTGCACTGGCTTCCGGGGCCTAGGCGGCCCTTGGAAAAGACAGCTTCCGCCGCCTATGAATTGATATGGTACGGATGGGGGAAATAGGTAGATAACAGCTGAAGGTCTAAAGAAAATCGTGTGTATATCTGTTTTAATGAGGAGGCAGTATATTTATTAACCAGATGAGGTGGTGTGACTGTGAAATAGGGCCATGAGGCATTGCCAGACACTAACTTTGGTGCACTGACTACAAATCTGCATGCCTTATTAGAACCAAACGAAGTCCTACATGTACATGTGGGTTCAAATCCTGCCTGCCCGCCTTCACTATGGTTTTCAGCGAGAGGTGTTTGTAATATTCCATACCCGGTGCGCTAGGGAGTTTACGCAAATTCTGCCTTAATATTTCTTCCAACCATTGATCGCGCCAGTATGGCTAAAATATTTCCAATGTGGCCTTTCATTCGTTCATTCTAAAACTTGTGAAAATAGCCAGACAGCTTTTTCGGAATTGGTTCTTATATTGGTTAAAGCGCTGCATAGATTTTTGAAATGCTGTCTCCGTACACAGTGGTATCAACTGTTGTGGGTCCTATGTTTCTGGGATCATTTGCTGAGGAGATGATATCATTTCAGGTTTCGATGACGTCTCTTCCACTTGAGTACATGTCTCCAGGCATTGGGATACCGAATGGTATTGCTCCCATGTTTCTAACATCAGATGCTCTTAAGGTGTTACATATATTTTATTGTTTGAACTAATAATCAGAACGAAAAAAAAAAAAAAAAGAAAAAAAAAAAAAGAAGAATGAAGAGCAGTGGGAATGAAAAGAAATAAATTGGGTTTGAACCAGAAACTGCTAGGCATCATGTGCGATGTAACTTGTGCTGAAGACCAGGAGAGAGATCTTTGGCTCATATTGGCCGACAGATGAGGAAAACATACATCGTTTCAAGGTTCATTCTTGTTATGAGTGTAACTGCAGTGATCAGCTTCATGCAATCTTACACGAACCCCTCATGTTAAATGAATGAATTTTCTTTTACCATTATTAGAACTGACCTACTTTTGGGCTATTTATATTGGTCACACAAAACAGAATTTGCTTACCGATAGTTTTCCAATATAGAAATTTGAACTGGCAGAATACTGTAGTCCTGTCAATCAAACCTGAACTTAATCGGTATAGTGGTTCTGAAGAAGGCTCTTATGGGGTTTTCATATAAATCAAACATGGACACCAGGTCACGTGACCTAGGCCACCGCTGGTTTGATAGTATCTGTCCCACTTCAGATATTTTAAAATTTTAGGCAAATATAGTCCTCGATACATGTAGGCCAGTGCTGGTCAGGGGAAGGTAACCCTGCCAGTCATTTGGTTGTAATATGTGAAAGGCATAAAAAAATGTAAAAAAATATAGGCATGCCCTCATGATGCTTCACTTCTGTTTTTACTATAATTAATTTCAGAGATAAACAGTTTATCCACTTTTCTGGTTTCCATGTTCAGGCCTCGTAAAATGTTGCGCTATGTCAACTGCAGCAGGTAAAATTTGTTTAAACAAAGCCCCCAGAAAGCAGATATTGATATTGAGTTGAAAAGGATTTACAAATGTCAATTTGTCAATACACACTCATATTCCCATTTTACAAATCTCCAGTAATGAATAGTAATAAAAAAATAAGAAGTGAAGTAAATCAAGTTGTTTACATTTCTGTTTCATGCTTGTATAGTTCATCGACAGAAAATGCACCATTTTTTGCAGCACACTAGGCCTGTTGGACTGAGAACATGGACTGAGAACAGGGACTGAGAACATGGACTGAGAACAGGGACTGAGCAGAAGAAAGCAGGAGAGTACACCCAGTCTCATAGAGATCCCATGTCAATGAGCAAAAGGGCCTCAGACAAAAGACAACAGTATTTTGTGTAGGATTTGTGATATGCTCATTCTCACTCAATCCATATTGCCTGAGTATATACAAATTTGTGTATTTTGAGACCTGTGCATTGATCAATAAAATGGTCATCTTTGATACAAAGGGAAAAAGAATTAATATATAAGCTAAGACATGGACAGGTGTGTTTGAATAGATTTTGATATACTGGTGACATTGTTTTACACAGTATATGTAGAATATTTCCATGGAGTCTGTGTCTCTGAGTGTAATAATACTAACACCTTTACCCACTTATCCATAGAGAAAAATAGCTGATATCCAGATTTGAACTCCTGCCGATAAATCGCCAAATGTTGCCATATACAGGGATGTATGTATGTATATATGCCTGGGTTTTAAGTTGCACTCAACAAGTCTTCAGGTATGTGATGATGAGGAATCCTTAGAATGTGTATAGGCCTACGCATGCTGTGATGAAGGGTCCCTGGAATGTATATATTCTGTGTCTTCATGTAGCAGGCGCCCCTTAAGTGCTGCTGCCACTTAGCATCACGCCAAAGACACCAACCATGACACCCCATCCAGTCACATTATACTGAGCTGACCAGTCCTGTCTCCTTGCTCAAACCTCTTGGTGCTGAGCACCAAGCGAGGCAACAACAAGTGCTATTTTAAAAGCCTTTGGTATGACCTGACCTGGGATAGATTCCGGATCTCCTGACCTCCACCTTATCTAGGATTTGTGTATATGTGTGTTGGGAAACTTAATTATATGACCTTTATATATAAATGGATCGAATGCATCATGGCTGCCACTGAACTCCAGTAGATGACAGTCCGAATCGGAGTCGTGGCAGGGCGCGAATAGATATGGCTTGACTTCCTTTCGTCGACTTCAGTGTCTTCGTTGATGTGTAAGCTTTCATCCAAATCGTATATATCGCTCTTGGACGAACTGATTTATTTATTTGATTGGTGTTCTTTGCTGTACTCAAGAATATTTCACTTTCATGGCTGCCAGCATGATGGTGGGAGGAAACCGAGCACAGCCCAGGGGAAACCCATGACCATCCACAGGTTGCAGGAGGGCTTTCCCACATACGGCCTGAGAGGAAGCCAACTGGATTTGAACTCACAGCGTCCACATTGGTGAGAGGCACGGTGTCATAACGCTACGCTGGCACGCTAACCGACTCGGCCACGTTTGAGGACTTGATATCAGTGGAATCTTCATCTGATTTGGAGAGGGGATTGAGATGCGTTGTTCGAATACTAGCACCGCATGCCATGTTGTGGCTGATCAGCCTTCCCCACATGACGTCACCTGTTTGGGCCTCCAAGTCTCAGCATGCCAAAACAGACATTGTAGCCAATTCAAAACAAACTTCAGAAAAGTAAAAAAAAAAAAAAAAAAAAAAAATTACATGTTCATGGATAGGGAATACTTTTGCCTCCTTATGTATAAATTAAAACAAAAAACACACAAAAGGTAGCCTTTAAATATACCGTAAACCATCTTGCTGAATAGTTCCATTTGCATACATTACTGATGCTCTTTCACATTTTCCCACAAGATGTCTGTGTATACTCAGATACAGAGTTTCCAGACACTTTCTATTGAAATGATATGCACGGCCCATTTGTGTCCATACATGTTTGTGCCACATAACCAAATAACTGAAGATAAGCCCCATTTGATTCTGTCCATATTAATTAAACCAAAGATACTTGGCAAGGAACTAGTTAAACAACAATCAACGAAATATGATTTAGTCAAACACATGCTACACAGGTTCTGATATTTAAAGTATCAATCAAAGTATGTTTATCTTTGATGTTAAAACTAAAGGCTGTAGCGTCTTTATTATTCATCGGTTTGAAAACAATATCCCCCAGGGTACGACTATAAATATTATTTCTGTCCGGGATGTAGAGTTCCCAGGACTCAGAGGCCGTCACTAGCTAACTCTCCAGCCTAGTCCTAACTTGTCCCTCTAGCAGAGAGGACTGTTTATATATAATCATTAACAATACAAAGTTTACTTAACCAGGGGTAACTGTCTGGTTGTCATGATGAATACACCTCACCGTGAGTCTGATCCAGTCTCTACAGTAGAGACAGTGTGAGATAATTCTGTCAATCTATAAACAATAGTCTGTGTATAATCACTCTCTGACACTTGATACATTATATTCAATGTTACATACTTATTTCATTATAAACTAATTAGGTACTGTTGTAACTTAGGTACATGTAGAATGTATAGTAATTCTTTGATGGGTCACAACAAGATGAGTTTAAAACACATTAGCTGATGGGAGTACATGTCACTTCTGGTGAAGTGGCCATGGTTGTATACCATTTGTAGATTTTTATTAAACACAATAAAATAACACAACCAAAATTAATTTTAAAAAACGTTTATTTGATGTACAAATTAAACCTTCTGTGTTGTATGGATGTCATATTCAGCATTTTCAAATGTATGAACAAGTGAAAACAGTTCAATGTGCAGTTTTCAATTTTGTAAGAACTGGCAAGAGTAAGCACAATGTGCCAGTCATAAGTGAATGCGGGTGGCAAAATCTATATGCAGTAACACGTCTGTGAGATGTGTCAAAATCTGGTTGAAGTTAATAAATATAGTCACAGAGAGATCCCCATGCAAAGTTTATAAACTATTGAATGGTTGAAAGGTAAAAGATCATGGGCTACAGACATGACAGAGACAGGCAGTCATCGATTTGCCAAGATCTATATTCATAAAAGAACATCGGCTACAGACATGACAGAGACAGGCAGTCATCGATTTGCCAAGATCTATAATCATAAAAGAACATGGGCTACAGACATGACAGAGACAGGCAGTCATCGTTTTGCCGAGATCTATATTCATAAAAGAACATCGGCTACAGACATGACAGAGACAGGCAGTCATCGTTTTGCCGAGATCTATAATCATAAAAGAACATCGGCTACGGACATGACAGAGACAGGCAGTCATCGTTTTGCCGAGATCTATAATCATAAAAGAACATGGGCTACAGACATGACAGAGACAGGCAGTCATCGTTTTGCCGAGATCTATAATCATAAAAGAACATGGGCCAGAGACATGATAGAGACAGGCAGTCATCGTTCTGCCGAGAACTTTAATCATAAAAGCAAGGATTCAGCGGTTCATATGTGCATGATTATACTAAGATTAGAGTGGGTACGGCAGGATTGGCCACTGACCATGACAGATTAGAGTTGGTACGGCAGGATTGGCCACTGACCATGACAGATTTAGAGTTGGTACGGCAGGATTGGCCATTGACCATGGCAGACTTAGAGTTGGTACGGCAGGATTGGCCATTGACCATGACAGATTTAGAGTTGGTACGGCAGGATTGGCCATTGACCATGACAGATTAGAGTTGGTACGGCAGGATTGCCATTGACCATGACAGATCAGAGTTGGTACGGCAGGATTGGCCATTGGCCATGACAGATTTAGAGTTGGTATGGCAGGATTGGCCATTGACCATGACAGATTAGAGTTGGTACGGCAGGATTGGCCATTGGCCATGACAGATCAGAGTTGGTACGGCAGGATTGGCCATTGGCCATGACAGATTTAGAGTTGGTACGGCAGGATTGGCCACTGCCCATGGCAGATTTAGAGTTGGTACGGCAGGATTGGCCACTGACCATGACAGATTTAGAGTTGGTACGGCAGGATTGGCCATTGATCATGACAAATTTAGAGTTGGTACGGCAGGATTGGCCGTTGACCATGGCAGATTTAGAGTTGGTACGGCAGGATTGGCCATTGACCATTGACCATGACAGATTTAGAGTTGGTACGACAGGATTGGCCATTGACCATGGCAGATTTAGAGTTGGTACGACAGGATTGGCCATTGACCATTGACCATGACAGATTTAGAGTTGGTACGGCAGGATTGCCATTGACCATGAGAGATTGGAGTTGGTACGGCAGGATTGGCCATTGACCATGGCAGATTTAGAGTTGGTATGGCAGGATTGGCCATTGACCATGACAGATTTAGAGTGGGTACGGCAGGATTGGCCATTGACCATGACAGATTTAGAGTTGTTACGGTAGGATTGGCCACTGACCATGACAGATTTAGAGTGGGTACGGCAGGATTGGCCATTGACCATGAAAGATTTAGAGTTGGTACGGTAGGATTGGCCATTGACCATGACAGATTTTGAGTTGGTACGGCAGGATTGGCCATTGACCATGACAGATTTAGAGTTGGTACGGCAGGATTGGCCACTGACCATGACAGATTTAGAGTCGTTACGGCAGGATTGCCACTGACCATGACAGATCAGAGTTGGTACGGCAGGATTGGCCATTTATTTAGAAATAATTAGAAATAATGCATGTGAAAGACATTAACTGTGCACTCTGCAAACGTAGACAAATTGAAGATCAATATCACTTCATCATGACTGGACCAGAATTTGAAAATATTCATCAGTGTTATATTTCTCATAAATATCTGGTAAACAGAAACAGATATAAATCTGATTTGCTTATGTCGAACAACAATTATTATATTCTCAGTGGATTAATGGCGTTTTGTCATCAGGCACTGAAATTTATATCTGGTATGACTGTTGAGAGTTAGCTACAAATCGATATCCCTGTGTATGCATTATGATTTTATATGACATATACATGTATTCAGGCTACTGCCCTTCATACAATAAACAATATATGTATATATAAAAAGACCTGTTTATCGCATATGATTGTTCTCTTAAAGGGACATTGTTTCAGAGTTTGCTTTCCACCGGATTCAGCTCCACAATCACCTTCCCATGACTTTTTCCACTGTACAAATACTGCAAAGACAAAAAGTAAAGAGGCTAAGTTTCAGGTTTTAGGCCAAGTCAACTGTACCTATACCATGACCCAGTTTTATACAGACTTATGTAGCCACGGTACTTTTAGTTTGATGTGTATGGGAAGGTCCACCAGCAACCTCGTCGTAGGTCTCCCTCCGTGCTCTGCACGGTTTGCTAGCACCATAATATTGGCCGTCCTCGTACAAGTGAAATATTCCTAAGTATGGCATAAAACACCAATAAAATAAATAAACCACATAAAATAATTTGGTGTAAAGAGTACAGGCGCGGGTATGGTTTTACTGAGTGTTTACAGAATTGAGCAATGCATTTGGGCTGTACTAGAACTCATACTTAAAGTGTCACTTCGGTCAGAATACAAACTGCATAGAAATATTACAATGATATGAAAGAAATCCTATGGAGTAAGCCTAATACCATGTTTCAAAAGAATTTTGATGAATAACACTATTTAACCCATATAACTGAAGATCCCTTGAAAAACAATGTATTCGGCGGTGTCCGTAAAATTTTCCTAATGTGACGTGATAATATTCCTTCTGTGAGGTCGAATCAAGCAGATGTGACGTTGAGTAAGGCATTTATGCTGGGATAACGTCAAGAGCGTTTGAAAGGGCAGCATCATTTGTGGATACACGTCAGACATTGATGAGGTCATGTGCTCGTGGGTGATACACCAGGCAAAGTGGAAGGGACAAAAATATTTCATTTCCGTTTACACTGACAAAATGCATAATATCGGTTTTAATTTGCTGCAATATTTTCACAATTTAGGAAAGCAATTCAGGCTATCCCAGTCTTTATCAATTAACCTTGCTTTTAATACACAGACGTTTTGACACCAAAGTAGCTCTGTAGGAATCTGACGTTATGACTCAAAACTTGACTATTGTTCACTTACGTTGCAACATCTTTGCACTACGCCATATGAATGTAATACGTAACACTTGATTATGTTCACTGGATTTGTAAAAGCCCTAGTCATAAACTACTGATGTAACCTACAGAAGTCCTTGACTAGCTTCTGTAGAGTTCCTCTTACATAATTTAATTTTATTTTATTCGATTCGTGTTTTACACCCTGCTCAAGAATATTTCACTTGTATTATGGTGGAAGGAAACCTGGTTGAACCTGGGGGAAACCCACTACCATTTGCAGGTTACTGGTACACCTTTCTACCCATAGCCAGAGAGGAAACTGCATTGGTGAGAGGCTCCTGAATAATTACACTGTGCTCTTGTGTCCATACCCCCCTCCCCTCACCCTCTTACATATAACCTTTGGGGAAGATGGATCTGGTAAAATATGACAATACATTCTTCTAAGTCACTCACTTCCTAAGCTTTACAAAATGTGGATGTTTTTCTACATTAGGAAACCAGGCCTGGCAATGAAGAATCCCGTAATGCCTTTAACAAAGTCGTCCAAAGCTCTTTGCTCCTTTGTTCTTTCCTTTAACATGTCACCTTTCTCACACCATGAGTGCTCATACAATACAAACACTGATAACACACAAGCACTGCAGCATCCCAGCATGCAACAGTGTGTGTTTTCCTGCAACTGGGAACCTGTTCTGTTGTCCATTTTTTATTCAGTTTGGTAAAAATTTTCAGAATCACTTTGAAATGTACATCAAATTTCATACCTTAAAGGGTACAGAATTGTTGCCCATTGGTTGGTGTGAGACAGCTGATTTACTTTTCTAATTGGTGTTCTACGTCAATATACCTCAGGAATATTTCACTCATGCAACATCGGCCAGCATTATGGTCGCAGGAAACCAAGCAGAGCTCAGAGGAAACCCACAACCATCCACAGGTTGCTAACAGAGCTTACAACATACGACCAGAAATAACCCAGTGTGAGCTGGACTTGAACTCACAGTGACCGCATTGGTGGGAGTCTTCTGATTCATGGCTTGCTAAGCCCCTTGGTCACGGAGGACTCGGTAGGATAGGACAGTCCAAGTTATGCCTAGCCTAAGGTCAATTTTAGGTGTGACACATGATTAGGGCTGCAAACGTTAACCTAGGAAATTTTATCTAATGTCAACCGATCAGCATTGATTCTACATCCCTTGAATAGTAGGGGGGCTAGGGATAACACTTAAAAACCATTTGCACTGGATTTATATACTTATCATGTGTCTATTGGTAATTTACTGGAAAATAAAAACTAATTGGGACCTGCCTTTTATATAAAAAAAATTTAACCCATGAAGATAGAGAGATGGTAGTTTATGGTAAATCAAGGAAAGAGCTGCCAGCTTTATGACTAAATTCTTACCTCCACACCCCTGACACAGTCCTCTAACCCCCTCAGTGGCCCCCCCGGGGACATCTCTCCTTGGTCTGTGTGACTTTGTAACTGGCCAGCCGTGTACATCTCAGCTAGTTTCTTGCAATAAGGTGTTATATCTTTCCCATAATCGAACAGGAAAAACCCAGACATGCTTGCAGATTTGCTGAGCAACTGAAACACAAAATTCTCTTTTTTTTTCTTTTTCTTTGCTTCAATCATTCCTTTCTTCTTTGCCTGGGGTTTGTTGCCATCATGGCTGAATCACTTCACAGCCAGCTGCTGTGAAACACACTAGTGTGTGTTCTAGAATCACTAATGTTGAGTGTCAAAGACTGAAGTTCTTACACGCTGCCTCGCACTTCTAATCATATGTACATGTAAGTTCACAAAGAAGTCAATAAAGGCCTCTCCACCCAAATTTCAAGTGTCACACATGATTTCTGTACTCATGCTACGATCTTCATCACTCTGTCGAAACTGTGTAAAATTGGAAATTTATGTGATGGTGCCATGTGGCTTTTTCACATTATTACGATTCAGGAAGTATTGGTGACAAGCCATTAAAAAAAATATGAACTGACTGAGAACTGTAAGGTCTCTTTCTATTCAGAATTCTGCCACACTGAAATACCATGCAGAGGATTTCAAATAAAGGGAAAGACCACACAAAAATGAAGTTATGGTGAATGAAAATAATACTAAGAACTGTATCTAAAAATACCTTCTCTGAATTTTTTAGATTTTTTTTTGTACCAAATTAAATGCAGTCAAATGTTATGACTGTATGATGGGTTTTTGGAATCACAGTGATAATGTGGTTCACCCATGATGTTACACCGACTTTTCTCTGTCTCTGAGCAGAAATTTAACGTCATCTTAGCTTTTTCATACACAGCCAAACAGCGCAGGAGCACTCTTCACAAGAACATTATTCAGAGAGAATCATAAATGTGTACAGAAAGTTTTGTGATGTCACTGGGGAACCACATAATCAATGTAGTCTACAAACCCAACATAAAATCCAAATTAATTCTATCAAAAAAGTCTAAAAAATTTGAGACAGGAATACTCATCAGGGTATATCAAACAAGAACCCAAGCAGAGGAGCGTATGAATGTTCATCCTGCATCAACAAAATTCTTTACTTTTGATTGGACAGCAATGGTCACATTGGAGATGTGTATAACTCTATACCCTGCAGCAGATCCTATATGCGTCTGATGACTCAACAGTAGGGAGAATGCCATGACATAACAGCTACAACGTGATGTAACAATGACACCAAGGACACAACATGACAAAGGAATACTGAAAGAACATTGTCAATAATGTTATGACGTCACAATTACCAACTCACAGCTTGGTAATTCAAAGCTCCTTGACACAACTGGAAATTACTGTTCAAGCTTCTTTTGTTTTTCAAAAAACAAATTTCAGTGTAGATTTAGGGTCTTCTGCAGGATAAATTCTTTACATGGTTACTGAGTGAAAGGATACGTAACAATATGCAGTCAATAAGCCTCACATCGGGCCTGGCTGATGCCTTGCCTAATATGAGGCTTACACACCCCATACAGTTTCATATTCTTTCACTCAGTAACCATGTATTTATTACTGTATGTCATACGTAACAATTTTTCAGTCATATGACCATGACAATACATGAATATACTGTGTCTTCTTGTGACAGAGCAAGTTCATATCACCCAACTGTTGCCATCACTGGAACATAATGTGGAAGACATGACACGCACCAGACATGACACGCACCAAGTCACATTATACTGACACCGTGCTGACCAGTCCTGTTTCCTTGCTTGCGAGGCAGTATTAACTACCATTATTTAACTCTTTGGTATGACCTGAATCGCGATTAATGCTTGATATCCCCACCTAAAGGCAGACTGTCTAGCCACTAGGTCATCACACATGATGGCATATATGAAAAAAATTTGAAACAAATTCACCTGGGAACACTCTTTAACGTATCTCAACATCTACATCGTGTATGGTATTGTGCCTGTAGTGAGACTTACTATGGTCGGCATAGCCTGGAGATCAGCCACCCTACTTGTGGAGTTAATTCCCCTGCTGTCACTCTCATATGAGGCTATCAGCCCTATGATGATCAGGCGACCTCTCTTGGCTAGACTGAAACATAAGGTTTTTTCGATTGGTCTTTAAAGGCATCCCAACTGGTTGATGAGGGTTATACGGTAGACACCTAATCATTTAAGGATACTAGAACCCCTTGTAAGCAAAATTCCATGTTTTGCCTTGTGTAGCCCAAAATATCGATCAATCGTATGGTCTGTATCCCAACAGGTTGAGGGTCATATCGCAGACACCAAGTCATATAATGCTAACTGGTAGACACAATAAACCATAGAGTTATTTAATGCTAGTTGACATAGTTACCGTACATCCCATCTCTTACAACAATTTGTACACAAACGACTCTATAATTATATACCTGACAACCACATTCTCACAAACAATCTCACTTTGATCCAACACACTCCTGTTTTACAGTTTTAATCAGGATTAAGTTTTTTATACGATGATGAGATGACTGGTTCTGTGATAACTGACTTAAGACAGCATTTGAACTTGTTGATCACTTGTTATATTTACAGAAGTCACTGACATTGAACTAGTATGGATATCATCTTATCTCTTGGTCCCAATGAGTAAGTGTTAGAAGCAACATATCACTGTCTTCGAATATCTGGGGTTTGGTTATTGGTTCATTACTGAACAACCTTGCCATGTGCATTCATGAAAATTACGTAGCTACATGTAAGTCAGAAAAACTTCAGTTTTAGACCATTTCAATATAAATTCCTGCATCTACTAGAATGTTTCTTTATATTTCATTCAGCTTTCAGTTTAGTTCTAATAGTATATTTTGTAAATGTCATTGTGTGTTTAGGACTGAGGGGCCTCATTGAGATCAATACATGTAATACACTGAATTGTGTAGTCACCCTCAGGAAATAAAGATTACACTATCATACACAAGGGTTAGGAGAAATCCGGCAGCTCTTCGCTAAGTGCTTCAGTTTAAACTGCTACCTCAGTTGACCTGACCTGAACAAAAAGGCTTACGCTGACACTGCAACCAAAGCCATGCACTCTCCATTACACTCAAAACACCTTGCCTTACTTTGTGAGCCAAAATAAACTCCATGGTTTATGGTGCCTGAAGGTCAAGGTACTGAAAATTGTGGTGTGGTGCACTATTTACTTACTTACTCACTTGATGGGTGTTTTACACTGTAACATTACTGGCAGGCTTTCCCATGTATGAATGGAGAGAAAGCCAGCAAGAGCTGGACTTGAACTGTGAGAGGCTCCTGGGTCATTGCACTGCACTTGCACACTAACCCCACGGTCACAGAGGCCCCTCTGCACGCAATATACATGCACCAACATTTTCTGTGAGTTTGAAAGTCATGACAGCAACCACTACAATAGCAAAATATAGTTATACAAAACAGAGTATATGTAGATTTAATCTTCCAGATATCTTCATTATGGCACACCTACTTTTTCAGACAAGTTGTAAACATTTCACCCCCGACAGATTCGTAGACCACATCCAAGCCATTCTGTAAGGAACAGAAAGCATAGTTAGGCCTGCTGTTCACTGCAGCATTTAAGTGCGCCCCAATGAGAGGGAGTCTACTGAAACTGTCATGGAAAGTTGGACAATTTGACAACGTATATTACATTGAAAGTTCTCCTCATGACACTGGCACAATTATGAGAATTCTTAAAGAGTAGAACATATCATGTCGAACTAGGCCGAATCACTGCCGAAGTTCTATTCTCTGACGACTGACATCAAAGAGTTAAAAAGTGTTGCACAGATACACAAATTTAGCAGTTACATGTGCGATAAATTAGAAGATTTGGATACTACTCTCTTATGACCAAGTCCTGTATGCATGTACTTCTGGTACTTTTCAGATTGCACTTTGAAGTCTTGCATTGGAAAAGTTGAAAAACTCATACTTCCACATACTGTTCTGCATTTATCCGTTAGCCAAATTGTTAGACACCCCAAGTAAAGCACGATAAAAAGACATTAAGCCATCTGTGAGACAGGACAGACAAGTTCTTATTGGCAAATCTCTGGTTCCTTTTCATGTAGGTAACATTTGGTTGCCAGAACTCCAGTACCAGATATAATACTTTAGACAATACATTTGTCTTGCAAAGCTGGAAATGGTTTTATTATTTCTATCACAGTATGTGCAACATATATCAACTGAACAATTGCATATTTAAATACTATCCTTTAAAAGAATAAAATTATATATCCATATCAATGAATACATGACAGTATATTTTCTTAAAATGAAGAGAAACATGAAATATGAATGCTCTTCAGTTTATATAAATAGTAAAGTATTACTGTGTTTATATGGCTATATCGTATATATTTATGTATACACATTTATTTCACTGTACATTATGAAGAATTTTCCAGAATGTTTTCACTTACACCATGATGATCAGCTTTACGGCCTAGAAAACCAGTGTCCAAGAATGTTTTCACTTACACCTTGATGATCAGCTTTATGGCCTAGAAAGTCACTGTCCAAGAATGTTTTCACTTACACCATGATGATCAGCTTTATGGCCTAGAAAGCCAGTGTCCAAGAATGTTTTCACTTACACCATGATGATCAGCTTTATGGGCCTAGAAAACCAGTGTCCAAGAATGTTTTCACTTACACCATGATGATCAGCTTTATGGGCCTAGAAAACCAGTGTCCAAGAATGTTTTCACTTACACCATGATGATCAGCTTTATGGCCTAGAAAACCAGTGTCCAAGAATGTTTTCACTTACACCATGATGATCAGCTTTATGGGCCTAGAAAAGTTTTGGCAACTTACTGACAAACTTTCCCATATGACATGTGACATATATGCATGTGTATGCATGTCTTGTCTCAATACGTGTACCACTAATTTTTACATGAATGTAAATATATCAGTATTTGCAATTGTTTATTATTTTAAATGAAATCAGAGAATATTTTCATGAATAGTTCGAATAATGTTATATTGTTGTCAGGAGTATTGTAGCCTTTAACTTCTGTCACATTCCCTACTGTCGCATATGCCAGTCTTAATGACTTTTGCAACAAATAATCCTTTACGAGTCTGTATGAAATTCCAACCTAATCTCTTCATTGATATCAGTAAATAAAACATTTCCTTTCATTACATTGTATTTGTTGCTTTAGGTACCAGAAATACACTTACATGGCTGGCTGTTGTCACTGATGGTTACTTTGCTGGCCTGGTGTTATTACTACATATGAGTCTGAATGTACGATAAGATGTATGAATGGATCTGTCATCAATGTAATTTATGGGTTGTGTTTAATATTCACTAATTCTTAATGTTTAATATTCACTAATTCATTGCTGTTTAAGAAATTTGCTAGTGTGTGACTGGAAAGTGAAAGGTGAGAAGACTTATTACCAGTAGCAGTACGATACACTAATTCAAACATGCAGCCTATAACATATAAATATGTAGATGTGCCTGGGAATAATCTAGGAGGAGGAGGTGTATACCAGGATGATATTTAGAATGTTTATACCAGTTTAAAGAAGCAGGATGCTTTACATGGAACAAAGTATATAGTTTCAGTACGTGCGTCATGACTCTGTGTTGACACAGTGATAAACAGTAGGCAATGTAAACACAACCTAATTCCGGCATGTGGTTTTTGGATTCAAGAGCGCGATACTTTTCCCATTTTACCCATAAATTGACCACTTTTAAGATAAATCGAAGTTAGGATACGTTGCAGGTGACATTACTCAACCTTCACTAGAGTCTACATTTTGACAGCACACCCATACAGCAAAAACTATTAGAATTTTTAGGCTCAACTGGTTCATCACGGCAATACACGTAGACTCTATTTAGTTACTATTTATAGTACGCGAGGATTGATATGTGACATTTTGGGCTGTCTTGCAGTACTACTTGTTACTCCGCCAACAACAAAAAACTTTCAGTATTATAATGATCATATTCTTCTTAATGTGCCACTTAAACTTAACAATGTCAAGCCAATGATGTATTTCAGCTTTAAGATTTACACAGAGTAACTCCTGGTTATTCCTAATAATGTATAAAATATACCCTGTCCACCCCTGAAAACTGCCTACATACCGGATACTCCTTTTTCAGCACTTCCTTCACACTCTCTGTTTTATAATTGATAGGTCTGTCACATCCAAGGCTCTGAAAAACATAAATAACTCCTTGATTGAGGCTGACGTATGATTAATACAACCAATATGAATTTTAAATTTTTGATTAAATATTGCCTAAGTGCAAGTGTCCTCTCAATTTTAACTAACCAAGGGCAAGACATTTCTACTACCCGAGAAGACATCTGTTTCAGCCGTGACGTCAGCAGTACTTAGTTCAACACTTGGCCACACAGAAGAAGTGTTGAATCAGCCGTTTTCCTTCGGATTACCAGACAATTGTGATATACTTTAAAGCTGTTTTCAACAAGAAAGTGGCAGTGGAATATGTCTGGGGCTATTCCTCTAGGTTTTAACCAGGAGGCCACAGTACGTAGTCTTCAACTGTAATAATAAAGTGGGGAGTACTTCACACATAAAGGAGTGTCTAAATATACAAATTCCCACACTACAGATAATACTCTCCATTTCTGTCCTATCTGTCAATGGTGAAAAATGGCTTGAAGTCTTGGATCCGGATATGTATTCAGATTAACACAAAATTTTAATCTATCTGTTTTATGTCCAAGAGTATAATGTGCACAAAATTTCATCCACATTTCTACTGAACATTTGTGTAAAGATGCTGACTGACACACAGGCCAACAGAGAGACAAACAAAGAAGCAAATAAATGCTGGCAATAGTACAACCTTTGTGGAGGCATTTATGACCTGTAGATTGTAACACTACCTTGAGGAAATGTACTTTGTCTTCACTTGAACAAGTTCCAATCACATGACAGCCTGCTTGTTTGGCCCACTGGACCTGAAAATTCAATCAAGATACTTCCTCACCTACATGTACAGTGCATATTTCATAAAGAAGTGCAAAAAGTGATCTACAAGTCAAAAGGAGAGTTTTGAAATGGACCACGAAGTCTGATCTAGGTGATATAAACTGACTCTGCTATATGAGAACGCATATAAGAATATAACTGTCAGGAGTTTTCAACCTATACAATGGCCATCAGATGGAGGAGAAAGTCAAAGCGTCTGGGAAAAACCAGTGACCTTTGACAAGTCTCTGGCAAACTTAAAGGGCTCATGAGCACCATCAATCTCTTATTGTAACCAAAGCTCTGAAAACAAGAAGATAGAAGGATGCTTGAAACTCTGCACCCAAGGCTAGGATTGAGCCAACGCCATATGTGCCTTATGGTTGGAGGAGAGCACCTTAATTATCTCAGAAAATAAAAATTGAGATACACATCAGCATCAATGGAAAGCGCATTGAAAACCATACGTAAAAGTGTCTTGTACTTTAAATTGTTTGTATTGTAAGCAAATTTCACTTATGTTAACGCACCCAAATACATGGATTAAGGGCGAGCTTTATGGACCATGAGCTGATTCCACAAATCAATTTTTGACTGATGTCAAAACCTTTAGGCCCAATTTTACAGTTTATTTGATACATAAAGATTTTGAAATTTGTGTCACTTATGCTTGGGCATGATATACATGCCTTTATTTTAAAATTTCAAGAATGTCCAATTATAGTTAAGTTTTAAAAATTTTACTTGAGTACAAAGTTGCTTTGTAGACCCATATTGACAATGTGTTGTCACACTGAGCTTTTCTACTTTTCCTTTTGTGAGGTCATTAACACCAAAAATAATTCCCCCAAAGTCTGACTTTGAAATCCAACCATGGACAGCACTGAGTGAATGAACTGGGTTACACTCATGTACAGTTTGGACGGCACATGAGAAAGTTCCGAAGTTGTGTTGACGTTGCATCTGAACAGGGAACATGCAGCTGTGTTATACTTACTGCAAATTGTCCAGTGCCCCCTGCAGCAGCTGAAAAAAAGTTGTCTCGGTTATTTGTTGTTGTTAGTGAACTTCATGCAATGCATATCACTTAGTTTACTGCCACTCCTGTACCTTATGACATATCTGAGAGGCATTTAGAAGTTGAGTCTGCTAACATACCCAGGTGGTATGGATAACAACTTCTATTTATTTCGAATCAACATTTCGGTATAGATACTAATACCATGTGCAGTACGTTAGTCTAAGCAAAGTAATATAACAAATATCCTTGCACGCTATCACCACATTTTTCCCTTTACCAGAGATGCATTTATACAGCCATGTCTCTTCTGGCTATCTCTGCTCCCTAGGCAGTCAAGACCAAATCCTAAACAGAAAACATTCAGTTTGTTTCCTGACAGATAACAAATGACATGAATTTTATTCACCTTATATTTTAGTAAATAAGAAATACATGTATATCTGAAGATTAATTTCCTCATTTTGTTAAGTTGCATCAGTAATAATATAATATTACATATGTGATGATTTAGGACCTATTTCTAGTGCTATTTTGTGAAGTGTGAAAATTTCAAAAGCTTGTCTTTCGGCTCTCACACTCCTGTACATGTAGAGATTTTTAACATACAACGTTCAATTGTTGCCAAGTTTAGTGGACATAGTGGCATTAAGGTTAGTCTGTGTCAGGCAAAGTTATGGATGACCAAAAGGAAGCACTACATGGTGAAAATGCATTATTTCCTAAACAGGTGACACTACCTATGCAAGTCTTCTGTTCATGTTCTGGTAAAAATGAATTGTACATTTTATAAAATGAATAAAAATGAATTTCTTAATCAGAAAACATTACACAAATGTTTCCAAAACAGGGAACATTAAAAGAAGTTTCCAAAATAGGAAGAATGCAAAAGTTTCCTGAAAAGAAAACAAATGCAAAAACATATTGAATTCAAAAATTCAGGGCTGCCACTCATCACCAAACGAAAAACAGGACAAATATAGGACATACAAACAGAATATAGGCGGTTTTTAGGAGGTGCAGAACCCAGAGGGGGCAGAATATCGATTTGGGGTGTCTGAAGTAGTCGAACTAGCTATTTTTGCAGCCCAGTATTACTCTATATTCCTCGAGGAGCTCTAGTATTTCAGATAACTGGAGACGGGTTTCAGATGATTTTTAGTAAGTAAAACTACCATAGGAAGTGAGGATAAATGGCATATAATTATTTATTGCTTTTTCATTTAAAAAAATTGTAACTTTAGACAGAAACAGAACAACCAATCCAGCCCCACATGCAAGCGTCCAGGGGCCGTCTAGGTTTGGGGCATGGAGTAGTGTTAAGGATCATAGTTGTGTGATCACTTGTGTCAAGAGATTGAATGTACTGACTTCCTATTTATACAACAGTGGGCTTCTCCTGTACACACATTAATAGTAATGTCTACTTAAGACTTGATAAAAACACAAGAATTACAATCTCTTACATGTAGAATCTTTGTCTAACCTTTAAGTGTACATGTATTCCTCTGTCTGGGAAACCAAATATATCCTAGAATTACCTCACCTACGAAATGGCATACTGGATGGCATATTTGCCAGGGTGCGAAGTTCAGATACCACTCCAGATCTGACAATCACCAGCCAGTTCAAGAATTTATAACAAAAATGTAAACAAACATCCTGTTGAACTCAAATTGTTCTTTACAAGAATTCATATAATTTATTTTTTTATGAATACAAACTCAGAAGGGATTACATCAAACACCTTACAAAACATATTAAGAAAAAAACTAGGAACTAGGAATAGAATTTGCGCGTAAGTACAAACCATGAAAAATTCTCTCAACATACAGATGCAGGGAATGATTAAGAACAAGTGACGTCTTTCCCATGGGTGGATGAGACAGTGGTCTGACTAAAGACCACCAAAGCTGTGGTCGTTCTGTGGTCAAGCCAAGAAAACACAATACAGGAACGAAGTAAGGGGAGATAACCCACTTGTCAGAACGGTGTGTAAGCAGGAGGCACGAGTACTCGTAGCATGAATTTCCATTTAGTTCAGCTGGTTGCTGGATATTGGATCAGGAGATGTGTATTTCTATGCCAGAGTAACCCATACGGGAAAACCCTGAATCATTACATCAAAGTTATGCTTGGTTTGACAGAGTCATAAAACATGGGTACGTGTGAGAAAATACTACAGGGAAGACACCATCAGCCTTCCGGCTAATTTCTCACAATCCCAGATTGTGAGGAATTATGGTTGACGGTTCTAATTTCCCTGCACCAACTCCTCATACAAATCCATGTTTTGAGGACAATATCGAACCACCCATAACGCTGATGTAATGGATCAAGGAATTTTCTGCAGATCACACCAGGATATGAATGCAGAGACGTGGACGCTTTTCCAAAAAGCTGCTGAATTAGTTTCCTTACAAGTGCTAAGTTCTACTGAACATACTTGGAAGGCATTAAGTTACAACTTATTTATTTACTTATTTAGATGATCGGGTTTAATTCCGTACTCAATAACTGAGTAGCTTGTAGTGGTTAGGCTTATGAGTGGAGGAAACTGAGTGGAACCCAAAGACAATCACTGTTAGACAGCATCAGACAAAATTCCTGATGTAAAGGTGCAACCGAAGCATGAGCTGGGTTTGAAAATCTGACCTTCTTGCGGATGAGCCAGAAACAGTCAGCCAGTTTTAATATACTGTAATTCTTCAACCTTTTCGCATGTTTCCAAGACGTCTATTCATGCATCTTCTGAAGGAATTTTCCTGTATTAACTGATAAAATTTTACTTTTTGTGTAGCCATGAAATTGCCCAATCCAACCATGTAGTTTTTTTCTCCAAAGTCAAATTAAAAACGTGCATAAATTGCAATGAATGTTGCTCTTTAATATGCGAAAAGGTTGAGGAATTAGGGTAATACACACCTGTCACCATAACTGTCTTCCCTTTCTGGATGTCACCAATCTACAAAAATGTACCGTTGATACATTACTGGAAAAAGAAACATAACATCTTGCATTTTAACATTAATTAAGCATCATCATAAAATACCTTGCGATTTTTTGGTGAATATCGGAGGACAATAATAATGGATTGTAAGAGATCATACTGGATCGAAATTTGATCAAATTTCAAATACTGATCAGTAGACTGCTTTCATTTTCCTAATCACCTTTTCTTTCTTGTCTTATAAGAAATATTTACATCACGTGCCTCAAATATTCAATGTACAGGCAGGAAAACTGACAGTCCTAAACAGAAATTTCACTAACACCTTTCGTACCTGTAGATCATTTTTTTTTAGCATTTCAGAAATATCTAGCATTTCATTTTTTGTAAAATCTTGACAAAAACATGTGAAACTTCATTATTTGGTGGAATGTTCCCAATCTCATTCCAAGAGTGACAAATTGAGCAATGTGCAAATCCAATTAACACATGTAAGTTCACAGAGTTTTCTGCAGTTTAGATATTTTTTTTATCTGGCATAGATTATATGCTAAAAAACATTTCTTACAAGCTTAGACTCCTATGTATCCAAATTTCACTGAGATATTTTGATGACACATATTACTAGATTACACATATTACTAGATTACACATATTGCTAGATTTCTAAGGAGCTAGATTACAAATGTTAGATTTCCACAGCTTAATATGTGGGTCAAGTAAACGATACCCTGTCCAGACTGATAGCTGCTGTTGTGCCGCTGACAATCAGAGGAATGAAGGCCTTGTTTATGGATGGCAAAGGCACTACTGTGCGAACTCCTACCAGCTGCAGGACAAGAATAAAAATACAATCAATTGATTCCAATGAGTTCAAACACAGCTCATTCTGGCTTCCTCTCCGGTCAAATGTGGGAAGGTCTGCCGGCAACCTGCAGGTGGTCGTGGGTTCCCCCTAGCTGTGTTTGGTTTCCCACCATAATGCTGGTCGTGTAAGTGAAATGTTCTTGAGTATAGCATAAAATACCAACCAAATAAACAAATAAATAAACAAATAAATTAACTGATTCCATTATTATCATGTTTGATTGTCTTTGAACACTACATTCAAAACGTTTTCACTTGTATCACAGTCACCAGTTTCATGGGGAGAAAAAGCCAAAGTGCATGGGGTGAACCAGAGACCTTTGGCAAGTTAATGACAAACTTTCCCACAGTGGTTAGACTCTTCAAACAGCCATAAAAGCATGGATGCCCACTTTTTCTCACGGACATGCCAAGAACAGAAAGCAAAGTTTATTATGACACTTTAATATGTGTTACGAATGCAGAAGGAAGCAGCTCTAGATACAGCACAGAGTTTTTTGGAATAACAAAATAAGACAGTGCACACTGTGGAATGGAGCAAGGCAAGTATCTGAGCATGATTTGAACATCACTTGCTGAAAGTCATATCCCACAGATTCAAATGTTCAACTGACTTTCTTCATCCAACAGACTGGACTATATGCACAAACATCCAGAAGATCCATTGCTCAGCTCCATGAACCCGAGTGCAGGTTTAAACTTGTTATAAATGTCCATGGCATTTTCACATAAGTAGCACTTGACAGTTTCTCTGTGACCTCACCTTGTATTCTGCAAATGCACCGTAGGCCATGTAGCCCACGGCTTGTCCTACTGTGAATGGGGCTTTGTCCCCAGCTGCCACCACCTCACCTACACCCTGCAAGTAAATACACACAGCAACTAGACCAGCCAAAGTCGCAAATAACATGTATGTATATAACACAGGTGAAATCACAACCGAATTAATCACTGCATCCATAGTAAATACTCGACACAATTCATGCAAACCTCCTTAGATATGGTTTTGTACATGATGGCTGTGGTTTGACACAGGATCCCTGCAATGACCCTTAGGCCATGATGGTGATGGTTTGACCAAGGATCCCTGTACTAACACTCAGGCCATGGTGGTTGTGGTTTGAGACAGGATTCCTACACTAACCCTCAGGCCATGATGGTTATGGTTTGACACAGCATCCCTGTACAAACCTTCAGGCCATGGTGGTTGTTGGTTTGACACAGGAGCCCTACACTAACCCTCAGGCCATGATGGTTATGGTTTGGCAAAGGATTGCTGTACTAACACTCAGGCCATGATGGTTGTGGTTTGACAAAGGATTGCTGTACTAACCCTCAGGCCATAATGGTTTTGGTTTGACACAGGAGCCCTACACTAACGATCACACCACGATGCTTGTGGTTTGACACAGGATCCTCACACTAACACTGATGGTTGTGGTTTTTTCAAGTGACATATTTTGCTTGATCCTGACTGATTCATCTACCTTGGAGAGAAGCTTAAGAGTATTTTCGTGAAGTTTGATTGATAAGAAAAAAAATTAACTAATACTATCAAAAGTATCATTTTAGTTAAAGCTTTCTGAAAATGCATTGGTAAAGGCCTAACGGTATATTTGTAACAGGGTGAAATATAAGTGCTGTCTATGTCCAAGGTGGACGGAATTGCCCTTCAGTCCAGTGGTAGAGGCGTGGACTTGAAACCTAGACATCACTGGATCAAATCCCCAGTTGGTATGCAGGTCACACATTCAATAAAGACACTGTAGTGTATGTTTTAAATTAATTTCTTACTTAACGTCTTGATTGTTTTCAAAATTTACAGTTATCAAAAGTAATTGTGAATGAATGGCACAGGTACTTTACTGATATGAATTGTTGTACGTGTAGAACTATACCTCAAATCCAACATCAAATGGAGGTTTGATATCAGGATCGTATCGTCCAGCTGTGTAGTTAATATCTGAGGCATTCACTCCCACAAACCTGAAACACATCACTGCCTAACCGACATTCTTATTATTGTTGTTTGATGGCATACTATAGAGAAATTCTTTGCTTATGTTTATTAATTTATTTATTTATTGGTGTTCCACACTATACTCAAGAATATTTCACTCATATGACAGCAGCCAGCATTATGGTGGGAGGAAACCAGTCACAACCGAGGTAAACCCATGACCATCTGCAGGTTGCTGGCAGATCTTCCCAGTCGTACGACAAGAGAGGAGTGAATGAAGGATTATGGCAATATCTCAGCCTTATCAGTATCTGTCAGTTTTATCGCTGGAGGAAGTGGAGAGCCAGGAAAAAAAACAATAAGTGCCGGCAAGTTATTGACAAGTTGATTTTTCAACCAATGACGTCAAATGACCATCAGCGACTGCTTATTGTTGTACAGGTTCCTGGAACAGTAAGTGGAATCTACAAACTCTTGTCCTGTCCTAGGCCAGATTTGAACCCAAACCACATAACAGACTCTGAAGCACCGTAACCAGTGAATCCTACAAAACCTACACCACATGACAGAGACTAAAGTACCACATAACCAGTGAGTCCTATAAAACAGACACCACACGACAGAGACTAAAGTACCATAAACAGTGAGTTCTACAAAACCCACATCACATGGCAGAAACTGGAGCACCATAACCAGTGAGTTCTACAAAACCTACACCACATGATAGAGACTGGAGCACCATAACCAGTGAGTCCTACAAAACCCACACCACATGACAGAGACTGAATTACAATAACTAATGCGTCCTACAAAACCCACACCACATGATAGAGACTGGAGCACCATAACCAGTGAGTCCTACAAAACCCATACATAACAGAGACTGAAGCACAATAACCAATGAATCCTACAAAACCTACACCACATGGCAGATACTGAAGTACAATAACCATTGAGTTCTACAAAACCTACACCACATGATAGAGACTGAAGTACAATAACCAGTGAGTTCTACAAAACCTACACCACATGATAGATACTGAAGTACAATAACCAATGCATCCTACAAAACCCACACCACATGATAGAGACTAAAGTACAATAACCAATGAATCCTACAAAACCTACACCACATGGCAGATACTGAAGAACAATAACCAGTGAGTCCTACAAATCCCACACCACATCACAGAGACTAAAGTACAATAACCAATGCGTCCTACAAAACCCACACCACATGACAGAGACTGAAGTACAATAACCAGTGAGTTCTACAAAACCTACACCACATGACAGAGACTGAAGCACCATAACTAGTGAGTCCTACAAAACCCACACCACATGACTGAGACTGAAGCACAATAACTAGTGAGTCCTACAAAGACAAAAAAAAAAACAAAAAACAAAACTATTTACACTTCAGTTTAATTTTCTTCACAAGAAGAGTATAAAGAAAGTTGTATAGAGATTTAATATAACTGTTACTGTTAACAGTCACATAACTGTACCTGTTCTTAACAAGCACCTCATGAGGCCCCGGGGTTGGCATGGGTATCTCTTTCACCTGGACGGCCTCTCGGAATCTTTGAGTGATTTTTGTTGCAACCAACTTGCGGAAACTCTGTGGTAGTTTTGTTGCCATTTCGTGACTTTACTATCTGAAATGAAGGCATACTGAATGAGAGTCTGTAATTATTTATCAATTTGATTGATGTTTTATACTATCTCAGTCATGTTTCATTTGTATATGACAGTGGCCAGCATTATGGTGGGAGGAAACTGGGTAGAACCTGGGGGAAACTCACAACCACAGGCAGGCTGCTGGCAGATCTACTCATTTATTTATTTATCTCATTGGTATCTCAATGCCATACTCACTGTTATTCAAGAATATGTCACTTATCTGATCGTAGTCAGCATTATGGTGGGAGGAAAACGAGCAGAACCTGGGGGAAACCCATGACCATCTGCAGGTTGTGACCTCCTCTTGCGACTGTAAAGGAAGTCAGCATAACACGGACTTCAGCTCAATACGACCCCACTCACCGAGAGGTTCCTGGGCCCA
This sequence comes from Acanthopleura granulata, assembly GCA_016165875.1. Classification (NCBI taxonomy): domain Eukaryota; kingdom Metazoa; phylum Mollusca; class Polyplacophora; order Chitonida; family Chitonidae; genus Acanthopleura; species Acanthopleura granulata. The sequence continues at coordinate 43,774,701 of JABBOT010000001.1, read as the reverse complement.
TCAATATGATTGAGGCACTGACATGCTATAATTAACCCCATTATTAACCAGATGACCCATTATGTAATTCATATCCGCTGATATACCAATAATTTTAACTGTACCGATTTAATATATGCTTAGTAATCATTAAAACATGTTGGCCTATGAGTAGTTTTGAATTTACAACTGTAGAAAACAAGAGTCATATTGTATAGTATTACATGTAGACTGTGAGGTATATAAAGCTATTTCAGCCGAGTCTGAGAAGGCTCAGACATTGTAAGATAGAGACAGAGAAGCTTAGTTTTATTCAAAGCAAACATTTTGCTAGCCTAATGAATTAGATGTTGTAGGTTACAGATACAACGTCTAAAAGATTTCCATTTGAAAAACCAGGTGTGTTTTCCTATCCGTATTTAGATGCTGCCTACCCTTTAAAATCTGTATGTTCTTCAATCAACAACAATCTGCTGAGGGGATCACATGTTGCAGCGGTCACTGCCTAAAACAAGCGATGTGAGCTTAATGCAAGCCTTTTTAAAACCACTGCAACACGTGATCCTCTCGGCTCTTCATTGCTGACTGAGGAACATACAGATTTTAAAGGGTAGGCAGCGTCTAAATACGGATAGAAAAATACCCCTCGTTTTTCAAATGGACCTCTGTCAGACGTTGTATTGGTAGCATGCACCGTCTAATTCATCAGGCTAACATGTTGCTGACTCATCCTCTGATTGATTCATTTGTTTTGTAAGGCCACTTTCAATTTTTTTTAATGTAATACTTTTCTTATCAGAAAAACTTAAGTGATGGCATCAATCTATGGTATCATTTTATGGCCTTCATGTGATTCTGAAACTGTATTTTTACTGGCTACACTACTATGGCTGATCAAAACTATGCCAAACTCCGACTAAAACTTCAGACAAAATGTACACGTATAGGCCAACATATCTGACAGTGACAGAAAGAGAGGAAAACATCAACCGCACAGATTAAGCATGCAATGTCTCTCCATCATAAGGTTATTTCGCATGAAATAAGTAACACATATTTCTTAAGTGGAATGGGTTTACTGATTTGTGCATACCTGCTAGATATGTTCACTAAATTTTCCCGTCTTGTGCTAACCCGACATGTATTGCTACACATGTATGAGTCTCCACGCTCATGTAGTTTAGTTTTTTATTGCTGTAAGGGACTTGCCCTATGGCCCGCCCACTTTTAAACCACGTGCGTCAATGACAGCTGGTCCCGCAAATCGCCACATCGTCTCGCGTTGCCTCTCCTTGGCGGACCATTCAAAATCTGTTCAGTCTTTGCTACTGACTGAAGATGAACATCCTGTCAGCTTGTGTGTGTCTGTGTGCGTCAGTCACGTCGTGTTTTTATGTCTGTACAACCCTGAGAAGTCTAATACCGTGGTTGTCAAGCCAAACAGTAAGGCATGGAGAATCAGGTACTAAAAAATCAACAACAACAACAAAAAAACCCCATACGATACATGTGTGCTCAGGCTCTTATCGATGTGTCAAAGCTATGTTTGTGTACATCACTACTTGTCTGTAGATAGCCTTTAAAAAAGTTAACACGTAACCTTTAATCTAACGCGATGCTTTAATTAGTTGACTCTTGAGACATAGCTAAGATATGCACATCTACGAAGGTTTATAGCCCTCAAGATCAGATACTGGTTTCCCCAGCGGCCGTATGTGGGAAGGTCTGCCAACAGCTTGCAGATGGTCGGAGGTTTCCCATGCGCTTTACCCAGTTCCCTCCCACCATGATGCTGGTTACCGGCATGTAAGTGAAATATGATTGAGCGAAGCACCAACCAAACAACTAAATAGATAAAGCAATTAGGAACTTGACCAATGAGGTCGCGTGTTCGATTCCAGGTGTCACTGTGTTGAGCTCTGCTTGAAGTCAAGATGTTTTACGGGCACCTGGCCAAGGGTGGGTTTTTCCTGCAGCTTTCCTCACCCATAAATCTGATAACCATCAGAAAGGTGAACAATTCTCAGTTCAGGTTACAGTACCGTTTATCACCAAACATCAGATAAATAAATAAATAGCATGAAGTGATAAATAAATCAATAAATCTGTTGTTCATTCCTTCTCCTAGTCCTCTTAAGCCGAGGAGGTTACCGGGCCTGCGTTTCTCAGGTGTCTCCCATCAGTGCAGTCGTGGAGAGTTCAAGTCCGGCTCATGCTGGCTTCCTCCCCGGTTGTACGTGGGAAGACCCACCGACAAACTGCAGATGGTTGTGGGTTTCCCCCTTGCTCTGCTTGGTTTCCTTCCACTATAATGCTGGTCTCTGCTTTATAAATGAAATATTCTTGAGTATGGAGTAAAACACCAATCAAATAAATAAATAAAAAAATCTTTCTGCCGCTCAGTTTGTTAATATTCTTGAGATTTGAATTGTCCATCCATTGATGAAGCTGATTTGAATACGACCTTAATTCCTCTCTCAGATGCCCCTGTTCTTGGTCGGCTGATGGTGGATATTCTGCTTGTTCTCATGTTCATTGCTCAACATGGCTTAATGGCAACAAAAGCTTACAAAGAGTTATTCATGTCGTTTGGGGATATGGTATTGGAGCGTCTGGTTTACAATCTGGCTACGGCTTTTTCACTGAAGGTAAGACAACAAGTCTACGTGAGTCAGCCCAAGTACGTCCCCGGTTTTGAGAGCTGCTGTCACTATAGGACTCACAAGGCGCTGGTTCAACCCTGGCTTTGCATAGAGAATTTGTGGGCCTTGGTGGCTGTGAGTGGCCAGTGACGCTGGTGTGGCTCTTTGCACAGTCTAATTTTTCTTGAAGACCACTAGCTTTTTTTCCCACAGTATTATGGTGTCTATACCTGTTCCTCACATGTGGAAAATTTCACGAGTAACTTCCCTTGGGCACTTCCCTGACCACTTCTAAAACTCACTGCCTTGAAATAAATGAATGTTTAGATTCAGAGTTCAGTTCCAGTGTGTGACAGAGAATTTCAGTTAAAGATTGCCTGGCCTCCTATGTTGGTAGGGTGGCCTAAGTGGCAGAAAACTGGTAAAAGGGCCTTTTGTGTGGTCTTGTATGAAGTTTGTGGGAAATAACTGAAATATCTGTCACCAATGTTTCGTAGGAGTGCTGATTCATCTGAAGGAGCATGAGAAAATCAGGATAATGGATTATCATGACACTATCCTGATATTGCTAACATAATGGTGAACCTTGAAAGCAACGTGCAAAACCCCAAAAAAGACTCTGTATTTGTAAAATATGTGATGCTGTATTCTTCAAAATTGTGAATAGAAAAAAAATGGGCCTAGTTTCACCTTTAAAAATTATATGTCTTGCTACTTTCCAGATAATGATGTCTGAGTGGCAACCAATATCAAACTACTCACTCTGGAAACTGGAGACATACCAAGGAGGACTACTCTGGCTGCTTTTCTGCTGCCTTCACACTTTCTTATGGTTGTGCCAATTTTTCCTGGCATTAAGTTTTGACCCTCTCGAATTGCTTGGTTTGAAACAGGTAAGGATTGCAGCAAGTACAAATACTGTAGTTACCAACCGATATTGTATCACTTTTTGACCGATAATGTTACAACCGATGCAAAAAACAGTGACTGGAACATTTCTGTTCATTACAACATTATCTGTGAAAATTTAATACACTATCAGTTGGAAAAGTTGTAATGTTATGTGTGGTTTTTACATCAGTACCATGCTGTCATCATAACATGATTCAAAAAGTGATACAATATTTTTTGGTAACTACAGTATTGGTGCTTACTACATTATTGATCACAACAGATGTACTTTCTTATCATGGCTTAAATGGCAGTCTTCACATATGTTTCCTAGTAAACTTCCTTAGCTCTTCTCACCTGTGTTCCTTGATGATTACAGTTATGGTACGAGCTGAATGAGTGGAAACCTCCCCTGTTCTACACCAACAAGTACTTGAGGCGTCTTTACCATCAGCTGCGTCACCCGGGAATGCTCTGTTTTGTGAGCATCCTCTGGCTGCACCCGATCATGAGCCTGGATAGGTGTGTGCTAGCAGCAGCTCTCTCCGCCTTTGTTTTCTGTGGCCATGGAGCGATGGATGCGGAGCATATGTACATCAGTCTGGCTGTGGATGGCATGAAAATACCAGACAGTCACTGCTCAGGAACTGGGAGGGCAGAGGTTGAAGAAATGCAAGGCTGACATGACTGAGAAGGGAGGAAGGTTTTTGAAAATCTGTCTAAATGAAATAAAATTTTCAGGCCACATATATACATGTATGGATTTAATAACATGTGCCAATTTCCTACAGATTTGGTGTCACGCCCCATTTTCCTACAGATTTGGTGTCACGCCCCATTTTCCCACAGATTTGGTGTCATGCCCCATTTTCCTACAGATTTGGCGTCATGCCCCATTTTCATATAAATTTCATTTCGATCACACCCTGGTTTCCTACAGAGCTGGTATCACACTTCAGTTTCCTGCAGTGTTGATCCCTATACATGAAGCTAACATTGATTTCACTCTGTGTCAGAGTTAACGTAATCTGAGATAACAAAGTATTTCATCTAAAGTTTAGCATTTTCAAAGTGACACACTTTGCTTGATAACAATTGATTCATGGATTTTATGTTGCCACTTAAGGGGTTTTTTTCACGTGATTAATTTCTTATCAGAAAAAATAAGTTTTGGCATCAAAAGTATCATTTTAAGGCCTTTATATGCTTCTGAAAGTGCATTTTTACACAGTAAACCACAGGTAAAATTTTACACTACAATTCTTCCTAATAACCTCAACCTTATTAAGTGTTGGTCAGGGAGAAGTCCACACATACCTGCATCAGTATTCAGTATGACAGGATTAGATCTGTGGACCAGTTTCTTCAGAAAAACAATGCTGTGCTAAAATATTTTCAACTATGTGCTTGCATATAAATACATGTATAAGTTTATGTATGTACATATATGTACACTCTAATGGCTGTTCCCTCACTGCTTGTGTGTACATGCTTTCTCATGCTAACTGTATATTTGCTTCACTTGTACCTGCACAGGTTTGCTCAGATCTAAAACAAGTTTGCAATTCATGCTGTGGACCCATAAGGAGAGTATTATGCTGTTAGTGTGGTGTTATAGTTCATGAAGCTGTCAGAATGGATTTCAGGTCTAAGGTCAGTGACACTTGATCCTTGTTTCCTGTCAAAATATTTTGAGAGACTGGTGCGGGCTGCAGGACAATTTTCATTGTTAGGCTAGATCAGTATTCAGCTGGATTTTATGTCTTCATCTTTTGGTACAATTTTTGGCAAGAAATGAAACGAAGAGTTCCGATGCAGGGGGTAAAATGGGGAGTGAGGGGAAACAAGGACTCCAGTGTGAATGGCCTAATATCCAGTCATGATGATGCATAATGGGAACCTGCCAAACACCAAACCATCATAATATGTCAAAGTAAAGTCAGAACGTCAGGATAGAAATTACTGATACATTGCATCAATCAGTTTTTGACACAGTGATTTTAAATAACTGTCTGCTTTATGCTAGTGCCACAGAATTAAAACAATTTGCAGCAACTCCATTGGTAGTGAAGCTTCACTCCATGTACCCAAGATCAAAGAATGGTTGACTGAATAGAGTTGTCTCCCTTTGCATGTAATACCAAAGCCGTTTTTGCATCGGTGCTAGCAACTTGGGAATATCTATTCTACACCTTTTCCAACCATATAAACTGACTGCCAAGTGAAAATTCTTGGTATGGTGTTAACAACAATCAAATCAGTCCTCTCAGCTTGTTTATAATTATTCTTAATGATGAAAGCCACATAGCTGATATTTAGCTCGACCAGAAAAATTTATGTTCTGGCCTGTCTGTGTGTCTGTCTTCTCCTCCTACAGTTTTGTTCCATGTTAACAAAACTTGGTTCAAGTGAAGATTATATAGATATATCAATATCTATATCAATACTACAAAATTTGCAGTATTGATTTTTCAGTTTAGATGAAGGGTTGCCATCTATTCATCCATCATAAGCTTACATATCTGTCAAAATGCTACTCCTACAGGTTTTGTCCGATTTCAGAGACTTAGTTCAAATGTAGATTACGTCACAAATCATAATTTGTGATATCAGTTTTCTGTTTTGAGGATTGGTTGTGTGTCTGTTGGTTCAGCCAGCATATTTTTAACATTTTTTTCAAGTTACTATTTCTGTTAATGTTTGTCCACATTCAACACTACTTGATACAAGTGCAGACTATATAAAAATACATAATTTCTATGTATTGATTTTCATTTTTGATGTTGTCAGTTGTCTATCCAGTATTTGTTAACAATTGTTACTTCTCCACCAGACTTAATCTGATTTCAATGAAACTTGGCATAAGTGTAAATTACATGTACATTATTCATATAGCATTGATTTTCAGTATTGATTTATCAGAAACAAACAGGGGCCTATACATAACTGACAGCACTAATTTTCACTTTCAATTGAACATGTCTGCCAGCCTGTATATTCCTACAGTTTGTGTTTGATTTTAGTCAACATCAACATATTACCTACATGTAATTTTGTATTTGATTCCCTGACAATTTTGTCCCCACCAAGAGCTAGTCTTGTACACCACCAAGCCTTCAGTGTTAATAATGGTAATTTAACAGTTAAAATTTACAATACCATGCCCATACCCTGTGTAAAACTGTAAATCAAACCTTTATTGTGCCGAGGAAAAGACACACAATTAACTGATCATGGCTTCTTGACTCCACGGTAGTAGCACACTCCCCACCCAGTTGCCACTAATTTCAAAGTTCACCCAGGGACAAAATCCCGCTAGAAGAAAACTGGATTGACCCGTCTTTGTAATTTCCGTGAAGTTTCATCAAACTGGGACCAGATATCTGAGGAACTAATAAAGAGGGTCCAGTTTTATGGAATGTGAAATCCTACTTCTCAGTGTGAATTTTTTTAAAAACAAGACTGACAGGTGAAAACGAAACTGATATTATGCAAATCTCACTCTAAACAGACACCAATTTCATGTCTAATTGAAGTTACAGCAGTTTTTCCTCTCAGTTCTGGAATGTTACATGTAAACTGTCCGGGTCAGCTAGGTCTTAAGCACTAGTGGTATTAAAATAAGAGATGAAAGTTTCAACAACTTAAATGTGAATGGTGAAATTCATGTAAGCTGACATCGCTTTAGAGTGCAATTTGCATGTTGTGAGACAGGTGAACACAAGTCTTATCATTTATATGACTGGTGTTTCAAAATGTACTGAAAAAAATTGTATGACTTGTATGACTGTGGCCAGCATATTATGATGAGAGGAAACCAGAACTTGGGGAACCACGACCATCTGCAGTTTGCTGGTAGACCTTCACACATGCTACCAGAGAGGAACCCAGTTTGATCTCACAACAATTGCATTGATTAGAGGCAAGTGGGTCTTTACACAGCAGTAGTCTGCCAACCCCCTCTGCCACAGAAGCCCCTTCTTATCATTGTGAGGGATATTCACACTGAGTACCCTGATTCTGCATAATATGAACTGTGACCCCTTCACGGTCTTTGGGTATGATTTATCATAGTTGAGCACTGGACTACTCCTGAGGGACACAGAATTTCCAACTTGTAACAGGTGATAATCCCAGGTAACTAGCTTCTCCTCGCAGCACATCATAAAATGAAAATCACGGACACAAAACATTGGCTTACAGATTTTATTTACTGATATGCTGAATGGAAATGTTGATAAATGTAATTTGGCAAAACCTAGAAGTTTTAATGGAAGAGTGTATGCTTCTTGTTTGAAACTCGCTACCCGTCAGATGGGCTACACTCTGACTGGCTGTCTGTCTGTCTGTCCATACCATTATTCACCATTCAGTATTTATGCTGTTTTTATCACTACCACATTATGAGGTACCATGAGAGAAGGAGAGTCCCAAGTCACAAGACCTGTACATATTGCTGCTTGAGATCTGGACAAAAAGAAAGTCTTTGAAGGACAAAAATTTCATGAAAATGAAAAAATTGGAAAGATGAAATGAGATAAATGCAAATATTTGGCAACATTACTTCATGTGGATAAGAGTATCTTTACAGCAAATGACCACCTGACTTTTTATGTAAAAATCTTTTGATTGTAATAATTACAGGGATTTTGAAACAAGATCTCTGTTTCCAAGATTCTAGTTGAAACATTGCATAAGACTGTGCAATGCTACACAACGTATCACAAGATGGTGGGTTTCGAATAATAAATACATTAAGAACAAATGGTGGTGCCTACAACAAGCTAGCTATACACAGCCTTTAGCTACTGTATAAATTAAGAGACTGGAAGGTGTGAAATCCAGCCCAGCATATCCACGATATCTAACATCTACATACAATGTATGCCATCAGGGTTGGAATACCACTACTAATACATTTACAAACAGAGTCAACCTTGTGGCCTTGTAAAACTTGATAATGCATATACAAATGGAGTCTAATGTTACAAGTGCAGTAGTTGATGTCAAAGGGTATTTCATACATATTAAGTACACAGGTTCTTGGTATCAAGTGTGCACGGCTGCCAGCTTGTCAAAAGTTGCGCATGTGTTCTGTAGTCCTACGAGCCATGGGGCTTTCTCGCTGGCTGTGCTGAGGGGACTTCTGCGAGAAGTTCTCCTGACTTGAGTCCCCTTCGTCCCCGCTCTCCCGGCCTTTTCCATCCTTGCTTCGAAATTTTTTCCTCCATGATGGTGCTCGTTTGAATTTACCACCTTCCCCCTGCCGGACGAAATCAAGACAGAAACCAGCTCATAAAACACGTCAACAAACCGTTTTCTTTAAACACACTAAGGATGCGTTGTTAAACAGATTAACGCAACACGGCAAACGGAAACGGACAAATGATGTTAAAACAAATTTACACATTGTATCCAACACAGCATATGGGCATCACAATATCATCACTGGCTCACTGGGAATTTAATGCGATGAGACACTGTTTCTAATAGTACCATTATGACATAAATATGAAGAAATTCTACAGGACAATAAATATATATATGTATATATATACATATATATATATATACTACAATCAGAATATCCTCAAAATGCTTCGATCCAAAACAGGGCAGCACACCAAATAACTCGTCACTTGATCAGCCAATATTAATTAGCGGATTAACACGGCGATGAAACTTAACTAGTCTACATACTGATAACTGTTCTTTAGAACCACACAAGAACTAGGGGTGGGAAGACAGCATCACATGGCTTGATCAAGTTAAACCCAAAGCTCAGAAATTTAACCCCATTGACAAAAAGGAACAAAAGGAAAAAAAAAGTGAAATGAAAAAGGCAAATCCATACCAGGAAAAGTGGAGGTCAAAATATCTTGGCTAAATGTACTGACCTCAAGTCTGATACTAAAGTATTTTGACTTACTAAACAGATCCTTAGAGCATACTGAACATGAATCAAAAAATAAACAAAAAGGAAAAAAATGCACATGTTACAGACTGTAAAGCTTGCTGGTACCCTACATAAGAACCTGGGTGTAGAAAATGGCAACATATCACATTGTGTGGGTCAACATACCATTGCTGATCAGGTTTCATATTGCGGCTGACAACCCCCCTTGGAAGCCTCACGTGTCTAAAGTTTAGGAGAGCAGGATTCAAATAATTGGGCTTGACTCATAATTTACAGAAAATCAAGTTCAAATTCAAATTCTTACTAGAACAGAAAGAACAGGTATGTTAAGTTTTCTAGGTCTTTCGTATAAGGTAGACAAGGAAAAAATCTTGAACACATTACTCCTTTAAGATATACAATTTATGTTACTATAACCTTCTTTGTATTTTGTCTCCACAGTAATCAGCTACTCTGACAACAAAATTAACATTAACCATGTTAACGAAGTACATAAAACACTGAAGTATGGATATTCTTGCAGTTAGTTTTGTTACTGATACAGTACTACACGAAATACATGTACATAAAATTTCTAGTATAATACACAGATAATATGTATATGCATAGATAGGTGTTATCATGCACAGCAAAAGGATGATGACTACAACATGTACCCTGTAAAACTGTAGGTGATATGGGCAGATAACTCTTGTGGCAAGGGACATAACTTGGGATTACACAGCATGCTTCCATTTCTTGAAGTTTTCTTGAGGCCATATAGAAGAAAATTATGATGCTGAATATATACAAAATCCATATAGCCACACTGTATTTATATTAAAACTGTATGTCTTATACATTATTTATATTAAAATTGTACCTTCTTTTTTGCTTCTGCAAGGATTTGCCTGGTTAAAATCTTTACCAGTTTAGATGTGCATTAGGTATCTAAACCAGGAAGCCAAAACAAAACGTGTTATTGGGAGTTGATAAAATCCAGAGGATGAAGAACATAACTCCAAACAGATTGTGCAAAGAAACACTGAGAATAGTGCAAGAACTGGTGAAAGACATGTGATGGAACCTTTAATGAAAAGGTCAGGATCAACTGATCTAAGGAGAAAAGTTGTGGTGTAAAACCTGCAGAAGCTCAGTTTCAGAACTAAAACCTCCACAGTCCCCAGAGCAACAAAAGTACCAAACCAAGTAGAACATTCAGATGTCGAGGTAACCCTAGGAGTCAAAGCATTGTTGCACGGAACCCAGTAAAACAAACAGCTGTCTGGACAGTGAACCACAAATGACATAATTTCAGGAATTTTCTTCCCATACTAGGATATTGCCTATGATCATGCTGAATTTCATGTGACCAACAGAAATTCATACATAAGTGCATATGATTATTCACCAATAATCTTTGGGTGCTACTCTCCATACAGCAACTGATAGCTGATGAACAATTCCACGTGATTTTTGGTGATTAACCGTACTCACTGTTAAGTACAAGTGTCATAGGCAACGACCCTACTGAATAATGGTGTGTGCCCGAAAGTCGTAACCAACATAAGTACCTGAAGAGTATGCATTAAGGTAATTAGTGGGATTATACAGATACAAGGAGCCTGTGATCTAACACCATAACAATGTACATACAAATAATAACTCTTTGGGCAATCATGTCATAAAAATGAAATAAACTGTCAGCCAAATTACACAACACAATGAGATAGTTATTTTTTTTTTTAGACCAATGACTGTAACAGTTTTGCAATGTACTTTTCAAGGTATAGCAGACCTTTCTTACATTATATTTTAGAAAAGGTTATCAAATTTCATGAAATTTGCCCAAATACCAATGTTCTCTCTCCTTCACAGCACTGCAGCACATACACTGTAGTATGAAAGAGTAGAAGAAAAGAAAGCAGATGCAGAAAGAACTCTCCATGGTTTAAGACTTTCACAGCCTTTCCTGTCATTTGTCCTCAGCCAGAAAAAGCAGCTACAGACAGATCTTCAAAATGAATTTTCAGGCAGGTAAAATGTTAAAGACATACAGAAAGAAATGTCAAGGCCCCAAGCAGTTAGGCGATGAGTATCCGTCAAACTACAAATATTTTAATCAACAAAGTTTTGTTATCACTAAAACTTTTGGTGTGTAGGATAATGTCTATTTTAAGAAGTGTGCATGAACACAAAGAATGTCTCGTGTATAGGACCTGTGGTTCCGTTACAGCCCAATGCTTCTAAACTAGGGCAGCTGGAGTTCAAACAAAATCACAGCTGTCTAGCCATCTTCAAGGTTTACTTTCTTTAACTTTTTTCAACCTCCACAGAGTGTTAATTCATGACTTCATCACAAAACTTTTGGCTGGTGAATCAGGTGTAAACTGCTAAGTTGAACTGTCAGGTATAAAAGTGTTATGGTAACTCAGGCAGACTGGATATTTATGTAGCTGTACTATGGACATATAAGTGCACAGAGCAGAGAGAACACTGGGGAAAACACTATCTGTACATGCCGGGTTGAGAAGGGTAGAACCTGTAAGACAGGTGCCGGGTGGACTCAGGAAGGGAGACAACCCGTACCACGACACTCCGGAGGCGACAAGCCAAGCTCAGGATGGCTAACTCAGCACAACAAAAATCAAGAGAGCACTGAATAACCTACCTCATCCAGACGCCGATCAGTGCCCATGGCCAACAGGTTGTTAAACTCTCGCTCTAACAGCTGCCGTGCCTGCAACGACAACGAAAGGGAAGCGAGGTCTCAATAAGCACAGTCAGGTGCCCTTTCTTTGTGTGGTTTGGTTAAACTGGTATTACGATAGACTGACAAAGCACTGCACATAACACAACCAAAAGGTAAATGTTATTTCTCAGTCGAGGTGGAAACTTGCAGACCGACTTAAAATTTGATAACTAGCCTAAATGATCTAAAATTTCATCCATGACAAAAGTGTTCATATTTCCTCATCCTGTGAGTTCTGTTGACTGTAGATAGGTGTCTTGGATTTGTTCGGAAGGTAGGTTGATATCCAACTGGAAAAATGTAAGTTTCAGCTCCAAAAGTGGTACTTCATGGCATTTCTTTGCCTCTAAAAATGTCCATTTTGAGGTCCTTTACAGTATATCATCATTTTTTTAATATATAAAGTACAAAATAGTATACAGTAATGTATAAAAAAATATCATCCTAATTTGGGTGCGAGAGAGTGTTGGTGCTGACCTGTGCTGATGAAGTTGGGATTTGGAGAGCGAGCGCCATGCTGTTGTGATCAAAGCTCTCATCCATGGCTACCAGAGCCCCATGCACTCCCGATTCCAGCAGGTTGTTTGCATATTCCTTCAGGCCAATTCCCTGTATCCACTTGATCACACGCTCGTTAGTCCACACCAGCACATCTGCGGGAGAAAACAACAGAATCAGTCTGGACTGAAGCTTATGAGGAATACACACATGTAGGACCCTGAATGAACTTGAACGAATGACTCAATAAGGTTGAATGCCACATTGGCAGTATTTCCAAATGTTAATACATGTACCAAGAAGCAGTTCTGGCTTTCATCATAAGAATGACAACCAACACAATCAGAACAAACGAACAGTAGGCAGAGGCTTTTAAATCCAGCCAGCGATTAATAAAGCAGTTAAAATTTGAGGATGACAGATAATGTAGTCACTTTGTGGGTATATGTATCTGAATATTTAATTGATGTAAAATAACAGAAATACTGCAGAGTTTACTGTCATACAGAGCATATGGAGGATGGAGCAGACGTATGTTGTGAAATGAATGTTCTTTCCATGTAAAATCTCGCAGAATGGCAATATGTACCTGGTACAGTTTACAGCTGACAAATGAACCACTAGTAGACTGCTAGAGTGGCACACACATGCAGCTTGGTGGTGGATGACAGAATAAATGTTTGAAGTGAATTACACTGTAACAGGAGTGGGAAGGGGGGTGCTGTTGGGGGGTACATCCCATTTATGTGCCTGACATTGACTACAGTTATGCAATCTGGCCTTTGCCTCTCTTGCCTGGCATAGCCACCAGGGACAGGATACAAGCTTGATGGCTTACATGATCGAGCCAAATTTACAGCCAGTCTTGTGTCAAGGCATAAATATTTCAGTTGGTCTTGAGCTGTGCGAGTGCCAGGTGCTCATCCATAATCCACTGGGCCCTGATCACCTGACAGCCCTTCTCCACTCAAGTGTTTCTTGAACAATGGATGGGCTCCCTCTAACCTTTTTAACTACTGACATCAGCAACAAACAATATGAACTTATTGGGGAAACCGAACCATGATCAAGGTGACGTAAGATATTTAACATCCGTCCTCAGCATTTTCATCACATGTATTCGACACATAAATAATGACAGCTGTGATATCAGTGAAAACTTATTGAACACGGTGTTGAACACCATTTTCAATCAATCAATTACTCCATTTATCCATCAATCAAGCAATCACACATAAAATATTTATTGCCTAGCACGCCTCACCCACCAAACCCTTATTAACACTTGAGCAACCATAAGCTAACTTCAACATACACCCATCGTATATCCTACACATAATCAGACAACTATATGTATGCATAAGATATTACATAAAGGCATCTCACTTCACTCTGATTCTTTAACCTTTTTACATGTTTTTAATACAAGGTGTTTATTCAAGCATCTTCTGAACGCATTTTTCTGTGTTAAACTGATGAAATTATACTTTTTGTGCTGTCCTGAAACTGACCCATTCAACCAAGGTAGTTTTGTCTCTATAATTAAACTATAAATGTGCATAAATTGCAGAGAAAGTTGCTGTTTCATATATGAAAAGTTTGAGGAATTAGGGTATGATAATCCCAAAATCTAGTTGTTCTTCATTGATAAACAAATGTTTCTATATTAGCAGAGTACAAACTCTATGTTGCTTCTGCCAAGCAGCAGTACTTAGCAAACAAATGATCCAATGTTTCAGTCACTTGCCACATTTTAATTCACTAGCCTGTCAAAACCAGAGACCAGCACATTCAACCATACCACTTTTACATGACACTGTTACCCATATAAGCACTTAGCAGAGCTACACGTTTATGAACCTTTCAATTTAAAAGTTATATCTGTTTCATAAATCAATACTTTCTTTTTTTCCTACCTGCAAATAATAGCTCATAATGTTTTTGAAAAAAATGGACATATTAATAGTTACCATTGTTATTAAATCATCATTCTCTACATGTACTAATGGTGTCTGTATGATGTGCATGTACTTTATGGACACACACAGAGGCCTGATCTATATTAAAACCAGGTATATTAAAACAACAGCACATCCTCTAGGACAACATATTTGAGTGATGACTACCGCATGTATGTCATAGCTGCTGTAAACAATTAGCAAATGACAGATTCCTCTGTTATCAACACTGAACAATAAAACAAATCCAATATATTATGCCATATTATATACATTCAGAAATCTGGGCATCTAAAGCTGTACAAATGGCAATTTATTCTGGGCATATCTTGTCATATTATCTTACAAAATAATGATTACACTTTAATTACAAAACATAATAATACAGGCCTCAAAAATAACCTTTGACATGGTAACATTATTGGAGCCATGTAAAGTGATGTCACATCACCTGGGAGTCCTCCTGTACTACCGGTTGTTAGTGGCTAGCTCAATTGTGGCTTGAAGTCAGAGGGCTAACCAAGTCACTGGCAAAGGCAACTCCACTTTTCCTTCACCAATTAAACCTTAACCAGGCCTTGGTGTTTGTTTTTGTTTAGGAGTGCATTATGCTCACCTAAATTTATATGCCCTAGACTCATTTTTTCAGGTGTGTGTTATTGACAGATGTTGTATCAGGAGTGTGTTAGGTGTGCGAGTGTGATAGTATGCCTCAAATATGGTCTGTTTACCATTATTATATTGTGAAACGTTCTCAAATATATCACATAGCCTGGAACACCAATCAAATACATAAATTAAAAAAAAAAATTCATTTACAAACGCCACAATATGGCTGAGATATTGCCGATGTGGCATTAAGCCATAATCATTCATTCATTTACACACATGAGCTACCCTAATTCCTCAACCTTTTCACATCTGAAAGAGCAACTTTCAGAGCAATTTATGCACATTTTTAATTTGATTTTGGAGACAAAACTACACTGGTTGTATTGATTTGTCAACACAGAATAATGCTTTCAGAATATGCTTGAATAAATGCCTTGCAAACATGCGAAAAGGTTGAAGAATTACAGTAGTCATAAGTAAAATTCTTTAATGACATGACTGAACATGATGCACACATAATGCAGTATAACACAAACTGTGCCATTAAAAACAGGTATTGTGCTATACCATCTGTTTCCAGCCCTGTCAACTGACCTTTCATCTCTGATGAACTGTCTTCTCTTCGTCTATCCAACTCTTTTCTGTCATAGTTTAATCGCTTCAAGCAGTTGATACCATACTGTAAACTTGTTCTGTCAAAGACAAACATCATCATTATTATCATTACATGTAACACAAGAGAATCAGAACATCAAATATGTTCTCTTCTGTTTTATTTTACAGTTGTTTAAACTCTCTCCCCCACCTCACACAAACACAAAAAGGTGCTAATATTTCAACTTATCACACTTCTATCCATTTCTTGTCAATTAACAAAAAAAACCCATCCTTGTAGGTTCAAAGGCCTACATCAATCAATACAATTTTTTTCACGAAAAGTTATTTAATGAGATGTCAATTAGAGGATGGGGATTATTGTACACATGAAGACCGGAACTCTCTTGTTATGTAAGGTTCATTAGTGTGCACAAACTCCCTCAGACAATAACCAACGAGATATCAGCTACAAAGACAAGGCTGAATGTCAGCCAGATAATTATATAACAAATCCACAAAAGTTATCTGTACCCACATACATCACATGTTAAAACTGCTGCCATCTTCAGACAACAAACTTCTTGAGCCATATTGAAGAAAATTAAATCAATAAGGTAGGTTTTGTTTTCCACCCATGAAAAACAAGTTTACTTTACTGTTTTTATTTACATACTACTCATAATACATTGTGCATATTTCATATTATTTATTTATTGATTAATTTGATTGGTGTTTCACGCTGTACTCAAAATATTTCACTTATATGACGACGGCCAGCATTATGGTAGGAGGAAACTGGACAGATCCCGGGGGAAACCCACGACCTTTGCTGGCAGACCTTCCCACATACGGCCCAAGAGAAAGCCAGCATGAGTTGGACTTGAACTCACACCGACTGCATTGGTGAGAGTCACCTGGATCAATAGGCCGTGCTGGTACACTAAACCCCTCGGCCACATTGGCCCTGACATTTCATATTAATAAACCTCTGAATGTGTATTAACAATAAATATTGCGTAAACCTTTCACATATTATACTAACTATATATATTACAACCAAGCATACAGGACAAAATGATGCCACTCTTTAACACACAGTAGGGCTAAATGCCTGTGTTGTAACATGGTTGTTTAGATAAAATCATTGGTAGAAACACTGTAATTTTTGTTATACATGTATAAATGGAATAATGTATCAAACTTTCTTTGTCTTTTTTCAAGTGCTTAAGTGTAGTCTGATGGGAATTCTCTCTACAATCAAAGATATGACATTACATTGAATACAAGCCTGCATAGCAAACAGTTACCTGACATTTTTAAAGTGAAAGACAGCTCATGACTTGGTCACTGTTCATTAAAAATATGGTAAAATTATCTCTTATATGCCCCAAACTGTTTGAATTTGTATGAATTCATTGATGAATTATCTTCGTTTGGAGTGAGGAGTATTTTGCTGCCTACTGGCCATCTAAAGGAATCCATGCTTTTAAGCTAATGAGACACTGACCCATAGAGCTAGGGGATATCAGCTGTTCTTAAGCCGTGATGTAAATCTTCTGAGTTGACTGTCAGTGTAACATGTAATAACATAGGGAGAGGGCACTGTTTTAATGTTATATTTTTTAATTATAACAGCCAATACGACCGTGAGACTGTAGTAAGCTGCTACAAGTGTGAACAACATGGTAAAGTATTTCCAGGCCATTGTATTGTGGCACGAGTAAGTTTCTAGATGATTTTATGTTATACACTGACCTATATGCTTAAGTAACAAACCCAACCCTAGCAGCTTACTCTAGTCTCAAGTGACAAGAGTGTTCTGCACCTGGAAGAATAATGTCACAGTCCAGACAGATTGGTGGCGTTTCATGCTAGACGACGGAATACAGTCAAATCTCAGTTCCCACTGTTCTAGTAGCTGTTAGAAAAAAATACTTTACCAAAATGGACATAATATGGTCCAATCTGTTTGGGGAAACTTAACTTTGAATATGCATTACCTTTCACTTTGATACACTACTTTGGACAGAGTGGTATGACCATGTTTTCCAAGTTATATAGTACTGGACAAAGTTCACTTAGGTCATACCACTTTCAACAATGGAGTGTTTTCAAAAATGTCAGGCAGAGATTTGCAGGTTCGCATAGAGAAGGCCAGGCTGTGTTACCTATGGAAACTGTCCACCATTTTCAGCTGCCCCCTGAGGTCTTTCTTGGTGAGGTGGTCAAGCATACGGGCATCTACCAGGCACTCCATGAATGTGGTACGATATTGAGGTAGACCCAGACTGGGCAGCCACTCATTGCCAATCCACTCATGATTCATATCTCCAAATGCTAAAAACTGTCAAGGGACAGATAAATGGCTTTATCAGTCATTGTAATACAAGCATTTTTCAAACCTCTACATTTGTCTAATGAATTTAACATGCTTACTCATCACCATGAAACAAGACACATAGCTTGAGGGGTCAAAAAAAAAAAGCAAGAAAAGGATATATGACATTACAAATCAACAAGTTACTCTTCCGTCCTGAGAACTCAAGAAATAAGCAGTTGAGAAACATTATAAAAATGTCACATTACGATGGTCAGGAGATAACCGGAATACATACACAGGCATGTAGATTTCTAATGGCGTCTTACTGCAAAATTTTCAAAACATTAGGTTCAATCTTGTAGACATTGCATCATAGGGTACCAGCAACAAAAGAAATCATCAATCCTGTACATCAAATGCAAAAACTCCCACACATGGAGAGAAATGCTGTCTGACTGACAGATGGCCCTTACGTTACGGTTAGTTTTGGGTGCTGATGGACTGGTCAAGCTGACCATTTCCTGAATGGCCAGTCTGAGCTTGAGGCGATGGAGTGGGTTACTGATTCCTATCTCTCTCTGGATCTCCTGGTCGGACAGTGCTGACATGATGGCCCCGCTCTTCACGTTAGCTCTGCAGGCAGCGACATACCAAGCTGGCATGCCCACCCACAACTGAAAGGAAAACAAACACAAGGACAGTATGGACGTCTTGGCAGGCCATCAGGCCGTACAACACACATCGTGGGAACAACTAAGCCTTCTGTGACAGCTCAAACGACATCATGTACTCAAAGAGTGAAGGGCTCTCGTTTAGTCATAGATGACGTCCAAAATTTTACACCAAAAGACATTCTATGACCAACAGACGAGCTTAAAGAATAAAAAGCTGCTTGCTGCAGACACAGACTTTACTGGACCAGACGCAAATGTGTGCAAACATCTGAATACTCTGGTGGGTTTTATTGGTCATACTGGCAGCTGGGTGCCAATGACATTTACAAGCTGGCCCAATTTCATGAAGCTCCCATTGTCTTCAGTAGTGTATGAGGCCTGGTATCTTTTGGCTGTTTCATTTGTGGCCTTACAGCCTTCATTATTCACAGATAACAATATGATATAAACTCATAATAGTTTCATCATGAAAAGAAGGCCGTTTTTACTACACCTTGTGGAAGTACGTATTGCGGTGGACAGAAATTTATATCATCTACAATGTACAAGACATTCTCTTTTGTCCAATCCAAAGAAAGGATTTTGATTTGAAGACGGGAATATACATGAATATGTATTGGAATTTAGTGGGTCCTTTTACCTCCAGCCACGCTACGACTGTGGGTCCATTCCAGAGAGCAAATGGTGTGCCAGCTTTCATGGCTTCTTCTAATAGCTCTTCCCTGAAAAAATAAGCATAATATTTTCACACAAACAGTAACTATAAGGCATGTATACAGTATTGCTGACTAGTGTGGACAATATCTACTTATAAAGTCATCTTGTACAGTGTATGAAGGCCTGTTCCTTGATTTTCTTCATACCCATTCCTTCTATCAACTTCATACTAGCTAAAATAGATTTCATAAGAAGCAATTTCTGCATAAATTATCTGTGCAAATTAAACTATGACACAAATCTTTTCAGTGGACACTGCTCTAGTTTTACGAAAAATGACACAGGGAAGCACAGTGCATTTAACTGCCATGAAAACAGATCCTGCAGGTTTGCAACAACATGGGTCCGTAAGTGAATACTCTGAACACCAGACAAACTCTGTTTATATGTGGCATGATTTTCGATACCGGTACTGACGGTTAAACTCACTTTTTCTTTTTCCGCCGGTCAAATTCTGATTGGCCCAGCCCAATAGTGAGACTGTCTGAAGCCCCGGCTTCAGCTGTGTCCATGTACCCTCCTCCGGCTACAAAACACAAAACGTCAGCTCAACTGTCCACACAACTGAACATTGTACACATTTACCCTAAATGACCTGAAACTTCACCCACAAAATAGCAGTCTTACAGGTAAATTAACATCAAAAAATATTATTTTCTTTTCTAAAACTTACATACTTCCTGTAGGATATCATTGCACCTTCGGAACAAAACCTCAATATACTTATATAAAATCAACAGAACTCACAGAATCGTCGAAAAAGGACAACTTTGTCATGGATGAAATTTGAGGTCATTTAGGGTATTTCACCAGTGTACAATGGTACTATTCAGATTATTCATGTTCACCTGTCAGCAGGCAGCATCTCAGCTGAACTACAGGCCAACTGCATCCACTAAGCCACTATCATATGACACAATTTTTTATACCAACATACAGTACTCAACAGAACCCTGTCAACTGTCGGCTGATTTAATTGACAAGTGATTTATGCATAACGGGCAATTTTACAACAAGGCATACAAGGAAATAATGGCAAACAGGTTTAAAAGGTAATTAAGGTAATTTAGGAAATGATGGAAAACAGCCTTAGAGGATCTCATAAAGGGAAATGATGGAAAGCAGTCTTACAGGATACAGGGAAACAATGGAGAACTCCCTGACCGGATGGTATAAAAGGCAAAACGAAATGATGGAAAATGATCTTACAGTATGGCATAAAGGAAATGATGAAAAATGGTCTTTCAGGATGGCATAAAGGTAAATGATTGAAAACTATCTTACAGGATCTCATAGAGGGAAATGATGTAAAACAGTCTTACAGGATCTCATAAATGGAAATGATGGAAAACAGTCTTACAGGATGGCATACAGGGAAATGATGGAAAACGATCTTTTCATAAAGGAAAATGATGGAAAGCAGTCTTACAGGATGGCATAAAGGGAAACGATGGAGAACTCCCTTACCGGATGGTATACAGGCAAAAGATGGAAAACGGTCTTACATGATGGTATAAAGGAAAGTGATGGAAAACAGTCTTACAGGATGGCATGAGTTCTCTGACCAGTCCCTCCTTGGTCTTTCCTTTCTCCTTCTTGGAGAAGAATCGCCCCAGTGAGCTCTTGATGCCTCGCTTCTTTGGCTGCTTGTGAAGGGAATCCTGACTGCTGTTTGTGCTGCTAAGAGGACTAGGTGTGCTATGTGAGCTTTCCAGTGATATTCTGGAACAGAAACCAGCCATACATACTTACTTAGCTGTTCGGTTCACGAGTATTAATATATGCTCATTCACACTTACCAGTGACACTAAAGCACTATCTATGTACATAGCTAATAGTATTTGTAACATAGACAAGCTTGCCACTGCTTGATTTAATATACAACATTAAATTAATTTAAAGCCAAACTGAAAAGCATCTAGTGCTTTAAATAACTAGATCACATAGTATTACCTATGCTTATGATTGATGAACAACTAACTGTACCTCATATTTCTGGTATAAAGCCCACCATTAATTTCTTTGGTATATGCCAGAAATGTACACTATGAGTACATAATTTCCAGCCTTATCACAGTTCACTCAAAAATGTTTCTGTCCCTGAAACTTCATCATGTAGTTCTTAAGGACACCATCTTACACAGCCATCATCTATTGCTTTGTTTCAAAGGAAAACAGAACCTGTTATTGCTGCAGAAAAGACAATGTTGAAGCTACATGAAGCAGAACACTGCCACATGGACATCAATTCTGCTTCATCCACTGATAAGGGTAAATGAAATAGGAAACAAGGAAACAGCAATACAACAAAGTTTCATTAAAAGCTGCAGAATTCACATTTAGTCATTAGTAGGCTGCTATTCATTGAGGGATAAAAAAAATATGATTTGTGACTTGCTCTAATGTTATTTAACTTTCCACAAATGTACATTATTCTGGGAATTTTCTGCATGGTTGACTCTGTTTGGCTAGGAGTCTTCTGCAGAGCCCTGGCAAGTTTAGACAGGCAGAGATAGGCCAGGGATAGGCTACACACAAACACATGCAAACATCCTATGCTAAATGATTCAAGACTAAAGAGAAATAGGCAATAAAGATTGAAAAACACACAAAAGATTTAATTTTCACACTAACATATAGGATATAAAATAGTGTTCTAGCTACATGTGATATAGATAAATGTTTGTTTTGACAACAGTTTATTTAGACTTGTTTATATGTTTTCTGGCAACAATTCTAAGGCAAAACTTGGCTGTAAATTATCTTGAAAATGTCATTTGGCTAAACTATATAAGATCTAACTAAAAAAAAGATGAAAAAATTTTACTGAATCAAACACACTATTAAAATTGACACACACACACGCAAAAAATCATCAAATTTTCGCAGAGAAGTTTTTTTTAATTAATGCATCAATTTGTAATTATTGCTGACCTGACATGTGGGAAATTATGTTAAAACTTTTTTCTCAGAAAAAAAACAACAACAAAATGACAATTTCTTTTAACAGTAACACAACAAATAAACTGAGTTCAGCCCAGTATTTCGGAAACGATGCCAGAAGTTGACAATAAGAGCAAATGGAGATTTGCACTTGTGTAGGGGCATGTTCCCGCATGTGGACAGTGTTACAACATTCAATAGGCATTTAAACAGTGAAAGGCATGAACAACAGACTCTGCTATCAGCTCCTATCAAATGTCCGCAGCCTACAAGCTGGGGGCCACAGTGAGTCACAGTTTACCATTAGAGGCCACACTTGTCTCACCTAGCGATTATATCCTTTGCAATAGGTGGGCTAAAACAAACAATGTCATGTTTATATTTATTTCGTTATAAAGCCCCCAGTAGGGGTTTGCAGCAAGGCAGCTGGTATGCAATTCATATTCAATAAAGTCAATGATGTTTTCTTCATAAGGTAATGTGTCCAGGAAAACACAAAGAAACAAAAACGATATTTATCATCTGGGAGAAGATCAGGCTTGTATTCTGTGGTGATGCAATTTTACACATTTTAATACACAACATACATCTACATTTACTTGTTTTATTTATCTGGACTAATTAAACATTTTGTCTTCTGTATACTATAAATGAATGAATGAAATACTATGGCTTAACGCCACGTTGGCAGTATCTTAGCCGTCTCTGTATACTTGGAAGAATAAAATCCAGTAAAATTCTTTGGACCGTTCTTGTGCTTTCTGTTTTTCTCCAAAATTATCAAAGAATTCCTAAAAAAGCTACGGCCTTCAAACACAAAAACAGAAAACAATTTTCTGTGAATCCTAATTTGCTTACATGTAATTATAGGCAACGCTACGGTAACTCAAATCTCTATCAGGTACAGTTTTACTGAAGGCCAGCTTGTGCTGTGTGTGCTGCAAGACTTGTTCTCGTTACTCGTGTGACAGGTTCTTACCTGGGGGTGTCCTCACTGCTCTGTGCCAGGGCGGCTGCCACGCGCTCCAGCCGTAATGAGCGAGGGGTTGGTGGACTAGATTCACACTTGATTGGCCGACTCTCCTCTTTGATAGAACTATCGTCTTGACTATATTGAACAGCTGGCTGTAATACCATCAGATCAAAGAATTATTTACATGTACGAGGCATGTAAGTAAACATACTTTGCCGTTATCCGAGTGGCAAAAGTTCTGCAATAGAATTGTAATATTGAATGAGCGAATACAAAAGTACAATGTTCCTGAAACTCAGCATACATGCAATGTTAAGACTCAACTCAACTTGACACTTGTGTCTGGTTGTAAGCACTTATGTATGCCACATTACAATGCAACTCAACTGAAGTTCAATCTAAAGGCTTCTTTCCTTCAGCGACAGAGACAAACTGCGTATGACCAGCTGAGACATCAATACACAATCTATGCACATGAAGAACCACACAATATCCCAGTCAAATCTGTGTGAGACCAGGACTGCTTGCCATACTTTGTTTTACATCTTTACACAGATCTATTGCAGTTTTCCTTATTCACCTGGTACACATACTTTATGCCATCACACACACTGGTAGATGTCATAGAGCATATCATAATACATGCAATTCCAAAAATAGGAACACACGTACATGTATCCATATGAATTTCCTGTGACAGTGTGGACAGCATGTGTTGGTTTGAAATATTTTACATCACATGAAAGAGAGCAAATTACCATACCATATTAAAATTACTCAAGACCTTTGTCTAATAAAGGAAGATGATCAAGAACAGCCTTGCTCCACACTGCTCATACTGCAAGATTCAAAGCAGTCCGAATTATTGGCAAATGTCACATGTTCTGTCCATTTGTTTGCCATTTACACACAGCACTGTTGAGTGGATTTGTCTTTGTCAAAACTTTAGGTCATTTACAGTACATGTAACCACTTCTTAATCAATGAGAGCTAGTGTCCTAGCACTCATGTTCTGGAGCAAGAGACTGTCAAACTGTAATGAGCCTGTATGATTCAATTTCTGTAAATGACCTAAAAGTCTGCTCACAAAAGTGCAGTTTTAAATGTGAATAAGCATAAAAAATTCCTTTTGTTGCTAAACCTAAATTTTCTCAGTAGCATATCATCCCACCTGCCAAACAAACCTGACAAAACCTGACAAGGCCTCTCAAAATCAGGAAAAATAGGCAATTTAGTCATGGACGAAATTTTAGATGATTTACAATATATTGACTAATCATCGCCCAGAACTTAACAGTTGACCTGTGATTCAAAAACAGAATCCCTAGAAGCAGCAGCATTTGAAAAAGGTTAACCATACTTCCTGATGACATTTACAGACCACTGACTCTAATCCAATTAGGAAGGCTACAGCCTGGGTGTTTTTGACCTGTAATTACATCAGGTGGGCGAGTACTAATCAGCCACCAAGATTCTTGCAAAACACATGGACATCAATAACAGCCACCTGGCTAAACATGGAGATAGGCTTGTTAAGATTTTCAGAAAAGTAATAATAAATGTAATGAAAAATAAAATTTCGGCCCGACCACATGATATATACTTTAAATGACTTGTTCATGACTAAGTTGTGTTGTTTTTCCCTCATTCTGAGAGTTCTATTGATTTTAGAAAGGTGGTGTGAGGTTTCTTTGGAAGGTTGGATGATATCCTATTAGAAAAATGTGAGTCTGATTACCAGAAACAATATTTTATGACATTTACTTGCCTCCAAAGATTAAAATTTTTGGACGAAATTTTACGTCATTTACAGTAAATTGGATATAAATACTATCCTGGCACAAAACCTAGATTCACCTCAACCACAAAAGTTCACGGCAAGTCGGGGAATGGAGGAGCTGGTTTGTGGTATCAACAACATTATGTCTGAATAACATCTCGCTGGTTGACTAGTGTAATCTTTCAGCCTGATACTGTTTTCAAACTAGTATTAAAAACAGTATGTAATGTCCCTGTCATTTATCCACCATAGTTCACATTTAAGAGTTTGTCCAAAATGCACTATTGCAGGTCAATAAAAGGTCGCAAAATAAAATCTGGCGGTTAAGCTTACATTTTTCCAGTATGGCAATTCCCCTCCTTCCAAACAAGCCTCAGAAAACCTTTCAGAAATCAACAGAACTCTCAAAATCAGGCCTAATGAGTGACTTGCATGTACAATTTTAGGTCCAAATACAGTTCCATTGTCCTAAATTTCCTCAGACACACAGATGTTCTGGTACATGTAATTAGAATTCCATCAGAATTCCATCTTACTGGGACAGAACAAGTTCTTCGGAACTAAACTCCTGCCAAAAGCGATCATAGGCTTATATATGTGTGTTCCTATTATATTTTATATGGTGAATAAAATGAAATTGAAAACACAGATATTAATGCATGAACCTGTGTGTGTGTGTTTTTTTTTTTGCCTTTTTTCTTCTTTCTCTTTGAATAGACAATTCAATGTGTTTTGGACTACTGCTGATCAGCTACAATCCAAAGCAAGGCAGTAGAAAAATCCCCAGAACGGTAATAACACCCATACTCATGGCCAGCTATTTGGACAAATTAACAGATTCTGTGAAAATGGGTAAAACTACAAAGACAGAGATACCAAACATGGAACAGAGACCTCATGAACTGGACCAAAATCATCCAAGTGTTAAAGTCAAAATGACAGAGCCTTTGCTAATGAGGTAAAAAAATGACTGAATTCCGTGCGCCCGGAATTTTGCCTTTGGTTGAATAGAACCTAAAGCCAGAGATATAAGATTACATCTTCAAGAGCAGTGTTTGAACAAATCTTTGTCCATGATGGAAACCCTTTCCAGGGAAGAAACCAAAAAAGCCGGCCTTTAAAAGGCCCCAGCTCTAGCAAGCCACAGGCAGTTTTCTTCTTCAGAGCATTCCGCTCCTATCATATAAGAATGAGCGATTCCAACAATGAGTGACTTCAGCCCTCATGTCAGAACTGCAGAACAAATCATAGGGGAAAACCTCATCTTAAGAACAAATCAAAGCCAATCAAAAAAACACCATTATTTCATGTCATTGATGAAGACAGTGTCGAAGAAATGGCACAGTGTTCCTGCCGTAACATCCTTCACAATCATTCATTATTCAGTTATCCAAATTACATTATTATGTTAGCAATAATTGTAGCAGTCCTCAAATGCTGTTCCCGAAGACAAGAAAAAAAAAAAAAAAACCCACCAGCCCACGCCACACAAAATGTTTTACACAAAAGGAGATAATCAAACTTTAATTAAACATGACATCATGTCAAATTAAAGATTTCTTAAAAGTTCAAATTTGAATTTTTGTGAGACGAGATGGTTAATTCTTGCGTTGGGATTGGTCAGTGCTGTGGCGTTCCCTGCTACGAGCACAGGTGCAGGGCTAGCCTTCATGTGGAAGAGGTGACCAGTGCAGAAGCCCATCACAACCGGCACACTGTGTGCACAACAATGACAAACCCCCACAACAACATGCTGACACACACTGTCGACACATGCACACCTCCAACTATGGGCACATTATCACGCTGCACCAACTGCAACGCATAAATATTATATTTCTCCCGTTATTCTCTTGTCTTTTAGACAGAATAGTGAAAAAAAAAAAAAACAGAAATGGGAGTAGCCTTGAAACAGCTGCCTTCAAATATTTCAGACTTCTTTGAACAAATGATAAAAATAAAAGAAGAATTTAATTCAAATCTTTTGATGGGAGCAATTGAATTGTGAACAAACTGCTGACATGGTGAGCAATCCTCAGTGTCAACGCATGCACACCTGCAACTACTTACTGTCATTGTTGCCCCAGCTGCAAGGTATCAAAATTAGATTTCTCCAGCTATTTTTTTGTCTTTCAAACTGATAAAAAGCAAAAACCAAGAAAAATTTAATGCAAATGTTTTGACTAGAGCAGCCGAAGTGTGAGCTACCTATCCTCGCAGGGAGCTTGTTTGAGTTTGTCATTATTGACACCTGTTGTGAGGGCCTCAGGTAAGTACAAAGCAAAACCTACAAAAGGGTACAGGTGTGTTAATTGGCTTACCTGTTGTGAGCCGGCGTCGGCCATTGAAGCTAACTGAGGACTAGAGGAGGAGTAAGTATGGAGATGCGAGGCAGACATACTAGCAGGGGCCTGTGAAGTAAAATACAGAACACGCTGCTAGTACTCCACGATCACCCAGATGCTACAAGTACAGCCCCCTTCAAATCCCCCAGTCCACAGCACTACACCCCAGGCAGCTGGACGCATGTAAGACAGTCAGTAGAAAGCTTTAGTACGTTAGCTGGTACCACAAGGTAGGGTGGGGAAGCACACAGTAGACTAAACCACTGGTGAGTGGCAGGAGCAGCACAAGAGATGCAGAACTTTGCCCGGGTTACATTAGATTTACAGGTTCCACCACTACCAATCAGGATTCAAGATTTTATCAGACAGCCGTGGCATATTAAGCATTAGCAGTAAAACTGGACTTGTTAGATACAACAATACAAGTATACATCAATATAAAGTGAGAATTAGGCAAAAGGGAATCAGTGATTAGATCAGTATGGCAAAACACTTCTTGACATGTAATATATGTGTAGACATAGTAGTATATCTGTACTGCCAGGAAGTGATATGAAAGCATTGCAAACATGTACAGATTCTCCTAATTTATGCTCTTTCGACCCACCTACCCTCACTCCCCCCTCCCCCTACTACAATTCTTTAGACAATTCTAAACACCCAAATTCATAACATCAAAATCAAAGAGCTAACAATGATGATAAAAAATGGAAAAAAGCTTCCTTGAAGACAAAGCTGATACAAATCTGTTACATGTAACATCATGAACAACACACCACAAGCTAAACCAGAACCAAAATCACATAACATGCACAAAATATTAAAAACACACTGGAATGCAGCTGTAAGTCAGATAACAATCAGCAGCAGGACTGAAATCTAGCAGGCTGTAAGTCTTCATGGGTTCTACTGACATTATACCAAACTGTCAGACTATCAAAATCTACCTATCAGCAGTGTAACTCTAAACTACATCACATCATTTATTTAGAAATTTAACCCCTAACAGAAGTAATGCCTAAACCCATTTCCCTTCACATTATGGCATGTTTCTACCAACTAATTACCACTGATTAATGGTGTACAAATATCAACTTTATCCCATTAACTGACAGTTTTCACAGGACTGTCTCCTGTATCATAATAATGCGTAGGCCAAGGCACTTTAACATCCAATTTTAAAGATCTGAATTATTTATTATGCCCTTCAATGGTGCTAAAAACAACAACAAAATCACAAGATACTGAAGGTGTTCATTATATAGGGGACAAAACATATGGCATTCCATGTCTACTCAAGCTGAAATATCACAAAAGATACATCCAAACAGCTTTTTAATTTTGGCTAAAGTGTGCAGGTTTGAAGAGGACGGTAAACGTTCTTGTCCTTTATAATTTGACAAGACAGTCTTTATGAAAGTATCAGTGTGAGCAATCACAAATAAATCTTTTACACAGAAAATGTATCCTCGTTTTCTTGCATTTAGTGCTGAAATTGTCTTTATAAAACCAGAAAAGTGTAGATATACAAGTCCACAGGAATACTACAAGTACAAAAGATGTTAAGTAGATAACACTTTGCTGTAGCAAAACAACATCCCACTGGATCTATCAAAGCTTCAACTTCAGCATGCAAGTGTTAAGCAGAAGTCTACGGATACCACAAACACACAGAGGATAGTCAAATTAGAAGACAGGGATCAGCAAATAGGACGACATTCTTGCTTTTCACGTCAGCACCATAACTGAGGTGGTAAACTATTATGATAATAATAATAAAACCAGGAAGACTAGATAATAGCAGAGTAGACATGACAGAACTGAGGACAGAGACAAGATCATGTGAGGTCAAGGTCACTGACCACAGCCAACCCACCGGCCATCCTCCAACACTGACTTACTGTGTGGTACTTTTGTAGATAGTCTCTGGACTGATACGACCTAGGGGTCGGAGTCGATCGTCCGCTCAACGGAGGGGACGACCGCTCGTAACCAGAGCGCCATCTGGTGGCAATAGCATCAAGACTTCCACTTCCTACCCTGCTTTCTATCGCTTCTGCCCGTTGTTCTGTACTCTCTTTTTCTTCTTGAATTAATCTGAAAGCAATCAGCAAACAAATCTAAGTATGCACATATAAATGGCATATGTTTTCTCCATATACATATAAAAATACCAGTCTTCTGACAACAATTTAAGAGATTTATTCAACCAATTCAAATAAAATTTGTCTCTAACATCCAGATTCATGTTGCAGACACCTGGAACTTTAAATCTGAAGTTATTCTCTTTATGAATTTCAGCCTTACAAATTCAGAAAATGTTATACCTGATGATCGATGTTTCTTGGTACATTTTCCCAACTTCATTCTGCCAAACTGTATTCTGTTAAATTGGGTGTCTTAGGATACATTTGTGCTGGTAGTAGAAGCAGCCATTTTGTTGTTCTTGTGGTGGTAAGCATGAGGCCTACTTTAATTATGTAATATTTGAGTGGTTGCTTTTTGTGTATTCCACTACTCAAGAATGACTTGGTCTATGGAGTCCTCCTGGTATTTTGTACAGTAGCGGTATTCATTCAATCATTACACAAGCCAGCAGGCTGATAAACATATGACTTCTATACGATGTAACTTAACATTAAGCTCTCTTGATACACTTGGTGTCAGCTTTTGAAAAAAACAACACATATTTAAAAGAAAAGTCAGGGTTAATGAGAGCCCTTCAATGATTTATGACTTTGCATATAGTTTTCTGTGCGATAAGACTAGGACAGCGGTCACCCATAGGCTTCAACACCACTGGACCACTACTAACCCACAAGTGGGAATCAAGCTACACCCTACACATTGTGCAGTGAATTAACAGATTTATTTCTTCGTTTCATTGATGTTTTTACCCTGTGCTTAAGAATATTTCCCTTATACGATGACAGCCAGCAATACGATGAGATGAAAACGCGCGAAGCCTGGGGGAACTCACGACTATAAGCAGGTTACAGTTGGACCCATAAACTAGAATAAAGCAGTACCCTATACACCATGTAGATTTATTTATTTGATACATATGTGTGTTTAATTTAGTAAAGAAAATGTAAGAAAACTCATTCTTATTCGGTCTTTATGAGGTGTGTGTTTCTCACGTTCTTTGCAGACGATGCTTGCGGGCTGACATACATGTAAGTTACTAAGTACTGGTGGGCTGATTATGGTTATCCACTGGTGGTTTTCACCTGGGGACAGGTCTGAAGGGTTGTACTTGAACCATGAAGCATTAACAACTCTATTAACTAATTGCCATGTAGACCTGTTCACAGCAATATACAATCAAGCATCCATGCATACTGAAATAATCTTCTGAAATAAATAAATGCCGTGTAGTGAAGCCTATGTCCCACAGCTATCACATAGCAGAAAAAAAACCATCTGGGATAAAACATATTGCTCTACAATTACATTGGAAGCTCAAGCAGCATTTACACCAGTTCCACTTAATGAGATTCGTATGTACATGTATGTGTTATGTATGTTTTGTTATTCCTCTGCGCCCGTTTCCGTGGAAAGTTAAGGTGGATAAGTACCCCTAACCACACATCAACAATGTACAGACTCCTATAAATGTAATCTGCTTTTCAATGTACAACACTGCCAACCACAAAGACAACTGTTGTACTGGATTTAGAATGGCTTTTTTCCCTTAAAGTTTACCCTTGTCCGATATTATAGAACTTGTTTAATTCTCAATTTAAATCTTTCCTTCAGATACATCGAATACTACATCTCCTCGGGATGTCATCAACTAAGTGCCCCCCATAAAATCAATACTCTTACAGTTACTTAGTTACCTGGGCCAAACCTCCTCAACATATGCATTAAGAAAACTTGCAACTGCATCACAAATTAAGTCTAGGTAATGGCATGACGGCATCCCTGGGACATTGGATAGCAAAATAAACATCCCCTTAAGCCATTATACATCAACATGACATTTCTTTACAATTTTTAACATTAACGCAGAGATAACTTCGGGCCGGTGACACATGAAGCCATATAATGCACCACAACTTGCTATGCTCTGTCTTGAGTAACAAAATTAACAAACCCCACGGGAAAATATTCCATAAATATCAATGAAAAACATAAATGATAGTGTCTGTGTGTTAACCACTCAAATCAGCATGTAGAATGTTTTTTCAGGCGAACTCTGTGCAGGTCAGAAATGCTCTACTCTCAACATACCTAATCTCATTGTTGATAGCATCGAGTTGTTCTTGTAACATCAATGCTAAGGTCTGAGCATCTGTATGGCCTGTAGGAGACAAGAGGTCAACAGCACCAAATATGGACTCATTATCGTCTGTTCCTTCCGTGTCGCTGGCATCAAATGCATGTTGAACGTTAGCCAGCACATGGGCCTGCTGCAACTTTTCCCATTCTTGCTCATTCAATGTATTCACCTAAAACAACCACAAGAAAAAATCACAATTAAAAATTCACTTCTGAGGAAATGTGCCGGGCAATAAAAGCGGTTTTCCTCAGACAGAGAAGAGTTATGGATATGTTGTTTTTTGTTTCTTTTAGGCCATACACAATATTATCAATGTTGTAACCTGCCCGACCAAACAAATTTGCTGGAAAAAAATAAAAATATCCTTGGCACTGTTTTTTTTTAAATCAGCCAAAATTCAAGGGAGATAACTTTAGACAAACTTTGAGGGGAAGTAACTTCCTTGTCTACGCTATCATGGCTGCCAAAAGTCTGGTTAGGATCAAGTTATCAGTTTGATTCAACAGTGATTTGCTCGTTAAGTCAAACTAAAACATTTGAACTTCATTACGCCCATTAAATATTCACCTGGTGCCTTTTCTGCAAAGAGAAAGGGAAACAAATAGATATCACTCCGTAAAGGCTGTGACCACTGTACACTGTCCCACTATCAAGTGTTGTGGCCTTCTGGCTGCCCTGCCGAATGTTGTTACCAAAATTTTGAAGAAAAATGAACATACAAGGAGCTATTACCATCATTTTTATTTGTGATTGTTAGTTTGAATAAATGATAGTCTCAATTATTTAAAGCCATGGCCGTAATGTCCTGTTTCTGTTGTTATGCATGAACACTTTCCCCCCACTAAGTCCAGTAAAATGTTTACTTCACGATACCCCTCTTTATTATTTGTGAATTATTTCAGTCTTAGAAGGGTATATATATCTATGGATGAAATAACCATTGTCACAAATTGAAACTGATTAATTTAGAACTTTAAATTTACAGTCACAACATCAAAATGGAATTTTTGTTTTTCAATCCTTGAGTTATCAAAGAGCCCCCCACAGAGCCCACATTTATATGAGGTATTATGCTTTTTCCCCTCAGCCTGTCAGAGGACCCCTCCTGATCCCCTTCTGGTAAAGAAAAAGTACCTAATCTGGACATCCCACTTTTTTAAAAAGGTGATTTTCCCACTGATTACTTTGATCAAAAAATGTATCATTTCACTGATACACTGTTGTGATGTGGAAATACTGAAGATTAGGGTCACTTGAAAAAGACAGATGCATTCCAGAGTGGCAGGAATTCATATGCAAGGAAAATGCTGAAAAGTTTAACCCTTTAAACTTCATGCAATGTGACATGGCCCTGGCTCTCCTGTTCCTAATATAAGTGTTTTAAAATAGATGAGACAGCCATGTGAGCCAATGCCATGCATGTGCAATGTACTTGAATAGGGAATACACTTCTCGTGCTTTTTGTTTGTTTTTTTTATTGCAGAGCCCATATAACCTTAAAAAGAAAATTGAAATATTTGATTCTTCATTAAAGGAGAAGGAAACAAAATGATACCAAAATCAGATGAAAGAACATTAAAACTTATTGGCAAATGTGGTCTTTAATATTTTTTTTGTTTTGATTTTTTTGTTCATGAAAAAATCGTATTACATGTTTGTATGGTGGGTGTTTGGGACCAACTTATGGTATTTATCGCTGATACATAAAACGTTTTAAATAAGGATATGATGCATGTCTAATAAATTTATTTCAATATAAATTTGTTGTTCGTATCCAAACACATGCATTTAACCTGAATTGTGAAATCATTTATGAACACTGTAAAATGTAAATATGATCCAAATTCAGGTTAAATACATTTGTTTGCTGAAAAGGACATATTCTAGAGCATAAAATATTTTTTAAACATGTGTTACATCCTTATTTTTACCATCATTACACAAAGACTATACATGTATATACCAAAAGGTGAACCCAAATACCCACCATACAAAATTATTTTCAGCGGTCTTTTTCTCCTTGAAAGAAACTTGAAATATTCAAGACCACATTCACAACTTTTCGCGCTCTTTCATCCTAACGTTATGCTTTCTCCACCTTTAAGGAAGAATCCTCTCTTACAAACACTGCTAATAAACATACTGTTAAATTTATGACACATTTATTCCATCTAAAACTATTGAACAGAACAGATTTCAGGGTCCAGATGAGGTCCCACTTCACTCCTTGACAAAGCCATCAGTTCGATAGGATTTTCGCTGAACTTCCAAATATTATTGCGCTCTTTACACAATCTGCAAATGCCAGTAACACCCACACTGATTTCTTTCAATGAAAGCAGAAGGATAAAAGGCTACTTGCTACTCATGTTAGACATAAATGTTAGACAAATGTTTATTTCATGTAACTTAAGGGAGTTAAAAATGTACCTTTATGTTTATCCAAAGTGTTTTGCTGTGCATTTTGTAATCTTGATATTGAAAATATATTATCTTTGAGGCTCAGTGTTTACATGGCATGAAACTTGGTAATACCGTAAACATGTATATCCACACTTTTCTTCCTTTTGTGCTCTCTGACCATTTCACCTAAATTATGTGACAAAACTTATTTTATTTGCTTCTTACATAAATAAATGAATATGTCAACTGAAAATAACATTTCTATTCTGGATTCAGTTAGTTAAAATATCAAACTGCAATTTTGTTGTTTGCTTGTTGTAAGATAATAAACATTACTGATATTCCACTTCTTTGATATGACTAATAAGAGTCTAAAACCTTGGGCACTTAATCTACTGAGATTGCTTGGCTACATGGAGACGCATATGATTAAGTTAATGTTTAAGCTCAAAGAACTGCTCAACCTTAAAAATAAAATAATCAGTGTAGGCCTGGACTTCTGTCACAAGAAGATGCCCCTTGCTCTATAGTTCCACTACTGCAGAGTACATGTATTTCTGTTAAGTCCTTACTCGATGGTTCCCGCATTATGTCCCTCCTTTTGAAAAAAAACTTTGAAAAAAAAAAAAAATTTCCTACCTACCTACCTACACAGGTTTTTTCGGAGGTGTTACACAAAATCAATTGTTCTTTATGAATGGCCTTATCTTGGTCACATGGTAAAAAAAACAATGGGGAGAACAAAATCTTTAACACTTAATGTCTTTGTGAAGGCATGCCACACACAGGAACCTTTAAACTAGAGTTTGGGAACCTCAAGATACACCTGGTGTGGCAGAGTAAATAACAGGCCACAAAATCAGGAATGACATTAATCACTGTAAAAACGAAGATGACGCTCCTTGAGTTATAATTGAAAAAGAAGACAGGACCATATCTCGAGGCGAAGGGACGCGTTTTCAAGAGGCTTTTGCTGTGGTGGTAGAGACAAAAAGTAAACAAATCCGCTGAAGTGAACTGTTATGTAGATATTGAATAATAATCAAACCAAAAAATTTTAATGGACAAACAGACGTCATCCTGTAATACAATCCATCATCAGTATATAAAAAATTGTGGCCTTAAAAAAATAAGCGAAGCAACCCTGCCATTACCTTCGTGGGATCTTCGAGGAGAGCCTGCTCCCGTCCCCTCTGCTGCCGCCTACTGACGCTGTCCGTCGCAGCGTCTGGAGCGTTATGTACAACTAGACTTGGAGACAGTGAGTAGTGACCAGAGCTAATACTAGATCTGAAAACAAACAACAACCAGAGACTTTGTCCTTATTCCGAAAGCAATACTGCAAGCAATTCAAGACACGCCCCTTAACAGGGTGACAAAGATAAGGTTGAATTAAGTTGAAGATTCGCACATTCATTTATGGAGCACCACTGCATTTATAGGATAATCCTTGATGCATAAGGTTGATTTGATTACTGGGATAGTGTAAGGAATTTCTGGACAAACATCTTTTGATATATAAAACCTTATTTCTTTTTCTTTGGGAATTGGGTTGTGAGGGGGAGGAAATATCTCTGTTGCACTGTTTAATTTTCAATGGTGTTCCACACTGTCTTCAATGAAAGTGTTAATTTATTTCATTGGTGTTTTACACCTCTTTTTACAAAAGAGTAAATACTCTTTTACAAGGAGTATTTCACTTAAACCACAACTGGCTCCATTATCTTGGGAGGGAAAACAGACAAAGCATCAAATGTACAACCAGAGAGAAAAATAGCATGAGCTGGACTTAACTCACAGCAACCGGATTGTCGAGAGACTTTTAAGTTGTTTCAGTGTTGTTTAACATCATACTAAACAATTCTTATCTTCCACGACGGCTGCTAGTTTTATAGATGAAGGAAACTAAAGAGCCTTTAGAACACAGCCAAACTTTGCCATATTAGTGAAAGTCAATAAACTTTAAGTAAGACCACATGAAAGAGAATCGCTGACCAAACATTGCTACCGAGGCCCTATGTATAGCCATCTACAAGTTCCATGACCGAGACGGGCTTTGAACCCAAAGACCATGTGACCTAATGACTGAAACATACCACTGCCTTTTCATAATAGTAAACACTACATATACATCTAGCCAGCAACGAATCCTACGAAACATATTTTATACAGATAAAAGCAATGACAAAAGACAATTATGGTAAAATTGTACATGCAACCATGACTAAAGGTCAAGTTTGCTACCACCATTTATCTTAATGCTATTATCTTTTGTACAGTAACTTTCTATGCACTAAGACCTTCACACCTGTCCTAACACATCATTTCTTAACAAAAGATAAGGCAGAAAGTATATATTACCTATACTGTTCTATTTGTTGCCGTAGTGATTCTATTTCCCGTTTACATTTCTGTAGATCATTATACAGTCTTTCCTACAAAAGAGAGAAAACAAAAGAGTAGATCGATAAATCAATAAGTACACGTCAAAGCTTGGCTGGAAATCAAGTTATGACATTAAGATGTCCTGTATTATTTAGACCGGCCGTGCAACTGAGCAAAGACTGATTTATACAGACAGTTGATTCTCCCTGCAAATCATAAACAAGATGTGAAATCCAACAGCTGTAATGGACTCCATTACTCCCGCAAAATTAATTAGGGGACGTTGCCATATCTGCTTCGATGGCAGTCGCCATCAGTCTCGAGTGGAATATATTGCCCGGTTATGTCATGTTCATGACTGAGCAGAGGGAAACCTTCACATCATTCAGGCTGGGGAATAGCAGCTGCAAATATACCACTGGATTGTTCAGAGCGATATCAATGCCTGAAATTACTCATAAAATTACAATCAATGATCTTAACATTAAACTAAATAGCTAGAGGATTTTTTTGTAAACCACAGAGCAAAAGTCTTCAATCAAAGCCTGAGAGTACTCTGTGGCCATATAAAAATGGAGATATGCCTCGTATAACTGAACATTTTATCAAGAGCGATAATAAAATGTAGACAGGAATTTTTTTTAACTTGCTAGAGTGCATGCATACCCTTAGAGCCTATTTAACTCTAACATGAGAAGCATAAGCTGGCATGCTTAAATATAAAATTTTTTTATAATTAACCACTGAATCAATTTATTTAACCTTAAACTTATCAATACTTAGGCATGATACCTTCGGAATCCACTGAAATGAACATGACAGCAACCATGCATTATAGAGGAGTAGGGCATAACAAACTATTACCATGACCAAGGGTTTCAGTGTTTAGGATCTAATCCCTAATTTTTAATTTACCTGGCAGTGGAAAGGTTTATGATCTGTTGTAAGATGACCTTCTCACTTTTGGGGTAAAATGTGAGTGATACACAGCTACCAGAAGTGACGGATGGACAGGACTCATCACAAGCTCAGGGTTAATCCCATTGGCAAGGAAATGCCTCCAGACCCATGTGTTTGGGAGCAGACATGTTCAAACACAACCTATTCCTGCCCTTAATTCATGGTTAGAAAACACATTAGCCCACAAGTCCTAATCTGCCTGAATGACTACGACGCCACTTGACACATGTACCAGCCTCCTGCTGTACCCAAACTGCTCACAACTAATAAACAAGGTGGGATACTACATACACAATACATTGCACGCGAAACATGTAACAGCACTGATTTTCCTGTCAGGACATTCAAATATTGCAATATTCACCAGGTTCCATCTGACAGCAACTTACCTTTTCTGTTTGTGTTTCATCTAAAATTTTTCGTATCCTATCTAATTCCTGAGTAAGCTGGTTTTTCTCTTCCAATGCCTGCATGCGCTCCTTCAGATGCAGCTGCAGCCTCTCGTTGGACTCTGTTAATAGCCTATCCACCGTAGCAGACAGCCTCGTATTATGTTCTTCATTCATTTTTTCTCGTAATCTAGCCTGAGGATTTAAAGCAATGGGAGTGCATTAAAACCAATAGAGGAGAACTGTCAACCCAACACAAATTCTGGCATCATTTTCAAATCCAGCTGTCAAAATACCTGAAAATTACCTCTTCCAAGTTTTTCCCCCCACAGGACAATCTGACAAGTTTGATGAATTCAGCTTGATATAAATATTATTGTTTAAGTACCATTTCTTTTCAAAGAATCTACTGACACTATACATAACAAATTGAATGAATAAATTTTGACACACTTTCATATTTATTCACAAATAACACATCTCTTTACATGTAACAGGAAACTGATTGTCACTTGCTATAGATGAATACGGAGAAAGCACTCCTAACAATACACTGCCAATGGAAGAATCGATCCATCCAAATCATGCCTCATCACTTTTTCTATAGGAATGTAATTTTACTCATGATTTCTCACTTACTTACATTTTGACTTCATACTGTCTGATGTGCTCTTTATAGACAAGAGTTTATCACAAGACTGACTCTTTAACATAAATAATAAGTGTGTTCCAGATGTTACAATGACAATCCGATAAATTAAACACAGTAACTGTCTCTAGTCCACTCAAGAACCAATATCCACAAGACACTCTGATCAGGGCCTCATCAAGGCTTATTTTCTATCCATATAAAGCATTTAAGCATCACTAATTCCAGTGCCCTAACAAGTAATGTTAATAACAAATCTTCAATACATCCAAAATAATTTGTCCCATAGTTTATGAAAGGCTCTACAAGGTCAATAATCAAACAATACTGTCTCTGATAAGTATCAGAAACTCCATCCTTAAATTATTTGAACGTTACGTCGCATATCATGGGTGCCAAAACTTTAATCCTGTATCAGACCCTGATGTTATCCACTTCCAAAATACCATCGGTCATGACTGTAACTGCAGAGGTGATGAAAGTTCCAACTCACCCTTTTCAATTCAGACTCTTGTTCTGACAGCCTCTGTTCCATTTGTTGTAACCTCTCCTCAGCAGATCCGTGCCTTTCTTCTGCCTGTAAACACCACCAAAACTCAGTAAAAGTGGCATCCAAAATCACCCACGAGCGCTCTAAAACTGTTGAACTCATATCTTGGATTTAATTCACATTTAACAATTTCATGAAGCTCTTTTTCTAATCACATGCATAAGCATCATTTCTGTGAAAATTTGCACACTGCTCCAACAAGAGTTCTACAAAAAAACCCCAAAAAACAGTTATCTCTGTGAATATGATAATCTTTAATCAAATCCAAAAAGTCCCATTTTCATTCAATATTGCTACAGAACACAAACAGCCCTCAATCAATATCAGTTACCAGAGGCCTCGAACCTCTGAACCGCCAGTTATCATTACCAGTGTAAGGGCTTCTAGCCTCTTAGCTACTTCTTATGACCTGTCTGAGCACCTCTAGCCTCAGAGCTAGTTATCATTACCTGTGTAAGGGCCTCCAGCGTCTGAGCTAGTAATCATTACCTGCATGAGGGCCTCAGGCATATGAGCCATTTGTCATTACCTGTGTATGGGGCTCTAGCCTCTGAGCTAGTTATCATTACCTGTGTAAGGGCCTCCAGTCTCTGAGCTAGTTCAGCTTCTACTGTAGGCAGAGCCTCTGCCTTCTTCAATGACTGTTGAAGTTTCTGCTCAGCCAATTCCAACCTTTCTTGGACATTTCTCATTTTATCTTCCGTCTGTTAACAAACATAAAATACCCTGATTATGCATATTGTGTTCCTCAGAAATACATGTAGGACAAGGGTAATTTCTGGCTCTGTCACAAGTCTTGTAATAAATTTATTTGTATTCTGTAGTAAATATATCTAGCTACGTGTATCACATTGACTGAAAAAGTACAGAATACTTTGTCAAGGTTAAAATCCTGTGAACCTATGAACATACTTACACTTTTGAGATGTCCTTCCTTCATAGCTAATTCAGATTCCAGTTTGTCGTTTAAGTCGTGCAAAGATGTGGACTCCCTCTGAG
Source organism: Acanthopleura granulata (assembly GCA_016165875.1). Classification (NCBI taxonomy): domain Eukaryota; kingdom Metazoa; phylum Mollusca; class Polyplacophora; order Chitonida; family Chitonidae; genus Acanthopleura; species Acanthopleura granulata. The sequence goes on along the minus strand of JABBOT010000001.1, from coordinate 43,734,504 downwards.
CATTTAAATATCGTTTTTCTAATGTTGCTATCCTCTCTTCTTGGTCCTCTCTTTGAGCTATTGACTGTGAACAGAAGTAGAAGGCTTTAATAAGCTGAAGATTTTAACTGTTCGGAGTTCTCAGATCACAAAATAATGACGGCATTTCTCGCAGTGTTACAAAATGCATAAAATACAAGAAATAGGCACAAAAATATACATGCTGGAAATCCAACAGGCTTGAGTGACAACTGAAACTAATCCTTACAAAATAATTAGAAGACCATTAAAGAGTGTAAAATGAGAACCAAGTATTGAAAAAAGTTCATCCGAACAGGCCAGTTTCACAGAGGCAGACATCCCATGTCCCTTGTATTAGAGAGTCGTCGTGTAAGGTGTTCCATGGTGAGAACAAAACGGAACTCTTGGTTAGCTTCATTTTAAGATTCTTTTTCCAGAAGGCTCAAATTATAATTGCTAAAAATATGATGTTATGAAATTTCTCCATACCAATATTTAAACCAATATGGTACATTCATAACTGAAACTTGCTGAGCCCAGAGTGCCAAACGTGCTTGTTTCAGGATCTTACAAAATTTTTTTCATTACCGATAAACCAACAATGTGATGTCTACCTGACAGGGAACACGGCTTTGCAGACAACAAGTCCCCTCACACTGTTTGAGGCAGAACATGAAACATTACAATTTCCTCCCTTTATGACACAGACAAAAGTGTAAAATTTCCCTGCGCAAAGACTCTTTACGGTTGGGGGTCTTTTCAATTAGCCTTTGCACTTCTAGCAGTTTTTTGTCTGCTATTGGTAGGAGGGATTTGTGATTGATGTGAAACGGGCTGTGCTACTGAATCTACAATCAATTACACAGAGTTGCAAACAATCCAGTTTAACTGTGAGTTCCAGATGTAAAGACTGGAAATCTCAATTGAAAAAGTGCTACACTTGGGTATCTGGAGCACCAACAGGAAAGTTTTAAATTGTTTATCAACAAGATTAAAATCACTCACTCACTGAGATGATACACAACTGATAGCCACTGTGTTGGCAAAAGTCTGCAACGTTTAAACACTCCTGGCCAAGTTAAGAAATGATTCTTTTGTGTTCCGAACCCAAAGAAAATGCACGTCTAGCAGACTACAGGCTTGTGTACAATCAATGGGTAGACTTCTGATGTACAGGGGCTTTGCATATAAAGTTAAGGTCTCACATTCATTTAAAACAAGTCTTTCAGCAAATTATAGCAGCATTTGGCTTTAGAGTTATGCTTTTAATAATCTCTTCGTTTTTCACCTATGATTTCTAATCACTTGAACATCTGACAGTCACTATAGATTGCCCAGACATATAACCCTGAGAAGAATTACCTGTGGTATACATTTTCTGCCCACAAGGCAACAAACTCACCTCTCTCAAATCACGCTGTAGCTTCACTAACTGTTCTTGAGACTTTATCAAGTCCTTTTGTGTGGAAGTCAGTGAGTCTTCTAATTCTTTGCATTTATTTGTCATCTCTAAAAGTCGTGACCTTGCTGTTGTCAACTCGCTGTTTTGTTTTTCTATGGTCTCCTGTAATTCTATTACCCTATTCACATCTGAATCTGGGTCAATGGACCCATTTGACAACCTCTGAAAAAGAAACGAGCAGTTAAGAAAATTTAACTGTGTATATCCTATACCAGGTTAAACAGAAATCATCCAGATATCAATTTAAGACACAGAGCTTAAGTCTCTTTAACACAGACAGTAACCCTCTGTTTGCGTATTTGGTATCTGTTGTCTATTTCACTGTTTCTGCTTTCCTTTCCATTTTATACATAGGATACATACTGTTACAACTTACGAGTTAGATTCCTGGTAAATGCTGTACTCAATAACTATTTTTATAGTTCAACATATAACTTATAACTTCAACTTCACTTATACGACGCCAGTAAGACTCATGGGTTGAGGACATCAGCGTGTTACATATAATGAAAAGCAAATGCTGGTTGTCCTCTATGAAGACAAAGTGTTATGAGACCATGTTGTGCTGGTGCCTACCTTTGGATGAGCATCTTTATTGTCGCCATCTGGTTGAGCCGACTCAACCGAGCCTGTTTTGGCGAGCCTTCCATCTTCTGTGCTGCCGCTTGAATGCCGCGACTTCGTCTGCTGTTCACGTAAGGTGAATAACTGGAATTTAAAACAAAGCACAAATTTAATTACCAGCTTATTTGATTTATGCCAGACGTTTAACCAACGACATGTGAAGGCAAATGCCAACACTTGCTAAGTAACAGTTTTGAGATATTTTTTAGATATAATTAATCAAATATATGTCATTTCTGTGTCCACAATCTGCTTCTGTACATGTATACTGAATGACACTCTCTGGAGTAGCAAATTCTGCACTCATGGATGGCTGTCATCTGTTATCCTCCTTTGTGACGTCTTATTACTTATAATGCATATCTGTAGCCTGTACGACTTTCAACTTGGCCAAAATGACTTTATCTGCATAAATGTAACTCATCGAAGACAGCTTTTTTTCTACAGGGCAGTATTACCAGGCTGTACTGAATGTATTCAGGCAATACTGTAATTCTTAAACATTTTCGCATGTCAGCAATATGCTTATCCAACATATTTTCAGGCATTATTCTGTGTACTATCACAGAGGCGTTGAAATTGGCTGGCCTAACCAATGTAGTTTTGGCTCAAAAATCCAACCAGAAAGGTACATATATCGCACTGCAAGTTACCCTTTAGTGTGTAAAAAGATTGAGAAAATGGGGTAAATAACATAAACAGCAGACAATATGCTTTCTTCAGCTAAGACTTGGTGTCCAACTCACCACATCAGATGACATGGTTACTCCTAGCCAGATGTTTCAGACAGGTTAGCTTACTCAACTGATCAGATGAGATGATCACTCAGAGCTAAACAGATCAAAGAAGATCTGTTAATCAGGCCAGATGGTTATTTAGCTTAAACAGACCAGGTACTTTCTTTCGCCAACCAGATTTCATTAGAGATGGACCACAGATGTTTTACGTCGTGCTTAAAAATTTCACTTATATGACGGCAGTCAGCATTATGGTGGGAGGAAACAGGGCAGAACCCTGGTGAAACCCATGACTGCAGACCATAGAGGCTCTTCTGTTAAACCAGTCTGATCATATAGTGTCACTAAAAAGATCACATAGTGCCTATCTCTGAAAAGACTAGATAGCATCTATCTCTGAAAACATCAGATAGTGTACCATGAAACGGATCAAATAGTGTCTCTCACTGTTAAAGCAGATCAGGTGGGTTCTCCTGATGGATCAGATGGGAGTGTGTAGTCAAAATAATCAGACCAGATAGAATTTCTTGGTAAATTTCATGTCATGTATGCTATACTGACCAACCATCCATCTTCTCTCAGTGTATCCATTGAAAGCTGGAGTCGAAGCAATGCCATAGCACTTGTCAAGAACAGTAACTAGCAACATGTAAATTCCGTTATAACATCTTAGCTAATTTTCCCATGATCACGTGGCGGAGAGTGGGAAACCCCTGCATACAATGGTGCCCTTCTCAGGCGGCAGCAGAATGTCAATGTACTATGACACTGCACCATGAAGCTGTCATATGGCATGACACATCAACACACAAATATACTAACAACCTCTGCATACTTTATAACACTGGACACGAGAATGACTGGAATGCACAACAGCCTTAACACAGCCAAGGAAGGAGATGTACAGCAGCGGGCACGACTTTTCTGTCTAACATGAAAAGCTGCATATACTCGAAAAAACTAAAACTAAAAGATATAACAGACTAGTTTATGTAAAACACAGACCTATCAGGTACCCCGAACACGTACTCCTTACACAAGTACTTGTAAGTCCATTAGTATTGTACGTCTGCAGGGGGTGGACAGGCTAACCTGGTTTACAAAACCAACAACTCACAACATCTTTGTTTCTGTGGCTATTTAACGTGATCCACATTTCCAATAAGCTACCTTCTTGACTTTCAATGGTACTTTGATAATTGAAACGCGTTCCTTTTCTGATTTATTTGTATATGCACACATGCACTGAAGTTAGTGCTGCAACAGGGAGGGGGTATGCTTTTCTTATAATCTTTGGTCCTCCAAACACTTCCAATTGACAAGAAAGGTGTTTTGGGCCAGTTATTTGTCAATATTTTACTTGATTGGTGTTTTATGCCGAACTCAAGAATAATTCACTTAAACGATGGCATCCAGCATTATGGCCGCCACCCTACAGCATTTATGGCCACTAGCCTATGTTTAAATATGAAAGTATTTGATTTTAAATAAATGTACTAGCACTACAGCCTCATTTCTTCAATAACTGATACCCAAACCCAACCAAAAACATATTTCTGACGATTACTGTAATCGTGCTTAATTAGCTTTCTATATTCTATATACCATGCCTTTGTTACAACTGGCGGACTGACCCCACTGTACATAAAGTGATGTCACATCCCACAGAGACGTCAGTTTGCTCTCCCCATGTCATATTTTGACTGACTCTCTGCCAGTGGGTAAGACACAGGAAGTCAGGTTCTGGGTCAGCAGGAGATATCATGATGTGAAGATAACAATAAACTCTGTGAAAGGTGTGCAAAAGAGTGCATGATGTTGAATGTCAAAGGTCTGCAAAAGAGTGCATGATGTTGAATATGTCAAAGGTCTGCAAATGAGTGCATGATGTTGAATATGTCAAAGGTGTGCAAAAGAGTGCATGATGTTGAATGTCAAAGGTCTGCAAAAGAGTGCATGATGTTGAATATGTCAAAGGTCTGCAAATGAGTGCATGATGTTGAATATGTCAAAGGTCTGCAAAAGAGTGCATGCTGCTGAATATGTCAAAGGTCTGCAAAAGAGTGCATGATGTTGAACAAGATTCATTTCCATACTGAATTCTTTCCGACAACTTGCAGACTGACCCTACTGTATCCCAAAGAGATGTCATTCTGTTCTTGTCAAGTCGAATCTTGAAGCCTGTGTAATAACAGAAGCTCTGTCGCAATACTCCTAGGTAAGAAACAGAAAGTTATGTGTAGGCTCTGGCTCAGTAGGAGATATTATGGTGTGAAGACAACAATATACTCTGTTAAAGGTCTGTAAAATTATGTGAGATGTTGCACAAGATTCTTTTTCATTTTGAATACCTACTAACAGAGAGGTATTAAAACACAATTCACCAGATTTTATCTAGTTAGATAAAGTGCTTCTCAAGATTTTTCTATAATGAATGAACTAGCAACAACCTTCAACTAAAACTGGTTAATAGGTAAAACAAAACAAAAACAGAAATTCACCTATTTAAAAAATATACACATACAAGAGGAAGTTAGGTAAAGTTACCTTAATCTGATTGCTAATTCCTACTACTAATCGAATTTAATTTGAGTGAATGTAAATGTTGACACTAGCCAAGTTGACATGGGCTAGCAACTGATCTACCATTATGTCACGGCACAAGGTGCTTGTATCCCAGGGGAGCCTTTCATCAAGTTACAGATAATTAACATATCTTTATACATCAGTCAAACGCTAAATTTATTGATCCTTTTTTACAGGGTTAGGGGAGAAGGGGGGTGAGTCCTTCAGGACAGCTTGTGTCAGAGTGGTGATGTTTGTCTGATATGTTGGCAGAAGCAAGGTTTACAGCCAAATCAAATCATGGTGAAGACAATGACATTAGAAGCAGCCTCGGAAATGAGGCACAATCCCTTCAATCTTCCAGCAATTATCTGCCAGAGATAAGGAGCCACACAAACATTCTACGTCCTCAGCAGCTCATGAATATTCAGCAGTTTCCCTGCCTTGTAGGCACTAAGACCAGCTGCTTCGACATCACAAGGGATCACATTTTTTCTCCCAAGTTTCAATACAGCCCATTATTCATTCAACATCCAGGGTAAGAATTCCCCAACATGTATTTTTGGAATATCTGCAAAATGCACATGTTCTCCAGGTTTCCGTTTTTCCCCCCTCTGAAGTTCTTAATTATTCCCAACTTTTTTCTTGGAGCAATCGTCTATTTATTCCTTGACCGTCAGAATCTCTGCCAGAAGTACATGTACACGTACATACAAGTATATTTCAGTTCTTCCAATATATCCTATATATTTTCCTATGTTTCATGTGGATTCATCTTTATCTCTGCTTTTAGAAAAATTCCATGTCCATGTATACACTGCGATACAAAAATCACTACATCTTCGAACCGAATTGCCCAAACATTCCCGGCATTTACAAATAACAGGCTAGAAATTGCTTCCTTATACTTCAGTAATACCTATCTCCTCTAGGAATCTCGACTGTTAATTTGGAATGATATAAAAACACAATTTTCGGCTAAAAACAGATCTTCACCACGCTGACATAGACGAAGATTAATCTGATGTGACTTTTTTGACAGCTCGTAGCTTGCTTACTACACACACATCTTTATCATGGATCAGCTAATACATTTTGAAACAGCAAGAACTTATCAGGGACAAATGGTCTATTTACATAGATTTCCAACTACCATGTAACTGTGTGGAGACCCAACACTTTACACTGCAGTACAAATTTGGGTACAACACTGAAGATTTCTGATCCTTGCAAACAGAAAGACAAAGGCTACAAAAACATTACAGGCAACGGTATGTATTATATATTAATGTACGTGTAACTTTAATTTTTTACAATTGCCAAATACAGTGAAACTGCTGTTAATCAAAGATTACATGTAGTTCTGCATGTATGGTGGTCATTTTTACTAATATGTTTCCCTAGCCTACAAAGACAGCAGAATATATCCATGCACACTGTATACATCCCAACTGCAAATGAGCAATTCCTGTCATCATTAATGATGGCACGAAAAACACGTAACAGATCGAATGGTTATCCTAGGGCGAGTTAGAGCATACACCTTGTTAATTCTGGGATAGCCATTTCAGTCAACTTTCTCCTCCCAATCTGATTGATTGGTTGGATTTTAATGCTGAGCTGAAGAATGTTTCACTAATATGAGGGTGGTCAGGTTTATGGATAGAGGATCCCTGAGTGAACTACCAGCCTTTGCTGGGCGACCACCCTGCTTAAATCCATGATACATGCTGAATTTTCACTATTTTTTCTGCAAACAAGAATAATACGTAAGCACCAAGTTTTATTTCAATTGGGCTGACTAATTTGGACTTGATGTTCAAACCTCTTATATTGAAAGTGACTTGTAATCTGGAGCTAGGATTGTCTGATTGTTGTTAAATGTCATATTCAAAAACTTTTGACTTTTCGAGTTTAACCGGTTGAGGAAAAGAATGAGTTAGGAAGACAGACTAAGACACATATTTCATTGTGTCATAAATATGCACAAGATGTACAGGTACTGGCCAATACAGCCCTGGATTAAACACAATTTGATGCACAGTCTCTTAACTGTACATGTCCATTTTCACCTTCTCAAGACTGGGCTAGACAGTTGGCCAACCTCAGCCAAGAGAAGCTCTCAATACTGGCAGTCCTCAGTCTGCACATGTCATGTATATGTTCATGTAATGCTATAAAACAAAAAAAGAGTAGCCTCATGGTGCGTTCAATATACGTTCGATGCCTTTTACCGTCGTTAAGTCACTCATGATCGTTGTTGCCACTCCTTCATGTCCTCAATCATTTCAGAGCAAGCAGGAGGAATTAAAACCTCAGCGGAAAAAAATGTCTAAGTGAAAAGGCCAAATGCCATCGCAGCGATTTCCACATCATCTTCAGGAGAAATGGGATGCTATCAGATACGGCTGCCTCTCATTGACAGCATGTGCACTGAGGTCATTACACGGCACTCAACTTCTTAACAACTGTAAACGCTGCAGATTTATCAGATCAGAGATGGGTCTTCGTCTGCCCTGGCTTGCTCCACTCACTGATGGGCCTGCCTAACACGACACTGCCGCTCTCCCGCTGGCTGAACCAGCAGATTTAATCGTCTAAGTGGCTAATTCAGGCTATTAAAGAATGCTCTTTGCAGACCTCGAGGGACTTTTGTCTTAAAACAGGGATTTGACCTGCCTTGTTTTACACTCCGACTGCTCTATCTGATCCCAATAATCTAACACCTTAATGATTCTACACGACAATTTACATGTACAATAAACAAACATTCCCTAATACATAAATAAATGATTTCATTTCCTTATCAAGATACATGATCACCCTAAATGACCTAAAATTTCATCCATGATTAAGTTGGTTATTTTTAAAGATTCTGAGAGTGTTACTGATTTCAGAAAGGTGTTAAGAGGTTTAGATAATATCCTTCGATAAAAATGTACCTTTCAACACCAAAACCAATGTTTTATGACATTTATTGGCCTCGAAAAATGCCCTTCTTTGGATGAAATTTTATGTCATATACAGTTAAGAGAACTTGATTTAGAATAACAACAAAAACATGACTACTGTTCACTGGCAGAAGTTTGTCCTCAATCGCTCTTTCCAATTTTCCCCCAAACTCATCTGACAAACAGATACTGTCTTCTGGATGGTCAGGTACTGTATTTTAACAGTTGTTTAATGCCATACAATAATTTACACTTACATGTAAGCAATGATGGGTAGCTTTATGGGTGGACGAAACAAAAGTTCCAGGGTAAACCAAATACCTTTGGCAAGTAACTGGCAAATTTTTCCATCTGTGATTCTGAAACTTGCACACCACACTGGCAGTCCAAAGATAACTGGTGTTTGTTTGTGCCTTCAGATGGCCATATGATTGGTGTGGACCACTTAATATTGTCCCACAAACAGGTGCAGTGTGGCAATCAACAAGTTCCCTTTCCAGTGCCATATTGGAGCCTCCATCTAATGTGTTCTAGCGACTGAAAGAGCATTGTGCACAAATCACATTCTGCTCCCTTATTCTGCACTGTGGATGACACAAGGCGGTAGTGACACTTACCTCTTGATTAGCAATGGCTAGTTCTTCTTCTAGTTGTGCTACCCGTTCTAACGCAACCCGTAACCGTTCCCGCACCTGGAAAACAAAAAAGTCAGTATCATTTTCCTTATCATTCAATCTTTCAAAATGCTTATAAGGTTATACATGTGTATATAACCTTAGTCAATAGCATATGATGAGAACCTATGCATGCATGCAGATAGTTTCATATGTCACAGTAAATTATACGTAGTCTAAGATATAAACATTTCTAAATGAAAATGTGTTAGACTACAAGTGTTGGCATTGTTTGCAGAAATATGAATATAGTTTAAAAAATTTTCAAACCTTTAATAACCTAAATGATTCAGTAAAGAGGTTAAATTGTGAGTGCAGATGCAGCATTACATAATGTATACAATTACCCATTTGTAAATAAAAAACAACCTATGGTGGAAATCCACTTTAAGATACGAACAAGCACTTCTCCAGTGAAAGTTGCTCTACTCCTTGTATGTGGTAATGGGCTAAAGTAGGGGACCATGTTCTTCAGGTCAAAACGGCGAGGAATTAAAAAATGGTTACTAGGGAGAAAAATGTAGTTCGTGTTCTAATATGTGAGGGTTCCTGTTTAAGACACAATTAGATGGCAGAGGTTCTAGCTAAAGCAGCAGGATTACAGCGAGAGACCATGGGACATGCAAAGAAATATTTCATTTAAACAGCTGCCATTATGTAAAACATCCATCATATTGAGAGGCCTGTTCTTGTCTGATACATTTTCAAATCCAGGCTCAATTTAGCCAGATTCCCTGGTTGGCAGAGTGCCACATACACACACCAAGATGCTGGGGGTCCAAATGACAATACCCTTTATCGATAAATGACCCCTGTAAATATTCCGCACAGAACCAGGAATCATACATGGATTTGAAACTCTGCCTTGAATGCACACTGGTATCTCATGAGCGCAAGAAAAGACTGCGTAGGACATCTTTTGACATCTTTTTCAACTCAAAAGTTTTCGGCACTCCATCCTAAGGGTTGCTTATTATTAATGACAACAGTTCTTCTGATCCATTTTAAACTAACAAGATATCATTAAATCTATGTCAGGTTTTCATCATGATTAGGTGATTACACACTGTAAACAATGTAAATTTATGTGTTTCAATGCTGTACTCAAATAACACCAATCATGATAATACATGGAGAAGACAGGAAAAATCTGAAAGGATTTATGGAAAATACTATTTCTGATAATTTTCATTCAGTGCATGCCATAATCTTGCATGCAAAAATAATTTGTCACTTGTGTCACGGAAAAATTATTCATTTATCAGTAATGATAGAAGACAAATGCAAATATACGAAAGCGATGAGTTAACAGCATTCTTTGAATGAAACTATGAAGCTTTAATCTGACACTAAAATTTACTTGTAGTATATCAGTATCGATTTACATGTACTTACTTGTACCTTTATTTACAAATATTTACTGCAGATCTGTCTTTACCCAATACATTAAAACAGGACTGGTACAAACGTCAACTTTTTCAAGGACAACCAGTGACACAAGTTCTGGGTCGAGGTTACTGGGCAGTTGGTAGGGCTCAATCATAAGTGAAAAGTGACAAGAGCTCAATTCAAAGGTACATGGCAAATAAATTTTGCACATCACTATCAAGAGTAGGCAAAAAGAAATAAATGTTTCACATACAAGTGGGCTTACCTTAAGGTCCCGGAAAAAACGGGGGAAACAGACTATTACATCAGCTGCCATTACAGGAAGTCAAAATACAGCAGGTCGGCCCACCATCAAATTAGGTTAAACAGACTTTGACATTTGGGAATCAGGAAAAGGCCTCAAGAGTGACAGACCATTGTCTCTGCTATCATCATTGGTAATTTGGACCAAGCTTGCCCGAACACAATACGCTTAAAAAATTCATGCTAGCACTTTCCACATTTCCCCCCAAAAATTGGGTCTTGTGGTTTTTAATGTAGGCTTGAGCATGGTTAACAGTTGGATAGTAGTTGAGGTAGAGCCCCTGGGGACAAGGTTCTGGCTGCCATACTAAGGTGCTCGTAGGACCAGGGTAGAAGTGTCTGCTCTGCTGGTAGTCGACCTATCAGATCAGCTGAGGGCATTTGGGGAGTAATGCAGATGACCAAGAAGGACTGGCTCAGTCAATATATGGGCTCAAGTGTGAAGGAGACATCCATCAGTTTCACCATACTGGGTCACTTGGGGGAAAGTAACTGTGGCCTTAAATAGCTGGTATGTATAAATTACAGACTGCCCCCTATTATGCAATGTCAACAGTTCTCCATATAGCCTAAAATGTCTGCTTTACTGCACTGTCTGGGCTTTAACATTAGCAAAGCAGTGGATCTGCATATACAATATACACACAGTGCTAAATGAACATGGGATTTTTCACTGGGCCTTAAGAATGTAAAATCCACAGTTTTCAACCTAACTGTACCCTTCCATAAAAACACCTACTATTCCCCAAGCTGTACACTCCTGTCCATTAACAAAATGGCTGAGACACAAATGTAACTGTACAGCCGTGCACATTTGATGGAATAATCAACTTTTGACTGACTATATCCATTGCTTGTATCATCCAAACAAAGGGCCATGTAGCTTCAATTTGATTCAGTCTGGAATCCCCAAATTGCTGAGACATATATATATCTTGTATTGTAGTGCAAGTAAAATCTAAATTTAGCACAAAATTAGTCCAAAGCTAAGATGCAAGCATGAATAGGGTACACAGTCATTAATTTCTTTATTCTGTTAAAAGGTAAATGTATTGTAAAAGAAATCCTACAAAAAGTGATGTGCATTCTTAATTTCATCGTTAATATACATCTTGTTAATTACAACAAAGACAAGTAAATGTACATGTATATTTTATTTACTAACATGGTGTTTTGTTAAAAAAATTTAATCAGATGTTTTAAATTAGAAACATGTACAAGATATTTAAATGTCAAAAGGCAACAATATCACTGGCAACACAAGAGTGACAATATGTGACATAAACACACCCCAGTTGGAATCAGATTGCTCCTTCATTTCAAATTTCAGCAAACACAGTGGTTAGTATGCACTAGCCACATGAAAACAAACTGATGCACTATATCTAAATTGCTAAGTTGCCATGACAATTCACTGGACCGTACGACCAACAACTTTGCCAAAGATTAAACCACGATAACTGAAGTGGTTGTCCCAAGGGAAGCCTGTTGAGAAGAGGAGTGTTCTGTCAATTAACCACTTGATAAACAGACAGCAGACTGAAAAAACTGGAGATGATGAGCATAAGAGACAAAAGTGAAGAGTTTAAGTATTGCATGAACAGATGGTGCAACTTCAATAGCCTTGCTGTTTGCTGCCTGGAAAATTTCATCTTCCTATGTCACAGAGACCTTTCAGAATGCTGGGGTCTGAGTAAAGTTAGACTAACACCACAGTACCAGTCACAGTGAAAATGAACATTAATAAACTGCTTATCCTAGGTGTTCATTCAGGGCAAGGTTTGTCAAATACATGAACACATTGACAATGTAATGCCAGATAAAGCTCACTTTCGCATTCAAATATCTTTGGTGGATGAGACTGAGGTGAAGTTAACCTTCTTCTCTTCCTGGTTTCCTGAATATTTATTTACTTGACTGTTGCTTTATGTCGAAAACACACATAACAGTAATCACGCTAATGGGTGGAGAAACTCGGTCAGTTTTAGCCCGATGAAAATGTTCACTAATTTACAAGGTACTGTAGCCGAACCAAATTACCAACAAACCCGTCAAAGGATAGGTTTAAACTGTTTTCTCACTCATGTCACTCAGTCAGGTCAATTGTCAAGGATAACTGACTTTCAACAGAAACCATTCCTCAATCTGGCTTTCTAAATATGCAACTGGCTTGAAATGCAAAGGTGTCCAAAGTTTCAATGGGCAGCATATTGTGCAGGTCATCAACCTGAGGCCTAGGGATCTCCTGGACAACATGGGTACTATGTAAATCCAGCCAACATCATGAATACGCATAATGGCTGGCTGCCTATGGGACCGTAACACACACACAGCAAGATAGATATTATTCATCATCACTCATTCATATTCATGCATGTTTATATAGTAAACTTTATCAAACAAGTAATCAGACAAGTAATAATGAATTAACCGCTTCATACTGTTTATGCTTTCCTCTCTCTTGGCTAGATGGCTAGATCCATAATGCGATAGCATGAAGATTTTCAAACCTTTAGCAAACCAAAAAAAGAAAATGGACAAAGTTTGATGAAGCTCTGAACGCTGCCAACCTTGGCAAAGCTATAGTTTTATTTGGTTATTAAACTTATAAGCAAAAATTTCAGGAGATGTACCCACCTTTTCATCTAAAGCTTTATGGTGCTCAAACAGGGACTTGAGTGCTTTTAGCACTTCCACCTCACTAGAGACTCCGGCAGGGGACGACGCCTGGCGCTTCACAACCGTCATTCTGAGCGAACGCTCGTGTCGAGATACAAGGCACTCTAGGTGCTCCAGGAGTAACTGAAAACAACATGAAGATCAACAAGGTCTGAAGTGAATACTATCAGTTCACAAATACTAAAACCTTTATTTCTGTTTTCACATCATTATGCATCTGCTTTTTAACATCATATAAATACATCTAATACTAGCGAAGGGAAGACTAACAATATGTGATTTGATATAATGACAATGAAGATAGTGTTTTACTTGACAGACTGAAGTGATAATGCAAGGCAATCTAATCTACAACTGCTCAAATACTATGTACATGTACATCTACATGTGTGTAAATGGGAAAAAAGGAACATTTTCTTGAAGTCAGCTGTGATAAACACACAAAACTTGCCAGTGGCCATTTTGAAACTAAGAACAGACATTCATATAATTAAACAATATGCTGGAGGTACAGGATGCACATGCAAAATGAAACCATCATCTTCATAATCACGTTGGTTGGAATTCACACCTTCTGGATATGGCATAGATTCTAGTGTAGAGCATTGGCAGGCATTATTACAGTTGGCACTTACATGTTATCCTCAACAACACATGCAAAAGGCCTCCCACAAAAGATAAGGTGCATGTACATGAAGTAGAATGCCATCCTCGACAGATCTGATATACATGTATTACCTTATTAAGTCTACAATTTAAAAATAAACTTATTATGCCAGAAGTAGCGTATAAACCTGTTTTAAGAGAATTTATTAATGCTCTAATCAGTGCTGAAGAATAAATGAGTGAAACCACCACACAAGATTCCAAATGTCATAAATATACACAAACGCAAGGCAATGGATAACGCTCTTCCTGGAGAGCCAACTGAACCATTAGGCAGCATAAAAATGTGAATAAATAAGAGTGATTGTGTGATCAAAGGTTCTAGTCACTGGTAATAGCTGACTGAAGAGGCACATGGGCCACAAAGCTGAATCTCTCACTTTCTTACAAAATATTCTACATCCATAAGACTGAAACAGTTATTGAATACATACATATATATACACATTAAGGGAGGTAACTTTTCAAGATCTTGAAGATGTTATTACTGTGCTGTCAAACAGCAGTCTTAAAATAACATGATCACACACTGTTTTCTGTGTACATGAAACTGTGTCTGAAACTGACACATTTCAAAGGTCGAACAACGAAAGTAGGATTATAATGTTGCTAATTGCCACAGATGGCAGCGTAACTCCAAACAGCTTTAAATGTGTGGATTACTTTAACCCTTACATCCTTAGCCCCATCACAAAGTTCTAGGAGTAGGGACATTTGACTTGGCAGCCTGTTAATAGATCCATAGCAACCAATGCCCTGCCACCCTTCAATCAAGTCTTGTCCATGCAAATAGACTTCTGCTGTACAGAGTAAATAATTTATACGCAGCAGGAATAAAAACTGTGATTCCACATGCCAGCTCAAGTGTACGTGGACATGTAGTAAATCTCACAGCTAATGCCACGCCGCTAATTTTAGCCATCTTCAGAACTAAAACACAAATGCGCTGGAATGTCACAACGACAATTTGCTACAGTGACTACTGCATGTTTCCCTCTGTGGTTTTTGTATTTTTTTTTGGGTAAGGTAATAAGCATGACCAGACCGAGGTGATTCAAAGTCTAATGCAAATGTCATGTCACGTGTGTAAATGTGATAAATTTGGACAAAATCTAAAGACTTTTCCCGCAGGCTGCACAAAGCACTTTCCCACTGGCGGCTGTCCTCTGCCTGATTACTTCCCCACAATTCTGAAAGTCATACAGACATTGGATGAAAGCCCATCATTAATACTGTATTTAACTGAGCAGTTGGATGCAGAGATTACAAAACACAACCACCAGACAGCTTGCATGCACACACGCTTGGTCTTGCGTAACCCGCAACCTGCGGGTAGGCATTATCAGAGCACCTTCCATCTATGAGGGGGAGACAGCCAGCCAATTACAGCCTTATTATCTACTGAACATGTACATGTGCCTTACTCTGGCAGAGATCCAATCACCCATCTTAGCTGTCCTCTTGGGCCAAGTCCAGTTACATCATTTATTTATTTATTTGATTGGTGATTTACGCCATACTCGAGAATATTTCACTTATACGACGGCGGCAAGCATTATGGCGTGAGGAAATCTGGCAGAGTGCGGGGGAAACCCACGACCATCTGTGGGATGCTGGCCGACCTTCCCATGTATGGCGGGAGAGGAAGCTACCATGAGCTGGGCTTGAACTCACAGCGACTCCATTGGTGGGAGGCTTCTGGGTTATTATGCTGTGCTGGTGCGCTAACCAACTCCAGTTACATCAGACTAACACTGATGAATGAGCTACACAATACCCAAAGCCTTAACCGTATCATGTTTTTCTTCCATTTACCTGTTCTTCAACTGTTTTTGCCACTGTAATACCACCCCTACTAAATTCTAATGGGGGAAAAGCACATGGGAAACTTCCTTGACTAAATGTAGATCTATTTCAGTGTTCATCACAAATTCCATGAGATGAACACAGTCAAGCAATTCAGATAGGCATTTTTGTGTCTAGCAATATATTTACATATTTATTTGACTGTTCTTGAATGTCCTTCTCTAGAACTTCTCACTTGTACATTACCACTACATACATACATATCATGGGTGGGGGAATCCAGAGACTACTACCAAGTGAAGTTTGACATAATAGGCATTTTTGTGGAGGACATGCAGTCTGCAGCAAAGTTCATGTACCACTGCACCAGAGAGAACCATCACCAACCACCTCCAGCCACCATCCACCTCCAGTCACCAAACAGTCACCAACCACTTCCAGCACCAAGCATATTGGGAACAGCGGACTCTTGATCAATCCCTGTGTGTGAATGAGATTAGCTTGATCCCATGTCCTTGGTGACTCAGATTGACTGAAGGACAATCCATTCCCCACATACACACATGTAGGTATGTTCAGAGTACCTGGACAATTAAACAGATCTTCCTAATAAAAGATATACTGCATTACACAAAATTAATATCAGATTGGTCCACTGTCAACCTTTGTCAAGTTACATGTACAGGTACATGTGGTTAAGTTAAACGCAAACTGTGCATTATATGCACCTTACAGAGGATTGAAAATGGCTTCCTAAGATCTACATGTACACTGTACACACAACATCAACAGAATGGGATACATTGGGCAGGGGGTAGGGATGGGAGTGGGGTGGTGGTGCAGGGAACGATCACAGAATGTCTTAATACCATATTACATGTTCATGATGCTCCACCCCCACAGAAAGTTGACAGCAAACCTGGATGGTCATCACATGACAACATCAGCAGCAGGTGAAATCAGCCACCCATGTACCATGCACTCCGATCTGAAGGTTTCAGAGGGCCAAACCCATGGACACTGTAACTATAGCAGACTTCAAACACGTAGGTGTAGTTATGAGAGTGTCTGACTGTCACTGAAACTCGTTAATCTGACAAAAAATAAACTGGGAAAGACGGGGAAAACCCCCAAAGCCTGTAGACTGAGAGCACAGTGTAAACAGCTATACAATAGTTTCAATAATGCTTTCCTCCGAAGGGCTTGTGATTGAGTTATGGGTTGCCGGTACTGTCCTGCAGCGCTTATGAAAGTTCTACATGCAATTCTTGGTTTACAAGCATAGCTGTACAAAAACTTTGACATATTGCATAGAAGAAGATCAGGAGTATTGTAGTATTACTTGCATGGCCTGATCTTGGACAAAACTTACTGCTGCCATACCACATTCTATCGATGAGCTAATTTGAATAGTTTGAATAGCAGTTTCTCTATTCTATGCTTTACTACCATTATTTGTCATCGTCATCATACTTGTTAACGTGCCCAAACTAGTGATATCCAAACCTATACATGTCTATAGGGTTCAAGATCTTCTTAGATAAGGCCCCAGCTTGCCATGTTTTAGGAAACATCTTCGAAAGTCTACAAAACACTGCCTTGAACACATATACATGTACACCTACAATGGGTGAGTTCCTGTTATGTTGGGTCTTCACCAAAGGGACACTAAAGGACACACTTGTAATAATTTCTACTATTTTAACCTAGAGTGACTACACTGTTGCATTTGATCATCATCTATCGAAGAACAAGCAGATGGACACACAGACCTATGGGACAAACTTGTATTACTTTCTATAGTTTTCACTTTACCTCTACTATAATCAGCCCTGAAACAAGAGCTCTTAAATGCGTCGCTCTTAAGAGCATTAGGTGATTGCTGCGGTGTTAGGACACAGATCATGGTGGAGTGGCATTAGTCAGGACAATGGGGCGGACTGGTAATTGACAAGCTGTAGGAATCAGGTACAAATCAATCAGTGGGCTGAGACCTCGGTCTTGTTCATGTCCACTGCCCACTGAAGCTCTGGGCACAACAGTGCCAAAGTACTATTTACTCTGCTGCCTGCTGGCTGGCTGGCCGGCATCACTCAGAGACACTGCTTTAGCCTGTGCCAATGCCTGGCACCTCCATGTTCTCTCCCAGACCCTGCCCAACACCCTGCATTCCACACCTTATCAATATGTGAAGGCATGCCTTGTACAGCGATTATTCCACCAGAATAGTACCTATGTTAATGAGGTAATTTCTGCTGCATTACTGTTGATGGATGGCAAGAGATGGCTGCCAAGACTAACACAGCCCTCATTCAGTGTAATCCATACTCTATTGCGACCTTGCCTGGCCAATCGAATCCAACACAACACTTATTCGTGACCCAGGCAGCAGATGCCTCTTACCACATAGCTCAACTACAAGCCAATTCTACCTTTTTTGTACTCTCTCCATAACAGACACTCATTTTTTTTTCACGTGCTGATGTCTTCATGGACTCACAAAAAGTTTATGCAATTTAGACATTTCTTTTCCCCCAGTAAAATGAAAGCCACAAAGGTTATAGAAACAGCAATGTTAGTTATAACACACAATATGTGTACATAGATTATATTTATTTCATGTAATATAATTTATGTAATTAATTTCTCAATAATTTTTACAGTACTCAATTGACATTTAGAGGATTAATCTATGTATTACAGGGAACAAAAAACACATGGGCTTGTTGTATAGTTCACTTTGCTATACACTGAAAAACATCACTTTGTTCAAAGCTTCATTTTTATAAATCCAATTTGGTCAACATAATTTAGGCATGTGAATGAACTGAATACAACAACATTTTGTTACACATTAAGTGATGAAATCAAAATGCGAAGAAAAGGCTTCACCACATTCTACCAATACTCTCAACTCTGAAGTTATTCATCATAGATTTATCATGTACCTAGAACAGGTCGGCAGATACCTTCGGGCAGTCCACCCATAAACCTGACCGCTGTCAGAATCTTACACATGTATGAGGAAAATTCCTGGACAAGGTGTTAAATGCCAATCAAATATATCAACCCTCGTGAACAGGCATTACATGTTGTTGTAGACAGCTTCAAGTGATACCATAACTTAGCATTTGTGAGACAAACAAGTTTGTACAGATTTTGGGGGTAATTTTTCTTGTATTATAGTGGTGAAAATCTTTTAAGGTTTTGTGTCAACAGTGTAAAAATAATTGTACGAATAAAAAATTTGAATGAATGAACGATTATGGCTTATCGGCAATATTTCAGCCATATTGTGGTGACATTTACATGAAACTATAATTGCATTAGCTTAGTACAGCAAAGAGCAGAGTTGGCAAAAATATAACATGAAATCCAGTTAAAGGTGATTAACAGTACCTCAAAATTCACAACAATGGGATGAAACTTAATGATTATAAAATTCTTTCTAACGGTCAATCAATTCCACAATGCTGGACTCTTTCAGACTCTTCTGCTAAAATTTTTCTGTAAATTGAACAAAGGTAATAACTTTTAACAACCCATGTGTTCATATAGAGAGGCTGATGTCATAAATTTCACACTCTTTTCATTATCCCTTTCAATTCATTATATTGGTGAGATACTGCATTTAATGTAATTGCAGATGTCTTGAGAGTAATCAGAGACATCCATGTACAGGTATGTTTAAAGAGTCTCAAATTACGTAATTCATTGAAACATACATTACACCCTTAATTTTCATTCACATATAATAAAATTATGGACACTTTGTACACCAATGTGTGCATGACATATTACATGTTCGCAGGAAAATAAACAATAAATACACTTTACATGCTGGTACAAAGAGTTGCATTCAATTAGTGCCAGCAGAAAATAAATTATTAAGCAGCTAAAATTGGCTGGTTTAAGCTGAGGGCTATAGGATTACTGGGCCAGGTGTAATAACCACAAACAGCCGCTTCCTGTCTCGTTGTCAGCCAGCCCTATCCAAACAGCCGGTTTCCTGAAACACACACCTGTAATCACCTGTCGACATTTACCTGATACCTCTTCAATCACACCTGGTTACACCTGTATCATTACATCAAAGACGATCAAGTGTCCGCTGATTTCATAACTCGTAAGCTTGCTCAAGGCTGCCATGCTTTGATCACATTTGAGCTGTTATCTATAATACATGATAAAAGTAACTTAGGGACTCCTCATCTTTGACAAAGAAAACCCTGGCATGCGTAAGCAAAGCATGCATTACCTTCCCAATAATTACTGGATATACATGTATAAATCTATAGAGTAAATGACCTAAAATTTTGTCCCATTTTTTCTGATATTTCTCTCTGTGGTTACCAAGTGATGTTGCATGACTTCTAAGCATGCCCTTTTTGATAAATTATAAAAATATTATTAAAAATACTGAGCTTTCTGATTTGTTCAAAATGAGTTTGTAAAAAAGAAATTGATTAGAAATATCCCTGGACACATGCACCTGTAGCTGTACATCACTTGTCACTCCGACTGACAGAGAGCTGTACTTTGTATATGTATATCTGTAGGTTTAGGTGCTTGCCAGAAATTTGTAGCTCTAGCAAGTACAATAGCAGTTCTGCAGACAAGATTACTGTTGGCTGAAAAGCAAAAATGAATAATGGACACACAGAATACATGTACATGTATATATATCATAAAAATACGATAAAGTCAAAACAAGAAAATCAATCTCCAGCAATCATAACCACATGTTTTGACATATTTGGTCTGTACACTAGTTGGAAGAATTTAAGTGGATCAAACCGACTTTTTGCAAATTCAAATAGGCAAAAGTGTGTAATGTATACCACATATTTGTTCGTCAATTTACCCTGCAAAAAACCCCATAAAATTTGCTGCAATATAAAAAGCCTCCACTCCCCCTGGATTACAGATTTCATCAATGTGTAATTTCCATTAAAGGTAAATAAAAAGCCTACTCACGACCAAACAAGTCTGATTTGTAAACAGAAAGATACATGTATTAAATATATACGTGTGCACATGTTCACAGGACAGGCCTGCCATTCGGCTGACCAGCTTCAAGAAATCTATTGCTTTACACCTCATTGTGTGGCCTCATGCACACAGCAAAGGTCCTCATAATTTTTTTTTACTATCATTCCCATAACGCTGGATCCCTTTGCCCCCTGCCTCCCCCCTCTACCCAACAAACCAAGTTGAACAGTGATAATTGTGTGGAAAAAATACAATAGCTCAAATGAAAAGTTTCAGTTTGAATCACATTTCCTAATGGCAGAATACCAAAGGCAAGCACATGATTTAGTGGGGTGGTTCCTTGGAATGAAGTCAACAAATTGCAATTAGCACACACATATGTTCAAACATCAGGAGAAACCATTCGCAGCTCTTGGTCACGGAATCTCCTGGCTTGTGGGACTTGCCGTATGTTGAAATCAACCAATATATATACATAAATGTACTGAATCAGCAAATCATGAAGATTTACTCAGCTCATAGCCAAGTTGCTACTGAGAAGAACAACCAATTCAAGTTGCTTTAGGTCATCAAAATTTCAACATTTCCGGCAACACTATTATCATAGAGTCTCTGTGGGTAAAAGAGTCAGTATTCTTCACACGTACGAAACATGCCAGGAACACAAACTACTGGCAGGACAACTCTACATACATGTACAACTGAGCCCAGACAGGCAATGTACATGTATTGGTTTAAATAAGAAACTACCAGACTAGAGAATTAAGGACAAAGTAACATGCAAACTAACTCATACGGGAGCCATTAGAAGGTCAATCAGAAAACTCCCAGGAGGACAAAGTGTGTGAAGCCCACATAACCAGAAGTTTACAACATTAGGCTTAAGAGGTGCTGAAGACACTTTTGAAGTGTACATCTGCGTGCATGTCTGCTATTCATCTATTCTAAATACAGCAGAGGCGATTCCCCAAAACAATTTTTGACTTAAAGTTACAACGTTTAAGCCATATTTTACAGCTTATTTAATACTTACCTGATAAGATTATGAAATTTGTGTCCCTTGTGCTTTGGCATGATATACATGCACCATCTACGCTTTCATTTTAAGATCTACTTGAACTGGATGAGCACTGGTCAGTGAAGTATTTGTAGGCTTCAAAGATTCACAGCCAAAAAAAAAAAAAACAAACATTATCCACAAATTTATAGTGTTATATATTGTTCTTAATATTTTCCTTCCCAGCGAATGGACCAGTTCTTTACAACTAGGTGGAAACTTCTTCCACACAATTGTAATCCATATACATGTATTTGTTGCCTTCCTTCATGCTCCTCTGAAGCGCAGCAGCCTGGATTCCGAGTGATTACATGTTTCACAGATGCATGTACATTTAGTTTTTTAAATGTGTGGTTCCAGTGGACAAAATGGAACTGTTTTCATCATTTCTTGTTTTCTATGTCTTTATTTTCTGACATACTAGTGAAGAACTGTAACCTTTAAAGAACGAGAACAGAGATTTCTAAAACACCCATGTACATATACCTCTATTCCTTACCGCGCATGTGTCACTCTCTATCTCCGCTTTACATCTCTGCCACTACTAGCAAATTCTGAACACCTGGGTCAATGGGATGAGATAGAAAGGGATGTCAGAAAACTCAATCCTTTGTTTCTATCAGTACTAGAGCATTTGAAGCACATACTGTGCCGACAATGCGATCACACTTTTACTGATGACTGGTGATTTTATCTGTAGGTCAGCACAAAGATATTCCTGGTGAGGTTAAGCTTAAACATGCCTATGTGGATTGCAAAAGCTCTGAAGGTCAAGCTAGTTTAATGGTAGCCATGATGTAAAACAAGGGCACAGAGCTGCACATGGTACATGTTTGTAAATAGGAGGACATGAACTATAAAAATATCAACAAAATAATATCAGGTTATTATACATTCAGTTAACGCTGTGGTTTAGCATGCACAATAATGAAATTTTTTTCCAATGTGAAGGCAGTCCTATCTCTAAATCGGCAAACAACGTACTGGTACCTAGCCAGGATATAAACTGTGAAGGCAATACCAGTGGAGACCTTCAGGAAAACAGCTTTTTCCCAGCTGTCCTCACAGGCTAGCAAGTCAATTTTGTGCTTGTGTGACCAAGGAAGAGCTAGTTCAATTCCAAAAATTCCTAATTCTTTCAAACAAAACACCATGTATCATCTGGAATATCCTGACAGTTCTACTGGCCCCTTCCAGCGATCTACAGAAGAGAGACAGGATCAAGACGTATCAAATTTACCTGCCAGTCAAGGAGACAAAGCAGCCAGAAATTGTCTGCTGTTCCTGTTCTGACCCATCTAATATGATCTACTTGTCTCACAGACATATCACTGCCATCACTTTTGCCTTTTACCCCTTTTTTCTTTCTCTATCCCTCACATCTACAAATAGTCGGATCACAAGATGCACATGAGAGGATAAGCAGCCAAAAAAACCATCCAGACTCCTAAACAGACACAAAAGTCTTTCTGTAGATAATTTAAAGAGACTCTAGTGAGTTGCATAAATCTATCTTAAATATCAAGGCATCATCTGATGAGAGCTTTTGCTGCAAAGAGTCTTTGTTGCAACTCGAACTCCTTATGGTCTTCTCTTTCCAATCCAGCCATCAGGACATAATCCCTGTTGCTCTTGGGAGAAGTAATTCAGGGTGCCAGCCTTTGCCTGCCTTAGCGCATATATCAGCTTGCTTCAGCCACTCACTTCTGGACACAGTGGCTCTTTTAATGTTCCTGTAATTTTCCTATCACCTTCCTGCAAATGGAGATCTATTTATGCCCCATAATGATCTGTCATAAAGCCAGCAGTCAGATCTGAGCTGGGAGCGTCTGCTGAGTTTGGTGTGAAACAAGCGATAAAAGACCTCCATCAGTTTCGTCGTCGGCCACCTACGCCACAGACAAAACCTGTTCGCTATTTACAAATAACTTAACCGTTACTTTGGGGGGTTCTCAAGTACTGGTTGATGGGAGCAATTAAGAGGGGCAAATATGGGCTGCCAGTTAGAAAACAGGAGTTGTGATTGACAGGATACCAGAAGGATCCTAGGACAAAGCTTTCAATTCCATGAGGTCTGATCTGCACAGAAACACATCAAAGTGGCGTGTTGCCCATTTGTGGACATTCTTACAGGTGAGGTTGGGCTTCGTCAATGATTGAACTGCCCTGTCCATTGTCCAGTCTCTACACTACACTAATGACAAGACCTCCCTTGGGCTGAGTATAACCCATAACACACAGAGCACAGATGACTTCGGTAACAGAACAGAAACATGATTGCTACATGCACTGGTTTGAATTTCAAGACCTTTTCTGTCCCTTTCCATTAGCTTTGTGTCAAGATGTAGGGGGAAAAAACCATCACTTGTACACAAAACGACAAATGGCAAGGTTAGTTTTTGTAAGGATTCATGCCAACTGCCAATTTTGTATTGAGCCAATCTGTAACAGGAAAACGACTCAATGTTGTGATGATTTTGCCCCCAGGAATAGTGTGGCCAATCATACAGGCTGCTTTCCATGGTGACATAAAACAACAGTCTAGTGGCATAATTACAACAGTCAATGTTGTTCACACTGAAAACTACTCCTGAAATGACAAGAGTAGTAACTAATTTAGACACCAAAGCGCAGATAACCACAAATGCTTTTAGCGTAATTACAAGATCACATATTTGTGCCATGTTAAGCGATTTGAGCAAGAAACAAACATGACAAGATAATAGGAGAATTGACTGAAGATATGTCATATTAAAATGAGAAAATTGTTATGACTGATAAAAACTCTTGGAACAAAGCTCATAGAGAACAAACCCGCAAATGAAAAGGTAAAAAATACCAACAAATTCTCTAATAAAAAAAATACCTGTAGCAATATATCACAGTGATTAAGGACAACAGAGCCTGAAATTACTTGCGCATAATGAGGTAATGATCGCTTAACCTCCACTACAGATCCTAATTCTAAAACACAGGTGATTAATTATGGGTACTGGCCCATGTACATGGAACTCACAGCTGCACTTACACGTAAATATTGCTCTACACGATCATCAAACAATGCTTTGAATTACATGTTACTTATTACAACAAACATTAAGTCGAAATTAGTCACAATTTAAGCAAATACAAGTTTCCAATGCCTTCTTGTATACAGAAAAAATGCCCGAATTCAAATCAAAAACGAACAGTTCCTGGTCGCACTAGCCCACCATTAACCCATCTGCACATAAGCTCGGAGCCTGCGCTGGTTTCAGAGACATAGCCTAACATAAATGCTGTATGCTGTACATGTACATCTAAGAAGGCTCAGATGCAGTTCATCAAGAACTTGGTGTTGACTATTCAGTGGTACAGAATTGTATTTATACGTGAACATGTACCAAGAAGGTACATGTAGCTTGATCCTTCATAGGGTCTTGATGATACTGCCTTCAATGAATTAAGAAGTCAGCCGTCTGCAGATCAACCGACAAGACAGATTCTGTGAGTTCAAGTAGGATGTGGGAGTTTCAGCATAATCAAAATTCTGTCAAAGTGTTTCCAGGAAATACATGAACACAAACAGATCCATACTTATTTCAAGCAATACGTGCATTTGTTTATTTACTTCCTTGGATAACAAGGTACTGAAGGAAGTTTTTACTACACAGCAGTGGTCATGTTTAGGGGTGGAATCTTCAGAAAACCACACACCAGTTTTTACATACCAAATGTCGTACTTCATTTTTCTACACTGTACCTGCCGCTCACAAACAAAATAATCATATCTCTTGATGATGAAACCCTGCATTATAAAGAGACATCAAGGCTGCTTCACTGACAACACAGCCTGGCTTCATCTCCATTTACAGTCACATGTACATAACAAAGACCACGTCAGCTATAGGTGCTATTTCACACTTAAAGATCAGATGATGTTAACAACAAATATTTTACAGCACGGCCGCATCAAATCATAGCACGACTTGAATGTTAACACCTTCTTAATCGTTCACAAAGTGTCTATTTTACTGATTAGTACTGCTCCTTAGGCTGGATTATTGGCACTTAACAAAATGTGTTACGTCAATTCCACGCAGGAGAGGTTTCCTTGATGAAGATTGTCCCGGCGTGATGTGCTCGGAGGCAGCTAGCTTCCCTGTCCCATGGCACCGACGGGCAACAATCAATATGTCGTTCCTCCGACAGCTTAAATCAAATACAAATTTAATCCTGGTTCCCGAACACTTCCAAAAATTATGGTCTGACTATGTCACAAACTTTTCTGATTACAGCTCAGAGCTTTTTTTTCCTTTTCTTCTAGATATTTCGTCACGTTCTTCTTGACAATGTGACACAGATATATACACAGACTGTATTTGACCTGAAGTCTTGTCTGTCACTCAGTTACTCTTCTCGTCCAGTTCTACAAGTTCTAAAAATGCACTTTTCAGGTTGAAATGTTTTAGTCAAATACAACAAATTGCCTCAACCCTTGGAATCAGTTGGCTTGCCTATGTTATAAATTACTTCTTTTAATAACAACACTAAATGGAGGCTAAATAATTTTGCATAGTTTAGGTTTCAATACATATTTCAAATCTCAGAAATCAGGGACTCAATGTACAAGTGAAAATTCTTTAGCATCACATTAAACAAATATCAAATCCATTCAATTGGTGAAAACATTTTCTGATAGCAGCAGCTACAAGTGTAATAAATTAAGCAACTCAACTATTCAGCAAAAATACTACATTGACTGCATGAATTCCGATGGCTACAACTTTCTGTCTCGCACATGGAGACAGAACCAGGGACACTCAATGAACACACATACAAATGTCAACAAGTTAGGATGTGCCTGGTTGTTCAAGATTGTACCTGTTCATGCACAGTTCTTCCAAGAGTTATATATAGCAGCAGGCATCACTCAAAGTGTGTCGACTTTGAACCTCATGATAAAAGGTCAAAGGTAAGGACAATGAGGTAAATTATATTATCCCGACTACCAGGCTTGATTCTATGCCATGCACCATGGTATACATGTAGGCTCACATACACGTCATTAATGTGATTACAGGATGGGGATAATTTTCACAGGAGGACTTCATCTGACACTCCAGTGCAATGTAATGGGGTATGCATGTACCTTTTCCTGGGCAATGGTGGCCCAGGTCCAAGCTGGAGTGACCACTGTTCTCTTACAATGCAAGAGTAATACAGTGAGAACACATTACCAGATTGCCCACAAAATGTCTCCACTTTAAAACTCAGGAAAGAACAATGAACTACATCATACAGGCCTTAACTACTTCAAACATCATTTATATTAGCACATCTGAATAAATATCAAACATTTTTGATAAAAACTGTGCTGCAAGGGAAATCAAAAATATAAAAATACTTTAAAATAAAGCAGTAGTTAATGGTGGAGAGAGGGATTTTTCTAGGGTCCTCATTTAATGTTTTAAAAATATTCTTGCGAAGTGCAGCTAGGCAAAATGGGTCGAAGTAGCTCAAACCTCGACGCAAACACACTAGCCTCATGCTCACGAAACCACCAGTAGTCTGACTGTCAATCTGTAATTCGCCCCATATTGTTAACATTTTGTACATCATTTGGACATATTTTGGGATTTAAGGATCTAATTTTTTGCCCCTTTGAATTTTTATCCCTGATGTATGTACAAATGTACATGTATGAATTATACATATTTAAACTTGCCAGCACTTGTACCTTGATCTACATGTTTACAGACACTGAGCTAGGGATATGAGCCAGAAGAATCTCCAGGAAGCTACAAAAATGTATGATTAACACCCAGCAGACTCTTTCACAGGCACCTTTCAATAGGCAAACCTGAAGTCAACCTACTTATTTTAGCTCTGTATGAAGCCTCTCAAGTCTTTACTCATTTGATTATCAACTTAAGTTTAATGGAGAAGAGAGAGGCAATGGATTCCCTCCTCAGGGCAACTTCGACAATGACGAACACGAACATGAGCATAAAATACTGCGTTTCAACTAAAATTTTGTCGATGACTAAGTTACTCATTCTCCCTGATTTTGACAGTTTGTTGAACGTTATATGTACAAAGGTGTTTTTACATCTCAGTTTGTTTGGAAGGTAGAAGGATATCCAACAGTAAAGTAACCCTAAGTGATATTTCATGACATATGTCTCTGAAAAAAAAAAGCTCTTTTCTGAGCAAATTTTCAGGTGACTCTAGGTATACACATACACTACAGAATGATACGAACTTTGATTCAGCTTACCCTAGTATTATTTCTCTCAGCTTTCAGCTCTGTAATTTCTTCTTCTCTTTCCAACAAGGTCTCTCGAACTAAGTTCAACTCTTTCGTCAATGTGGCTAGTTCCTGAAAAAATAAAAACACATGGATAAGAATATAACTCAGCTAAATTTGATGAATATAACATAAGCCCATTTCATTTAATCTCAAAATTGCACAACATTATATAACATGATACTTTAATAATGAAGCGCCAAATTATGTGTCCAGTTTTATAACTTGTCATTTCTAAGTACATGTCAAACCGACAAGCGCAAACTTGGAAGCCAAATTGAAGGCTGCAAATGTCACAAAACAGAACAAATAAAAGCATTATTTTGCACATGAATAAATAACCAGGGCCCAGTTGTTCAAAATGGTTGTGTCACTATGTTCACTTGCATGAAGTTTTGTATTTGAAGAAGACTGGTGTTAATATTGAGGTCTGACTGGCTTAAAAAGTACCAAGGAACAATCTTCTCCAGGACATGTAACTGTGGATGGACTTCCAACAAAAGTAACTGTTAAAATGGTCAAGACATCCTCTGATAAGGCAGCTTGCATGGCCACCATTTTGTCGCAGTGTCTTAAGTCATCATATTTCAACTGAAAAGAGAGAGCATAATGACAGTGGTAAGGGCTGTCTTCACTGTTTAGCTGCATTCCATTGATCAAAGGCTCCTTGTTACAGATAATTGACCCACATGTTTCAGCATATGGGGAGGTCACCGAGTTATAAACCAGCCTGCAACAGCAGGCTGCTAAGGTCTAATCAGGTAAACCGAGAGCCCCAAGTGTCACACATCACTTATTGATCAGTCATTGATCTGCTAATTTATGGAGGTAAGTGATTGGAAACTTGTCTCACAAGATTAACAAGTTTGCTTAAGCTGTGCAGAATGTGTGTTAGGATCTGGTGCCATGATGGCATCAAGTCTTCATTAATCAAAACAACTTCACAATCTCACCCCAAAAAATCAATTCTCAATTTACCCCAAAACAACTCCTGAACCATTGCTTCAAATGATATACAGAAGCCATTAATAAAAAACTGGCTCCTGCAAATGTCAAATAAAACAAAGAGGTCATGCCCACTGGAGGAGCAAAGAAGAAAACTGCAGACAAGAACAAGGTGCCTCCTAGAAGTGATACCATCGAGAACTATATCAATCAAATCAGACCACCAATCAAACACACACACAAATCTAATACTAGGAATCATTTTCGTTCCAAACTCACAGCTTACACATGAACTATACACATGTGCAAACAAAGCGGAAAATTTTTAAAAATCATGTACAAAAGATTGGAAACATATGCTAGAACAGTTTCCATACGATTACAATTTGAGAATTATGTAAACCTATCCATTACCACTCTATGAACTGGAGTTTACATGTTCATGGAATCAGTGAAGAATAATTAATTGCAAACGTGAAAGGCAGTGTTTTCAACTAGATCTGCAATGCAATCACGAGTGTTTCATTGCAGGCTGTACCAGACTTGTAGCTTTAACGTGCCATGCAAAGATGAATTTTCTAAGCTTGATTTACATGTGGTTCTGCCTTAATTCGTTGAGATTATGATATCTGTCAACATACAAGTGTCTGAACAGTTATAGTCAGTAAACAATGACAGTGCTTGGAAAAACATTGTGTGAAAAAAAAAAATGGTAAAGATTACACAGGTGATGGACATGTATATATGAACATGTATGAAGAATCAATGCAGCAATTTCGAAACACTGGTTCAGTATATTTCACGTGTTCAAGTACATTTACTTGTAGTATACAGCAGGAGAGATAGTTAATGTGTAGTTCACCTCTTTCTGAATTAGGATATGTGTGCAAATTATACTGTAATTGGGATCTCTCTTTAGGTTGTGGTACATGAACATACAGGGAAAGGGCTGGACAGACAAGCAGACAAACAGGACAATGGAAGCACTGTTTCGCCACCTACACGTACGGTTAGACATGAAGTACATGTACACCGACGCCAGGTGATTTACTTCTTTCTTTATTCGATCAGTGTTTAACCCTGCACTCAAGCACAGCACTGTACATTGAGTTAAGTCTTCCCTAGCCAAAAAAGTTCATCACTGCCAAGTTTCAGAAAAGAGAAACTTTGTCCTTCAATTAGCCCTCATAAACATGTAAAGTCTGTAGATGTTACCACAATTGAGACAGCCATCAGGGAGAGGTGGGCAGTTACAAAAAACATGGCCATTCACTGCTTCCGATATCAATCACTGAGCTAACAACCCCAGAGAGTCGTTGAAATTACGTGCCCTAACATCTCCCTGGCCCTCAGGGTGCCTGTCCAGTACCGTTAATTCACTGTTAATATTAGGATGTTCAACTCCTTGAGCATCAACATTAATTTAATTAATTTAATGCCCCTGTGACTAATCTTTCACAAACCTTTAAACATATAAATTGAAAAAGTTATGCATGGACAAAGCAACGTTAATGTTTTGACAAATATCAAAATTTTACGGTTCACATAACAGAAACAGAGCTTACATAGAATAATAGTGCCCATTACAAGAAAACAATCGGAAAAGTTTCTGTATATTCCAAACAGAAGAAACATGAATTGTCTAAAGAAATGAGACAGGTGGAAATGCATACCATTGAAAAAAATGATACATTTGGACTACATGTAATTTCAGATGTTACAATACCACATTATCTTCCTGCAAGTAAATATGGATCTACATGCGAAGCACTCCGCATTTAGCCCTGGTTTTTGTATTATCAACTGCATACTTACACACTTGTACCTCGCTTATGTATGTTTGTGTACACTACAAGTAAATACAGTACTGGTGATTGTTGCCAGCACATTGAACATGTACAGTTACATGTACGTCTGCAAGAACACATAAAGTTCAGGACGCAAGTACACTTGTGCACAGTTAAAGCTGCAAGCACAAATACATTTCTAAGGCTGGAAGTATACCGTTTATGGAACTTCAGGCTGCAAATTTATACATGTGTACAATGCACCTGAGGGCATGAATTCCCTACAGAATTCTCTGGCAATATTAACACATCAATATTTAATGTTTATCAGCCTTGTCATCAAAATCACATTATCTTGGTTTCGAGTTTGGCAATCTCGGGTCAGAGTTTGAGAATATATGTCTCACTGTGAAAGAACAGAACACAGGACTTGTTCCTAAGAACAGTGCCAGCAATATTGCTGTGCCAGCCTGCTAACTGTAGACATCTGTAATACCAGCACCAGGCAGGCAAATTGTTTTGGACTTATACAATACGACAGTGAACACAAAGCAGCCCAGATACAATCAATGGAACCCATGGGACACACATTATAAATTGACAAATAGCTAGACGTAAACTGATGTAGTGCTGCACAAAAGTAATGACATCTAATAGCACTTTTGTTATTAAGGATATCAGGCCAAAACAAATAAATTAAAGCCCTAATCATGGAAATTAAAATATGATGGAATTTTACATGACCCATACCTTCAAACATGCACATAAATGCTGTATCAATAGACCAGACCAGATATTACTCATTATGTATACATGTAAAGGGGATATAGATCATTCTTAACACTATGGACACAAACTTTCACATCTAGATGCTATTGATACAAGTACTTGACACTATAAAGCATAATGCAAATCCTGTTACCAACATTACCAACAAATATATTAAAGTTTAGGAAAGTTAAGACTTCCATGTATGTCATGGGCATTTGCAAGTAAATGGGGAAATACAAGTCATTCACTTCAAAACTTATGTATGTAGTAGCCACATTACATTCACATCACATGTACATGGATTTGATCTGGATCTCTAAATGATGGTTTGTTACATGTAACAGTCCTGTATTCAGAAAATGAAATACAACTGTGTGGTCAGACTGAGAGTACAGCATCCATGCATCGACCAAGTTCCAATGCTCACAGTTCCCATTACCACTACTTTTAGGGACATTTAACAAGGCATTTCTCTTTCAAAAATTTTTTTACAAGAACTCACATACGGTAGAAAAAGGAAATGATGCTTATACAC
This sequence comes from Acanthopleura granulata, assembly GCA_016165875.1. Lineage (NCBI taxonomy): Eukaryota > Metazoa > Mollusca > Polyplacophora > Chitonida > Chitonidae > Acanthopleura > Acanthopleura granulata. The sequence continues at coordinate 43,702,272 of JABBOT010000001.1, read as the reverse complement.
ACAATGTTTTCCACAGTGGGGGAAGACAAAAGGTCTTCAACGAACAGAAGACGGCACAAATGGCCGCACAAGAACTGTCACACACTTATTGTCACCAAGGCCTTGTGAAAGGTCTTTGACCACTTACATAACTACATGTATACTCGAGAACTTGTATTGTGTTTCACTTGCAAATAAATTTATTTATTTATTTGACTGGCGTTTTATGTCGTACACAAGAATATTTCATTTATATGATGGCGGCCAGCATTATGGCAGGATCAACTGGGCAGAGCCTAGGGGCATCACACGACCAACCTCTGGTTACTAGAAGACCTTTCCAGGGCTAGAGAGGAAGCCAGACTAGCAAATAATTTGTCAAAAAAACAAAAACAAAAACAAAACAAAACAAAACAAAAAAAAACAACAGAAATTGGTGGCAAGCTCAGACCTTATGGTGTACATATTCAATCCATACCTGATCCATGGAATACTGTGGGGAGGACAATTAGGCTTTGTCAGTGTGACAGGGCTTGGAGGTAACGAGTAGTTTATGTTACATGTTCTTGTGAACTGTGAGTAGATCATGGAGAAGTGGCTACAGTGTGGGCTGGTTACAGAGCACCTGATAGACAAAGGTTATCTGGGTCACCACATTCATAATTGAACACCTGGCTCACAGCGCCTACAAAGCTTACATGGACTTCTCAGATCTGCCAAGCTCAAACCATGACAGGACATGGAATAGTCAAAGCCTGTTCTCCACATGACAGCTTAGACATCTAGCACTATCCTTAATACCAAAGGATCAGTCATATAATGAAAAACATTCCATAGACAAGTTTACTTATCCATAACAGAGGAATCTGTATTTACCTATAATACATGTATGTATTACGATGGTAAAAGCTGCAAGCAAAATTCCAAGTTTTAACAACACTGCTCTTGAGGAACAAATTTCTCAAGAAGCTTAGGTAGAATTTCCATCAGTGAGCTGTTTTCTTGCTATTTAGCCACACACATTCTGACGAGCAGGTTTTCTCTGCCTCAACACACTTTTTCATGAGTTGCTCTCCGAGCCTTGGCATACTTTCTGATCAGTGGATTTCCTAGCCCGGGCACATTTTCTGACCTACAATTACACTAATGTGCTTACATGTATGTGCCATGGTAGTTACTTTGTTACCTGTCGCATGTACATGTACACAGCACAAATATCACTATGCCAATCAGACATTGACGACCATAATCTTCATGTTCATTTACCACCTAGATGTAAAGTGTTTTACACGCGATAGATCTGAACTCTCTTCTCATCAATATATTCTTTCCACATGCATGCAGAAGTTAAACAGGTCTCTTAGCTGTCGGGAATTCAAAATGGCCAAAAAGAGGTTTTCTCAATTTTGCATTTACATATATTTTTTTATTTTAAATTTTCTTTTCTTTTTCATGTGGACAGTGCATGTTATTTAGATTCCAAATCTTACAATCCGGATTATAAGCATTGGAGCCTTCATTCTGACGGGTCCTGAAACAACACAGTTCATCTGTCCAATCAGTGTAAATTCATTAATGCTCACAGCATACACTCAAGTTCAATCTAAATTTTCTTTTATGACCACATGCGTACATAAAGTCTGAAAAAGGAAGACAATTCTGCATACATCATGCTCCTTGAACTACACTCACCGCAAAAGCAGGAGGAACCACGTACAAAGCACATGTACCAGTAAAGTATGCTGGCCCAATCACAGTCCCTGGCCTGCCTTCGCAAGGCACTTTCTTCTTCTCACACTACTGTGCCGTATGTAGGTGGTTTTCGGTTAATGGACAAGAGTGATTATTACTGTACTTAAAACCTTGAATGCACCACTTCTTCAGCTACTTCAATTTTATTCAATAGTCAGAGATAAGAGAGGAGGCTTGTTAAAATCCAGGTATGACTTCAGTTTTGCTTAAAACTTCGTAAACTTTATACAATTTCCCAGAAAAATTAGACATCCATTAAAAAAAAGAAACATCCTGCAATCCGGATAAAATCTGTGATTTGTCCAGCCCTTTTCTCATGGGACAAACAACTCCAACTGTTCCTGATGATATCTGCAAAAAGCATTTCCATATTATTTGTAAGAAACACATGTACATGTAGACGATTAAATCCCATGTAAACGTTTTATGCAAGCTCATTTCAAACCTGCAGTGTTGTACATCACATGTGTACATATGGCCACAAGGGTACTCGCATTAACTTACATAATATATCTGTTCATCTGGTTTGCCTTTCTGTGAAGATGGGTAGATAATAAAACCAGCATCTTACCTGCTAGACCCTTTCCTGCTAAGCTTATTGACAGAATCAAGAACAAAACAAACAAAATTGCAATTATGCAATGGCAAATTATGTTGGTATAGATGTCTACTATACTCAACCAGGAAAGAAATCACTGCTATGTACGCTTCAAAACATGGGCTGTTTCAGATCAAAGACGACATTCTCCATGTCTGCTTATATAACCTACCTTTAATTGGTATGCCAAAGGCGATCAATTCTGGGAACATTACAAGAAGCTTTATTGATTTACTGATTAGCCACTATTTCAATCTCCGATGTAACATGTACATACATGTTGAAGAAGATCAGTAAATTCTCAGTAGTGCCATTACAACCACATGGAGTTCTCCTAATCAAACAGGAAACAAACTTGTAATTACATCCGCGCAACAACCATTCCAGACGGGAAAAACTTTTTCAGTGAAAAAAAGCAGGTAAATTTTACTGTACATAATCACAACAGTTCAGGTTCCATGAGGACATGTACAGTAAGCAAAGAGATATTGGCATTACCAAATATATCAGGATTTCAGCTCAAAATGGTCAGAGTTTCAAAGAGTTCTACTGTGACCTTTCTGTAACAATTGGTGAGAACAAGAAAATCACTAGAACTGGAAAAACAGTTGTAGCCAACACTCCACACTTATCCACTAGTTTTTGATCCGTCCTCAAATTTTCTTGTACATAAAAATTTTAGCATTAGACGAAACTTGCTATCAAAGATGAGGGATATTGGGCTGAACATAGGAAAATCCTATGGTTATTACTAACTACATGTATCTGAGAGACTCTGCACTACTGAGTGCAAGAAATCAGTCTAAACAGAACTGGACTTGAACACTTGACTCGACTCTGTATTATACAAATTCAAGTTCCAATATGGCAGTACCCCACAGTAAAAATAGTGCCATAGGCTATGTTTTATGGAAGATGTCCATCTTCATCCCGTATACCCGATGGTACATGCAGCTACCGAACGCATATTTGATAACAATATACACTTTGATATGAAGGTGAACAGTCTGATGCACAGCATCCTAGCCCAGGTCTAATACATGTGTACCCACAAGGATTCTGCATGTGCTGCCACTGAACAAAACCTACTGTAGAGAAGACTCTTGACATGGTCATAATGACAGGTTTTGCCAAAGACATCAACGGACCAAGATACTGGAGGGAAGAAGGATGGATAGGGGGATGAGGTGATTATGACATGAAGAGAAGCATGATCCTGTAATCTCCACTCCCTACAGGTCTATCCTAAAGAGGCCACCTTGATTGCAATCCACTTCATAATGCTATAATACGCCATGCAGATGGATTGTGAACATTATGTTACAGAACATCAACACATCTACATGTACATCTAGCCTCTCTACAAACGCACAGGCTGAGCCCCACCCACCTAACCCCTAGGGGCAGGAAGTGAGTTCCACTGGGCAGGTCCCAAATAAAATAAAATAAAATAAAATAATCAAACAGCATATTATCTTGGGTTGCCAGCATGTACATGTACATATAATGTTCACTTTAAGTCTAGCAGCATTCATCATATGAACCAAAATATATAGTCAATACGAAGAGCTTTGAACAATTCATTTGTGATACTGTGTTTCAGTTCACGCTTGTTATTATCAGAAGTTCTTCTATCCCACAAGAGTTCTCCATTCAGAATGTTCACGTCTCCTCCACCCCATCAATGCCTACACCCTCATCTACGTATTGTTCTCAAACATAACTATTGCACACATTACAAGCAAACTGCCTGGAAATCCAACAGTTTTCAACATTGACATGGAGACCTATCTAATTCTCACATATGAATATACATGTAGCTGTAGAAAGGGAATCCTAATGAACATGCAATCTCACTCCATTTTATTTTGAATCTGATACGTCCTGGCTTTCATGGGTCAAGTGCATGTATACATGTAAGCTTACTTGAAAGCAGTGAGTTTGTCTGCTTAAAGACTCACAAATTTTGTCGAAATTAACAACAAAACATCACTGGGCAATAGGGCTAGTTTCCTTTGAAATCTATTGGTCCTCCTAGATATTCACTGGTGCTGCGTGACCAAACTGTCTCGTAAATTATTTTCATCCAAATATACGTCATCTGAGTTTGAGCCTCTTTTTAGAAGACACTTTCTTTAAATTGTCTGTCACTTATATACGGAATTAATTATCTGGCCGTTTTTTTGGGACGTACAAGTGAATATTTCACTTATATGACGATGGAAAGCATTATGGTGGTAGGAAGCCAGGAAGAGCCTGGGGCAAACTCACAACCATCCGCAGGATGCTGGTGGAACTTCCCACGTATGACAGGAGAGGACGCCAGCGTGAGATGGGCTTGAACCAATTTTAGATAAATGTTTGTTTAAAGACACACGGATTTTCATTTACAGTGAATTAACTGTTCACAAATCCCAAGCCGGTCGGAACAGGTCCAATTTTAATTCCACTGACCAGAGGAAAGTTTCATTGGCCTTTGATTAGTGTTAATTTCAACTTGTCCATATTATTTCAGCCGTAGTATCCATGTATCTGCAATAGTTAGCAGTTGTGCCAAAGATGTCATGTTTACACTGCTACAAGTGCCTAAACAGGAAGCCTCAACTTGTCACAGTACATGTACCCTGTACAACTATCATTTGACAGTCTCAGACATGACAGAACTCCTGGCTTATTTAACACGAGGCAGTCATACTAACCACTGTGACATTACCCTATACAAAATATGAACATTTTAACATAAAACACAAAACTGCCATATATAAATCACATGTTTTGGGGTCTACTGAAAATGAATCCCTCTGTTATTTCTTCCTCAGATGTCTAATACAGCAGCATAACTTGATTTTTACATCCCTATAACATCACAACACAGGTACATCAACAATTGGCTTTGAATTTATTAACTGCCACCATACACATACACTGTAAAGTTACAATTACACTTGAATTGATACCTGTCCAACATACATGTACATGTAATAATGCATCTATTTATGTTGGTGCCATCATAAGTCTATACACATGAAAGTAGAAGAACATATTCATTAATAATCAAGAAACAGAGCCTGCCTGTCACATCCTAATTTAACCCTTGGTGCTGCTGGAAGCTTGTTCCAAGAGTCTCCGAGGACTCATAAAAAATGCATGAAAGCTACATCTATTGGAAAACAAGTTAAGAGCCTCATTAATATATGCAAAGCATATTACATAATGTCATCAGCAACATGATCGCAGTTGGCAACATCTGCTGCAGTTGGCAACAAGCTGCCGTGATCACAAAATCTTCTAAACCTCAGACAATTGCATTTCTACATTAAATATGCTCTCTGGTGATAACTGAATTAACAATATCATAACAGAATGCCACGATTAGTGCCGTTAGAGTTTTTGGCACGTCACACACAACATGCATATACAAATCTAGGCGTATATACATGTATATCTATCTGCCTGAGCAGTCTACCACTGCTTTCACACTTGAATCATTTAATGAACTTACATAAACTTGGGCACAAACATCATACTTGGATCTATGAACATTTCACAAAATGAGACATATATGTTGGGATCAGGCTGCTGAGAAAACACTGACTTCAATACAAATCACAATACTGAAAATTCCTGGTGTCAAAATACATGTATGTACAGTGTTTACATGTAGAGGAACGCTCTTGTGAGCCATTGTGGCAATACACACACATGTATATTGCTGACATAGGGTTATTAAACCATAATCACTCAATCATTTATTTATATCAACGCATGTTTACATCCAAAGACTACTGGAAAACAGGCCTTAAAGTGGTAGTCCTGTGACTTTCACAGAGAAAAAAAGAGATCCACATTTCCCCAAAAGTCTAATTGACTGGATCTGGATCTAGTTATAATTGATACAAATGGTCACAACAACAACAATGGACCATACTGTATCACTACTGGAAACACAAAGAATATGGTACTTTTCATATTTCAACAAAGTCTTATTGTGAAAAAAAAAATGAATAAATCCTGGAGTTCACTGTTAGTACATCAAAAGACAATGGGGATCACATAACAATCTCACCTGCACAAAATATCGCAGCCTTCTATCTCCATTTTTGCCTTTAAGGTAGGAGACAACATAATCCAGTCCTCTTAGCCGTAACTCCAAGTGTATGTTGAACCCGTTGGCCATGAAGCAGTTGCCCAAACACAGGTAAAAAAAAAAATAACAACAAACAGCCACAGTGGTTGTGGCAGTTTAAGGCCAAGATTACGGGAACGGAGGCCCTTGGTGTGTTGACAAGGACAAGTGTATAGCCTGCGTTCACCTGACTAGACGAATGCCACAGTGTGCACTCCCAGGAGAGCGGCAGTGGAGAGAGGAGGAGAGAGCCGTAGGTACAAATGTACAGCCAGTCCGACTCTGGCTCAGCCCTTGGGAGAGCGAACTTTGGACAAGAGCCCTTCACACATCACACACATGGTCTACAAGTCATACCTTCACATGAACCAAACATTCTCTGGCACGGACAGTTGAGGGACTGCCCAACACTGCTCGGTAAAACAAGTCCTGCACAACACCGCCCAGTAAAACAAGTCTGGCACAAGGGGATTAAATCACTTCTGGCCATAAATAACAGGCCGTTCATGTGGTGGATTTGTTTCTGCAGTCCAGCCAGTGTATCTGGAACAGTTTAGGGGGGCCTGTCCAAACAATCACACTAATCAATCAATATCAATATGATGTGGGAGTGCCACATGAAAGTTTAAAAACCTAGACTCTACTACTGGGGGGAGGGGAGAACTCGGCATACAGGCATTTGCATATTGCATTCAAGAGCAGCAACATATTTCTAACATGTACAGCAGAAATTAGACACTGGACAATCAATGTGTCACGTGCGACAGTGCTGTCAGACGGCACCCAGGATCAATCTGAGTGTTACATGTAGCTACATGTCAGCCAATGGAAACTGCGTTCACCTCAGTCCCATGTCCATGCTGCCTGCAGACTAATAGGGCCAGCTACATGTGTCAAAGCCTCACACCCATCTCATGTGATGTAATTCACCAAGTAACCTTTAAACCTGTAAAGTAAGCTCGGCTCACCACAGGACCGTGAGCAGATGGACACCAGTTTGGGTCTCCCATAGTTTCTGGCTGGTACCCAGACCTCCTTATCAAGTCTTATGTTCCAATTAATGGCAGTGGGTGAGGGCTGTCCGTCATGGAAATTCTTGTATATCAAACATTATCAGCGAGAGAAACATTGCTCAGGCTCTCACCATTAGCTCTCCACACACGAGGGCTATTCAGGCTGGAATTTGGAGGAAGGGTGATTATATCCGAATGTGATGGACAAGGCAGTCCATAATTGAGCAGCCCATTAAATCTATGTGTTCATATCCTGCCAGATTGTTAATATGACTGAGGTGACCAGAAATGACAGGGAGCATGTCAACTCCAGGAGAGTGCCTTAGCCTACCCTTAGCTGCCTGCTAGCCACTCGAAGCTCGCAGCAGCCTTGCCCTTTTATCTGAACACTGTGTATCTGGCCTGGCTTCACTACTGACATGCTCACCGATCTGCATTCACCTTCAGCACTCTATCTATACATTCTCATAAGCATTTATAAACCAGCAATCTTATTTACATTAATCACAGCCTGGCTGTACAAATAGTCACCTTCCCTATATTTAGAGGGTATCGTACCTGTACATGTATACACGTAACCAGAAAACCACTCAATAATGGAGCAGGCATTTTACGTCGTCAGCACAGGAAAAAGCCAAGGCCTTTTGTCCGTCAAGTTGGCTCAGCAATCAGCGCACTTTTCAACCGTCTTCCACATGTAGAAATATAAATACTGCGGCACTACAGCGGCTTGTATCACTTTTTCACAGACATATCCAGAGATCAATAGCGTTTTCTATTTCTCTTTTCACAGTAGAGTTAATGCAGCTTGGGCCATGTGATGAAAAAGTTCTGAGACAAACATGCATGTGACTTAAAATGAGCTGCTTTTACGCATTGCCTTCTCACTATGAGCTCTCAGTTCATCAGATCATCTGCTGTGGGCCCACTGTACAGGTAATGCTGTTTAGCACAGGGATATGAACAATACACTGTACATGTAGGTTCATACAATATAACACTGTAATACACCTTAATTCTAAATCATTTAACCCAAGTCTTTATCTTACATTTAGTTGTGTCTTTTATTATGTTTTAGGGAAAAAAAAAGAAAACCTGCTGAACTTAACTCAGAGGATGGACGAGGTCATTTTCACAATCACCAACTATTCTTGGAATTACATATTTTCTGTACAACAATGATTCTACTATTCAAAATTGGCTCAAAAATTGGTTAGAAAGTTAAGCTCCTGGTCGCCAGGGAAACATGTCAACCATAAAGACCATTCCGCCAAGGGGGAAACAGGACAGAGCTGACCTGCAGATTTTATCATGAACATATATTACCCTTACAGTGCCCCTGACGATCAACAACCCAGCTGCCATAGCTGACCCCAGATGCTACATGTACATGTACACACCAGCAGGTTCACAGCCACACACGTTCACAGGGGTGGTGGTCCCTAGTCTGACATGACCACCCGAACTTACCCTGAAATATTCATCAGACCAGTACGGAAAACCAGGTAAATAAATCATCTGAATTTGATCCACAGTCTCTAACAGGCACAACTCACAGCCCCTGTACCACAGCTCAAACTACATTATGTACAAAGTTCCAGCAAATAAATTAATTTTAATGGAGAGCGTTTATTTAATTTAAGGAAATGTTCCTAATTTGAATTTTCACAAATCATTATAGGTTTTCAGACCTTGTTTTTAACAGCTGCATAAATCTCAGCAGGGGTTTTAGCTAGAAATGTGGAAGACTACAGAGCCATTTTTAAGGCCACCTCTTTGAGCAGAGTTTCCAGACTTCATTTCTTACTAACGGTAGCTGTCCCATGTTAAAAGTGATCAACACAGGGTATCAAATGTTCTATTTCACCCATCCAATGACTGTTGAGTGAATGGATAGCTGACTAACCCTTTTCAAGTATGCTTATGAACTCTTGGCTATCCCTAATCTCCAATGATAGAGGATAAACCATCTTGGCTTACATGTACATGTGCAAGAAAACAATGTGTAATGTACAACCCAATGTGTAACCTGCTCAGATAAAATGTATGAGAACAGAATCAATACAAATGACAAGAGAATCAGCAGAATGCTGATGGAATCACATGTGGCAATTCAATAAGCAGAAACAAATCTACCTTCCACCGAGGTGCAACATTTTATATGAATTAATTTCAATGAAATTGTAATGCTATACGTGCTCCAAAATATTCCACTTAAACAACAGCAGACAGGGTTACAAGTGAAGAAAGCCAAGCAGAGCACAGAGGATCCAATCCTTTACTATTCTTCTCATGCTGGCAGACTGTTCATGAGATGGAAAATCCTGCTTCTTAACATGGAATTACATGTGCAACTCAAAATGACCGAATTAACCTTCCACCCACTTTGAAAAGCATGCCCTCACTTAGATCAAAAACAAAAACAGCTCCAGGAAACAGTATCACTTTTCAGATTACCCTTTCTGAATATAGCACAGATTCAGCCCCAGGTCCCTAGGACAAAAATCTTCCTTCAATCTTGGTGTCTTCTGTCTTGGTACTACATGTACCAATATAAAATAAACCAGCATTGTGTTGTAGAAATACAAATTGAGAGCACTAAAATACTGTACTGTTACTCTATGTGGAATGCACCATCCGGAAGTAAATTTGTAAATGATAAAAAACTAAAACATTTTGCATGAGGTAAAAATTTGATGATAGGCTTCTGTGCATCGAAATGCCAACAACAGAGGCCTTTGATGTTGGTTTCTGAGCAGGTGTGTGATCACAGATTGTGAGCTGATTTGCACACATACATGTACACATGAATTCTCCCTCATCCTGATTTTGTTAGGCCATGAGAGTTATTAGGTTACGAGCACCACCTACTTGCAGATATTGTTTCAGGAGTGCAGAGGTATGATGCCAATCCCCTCAAGGACGGAGAATCCATGTTGTCATGCTCCAGATACCTCATGCTCCATGTGTATACACACCAGCCTGCTGCTAAGCATACAGATATGTATACAACAAATTCCATTAGCCGTTCTGATTTCACAAACCCTGCTACCAGTGACAGCATCACCTCATCGCCCCCATTCCCCTTGATCTGCTATCAAAGCTCTGATGGTAACTGATTAAGTCATTGGTAACACTGGGTTAACTCTACTCTCAGAAATATGTGTAAGATTACCATTTTGTTTTGGCAGCAATGCTCAAAGGTTTTGAACAGCAATGAAATGGGTAATTCAAAGGAGCTATGGATAAAAATCATGCTTATATTACACAATAGGTTGTATTTATTTATTTAGTTATTTGATTGGTGTTTTACGCCATACTTAACATTATTTCACTAATATGATGGCAGCAAGCTTTATGGTGGGAGGAAACGGAGCAAAGCCTGGGAGAGACCCAGGACCATCCAGAGGTTGCTGGCGAACCTTCAACCATAAGGCTAGAGAGGAAGCCAGCATGAGCTGGACTTGAACTCACAGCACGCTAACCAACAGATCAATAAATTGTAAAGCAGAAGAACAAGACAAAGGCGTTAAATATACATGTACATGTTCCTTCCTTCACAAATTAGGTAACAAGACTCAGAAAAACTACTCATTTCAACATCTGAAACTGTACATAAATCTATGGCCAATCATCTTGTGTATTTTGGCACATCATTAAGAAGGGCTTTGTCTCAGGCTGATTTCATTCAGCATGCTGGTCTTTGAGTAATTCATATCACTGATTTCAGATTTGTTGTTGCTCACCATCACCTACTACAGCTCTATGGGGTGTCACCCAGTGACAGCTACACAGATCCACATGACACACTTGTTCAAAGCAGTTTTTCTACAACCTGTTGGAATCTTATGATGTGGTCATTATTTGATAGCCAATACATACAAAAGTGCAAACAAATCCGTGTCCATACATCAATTCTTAAACAAGTATTTGTTACACATAAATTTGCCCACTATTTAAATTTACAGGTAAACTAATTCATGTGACACAGTGGGTGCGAAAGACTTTCAAGTGGCCGTTAAAGTTATCCCTCAACAGACGAAGCATCACAGTAAATTCTACATCATGCATCAAAGGCAACGTACTCATATATCTGCCCAGCAGAAATGCTGTTGCCTTTATTAGAAGTGGAAAAACTCGAGAAGTTAAACTGAGCTAATCCAGCTGTAATGTTATTATTAATGCTTATAATATGAATGACACCGTTGGCCTCCAAAATATCATTACTACAGCTCAAGTACCTCCTGAAAAGTATGGGGTATGCCAGCTTTGTAACAACACATTATAAAAGAACTAGCTAACTTTTAACTGGTTTGGAATTTAACATGACAAATGTTTTGAACATTTATGTAGCTACATGTAGCATGAAAGCACTGCAGTGAGCTAGCCCTGACATTGGCCTTGTTCAGCCAACATGGTGTATTCGTGAAAAAAGACATAACACATTACTCCATGAACCAGCAAATGCCCTATCTGAGGCAAGCTAACACTGATTGATTATTGTCATTGTTGTGAAAATTGATTAGCAATCTGTGTTGGTAAGGTGGAAATATCACGGACTGGGCTAAATATTGACACAGCCCCTCTCTTTCCTAACTAGAGTGCTCTATGCCTGGCATCCCAGTTGCTTCTCCACTCTATACTGCGTTCACCAAGGTGTGAATGAGAAGATGGAGAAAAATCCTGTCTTCTTAAAAATCACCTGACAGGATGATATAAATGGTTCATTTTTGGCTGAAATGAACAGCTCAGGCTCTTTTTATCAGGCACGGCAAAGTCAATATCAGACGGTTTTAGAATATGTATCAATCAAGTGTTTGTACTATTATATAAACAGCCTCAAATAATGCACGGGCTGAGAAATTTTGCAGTTTCCATCTGCACAAACAAGAGTACTCCTTGTGCCACATACAGAACTGCTAGTCTCAATCAAGAAGAAAACAGGAAGAATTTACAGAGAAAAATCACACTTCTTCAAATATTATATTTGTGTTCTAACAAGTGATCATTTATACAGATTTTCTTCTAAATAACAAATATTATCCTCTGGCCACAGTTAAAAATATGTTTATTGGGTACAACTAGATTTAACCCTCCTGAAAAAAGCCCTACTGGAAAGGATGGTATTTGTGTTTTTGTATTTGTATTTTTGTCTTCATGTTAATTTCTTTAAAATCAATGTCCTTTTCCTCAAACAGTACCACACGCAACCAAGGATCTAGGCTAACTAATGACAGAGTACTGTTTTTTGATAGAGGCAAAGCATATACATGAGTAATGCTGGAAATAAAATGATTAGACGCACACCAGACAATGCTGTGCACATGTTGGAAGAGTCTACAACCAAACCTGAGTTCCAGAGGCTTTCCTTTGTCACTGGGTTGCTTGAGTAGTAATAAAAATATAAACAGCTGTCTTGCTGCTTTTTACGGATTTTAATATTAGTTAAGAGCAATAAAGCCATAATTTATCCCCCAAATTTGATGGCAGTTGGATGACTGTAGGAATTCATGCTACATTTATAAGATTTTATGATCCTAACCTTATAACTCTGTGATAAGGCACAACTGAGGGCATATTCAGCGCAGAGGAGATTGTGTTGATAATGAGTTTTGATACACAGAGAGTTGCTTCCCTTGATCCTATATTCTGGCCTGCACTGTTCATATCTTAGATTTACCCCAGTCTTTGACATTTGTGATACCCTATTTAATATATGTATTTTGACATATTATCACAACATTATGCCCATAATCTTCACACACATGTATTTTATGCTTGTGTACAACTCTGCAAAGTAACCTAATTCTTCTAATTTTGGGGATATTTAGTCTAATTTTTTAGCCAATATATATGTAATTGTAACAGGAATGCACACTTTCTCCTTGCTCACATGGTTAGAGTGTCTAATGAACAAAACTATTCATACCTTTAATTTACAGAAAATAAATAATAAACTGTGAGAAAAATATAACTTTTACACATCAGCACTACTAAAATCTGCCCCAAATTGGAAGAATTAGGATATATCTGCAGTTATGTCCATGCCAAAATATTTTTCATCTAATGTTATACAGTTTTACTGATTAAAAATAAAAATAAAACATACTGCAATGGTAATTCATTTTGGTAATATGCATTTATTTGATTAGAATGTTGTTAAGGAAATTTCACTTATACAATATGAAGAAACCAGGCAGAGCAGAAAAACCAGGTGGAAGTCCTCCATGTGCAGCATTTTTGTAATATTGTTAAATGCAACACTGGTAAGCCTGAAAATAATGTTTAAGTTGTATTATTTAAAACCTACTATGTTAATTAGATGGCAGTTTTGTCCTGTACTAAACAGTTAGCGCCTAGCTGTCGAGACACCACTGGGTACAGCACCTTGTCCCAGACTTGCATGTTTAATGGTACATCAAGCACATGCAACAGTAAGAGGGTCCACTCTTTCAAGACATACATGGACATCACTCAAAGGAATATAACGTTATAAACGGTTATCAAGAGTTATCGCAGACAGCTTAGAAGGAATGAGACAGAGCAAAGATACATTCTCTGGAACTAATTTACAATACACAAATACCCATGCGCTACCCACATTTACATTTTTGACAATCTTGTTTCAGTCAACTTCAATCTGCTCTCATTAGGCATATTTTTCTTCAAAACATGTACTGTATGTACATGTACAGTGGGTGACCTTGTCAACAATTGTAAAATTTGTCCCATGTCAAATTCAGTACACCAGAAAATACAGCACAGCAACACTTTAAACAAACCAAGAATCTCATTTTTTTTTGTTACAACAATAACCAGTGCCATGTATGCAAACAAGGGAGGCAAACCATTGCAAGGACATATCAGAGTCGTTTCCCCTGAATTGACTCATTCACAGCACCATGTACATGAATTTATTTATAACACTGATCAGTGAATCACTCCACTTGCATGATACATCTATCTTACAGCAGCTACAACAGGTAAAAGTATGACCAGCACTTTAACTGCAGGTCACTAAGCACATAATACAGCTGTAGCATAATGATAGATCAAGTCAAGACATGGCAGCCAGATTACAGCCTCTGTGCCTTAGCCAACCCTCACTTCCCATCCCTGATACATCAGCCAGGATTAAATAATCATGGTGCTGTCACAGGCTTGCTCCCATCACTGAGGGGGAGTCCACCCTCCCTGTCCTCCACCCTATACACACAAAACCTGATACATGTATCCATGCGGCTGGAGCTCTGCATGCAGGGCTCATTCACTCCCAGTCCTTCATTTCCATTTACTGTGACTAATCCCATTTACATGTACATGTATCAAGAATAACATGACTTACATGCACACGATGTACATGTACATGTATTCTCTGTACCAAGATGTACATACACCGATGTATTCTCTGTACCAAGATGTACATACACCGATGTATTCTCTGTACCAAGATGTACATACACCGATGTATTCTCTGTACCAAGATGTACATACACCGATGTATTCTCTGTACCCTCAGAATACTGAGAACACCGGCACGTGGCTTTCTTATACTCACATACGACTAACACTGCCATTAAACAATTCAACCATACTTTACCCTTCAAGTACAATAACCCCATACTTGAAGCCTAGGCACAAAAAGTTGTCCTTTCTATTCACCAAAGTGTTCAGAAATCAGTTCCAGAAATTCTCATTTTTTGTTTTTCAAATTGTATTAAGGCAATTAGTTTCACACTGCATACACATCATTCCAAATAACAACCAAAGTGCACATTGGCATAGTACAACTTACATTATTTGAATTTCATGTACAATTCAACATATGTACACATGTAGTTTGAACTCCAACCAACAAATAACCGTACTAAATAATAGCTGGTGATACCTATAAGCATAAAATTATAATACGCCTTTTCAATGTAAATAAATTCTTACACATCACATCAATGGTGGAAATTAATTTTATTTATCTCTTGTTTAATGCCACACTCAAGAATATATAGCTTCTATGAAATACAGTACAGTATATCCGTTTTATGTCTAATGGAAACCAGAGAGCCAAGCTATTTAGCAAGCTACTAGCAAACTTTCCCACGTGGAAAGACAGGCAGGACATATTCACAGATATCAGTGAGTGTTAGACTATGTGAACGGCCTCCTGAGCATCACTGATATAAGCATGCTTACATGTCTATCATCATGGTATCATGTTATCTGTCTTCTGTCAATTCAGTGAGAGCAGAGGAATCTACCCAAGGCCTAGACTGAACCAGTATATCACGTGCCTTGTGGTTTCATTTACAATAAATGACAAAATTGCACAGTAACATTTTAATTGTTTCTCATTCAAAGTGGGATCTTGATATCACCAATAATACAATCATACACCATTTTTTCAAATAACAACCTGACATACATGTACATGTATATAAATAGGAGAGCTAAGCAACAGAATATAGGAGAGTGTATCCAGCCAGTTTCACTAGTGTGTGATGATACATGGACATGAACACAGGGCTTTGGTGCGATAACATAAGAAACAGGGACCCCAGTGTACATGATGGGTCACAGGCCCAGTCCCCTGACAGACAGAGAACCTGGGCACTGTATTAGGCTCCTACAGAATTCAGTTTCTCAGCTACACCCACATCTGTTACTCTCCCCCTCCACAGGATACCGCCCATCCCCACCCCCACCTCCTCTGATACAACATGAGGCATCAATTACTAGGTCATAGATGTAAGATTCGTCTGCCCGCCTGTTAGTTTAACCACATCTTCATCAGACACCTACTGCTCAGCACTTCACAGCCCTAACATGTACTACAAACTCATGTATACCACTTATTGTAGGTTAAGTACACCTGCTGCTGCACTCGGTCATGTTTAGTGTGAGACAGGTAGGCTCAAAGTGGCTTGCTCACCACTGTCACATTTTACCACCACACAAGTAATGGATGTGAAATACGCAGGTAAGTAGGCCCCAATTTATGTGGGTGTTGCAGAGCACATCTGTACCTTTGTGGCACCAGGTAAGGGGAATGCATTTTAGAAGGTTGTAGGGGCTAATTTTGGTGTACATGTATTTTTGGCACTAAAATTGGCTTTTTTTGAAGCAGTCAATCAAACTTCAAATCAACCTAGATTGGGGACTAGACCATGTAGGTCCAGAAGTGTGTGAACAAGCCTATTTACATGATATATGACCAGTATTCACAATTTGTGGAATATACGATGTATGCATATGTATATCTATATGAGAGGTACAGAACAATCCAGAACTAAATGTTACAAGTGTATTCAAGTAAGTTAAAGTTGAATCAAATCAACTAAGATCGGAAATAGTTACCATAACTAAGTTGTATGTGTAACTGTACAACAATGGTCAATCGTGGGAGCCTAGAGATGCAAAATGTTCATAAATTTGTTTGACAACTGTGAATAAATCATCTTTATAATAGTAGTGCCTGAATACTAGCTGTTTTAAGTCTTCACACATATGAATATTAGTATGTGAAACAAGCAAATGTTTGCAGAAACAAACAAGTTAATACATTTGCTCTCAAAATTTGACATTTTCAGCTACTGAAATATTACTTCTTGTGCTCAATCATCCCATGCTGCAAACAAACCTAAAAACACCCTTCTGAGAAAAACAGAACTCTAAGAATCAAGCCAAATGAGTGACTTTTGTACAAATTAAGGTCAATTACATGTACAAGGTACATGTATGTGTGATTGTCGCCAAGTCCAGGGTGGAGTCACCAAACATAATCAAGTCTACTAGCCAAGTGCTTCACCTACCCCTACAACTTGGTGTGATACTATCAACTACATTCACAGGTTTAACAACACATTTATCCACACGGGAGTGTTGACATTCATACTGATAAAGACAATGAAATAGGGTCAGGGCCTCAGAAAGTTGCTGAAGTCCTTCTCAACATTCCTTGGTTGAGCTCTATTACAGTGAGTAACTGTGTCACACAACACACAGTCACATTGTCTAAATATTTATGTAATCTGGAGACACTTTCGCTAATCTTTGTAGATCATATCCCTCTAAATTTTTTTTTTATCGATGAGACATTTACATAATTGTATTTAACACCATATAAACAAGCATGATGATTTTTTCACCAGAAAAATACCAAATATGCCAGAAGTTTTGTTGAAGCAGGACAAATAATGTTTAAATGATAAACGTACATGTACAGATGAGAAAATACACATTGAATTCAGTGATGTCTATCAAGCTACCAGCAGGTTTTAGATTAAAATGTGAACCTATTTAATAAAAACTTACATATCAAAAGACCTATATTACAAATACAATTTAACAAATACTAGCACAAGATCCCTAAATCAGAAGTCTCAGTGGCATTTTCCGCAGCCTACATGTATCTGTTAACAAACAGATGCTGGACAAAGCACACCCTTCTAAAAGAGCCTATTGTAGCTAGGGGTACATATATGTGGAACTTACAGATATGCTAAACATATTCATATTCATTTCCAACAAGCTCCTTGGAAAGACTGCTGAGTATTTCACGGTATGTTTATGGTAAATTGGATTTTTGGTTTGCGACTTTCCTACATTTATCTGACATTCTTTGCCATCACCTCCCCCACTCCACAAATTACAAATCATAGGAAGACAATGTGAGTGATGGTCAGAGAAGAGTGTGCGGGTGTGTAATGTGTGAAGATGTAGCTGACCTGAACTCTGATGTCAGCCAGGTAAGTTCTGTGAGGTGTTAAGTGAGGCAATTAACTAGGGAATATACAGGTGTGTGCATGGAAATGCTACACTGTGTGGACACAAAGCTGGCTTTTAGAACACCAGGCCCCAGACTGACAAGATAGGAACTAGAGTAGTAATTTGTACAAGAGGGAGGGGGGGGGGGCAGAGTTTAAGGCTTTGGCCTCTACCCCATCCATATAAAGGGCATCCTGTAACTGGCCTAATGTCCCTGTGGCCCCTGATTACACTTGACCACAATGTACAAATCTCATGCCCATGCCTTGCTGCAGGGTACTTGAGCTACATGTACCATCTGTTTCCCAGAGCTGTAGGCTACCTGGACATGTAGATGTAGTAGGCCAGACAAGGGTACATTCATGTACAAGTAGAAGTCTAATACACAAATCCTAGCATTAGAGTACGCTCAACCATTGATAACTCTCTCCTTATGTGTTGATTTATTTGACTGGAAGTACTATGCATGCATTAAGCTAAAATTTAAGTTACTGTAAATCTTCAACATTTTCAGCCAATGATATCGTTTTCAAAGGGTACTGTATATGTTCAGTTATTGTAAAGTGAAGCCAAAATTAATTTATGTGTGTCACCATAGGTATAAGCTTCATAAAACTATGAGAATTATTTCTCTAGACCCTACAATTCTCCAGCTGTAGGAAAATACTGAAATCTTGCTTTCAGTGGTGGTTTAAAAGGTTGAAGAATTTGGGTAACCATTTTGCCTGAATCTGAAGTCTGATCTTGGAAAGATGTTTTGCGTTTTGATTGGACGTTACATACATATTTAAATTAGTACCACGTGACATATGTAAGAGAGACCAGTTAAGTGTGAGTGTCATCACTTTCCTCTCCACCATGTATGGCATCTAGACAGCAAAACAAGCCAGACCAATCCACACTGGCCTTCGCATGCACCAGACTGGCAAAATAAATCAGGAGACAGTACTTATCACCGACATTTGTTGCCCTAATCAGTGTGACAAGAAATTTGAGTACCTCTACATGAACACCTCTACTGTACTTCCTTCCAAGAGTCACATGGCTTAATCAGTGGACTGTGAATTTTGAAAGGTTGCCTCAGTGAGGCTGCACTAGTATGGTTCAGCAGATTTAAGCAGGATACTACTGGTACTGGTTCTACCACCAGCAGCACGCATGGGTGTGTGTGTGTGTAGCTGCACACAAGCCAACTAGAGCAGGCTAATCTGTCCAAGCCTGGGCCTCCGTGACTGTTTCCAGGTCAATAGCAGAAGGAGAAAAGTGGGCTTGTGCCCTGAGCCTACAGGAAGCTAATGGCATCAGGTGAAAATGGGATGACAATAGATGTACCATGATACACACACCAGCAGGCTGTCAACAGGCTACAGGCAGCCGTCAGTCTGTGCAACACCTACACACAGCCACTCGGAATTACACACAACCAATGTACATATAGGTCATCAGTACAGGGCATGAAGCTGGTGCCAACAGAAGCAAGGACTTATGTATTTATCTTTTAGTAAATAAATGAAAAAGGCAAGGAGGTCAGTGTGATATGTGTGTGTATGTTCCATTGTATGGGAACATACATGTATCTGCCATCCACCTACATGTGCACAACCTCGCACACTAGAACTATTTTTCACCTTTGGAGTAGATTTTGTGCAGTGACACATTCAGATTGATTCATCCAACGTGTAGGGTCATTTAGAGTTTTTGGTGAAAGTTTCATATCATGAAAATACTTATCTCTGCAGATAAGTATCTACAGATACGAATGGATTTACATCTTTTTGTCACCAATGTACTCAGTCAAAATTTGCCATAGCACTTGAATTTATTGAGAACTGACGACCATATTTTTGAGTACTATGTATGTAATGTCACAGGCAGAACCCCTGACAGAAAACTGAGCACTAGCATTTACATGTCATTTAACAAGACAGATGTCATCTCAGACAGGTCAGTCTGCTAACCTGGCTGGGTGTTCAACCTCATGCAGCAGGATTTAGAACATAACACACTAACATGTCAGCAACTCTTCTCTGGTCAGCCTTTGGTACTGTCAGTGGCAAGTCTGCAGATGATAACTAGGGGAGATAGAGGATAGGCCACAAATCAAAACAGGAGGCAGGTGATTTTAATGTAGCCATGAGGGGGTGAAGGCAGTCTGGGTAAAGGGTGAGGACCATCACTCCCCACAGTGCCCTATGCCGGAACAGCAAATTCCCTCTGGCCAGGAGAGACACAGAGGACACCCTACAATGTGTCAGTCTACACATATGGTATTGTATTGCATAACCAGTTTGCCTGAGGCCATCCATAAAATATGTTTGTTGGCTGTAACATGACCCTGATTCTCAAATGTGAAGGTACATGTAATATAGGCCACTAGAGAAATCTTATACTCCACAAAGTACATGAATATACTGGCATCTATATTTACATGTATGTGTCTGCGCTTACTTGTTTTTATTTTGGAGCCATTTCGTTGGTGAATATACCACATCACTTCCCAACTCAGTGAGTACACAGATTGTAGCTCGCCAAGCTAGTTGGTGAATAAGTCAAAAAACTGAAATCCACTTGTCAGTGTGTGAACTTTGATTTGTCGTTAGCCTTGTATTACAAAGTAATTTACATGTACATGTACCTGGCAATTTATACAACAATTCCCTGTAAGCA
Source organism: Acanthopleura granulata (assembly GCA_016165875.1). NCBI lineage: Eukaryota > Metazoa > Mollusca > Polyplacophora > Chitonida > Chitonidae > Acanthopleura > Acanthopleura granulata. The sequence goes on along the minus strand of JABBOT010000001.1, from coordinate 43,681,376 downwards.
CGTAATGGAATTTTGGAAGCAGCAATTTAACTGGTAGCAGACCTACACTATGTTTAAATCTCATACTCATCAGATGGCGCGCTGCTTTTAAAGCTCATGTATGTTGTCCTTGGGAAAAACTTTTAAATACACAAAACAATCACATGGCATAACCCAATCTTCAGCAAGTCTGAACGTTTTCGTTTTTTTCCCTAAGACAATATTCGTGAGGGGTATCAGCATAGGGTCCAGTAAGTAACGACCAGTGAAAGAATTCACCCGGTTCACTGATGTAATCACTGAAATTTCATGTCACGAAAATGTTTCCCCTTGCATTGGTGACAAATTTGGGGGAAAGCACACATTTTTTTGCACCAATGTGGCGAGTAGGTCAATTAAAAGTTTTCTATGTTTGCAAGTACATTATCATATTTACATGCCATAGCATTTGAACCATTTGCCAATAGAGTATTGGCGACCATATTTTTTTTTCCCCTGCCTGTAAGTATAAAGCATTTTCAGTGAAACTGACACAATTTATATTTTGAGAAATATTTAAAACGAGTTAAAATGACAAGAATACCATCCCACTTTATATAACAGAGGGGGGAACAAACCAGAGGTCATGTGAAAATTTCAAGATGCTTCTATTTACAGCCTAGCATTTGGAGCACCTAGCATTTCACAAACTTGAGTATTTCAGTTGAAAAGAGAACTTTCGAAAAATTTGGGCTGCACAAATTGCTACGGAAATTAACTTTCAAGCCAGAGTTAACGTTCTTCTTGGATCTGCAACAAAAAATTGGAGACCACAAAAAACTTTCGCATCGGCACAATTTTGATGAACCTATCAGGTAACATCCAACTGGCATATTTTTAAGGACGGCCTGGCCTGACAATTTTGCCCTCCAGGCTGGAGATTACATTGTACTGGCTGTGTTATCCCTTGGCCATAGCAGCCCTCATAATGTTCTGGTTAGAGGGGGAGAAGAGCCTGGTGTTTTATCAAACCACTTCCTCACCAGCCCAGACCAGGACTGCACACAGGCCCTGAATGAGGTAAACCTTAACTGTGCTGACGTGGGTCACCCACAACAGCCTCACCACATATGTGAGACTGTTAATGAAATGATAGGAGAGAAAATACTGCCTCTAGCTAATAATCCCTCAAATGCCACAAACACCTGACAGCAAAACCATCTTGCTGCGACTGATAATCCCCTCCAAGAAAACCCAAAGGTTGGGATACCTGTTACGCCTAGCTTTATCTTTGCAACGACTGTGGCATTAAGGCTGGTCACTGCTAACGTCTCTTAAAAACCTGCTGAAAGGCCTAAATTTGAATGGCAACATGAAAGCAATTTAATGTTCCAAGGGCTTGAAAGTGAAGGCCAGCTAACTGTATTTATTCTATTGCTACATGTATGTTGGTCACATAAATAATCTATGACTTCGAAGTATGGTCTCTGTTGTCTGACAAATACTGTAACATACATATACTGCAGGAAATTTGTAAACATTTACATATATCTGGGCTATCATTCCCAGGCGGCAGCCTGCCAGTAACCTACATATCTTGATGTTCAGTAGTACAGTGGTTTGGCCAGATAATGGGTAGAGGCCAGTTGGCTGTCTCATCACTATCAGTTCAATTTTCGCTTCAACTCTTGCACCAGGGAAATGTAAACACAAAGATTTTATTGTCAATAATGCCAACAGTATTTTGTTTCACATTTTCATCACCAAATCTGTATTAGGCACGCAGATGATCATGTATATGATATTTAGATGCAATAGTATACATGTAGAGCATCACTGACTGAGACACTCCTGTCCACACAGATCTAATCTGAGCCACATGTATGTGCACCAATGTGACATTCCAATGACTGTACATGTACAACCAATCTACTGTACAACACAGGCACATGCAATTTCCACAGATAAATTTCCATACAATGTGAATAATCTTTTCTCTCATCTCCTATCAAACAGTGTAATTCTGAAGCCATTTTCACAAAAGCCTGTCCATCTACATATCAATAATCAGACAACTGTTTTCAAATGACATTTGTGATAAAGCGTCATAAAAAAGATATCAAACCGTGTGATTCATTAAAAGTAATAAAAAACTGAGAGTCAAGGCTTTGTCAGTTAGCGGATTCATAGATGTGATATTGTGATCAATATTTTACAGGTGCACAGAACAATGGAAGCATGTCAACCATTGCAAAAATCCACACACAACAAGTGTAGATGTAAACAGATGTATGTTTATCTGTGTCAGGAAATCAAAGACATCAAAGGCATTATTTGTCTTGATAAAATCTGAAGATGACCAACAGATTATCTCATAAGTCCATAGGTCCACGATATATCCATCCTGCCACATCTACATGTACACACACAAACCCTACATACTCTCAGCCCTACTTCATGAATCTATTTCCACTGCTTTATACTAGCATCCCTAAATGAGATGGATGACACCTCACCAGACAACTACAGGTAGTGGAACACATGTCACAGTGCCTCTCATGCCAGTTAACGCCGATCCCCTCTCGTCTGCATTATGATACCATAGCATGTCTTGCCTGTGGCTTACCCAGGAACAACAAATAAAGGATATTACACAGTGAAGATTGAATATCAGAAGTATTGTTTGAGTCACAGGTGAAATGATAGCTCATGAGCTCAGTGTGTATATCATACTGATGGAAGTTCTACAAGCTTCATTTATTTATTTTATTTGATTGGTGTTTTACGCTGTAGTCAAGAACATTTCACTTTTACGACAGCGTCCAGCATTATAGTGGGAGGAAACTGGGCAGAACCCTGGGGAAACCCACGACCATCTGCAGGTTGCTGTCAGACCTTCCCACTTACGGCTGGAGAGGAAGCTGGACTTGAACTCACAGCGACCGCATTGATGAGAGGCTTCGGGTCATCGTGCTGCGATAGCACACTAATCGACTGAGCCACGGAGGCCCCCTCTACACGCTTCATGTAAGAACACAAAGAACACGACATAAATAGCACCACAAGTCACAAGTGCAACAGACATAGAGTTTATTGCACAGTGAAGGTTGAATACCAAATATACTATTTGAGTCAGAGGTGGAAATGATAACCCTTCTAGATGCTAAGCGTCTTGTGGGTTATTTCAACCTTTCACGAGAACAATATTTATGGTATTCAATGTCCACTGTGTAATATTCTATTCATCATTTATACTTTAACTATGTCCAATCGTTACCCACGTCATCTATCTTTGAGTTTACGTCGAGAATGGCCGAATCTAGACTTGTGTGTATTGAGCGGCCATCTTCAACCAAAAGTGGGCTGGGTCTTGTTTTCAAATCTAAGCAAAATATTTTCATTAGGAATGGGAAAACATGGCCAAATTATTAGTTATTATTAGAACTTATTAGTTTATACATTTTGAGAAATAATTTCTGACGTAAGGTCATTACTATTCAAGATGACTACCCCATCCTTCGCAGATGCCTTGTTGTACGCCAAGAGTTCTCTACAACAAGACAGCCATAGTTCTCAGAGAAAAGCACGTTGAAAAACTATTCAATGCATATCAAGGTAGAGACACAATTACTCTTCTGCCAACAAGACAGGGGAAAAGTGAAATATTTTAGCTGTTGCCATGGGTCCGTGCAGTCTCACGATCTTTACATGCGGAAACCAGGCCTAGTTCCCGACATACGGCAACCAAGCATGTGACGTAGCAAAATCGTGACATAATACATTAGAGGTCAAAGTCTTGATGTAGGAGTAGATTTACCTCTAAGTTTAGATTATAACAGTGTCATTACTTTGAGCATTTAAAGAAATTTAAAGCAACGTTTTTAGCTGTAGTCCTTCAAAGACCTACATATAAATGCCAACAACATGACACCTTATACATGACGTCTAGCATGACATCTTGTCTTCTTGCATGACATACGAATATAGCAACTGACTAGATTTGTATTATAACGTTGTCCCACATGATCCCAGTGAGCTCAGATTAAAATGTCATAATAACAAAGTCTGGGAGTGTAATATCGAAATGTAATAATAAAAGTGATATTTAAGTAATGAAAATATCACTTTTATCATATGGTGTATAAATAATAAAGAGCTGTTTTCTCTGATGAGAGTTTCCAAGAGAATGACTTATCAACTAATGTTTATTCATTTATTTGATGGCTACTCACTGTCTCACCACCTAGTGTAATGTTCTTAACACCCAGATACATGTTACAACACACATATTTTACTTGTACATGCATAAACCACATGTTCCTCCAAGGCTGAGAACATACCTTTACATGAAAAGGAAATTTATGGCATGTTGCACAGTAACAAAATATAAGTGACCAAAAGCCTAACACTTCTAGTCAAAGTGCATAGGTTATAGTAAGGGAGATAACCAGTCCATAAATACATGTAGTGCAATACACTAGCTATATCAAAACCGAGGCTATCATCACTTTTTATATTGTATATCACATGTAGGAAAGCGTTGTAAACATTACAGTGCCAAGTATAAACTTGGCCAGGGCGCAGCATTTCCTTTCAACGATCCATTTCATCTTCACCTCTGCCTGTATGGGTGACAGCATTAGCTCAATGTAGAAACCATGAAAGTGTATCAAACATAGCAGGGCTTTCTAATTTTGAAAAGGTTCTTTGCTGATAATGTTATATAACAAATCTGGCTTTGCGACCTAGTAAGAGAAAAACATGCAACAAAATCTTCCCCCATTCTCATGCCATGACTGTCCAATGCTGCTTTTGCTGAAAACTCGCCTTGACAAATTTCTGCCTCATGCCGAGCACATAAGCACTGACCTATGTGGACGTTCTCAGTTCCACAGCAATGCATCACGTGGGCCAAAAAAGCTTTTCTTTTAACACTTAAAATAACCTCAAGTTCAATACATTGCACCTATGTCTCTCTCATGACCATATCAAGAGCTGATTGGTGATGTGATATCCCAGCCAGAGTATCTTGTGACGCCTTTTAGTTTACCGATAGGCCAAGTCCTTACAACTACAAGATGACTATATACTATGGGGGAGTTGTCCACTAATGTCATATCCCCTCACTCTACTTTCTAAATATATTTTTTTGTGATTGCTGCTTTCAGCTCACTATAAAGTTACAACAGGGCTTATGCTGACTTAAAAATATTCTCTGTGCATGCCAAAAAGTTTTCCAAAATATTCCACCCCTGATTTACTTTATAGTATTCTCGATTATTTTTCAGACTCAATAATGTCTGGTACATGAGTGAAGAAATACACTGTAACTTACTTGTAATGCATCTTACTAGTAACAATTACCAGTAATGCATCTGAAAATGTCTTACTAGAATATAAACCTCAAAAGGAGCCACAGAAGTAATGTAGGTATTAACTAAATGTTTACACATCTGTCTGATATATTTTGGTACAACATGGCACCTTACGACACAGTTACCAAGTTTACGACATGCGGTGCAGGTGCATTTAGTACTTCTGATTGAGTGACCAACTAGGACACAAAACATGTCATAACACTACCATCATCACCACCCAGGCCATGTATACATCATACTTATTCATATAAATGTGAATTTTATGTGGATTTTGCTAGAGACAAAGAGTGAGATTGGTTTAATGCATCTGCCGGCTAATGGCAACAAAGGTAGCTTCTTGTCAGTGAGAAAGTTTCTGATTACTGGGGTAGATTTTATCCTGGTGTTGCAATAATATTTATGAAATTTATCAACAATATGAGTGTCCTTGTGAACCGCACATAGGCAACATTATGCATGTATGTATGGTGTTCAAGCTGCTATGTGCATACTGCAAAGCACTTATTTATCATTATATGTACATAACATCCCCTGTAGAGTAAATTAACAAACACTAAATTCAGTATTTCCTCCTTAACCATTGCCCAAGTACATATGTATGACACAAATATTATATATATATAATATATTATACATGTCCACATAAAAAATGCACTAACATTTGTCCCATGTAACTTCTAACTTCTAACTGTATTACAATATTTAGTAATTCGTCCTTCTTTCATTTGATTAATTAAACAAGAATATATGGCAGACTGCACTGGGAGAACAATGTTTAATTGTGGACACTTCACTAAGTTATGTACGCTTAAATGATTATTTTATAATTTTTATAACCAATACCAAAATAGTTTAATTTGGAAACTATTTATTTTGAGCCCACCCATTATCTTCCTATCTAAACCACTGTTTCTTTTGCTAAATCTGCAGCCAGGGTAAATGAGAAAATCCTCCTCCTGAATTTAGCAACCTATAATAAAAATATGATCTCAAAACACACATAGGCATAGATTGGGTTCATGCTACTGGTCAAACATGCCAGCGGCAAGCTACACATATCTCAATATCTTTTATCTTTTTCTCTTTATTCATAGATTTCTTACTTTCTCAGTTCATGTATCTGACCTATGTTAATTATTCCTGTTGAACAGGAAGAGCTGTTAAATGTATCAGCCAGTTCAACCCAAGACACTCCAATGGCTATTAAAACAAAGTATTAAATACCTGTGGTGTGAGTTAAAACTCCAGTGACTAGCAGGTGACTAAATAAATTCTCCACACTTTCCAACACACAACAGCACATGTGTGGAACACCTGACTGATGCTAACATGCACATTCCCATCCAGAGCACATTCCAGCACCAAGCACATCCATTCATTAAGGACACCCTGAATCTGTATGCTTCTTTGTGGCTATCCCCAAAATGTGTCAACATTTCCAGTACTCTGTGGGCCCTGCACACACCTTGCTTATAGAGATGAGAGTAGGTGATGTATTGATAATTCCTGTTATATGGATGCAGTGATGTTCACTTCATCCCATTAATTTATACAAAATGGCTGCCTAGATTTCAAGTGTGGAACCACTTTCAGGGGTCAGTGACAGGCCGGCCGTGAGACAGGCCGGTTTGACAGCTCGTGACAGACAGCACCGGCAGCGCACAGGAGAAACCTTTCCCACTTACCTGTGGAGTTGTGGCGGAGACTTGTTTCTGAAGTGCGTCCCGTTCCCTCTCTGTATCTTGCAGCTTCACTTGCGTCATTGTGAGAGCGTCTTGAGCCTCGCGAAGGCTTTCCATCAGCTTGTCCCTCTCATCCAGCATGTTAACCATCAACTGCTCGAAATTCGCGTCGTCCCCCGCGCCATGCTGCTCTCTATCGTTGGATCCATCTTCGGATATCGTGGGCATCACGTCGCACATCATTTTGTCAGCCTCCGATGATGTCAACGACCACGGCGAAAGATGCTACACGGCCTGAGGTCTTGGCTGACCGGCCAAATGATGTCCGACTCCCAGATAATCGGCGAGCGAGGCACATGTGGATACACGAACGAAACCCCGCAGTTATTTCCGAACAATCATGTTTAACGATGGGGATATAAAAGCTACATTGTTTGATGAGGTTGTGTTACACTTTCCTACTGAATCCACTCTCTACTTCCGATGATTCGAGCCTGTCATTCATAGGCTATCATACCGCAGCTTTCACCATTTTGGGAGCCATTTTCATCCCTGGTAAATTGTGTCATTCCCATAATGCAAAGTTTCTCCCATAATTCCACCAAATTTATCCAAAGTTATCTCCCCTGTAAAGTCAGGTGCCTGTCCGAGCCCTGTGTCACATCATAAACGACTGTCTCAAAAGATGTAGTTTAGTGTTATGTGTCAACAGGGTCTGTTGATCATTGGGGGGTTTATGAGTGGTTCTGTACGCGTACAGAATGCCCGGGCGCATGCGAAAGGTTTATAAGACTAAGAAATCTTTTCGCAGCAGCGGATCAGGCGGTGCTGCTTACTCAGGTAAGTAGGCCCTACAGACAGTGGGGTGGGAGTGTGAAACAGTGATATCGTTAACTTTGTTGATCCCCAGTGTTGCATAATACTTTTTGATCAAAACGCAAACTCTTAGTACCTTGCAGAAGTGACAGTACGAAAATGATGACAGTACGAAAAACATATGAAGCAAGTAATGTCTACATATATATCCTGATTTCCTCTGTGGCCGTAAGTAGGAAGGTTCTCCGGTAACCTGGGCATGGTCGTGGGTTTTCCTTGGGCTGGGCCCAGGTTCTTCCGACTATAAAACTGTGATACGTCGGCATTGCCTCAGATGATCAGTATACATATGGCTGTGTTCCTAGGATCAGTATCTCAAGTGTACCTCTTGCAATCACATGGAAACGAAATATAATATTAGAGAGAATCGATTGCGCAATTTCTAACTGTCCACTCTCAGTACACAATTTGCAGATTCAAACCCACCTTTAGACAAAGAATTTATTAATTGAAGGGCGAAATCTTACCTGGGGTTCTCCTGTTTTCTCCAGCATTAAATATGATTTATTTATTTGATGGGTGTTTTACACCGTACTCAAGAATATTTCACTTATACAACGGCGACTAGCATTATGGTGGGAGGAAACAGGGCAGAGCCCAGGGGAAACCCACAGCCATCCGCAGGCTGCTGGCAGAAATTCCCAAGTACAGCCAGAGAGGAAGTCAGCATGAGCTGGACTTGAACTCGCAGTGACCACATTGGTGGGAGGTTTCTGGGTCATTGCGCTGCACTAGTGCTCTAAACGACTGAGCCAAAGATACCCCCCATTAAATATGACTGCCATATTTTATTTATTTGATTGGTGTATACAGCACACCATACTCAAGAATTTTTCACTGATACGTGGGCAGTCATGTTTATGGGTGGACAAAATGGCAGTAAGCCAGAGAGCTTGAACTGTCTGAGACCTAATTTCCTTCTAACCAGATATGATTTCAACGTGTATTTTTCTCTCCTCCCACAACATTGAGAAAAGGCTTAGGTTAACTTTGGTGTACTGTCTTATTAACTTCCACAGTTTCAGTAATCTGCTGTGGTAAACAGATTCACTGTAGCTAAGGGATACAAGGTAAACCCCCAAACCAAATAACACAGGTATAGTTTTCAGGAATTCAGTTTTGTGTCATGGAATAATCTACATGAAAATGTTTTTGGTGCTAAGTTTCCTTGTTGATGACGTAGAACTTACATATTACAATTTTGCCAGTAGGGGTTAGCATGCCAGCACAGAATAATGGTCCATGGAAAGGTCTGCCAGTAACCTGCAGATGGTCATGGGGTTTCTTCCAGGCCTTGCCTGGTTTCCTGCCATCATAATGCTGCCCAGAGTCATGTAAGTTAAAATTTTTGAGTGCATATAAAACACCAATCAAATAAATAAATAAATAAATGAAAATTTATTTAGTTTCATTTATAAGTTTTCCATACTATCTTGCTGTATTATAGTCACCATATATATATATATATATATATATATATATATATATATACATGATTTGTGTTGTTGCAGACGTGACAGTTTATGATTATGCACATGTTGATAAACCAGTAGCCGGGTGTGTCAGGCTGAAGAAAGGAGCCGCAGTAATCTCCCAGTCACAAGGTATAAATCCCGTTAATTACCAATTTCTTGCTTTGTTTTGTTTCTCTTTAACTTGTCATAGCTTTATCCCTGGAAATATTTTAATGAGAGTTTATATGGCTTTTGTGCTCTTTGTGTTAAGGTCAGAGTTGGGTAAGAGGAAAACTAGATGACTGCTCAGTAAAGTTTTGAATCTCCACATGGCTACTAAACTCGCAGCCGTTAGGCAGTGTGATGTAGCTCAGTGAGTAAAAGGTGCAACTCCTAATCACAAGATGTGGGTTCAAGCATGGTCTTGGACAGGGAATTTTTGTAGATTCCCCCCAAATTCCCTCATGTATATTGGAATTTTCAAGACTTTAGTGTATGCGATAAAATGATTTGATTTTATCAACAATGACCACTCTAATCTGGGTTTCAGTTTAATGTATATATTGAGTTAGAACATACATATTACGAACAGGTCAGTTTGTGGTTTTTAATGTACTGACTACCAGCTTCAAGGGTTCCATTGCTGGTTACTGATGTATTGAGGCCTACATTCTTCATAATCGAAATTACCCACTTACATGTTTGCAGCCAAAATGCTGGCAGTGCCAGAGAAAGCAGAAGTCGAACTGGAGTGGTTTGAAAAAGACCTGGATGATTTTTCTATAACAGATCCTGACAAAGACTTGGAGGAAAATCGTGCATCTAATCTATCAGCGCTGGAATCCACAGGTGCAGCACTGAGGGCACATTTAATTATCAGTGTACGCCCTATAAGTTATGCTACCCACTAGTTATATATACATAAGCATTCAATGTTTTGCTCATCAGATTCTTGTGCAGTTTGCCTTGATGTACTTTTATGTGAGTGCCCTCTGCACTACTTCAGGAAAGTAAGGTAGAACACAACAATGCACAAATGACCCTCACTTGGGTGTTTGAAATGCAAGGAATAGAAGAAGTTCGCCCTTTATAAATTCACATCTTTCGTTACTTCATGGTTTAAATTTCACCAAATGCATTTGAACCAACCCAAATTCACATCCCCCAGAAAGTGTATGTCCTCTTACAGTTTGTTACATTCTATTTTTCACTTTACTTAACTGAATGATATAACTGTGATATAAGAAAATAATGCAAACAAAAAATGCATCAGGTGAGTATTTATACTAGTAGAACATAAAAATATATTTAACATCAAAAATTCTGAGAAGAAAATCGCACATTGCTTGTCTGCATTGTATGGCCCAAGTGTGCCAGGTATGCGAGACATAATTGTCATTTCCGCTTTTGACGCACATTGTTAATACTTGTAATTCATTGTTTGATATAATAGCACAGTAGATGGCTGCACAAAACAGCATGTGGCCTGGATGACGTCTTATACAAGGGGTACATCAAGGCCAGATAAGCTTGTAGAGAATACCAAGTGTGACCCAACTCATTTTATTGTTCTTGAAAAAAAATACTTATTAAAAAATCACATTTAAAGTGAATGGCCCAACTATATGGCTGTGCCATTGATGTTGGCTTAAAAAATGATCACACTATTAATTACTATTCCCTGTTTATGTGTAAATAGGGAAGCGTAGTTATCTCCTGGATTAGACAGAGGCGTAGATCTAAGCTTTCTTGTCTTTTATGCCTCTTCTCATGTTTCTGCAGGTAACCAGAAAGGACCGAAGACATCCAAGCATGGTGCACCTGAGGCTGGTAATGTGTACCCGCTAGACATCTGGTTTATACTCTCCAAATACATCCATCCAGAAGACATAAGTACTTTTGCGCGACTGTGTCATTCTTCTTACACCGTCATACAGAGTGCTCAGTTCTGGAGGCAGCTTTATCATAGGTGATTACTACGGTTTGAAATTCTCTGCTTTTATAAACTGCTGCAGTGTAAACTAATGTAGGCTACATCAAGATACATAATTCGAAGTATCTGTTTTCCATTTTGGTGATTGGTTGTCTGTCCACCATGTTAATGTTTCTGTCAAAATGCCTCTACTCCTGAAGTTTTTGTATGATTGTATGATACTTGGTTCAAATATAGACGAAATCAAGATGCTTAATTTATGTTATCAGTTTTCCATTTGCGATGATCGATTGTCTGTCTGTCTGTTCATCAAGCATATGTTAACATTTCTTTGAAAAAACTACTAGTTAAAGTTTTTGTCCAGTTTAAACAAACCTTGGTACAAGTGAATCAGGGTACATATTTCGTAATATTAATTTTCAGTTTTGATTATCCATTGTCCGTTACACATACATCATTTTATAACTGACTGAGTGGTAATTTTGTCTCAACCAGTAGAGCTACAGTCTGATGAGAAACTCCTAAAACTGCACTTTTTGGGACTGAATTTTATGTCATTTACAGTAGGTCAAAAGTTTCTGAAGCTGTAAAAATGAACATGCAAACTCCGAGTTTTTTTTTTCCTTGCAGATTTTACAGAGAGAAAATATATCTTCCCGAGCCCCTGGGTCCAGCCAGCGTTGAGTGGTGTCAGGGGCTGAGAGCGAGGGTTATCCAGGCCCTGTACTACCTCTACCCTCCCTTTGTGAGTAGCTGTAAACTGTCCAGGGCCTTCTATGATGAGCCCCACCTGCTGGAGAGCAAACGGTGCGAGAGATGCTGGTACCAGCATGTCTCAGATAATGTCTGGAGGTTCAACTTTCAGCTGAGGACGGAGGGGCTGGGCAAGAGCCGTCAGTGTTACTCGAAGAATGGGTGCCTGGATCTGATGAACGGGTACAACGACGTGTTCTACAACCCCCTGGAGGGCTGCTGTGTCCTGCAGGTGTCCTGCCAGAACTTTATGACTCACCCCATGGTCATGGGACTCATTCTGACCAAGGTGTACCTCAATGTGAGTCAGGACATGAAGCACCATAAGCTGAGGCTGGTCTTTGACTCGCAGATGAACGCCGCTCAGAAAGGAACGGTGACTGGCACACAGATCGTTCTTGATCCAGTACTGAACATACGTGTGTTCCAGTGGTGGGACCCACAGTACCATCTGGTCAAGTGATAGCAATAGCCTTGATCCAACTCAGCTCAATTTGACTGTTGCGTTGGATCCTGTGTGCTTGTGTGTGTACAATAATGATGTGACTCACCTGGAGTTGTAGAAACTCACTTTGAACAAGTCAGAAAGCTCAGTATTTTTGCATCAAAAACTCAATTATTTTAAGAAAATTCAATAAAAAATTTGTGTTAAACTCAAGTTGAAAATGAGGAAATGGCTAGAAAAACCCAAATTTTACTCCAGTCGCTCCAGGTATGCCAGTTCAATCTAAAATCGAATGTTTATTGGCGACTGGAACCAACTTCATATGACCGATTGAGTTATATGTCTTAAGCTGTCATGTATGCTGAACTTTAGTGTTCAACACAGAAATCTCAAAATTTTCCAAATACATGTAATTGACTGGCATGTTTATAAACCAAGTTGACTTTTGCCGGAGGAAAAGAAGCCTGTGGTTATGTGGTGGTCAGTGCAGGGTTATCTCCCCTGGCGAACGCCCTATCTCTAGAGACGTACAGGTATATGAAATACTGCTACCAGACTTTGAAGCTACATTTAGTGAGGCATTCACAAGGAATGTTGATGTTATGAAGCAGAAGGTATGGTCTGTCTGGATGGAAAACAAAATTGTTATGCATGTGTATGGCAGAAATCAGCAGTCATGTATGTGTATGTCAACATTAAGAGTAAACCTAGCTGTGATCAGACGTGCAGTTTACACGTATTAATAACTTGCATGTCGTCGTGCTTGTATTCCACATTACCGTCAATATTTGGATCTCACACTGCCTTTATAATCAACTTACAAGGTTCCACATTATATTTCAAGAATGGTTTTAAAACTTATGTCATATTGATCGTGGATATATGTATGCTAAATTCTACATTTCTTCTTTGTCAACCAGTTTCAGGAAAGAAACCATCTTTGATAGTTTATAATACCACAATATAGAATTCAACATACCTTGCACTTCATTTCTTGAGTCTTGACATTTGTCAGCTATATCAAGCTACATGTAATCAGTTGAAATGACATACAATGTATTTGTTGCCTTATATTTTGTTGGGTCCATACAGTAACAGAAATGTGGGAACCAGAGAATTGATTTATTTTTGAATTTCTGGCTCGATCAGCTAACATTCTGTATTCCTTTGTGACTGGTGACCTTCTTTGTCCCATTAGTCCCCTTACCAAGAAACACCAGTGAGATTACCACATGTGTAACAGAAAGATAGAGTACGTAGGGTAGAATAAGCCAGCTTCGACATTGACTTTGAATTTCTGTACCATTCCATATCTGTATTCTGGTTGTAATTATCATTACAGCTACATGGGTGAAACAGTTTTTTGGGTATTTAAACCTTTGTTGACTCCTGAACCCGTATACAAACTGTGTAGAGGATAGACAAAGAGTGACCCAGTAGATCAAAGTTATTACTTGTGTGGTCTAAGTTAGTATGTAGGTTTCCTCAACAGAGGCTCGCAACAAATGAAAATTACAACACTCATTTGATACATTAGGTATAATGGGTCATTCATTGTTTATCCTGTGTGTATATACATATTTATCAATGTACATGTCCAGCAAGCAGAGAATCTAAAGCCAGCCCACAAATCTCATTTCTTGCAGACCACTTGTCTTTAGCCAGTTTTTGTTCATGTGCTTCACACCTGGCCAAGTCAATCAGTAAGTTACCAAAGGTCGGTGGTTTACCCGTGGAATTCCTGTTTTCTTCATGGCAAAAGTTATATAAAGTTCTTGAGTATGATGTTAAGCAACAGAGAAATAAATAAGTGAATAAATAGGGGATCATATAATGCTTGAGACTCATACTCCTGCCTAGGTTCTGTAATAGTAATAATGAAAAGTACAAGGCATCATTATCATCATCCGCGTATGATGTTTCACTTCAATTTCAAGTAATATAGTATATGTCAGGGTACCACTATATGAGACAAAAAATGATAAACAAATGGCTTGTTCAACTGTGACAGCGATAGGCCTCACACAAGATCAAACAAAGACACATGAAGACGCTTGAATAAGTTAAATACATATATCAAAATAGGCAAATAGTACCACTGACAATAATATACAAAACAATACAGATGACTGCAAAATATACAGTTTCTTACTGATGATAGCATCCAAATTCGGATGGGATATTCCGGGTTCCAAGGGTAAGTCAGCCCATGTCAAGATAGAATCCACAGTTCTTTGGAATTCTGGAACCGAAGGTTGACAGTACTGTAAGTGATGAGCAGTAGGGTGCGGCACGCTGATGATATCCAATTGCGCCAATGGGTTGACAGTAGCGTCCGTGATGCATGCAAACTGGCAATGTATGTTCGTAACATAAAAGTATTCTATAACTTACCATTATATTATTTGAAATTAAAGTGGTTATTTGCTCGAAAATGACCTCAGCATAGAGGTCGAAAACTAGTGGAGATATGAAACATGAAACTCTGCCTCAGGCTACCATGTAATGACTTGCATGTAGGTAATTAACGTTCTGTGGCAAATAGCTGTTTAGTTAGACTCATACACATGTCTACTTTTGTTTTGTTTTGTTTCATGAACAAACCAACAAATTGTAATTTCCATCTGTTTTATTGGAAAGCATATATGACAGTCTGGTTTTACGAGGTTACTATAGCATTAGAGCAACTGTTGATCAGGGAACCCAAAATGTACCTTTTTTAATGTATATTGGTTAAAGTAATGTGATTTACGAGGAAAGATATACATCAAAATAATTACAATTTAAAAAGACTCCATTAAAGTTTAATGAAAGGGGCAATCAAAATTGATTTCAAGGATGACGTCTGACAAAAATGCATGGAAAAGTTATAGAGACATATATGTAGCATTTTTGGTGACCTGCATACTTGTGCATTTTACTGAGCCACATGTAAACTATCAAAATCTCAGCTTTGTAATTAGACTCGCAGGTAACTACCTGGAAGGTGAGAGAGCTTTATGCAATTATGCATCATGCAAAGGGAATATTGTGTAATTTGGCCATGGCATGTAGTGAGAACATAATCGTGTGCAAATACCTCTGTATGTGTCCTTGTAAATGTTAAACAATGGAATTTTGATCTCTGTTGATGACATACATTCACAACAAAGGTTTGCAAATTTTTCACAAACTTGTATGTTGTATACAAGGGTATTTAAGATTTTAAATGTACCAGATTGTTTTGTTTTGACAAAGCCATTGTGGATATTTACTATGTATTTACTGTGTACTGTAGACTGATCAGTAGTGATGGAGGCCTTTCAGTTAAGCGGGGCAACCAGTAAGGAGACCTTTCAGTTAAGTGAAGCAATCAGGGGCCTTTGTTAGTTGTTTGAATCATCATTATTCACAGAGGAACCTGATACATGTACAACTGAAAATTATAGCCTTTGCTAAAAGTGTGAATGATGAGATGTTGAAATGATATGAGCTAATAAAGGTGCTTCATAAATACATGCGCCCTGACTGACTTTCTCACTCATGCTTGCATGAGGGCATTCACTGGTTTCAGAGCCTCTTCCATTCCCGAGCCTGTGAGGTTCCACTAGTGGAGTGGCTCTGTTACAGGTGTGAAGATGCTCAGTGGACTTCCTTCAAAATGACTTCTTCCTCAAACATGACATATAAATCTGTTCACACTTGGAAAGGCTTCAAAGATGATCAGTTAACTTACCAAGGGTGGTGGACACTCACTATTCTTCCACACAGATGACTGACTGCCATGGCCTAAATGAAAAGTTTCTGAATATCGTGTTAACAACGAACAAAATTAAAACTGCTCGCAGTTTCACAACTCACAAGCAGTGCTCATTGATTGGTTTTCAGATATTGCTTCACTCAAGTACTTCAAGGAAGATGTTTGAGTAAATATAACCTGTTATGCAGATTCACTGTATAAATGCATATTTCTGATATAAAAACATAACCAAGTGATAGTAATTCAGAATTCATGCATTTAATGGCCATTTAATCCATTGATCATTGGTCAATGGAGTGAGATAGGTAGCATCACCCTGGACCAGTGGGTTAAACCACGTGATTATTTGACAGCCTTGTGCACTCTTGCGACCTATAATGCAATAAGTAACAATACCCTGGTAACGAACCAATATTGTACCACTTTTGACCAATAATGTTGCAACAACCAATACTCTTGTAAAAACGACTGATAATGTTACACCTTTTCCAACCCATACTGCAGTGAATTTTTGCCACTGATGTAGTAATGTACAGGAGACTTTTGAACATTATCCGTTGCTTTTACAACAGTGTCCTTGATCTTTTTTTATTGTAAACTAGTGTTATATTTGTATTCATGCTTAAGTTCTGAAGAAATCTCTTTTACCTTTGAATTTTCAATAATCAAAAGGCTCAATATCGAAAATAACTCCATAGCATAGTTTCGAGCACACCAAGATGAAAACTGCTCATTAATCTTCCGCACTGATTCTTGTACACTGTGCTAAAGTGTGGAAGAGGAGGTGTTATGCTAAAGGCGGCACTGAGACGTGTTCACTGTTAGCCAGAAGGCATTATTCAGCACTCCAACTTGAGACATGCTCTATACTTTCAATGCAATCGGCAGCACTGGGGGTCAGACCAGCGAAACGGGAATAAGCCCATACTGTTCTCTCTCTACGTGCACAACAAGACGGGCACGAAACAAATACAATGAATATCTTCTTATGTATATTAGGCCTCTAGAGAGAGCATTGGAGTGCAGTTCTTTGCGGATATCTACCCTTATGGAACCTCATCAAAGAAGTAAATTTGCAATAAAAGTCAACTTTTACCTCCGAAAAATATTTAAATCAGCAGATTCGACACCCCACTCCTGCTAAACATACCGCAATTGGTCACAATTGGTGTGTTTCGTTGTTGTTTTTTTTTTTTCTGGGGGTGGGTGGGTATGTTATACGACATCTATACAATCATGTCCATGTGTATGAATTCGTAAAATATTATATTTTAGGTCGGTAAATCTTAATACATATACCATATACATTGAAACAATCTAACTCATTTTATTTATAAATCAAACGCAGTGTCAAAATGAATGTAATATCCATTCATATTAAAAACATATCTTTTTACATTTTAAGTTTCGTTACATTATTAAATCACCAAGAAGCACACAAACTTACGCCATAGACCCCTCTCTGGATACGCCTACATGTACACATAGGGCCTCCACTTTTTGCCTTGCCATTCAATGTACATGTATTGTCACTTTTGCTCTAAGCGTCCTAACAGGTGTGTGATTGACGCTGCCTGAATTAATAACCTCAAACAATTCATTTTGCACCTGGAAATTCTTTCACATGGAAGCGGACAAAATTTTGCCCTCACACTGACCGTCTTTTTGCCTTGCAAGGTCGGAAAGCCTATTTTCACAGCAAGGTGCACTGCAGACGTATCTAACAAAGCCTCCAAAAAACAAATTCATATTAAAGCTCACTAAATGAACTCAGAATTCCCGCGTGTGCCTGTTCCCGAGAAAGAAATCTCGGGGGAGGGGGTTGTGTATATAAAGCCTTAGATCAGTGGGCACATATTTCAAAAAACGGTAGAAGCAGAGAGAGACACAGGTTATTGGTAAAGGGTGAAAAGTATCATTTTTGCGTCGTGTTGTTGATGTCAGTATTACGGTGTTTAAGGTATTGTGATATTTAGAGTATTACAGTCTTTAAGGTATTAAGTTACTGAGACAGTGATTAGTTATTTGTGTTTCAGTCCGTTTGTTGTTGATTAATCTTATATCCGGTAGTTGATGAGGCTGTTGTTTAATTCGACATTTGGTTTGTTTATTGCATTGTTTAGTTCTGTTTACTTAGTTGTGTCCACTTAATTACGTTGACTCGTGATTCTTCAGCCGCGTATCACCGCGTTTAGTCGCATTTAGACGTGTTTATGGACTCGCGTTTATTTAATCGCGCTTATTTACTGTTGTTGTATTATTTGTTGTTGTTGCAGTTTCTGTTATGTCCTGTTGGTTGCGTCCTCTTAGTTTTGTCCTCTTAGTTATGTCCACTGGTGTTTATGTCGTCGCGTTTATGTAGCCGCGTTTATTTAATCACTTGATTTATTGCCGATGCTGTTGTTAGGTCCACTCGTGTTTGTGTAGTCGAGTCCCCTTATTTATGTCCTCTTTCTTATCGTCTCTATGTTGTGTTTATGTCCTCTCAGTTACGCCCTGTTCCCTTATTTATGTCCTCTGAATTATGTCCACTCTTGTTTATTTAGTCACGTGTGGTCGCGTTTATGGAGCCACGTTTACTTAATCGATGTTATTTATTTCTGATCTCCCCTCAGATATGTCCCCTTAGTTATGTCCTGCCCCCTTATTTATGTCTTCTTAGTTATCTTCACAATGCTATGTTTATGTCCACTTAGTTACGTCCTGTTCTCTTATTTATGTCCTCTTAGTTATGTCCTCTCGTGTTTATTTAGTCAAGTGTTGTTGCGTCTATGTAGACGCGTTTATTTAGGCTAATCGCTGTTATTTATTGTTGATGTCCCCTCGGTTGTCCCCTTAGTTATGTCCTGTCCCCTTGTTTATGTCCTCTTAATTATGTGTATTATGTTATGTTTATGTCCTCTTAGTTATGTCCACTCGTGTTTATGTAGTCGCGTTTAGCTTCTTTTATGTCCACCTAGTTACGTCCTGTTAGTCACGTCCACTCGGGTTGATGTAGCCGCGTTTGTTTTTGTCGTTGTTGTTGTCGTCGTTGTCGTTGTTGTGTGGTCGTCATTGTAGTTTCTGTATTTCATGTTGTAGTTTCCGTACCTCTGTTTCTAAACTTCATAAAAATACACCTATAATTATTGAATTATGCTTCTTTTCTATTACTTTATTTAGTGAATGTTTCTTTCAGGCAAGGGATAAGAGAGGGGGTAATTCTGTCGTTTTCTAAGCTCAGTTTCAGACAAGATGACCCCAGACGATATGTTCCTCAGGCGATGAGATGCTCCCAGACGATGAGATGGTCCTGGACGATGAAATACTATCTATACGACAAGATGCTTCTCAGACGACAAGAAGGCCACAGACGACAAGATGACCTCAGCGGAAGAATAATTATGTTAATTGAGAGTTACTTATTAAAAACGTTTTTATATGGTTTGATAGTTATTTCGTAGTTTTAATGTAGAATTATGTAGGTATTTTGAAATTTAATCTGATCGTTCAGTAGTTTTTAAATTCTTGATTTCCCATTTTAGAAAGTTTTATAAACTAAAACCTAAGACTAATGCACTCTGCTTTTTCCTTTGTGAATGTTTATATTACGGCAGGGGAGGGCATAATTCTTTCTTTTTCAAAGCTTGTGCCAAACGACACGCTGCCTCCCCCGACAATTAGATGCTACCAAGACGATGAGATGCTCCCTAGACGAAAAGATAGCCCCAGATGCCAATGCATAATTATTATTATTTTTATTATTATACGTTCATTGATAATTTAAATTAATTTTTGTATAATTTGGTATTTATTTTGTAGTTTTAATTTAGCATTACGCTGTTATTTTGACACTTAATTTTTTCGATAAGTTTTAAATTCTTGAATTCCGCGTTTGATAGTTTTCTAAAGTTAAACTTAAAACTAATGCATTATACTTCTTGTTTTATCAATTTTTCAATGAATATTAATATTAGGGAAGGCTAGGGGATAATTCTTTCTTTACCTAAGCTTGGTTTCGGACGAGATGTGTCCCAGATGACAAGATGCTCCCCCAGACGACGAGATGCTTCCCAGACGACGAGATGTTCCCAGACGATCAGATGCTCCCTAGATGACAAGATGCTCCCTAGACAATAAGGTTCCAGACGAAGAAATATTCCCTAGACTAGATGATCCAAGACAATAAGATGAACCCAGATAAGATGTTCTCCAGACGATTAGATGCTCCCCGGATGACAAGATGCTCCCCAGATGACAAGATGCTCCCCAGATGACAAGATGCTTACAGACGACAAGATTCCAGATGTTGTATAATTATTATTATATGTTAATTGATAGTTTAAAGTAATTTTTGTAATTTGGTAAGTATTTCATAGTTTCAACGTAGAATAACATTGTTATTTTGATACATAATTTGTTTTTGCAATAATTTTTAAAATCTTCATTTCTGCTTTTGATAGTTTTCTAAAGTTAAACCTTAAGCTAATGTATTATGTTGCTTGTTTTATTAATGTTTTTAATGAATGTTTATATTAGGGAAGGCTAGGGGATAACTCTTTCTTTATATAAGCTTGGTTTCCGACGAGATGTGCCAGACGACGAGATTTTTTTCAGACGACGTGTTCCCCAGACGACAAGATGGCTCATATGACAAGATGTTCCCACGCGATGAAATATTCCCCAGACGATGAGATGGGGCCATCTTGATCCAAGGCAAGATGGCCCCAGACGACATGTTCTCCAGACGATTAGATACTGTCCAGAAGGTGAGATGTTTCCCGAAGATGACAAGATGGTCACAGACAAGATGTTCACAGACGACAAGATGCTCACAGACGACAAGATGATCCTAGACGATGCATTATTATTGTTGTTGTTGTTATTATACGTTAATTGATAGTTTCAAATAGTTTTATATAATTTGATGTTTATTTGGTAGTTTTAAGGTAATGTTATGATATTTTGATACTTAATTGGTTTGTTCGATAATTTTTGAATTCTTACCAATCGTCAAGATGATCTCAGAAGAGATGTTCTCTAGACAATTAGATGTTACCCAGATGACAAAATGCTCCACAGAGGACAAGATGGCCCATTGACAAGATAACCCAAGACAACAATAGTGCCAAATTATTACTATTAGACGTTAATTAAAAGCTTATAGTAATTTTTATATAATTTCGTAATTATTTCGTAGTTTTGATGTAGAATTATGTTGTTATTTTGATACTCAGTTTGTTTGTGTAATGCTTTATAAAGCCTTGATTTCCACATTTGAAATGCTTTATGCTTCTTGTTTAATTAATTTTTTGGTGCATGTTTGGGGGAGGGGAGGGGATAATTCTTTCTTTTTCTGAGCTTGGTTTCAGATGAGATGTGCCAGACAACGAAATGCACCCTACACGATGAGATGCTTCCCAGACGAAAAGTTGACCCCAGGCGACAAGGTGTGCCCAGGCAACAAGGTGACCCCAAGCGAAAAGGTGACCCCAGGCGACAAGGTGACCCCAGGCAACAAGATGACCCCTGGCGATGAAATTATTAGTTAGTATTTATTTCATGTTTTTAGTGTTGAATTATGTAGTTATTTTGATACTTAATTTATTCTTTCAGTAGTTTTTAAATTCTTGATTTCCTTTCTTGTTAGTTTTACAAAATTAAACCAAAATCAACGCAATGCTTCTTGTTTTGTTAATTTTATTTAGTGAATGCTTATTTTAAGGCAGGAGAGGGAATAATTACTTCTTTTTCTAAGCTTGTTTTCAGACGACATGCTCGCAGACAACAGGATGACCCAAGGCAAGATGTTCCCAGATGACAAGATGTCTCCAGGACCCCAGACGACGAGATGCTCTCCAGACCTTATTGTCCTTGTTGTTGTCCTTATTGTTGTCATAGGTATTATTTATAAGAAATGTTGCACCGCCGCAATAATAAATGTTGCGCCACCAAAATAAGAAATGTCGCACCGCGGAATTGTAAACGAAAAGCTGCTGAAATAATAAATGACATAAAATAACGTTTAACTTTAACCCAACAACAACAACGTCATGACAACAAGACACGACACGACCCGACACAAGAAGACATAACATGACGCCACATGACAAATGAGTTCTTCCCAAATGACTGAGATGAACCTTACCGCCTGCCTGAGGAGACGAGCCTTCCCACCTACCAGACGAGCCGAACTTTCCCACCTGCCAGGCGAGATGAGCCTTCTCACCTTCCCAAACCAACTTTATTATCCTTTCGTAATATTTAAGGTATGAGTTCAAACCCATTGTAAGACAGGAAATTTACAGATTTTACTGCTCCGGCAGCTCATGGGCGCTTTTCCGACAAAAAAATTGTGTGGTTGTCTTCATAGTATATTGTTTGATGACCCCCCCCCCCCGCTTTCAACACGTATGTGTTGCGCATACCTGTGCGTTACGTACATGTGGAAATCTTGCCAAACGTCCTTTGTTTTACCCCCGCGATCCATTCATTTCCCTCCCCACTCATGAATCTAAGTGCCATTAAGTAAGTAAAAAATTTGGGAGGATCCTTTCAACAGCCATGAAATAAACAAATACGTAAAATCGCTGGCCTAGGATTCCAGAGAGATGGCATGTTGTAATCTAGCCTTTGTTGATTCCTCGCCTTTTTTGATCAAGAAGGGGACGGAGGTGACCTGTCACAGTGTGGTGGTTTTCTCCATGATCTACCTAGACTCCGCTGGAACTGAGAAGAATTCCTAAATACCAGAAGTCATTGCAACAATTGAAATAGGCTTACTTTTCAGATGTAAATTACATTTAGGTTTGTGACTTCAATCCTTTCTGTTTTACCCTGAAGTAAGGAGACGTGTGCCAACAGATACGAAAATTGACAGAGAATATAAAAGTCACATTTACCTTTTTATGTAAATCGGTTGATTATAGAGCTCAGATGCAAGAATACCGTAATTCTTCTAATTTTGGCGACATCTGATCAGCCCTTTCTAGTCAATATACATGTAACAGGAATGCTGTTTTTTTCCACATGGTTGGTCCATCTAATGAACAGCGTATCTGTATCTTTACTTGTTCTCATTTTCTTCTTTCTCTTTTTTTTTGCTCTGAAGAGTTTTAATATCTGTCCCAAAAACTAGACGAATTAGGGTAAGCTAAGAATTCTAGGTTATTAGTGTTCTGGGTGTGTTCTAGTAAAATGCTAGATTCCAGCAAAGAAACTGGCGTGCTGTCGAGAGACACTCTTGTGATATGACCAAAAAAAAAATGTGGATATGGCACAAACAATCAAAATATTATTTAAAAAGATAATGTTAAAAGCAGTATAAAAGAAAAGCCAACCAAAATACGACATCCTTGAAGTATTGTTTGGAAATTCTGTCTTATTCTGCCGTAATTTATGTTCTCTCCTTTCACTTCTGGAGCCAGGTCATTGAAAGGATATGTTAACACAGATATTCTGTGTCTGCAGGTTTGCCAACAAAGTATCTGTCCAAAGTGGTGCTGCCTACATTTATACTGGAGCCTGGGTAGTTTGTGGACAAACTATCTGACTACTTCTATCACCCAGATCTCTCCTCAGAGTAAGTCTCTATCACCTGAAATATCTACATGTACACTGGCAAATGGATTTGATTTTACATTTTAGCATAAAAGAAAACAAAAACAGAAACAGAATATTGCCGATATTCATTCATTCATTCAACTATGCTTATTTTAGATGGGAGTTATGATGCTGGATTAATAACAGGAAAGGCAGGGTTTTTAGATGCGAGCTGCACGACTGGACAGATCAAATTGACAGATAATGGTTTCTGTATATCTGTCCTACAGAAAATCGAATTACTGCAGTGAAATAAATGTAAGAAGCAAATTTATTGTCAGTGCAAGCCATAAATTTGTTAACAGACTAACAACTGTCCATTTCCATGGATTCCGTAGTAGGCCTAACCAGATATCTACTGTATAGTTAGGTACGGTATAAACTTCGTATTCCAGCTACTAGTCCAATTGTTTTCCACACTTAGTGTTAATTCTGGGTGGTTACTTAGATACAGAGGTGTTGCAGTTCAACTTGTTGATTTTCACCGACGTTACGGTAACCAGATTTGCCATTATCCTTATATATACTATATAAAAACATATGATTTCGTGTCAGGGTCACAGCTCCAATCATTTTTCATGTGCCGGTACACTTTTAATTTTCGCAGATGCGCAGATGATGATGTGTCTCGACTGACATTTATGCATTTCATTCTTTTGGAGGATACATAGATACAGAGGTAACAGAGGCTGCCGTGGTAATTATTATTCCCACCACAGAAACTCATCACAGAATGAGAATTATAATTCACATGAACATATTTTTGACAAAAAAAAACAAAACAAAACAAAAAACATTTCTTTCCAAACTCATTGCTTTATGTATACTTTCAAGATTAAGAGTTAATACAAAAACATATCGTCTGCATCCACGAATTATGTTCCCTCACAGTTTATATATACTCATCACACTAGCTAGTACTGGTATTCTTTTACAGGAAAGTATTCGTTCGGGCGTATATTATGTTTTTATTCTATCATGCTCAGTGATTGATTATACGTTATTTCGCAGTTGCTACAACTGGCAGATTTTATTTCACTCACTTTTGAGAGAGAGGGGCCTTGGCAGCTAGATGTCGGAGGTGAGTAAAAATAACTTGGCTAATTAACAGCTTGATTAGGCTAAATGCATTTACATCTTTAATGAATGTTTGTGAAACATGTAGTGTGATTTGAAATGGCCGGGTATTCAAAGGGACTGTTAGAATACAAAGCCATCCTTCTACAGAGAGGCACCCCTTATCTCACAACAAACTCCCATTTCCTCGAAAAATTTCGCCCTTCGTGTTGTTATTTCGGTATGCCAAATTAAACAAAGCTACGTACCACAACACTTTCGGGATCCGTTCAGTGGAAATTTGCCGACTGATGATAAGGCTGCAGACAACGTTGGTTGTCAGATGCGTGAAGGTGAAAACACTTACATTAGGCATTTGCGTGTACACGTACTGAACTGTCCAAATTTCGGAGTGTTATGAAACTAGAGCCATTCATTCATGTTTAAAATTTGGGAAGCAAATTTATACTCCAAAAGCACTAGCAACTATGAAAACAAGTTTACAATAATTGATGTAAGAACAATTTTACGGTATGTAATTATTTTGTCTATCATATTTATCATGCAGGCAGACACTCTCTCCATGAGGCGATATCACAAGAGCCAGAGACACCCCTCCATGAGGTGATATCACAAGAGCCAGAGACCCCCCTCCATGAGGCGATATCACAAGAGCCAGAGACACCCCTCCATGAGGCGATATCACAACAGCCAGAGACACCCCTCCATGAGGTGATATCACAACAGCCAGACACCCCTCCGTGAGGTGATATCGCAAGTCAGACACCCTCCATGAGACGATATGAGAAGAGCCAGAGACACCCCTCCATGAGGTGATATCACAAGAGCCAGAGACACTCCTCCATGAGGCAATATCACCAGAGCCAGAAACACCCCTCCATGAGGTGATATCACAGGAAAGAGACTTTCACCCATGAAACTTTCCATCATCAGACTTTCTACCACAGTACTTCCCACCATGAGGTGATATCACGCAAGCCTGCATCATCGTCTTTAGGTGCTGTTGTTAGCTCCCAGATACTCACTTCTGGTACAACTGGGATGGACACCTCTTGAACTTGTATGCAATTTGTATGCAAGATACGCAATCTTTTCCAGAATTTTTTATGACATTTTTTTTCTGGTTTTTAATGCAGGTGTGATATACATACAATTTTTTTTTTATATGTGTATCTATATAGATATGTATGCGTTTATCCATAATCAACTTTTGGTCAAGGTTGTTCAATTTGTGAACTTATGACCCTAAATACAGTGTACATATGAAAGTCACAGAGTTTTACTGATATAAATACAGTTAATAAATTATGTTAACTGTTACCACGTATTGTGTTTTTATTGATCGCTAAAAAGCGTACATACGAAAACCACTGTTTCGCTTTCATGGATATAATTATAGTTCATAAATTATGTCAGCTGTTATAACGTATTGTGTGTTTATTGATCTGGCATTAAAATGGTTCGTTGTCACAGTATATACCTTGTGATTGCCTTATAATATGCTGACAGTGAAGTGCCGTGTGAATTTCCTCAGGCTTCTTGATCATTTCCCAATAATCGTAGAAATCTACCTGCGTTTCATGTGTTATTGTCAATGTTGCCAATTTCTGTTAGCCCTGATATTTTTCTCTCTCAAGACAGGTATAGAGGATACGTTCTGGATGTTCACACAATGCATAATTGCGCTATCAACGACATCAGTACGTTAAGTCATGAAGGTAAAATACCTTCATGGTTAGGTGAGGGTCCAGGGTCTTAAGACACTAAGATCTGGAGTATAGATCTGCAGAGTACTCAATAATTAACTGACATGATTAATAAGCTTTTTAAAATATTCTAAGTGTAGGCTTCGAGTATGAAAATCTATCCAACCTTTGGCCCACGTAACTCAGCGACCCTAGATTGTCACAGATTACCCAGTTGGGGTCGCTGAGTTTCGATCTAAAGAGTGCGGAGTCGTTAAACGACACAATGACTAAACTTTTTAAAAGATTGAAAGTGCTAGTGGAGGCTACAGGTATAAATGTCCATCCCAATACTTTAGAAGAGGGTCCAGAATGCCGCCCTGGATTTCTCATGGTACTAAAAAATGAGATGAAAAGCAGTACATCTCTAAATGACATGGTGAATAAACCTTTTAAAATATTAAAATTGGGCGCTTCAAGTATAAAAGTCTATCCTGTAATGCTGACACAATTGCGCGATTCTCTCAGTAAATAGCAACTATACCTACCATTCTAGATTCGGTAAAGTTTGACCGAAGTTTCGATTGGCGAAACTTACCATGGTCGTACGAACGACATGATATCCAAGGCCAACGTGTGTGACTGGATTTAATGTTATGGTCGCACATATCAAGTTTATTTAGTCGCATATCAGTTAGTCGTTAACTTACTCTTGTGAGCCACCAATGTTGTATGGACGGGTGAACTTCCAGTCAATACCATCTCAAGACAACAGGCCACTTAAGCGAGGTTTAGACAGGACACTACAAATATAAGGGAACACCAGCCACAGCAGCAACACCAGACATTACAGACAACAGAAAATATATGAACTGTAGGATTTCACAAAATATAGGAGGTTGCCAGAAATATAGGAGCACTGTAAGCCCTGAAAAAATGAAAGGAGTTCCAATGCTTGAGGAAAAGGATGCACGGGCAGTTAGACGAAACAAGGAGTCAAGTGTGAATCGCCTTAGAGATTTGTTTTGCGTATTTTTAATGTAATGAGAGCAAGAGCTTCGGAGCTACGTCGAGCTTGGTTTCATGTAAAAATTTATTTAGCGTGGCACTGGGCATGGCTGGGCTTGAGCTCACAATGGTTAGTGACATGGGTTACAAGTCGAATCTGTTTATACAAGTTGGCCTGGAGGGCACATATGGAAAACAACTAAGCATTTTCCTTGGCTTATCACTGGGCTAAGTGAGAACCAACCACTATTAAAATGCATTTCAGTCCAATCCATAATTCTTTCGACTTATTGTCCTAGAACTGAACACCCAATACAGGATACATTCAAATTGTGCCTCTAGTTAGCAGCAATGCACACTAACATGATCACACTTTATCCATTATGAAAATGATCAACATCAAAACTGCAGTTATCCTGTAATCGTTTTAATTCTCATCTCTCGGTTTATGTTACAAAGACTTTACGCCACCAAAACACAGGCACCCCCGACTTCTCTAATTTTCTTCTCTGCTGATCGACTGAAGAATTTGGCCTTGACGATTACAGGTTGTTTTGGGAGGTGACCTTTGCCCAAAACTTTATAGTAACCCTGTAAAGAAAAACACCACATACTGATTAGGGCACATAAATGAATCTCAATGGCAGTCCTTCAATTACTGACACTATATCCCATTATGCATGACCATCTCAGCTATTTTAAAAGTCAAAAGCTTGACTGACAAACTTCTAGAAATTTAGTCATATGCAACCAACTCTAGAACAGTTAACAAAAATCCTCAGTAGTAGGGCAAAGCAATAACTGAATGTTTTTCAGCTGGTTTTCAGCCACAGCAATGAAGAGATTTTGTTAGAACCTTCGTACAAACCAGAGTTAAGCAATGAACTTGGCATCGCCAGTAAGGTAGACATTATTCAGACTTTATTTACTGCACAGAACAAGTGGAAGTAATCTATGCAGACTTACAGAAGGTAAATTTGAAAAGTGCCAAGGTTTAAAATGCTATATTTATTTATTTATTTGATTGGTGTTTTACGCCATACTCGAGAATATTTCACTTATACGATGGCGGCCAGCATTATGGCAGGGGGTAACTGGGCAGAGCCAGGCAGAAACCCACGATCATCCACAGGTTACTCACTGACCTTCCCACGTACTCAAATGCTATAAGTGATGATATCACCCCATAAGAGTGACCTTCCTTAATACTCAATGAGCTTAAAATTTGTGAATTTGCTGTATGATTTACTAAATGATAGTCATTAAAACCAAGCCACTCATAAAAAAAAAATTAATTTTGTGTAACACCTCTGAAAAACACTGGGTGGGTAGGTAGGTAGGTATTTTTTTTTTTTTTTTCTTAAATTTTAAATCTTTTAATCGGCTGGAGGGGGGGGGGGGACATAATGCAGAACTTATCAAGTAACAGAAATACATCTACTTTGCAGTAGAGGAGCTATACAAAAAGTGGTACCTTCCTGCGACAGAAGTCCAGGCCTTCAATGATTACTTTATTCTTAAGGTTGAACAATGTTTTGAGCTTAAAGATTAATTTAATCACATCAGAAATATGTCTCGATGTAGCCGGGTGATCTCAGTGAATTAAGTACCCTAGGTTTTAGACTCCTAATAGTCATGTCAAAGACCTGGAATGTCAGTAATATGTTCATTATCTTACAAAAAAGCAAACAAAAAGATTGCATATTTGATATTGTAGCTAACTGAACCCAGAGTAGAAATGTTATCTTCAGTTGACACATTCATTTATTAATGCAAGAAGGAAATAAAATAAGTTTTGTCACATATTTCAGAGGATATCGTCAAAGACCATAAAACTAAGACAAATGTGGATATACATGTATACTGTATTCCATAAAGTTTCATGCCATGTAAACACTGAGCCCAAAAGATGATGCATTTTCAATACAAAGATGAAAAAATGCATAGCAAAACACTTTGGATAAACATCAAGGTACATTTAACTCCTCTGTTTTATATGAGATACACATTTATCTAACATGTTAAAGAGTAGCAGATAGTCTTTTATCCTTTTGCTCTCATTGAAAGAAATCAATGTGGGTGTTGCTAGCGTTTGCAGCTCATGTACATAGGGCAATAATATTTGGAAGTTTCACGACAATTCTGTCAAACTGATGACTGTCAAGGAGTGAAGTGGGACCTCATCTGGACCATGAAATCTGTTCTGTTTAATTACTTTTGATTGCATAAATGTGTCATAAATTTAACAATACATTTATTTAGCAGTGTTCGTAATAGAGGATTCTTTCTTGAAGGTAGGGAAAACGTAACAATTGTATAAAGCTCTGATGAAAGAGTGCAAAAAGTTGTAAATGTGGTCTTGAATATTTTTTTCAAGTTTTCATTAAGGAGAAAAAGACCATTGAAAATAATTTTTGTATGGTAGGTATTTGTGACCACCTTTTGGTATATATAAGCTTTGTGTAATAATGTTATAAATGAGGATGTACCACATGTATAAAAAATATTTTTGCTCTAAAATTTGTCCTCTTCAGTTAACAAATGTATTGATCATATTTATATTTTTACTATGTTTCATAAATATTATTATAATTCAGGTTAAACACATATGTTTGGATATAAAGAACAAATTTACATTGAAATAAATTTATTAGACGTGCATCATATCCTTATTTTGAACATTATTATGTAAAAACAATAAATATCAAAAGCTGGTCCCAAAAACCCACCATATAATACTCTTTTCTGCTCAATTAAAAAATCCAAAAAAATATTCAAGACCATATTTGCAAATAAGTTTTCACGCTCTTTCATCCGCCTTTGGCATCATTTTTGTTTCCTTCGCCTTCAATGAAGAATCAAATACTTCTATTTTCTTTTCAAGGTTATTTAATCCTCTGCAATAAAAAAAAAACAAACAAAAAGGATGAGAAGTGTATTCCCCATACAAGCACATTGCACATGCATGGCTATGTTGATTTTGTAGGCCTCGGCTCACATGGCTGTCTCATCTATTTTAAAACACTCACATTAGGAACAGGAGAGCCAGGACTATCTCAGGTTGCATGAAGTTTAAAGGGTGAAACTTTTCAGGATTCTTCTTGGATATAAACTCCTGCCACTGTGGAATGCATGTCTTTTTCAAGTGACCCTAATCTTCAGTGCTTCACCATCACAACAATGCATCAGTGAAATGATACATTTTTGACCAAAGTACTCAGTGGCAAAATCACCTTTTTAAAAAATTAGGATGGCCCGAATAGGTACATTTTCTTTACCAGAAGAAGTTGATCTGGTGGGAGCCTCTGACAGGCTAAATGGGAGAACCATAATAGCTGAAGCCATCATAAAAATCGGGGTCTGTTGGGAGTTCTTTGATAACTCTAGGATTAAAAGACAAAAATTCCACTTTGATCTTGTAACTGTAGAGGGTTATCATAAAGTAAACATTTTAGTGGACTTACTGGCGGGGAAGTGTTCGTGCATATCTGTTCAACAACAGAAACAGGACATTATGGCCATGGTTTTAAATACTGTAAATGCCTTTATATTCGCGGGCATAAACTTTCGCGGATTCGCCAAGACGACATATTCGCGGGAATAAACTTTCACGGATTTTAACAAAAACGTTAGACAAACAATAGTCTTCAACACAGGAATCGTCAAATACATTTAATTTTAACTTGTTTGTACATGTGAGATATAACGAAAGCTTTATACAGTTCAGTGGCTTGGTTTAGACAAAGAAATAATCGTCTTAGGTTTCTAATCTTTTGAACACTTAGCCTCACTGGTCAGCCTAAAGATTAAGGATCCCTGGGGTCAGGAAGTTGATCTCCGGAGTTAACCTTAAGGATTAACAGTAAATGTGACAAAAATCAAGTTTAATTCACATGCCCAAAAACGGTCTGTAAACTTGTTACCTGCGACAGTTTTGAGTAAATTGACTGGTAATATAAGCCAGTTGCCGCTGCCACTGAAATCATTCTTCTCTCACTCGACAAAGTCCGTCACAACTGCTTCAAAAATGTCTTTGTGGAAATGGATAAGCACAACGAATCCTGCCAAGACTCCCGGTCTACCAAATCCACAGACCAGCCAGTCCATATAAGCCGACATTATTCAGGCTGCCAACAATGCTGTAGATTCTGAATTAGCAGAAAATCCCAGAAAACGAAAGCGTGGAGACTACAACAGCTATGATGATGACATGAGAGGATGTGTCTGACGTCATCGGCCAAAACAATATCCCGGATGAACTTGTCATCAACTGGGACCAGACTGCCCTTAGCATGGTTCCCGGGCGGCAGTGGACAATGACGAAGCGTGGAGATAACCAGGTCTCTATATCGGGGATCGAAGATAAAAGACAAATGACAGCCCTACTTGCAGTTAGCAAAGTTGGACAACTTTTGCCACCCCAGCTCATTTACCCAGGGAAGTTCCCCGCTGACTGGGACGTCACTCACACGGAATCCCACTGGAGTACAGACGAGTTCATGCTGTGGTATGTGGACGAAGTCATTATCCCTTACTGTAAGAAACAGCGGAAGGCGCTAAAACTGAGACCTACCCTGAAATGTTTGATAATATTTAATGTGTTCAGAGCCCACCAGGGGGGAGATTTAATAGCCAAACTGAGACGAAACCATATTTATTGTGTGTTTGTACCAGCATGCTTCACCGACTGTCTCCAGCCGATCTCTCCCGTCCACAAAGATTTCAAGGACTAACTCAAAAACTGCTTCCAGGCGTGGTATGCTAATGAAGTCATGACCCAGCTTGAAGATAGTCATGTCGATACACGGACCACTGTGTTGAAGCCTATTCAAGTGCCATGAGATAATCAGCAAGAGACAGGATTTTATCCAAGCTGGATTTATTAAAGCTGGAATCCATACAAGTACGTTGTAAACATTTCTCAACGTTTGTGAACTTGTGCCATTAAATTTGTAGTGCTTTGTATTGTATGATTGCAACACCTATTAAACAAATAAATTATTTTACTAAAATACCTGCTTTGTCCTTTTTTTTATGCCGCTCAAGTAGACTGTACATGCTGTAGTGCAGACTAATACTAGTACATAATACAATATAGCTGTATTTAAGAAAAATGGGTTTTGAATTTGCTGGTTTTTGTTTTCGCGGAAAAGTAAATACCGCGAAATCCGCGAAAGTTAGAACCGCGCGAAAAAAAAGGCATTTACAGTAATTGAGACTATCATTTATTCAAACTAACTAACAAGGAAAATGATGGTAACAGGTTCCTTTTATTTTCATTTTTCTTCCAAAATTTGCGAACACCACTTGGCAGGGCAGCCAGTAGGCAACAACACTTGACAGTCGCACGGTGTACTGTGTTCACAGCATTTATGGAGTGACCTCTATTTGCGTCCCTTTCTCTTTGCAGAAAAAGCGCCAAGTGAATATTTAATGGGTGTAATGAAGCTAAATGTTTCAGTTTGATTTTAACAGCAAATCACTGTTGAATCAAACCAATAACTTGAACCTTTTGGCGGCCATGATAGCTCAGACAAGGAAGTTACTTCCGCTCAAAGTTTGGCTAAAATTATCTCCCTAGAATTTTGGCCGATTTAAAAAAAAAAAAAATATGCGGAGGATATTTTTTTTTCCAGCAAATTTTTTGGATCGGTCGGGTTACAGCAAACACAGATAACATTGTGTATGGCCCCATTCCAAGAATAATTCAAAGGTTTGTTGGAGTGGGACTGAACTGACCCACAATAGGATGTAAACATCTAAAGTAAAGTCTCAATCTCAGTCTTGCTGTGTGCAAAAAGGTGGATCAGCCAGCTATCCATCCACTCGTTTAAGTGGATGAGTGAAAAGAAAATTATAACAGATGACCTAAAATTCTGCGCTAAAAATGCAGAATATTACTTCTGGTGCTGACACTTCTAATATTTTTCCTATTGTAAAACCTTACTTTCCAAGGATACCTTGATAACACCTTTCTAGGATCAACAGAACTCTCAGAAGTTACTTGTGTGTGAAACTTAAGGACGTTTAACATACCACTAATTGGATTTCTGGTTTTCAGAACTTTCAACATGGGAATGACTGGGGACAAAGACACCCCCCCCCCCCCAACCCCCCACCACCAAAAAAACAACAACAACAATCTGGACGCTGTTCTGCTCAATCCGGATGCTCGAAATGACTTTAAAATGACAATTAGGACATCCTCTCTCAACTTTCTGACTAATCCCCAAGCACGAGAGTACAGTGGATTTGTCCTAACCACTGGGCACCTCCCTTCAAATTTTCGGCCTATGCCCTAGCAAGACAGAACAGTGGACTTATCTAAAGCATTTCAACACCCTCTTTAAAACTTCTAGCCAATCCCCCAGCAAGAGAGTACTTTGGATTTGTTCGAAGCAGCTGGACACCCTCTTTCAAATTTCTGGCAAATCTCCTAACAAGGGAGAACAGCGGACTTGTCCGAAGCATTTGGACACCCTCTTTCAAATTTTCAGCAAATCCCCTATCAAGTGAGTACAGTGGATTTGTCGGACGCAATTCCCTTGCCAGCACTTGCACAGATATTGTTCACATCTATATGTATACCCAGACAAACCCCTGGTCTACTTACTGCACGTGTGGTATCAATGACGGGTGCTGTTCCATCTGCCTTCTTTTTGTAGTGTAATCTGGTTTGTTCAGAGACCAGGGACCACAGCGAGTCAATGTTGACTGTAGGACAATAGTATTTGTTCCTTGTTAAGTGGAACTGCCTCATGCCAACCTTCCCAAAGTATCCAGGGTGACTGTGGAAAAGAATGAACCCAGCAGCAGTTAGAATCAGGATGTATGTATATGTATGTATGCTTGGGTTTTTGCCAACGACATGACAATCCACCCAGTCACATTATACTGATACCGTTCCCCCCGTCCTGTTTCCTTGCTCTCATCTCTCAGTGCTGTGCACTAAGCAACAAGTACCATATTTTAAGTTTTTGGTATGAAATGACCTATGTTTGATCCCCAATGTCTTGACCTCAAGGCTGACACTCTAACCAATAGTCTGAGCCTGTTCAGAATCAGGATGTCACCAGTGATTAACCAGCAGGTTTCCACTGTGAGGTCTTATGTTGTTAACAGTTGACGATTTGGTGTTAGTAAACACACTTACATGCAGATTTCTTTATACATGAAAATGATCTTATTATTAATCATTGCTGATTCTCTTGTGTGGTAAACAATATTTCTCATGCATGAACATGTGGTCACGTTAAACACATCATTTGTCATAGATGATACTGTGATGCTAAACCAACAATCCTGTCATAGCTGATTCTATGGTGATGCTGAATACACTATTTGCCACAGCTGATTCTGTGGTGAGACTAAGCACACTTACTATTTGTCATAGTTAATTCTGTGGTGATGTTGGCCACCAGCTTTACCACGACCACCGGGATGCTTCCTGTGCTTACCTGAAGAATGACAAACACGTGGTTAGGGCAATAGAAGAAATTATGTAACTCATGTACAAGCGTTTCTCAATGAAAACACATGAAAATAAGAACATCCACCTGGTGTGGCCATTTAAAATACAGGAAGTTTTGGCAGAAAAGCAGCTTTATTGTTGGCAGTAAACTGAGGGAGCCCAGATAAAATCCTTGCAGCATACAGTTGTCAAGATATGATTAACATAAAAATTTGTAGACTCAACACTTCAGGGTTTATCCCCCCATCGGGGCAAAGTATGTACTATCACTAACACCATCTGTGCCCACACTTGAGGAACGATGTGGAATTCTACTCTCCCTGCTCACAATCTTGTTCATTAATTGCCATGACATAGTTACATGTAAAGTGCTGATGTAAAATGATCACCATCACTCATTTCTTAGTTATATTTCTTGCCAACACTCACCGATACGTCCGTGGCCATGGCTGACATGACCCCTCAACTTCCTGGTTTTCTTTTTACTGGTAGTCTGTCAAGAGCAACAATAACAACCATAATCTGTCAAGAGCAACAATAAAAACCAACATTGACTCGAAAAAGGTGTGTTAAGTGATACATTCCTAGTCACATTCGTTCATTTGAACTAAAAAATCAGTCACAGCTTGGGGCGAAACCCACGTACATCCACAAATTGCTGGCAAGCCTTCCTCCAGTAGGAATAGCCACAGGAACTGGTAACTCATTCACAAGCTTTGAGAGGGAAAAATTTCCGATGCATTTTAGAAACAACCTTGTTCTTTGAAAGTGTATTCGAGTTGGATCAGTTTATTGCCTTTTAAGTTACAAAAGATTTTTAACACATTAAGAAGAGAAGTTTAACAGTGCATCTATTGGATTTCTGGAAGCATGGCGAGGGTAGTAAACAAACTGATGACCTATTTTTTTCCTATGGTATTAAAGCTTATTGCTTTAAGTCACTATGTTTAATTCTCATTTTAAGCTGTCACCGAGAGAGAATCCATTGGCTGACGAGTCAGACATGACTTTTTTCTCTTGCTCCATTTTTATCTGTCATATATTTCTGTACGAAAAGTCAGCTTCCCATCACTCATCTCTGGAAGGCTGTACATTGATTTATTTATTTGATTGGTGCTTAATGCTGTAGTCAGATATATTTCACTCATACAATGGTGGCCAACACTGCCAGCACAGTACACTTAGGAGGAAACTAAGTTAAAACCCAGGTTAATCCCACGATCATCTGCAGGTTGCTGGTAGACCACTGTACATTGAAGCGACAATCAAACACAGACTGACCCACATGCTAAGGGTACAGATGAAAAGGTCATTCATCATGTCTGTGAATGCTGCTTTCTGATCTGCAGATATTCCTTAACATCATTAAGCGAGCACCATAACTAGCTGATTAGCTATCATCTTGCTACATTAACAATAACCTTTCACATTCATCACTGTTGAGTGTCCTCATTAGTCAAAGAGCTGTATTTCATCATCCTAGTCCATCATTCAAACACAAATTAATGAGAATCAAGCCACCGTGATGACTTGTAAATGAACCAATTTGGTTCCAACTGTTAGCGGTAATTTACTTTTAAACCAGGTGTCAGCTTCTTTCTTTGAGCTACGGACATTGCTGAAGGCACTTCCACTGACTTCAAGTTCGGATATCTGCGGCAATTTTGTTGAGTACGGGTGATGGACTTGAGTGTTGCAATGAAAGTCGGAATTTTAAACTGACACACTGCCAGATGGACAAATCTCATGGCAACCAAGTAGCAGACAAAAGGAACTCTACATATCTAGCATTTTGGAATTACACTGAAAGATAATCATTTAAAAGATTAAGACAACAGTACAGCTACTTGAAACACATGTATGCATATTTCTGTCACATGATGTTCGACAGGAAATTGTATTTTGTGGGTCTATTGGTGAAATTGCCATAGGCTCATTATAGAAGTAAGAAAAAATGTCGAGCAATTTCTGAATTTCACTAGTAGCTTCACTAAGTACTTAGTGTGAGTGCATTTAACGACACATACCTTGTGTTATGGTCAATTAATAGTTTCCTTTCGTGATGTTTTCTTTATTGTTTTGTTGGGATTTATGCAATGATTATGCATTGAATAAACCTTTTAGTTATGTGAGGAGATGTGCTTTCATTTATTATCCTTTTAGTTCATGTCTTGAAGTCATCAAATGCACTAGCTCTATATTAGGAGTGATAAAGGTAAATGTCACATACCTTGTCGGTACCTTGACTGCCTGTGGTAGCACATGTAGTGAAAAGATTTACGTCATGCAATATAACCTACATGGATGTATTTAACAGTTCCTAATTGCATATTAGGATGCGATCGAGCACTTGGGTAGTCAATAAAATGGTGGAAATAAAGAATAATGTGACAGTTAATTATCAAGTGGTGGGTATGTCATTTGACAGTAACCTTGGGTTACCGCCCAAGAATAACAGACTGGACTAGAGTAAAAACCGAAACAGACGGGGTGTTAATCTATTTAGATTCTGACATTGATCGCAACCCTGAGTCCATCACCTGTACTCCAAAAAATTGCTGGAAACCTCTGAACTCTAAGTCAATGGAACTGCTTTCTATAAGGTCCGTTCTCGTATCATGCATTTGACCTTGATCCCTTGGGTTACCGCCCAAGAATATATAACTGACAGGTAGCTTGCCTGTAACATTTACAACCTTTGTAAATTTCCAGGCAATGTATGAGTCACACAGGTGCAAGGTTTGTAAGTCAAGAAGATTAAATAATTAAATTTGTCACTCGAAATAAAGTATTATTATCTAAATGATAAACACACGATAAATAATACAGGCAAAAGTGTATGAAAATGAGGCTATTACAATGACAAACTCAAAAGCTACAAGTGTTCTCGTTCACAAGAGCGAAACAACCATGTCATATCACTTTTTATTTCCTAATCAGCTTTAATAGGCGGTAGCTGTTTTGCCTCCCACAGCCATCGAAAATTGCCGCCTGTTGGCTACTTATGAACACCCTGATACATACACTTTCATTTCTTAGCAATCACATCAAAAATAAGCTTCATAAGCCGAATTAATGTGGTAACAGGTAAAGAACATATTTAACTTTACTTTATAAATATTACCAAAATGTACATAGCTTATGCCTTGTTTCCTTGCAAAGCTCACATGTAATTTTTGGCCCTTCTATCTCTTTGCGTTCTGATTCAAGGTAACTTTAACAGTGGCTTAGCGCATATCAACTCCCGCAGGCATTTGTTTGCTGTTACAGGATTTTAATGAGTATATTCTTAGACAAATATCCTGAAACATTTGCAGCTTTGAGGACAATATTAAATCTGTATTGAAAGAAATATGTAGCCCAGCTTCATATGATTTTAAATGTTGAGTGTTAAGAGACATGTGATTTTCAGTTGATTGATATATTTATGTGATTGATGTTTTATGCCATTCTCAAGAGTATTTCACTTATATGACAGCGGCCAGCATTATGGTGGAAGGAATCGAGACATAGGCCTGGGGAAACCCACGCCCATGAACAGGTTGCTGGATTTTGGGTTTAGTATACATGTATATGCTTCTTGAAAATGCCCCTTCACCATCCTCACAAATCAACTGTCTGACTCAAAAAGGCCATTTTAACATATGGAATAACTGTTAGCTCTAATCTTGAATAATGAATCTGTAAACTTTTAAATTTAAAAAATTTCATTTCATTTATAATTTCTGTATACGTGCATTTCATATGACTGTAATACATTTGTTGATCAGTTGTTTTATGTGGGGTTTTGTGGATAACAGTAAATTTCCATAACATCGTTATTAGCAATTAAGTGATTCTGTGCAAGGTCTCAAGTCGGCTGACAATCTTCAAATCACAATCAAGTGAGGCCAGTTTTCAGTTGACAAAATATACTTAGCTGATGCCCCTCGAAAGTTACAGGCAGTGGTGGTATACTCGATGGATCCAAGTCTCCAGCTAGCATCAGGACGAAAATTTACCCGAATACAAGCTTGTCAAGAATTTATAATAAACATGTATTATGATGTGTTGCATTGATCTATTGCCACATACAGCAGTGGTACAAATAATGAACATATTTTGGACTTATTTGGTGCTTGCACTAACCGAACAAATAGAAATGGTAAAGACTTAGTTGCAAACTTTTGTTAGGGGAAAATGTCTTCAGTCTTACAGTATATCACAATATGATGTTCTAGTGCAATGCATTCTCTTTAAGCTGATGTCCTGTGTTGGGGAAGGAAAGATCGACATATAATGGTGCAAATTACTGCTGCCGGATCCCCACATTACGGACACAATAACGGATAGACACTTGGTGCGTGGAGAAGACTAACGAATAGAACAGGAAGACAACTGGTCACTATTTACAAGAAGAATAAAATTAAAATAAGAGCAATGGACTCATTTCACAGCCCTAGGGTTCTTGTTTAAATCACGATATAATGTCAAGTTAGGATCGTTAATTGATAAATTTCCTAAACTGATGGCTGGATGTAGCTTGGAAACCAAATTTCATCACTTTTATTTTACGCTAAGAGCTTTGCGGATCGGCGATGGCGATAGATTTTGGAGAAAATCCATTGCAGACGTGAAACTACATTACACACCATGATGGCTGACCCGGAAAAGGCCGATTCCGGAAGTGAGCGGATTAAGACGAACTTGACGGAAATGACGTATATTTACAATATGGAGTCTATCAGACTGTGCAGGTGGTAGCGGAACAAGGAAGGTAATGTTACAACTTATCGGGGTAATTGAAACGGCTTCGTTACATGTGTTGAAGCGACAGATTACATTTTAATACCTTTTCAGCTCATATAAGCGCCCACTTTCACAAGAGCCTCTTTTAAACGTTGCCATACATTTGAATACAGTAATCACGCCCTGACAGTGACAGTGACACCCACTCGAAATTCGTTCGATATGATTCATTTGACACTGTCACTGAATTATGTCAGTGTTGACATTTTGACACGGTTTGACATGTACAATTATCAACTGTGATGTTGATTTTGAGCCTTTGAGCCTTTAACTGAGCTATACAGGACATCAAAGAAGTATGTAAATTTAGTATTTACATGTACATGTATTTTGCGTTCCATTCGTCCGTCACACCATACACATTAAGTGCTGCAGTTGGGTAAATTCCCATACTATACAGGATAAAGAGTTTGTGCGTGAATCATTCCCCTTTAAATCACATGGAATCCACTGATTTGCGTTGTGGGGGGGGGGGGGCTCTGGGGGCCAACACTGAAGCAGGCAACAGTGATTATTGAGCTGTTTACAGTCTAAGCCTTGTTGAAGGCCACTTCTCTTCCACCAGTTTTGAATTATAAGCCTGCATACTGTATGTTGGGACTGGGAAAGTTTGTCACTGATTTGTCAAAGGACCTTGGTTTAGACAGTGCACTCTGCTTTCTTCCACCCATAGGACTGATTGTCATCATATAAATCAAAAATTCTGGACAATGGCATTATGCAACAATGAAGTAAATGAATAAATAAATAAATAAATAAATAAACATGGAAACCAATCAATATTATGGTTATACCTTTACCTTATTTGTTAATATTTTGCAAGACTCACAGGCCATTTTGCCCTCTAACTTGTCAGAATTCCTACTGACATGACTGTAGACCTAATTTACAATAGGCCTTTCTCATTTCACCATGCTGTCTTTGCTTTGCCATGCTCCTATGCATTGCATTATTCAATATAGTAATATGTTTTGAGCTTAAATGGTGTGAGGAAATGTAGTAATGGTACTTATAGGTACTCCTGTGTTGTAAAATGGGTCTTGACAAAACAGTACCCTAATTCCTCAACCTTTTCAACCACCTCTGAAACCAATATTTTCAAACTTTCTGACAGAACTATAGGATGTGGAAAAATAATTTGCACAGCCGAAGTGATTTCACAATTAAAAAAATTAAAAATAGGGTTTTTTTTTTTTAAGACCGATATTCTGAGTTGTGTGAAGATTGGTATTCTCTACATGCTTAGCTGCCCTTGATATCACAGTTGTGTATGACATCATACTGGCCGTTTGTGGTCATGTGCAGCACTGAGCTCTGCTTTTCACTCTCTGAATTACAACAGGATTGACTTTCATGCCCTCCCATCGAATCCCTCCATGTGGTGAAAATGGATATTTGCTGTGTGACATGACCATTTTGAACAGAATAAGTACTCAAAATTATGATCTAGCCATTTTGAGGAGACAGGTTTTGATTAGACTTAAACTGGTGTTGGAAATTGGATAGGCCACAGTTACGTCACATATATTTGGCACAAGCAATGTGCGATTTTTTCCTCTGAATTTTTAAGTTAAATACAGTACAAGTAAAAATACTCAGCAGATGCATTTTTTTGTTTCTGTTATTTTTAATATATCACAGGTATGTGATTCAGTTAAGTAAAAATATCAGGACAGTTCACCTGTAACTTTTGATCAGGTCAGCTATCCATAAATGATAAATACCTGTTTATTGCTGTCCCTGTAACATGTGCTCTTCTTTATTTCAAATGAACTGATTTACATGGATGTTGTATGTTTTCTCTAATTCATTGTAAAACCCCTGGACTCAGTGTTAAAAGGTGATTTTTGGTGAACAATAAGTCACTTGATCAAAGTCATTTTGTTCACAAATTTTATCTTGTTCACACTTGCCATATGAAACTATGGAACAATTGTAACACTGCTATGTGTAGACCTACCTGCTGCTGGTAAAACCTTAAGGATATAAGACAAAAAATGTTGAAGTTCTGTATTTTGTTTGATTACAGCTGACTGTGAACTGAAAGAAGATACAAGTGATGAAACATTACAGGATGGCTAGATAAAGCCATGGAGAATGGCCAGACGGACAGCGTGAGAAACCTTCCTCCGGGAAGGCTGAACAACATCAGACAGCAGTTTGAGAAGAAGTCAAACAATGGGCAAGTCGGACCAGCATTACCAACCAAAACATCCAGAGCGCCGAAGATTCCAGTCTCTAGAGTGGAAGGCACAAAGTCTCCAAACACTCCAGACTTCAGCCAGCAGAATAAAGTGTCACAGGAATATGGTGTGGATAGGTCCACACCTCCTATACCACCGAAGCAGATGGCTATCCCGCCTATACCACCGAAGGAGAACTCTACTGCCAGTAAAATTCAGCTGTTCAGTCCCCCAGGCAATAATTCATCTCAGTCTAACAAGGGTGTCCCGTCAGCGAGTAGGAAGAGCCCAGTGGGGGGCAGTGTCTTACCCATACCAATTAGTCAGAAAACTGCTGCATCAGAGGCAAGTGGTGGCAAGGGAGATCAGCACAGTGTAAAGCAGCCGAAACCTCAAGGGCAAGAGGATATCAGCAAAATGTATGCTGTGGTGAACAAAACTAAAAATGGCGATACATCCACTGAGAAAGCTGGCAGTGGAGTGAGTACCCAAAACACTGCTAAGTTGTTTGAGGTCAGCTCACAAGAAACAAACTTAACTCCTAAAAAACAAAAACCTCCATTAACAGACAAACCCAGATTGTCGAAGAAGCCAACGTTTAGTGACAGTGAAAGCTCACCCAAGAAATCTGGTGTACGACAAAGGTCTCCAAAACGTCCCGCACCTGTTCCCATTAAGGCAAGTGTCAGCTCTCCAGGACTACACAGCACAAAGGCAAGTCCTGACCAAGCAGTACGTGATGGAGAGAGGTCAGCCCAGGAGAAAGACTGGAGGACTTCAGCCCCTCCCAGGCCACCCCAGAAACCCCCTAGGACCCACGCTCATGACAAATACTTAGAACCTAAAATTGCAAATTTGAAAATCCCCATAAGTCCCCCTTTAAGCATCAATTCAAATTCAAGCTCAAATAAGCAAGACACAGCAGTGGCACATACAACGAAAGCATCTCCTCATCACAATAAAGACCACAGAAATGCAGCATATTCTCACATTGATATTGACTTCAGCGACCCGCATTCTGGGGACGATATTAACCGACGCCCCAGTAGACCAAAGCGCCCTCCTCCCCCCAGGCCAAAGTCTAGCCCTTCCTTTTCATCAGTGAAAGGTTTCAGCTACCAAGAGGACACCTCTACAGGGCAGAAGAAGAGAGAGCGTAAATCTCCAGTGTTTGACAAACATGGTAAAGTGCAGCAGCCTGAGATGGTGAGAAGTGTGATGTACGAGCCCAGTGGAGATTTCCTCCCCCTTCCTGTCCTCAAGCCATCCCCCAGACCCATGCCAGTGACCTCACCCCCAGGGGTGCACAATGCCCTGCATAATGAAATAAAGATGGGGCTGCTACCACCTTTCTTCAAATCACCACCCTCAGTGGACAGAGGAATGTTTAGGAGCTGCAGTGACGAGTGTCTCTACATGGAGCCTAGTCTTTCGGGTGACCCAGTGTACATGGACCCCATGGAGTCATGCAGAGTTACTGCCCTTGATGACACCTATGCCTCTCATGATGTGGAGGTGTACATTGACGCAGATGGCTATGCTGTGCCACACAGGTTTAAGAAGCA
Source organism: Acanthopleura granulata (assembly GCA_016165875.1). Taxonomy (NCBI): domain Eukaryota; kingdom Metazoa; phylum Mollusca; class Polyplacophora; order Chitonida; family Chitonidae; genus Acanthopleura; species Acanthopleura granulata. The sequence goes on along the minus strand of JABBOT010000001.1, from coordinate 43,637,800 downwards.
GGGTGGACCCCAGTCGCCAGTAAGTTCTGCACTGGTATCTCTGTGCTTTATGTTCTTTTTGTTTTATTTAGGTTTACAGTCAACATTACATGTGTAAAAAATCTTTCTGAAAAGCCACGTTTTATGTCAGTCAGGAATGTCAAAAAATAAAAATAAGATGTTTATAATACTCTATTGCTGGTATTACTAACCGGGCATGTAGCTCTGGTGATGTGTACTGACAATGACAACTGTTAATGAAAATTGTTATTTTAACGTATTATTGGCTGACGTTTGTTACATGTGTCGTGAAGTCTTGTCTCGTTGTTTGGATTACCACTGGTATGAATGTACATGCTGGTAAATGTACATGCTGTGTAGAAAAGCCAAACTGATTAGAGAAGCCATTGAGACAGGGTTATTTACAGTATATATGTATATGTATGGATTTGTTTATGGCAAGCACCTGTTCATTCTATATGTACATGTAAGTAGATGCATATTTGTATCATAGCATTGACATGTATAACATCAGGAATGTGTCATAGCGACATTAATAATCCATTGCAATAAACGTGATGAAGTCTGTATCTCTATATTCTGACCATACCCACTGTCCAAGTGGCTAGTGAATCAGCCTTTATGAAAGGGACACCCCTATCTAAAGTTTCAGTTTCAATAATTGAGACTTAAAAACTGGCTTCCTTGGTTCTTGTACGTTTTTACCTTCGCTACATGTAGGCCAAGTTCATGTCAGTCTGTTGTGGATACTCTGTGACGGAGTGGATCGTCTTGTTGGGATTGTCTTTGATATAGTGATCCAGTACTGTATATATGGTGACATGAGATGCTGCAACTTCAGACTTGTCAGAAAGAAATATCAAAATTTCAACCCGATGTTATGAAGATGGAATATAACAACCAAAGAATCAACCACCAAATATTACTTATTTATATATGCACAGGGTCCAGGCATGAAGGATAAATTCCGAGGCTTGTTCCGAATGTTCTCTGATCCACCACAAGATCAAGACACTCCTAGGAATCAGAAGAAAAGAATTGCTGCCGTAAGTATTAAATAAAATTCTGTAGTGAAAATTCTGGGTCTAAACAAATTTTACACTGTATATTCTCAACTTATTTGATGTGAAATAGAATATTAAGGTATAGACAGTGACATGTGTTCATCATTCGAGTTGATCTGTTTGCAGACTGCTTTTACTACATGAAGTGATGTAATAAAAGGCTAGTAAGCTTGATCATATATGCCATTAGGCCGTCCTTAAAAAATTGTTTGCTGGGCACAACCCAATCCAATGAGAAGAAATAGAATTCTTCTTTTTTATTCTGACTTTTGAAGAAGGTAGGGATTTTAAAGAAATTAAATGGAGAGAAAGAAAACCTTTTATCAAAATACCAGTAAAAACTTTTGAAAAGGCCCTTTTTTGAAGGGTTAATCGAGTTGCGCATATTTTAAAGGAGACCTTAGTTTAAGGCCTGTTTATTCTAAAGACTGGGTGTGTTGTACACAAAACCTGTATGTCATGTTGGGTTACATTGTACGTGCGTATGATCTAGGGTTTGTGTTCAGTGGAGCAGAACTGCATGAAGCATTAATATGGCTGCAGCTATGTCTATGACGATGACTTCCTCTGAGGTGATTAGTCTTTTGTTGACTTTAGCACATGTATTTATCTCCAGATTGATGCTTACATGTAAATGAGTGTACATTTATGCACTGTGATCGAAATGCTCATTATGGATGTACATTTTTCTGCCTGTTTTCAGCTATTACTACATGTACTTCCTTTGTAGTATTTTCTGTATTTCCCAGCCATAATAGATGTGTACATGTACATCTCCTTTAAGTTCAAGAGCGAGACTACATATAAAGTACATGTAAATGTAGTCAGCCTGGCTCAAATAGGACATTTCATGTACACATACATGTAGCTGTCTATACACTGCATTGTGTAATAATAATATTCTATAATCAGCCTGTCAGAAAGTTTATAAGCAGGTCAGCCATGTTGTTAGTAAGGGATAATAGATTTGTTTGTTCACCAAACAGTGTCTTACTCAGTCATACGATTAGGGAACTTGGGAGGGAAGTTTTTTTTACGCTGGCATACAATGTTAATTACGCAATGCAAATCATACATAGACATCTATGTGTTTTAGCTAGATGAGCAAGTGTGTTGTGTTTGTGCATATCACTGTCCATGTGTTAGACCGACAACTGACCAGTGTTAATTTGTGTGTGTAGATTGGGCTCCGGCTGTCCTGGGGTGTAAGTCTTTGAATTTTTAAGTTTTTTCTGCCAGCCTAAACCTGCATTGACCAATTCAGGACGAATTTAGGGCACATCTGTAAATCACAAACCTCCCCGTTCTCTGTAATGTGACATGTAATTCAACCCGAGTTAAAGAATAGTGAAATTGTATTGAAGGTGACCAGTCTTCACAGCCTTTGAGTACAGTGTACATGCAGCCACATTTAGGTGTTAATTCTACCTCTGCAGAGGTTTCAAAATTACGTTCATGTTGTTTTTGGAGGTTAAGCATACATGTAACTGTATATGTGAATAAATTCATACACGTACAGAGTTGAATACTTAGTTATCTTAGGGCTAGTATGTGACATCATCTTGACTCATATAAGCCTTAGCTGTTCTGTTTCCTTAACAATTTTCCTTAAATCTTTGCCCTCCTGATGTCAAATTTGCTGGATGAACTGCTGAATGTACATAATAATAATAATAAATAGAGGATATTGTGCAGTGAAGGTTGAATGCCATAAATATTGTTCAACTGAGAGGTAGAAATGATAACCCACGAGATGCGAATCATCGTGTTTCTTTTTAGGTGTCGTGTCGTCTGGGTGTGAAATATCAAAATGTGAAAATAACACTTTTATCAGTGAAGGAAATGCTGGGATTTCACTGAATAATAATAATGATAATAATAATCTGCAAGAAGCTTACATTTGTAGGGAGTTATCGAACATTCTAACATATCCTAAAGGTTTCCAGTGTAAATCTGACTGGTTTGATCAGACATGACTGAAGCCTGACCACTGTTTTAGAGTTTGACTGGTTTGATCAAACATGACTGATGTCTGACCACTGTTTCAGAGTCTGACTCTTTTGATCAAACATGACTGAAGTCTGACCACTGTTTCAGAGTCTACGTGAGAATATGAGTAAAGAGATTCTGGGCAGGGATTTCTGTCATGCCTTTAGAGAAGCTCACATCTTAAAACATGTCACCAAACTTCACACTGCATTCAGTTTGACAGAGAAACATGTAAAAAACCTGTAACCAACAGCTTTGCTGGGCTTCATTAACTGCTTAATCAAAATTCTCTTTAATCTACAAGAATGAATAGTACTTTTGCCCTGATGTCATTGTACATCTGAAGAGCTTTAATAAGCTGTAAACAAACTACAGTTGTTCACGCTAATTCAAATTTGGTGACTCTTGTTGCTATTTGCAATGCCCCTGCACTGATAGCCTTCACAGAGATATGCTTGCTTACGCCTCCTGCTGCCAACAATATGTCTAACCTTTAAATGTACTGTTTGTGGACTGAGAGATGGTCCCAGGGAAGATTTATATTCATGCACATGATTAAGTGTATGGTTCCAACTACTACTGGGGAGACATGATTTACATTATTTCATACATAACATGTACTATTTGAGCTTCAGGGTTTATTTTGCAATGGTTAGGATTGTATACAAGTGTGTTTTTATTTTAAGGTATAGACTTTATTGAGATGAAAATTTGAAATCAGGGGCATCATACGTTACTCCAGATAATAACCTTGAAATTTTGACTTCTACAACAATTTTGTAGTAGCTTCTCTCAGGTACATGTATGGGACAAAACGGGCAAAATGAAGAACTTGATATTGTCCTATTTAGACTTTCAGATCAAAGAAAATATGTGTTGTCTGTTGCACTGTCTGTTGCATGTTGTTATCAATATTATTCTGTGCTTATGCATATGGAAAATTCGTGTAGCAATTTTTCCCTATCTGCATTTTTACAATTATCACATACTCTTGTCATATCTACCTGTACAGGACTCTTTCCTGTTTACAATGAAATCATATTTAACAGATTGTGGCCACTTTTATGAAGGGAATCTCTTGATAATTTATGATAATGTTTTTTATAGATGACTCCTGAATCACGATGGATTCTAGTCATGTGATTTATGGAAGAATTGACAACAACAAGGACTTTCTCAGTGCATGTAATATGTGTCTGGACCAATGTCTAATGAAACTGGGAATTCCTTTAATCCATGACAGTGTTTTAAGAAAAATACATTATCTTTTTTATGAACAGATTTCTTCAATATGGCTAAGTATATGCTATGCATAATGCTAAATTTATTCAGCAGATTTATCAGTAGTTCTCTGCTTTGAAGCATTTGTAGTTTGGATGTTAGTTGCTTTGATGTTGAATACATGCACTGTGTTCATGTGTGGATTTTTTCTTTTTTGGTTTTGGTTTTTTGTCATCGCTTAAAACTTAGTACATTTAAACATGAAAGTATAACTTAAAAGCTCTCCTACATGTTCAGATTTGGAGAGTTTACTGCTGGAGTGTCAATGTCTGCATTAGGCTACACCGTATACCCTTGTAACATAATATAAGGTACAAATTAAGACCATGTACATGTAGGCCTTCAGTTGCCAGCTGGTTATTTTCCCATGATATGTCAGATCTTTTTCTAATCAGTATCTACATGAACAGGTTTCTCTAGTTTAATGCTGAAAAGAAAGGTTTTCACATTAGTAGTGTGTCATAGAAGGTTGGTAGTATGTTTTGGAAGCGTGCTAGGGCTGTTTGTTCGAGCATGTCAGATACTGTTATCATTCCATCTCCAAGACCAAATAAATCGTCCTGTAACTCGGGTTGTTCTTGTAATGAAGGCAGGTTTTTGTATGTGGAGCTAGTTTTGTGATCATGGCTGGTTTTGTAACCAAAGCTGGCCCTGTCCACAGATGGCTCTGCAACTAAATCTGATTTTGTAACAGCAGCTGGTTTTGTGAAAATATCTCATGTTGCAACCACAGTTTGCCTTGCGCGCACAGCCGATCTTGTAACCTCAGCTGGCTTTGTAAAGAAAAGTAGTCCTGTAGGCCTAATCACCGCCACAGTAGCTTTGTAACCATACGTTTAGCTGATCTTGTCATCATAGCCTGGCCCTGTTACCTCAGGTGGTTTGTAACCATAGCTGATCTTGTAACCACAGCTGGTTTTGGTAACAAAAGCTGATCTTGTAACCACAGCTGGTTGCTCCAGAGGCAAGGCACACCAATCAGGAATGCACAAGGCAGAGAGTGCCTCAAGAACTTACATGTGCATATAGGTACCAGTACTACTTAATTGCATTATTTTATGGGTGTTTTATGCTGCACTTAAGAATATTTCAGTTCTATACAGGCGGCCATCATTATGGGTTGGTGGATACCAGACAGAGCCTATGGGAAACCCACGATCATCTGTTGGCAGAATGCTGGCAGGCCTTCCCACGTACGGCCAGAGAAGAAGCCAACATTTCTGATGACATGCCTCTGTTCCCAAGTTAATTGGCATGGGCTTGTAGTTTTGTTGCTCACAAATTTTTCATTTATATATGTACACATGAACACCAGATGTATGATATTTAAAGCGATGATTTTTTATACTACATGTAGGTCAAACAAAAAGTCAACCAAGCCTTCTCCCTCCTGCAGAAGATAGTTAAGAAGAGGGAGTCATTTGGAGAAACAGTGAAGGAAAACCCAGACAGGCAGTCAAGTGAGTAGTGCATACATGTATATATACATGTATGTCAGTGTGAGAAATGTTCTGTCTGAGAAATGCACCCATGTCCTTGCTTATCACAGCTGAGAGCTGCTTCAGTTCTCTAATCTTGGACATAGTATAGTGTAGATTTGACAGACAGTGTTGTTATTTCCTGGTAGATGAAGGTCTGTCAACATAAAGGCCCAGCAAGGTATACCTAAGCAACGATCTGGTCAAACTGCTGGTGATCAGACTGGGACATGTAGCAGATGAAACATTGGTGCACCACCATTTTTCTGAGCTTAAATTTTGCTTATTTTTTCTCACATAAAAGTTTCTGTCTGAATACACTGATATAAAGCCATAATCTTTCATTCCGACTGTGTCCGTGATGTTTTCTGCTGATAACAAAGAGTGCACAACATTTTCTGTAGTTGACAGCGACAGTTTTGTGGATGTCTCTGAGATAATGCGAAGAGTGGAATACGTCCAATCTGTGAAAGTTAAAACTGTGAGTATTTTCCCCAGGCTGAGTAAAAAGGCAGGGCCAAAGACTGATTCCCCGAAGCAAATTCTAGTTGGTTTGAACTCCTTAGTTTATGGTCTCAGATGTTCAGTTTGTGATAGATGTGTCCAAACATAACACGTTTTAGGTATTCTCACTTGTAACTACAAGCAAATATACTAAAACCTGAGAAAGAGCCAGATCGATTTCACCTCTTGTTTGAGCTGTAAAGTTTAAACTGTGATAATCCTTTTTTCGTGCAACCCTTACTAGGGAAACATTTTTTCTCATAGAATACAGTTACAGTTGAAAAGCACAATGTTGGGAATTTGACTGGAGTGAAAACTGATTATGTGAAATTGACTCCATCTTACAAAAAGGAAAGTCTGCCACTAAACTAACATCACTTCTCTTTCCAAATACCTGTACTCCTGTAATTTGTATGTATCACTATTTTATATATTATCTGTTAGCAGGTCACTGTCCACGAATCTTTGTTTCTGTTGTGGATTTTCATGTTGACATAATAATGAGCATAATCCATATTAGTCAGAAAACAAAACCTCAGGAGAAAATACATGTATGGAAAATATTAATAAAAGCGGACCTTGACGGTTTTCTTTCTAGAAAGTGATAATTGAAATCTGTATGCTTGAGAGACATACATGTAAGGTGGCTAGGTAGAATTGAACTCAAGCAAGGTATTAAGCTTTGAGAAGGTACTGTATTGCACCTAAAGTTAATTATTATTCAAGGAGCCTGTTTTGCTTGATTTCAATGCATTTCTTATCAGAAAAAAATAATTATTCGCATCAAAAATATTATTTTGTGGCCTTCATGTGCTTTTGCAAGTGTAATTTTACATACTAAAATTTAGATCAAATACAGTAGTATCCAAAGAAAAGCTTGTAATTTTAGGGTGGAACCTAAGGACTAACACATATCTTTTACTTTTTACCAACTGTTACAGTTTGGTAATGAATTTGTGAACTTAACTTTGCTTATTATGTATATCTTTTTCATTTGAATTCATATCGTTTACTTAACAGCTGTTGAAAAAAATACATCAGTAAGAGGTGCCCTCTTAACATCTTTGAGAGGCATTTAGAGGTGCCTTCGTAGTGTATATGTATGCATATATATTTATGAGCTTTTGTGATTTATATCTTACAGTACACGAGTGTGAGAAATGTACGCAAGTTCATGGACAAGATTTATCCCCAGCTGTACGAGTGTGCCATCATTGTGGGTCTCCATCGTAAACAGGTGGAAGGCAGAATGGTGAACCAGCCAGAGATTAAACACAAGTTTCCAGAAATGGTGAGTTTATTGGTCAGCTGACATTAGGCAGTTCAGGAGATTTGTTTGATTATGCTGGTGGCATCTGGAGCATTCATGACTGTTTCTGGCCCTAGTATTGAGGTGGACTGGCAGATCCGACAGTTTGAAAGGCTTTCTGCCTCTCCAAGAGCTGAGTACCTGTTTTGTGAAGTCATAAATTGTAAGAGCTTGTTTCAAACAGACTATTGTATCACGCTACAGTGTGGTTTGTCTCTAGGTAAAACTTTTACTGGTTTTGGTGTGGTGTCATGTCTTCAGCAAGTCAATTTGGTTAAGTGGCATCTACAGTACTATCAGGGGATCAGGTCAAAACTCCTGCTAGCTAGGGAGAGCCCTGTCTACCTGAAGCCCGCTATTTATCATGTATAGGTCAAACTTGTGCAATTTGAATAGCCCAAGATTTGGAGTCACACTGAATACTGAGAGGGCATACATCGGATGATAATACCAGTTGGCATGTAGAGAGGTGAGCTCTCTAGACATAAGCTCTGACACATGCACAGTGCCTTATATTGTATTGCAAAAGATGGCAACAATATCCATTAGTACTTTTTCTACCATGGTCGAAGCAACGGTTCTGTCAACTGTAACGTTACCAGAGAGACCCACATCATGGCGCATCGCAATAACGAAGTGACATCAACGGCAGCCAAAATCGAACAATGTCATGCTTCTTGATTGTTAGCCCGAACTGGTCTATTGGGCAAATTTTGACTATAAATATGTGTTCATTTGACACATGGATTTTACCCACCATCAGATTTATGTCTGGCAAGAGAATGAAATGCTGAAATATTTAAATGATGCTCAGACGCAATATTTGTATGTATAGAATGTATACAATATGGTTGCAGGCACACATCTAACCTCACACGGCTAGCTGGAACATGCATTATGCCTTTAAGGGGGTGTTATCAGGAGAGTGTATTTTGAATTTACTTCCTAGTCAGTGATGCTGCATAATGTGGAAAACAACAGTGTATAACCCCAGACAAACAGTCAAACTAAACGACGATGTTTAACCCCAGACAAACAGTCAAACTAAACGGCGATGTATAACCCCAAACAGTCAAATTAAACGATGATGTATAACCCCAGACAAACAGTCAAACTAAACGGCGATGTATAACCCCAGACAAACAATCAAACTAAACGACGATGTTTAACCCCAGACAAACAGTCAAACTAAACGGCGATGTATAACCCCAGACAAACAATCAAACTAAACGACGATGTATAACCCCAAACAGTCAAATTAAACGATGATGTATAACCCCAGACAAACAGTCAAACTAAACGGCGATGTATAACCCCAGACAAACAGTCAAACTAAACGGCGATGTATAACCCCAGACAAACAGTCAAACTAAACGGCGATGTATAACCCCAGACAAACAGTCAAACTAAACTGACATCCTTGACCCAAGATGTTTTTTGATGTTTTTTGATGCAGCGAGTGCCAATTGTCAGCCAGAACCCTAATTCCATAGCCGAGGGCCTGGTGAGTGAATCCCTTGGAATGGCCTGCTTGACACAGACATACGTGCTGTCATTTCTTCAGTTTTTCTCATATTCCTCATGTGATTTTTGTAGTGCGACTATCTTTACCACAAGCACCTCGCAGTGTGTGTGTGGTTCCAGGATTTTTGTTGTGTTGTTGTAGTTTCTGATGTACATTTCGTGAACTGCTGCAGTTGAAAGTTAATGGCGACAGTTTGAAAGCAAAACCTTGTTTTCAGTAGGCGTATGTGTGGAATGCTTGGTAATATATTTTGTACGAAGATAAATTACTGATTGTAATATTTGTTTTCAGATTCTGTGTAATTTCACCTACATTTAGAATGTGTCTAAATCGTTGATATGAGTTTTGTGTTGCTTATATTTGTTTTCTGTTAATTATTTATTTATTTTTTTGTGATGAGTAATTTTATTAAAATTTTTTTTTGTTTCACCCCACATATTTTGCCCTGCTTGTAGTACATTTTTGTACACATAATGCGTACATGTGATATCTTTGGCTGGTGATGTACATTGCTTTATGAGTTAACACATGCACAATACCATTATGTACACGCATTGTATGACTTACCTTTATCGCATGGTTTGGAAATAACATACTCCCTTACTGAATGGAGTCTCTAAAATGTCAAACTGGTGTAACTCTTGAGAACCCATTTTCAGTTGTAAAGTGGTTCATGTTAAATAAACCGCTGTGCTCAAGGTATTACGAATCAGTGTAGTAAGATAAAAAAATATGCTTACTCAATAATTTGTATTTATATTTCACTCCCAATTGTCATTCAATCAATCTGACAAGCATGCGTTTTCAGAACCAATTTATCTACGATTATTTCCAAAAAGCAGCCTCTAGGATTGATATTGGAGTTCAAAAACTCCAATTATTATTGTTTTACAAAAATTATAATGTCTTGTTATACCAGTATTTCAATTGAAGCATCCTGATAACTTGATATCAATCGTTTCTCTTTGTTGAAACTGTAGCTTCCCTGTTATTCCTCATGCTTATGACTAAATCACGCACAAGCAGTGTTGATAGAATGTCAATAACTGAGTTCATGTTTGCATTTGAATATACTGGTATTCTTGTTCATCCTCACTCTCATTTTCTTTACATTTACAGGTGAATATTGCTGAAACCATTCCATTGTTCTGTTTTCCTGATGCTGAACATGTTAATCTTAGGCTGTTGCAGCCAAAGAAAAGGTAAGCTGTATAATAATTCTGACCTTGACATTCATGTGCCATTAGCCAAATTAGTGATTATTATTTATACATCAGTGTTTATTTTAATAAAAGTTTTATTTTCACTTCAGTGCAATATCACATTTTGATATTTCACACCCAGACATTGTGACATCAATAAAGAAACATTTTATTTTATAAAGTTCCAATCTGATTTCAGCAGAATGACATCATAATGCACTTTGGTTTCAACCAGATTAGTAAGTAATCTGAAAATTTAGTGCTTTCTACATAGTGATCATTACGTTTTGAATGAAATAATGCCAAACTGGCTTCTAATCTGCTTTTTGTGCTAGCATTCTGATTACATTTATATTTTGGCAGTAGAATAAATCTCTGAAACCAGTGCCATTCAAATTGCATTTAATAATCATTTTTAGGAGCTTCCAGCAATGTAACATGACTTTGAAAATGGTACAGTTGACACTGAGGGAGCAAACTATAAAAACCAATTAATAACAATGTTTTTGTGTTTATTATAGTGAAAGTTATTCCTTTGTACTGACTGATGCGGATGGCAGCCATGTGTTTGGATATTGTAGACGTTACACAGTAAGTAGTCAGGCCCTGGTACCATTAAGCGAACTTAACTACATGTAAGTATTCCCTTAACTGCCATGGCAATGTAAGTTGTAGATGCTGGGGTCTGTTTTAATAGCCAGCACATAGCCAGTGTGGCAGGAAATAACCTGCTGACTGACACTCTCACAAACATGAAGGCTTACAATGCAAGGAGCTAGGGCAGATAAAATAGTGCCTGTTTTGCAGGAAGCAAAGCCTCAGTATCTCAATATCTCAAATAATCCGATAGTGAACATGTTCAGGATAAATAAAATACCACCTGTGTTGCAGGAAATACTCCTCTTGTCATTCCTGAAAATCTTATCAAGAAACATTGCTTTGCACACACACAGAGGAAGTGCAGTTGTCACTATGGTAGATAACACAGACATTTCATATAGGAATACGGTGTATTCCTTAGCCTTGTGATGTAAATGTGTATCTGTGAATCATCAGATACACAAATTGATGGCCCAGTCTTTGCCTTGCAAAGAGAATTTTAGAGATTTCCCCCCAAACTTCCCTGTTCTTCTGGCCTGAGTGGTAATACAAAGCTGTCAGCAACTCTCAGAACATTTTTTATGTGAACGTGGTTGGGTCTTGCATGCACTTGAACTTTGTATGAGACTACTCACCATCCACAGATACGGTCCATGTAATTCATTTAAAATCTTTGTATCACTCTTGGGAAAGTTCACTAGTTACTCACCAAAGGTTGGTGGTTTTCTATAAGATTCCCCACAGCACAGGCCCAGTTCATAAAGACGGTGTAACTTACATTAAGCATAACTCTCATGACAACAAATACCGTAAATCTTCGTAAAACAGGTCCCAGAACATCTACAGTTGCCATTTTCTCTGTGAACATTAATCACTAAAATCAATTAATCGACCAGATCCCAAGTATCACTGTATCCATGATGAACACATCTATGGAATCTTATATGCCTGCGTCATTATGTAGGTGGTAGAGGAGGGGGTAAAGAAGGTGGAAGTGATATGTATACTGAGTCCTGTCAGTGCTTTCCAGATGTATTCTCAGGTAGGTACATTTCTCCACAGTTTGCTGCCTCACTGTACTCTTGCTTCCTCCCTGTACTCTTGCTGCCTCACTATACTCTTTGCTGCCTCACTGTACTCTTTGCTGCCTCACTGAACCCTTTGCTGACTCACTGTGCTCTTGTTGCCTCACTGAACTCGTGCTGCCTCACTGAACTCTTTGCTAACTCACTGCACTCTTGCTGCCTCACTGTATTCTTGTTGACTCACTACTCTTGCTGCATCACTATACTCTTGCTGACTCACTGTACACTTGCTGACTCACTGCACTCTTGCTGACTTACTCTACTCAGTGATGATATCAATTGCTGACGCACTATGCTTTTGTACTGGTGTGCATTCACCTGTATGTCACGTGTGGAAAAGTTCCTCAGCAGAAGTCAGTTACTTTCTGATTTTCACCATGCATAAAAGTCGCCACTGTAAAAGTGAAATTTTTTTATATTAATGGTAATAGATTAACAGCAATTCAACAGCACTATAACCATATTGTGGCAATAAAAATGTCTGTGCATGGCTTTAAACAGTGGTCAGATAAATACATAACTGTTCTTGCTTCATGTATGCATGTATTGAATGTAGGAGCTTGCTAATGTCATAACATAGGAATTCTGACAATTCCTCTGATGTTCAGTTTAAATATGCGTAAGTGGAGTGCTTCAGTTTGTTGTTGTCATAGTGCTCTAGTCAAGGCAAGGCTGATAGTTTAAGAATTAAATGCCTCTTTGTTTTTGTTGCATTGAGGCCAGAATAAGGGGTTGAAGCCATGTACTGGTCAGTTTGGTGTCATTACGCTGCAGCTAGATGGAGCATCATGTCTGGTGTCTTAGGCATGGTGTTTGATTAAAGCTGCACCATAAATATGTCAGTAGTCAGACAGTCTGCTACCAGCATGACAAGACAACAACATATTTGGTGACACAGGGCCTCTGTGACTGAAGGGGTTACTGCGCTAGCTCAGTGCAATGACTTAAAAGCCTCTAACCAATGTGATCATTGTTAGTTTAAGCCCAGTTCATGCTGGCTTTCTCTCTGGATGTACGTGATAACGTCTGCCAGCAACCTGCAGATGGTTGTGGCTTTACCTCTAGCTCCAGCCTGTTTTCTCTTACCTTAATGCTGGCCACCTGAAGTAATTTTGAGTACAATGTAAAATGGTGTGACCAATCAAATAAATCAATAAATAAAAATCTTCTGTAACACAGTTAAAATACATGTAATAGTGAAATACTGTAATAGTGCAAATAGCAGTGAAAGAAAGGTTTTCTTTGTAGCAAAGACTTAAAAGACTTTCATCAGAAGGTTAATTCAGACAATTTACGTGCGTGTTTCAGCTACTGGATGGTCTAGAAAGCTGCAGGAAGATCTCCTTGTACTCTGCTCAGGAACTGATAGCCTCTTCCTTCGGCCGGCCACTACCCAGTCCGGGCAAGACTGTACAGATCAGAACCATGGTCAGCCAGTTTGTTGTTATAACTGCATGTTCAGGTGGTGCCTAATCATAATTTAATTCGGCTTCGTACTTTCGCCACTCTTACTTCAGGACTGCAGTTTTGTCCATACCTGACTCTTGTGACGTATGTGAAAAATCCTTCAGCACATCTGTAAAACAGAAATCAAATAAGTAAACGAATAAATAAAGAAATATTTTTGTCAAGATGCAGTTCATGTAATTCAGCTGTATTTTTCAATGTTGTATCAAAGAGAATCAGGTATATATCATGAATCTTATAGAGATACTTTGTTGAACTTAAAAGAGCTGTGAAAAATCCTGATGATGCCTGCCTTGAAAAGTAATTGTAAGTTATTGTTAGATCGTGTACATGCATGTGTGTGGATGATATTTGATCTCGGGAACAAGTTCTCATGTAGTAACTTGTCTGTGTGTGTTTTTGCAGACTGATGAAGGTGAAGTAGAATCTATAATTTTAAATCGAGCTTTTGACAACAGATTAGAAAATGTAAGTATTTAACCATTGTACATAGTACAAGAAGCTGTTCGTGTTAAATGGCTAGAGTAACTCTACATTTAAGCCTTTGCAACATCAAAATAGTTAAAATGCCTTTCCTATATTTCACAAACTGACAGACGAGAGAAACATATGTGAACCTACTTTATATATGGATGTAAATGTGTAGATTGATCATTGCATGTAGTAACCATGACAGTTAAAATCAACAAGCAGTACGTATAAGTGTCATTGGATTCTGTGATGCTTACAGCATCAGTGCTTTCCTTGTCATATCAGCCTGGCTAAAAGCACCTGGTGAGCATATCAGCAACTTGACACTTGCCCGTCTGAGCACAGGAAATACACATCATGATTTTGCGCTTGCTAATGATGTTTTAATGTTGACTAAGCCTAATGCAAGGCTTAAAAGGATTTATGGAATGTAGTGTTTCTTGTAACCTTTAATATTTAGTTTACGACCTGTTATGTCTTAACACGCATGTGGAAGGAATAGAGAAATGACTTCATCATCTGCTACTTTTTAAGGTGTAAACATGAATTCATCAGGTACCTGGAATAACCTAAAATCTTGTCCAAAAGAATGCACTTTATGCCTTGAAATATTATATTTGGTGCTTAAACTTACATTTTTCCAGTAGGTTTTCATCTTACCAACCAAACAAACCTCCAAACACCATTCTACAATCAATAGAACTCCCAAAATCTGGAAAAGTGTGCAACTTTGGCATGGACGAAGTTTTAGGTCATGTGTGTGATAATGAGCCATGTGTAATGCAGATACCGGCACTAAGTTCTGAACTGTTAATATTATAGGTGGACTACGAGTGTTTATTGTCAGCTTTGGGTGTGGATAAACTGGTGAAGGTGTTTGCCTCGATGTTGCTGGAGAGGAGATTGCTGTTCTATGCCAGTAATTTAAGGTGAATCCACTGTAGTGTGAAACTAACATCAGCGGAGAAGGCAGTCAAAATAAATAGATGAGGATCAGTTTTATTTCTTTAACATTAAATATACTAGAGGTACATGTATATATCAGAAATCTGCCTATAAGTTTTTAAGAACATGTAAAAAGCTACAAATTTCAATCTAATGAATTCTTACAGTTATGACACTTCCTTTACAGTGTTTGAAAAACATTCAGTTTGGGGTTATCATGAACTATGTTTATTTCACATTAATGATTGACTTGGAATACCTTTTACCTGTGGTCAGTGAAAAATTAGAAAATTGTGCAATATTATTATTAAGAAATTTGCATTGTTTTTATTAAGCTGATGTGATTAAATCCGCAACGGGTTTATGTTTCAGTGTACTGTCCTCAACCATACAAGCATTGACAGCCCTGCTGTACCCATTCCTGTGGCATCACACATATATCCCTGTTCTGCCCTCCGCTCTCCTGGACATTGTCTGTGCCCCCACACCTTACATCATTGGGGCTTTGTCATCAGAAATGTCCAAAGTGGATACACTGCCCATGGACGAGGTAAGTGGGATTTCATGATGCGCAAAGGGTTTCTATTTCTCATGACAGTGTTCTATACAGCCTCAAAACTGAGCTTTCCAACAAGGATTACCTGTAGCTTATATTGTATCCTGTTGTCTAAGGAGTATACTGAATGGTAGATAACTACTGAAAGTGGCATCACCTGATTTGTGTTTAATTTGATTAAAGGTTTGATTCAGTTTTTGTCCTGCTTTTTGATGTTTATTCTGGGGACTTAGTATTTGTGATCATCGTTAATATTGTCCAGACATGTATTATGTTGCTTTTCACAAAAAGTCCATGTCTAGTGCTAAATGAAATTAATTTTATTGTGGTCCCAAATATTATCCGAATGTTCAGCTCATGTTAGATCTTTATTACTTGAAGGCATTAATCATAGATTTGGACAGCAAGTGCTTGCTAAAAGTTTTCGGAGATGAGTCGACAATTTTGCCCAAGAAAGTTCACAAGGCTTTAAAGACAGCTCTCAATTTGTGTAGGATTGAGTCAGGTAAGAGCTGTTAATCTGTCATCTTTTGCTCTTTAGAAATTTCACAGGCTTGTGGGCTTAGGTGGTTTCTCCACCACATTGCTTGATCACTATGCCCAGAGTGGTTAGTGAGCTAGTGAATCGCAACGATGCTGAACTCTCTCATTAATGCAATGCAAGTAGTGAGTCAGACTCAGGCTGGCTTCCTCTTCAGGCCCTATGTGTTAAGATGAACTCCTATTTTGAAATTCTGACATTTATTGTAACACTCCACTGCCATCTCAAGCCATTTGATACGTTCAAATTTCTCACAGTTAATATGACCACAAGACAGCATTAAATATAGTTACCTAAGAAGACAGTATCCCAGATTCAACTGAGAAATAACATTGAAATGTGCAAAAGAGGTGAGCACCAAGTGTGTCCATCAACTCTGAGTTCAGAAATATGCGATGATTTCTTTGAGCCATGGACTGCGATCAGGGTCAGAATTTTAAATAATAAAATAAAATGGATAATATAATCCATCTAGATAGACTATTGAAAATGAAATATTGTGGTACAATGTAAAACACCAAACAATAAATAAACAACTTACATGTACCATTTACATTTATGATACATTTGAAACATTGAGTCATTTGGCATTGAATATACGGATAAGATTAGTTTGTGTGCAGCAGAATACATGTATCTACTCAGACTTACACAACAGTAATCCTTAACTTTTTGAGATTGTTCAACTTTCACAACTCTACAGAAAGCATAAGTTCACCCAATCATCAGAATTTGGTGACCTTATTTATTTGTTTATTTATTTGATTGGAGTTTTATGCCGTACTCAAGAATTTTTCACTTATACGACGGCAGCCATCATTATGGTGAGTGGAATCCAGGCAGAGCCAGAAGAAAACCCATGGCCGTCAGCAGGTTACTGAGGGATCTTGCCACGTACATGGATCTTGCTGAACAAATGAACTGTGAATGTCAGTGGAACTATAACTGATCATGAGCTTTAGCGGAGACTGCCAGTAGATGGTTGAAAACTACATGTATGATGTAAATTATGATAGTATAAATGTGAAACTGTCACTTAAATTATTTACTTTCGTCTGATTCTGTTGCAGATAAACGTTCGCAGAACCTGATGATGTCTGAGGCGTTCATCAGGTTGTTTGTGGAGCTGGTGGGTCACTTCGGGGAGCACATTCACACACAGCCCGATGGGAAGAAAATCTTCAAGGTGAGCTGACACAAGAGACTACTGAAATGTTTGCTGAAACAGGTGGTACCGAATGTTGAAAAATGAGTGTGTTCAGAAAGGTTTATTTGCTCTTTCGTGAAGCTACACTTCAGCTGTGCGGTAGTTTGGAGACTGGCTGTGTACATTACAAAAGATGATCAGTGATATGCATATTTACCTGTAATATCTCAGTAGATGACATTCTACAACAGTGTATGTATAGCATATCAATTCTCTTTGAAATTGTTGTACACATACTGTAATTCTTTAAAGTGAAAGACAGCTCATATCCTACGTTAAGTTTGCCATAAAGGTTGGACAGTATCATTTTTATTTCGGTAAAGTATTTTTCCTATTAGCCATTACGACTGGAAATTGACACTTGACTGTGCTAAATCGACTAGCATGGAACGCTGTCATTCTGTCCAGGCTGTGACATAATTGTTCCAAGCGCGGAACACTTTTGTCACCTGAGACTGTAGTAAGCTGCTAGGGTTGTGTTTGTTACACAAGTATATATGTCACTTTATAACATGATATGATCTAGAAACTTACTCTGGTCATAGTAAAATGGTCTGGAAATAATTTGTAGTGTCATTCACACCTGCACCAGTTATAATTAAAACATATAACATCAAAACAGTGTCCTGTCCCTGTGTTATTACATGTTATGTTGACATTCAACCCAGAAGATTTACATCACAGCTTATAAACAGCTGATATCTCCTGGCTGTCTGATTGGTCAGTTTCTCATAAGCTTAAAAGCATGGGTGCCTTCAGATCCCCTGTCGGCAGCTAAGTATTCAAAACTTCAAAGGAAGACAATTCAGCAATGAGTACATACAAATTCAAACAGCTTTTTGCATTCATGAGAGAATTTTGTGATTTTTTTAATGAGCAGTGCCTCAGCCATGAGCTTTCTTTTACTTTAATCTTTTCGCAAGTTTGCAAGATGTTAATTCTAGCATCTACTGAGAGTATTTTGCTAAAATTTTACTTTTAGTCAAGCTCTGAAATTGGTCCACCCAACCAATATACAGTAGATTTTTCTCCAACAGCAAATTAAAAATGTGTAAAGATCGAACTGAAAGTTACTCTTTTCCATGCAAAAAGGTTGAGAATAGTGTATATAAGGTGAGAGAATGGGATTAGGATAATCTGATTGAACATCTTTATTGGTGTGATCAGTATACATGTATGACTGAGTTTTATTAGGCTAGTCAGTACTGTCTTAAATGTTTGACTTTAGTTCAGTTAATAACATGGTGTGTTCAGATTCCACGGAAGTTTTGTGGTACTGATCGCATTTTGTAAGAGTAAAAAATCGTAGGGAGGACCTTTCACCTCTTGCTGTAATAACTAGTTATGACTGATACAGGAAAAAAAATAGCACTGTCCTTCCTCCAGTGAATTTTTATGTTGATATGCATTGATGATAAACATCACAAGAAAAGATGATCAGAAGATTTGACTGTCTATGCCATTTCAGTGGCATTATTAGGGACATGCCTTCCTTTACACTATTACACCTTAATCCGAGAATCCCCTCATGCCAGTGAAAAATGAGATTATAACTTTTCGGGTTCTTTGTTGATGATGTTGATCTAAGGCTACATCTTATGGTATTATTATGTCCCATTATTAGGGGATATTTTGAAGGGTGCATTGTTACTTGTGTGGTTTGTAGAAGGATGAGTTCATTAACGGATCCAGTTCAGATGCGATTTGCCAGCTGCTTCAGTGGTTCACCGATACTCAGATGTTTGAGGTGTTCATAACAGATCAGCTGGAAAAAGACCACCACAGAACAGCAGGTCAGTTGATAAGTTTTCTTGATTTGAACCTTGGCAGTGACCTAGTTGGTCAGAGGGTGATAGGGTATGGCAAATAACGACAACAACAAAACATTGGTAAACTGACTGAGCCTATGGGAACCCAAACCAAAGGATATTGACAAATCTTTGTCATTTTTAAGAAATTTCTTACATGGACATGTATCTGGCCACTGCATACTTATCAGAAGACAAGGTCCTGAAGAATAAGTGAAAATGTTTAGTTTCTTTCCCTTATCATTAAGCTCGGCTATTTCCAGAATGGATGTTTGGCAAATAGAAATTCTTGTCAGTGTCTGATAGAGTCAGATTGCTCTAAAATACCGGCCTGCATTGCAGACTTCCCCTTGGGCGCTGCCCAGTTTCCTTCCACTTTAATGATGGGTGCTGTCCTAAGTTGAAATATCCTTGAGTTTGGAGTAAAACACTAGTCAGATGAATGATAAGATGTACTGTAATCTGCTAATCCTAACCAGTACTCTGCTAGTTTTCACCAAACTTTTCTTCATTTCTTTTAATGGTTTAAACCAAATATTCAAATACTATGTTCATGTAATTCTCTTATTACTGCAGTGTACATGTATTTTAAACTGGAAAGCTAGTCAAAAATAATTCTTATGGGTTTGATTCTTATACATGTAATCCCTCATGGATTGATTGCTTTTGGACAAAAGCTGTGTGCTTAAGTAAGCTTATTTCAGATACTTATGAACCCAGCTACTTTTTTGAAATTTCAGTTTCTAATAATATATGTTTTGTCATTGTATGTGTAAAGTACACATGTATATCTCAATTTTATGTACATTTGTGAGAATTTTGAAATATTGACTGGTCATTGTGGATTTCCTACAGGCTTTGTCGTGTTTTCTCCCTCCATAATGCTGGCAGCCGTCTTATAAGTGAAATATTCTTGAGTTTGGCATAAAATAGAAGTCAAAGAAATCAAACAAATATTGACTGGTACAACTTTTTACTTGACTTTGCAGAACTCTTCCTGACACGCATCGTAGAGTATAGGGAATCTGGAAATGCACCAGCCTCTATCAGATCAAATGTGAAAGAGTTTGGACGAAAAGTGAAGAACTTTGGGAAAGCCATTAAAACCAAACTGACTTAGAACAAACACATTTTATACTGTGGACAATAAAATAAAAGTTGACAATGTTCTGCATTCAAATCAAAGTTTGTCTGCGTGAAAATGCGAAACTGGGTTGGAATTCAGTGGTAACATAGAAAGAAAACTTTCGTGAGACCCTGGGCACACTGAACACATAAACTTTGGTGTCCTGTCTTTGTGAGGACAGGAATCTGATATCTGCAGGTTTGTTTTTTTTGCATTCTATATGTATTTAACACTTGACTAGGAAAGTTCTTGTTTTTGTATTTGCTCTTGTGTGATACTATATTGCCAGATATGCTAGCAGGTGAGAAATCACTTGGGTCATTTCATGAAAAGGTGAGCAAGCAATTCCTGTTTCATGTCTTTTCATAAAACAGTTCTTTACTTAACAGAGTTTTATCAATTAGCCAAAGAATTAAAACCCATGAAATAGTAGTAATGAAGTAATATGTCTTTAATGTCTTGTAAAGATCTATATGGAAATCGTAGTAAGATCAATCCATTATAAAAAGTCATCATATTATTGTATATTGGCCGTATGTATATTTTACTGGTGTGAGTTATAATTTTACACAACATTGGAGATACTCACTACTGAGAAATATTTCTGAAAGCATAATAATTACCGGTATCATTTGTATTTGCAGGCCTGTATTACCAAATGCATAATGTGTAGATTTCTACATGTGAATAGCATGAATCATGTCCCCTGTAAATTTCCTGTATATTGTAAATAGCTGTACATCAGTTTCCGTTGTGCCATCTTGTGTATATCTTGTGTATAATACCATATGTATTTTGAAGTGATCATTCGTTACTTAGTGTACATTTTGAGACTTGGACATTTGTACAGTATGTATGTAATTCTCAATGTTGGCTTGTGGCATATTTGTTACAATTTACAACCTTTTTTGGGTTCTTTATACATGTGTATAGATTTTTTAATTGTACATCATAATATATTTTGAATGTGTTTCTCTTTGAGATCATTTATAATCAAAATCAGGATCAGTTTTTCTTACATGTGTAATTAATTTGTTTTTGTGACAAGAAGCACAAGGTTTACTTTAGAATTAACGTTATTGTTATGTGTAGCCCAGAATTCATTACAGAGCCAGATTTATGTGTCATGGTCTATAATGTCACCTCACCCTGATGTAGTGCAACCTGTGGTTGTGTTTGGTTAAAGTGCCATTCCAGCCCCAATAGAAAATGGTTGGAAATATCTAAGGAAATACTATTGATCAAAGCTAGCATCATGGTTCAAAAGGAGTTAGAATATATAACACTATTTAACCCCAGTAAGTGAAGATTCCACAGGAAATGAAATCTTTGGCTGTGTCCATGTATTTTTCCTGGTGTGCTGTGATAATATTTCCCAACATAATGTCAAATCAGGCACATATAGTCTTGAGTAAGGCATACATGTTGTGATGATGTCAAGAGCAATGTAGATAGCACAGCAGCATTTTTTGATTTACTTCAGCGATTGATGACGTCACCACAGGCAAGTTGAATGGCCAACAAATTTTGTTTCCCTATTCTCTGATGAAATGTACAGTATCAGTTTTGATACATTGTAATTTTATTTACAGCTTAGGAAACTATCTCAATCTTTATCATGTCTCCCTTGCATTCATGACACATAAGTGTTGACACTGATGTAACTCTTAAAGCCATAAAAAGTTACTGTAATAAACAATGACTGAAATTTATTATTTTACCTCTGTGTTGAGATTAAGCAAACCTGGTTACTATTTTTGGCTGTGACAAAACAATTCGGTAAATCTCTGTGACAGTCTTTCTCTCTGTTGATTGGTTGATCGATGGTTTTTGATCCTATATCTTTTAACATGGGCCATTCAGTTACAAAGGGGCCTGGATGTAAGAAGACATAAACCCTTAGCAGGATGTTGCAACTGTTACTAACGTGCTCCTTATTGTAGTAATCCATGCAGACATTATCTGGATACCTCATAGAAAGCGTTGTGGTATTAGCAAACCTGCGAAACTTTGGGTCAGCAAACATTACCAGCATTGCCATTGTAAAAAGGCTGAACAGCTAGTATGATTTCGTTTAGGTATGGTGTGTGAATCGTTTTTGTTTCAGTTGTTACATGGAACTGCTGATGAGTGAATTTGTTAGCTCTATCTTATTCTAATAGGACTCATATTAGTTGAAGTGGTTGGCTGTGAATGATGTTGAACATACATTCATTCCATTGATTATGACAAATTTTAACATACATGTTCATGTAGGAATGCCGGTTTGCAAAGAAAATTAGAAAAAGTGTACACTTGCAGACGGATATTTTAATAAGGTATAATACACTGGAATTTTCTGTTTAAAACCTATCAATTATAAAGGGATCACGTAATGCCCTGTGTACTGATATGAATGCGTGCATTTGTATGTTGTTATTCCATACATTTTACATTTGTGCGTTGAATCGGTTCAAGGTAAGTTTAGAAGTTCTTATAGTGGTCACATTTCCATTTTTTACACAGGTATATGATAATTCTTATAACAGATTTTATGCCACATCATTTATGATATTTTGTGGTATCCGTAAAATTCCAATGTCAGCCACATAATCATGTTAGCTTGCTTTTGTACATGTTCAGATTATTAAAGTTTATAGTATTCATCACAGGAGGTGATTTACACTTGAACACACATTTACAAAATATTGTTTTCTCATCATATATAAACATAGGTAACAAGAGAGCATTATGATTAGTAAGATTCCAGTCTTATATGTTCAGATTTTTTTCTTTTATTACTATTTTTTTGTTGGAACAACATGTATAATCAAATCAGCATTATAAAGTAATATGCAAAACAGACTCAGCTGGTTGTTATTTATAGAAATGCAATTTAAAGTAAATGTTGCACAAGATGAGATGGTGACAATTTTGAGCCATCTTTATGTCAGCATTCATACATTAACTGGAATAGTGAAACTGAGGTGTCCATACTGAAGATCCTGCACAAAACCGTGACCATGTTGATGGCTCCTTATCCCATGCCCTAGCGAACAGTGTCTGTCCATCTGTGAACCTTTGACTTTGATGCAATAATTGCCTCAGATGGTCAATTTTTATCTCACTGTTACAAAGTAAAGTGAGGTAGTGTGTTTGTAGGGAAGCAGTATAGGCCTCGGTGTTGGGGTAAGCTGTTTTATTAAGGTCAGCTGTTTGGTCCATACTTCGGTTGCTATTTGAACTGAAACACTTATTGCAGAGATGCTCGGTTTCTCCTGTAGTGTGGCATGCAGTCATTTTTCAGTACCCTCAGATCAGGTTGAGAAAAAAGCTTGATAGATCTTGCCTAATTGATTTTAGAGTATAATTCCCTAAATTTTCCATTAAAAGCTAGAATTTAGTCTTTGCTAGGTCAGTCTGCACAAACAAAACCTTGGCTTACCGGATATCTGCAGTCAGTAAAACGTCGCTGAGTACAGTATATAATGCCAACGTGTTAAATATATACATGAGAACAAAAGTTTAAAGGCCAGAGGGCATCTCACAGGTATTGCATTTTTCTTCATGATGTTTCCATTGTGCATTTGTGAATGGAGCATGATGTTATCTTCATGTCAATTTAAAATATATATTTTCCGTGTATGTGTTAAACTTGTGATCTTCATTTGGTTTCCATCTGCCTAAAGGGCTGGCAAGGTGGCTCATGGTCAATTTTGTGTGTAATGCTTCTCACTGGACAATCCACTTGAAACTGTATCTCAATGGTTCTGACACATGTGGTTGACAAAATACAATTTTCACATGAAGACACGTGTAGATTGTCCTTCATAATGATAAATCCGTGGACGATTACCCACAAAGCCCCATTCCGTCTTCACCTTAATAGTACCATACGTAGACGTGTGTAAGCCTGCCAGTCGCTTGCCTGCGGTGGGGAGGTTTTGGGCTTCCCCAAGGGGCTTCCATTGAAATCTCAAAGTATGGCATACCTTTGCAATGTATGCTAAGGAGATGTTATCTTTTTTACATTGAAACATTTGTATTTGAATTCCAGACATTGGTATTGTAATACATGTACTGGTAGTGTTATAAAAGTTACAACCCTTCCCGATGTGCGTCACAATTACATTGTATTATTAATCGTGAATGAGTAGCAGAGCTTCTATATAGTGTGGGTAAATTCTCAAATAACAACAAGGTTTCAACCTGGTGGATCAGAACAGTAGTGCCATGGCCGTAGCTTGTAATTAGCCAGAGTTTAGATTAGAATAGGTTCACGTTTTGATCCCGGACAAAGGAATCACTTGATAGTGGTGAATATCTCCTACTTCAGAACTAGATGTTTTGTGATGATAGAATTGCTCAAGCCAACAAAGAGATACATTGTATATAGGTAAATAGTTGTTAATATTTGCAGACCTATCTTTCATTCCCATGGCAGAGCCTCTAGTGATAAATTAACGTGTTAATAGGTTAAGAAATGCTGTGTTTTGATAATTTCTGTGTATTTTTTTTTGTACAATGGATTTAGCCAAGAAAATTTGTGTGTGTATATATATATGTGTGAATGCATATATATATATATATATATATATATATATATATATACACATACATACACATATATGTAGTATGTGTTGTAAGAATGTACTGTATTGTTTTGTGTGCTTCGAACAGGCAGTCGTCAGTTTGTCTGATCAGTGAGTTGTTATGATGCAGCATTTTAACGTTCTAATAACAATAACAAAATGACAGTGTCCCTTTCACAACTTCGGTTGGTCATAATTTACAAACATGTTTTAGAAGGAAATATCGGCCAGTTAACTAATCTTCAATGTAGCATCTTCAGTGCTCCTTGACATAGATTCTGTCTTCATAACTTGGCTCCTCCCTTGTATTTTATGCGATAGTTTGTTAATTCACATGGTGTAATTTATCGTATGGAATGACTGATCGAAATCAGGACATACTCTATTTCACACTATTTGTACCTCCTGGCTCGCAGTCCAGGCAAGTTTTGATTTTGATGATTTCTGCAGTTAGGCAGATGTAGGTATGACTTATCGAACAGCGTGGACGCAGATTTACCAAAGAATGCACTATACCATGGGAATTTCTTTTAATTGTCAAGACCACCTTTCATTCAATTTCCATAAGAACTCTCCCCCCCCCCCAATAAAAAGGCGTTTGGCATCTCTTGTGTACTATGTTGAATGGATACTAGTACATGGATTAATTGTGTTTGTCTCGAATTTCTCAATTCTTCACACAACCTAGCAGACTTTGTCCTTCCAGTTAATCGTAGGCCCCTAATTATCTGATGTTTCCCATTTCTGTAGGAACTCGCTGTTTTGCTCAAGAACGCAGTTATAAACTGAATTGTCTGTTATTATTTTTCGTTGTTTTCTTTGTACAGAGTTAATTGTTTAGGTATGTATGTTCTCATTATACGTGTAGTATGAGGTAAGGGAGCGTCATTAAAGCTTAGGCATCATCATTATACAGTGTGTATACCGAGTGCATATACATGCACCGTCTTCCATGACACTCAGTTTTCTTTGTGCTACTGTAATACGGTCTTTCGTCCAACTCGAGCCCAGGCTAGCTTTTTTAGATTCCAACCCATGCGTGAGTGTATGTGTCATTCCTTGCAGCGCTGCAACCTTTCAAAACCTTACTGTTAACTTGATCCCATTTGTGAAGGCTCATGTTGCTTTGTCCAAGTATTTATTTTCAGGCGCTTGTTTACCTGAGTTTTCTGCATTGTACTTTTTGCACAGTATGTAACACCTTCCTAACACTATACTTTTGGAGTGTATGTATTCAGAAAATATGCAGGTGTAGAATTTGTGTGATTGAAACTGAGATAAAGTTGATACTACACCTGGATTCACTTGTCCAGTGGAAGAAGAAAAGTCCTCATTCTGGAAATGATTTATATGATAATCACTGAGCTTAAGAGTTGTCTTCTAGTAGAATGTGATTTGCCAGGGCCCGCGTCATATCATTTCTGCATGTGGGGACGAAACTTAATTGACTGCTATCAAATTCAGTGAATTTGGTATAGGTCAGAGTCTTATAAGTCTGATGGTAATGAACTCCGGGTAGGAAGTCAAGTTTTAGACTACCCTATATTTCTATCAGTGGTGTGTTGAGGTAGGAAGCATTCACTACATTTGGAAAAGCAAAGTGCAAATATTTCCATTGCTCCATGTCATTGTGGTAGTAATAGAGTGCTGTACTGGCTCAAAACACATCCAAAGTTCATTCTTTAAAACCTAGCACCATGCTTAATAATCTAAAGAGGCCAAGACACGACAAAATTCCCTGATGGACACAATCATTAAGATAAGAGCTTGAAGCCGCTCCTTATACCGTCTCGTCGCGCTTGCTAGAACAAAAGTAACGCTGATAATGATTGGTTGATTCACCCTAAACAGAAGTCGTCAGAATCGCCTTTCCAGTGCTCAAATGAATCAAAGGTTTTCAGTTATGTGGATGGGTTCAAAGTGCTGTAACGTTTGTTGACATTTACAAAGCTATAATAGCAAACTTGTCGCGGTGTGAGTAGAGATCGTTGGCCGTCACTGTTCGTGAGTTGTTTGACAAAAGAGGCATATATAGCATGTGCTTCAAGTAATGTTCCGCACAGTTTTTTTTTATTGTTATGTGATAATGCAAAAACACCTTCTGTCTCAGTTGCCTGGCTACATACACTTGTTTGTTAGAAAATGAATGTTTTACACCTGAAAATTTGACCTCAAACATTTGGAACGACAGAAGTATCATTTTAGATTTCAGACCATTCAATAATCAATATACTTAATCTCGTTCACTATTAACTAATATCACGTGCAGAGAAATATCCCAAGTTTGTATATGGTTTGAGATGCTTTCATTGAAGGTGTATTCATCGTTTTTTTCTGCTTTATACATATATATATATATATATATAATGTACAAGAAACTCGTATTATTTTAACGTGCATTATGCTATGTTAAGTTTTAATTTAACATATGTATATGTGTACATAGGAATGTACCCCCCCCCCCTTATTTTAAAATTGCTGAAAGTTATGTATATTGCTGTAACTGCATGTGTACGCGTTTTATCCCACTATGGTATGTTGTACATTAATAATACGGGCTCATTAAGCTTGAAGTATTTGTGTAATTTCACCTCATGTTTTTGTTGCTGAAATACTGTATTGGGACAAGACCCTCGTTAATTCTTTCTCGGGATTTGTGTATTTCGGATTTTTATGGAATTATTACTGCACCATTGAATTATTCGTTGTTGTACCGGTTACTAGCATGCTCCGCTGGTCGACTTGATGTCGCAATAACTAACATTTTCTTTCCATGTCTGTTTGTGAAGGCGTTTATTAGATTATTGTTTCTACAGGAACTGGCTAGTTTGGCATGCGTGGATAATTTAGTTGAAAGTGATGAGTGTAAGATAAAATTTTACGTAGTGAGTCCTTCAGTTGTCATTAAACAGTCATCTTTGTGGAGGATCATCCATTCAACCACAGTAGTTGGCCTGGTGGCCCAGGTGCTGTAGAACCTTATCGCATAAAGATGTTATTAATCTGAGGTCCATTAGTAAGCTTATGCCAGGTTAGGTCGTGTGCCAACGTCATTTTCATTTTCGAACATTAAAACGTCCTGAACAACTTTCAAACACACTGCTATAGCTGCTTTGGTCCTGGTGGAATCGCCATACATACACCCCATCCATGTCACCCCAACATATATCCTGCTGTACAGTTGATATGTGTGAATAAATACGAACTGGTGGAACACGGCTATAGTTCATGCTTTAATAATTTTTCGATGATGTTATTATATGAAAGCAAACGCCTACCTTGGGTTGGGTACGATACTGTCGTTGGGACTTAGAAGGGATGCGCTCGGAAAGGTTATTCCTACGTTTGGACCAGGGGGCCTCATTGACCGAGTGGATTACCGGGCTAGTGCAGCGTACTGACCCAGGTGCCTCTCACCAATGCGATCACTGTCAGTTCAGTTCATGCTGGCTTCCTCTCCAGTCGTACCGGTACCTGTGAAGACCTGCCAGCAACCAACGGCCGTGGGTTTTCCCAGGGTTTTTCCCCGGTTTCCACCCACAATAATGCTGGCCATTGTCGTATATTTGTGAAATATTCTTGAGAACGGCGTAAAACCAATGAAATAAATAAATATATTACGACCACACTGTTCTCGAATTCAGCAAATTCCGCCGCGTTTAAGAATCTGTTATTTTATATACAGTGTCAGTCGGGTCTTTGGACAGTTGACTGATTACTGAGGGAGAAATCACCGCCACTGGCCTTCATGTATCATATATACTGGTGGGACGTTGGTGGGAAACCAGAACGAAAACAACGAGCAAGCTGGTGAAACGGAATTAAAACTGAAAGTGTTGGAATAGAAAGTTGATGGAAGGAACATTACCTATTGAACTGTAGAAACCATACGTGAAGGTAGGATGGTACCATGATCTAAATAGCTAAAGACATTGCACTCTGCCGCCCCCCCCCCCCACTCACCAAACATATACACCTGACCGTAAGTTAAAAATTCTTGGGCATGCTCTTAAACACTCATCATTTAGGTAAGTGAAGATCGCGGAGCAAGTGTAATGTATTTGAGCTCTCTGGTTTCATTCATCTATGAAAGTGACCGCCGATGTTTAAGTGAAAAATTCTTGACACTAAATAAATAAATAAATAAATAAATAATCAATGTGATCCAGTGTGATCCTAGTTTATGTATGCAACATTTTTTTTCTTGCCTTCTGTTTTGCGTGTAACGACATTGCTGACAAGTAACTAGCCAACTATATGCGGATGTGCGTCGTCGGTGAAGTAGAAGTTCCTGTAGTAGGTGTACGTGTCGTGCCTTGTGGCCCAGCTGGAGTCCCCGCCACCGAAGAACGTGGAGAAATACATTCCCGTGATCTCCACCTTGTTCTCGCGGCGAAACAGAAGGTTTCTGGACTCGTACACCTGCTTGCCGTCCACCCAGACCTTGAGGTAACCGTCGTGTTTGCCGACCGTGTTCAGGTGGACATGCTGACTGACGGTCTGCCACACTCCCGTCTTCCACTTCCAGGAACCTCTGCCCATGGAATGGCCGTAGTCGAAGTTACAGATGACATCATGGCGGTCGCAGAAGTCTCTTTCTTGGTCATGCGGAGCGTACAAGTAGACTTCACCGTCACCATGGCTTCTGAACATGAATCTCGTCGTAAAGCAGTGGTTGGAGTCCCGGCCGCCCGAACATGTTCTTGTCGTGCCTCCCATCAACCCAGGCAACTTGCCGCCTTTGACGAAGTCGAAGTTTTTCGGAAAGTAAATGTCGTAGGTAAGAGTCATGGAGGATCTTGTGCTAATCGGTTCGGAAAAGAACTGAGAGCCTCCTTGTGGATGGTGGGAAGGTTTGTAGGAACCTTTGGGGTAGAAAATCCTCAGGACCTTGCCATGACCTCCGGCGGGGTCATTGACAATGGCCATATTATCATCGCCAAAGGAGTGGTCAGCATGGAAATCTTTTAGAACGTCACTTGAAGGAAAGCTCGTTAACGACCAAAGCACTCTAGCGTCTGAAAAAATGAACACAACAAATACGTACATACATACATGTGACTGGAAGTTAGTGTTTCTTAAATATTAAAAGTGTGAGAATATACAAGGTGGTCAGCAGCATAATTTTGTAAAGTTCTTCAACGCCGTACTGAAGAATTTTTCACTTATGCGACAAGTTCCGTGTGGAGGAAGCCGTGTGTCGGGACAACGCCACCAACCTTTGGCAAGTTACAATGGGAAAAGATCTGAAGACGGCGCCAAAACAAGTTATTTAGAATCCAATAGATAACTCAAGTGCCTTATTTAAAACACCACAGTTTTTCAGTGAAGATTTGGATTAAAACTACCTCAGTTGGCCGTTTTCTATCACACTGTACTGCCTAAAAAATCGCATAGCATTAATTTTTGCTCGTTCCAGGGCGTACGTGTCAAGATCGGGAACTAGGATGATATTGTGCATCTGGCCGATGACGCACAAGACAAAATTTCATTTCGAAAACACCCGCCTTATGGAGAAAGAAGCTCATAGATAGGATCATAACCTGGGGGAACCAGGGCGTAGTCGTGCGACCAAGTAGGAACAAAAACTGCACGACTTGTCAAGGTTTCCAAGACTATCGGTGATCTCGAAAATTCCTTGTCCGAGAATGGCAATGAACCTGTGTCTCGCGTGTCCTTAACGACTGAAATGCAAATATCTTAAGTACTCTGCCACGTCCACGTCCCCCAGCAGTACGTTGTGGGATATAATATGGGACATGGCAGATGATAATACCAGACAATTTTTCTCAGGGTTTCAGAGATTTTAAACATGAGAATCGAGTGTTAGAATGAATCCAAGTGTTACCATCTGTGAACCGCACTTCTAACGTGGGAGAAAGTGATAACAACCAACTAGAACCATAAATGGACGAATAACTACCAGGAATTTTTATTTGTATAGCGATTCTCTGAACAGCGATAATTCGATGTCTTGCTTATTAATAACTCTTTCATACAAGTTGTAAAGCACTCTACCTCTTCATCTCATAATGTGTAACGCGGTAGTTCAGGCCTCCTTGTAGAATTGGTATATACTATTCGTATTAAGTAAATATTAACCAAGAAATTAAACTAAGGGGTTTATCTGTTTACCTTTACTTTACCTTCACGCATATATGGATCATATCACAAAGCATCGTTCACAGAAGTCCTCTCTACTTACGGCTGTTAAATTTTAGCTTTAAGCCAGTATTTTTGTCAGGCACCAGGTATAAGGGACGGTGATTTCCTCCGGGCTCTTCCCACGGTTTCTCCACGCGCCAAAATTCCGACTATCGTCACACCAGGTGAGCTATTGTTTAGTGCAACGTAAAGCATCAGTCAAATAAGCTAATCAGTAAATACTTACAACTGCTAGAGATTGCCATGATTACCAAGACCAACACACAGGCTACCCTACTGTCGACAGCCATGTTTGGGGGATCTGAAAAGAAACGTTGCATGCTGTGAAAATGTAACTGACGTGAAATTATTTGCAGTTTGTTACTGTGATATTTCTTCAAGAAACTTGTGCTGTATATGGATTCCGAGCCTCCACCGCCCTAGAGTCCTTGGTGACGTCGCTGTTGACGCTGGGTTGTCCATTGTGGTCATGTTACATGTACTCTTTGCTTTGCTTTTCAATTGTATGTCATAGTAGTATTCGTGCATTTCTAGAAAACAAGGATCATTCCAGTTTGGACCCGAGCTTCCATTGCAGGGGGAAACGTACCTCATTCGTTGGTAGATGCCTCGATTTCTCAGATGTTTAAAGCGCTGGCTTGTTACGACTGTCGGATCCTTGACCACTTAGGTGTTGAGTTTTAACTGCAATTTCATGTCAAACGGTTTTCCAGGAAACTATGGCGAAGGTTCCTCCAACCCTTAACCTCTTCGTCTTCATATGAGTGAAAAACTGAACAATAATCAATCAGTCAATCAATCATTTCACGGACCGAGAGGATGCACGGCTCAAATCTAGATCCCGTTTTTCAACAGCAGCTTTAAAGCAAAAGGTTTACCAGATACCTACCTGAAGCCGTACGATGAATATCCTGAGGCCTGTCCTATTTTCCTAATCCACAATCCTCACTGCCGTCATATAAGTGAAATATTCTTGAGCAGGTCATAAATTACGAATCAAATATACCACAAGAACATCGTTCGAGTATTGGTATCACAGGAATTGGAATGGACTTAAAGAGCTTACCGTGGAAAATTATGTTGGCTGTGGAAGTAAATCTAATGATAGCTGGGGTGGTTGATATAGTGCCATGTGACAGCTGTTTAGGACGACCCAAATCGCGGATTAAGGAAATGTTATGTTATCTTAACCCGCGAACCGAATTGGGTTACAGATGGCATGACCGACTGTTCCAAGGACAAATGTACACGTGGCTATAATTCCACCACACTAGTGAATGACACACGATTCCTTAAATGTCATGATGTTGTTTGTCTTGAACCCTTCATAATTAAGTTTAAGTGTTTCATTTTAGGGTTTTTGCGTAGACCGTTCTTGTTGCTTGAGAACTATTTCTCTTTAGTGTTCTTAAGTATAGTCTATAAAACAAAAAAGAAGAACTTTCGTGAACACATTTATGGCCTGAAAAGGTAAACATTTTTGAAAGTACGTTCTCACTCGACGTAGTTATTCAAACTGTCATGTCGATCGTCATGTGACTGAAAAATTGTTAAGTTCCACGTTAAACCGCAAGCACTCACTGACTCAAACTGCTCTAAATGGGTTTCATTTTAATGTTTGGATTTGCAAATCTTGTCATCGTAAAATGGCACGACAATGGCACCTCTAGTCTACAAAGCATCACTGAAGACAAACCATTAATGCAGATGTACATTTATAAATTAGGACGGAGTGACTTCAAGACAAACAGTCAACAGGTTTAAAAGACACCGAATATTATAGTTATAGGCGTATAAATATAGGGAATATCCAAATCGTGGACCATGCAACTTTATAAACTGTCAAAAATTAATTTATGTATCTCATTCGTAACCGTTTATATTTTTTCCACGTGCATGATAATTTAAATGAAAACGATGTTTATACATCCCGTAGTGCCTCTAACCATAAGAAAAGAGCTACTCGTCGATAATTAGCTTAGGGACCAACAGCCAAATTAATACATACGATGAATGAACGCGCAAGGTACAGTTTTCCGGCTTACGTATCGATCTGCAAACATGAATGTTCTTTATACTCCATTTTTATTTTGAATTGCTAGGTCTTTAATTTCTTGGTAAGATCTTAGGCTGGAAATTGGTAAGCCTATGTTGGCAATATTCGCTCTGAATTTTACATGAAACGTATCTAAAGAATGATTTCTCGGTAATGGTACAGGGACACTCGGGGAAAAAAGGAAATTCTACCTAATTAAGCTTAAGGTAAGGTTCGTGAGGACACAGAAGTTGCTACTGTTTCTATATTTACATGAACTGTGATACAATATGTATTCAAGCCTTAAATATGGTAAACTGAGAAGAGGCCGGATTTCACCGGTTACGTGTGATCGTTTTCCACATCGCTGATCTGGTTTTACTCACCCACTGTAGCCCTTCAAATACCTCAAAGCATTTAGCAAACATTATGGGAGCGTTTCTCCTTTTTATGCCGATCGGACAAGGAAATTTGTACCGGGTAGTGAACTGCAGGAACAAGATGGTGTGTTTTTTCTGGTAGACAAATACGAATAGTAGTATACAAAATAAAGGTTCTGGCACACTTCGCGCTTGCCCCCCCCCCCAGCCCGTGTTCCGACCACATCAAGCCATATGGTGTCTGTCTACATAAACTTTTGCCAATTATCCATGTAGACAAACGGGCGTTCACAATCAGAGATCCCTCCCAGCCCCTGTTACAGCTATGTAGACGGGTGTTCGCGTACACAACTTTTTGCCTTATATCTATGTAGACAAACGGGCGTTCACATTCAACGATAATTCCCATAAGCCAATCGTCGCTCCAAGTAGAGAAAAGTGTGGGTATGGTATACCAATGATCATGAAAGGACAGCGTAATTGTGAATGGCTTATCACCGGCCCATGAAAGCAGTGCGGAAAAAGCTGCCTTGGCGATTTCTGTAGGATCCATCATGAGCGCATGCGCAGGAACTCCCCCATACCGACGCCCTCTCGAAGGTGTAACATCAGGACACAGTCAGAGGCTCACCCATGCGGGCCTTGCGGTGCCGACCGGGCTCAAAAATATCTGGTTAGAATCGAAGCCCGAGCAAATAATATCCACCCCCTTGTTCCAGCAGCGGTCAGCTTGTGCAAAAAAGGTGCCCGTGTTTGTAGGGCCGTAAGCCCTCTATCCTCTTTTCGACTGATCACCGCGAACAGAATTTCCATTTAGAGGAACGTGTGTCTACCGTATATCCATCTATAACCGCCATGGCGGCCACAATTGATGCATACAGAGACCAGCTGCTAGATGAAATGAATTTCTTTCCCTGACATCCTGGAGACTATTGAAAAGTGGACGCTTAGAGGGTCAGGATGGATCGTAGATGGAGTGGAAACTTTATGGCTGGACATCGCTCGATACCAGCCGCCGAGAGGTTTATCGTACATAGCGCTACCAGTAGCTGTAAGGAACAAGAGGGCAGTCGTAAACGTGAAAAACAAAGATGACCACTGCCTCCGATGGGCACTCCGGTCAGCTCTGTTTCCTGCAGCCATAAACCCTCAGAGACCAAGCAAATACCCAATTGAGGATGGCCTAAACTTTGAAGGGTTCGAACCCCAACTCCTACCTCCCAGATCCCAAAAGTTGAAAAGCAAAACCACCTAGCCTTCAACGTCCTCGGCTGGGACAAACGCGTCATTGTACACCGGCTCAGCAAAGAGCCCAGCTACATGCCTCGGATCAACCTGCTGCTGTTCGAGAAGGCTTGTAAATTCCACTACACCTGGATTAAGGATCTTAACCACCGGCTTTATGATCAGTCCAATTATAAAGGCCGAAAGTACTTCTGCGAGCATTGCCTCTATGGATACTCTAGGGAAGACCTGCTGGAAGCCCACAAACCGGAGTGCCGCGGGATCGGCCAGACAGCTGTGCGAGTGGAGATGCCGGAAGAGGGTAAAAACAAGCTCACCTTCCAGAACCACCAGAAGCAGCTCCCAACCCCTTACATCATCTATGTCGACTTCGAAGCGCTCACCACCAAAACGCCTGCAACCTGAAGCTGCGGCTAAGCGCCAGAACCACCACAATCCCATTGGTCTTCCACAACTTGCAGGGCTATGACTCTCACCTGCTGATGCAGGCGATCTCGAAGGTGAAGTTGTATCCCCAATAACATCGAAAAATACATCTCCTTCTCCCTGGAGCAGCTCCGCTGCATCGACAGCGCCAGGTTCTAGTTCTCTCAACTAGCTGGTAGAAGCCAAGGAATCAAAGGCGTTCCAGATGACAGCGCGGTGTGAACCAAGCCAGCAGAGACGTGAACTGCTTATGAGCAAATGTGTTTACCCATATGAGTACATGAATTCCTGACAACGTTTGATGAGCCTCAGCTTCCCACAAAGGAGGCCTTTCACAGCAAACTTTCGGACACACACATCAGGGATGAGGATTATGCCCTTGCGCAGGAGGTCTTGAAGATCTTTGACTGCAAATGCTGGCAGATGTTTTCGAAACGTTTCGGAAAACCTGCCTTTGGCAGTATGGCCTAGGCCCAGCGCATTATTACACCAGCCCTGGTCTCTCCTGGGATGCTCTCCTCAAGAAAACAGGTATAGAGCTTGAACTGCTGACAGACTACGACCAGCACCTCTACATCGAGGAATGAGACGGGATATGTTTATGGTCTCTAAGCTTCTCGCCCGTGCTAACAACCCCAGAGTGGAAGGCTATGACCCAAAGAAACCTAACAGCTATATCCAGTACCTGGATGCCAGCAACCTTTACGGCTGGGCGATGAGTCAGCTGCTACCAACAGGTGGCTTCCGGTGGGAAAACGGAGGAAAACCATCCTCCCATCAACTCGCAAAAACCATCGCAGAGCATCCGGCGGCAACCCAGAGGGTTATATCTTGGAAGCGGATCTGGAGTACCCAGAAGACCTGCATAAGGTGCACAACTCTTACCCACTAGCCCCAGAGCTCATGGTCGTTCCCAAGGAGTGGATGTCGGAGTACCAGCACAATTTCCTTGGCGTAGGGGTAGCGCCTACTGAGGTGAAGAAGCTGGTCCATAACCATCACTATAAGGAACGCTATGTGCTGTACTAACGCAACTTACAACTTGTCTCTGCGCCTGAAAAATATCCATCGTGCCCTACGCCTCCGGCAAAGCCCCTTGATGGATCCCTACACCCGAATGAATACCGAGCTCCAGGAAAAAGAGACGACTGATTTCAAGAAGGGCCTCTAGAAGCTCATGAACAATTCTATCTTCATGCGAGCAAGCGAAGAAGACAACTCAGGCGCCTTGTCGCCTGACCAGCCTTCTTCAGAGCCGACATCTTCGGCGACGACCTGGCAGCGACTCAGGTTCACAAAGCCGTCTAACCCTCAACAGCCCCCTCTATGTCGGGATGAGCTTCCTCGACCTCTTGAGGAACTTGATGTACGACCTCTACTACAAAAAGATGAAGCCTCAGTTCGGAGATAACTGCCAGCTCCTCTACGGGGACACGGACAGCCTACTCCTCGAGATCCAGACCGTAGATGTAAAGAAGGATATGGTCAAGCATGCACACCTCTATGACACCTCCGATTACCAATTGGATCACCCATTCCACTCTACTGCAAACAACAAGGTTTTAGGCAAGTTGAAGGATAAATGTTCTGGACGCCAGATCGCCGAGTAGGTTGACTTGCGTCCTAAGATGTATAGCATCCTTGAGGCCAGCGGACGCAACATCCATAAGGCCAAAGGTGTTAAAAAGAATGTTGTGAAAGAGCATATCAGACATGAGCAGTACAAAGAGGCTCTCTTCGAAAGGCAGACCTTCCGCCTGGATGTCCTGCGGTCAGAGCACCATCGCATCTACGGGCACCTTCTGACCAAAGGTATTGCTCTCACCCTTCGATTCCAAGCTGTGGAAAGCTGAAAATGGGGTGGGCAAGCTCGCCTATGGACACAAAGAAGCCCTTCCAGGAGGCTGAGCTTCTAACGGTGGACCTTATGAGGCTGGGGCTGAGTGTCAGGTGGCACCACGAGAAGTTCCTCGCGGACAAACCCCCACTGCGGGCCATTCGATGGTACATCAGGGTAGTACAACACAGGCTAATCGGGTTTTATTTACCGAGCGCCTGAGTCGATACACATTCAGGGACCACACGCGATCAATCTTGCAAGGGCGTCCACCTTCCAGCCGGGTTGGTACAGATAACGAACGCCAACTCTAGAAGAAAGCCTTTGCTCATGAAGGCCAAGAGGTCGCCACGACTGCGGGTAACCGCTTCACCCACTCAGAAGAACGTCCAGAAGGGAGTCCTCTTGGGCCTATTGGTGCTCGAACAGCCGCTCTGTCAGGGTCTGATTGAACCGCACAGCGATCCCCTGGTCCCGATGGATGTCCACACGCCCACGCCTGACAGAAACCCCATGCATGGCGAGGAGCTGGTTCGACCTGCAGCAGTCTGGGTCACCTAAGAGAGTCTTATAGATACGGTCCAGAACATCGTGGTTAGGGAATCTGCTGCTATGAACCGGCTAGCGACATCGACCACCTTGAGGGCATACTTGTAGGTGTGCTTGCCCAGTTTGTTTTTGACAGTGTCAAAGGGCAGAAAAAGCAGGTCAGCTTGGTGGACCACGTTTGGTGCGTCAACATCAACCTTTGGCCGTGGAATATGCCGTGGGTCTGGTAGAAAACTCTGCCAGATGGCCTGCTTCTTCAACCAATTGCGAGCTGTGCCTTCAGAGACCTTCGCAGTAGAAGCTAGTTTCTTGATGGCGGCGATGACCCTCCAGTAGCATTTGGGACTATTGCATATCTTCGTTATACGAATAAATGACTGGTCGGCCATGATAGTAGGCACCATAAGCAAGGTATTCAAGCAGCCTGATAGGTCTCCAAGACGCGCGACTTTTGTGCGCTTTCAATCAGTACATGGGCTATAGGACCAGAATATTGTTTCGGCGGGCACAGTAGTCAACCTCTAGCACCGCGGGATATAGCTCTTCGGGCAGCCCTATCATCACACAACATCCAAGCGATGTACACAAATGGTATGGAAAAATAACTCGAGCCTCATTACTCATGTCGTGCCTAGTAGCCCTTGCGGCTATCACATAGTATGTCTTCCATAGAGGAATAGACAAATGGTTGGCCACACTAGTAGGCACGACTGCGGGTAACCGCTTCACCCACTGAGAAGAGCGGCCAGAAAGCAAACGCATCTCTTGGGCATATTGTGAGCAAATGTTGGCTTGGCCAAAGTCCGGTTGAAGCGTTCCGCGACGTCTTGGTTCCGATGGAACACTCGTCCGTGCTTGACGGTCACACTGTGTTTTGCCAGAAGTTGGTTCACTGCATCCATGAACCCACGCCCAGGGTCGACGTGCAGCAGTTTAGGCCACCTCAGATTCCCCCGCTGATAGATACGGCCAAGAACATCAGCAACTTTTGTTGTTAGGGGCTCAGCTGCTTTAAATCGGCTGGCGACATCGACCACTGTGAGGACATACTTGTAGGTGCGTTTGTTCACCTTGTTTTTGACAGTGTCAAAGGGTAGAAATAGCAGGCCAGCTTGGTGGACCTCGTTTGGCACGGCAACATCAAACTTCGGCCGTGGAATATGCCGTGGGGATGGTAGAAAAATCTGCCAGATGGCGTGCTACTTCAACCAATCGCGAGCTGTACCTTCAGAGACCTTGGAAACAAAAGCTAGTTTCCTGATGGCGGCATTGCCTTTCATGTAGCCCTTCGGACCAGCCCAGTCACTTCCATCCTGAGCAGGATGAAGGCTATCTCGCGTTGATTTTGGCCCTCCGACGGTGTATAGAAATCGCCCATGACACAGTAGGGCCCTGTGGGACTAAGAATTATACCCGTGAGCTGAGCGTAACTCACGCATGGCGGTGTCGACATTACGAAATGTACGCTCTGCGTGCCCCATTAATCCAGTCCAGACGCTGTGTTCTTTTGTGAGACCACGCCGCCTGCGCCGCCTGTAGCTGTTCTATAGCCTTATCGTGGCGTTTACGCTCTGCATCGACACCGGGATTCCGAAGAGCTTTGAAGAGAAAGTTACTACCTGAGAAAGCAAGTGCATTTAAGAGAGCGCCTCCAACCATC
This sequence comes from Acanthopleura granulata, assembly GCA_016165875.1. Taxonomy (NCBI): domain Eukaryota; kingdom Metazoa; phylum Mollusca; class Polyplacophora; order Chitonida; family Chitonidae; genus Acanthopleura; species Acanthopleura granulata. The sequence continues at coordinate 43,598,774 of JABBOT010000001.1, read as the reverse complement.
AAAGAACCGAGACCATTTTTACATCAGAATGTCTGCTGGATTGATTCCCTGTTTAATTAGGATGACCTTGGTCGCCATTGCGAGGGCCACGTCCAGTAGCACCATACCGATATCACTGGGGATGAAGTCTAGCTTGTGAAGGGCACCTCCAATGGGTGCTGTGATACAGCGTCAATAGCTGGAGTTGTCATGTTGTTATTTCATACGGAGAAGATCGATGGAATCTTGAATTGCAGAGCAGAGGGTGACTTAGAGGTGGCTTGTGCCGTTTTCTGTAGTTGCGGAGCAAGAGGAAAAGGCGGCAGCTGCTGGTGATGAGTAAATATATAATATACAACAGCAAGCCCTGCTCCCCCAATGATATATGGAGTCCAGTTCGCCTACTTTGCAACTCCCTCTGAAACAGGCTCTCTCCGCTCTGGTGGCCTCAGGGCCTCCTGCTTTCCTGCTGTAGCAGCAACAGAAACACCATGGTGTTGTGATTCCTTGGCTGCCCGAAGGTGTTCAAGTAGTCTTTCCTGTTTAACCTTTCTGGCAGCGGCCCTGGCACGCCCGGCCAACTTCGGGCCTTTACTTTTCTTATCGTCTGTCACTCCTTCCACCGGAGGTGTCTCCTCCGGCGGCTTCGCTTGTGCAGCCGAGGTCCCAGCGTCTTCGTCGATCAGTTCTTCGATTAGTTCGTCCAGTCCGTCCATATTCGCCTGGCGAATAGTTTGAGTCACAGACCACAAGCAGCGCGAGATATGGACCACTATTCTCTTAGCTGTAATATATTCAAAAGCAACCCTGCGATTACACTAAAAATGATTATTAACAGAGTCAATAGCAACGGCCAGAAGCTCTGTTGTAGCAGCAGGAACAGTGTTTCTCACATTATAGCACGTGCTGTGCAGCCGGCTGATCAGTCTTCAACAGAAGCTTGGCATGAATGTATTCACATGCACGTGATCACACTCAAGGTGATTATTTGCGGGGAAAATAGCGGCAGACAGCTGCTCTGCTGTAGCGGCAGCAACCGTGTTTCTCACATTATAGCACGTGCTGTGCAGCCGGCTGATCTGTATTCAGCAGAAACTGAGCATGCTTTGCTTGGGCCAGCTGATGTCGCATTCCGGGCCGCTCTTCCGAAGGGATCACATCATTTTCTCTCATGCATTCTTCAAACGAGTCCTTATCTTTTCAGTGGAAGATGGCGACCCAGAGCGTCTTCTCGCGTAGATCCTTCAGGGCCGAATTATATACCGGCCCGAGAAGGCCAGGTCAGAGAGCGCCTTTGTGGCCGAACAGTCGTCAATGATGTACAGGGTTGGCTTGCCTTGGAACAGGTGATAGAAGGTACGGAGGTAGTCATGGAACCTTTCACCTGGGTCTACAACATAGACCTTTGCGTCGCTCCACACCAAGGGACACTCTTGATACTCCAGACTTTACCGTATAGTGGGACATAGGACAACAATGTGTTGAAACAAGCCGCGATAGGGACCCTTCAGGAGGTTTTGAGTGAAAAGGGTTTTCCCACACCCTGTCATTCCGCAGATAGTTGCCTAGTGGGGGCCCTTGGGCCAGGGGTTACTAGCGCAGAGACGAATCGGCCATCCTCGATGTTGAGCGGAGCGTCCTTGACCTCGTAAAGGTAGATGTTCAAAAGGCCCGCAGCCTCTGCTGTTTTCGTGATCTGAATGGCCACTCCCTCACTGCGTTCTCGATGCGCCGCACTGTAGCTGGTCGTCCACTGTGTCAAGCCACAGGGTGTACGTAGTGGTTAAGAAATCGCCAAGGAACAAGTCAGGGACAGCGCGACCATGGCCACCTCGGAATGGCGCTTGCAGCCGGCTGCAAAGAACTTCCTTTCTCCCAGGGCTGACTGGTAGAATGGCATATGGCTCTCCAGCAGCTCGAAGTCGAGGAGGACGTAGTATTGTTTGCTATAGGCGGCAACGATAGCAGGGTTAGCGGCATCGGGTGCGCCTTCCACTACACCAAGGCGGATTTTGGTAAGTCTTTGGCCGGCCGAAATTTCGATGCCCTGGTACTAGGCCTTATCTTTCTCCTTTTTCTTATCGCTGTCACCGATCGACACCACCTCAATGCCGCTGATCTTGATCGTGGTTTTCTTTACCACAGCACGGCCGAGGATATGGACAACTGTTCGGTCGTCGTCGGTAGAGATTTGCTTGATGGTGAAGGCCAGTCTCGCGGTCCCATTGACAATGATGTCATGGGACCGAGGTTTGAGAACCGAAACTGAAACTGTTGGTTCTGGTCAATCCCACTCGGGTTGTTTGTGATGACCATCGACGGGTACACACCACTGAACCCAAAGGAGGCTCTCAGGCGGCGGTTACGATTGAGCTTACGTCCGTGTACGTTTGAAGTCCTGGTTAGTGAACGTTGGGCCGCAACATTCAATAACTGGGCCGCAATGTTCAAGAGCCAACATGGCAGACTTTGATTTCGATAATCCAACGTTTGACCGTGACCATGTAGAAGATGATTATGAGACCGTTCCTATCGATGACGCTGGCATTGAGATCGGGGCCACTGGGGCTCATGTATCGCTGCATCAGGCGCTCTTCCAGTCAGCAGTAGATGACTACTACAACGCCATGGTGGAGAGTGGTCTCACTCCCTCAACTGGTCGAGGCCCAAGGAAGCTTGAGCTCCTCGGCAGTCGTTTGCTGCTGAAAGCACATCCCGACCTCACAATTATCAACTCTGGGAGAGGAAAGCCACTCGCACTCTCAACCACGGACTACAGGCCGGGAGGAGTGGGGGAGGGGTTGTCATCAGAGATCTGGGGTTCACCGAATGCACCAGGGGGGATCCCAAGAACACACTGCCGGCTCACGCTGTTGCAGCCATCCAGACTGCCAATAGGATGTTGGGCGCGGCAATTGCTGACATTGATACTGTGGAGATTCAGGACCTATGCGCAATCACGAAGAAGGCCGAAGATGCAGTCCAGATTATGGAGACAAGTTTCACAGACAGCGCGCTCGATGAGATCCTTGCCACGATCAATGCCCTCCCTCCCACTGTCTGCCCGTAAGCTGTCTATCCGTGAGCTGCTGGGTCTTGATAAATTATTGCAGACTATCCCAGGCGAACATATCAACAACCTCGCGAAGATCTCAGCCCTCGATGAAGAGATCTCTCGGCAAAAGCGGAAACTGGATGAGGCAGAAGCCGCAGGCCTTGATGAATTCACTAGGCGCCGTATTGCTGAACGGCTACGTGGCCTACAGGACGAGCGGTCGGCCCGCCTTGAGGCCGCTTCTGCCACTAGACATTAACTCCGCTCTCAGATCAACGGCATCCTTCTTGCCGAAGGCATACACACCCTGTTCCGCGAACAAGGCATCACAATCGTTCGTTCCGCACTGCGATCGGAATGCCTGTATCGGCATTGGTGTTTGCTCCCAGCAAGGGCTCTGCAGCGCCTCCTGCAACACCACCTCCTGAGCCAACCGACAAGGGCGGTCTGAAGGAGTGGGTAAAATTGCACCTGCAGGCCCTGGGCAGGATTCTAGCTAAGCTCGCCTGTAAAGCCGTAGCGACTGCCCAAAGTATTATACGGAGCATTGTCTCTCGGCTCTTCAGCACATTAGGCAAGGCCGTGAACTGGGTTGCCGAGAATACTGGGGCCCTGGTTTTCGCTATAGGTGGAATCATTTACGCGGCCGTTTGGGTATGACCAGATTAGTGCAAACCCGACCGAGAAGCTAAGTATTACTAACGCCAGTTTCTCTTCATCGTGCTCTCTCGGTGACCTCGGTGAAACTGTAGTCGGCGCTGCCGGCACTGGTCTCGGTACGGGTACTGCAGCGTACGGTGTAGCGTTCAAGTACCTTTTGAAAAGTCACATCGAAAGCAACCCGCAAGTTTTTCATGCCAGGATCTATAACCACGATTTCACTCGGCCCTTCAATCCCTTTACTAGAATATACTCCGCCGACATGGTAATGGGTTAGCTTACTATTGCACGAAAACGCCTTTTCAAACATCTCTTCCGAAAGAAGAATATGTTTGTCACACTGAGCGATGTTTAACAGGGGTGTAGTGTCCTCCTCCCATCATGTCTGGACAATCAAAAAGGTTAGTAAGAGGTCGCTCTGCTCGGTATGACCTTGTACCCATAGACAAATATTGGCTCGAACGTACGTTTCAGGTTGAACAATAAGTCGATTGTGGTACCACGCGCCTATTACACAGTCTGTGCTCTAAACAAAGAAGTGTTCCGACATTTGGGTGCTAAAGTGCATCTGAGTGAAGCTACTGTTCGTGTGCGACTGGAACTCAAAAAGAATGATGTTATTAGTTTGTGAGATCTAGGTGATATCCTGGGATTTTCCAACGCAAAAGAACCAATGACTGGAATCAATTAAGGGGACAGATTACCCAAAGTGACGCCTCACAAAGAAATATTTGTCCACCTAGACGAGATGAGCGCGCCCGAAAAGATCGCCGCAGCGTCTACCAGTTATATAAGTGGCTCTACTCTTCTGAGGGCAGTCCCGGTCATTGTGTGTATTGTACATTTGGCGGGAGGAGAACAGAGTCCTCGGAGTACGTCACCCATCTTCTGCAGGCCGGGACACACCTACTGCGGAACTAAACCAGTGTGCCGGTCATAAATCACCGACCTTTGGCAAATTACTGAATATCACATAAGTGGTGATTATAGAGACAAGTGATCTTAAACGATCTTTAGACTGTACAAACGGCCATACAAGCCTCGACGTCCATTTTTTTTACCAAAGCCCCATGAGCGCCTTTATCAACCACCGCCGCTCGTATTTTTTGAATATAATAAAAGCATGTTTATGATTAAAACAGAGTAGCTATGTACACTATCACACATTCTCCGAAAAATTGAAACTTTGTTTCGATATTTCTGTTGGATGCCATTTTATTATATTACTTTATTCGAAATCATACAAGATTCGTTAAGATAACGGATATGCTGTTTTAGAAAGTACTTTTAATGCGATTAGTCCATGAAGGTTTAACGCATTGTAATATTGAAAATGAAAAATCGATTATTTTTTTTATGTAAATAGCTTCAAGACTTTGGCCGTTCTTGTTTTCATTCCATCGGTATGAAGGTATAAGTAGTCTACAGCTTAATGCGTTATTTGAAAGATACCATCTTGCTATCAAACACAACACTTGGGCACAGTAACCTATCCAAAAGGAGTTGACCATCTAAGTATTTTTATATAGAAGTGGATAACACATACCTAGTTGATTTTTATCGTATTATTTTTAGATTACTCGGCCACTAGAGTTTCTAAGCACATTCGCTGATCACACTCTGGAAGGGTGATCGTAGAGAACTGTGTCAGAAAAAAACTCGCTGCCTGCAGTCTATGTATTCAGGTCTTGAGTATTTGGAGAACATAATAATATTTATGAAAACAAGGAAGAAAGGAATATATTTCCAGCTAGAGTTGCATTGCAGAGAGAGCATGCATACAATAATGGTCATGATTACAGTAAGGGTCTTGTGTACCGTAAAGATCATGTGTTCAGTATGGACGATATGTACAGAAAGGATCACGTGTACTGTCCCGAAGTCTTGAGAATATGTGGGACCAACAATTGTACAATTTGGTTATCGCTAATGAGCCAGAAATGCTCTCTGTTATTCAGTGGAATAGGTTTGATAAAGTCATCTAGTGAAGAGAGCACACTACATATAGATGTGAGATGAAATGTTGAACATTAGGGCATGATTGAGCAAAACAACACCCCCACCAAAACATGACCGTCTATATGCGGATCTTACATACCGATAAAAACACATGCATGTTTATATCTTGAAATCATAATTTGTTGACATCCAATCATCTGCTTGATCTGCGCTTTACTTATAACTGAACCCGAACAAAACAGCTGTTTGTTAATTTTAGGATCTTTACCACAAACATTTCTAACAGCAGGATCACTAAATAAAAAGTGAAACCATACAAGAACAATGAAGGATTGAGCGAATTTAGACTCTGATTCATTCTAGAATTTCTCAGTCAACAGACACCCTATGATCTGCAATGGGTTCCCCGTACGCCATCTATATCATAATGAACGTAAGAATGCAGAGCCTTATCGACGTTAGCGGGAAAAGTATTTCATGACATAAGCACGTCTGAAGGACTAGAAATCGACAGGTGTTCGAATCCTTTCGCTCTCGTTGTACAGTGGCCTTTGCGGTTTTACTTCCGTCATTCAAAGCTTACAAAAATATATGCTGGTCACTTCCAGCAGAGGGCGTAAACCTGGCACGCTGAATTCAGAAGTTACGATATAGATACCAGGTTGTCACCCGATGTCTAGGTAAGATAAGCAAAAGTATGATTCTGTCAGCAGTGATCTTCCGTCTGATATCTGATAACACTGGTCCAATCTTGGTTCGTTACCATATGGTACTATGCCCTTGTCTGTGACAGACGAACGGTTACTTTCTGTCATTCTAATAAAGTGTTGTAAGAAAACAAGTACCTGCTGAATGGATGTACTTTGCTTCGGCCTCTTGATTTGCTTCACTCTGCCGTACGGGCTTGAACATTGATGGAATAGGTAAATAAAATCAATATGCAAAAACTGGATGCTGAACCTGCCGTTGTTTAATTTGGATAGCTTTATTCAACATCAAATTCTTAGAAATGGAGACTTTTGATGTACTCCATTCATATATTCCACTGTGATGTTGGAAGGGGGATTGTCAGGTGATACCAATGATTTTGTCACTACTAGATTTGTTATTTCCAATCCAGGTTATTTGCATATAGTTTACAATGGCGAATAGAGGTGGTGGTTCTCGGCGACATCCTATTGTTTTGACCTCCTGACATAAACATGGGCGAACTCAGTAAAGCACATGACTTGATTGGCCAAGAACTTTTTGTCTGCAGCAAAGATGACACTAACATAACGAAGACGGTTTGAAAGAAGTTACCAAGGCGACAAAATGCTGTTATGTCACATCTCGATGCTGCAGCAGCATAGAAATGAATAAATACTGATTCTGGACAAAAACTTTTCAATTGACTTTTCAATCGCTGCCTCAGAACTCTTCAGTCCCGAGGCCATGCTCAGGAATTTACCACTTATGCCACTCCCGCGCCAGGTTAATGAGTCATATTTCCACAATAAGCCATCACCCTTCGCCAAGTAACTTACAAACCCCCTGACTTAAAGCTGAAGTCGAACTAGCCAGAGCTGGACTCGGATCGACAGTTACGCTATATGACTGATGTTTAGCCGAGTCAGCCAACAAGAGCCATTGTTCATTTGTGAGACATGAAATTTGTGTGACAGAAAAACAGAAAGAAGGAAAAGTTCAAAATTTTTAAAAGCCCTACAATTGTCACTAGCAGAGAGTGAACGCCTTTGTTGTCGTTATGTGGGTAAGTGTATACTTCGGTATTGAAATGTTCGATTGGAAACTTAGATGGCCTTTGTTTAACTGCCAACAACTTTTGATACACATTGAGAGTAGACACAAAAGGACTGCTTTTTGCTTTAATAAATCATTCCAAAGTTAGATCACCTTTCGTTAACTGTCCTAAAAATGAAAACAATTTTTGATACACGTTGAGACTGGACAAAAAGGAATGCTGTATTGCTTTAAATCATGCTCGTGTAAATCACACGAGTAGGTCTAATGCGCATGTGTTTACTCCGGGTAATGAGGGTGCGGCTGAGTCGTAAAGAAAAAGTTCTTGTAATAAGTGTATGTGTCGTGGGGTGTCGCCCAAGTGTCATCCGACCCGCCGAAAAAGGTCGAGAAGAACATGCCGGTGATTTCCACATCACTGTACTTTCGGAAGAGCAGGTGCCTGGATTCGTAGACCTCGTGGCCGTCTACCCAGACCTTCATGAAGCCGTCCCTCTGGCCGAGGGTGTTTAAATGCACGTGCTGACTGACGGTTTGCCACACGCCCGTCTTAAACCGCCAGGTTCCCCTGCCCATCGAGTGTCCCTTTTCGAAGTTACATTTGACGTTTTCTCGCTCGCAGAAGTCGGCTTCTTGGTCCTGTGGGGCGTAAAAGTAGACCTCCCCATCGCCCTCACGTCGGAACATGAATCGAGTGGTGAAGCAATGCTCGGAATCCCTTCCACCAGAACACGTTCTCGTCGTTCCGCCCATCAAACCAGGCAATTTCCCGCCTTTGACGAAATCGAAGTTCTTGGCGAAGTAAACGTCGTATGTCAGAGTTACCGATGTCCTTTGAGCAATCGGATAGGAGTAGAACTGAGCTCCACCTCGTGGGTGACGCCCCGGGTTACGCGTTCCTGTGAAGGAGGGCAGGTAAAATTCTCTATAGAGACAATAATACACAAGGTATAAATTTCTTGGACTAGTGGATGGCGCTTTCTGTCAAGTAAAGAAGGTATTGATATTCTTTTTACACAGGATTAAACCAGAATGTCATGAGTGGCATCCGAATTAAACCGACATTTATAATTCGTATATATATTTGTATCTGTATACAGGTGTACCAAGGAATCTACCATTGAGATGGGGTGTATAAGTACCATTAGCATAAAACACCCTCATGACTTTGAGAGGACCTCCAGCCGGATCGTCTACCAGTGCCATGTTTTCTTCTCCGTAGGAACGAATTGCTTTAAAATCCTCGATAAAATCGTGAGAAGGGAAGAAGGTCATTGACCAAAGGACAATGTCGCCTGAAATAAGAGAAAGACCGACATTTTACTGCTCTGGGTCCCACTCTTGCATGACACATACTGTAGATACGTTCCCAAGGGTAGTTATAGGTTTTACATCCTCTTCGTTAAACGGTCCCCTGAAGCTGTTACCCACGTATGCTTTCTTGCGAATGGCAAAACAGATCGCATTTCAGTATACGTGTAGCTTTTATATAGTTTTATCTCCTTACTTTTCCGAAATTTCTCACACTGTTGTCTGTCCAAATGGGAAGCCTTTCGAAGCCAAATTCTGGCCTTACCTGTGTACATGTACAGCTCTTACTTTGCGATGGCGTTCCATGGCCAAACTGATGATACAATATAGTCCTGCACTATAAGAGGGCAGTGGTCAAGCCAGCTTACACCTGAGTTGCCAATGAGCGGATAAGGCTACCTTGTATATTCCATTAACTTTTAGCCACTCGGCCACGGTATGTGACATTTAGAAATTCTGTGGCTTCACTACTGCTCTAACAGTAAATAAAACTAATTCAGTTTTATGGCTGGTTTTATGGATTACGGAGTATTGATAATGTCACACGTGGGCAAAGAAGGTTTGTTTTCAGCTTTTTTTCTTTACATTTTGGAAAACAAACCACTTCAATATTCACTGCACAAAATCTAAAACAGATTTCAATCACGATATTCTTGAGTACGGCTTAAAACACGAATTAAATAAATAAATCAAATAAATAATCATGACAATGGTGTAAATGCTTTTACAACCGTCTTAAAGCCTGAATTATTGAGTGGAATTGCATGCACAACAATTTATATATATTCGTCTTTAAAAATGATTTATTTATTTATTTTATTGGTGTTTTACGCTGTACTCAAGGGTATCTCACTTACACGACAGCGGCCAGCATTATGGTGGGAGGAAACCGAACACAGCCCGGTGGAAACCAACGACCATCCACAGATTGCTGGCAGATCTTCCCACGTACGGCGGGAGAGGAAGCTAGCATGAACTGGACTTGAACTCACACTCACAGTATTGGTGGGCGGCTTCTAGGTCATTACGCTGCGCCAGCGCGCTAACCAACTGAGCCACCGAGGACCCCCCTTTAAAATTGAAAACTGAGAACGAAGACGCTTCATGGAGCACCATGAGCAAACTGATCTATGCGACACTATTATCTCTCTCATACTAGAAAATATGATGCCTTTGAAAACCTTTGAAGGAAGGACGTATTAATTAAAACATATATAATTTTAAGTACTTTCTCCTAATCCTATTCCGACAGACAAAAATAATTCGATGCAGCCATTTTGGCACAAAGTATAGCTACTCCTTCATGGTAACTCCTATCACGTGATGACAGATGTAAGGAGATTTTATTCAGCTTTATTTGTTGAAATAATGAAATTTTTAATATGTAAAACGACCCTCTTCTATTCAAACGGTACTGATGCTGATTAAATTATGCTTCCATAATGCATTCCGAAACATACTGACCTAAGTTTTATTCAATCGAAACTGTTCGTTATGAAAGTAAAGCAACCCCAGGCATCCATGACTTAAAATGACTGGTTTCTTTGAAAACAAAGAACAGCTTTAGAAGAGGGGTGAAGAGAAGAAATACTGTATCATGTGCAGCGCTGACTATTTCTTCTAAATAAGGAAGTATTACATTAAAACAAAAGTGTAGACAGAAATTCAGCAGCTAGAGTTAACCGCTACGAAAAAGTATAAATGCGCTGGAATTGCATAACTGTAAGCTCACCTGCAGTGTACACGGTGAATAGGAACACCAGTAATCCCGTTAAATTGTGCTTTGCCATCATGCCTGCAACGTACATTGCACCTGCTATTAGCATTAGAGTCATTTGCAATTTTAAGAATGCCGATATCAACGAAATCTTTGACGGATTTTTTCTCTCTCAGTTTATACGAAAATTTTGAAACCACTTACCTTGTTTGCGCTGTCCGAAATTTCTGACATGAACTTTTGGATTTTTCCCTATTACGGTGACCTTTGTATGAGACAACATATGGTGTTTCCACATTTAGATAATGCAGTCAAATATGTATTTTTAAAGTAATTTATTTTTTGGGTCATTTTGACGTCACGTTCCAGTTTCCTTCAGGTCTCTCCGGTTAAATCTCTAAAAATTTGTGCAGGGCAAAATGTTACATCAGTAACAAATGACGCCTATCACATGTTGATGACACAAGTATGCAAGTGTTATCAGGGAATATAATACACCCCAACTCGTATTATTTTTGCGCTTGCGATAAAAAACCAAAAAAACAAAATAAGTTAAATAGAAGATTATCTTGCCAAAAAAGGTTTGATTTTTAAAACATACATGTTCTACTTTCTGTATAGAGGCTGCCATAAGCTCATATCTACCTAAAACACAAGGTTATCTTCATGAGATGTCTTACTTTATGGGATATTCCTAATAAGTCATTAACGTATACCTAGGAAGGTCCATAAGCAACCTGCCGAAGATCGTGGGTGTCCTCTGGGCTCTGTCCGGTTAACTATCACCACAATGTTGCCCGCTGTGGTAAAAGTGAAATATTGTTGAGTTCGGCGTAAACCACCAAGCAAATAAATAAATAATAAGAGTAGGGGGCGGTGATTGGACTTTTCATTGGTAGCCTCCCCAACCCCCAGGGAGTCTACGAGCCCATGTTCCAGCCTAGAGTAGAGCTGAGGATTCTATGTACATAAAAAATTAGCAATTGTGAATGTAGGCCGGGACGAGTTCGCAGATATAAAATAATAGTAAATATTTATGTCCTCAAGTCACATAGGAAAATCTCAGGGAGGGCTCTCCAACCTCGCCGGCCAGGTTTTTCCTTTTTGGAGATACCCAAGCTATTGCTGATATATCAGTACAATCCAACATGTCCAAGGGACACAGCATATGCAAGTGGCTCACCTGAAACTCAGCAGAGCTCTGCGGTAAAAGCTGCCTTTGGGATTTCTGTTAGGTTCACCTGGCAAGGCTTCGTAAGGGCTCATGCACAGAGCCCTACCGAATTTGTGAGGTCGACGTTACCAACAAATGCTCTGTCTCCCGTGCGGATGTCGCAATGCGTGACGGTGTGATATGAGGGCATGGGAGAAAGAATTTGCACGTCTCCCTGCCATTGAAATTCCCATTTAAAGACATTGCTACACGTGATATACCCATCCAACTGATAACATGACTACTATGGATGATTTGATTGACGAGATTCTTGCAGAGTACGATCCTGGGTATATTCTCGATGAACCTATTCCGGAAGGCGCTGAAAACCGCAACCCATCGGCAGATGAGGCCACAACGGCCATTCATCGACGTAAATGATCAAGTCCCTTCCCCGGTCCAGCCCCCAGCTGAAGACTGGGTTGACATTCTGAACGATGCCAAAGACGAATTTACGGTGCCACTGCGGTCTTCTCGATGTGGCGGGGGGAAACAGAGGACCTACTCGACAACCGCGATATTGAAACCGCTGATGGTATACATGCTAGAGCCGGCCGACTGGCCATGGATGCCTGATGACTGATGCGAGAGCGGCTCAGCTTCTCATCACGCACTTCCCGGCGGGGACGAGTTCTTACTCCGAATCAACGAAGGCAACTTGTTGAAGACAAGTTTGACCCAGCCCGGGCTTCACCTTGAAGAAACAAACCACGGCGTGGCTCCCTGAAAACCGTAATCAGATGTGCAGCATCATCGGTAATTTCACACAAGGCATCAAAGCTGACGCAAAACGACTGACCAGAAGGCTAGTGATGGACCAGGGTGAACTTGACTTCCTTGTGCGGGACACCTGCCAAAGCGGCACCCTGTTCGGGGCACCAATGAAATGCTCCTCGGCCACATCCTCATATACTACGATGGCTCCCAGTCTCAGTACACTCACGTAAGGGCATCTCTGTTGGTCTATGCCCACGTCGACCTCCTCTCTATGCTTTCGAGGTTCGAATCCGAGGAGACAGTCCGGGTGGCAACCAATTCCATCTTTTTGAAGAACGCAGCACTGCATAAGCTCGAAGGGATTGAGGCGTGTTTGTCCCCCAAGGCCTGCAGCTGCAACGAAGCCTGTTGTGTCTATTGTCTGAAAGGGATAACGCCTCTTCCTCTAGTTGCCTCAGTCAAGTGGCGCGACAAGGGAGAAAGGCTATACATACCTATGGAAGATGCAGCCTACCTCGCCAAGGCCGAATACGGAAGACAGCAAAAAGACATGGCAGGCTCTTCTGCATCACGTCTCGACGATCCACTGACCAGACACCAATTAAACTATCTGAATGGTGGCGGAGGCAGCGGCAAAACGACCAGAGCTATCGAGCTTTTCCGCGGTAAAGACCCCCCTTGTCTTCACACCGACTCATCGGTTGGCCAACGAGATGCGTGGCAGAGGGGTCAAAGCTCAGATATATCACAGGTTCTTCCGTTGGAGTGGTCAGACTGAGTGGACCCAGACTGAATCAGATTGAGGATGGGTCAGAAGTTCATCCCTCGCGTCATCATCCGGGATGAGGTGTGCAGTGTGCCCCGGCGCATACTGGAGACCTTTCTCGATTGGCTCGAACACAGGGGGGTTCAGGTTATCTGCTAGGGCCAGCCTTCACCTATCGTAATTGAGGTGCCCCTAGACAACTATAAAGATGTCGAAAAAGATCACAGAGGAAAAGATCCAGTATTTAGAGCCCTCAAAAAGGCTATCCGCCTGCACCTACACAAGATTCAGTGCCAGAAGATGAGAAAAGCGCTCCCCAGCTGCCTTGGGTAGGGTATGTTCGCTGAACCATGGAAGGCAGGCGACTTCATCTTGACTTGGAGACCGAGAGTCAGCGACGGAGCACAGGAGCTGCTATTCCAGCGTTGCAAGGTTTACTTCCCAGATGCACCAGTGCCCCTGCAGTACCACCCAAAAGACAGCAGGAAGCACGGACCGCAGGGAAGAGCTCCCAGTCCGAGTCAATACACATGTAGTCGCCCGACGGCGACCATCCTCCAGCTCGCCGGGCTGGTACATGTAGACAACACCAACCCCAGAAGGGAGCTTTTGCTCATGAAGGCCAACAGGACGGCCTGGAACAGTGGAAGAGGGCTTTTGTGCCATCGTTTTTACCTTGATGGCCTCAGACGGCCGCTTGCCAGTGACCTGAGTCACTTTTCCGCCACGATTGCGGGTAAGCGAGCCACCCACTGAGAAGAACGCCCATTGGTGCCCGAATAGTGGCTCAACCAACGTGCGGTTGAAGCGTTCCACGACACCTTGGTCCTTGTGGATGTCCACACGCCTACGCCCGACAGAAACCTCATGCTTCGCGAGTAACCGGTTGACTGTGCCGATTAACTCCCGCCCATGGTAGACCTGGAGCAGTTTAGGACACCTCAGGGATCCCAGCCTATAGATACTGCCCAGGGCATCTGCAACCTTTTCAGAGTCTTTTGTGCCGAAAGGCTCAGCTGCTTTTAATCGGCTGGCGATATTGGTCACGGTAAGAGCATACTTGTAGTTGCGCTTGCCCACCTTGGAGTGTGGTAAAAAGAGCAGGTCAGCTTGATGGACCTCATTTGGTGCAGCAACATTAAATTCTGGCCGTTGAATATGTCGTGGAGATGGTAGAAAAATCTTCCAGATGTCTTATTTTTTCAACCAATCGCGAGCTGTACCTTCAGAGATCTTTGCAGCAGAAGCTAGTTTCTTGATGGCGGCAATGCCTTTCCAGTAGCCCTTGGAGCTATAGTATGTAGTCGCCAGACAAACAGACAACTTACTGTCAATCATGGTAGTAGTAAGCAAGGTATTCCAACAGCCTGATAAGTCTCCAACATGCGGCAACCACAGGCTCAGGCAGCTGTCCGCTTGCCGCCCGGAGGCTGGTCGGGCTCTCCAACATGTTTGCTGCGGAACGAATCGCGGTCTTTTCGTTTCGCGGCGAGAGATCGAGCGACTTTCGTGCGCTATCATTCAGTACATGGAAGGAGCAGGAATCTTGCTGCAGCGGGCGCAGTAGCCAACCTGTAGCATCGCGGAGTATTGCTCTTCGAGCAAACTCATCATTATGATATATCCAAGCGATGCCTACAAATTTTATGAAAAATAACTCGAGCCTTTCTTGATGGCGGCGATGTCTTTCAAATATTGTACACTGGCCATGGGAATGGTTGCAAGGTATTCCAGGAGACTCATTATTCTCCGGCAGGCGGAAGCCGCAGGCCCAAGCAGCTGATCGGTCTCCTCCCGGGAGTGCTGGAGGGCCGGACCAAGCTTCACTGCTAAACGTGAGGCGGCCTTTTTGTTCTGCCGACAGAGATTGAGCGACTTTAGTGCGCTACGAGTCAGTACATGGGTCATAGGGCCAGGAAACTCGCCGACGCAGGCAGAGTAGTCAACCGCGTACATCGCGAAGTATAACTCTTGGGGCAAATCCATCATGTGTTATATATATATACAAGACTTATCTACAAATGGTATGGAAATATAACTCGAGCCTCACTATTCATGTCTTGCTTGCCATTGTTTCGAGGAGCTCTTACGGATTACTCGGCGAGTTTTTAGATCAAACAGCCATCCCGAGGAGGATGAAGGCGATCTCGCGTTCTTTTTGGCCCTCCAACGATGTATAGAAGTCGCTTAGGACCGGTTCGGGATCTGTGGGGCTAAGAGTTTTTCCCGTGAGCTGAGGGTACTCGCGCATGGCGGCCTCGATATCGCGAAATGCGCGCTCTGCGTTCCCCTATCGTCAAAATTCAACATTAATTCAGTCCAGACGCTTTGTCCTTGTTGGAGACCACGCCGCCTGCGCCGCCTGGATCTGTTCTATGGCATTATCGTGGCCTTTTCGCTCCGCATCGACACTCGAGCTACGAAGGGCTGAGAAGAGGAAGTTGTTATCTGAGAAGGCCAGTGCATTTACGAGGGCACTCCCAACCATCATCGTAATCGAGGGCATTACTTAATAATAATATCTGCTGGAATAATTCCTTGTTTAATAAGGACGTCTTTCATGGCCATAGCTAAAGAGGCTTCGGTAATAAGCAGGCCGGCATCGGGGGGGGGGGGGGGCGGGGGGGGTTAGGAAATCAAGATTTGGTGTGGCAGCCTCAGTGACAATTTTGCCCAGGAGGCCGTACCCAATGGTGAGACTAGAAACAACAGCACTGTGATAAATCGTATTGACAAGCATCTTTCCATAAGGGGTACTCATGTTTGACGCTCACTCTATATAGAAAGGGTCTCGGTATGTATCTAACTGGTTAACAATATTTGGCAGCGGCTCTGGAGGTGTTGTGGCAGTCTTTGGTGATTCGTGGCGCCGCTGCCACCAAATAAATCCTGCCACTCCAAGTGCCCCAGCAAAGAATCCAGTTGGCTCGCATTTCGATGCTAGATAGAGTAGGTGCCTTTTGAATTTCTCTTTGGTCCTTCTCATTATTATCGCCCTCTCTCTGTTTGACCGACGATTTTGACCGAATGGAGTTCGACCGATAATATTTTCTGTGTTTGGTTTTCTGGCCGCGGCCCCTGCTTGCCCTGCGTCTACCTTTTTTGGGGTTCTTTTGATGTTTCTCAACCGAAGGCATCTCAATGGGGTTCTTTTGAGGCTTCTCAGCGGAAGGCGTCTTATATGGTGAAGTCTGCGTCTCCGGTGCTACTATTGGGCTGTCTGACATCGTCCTCATCTTCTGTTCTCGGGCATGCATGTCCAAATCTAATATGCTTCATGGCAGTCAAAGTTGTTGTTGGAGCTAAGTACATGCCGAACCTGTGGTACAGCTCACATGTGGTAGTGACAAGCACATGTTCAACAAATCGTTCAGATTGCAGATCGGCAATTAGTTTCGGCAGATTTTCTGGAGGAATTGGTAAGAACAATCCCGCCAACCCCGAGTACATGGACTGTGCGGTACGACCAAAAGTCTTCGTAACCGCCACAAGAAACTGCATCTCGTAACGCATAATCCACCTTGGAGACGGCGCACCTCAGGATGTTCTGGTACCGCTCTATGTCCCAGGGCAGAGCAACAGATCTCACTCTGACGTTTTCGACATTAGCTACGAAATGCCTCTGAGCATGAAATGCCGTGACTACCATATTGCTGCGGGTCTGTGCCTGAGGATGGCCCAAGCATAAGTTCGAATGTTGTCCTTCACTCTTTCCACAGCACTCTTTCCACACCTACCTGAGTAAACCCCTTATATTTGTCGAGGATGAAGGTGGTCCATGCTTGATTGGCCTAGCCAACTTGCGAGATAAAATCGATGTGGAACTTTTCTGGCGTTCACTGGAATGACATGCTGCTAGGGTGGTAGTCGTACTGCGATTTCATTTATTCTGTACTCGTGACATAATAATAAGCAGTGTCTAACCCGTGGTTTCCACTTCTTTCTTGCCGCCAGTCTGTGTATGGGTGAACCCGAAAATGTCGTAGGGGTTGTCGGTCGGACTCCATGCATCGTCTAGTGGAAGTGGTGCCTTAATCTCTTCCAGAATACGGCGCACTTGATAGTACTAGTGGAAGAGAAACACACAGTTGCTCACTGCAGCGTTTGCTATACGATGATTCTCCTTTCACACCCCACAACCGTTCATGGCTCACCATACGGCAAAATTTAGTTCTGCCACCAGGCCATCGGTTGCGTGTGCCATTTCTCGGCCAATGCGTTGCTGTTGATTTTTGGTAAGGTGTAGCGTTCAAGCACCTTTAGGAAAGTCACGTCGAAAGCACCCTGCGAGTTTTTAAGGCCAGGATCTATAACCACGATTTCACTCGGCCCCTCAATCCCTTTACTCGAAGAATATACCCCTCCGACATGGTAATGGGTTCCCTTTCTATTGAATGAAAACACTTTATCAAACATATTGCTGAATATGTTTGTTACACTGAGCGATGTTCAACATGGACGGAGTGTCCTCCTCCCATCATGTCTGGACAATCTTGGGGGCCAGTACGATATCGCCCTACTCGACAGGACCTTGTATCCAATCATGGCGAATATTGGCGCCGACGTACGTGTCAGTTTAAGCGATAAGTCCATAGTTGTGCCACGCGGCTGTTACACCGTATGTACTCTGGACGGAGAAGTGTTCCAACCTTTGGGTGCTACACTGAAACTAAATAAAGCTATCGGGCACGTGCGGCTGGAACTCTCCAAAAACAATGTGATCAGTTTGTTAGATCTAGCTGATATCCTGGGATTCTCAGACGCAAGAGAACCCATGGCTGGAAAAAATGAAGTTGACAAACTACTCACAATGACGCCTCATAATGAAATATTTGTCCACCTAGACGAGGTGAGCTCATCCGGAAACATCGTCGCACTGTCTAGCAGTATTGCAAATGGTTCTGCTCTTCTGAGGGCAGTCCCGGTATTCCCTGAAGGCATGAACTCTGGAAAGACGGTGGCATGTACAAGACCGTCAGCTGGCCTCGTGTCGCAGCTGACTGGATGACTTTTAAACAATTGTGGTCAACCTGTAGGTACGACGTGCTTAAGCGCAACTTTACACATTCGCCGGCGTGATGGACCCAGTGGCCCCTAGTTGCACTAGTCGAGCCTCATACGATCTGGCAGATGTCAATTGTGTTAAACGGCAAGGGGTGGGTGGACGGATTTACGCCTTCCAATTACTACGAGGTTTTTATACACCGAAGAAGTTGCCGTCGGTGGATCCGGAGAACCACCGAAGTTTCATGAGCTGGCCGATCTCCCGAAGCTCGGAAAGAGTTCCAAAAACGCAACCTGGTTC
The DNA here is from genome assembly GCA_016165875.1 of Acanthopleura granulata. Taxonomy (NCBI): domain Eukaryota; kingdom Metazoa; phylum Mollusca; class Polyplacophora; order Chitonida; family Chitonidae; genus Acanthopleura; species Acanthopleura granulata. The sequence goes on along the minus strand of JABBOT010000001.1, from coordinate 43,580,349 downwards.
TACCTGATAATCCGGAGAATAGTATATGGGGTCTCGCTAAATCGGATCCCAAATAGAACACTGATCTGGTTGTGACCACGAACCAGGTGCAATCAGCAGAGGGTCTTGTTGTTCAAAAGGTTTTGAATGATGGCACGGCTTACCTCTTGTACACGGCCCGGTGAAATGAACTTTATGTGAGGATACTGCCAGAAGGGGGTCATGCGATCATAGGGGGTCCAGATACATCTTACCTCGATATCCACACACCACTTGCCTTTGGCGAGGTACCCCCGCATTCCATAATCATTTTGGATATTATATTGGGTAATAATCCAGTTTCCACATTCTTTCTGGCTTGAAGATCGGGTGGCTTCAAAGGCATGTCGGTAAAAGCGTAACGATCGTTGTAAAAATCCTTCCGGGAGCTAATCAGGTTGAGACGACGTTAGACAATGTCCAGGCCGCTGCGGCACAAATGGTGCGGATGAACCAGATATATCTGGAGCATGGCATTTGCTGAAACGGTTGAGAATATGTTTTAAACCCATATCGGATTTAGAATTAAACATTCTAACGGCGCAACTGTATCCAGCATTTGATCCATCTGCCCCCCGACTGAAGATCAGCACGAGTATAGATTACAACATGTGAGAACTCTAAAAAAAGAGTTGGAAAGCGAGACCGCTGATAGAACTGCTCTATGCACAAAAATACCACAGGACAGTCAGCACAGTAGATGGTAATGTTACCTTGCTACTCACGATAAGTATGGGTCTTCGGTGTCGCAGGGGACGGAGTGTTGTCCACGATAATTGGGACGCCTATAGGCGTAGAAGGTGCGGCCTTAGTCTGCAGCGTTCTCAGTGGGGTGAGTATGTTTGTCAGCCGGCGTCTGTGCGTGAAAAGTAAGAGGCAAAGAAATTTGTTTACTGGCTGAGAGTAAGTTTAATATCATCACAGACCACGTGTCTACAGCGCTGATTAACGGTAAGATTTCGGATACTGAGTTTCAATTAATACTCGGTGAAGTCGAGAAATACCAAGAATTGAAACAGCAGTTCGGATTTGGTACAGGGGAGTTCATTAGATAAGAAAACGGAAGAAGAGTTACAACAGGGAAAAGAACTATGCACCAGCTGAACTTCTCGGCAGAGAGGCGGGATACCGGAGTTCGATATACTTGCAGTATTACTCGCAAGTCGGCTATAAGATGTGTGCATCACGATTATCCAATATGCTCACTCTATCTGCAATATTATACACAAACTTTACAACGATGTACAAGACCAGAGAAATGAAATCTTAGATGTGAAGTTATAGACATATACCTCCAAAACCCTGTTGCATATATTGGTCTTACAAAAAGTAGCTGTCTTATATAGAAAGACACCCTGATGAGGAACATCACGTTAGTTTTTGTCCAGAACGACAATTTTCGCTGAATTCCGCAGATAAAAATATGGTAGTCATCTATCCTAGAATACCATGTGATAGACATGGCGCAGATATTTAGAGCTCGGTTCACTTTGAAAATGGGTAATATAGCCTCCAAATGCTTCTATATTTACACCAGCTAGTTGTAGACTGTATTTTATCAAGCGTTAGAACTGATGTGCACATAATAGAGGAGCTAATATATGGCACATTCCTGGTATACGCATGAATAGGTCAGAAGCCTTATATATAAGCCTAATTTCAGCATGTGTTATATATAACAAACCTGGAAGTATGTGACCTCTGGGCTGGCCTTTAATCTTAGAACGACATCGGTGGCTGCGGCCTACATTACCTACACGGCCTGAACACACTTGCGGATTTTGGCTTCATGGATTTTACAGTACCTTGAAAACAGCTTTTCGCGCGGTCTCGAAAGGATTGTCGGAAAGGACCTCCATATCATCTGCGGTCGGTGGAAGGGGATTCATACAGTAACTGTATGTACTCGGACGGCTTACTTTCTCGCTGTCAAGCCCACAAGACTTCTATTCCGCTCACCTCCCCGCAAGACCAACAGGGCGCGGGGATTTTCTTGCCTGTGCGGATTTTAGATAGGTGGACTTTGCAGTACTTCAGACAGCTCCGGCCTACATCCACAATTGCCAATTTTTTATGTACGTCGAATCCTAAGCTCTGCTCTAGGCCAGAACATGGGCTGAGGGTGGGGTGGGGTGGGGGGAGGAGGCTCCCAATACAATGTCCAATAATCCCCCCGCTGCTAGAAATTCATTACAGTATCAAGCCGAGGCAAACGATCAAATGGATCGAGGATGCAGCTCCGACTACAGGTCAAAACTTTTATAGTTAAAAAATTAAAAATAAATGTGAAATAAATCGCCCCTTTACGGTTCGCCACATGATTTTGTTTTGCTTATTTTGAGCGTCATAATCAACAACTTTCAGTTATCCGATGGCGGTCAGTCTTACATGTAAAGGAAAATATACAATCACAAAAAGCCAATGTAAACATATATACTTACATACATGTATTGGTTTACATGGCGACTCCATTCCATGGAATGATTTGAGCCAAGGCAATAGGGTGTGTTTCAGGGATCTAGGCTGCTCCAATCAACCATAGTCAGTCCACAGAAAACTACTGCCAAAATGCTGTAGCCTAGTTTGTGGATCCTACATAAATTCCCCACGACTTTGAAAACCAAACCTGCATTCCTCGGTGGGCAGAGCACAGCCTTCAGAGTTGGCCCAATAATTCCCACGTCTACAAGATCAGAAAAGAATGAATGAATGATTATGTTTAACGCCACATCGGCAATATCTCAGTAATATCGTGGCGAGAACAAGGTGGAACGACGAGACAGTTCAGGTTTTCGATAGTGACATGAGAACATTAAAAAGAATGAATGAATGAATGATTGTGGCTTAACGCCACATCAGCAATATCTCAGTAATATCGTGGCGAGAATAAGGTGAAACCACGAGACAGTTCAGGTTTTCGATAGTGACATGAGAACATTAAAAAGAAAACAAAAATGTTCGGACATGGGTTAAAATCAGGTAAGGAAACCAAAACACCTAAAACTCGAAAATCAGCATATTAAGGAAGTTTTATGACAAGTATTTATGAAAATAAAATTTATATTTTATGATACAGGCCAATGGCCCTCAAATATTTTATGACAGCGTCGCCAGCCATGCTGTCAAACAAATCATATATGGAGTTTACTGTGTAGAATCTTTGCCGCACATGGGCAAAGTCTAAACAGTCAACAAGGATATGTTTGATGCCGTATTCAGCACCACATCCAGCACACTCGGGAGCACTGCTCCCATCCAGGATAAAATTGTGTGTTAGACGAGAATGTCCAACACGGCATCTTGTTAAAACCACTTGGTCTCTACGAGACATACCCAGTGTATAAGAGTTATGGCCAATGACAGGGTGAATAGCGTGCAGTTTATTACACACCTGCACGTCCCATTCATCCTGCCAAAGGCGACGAATATACTTAAGAATGTTAGATTTAAAATCAGTGTATGGGATTTTAACTTTTGATATGGAT